>CM075669.1:113422500-114672500 GCA_037962975.1 Clitoria ternatea
TTTGCCTTGCACATTTCATTAAACTTGATTTCACTTGCATAATCTTGTAAATTTGTATATAAGAATCAAGTTCAAAGGAATTCCAACTAAAAGTTTTAAAAACTCAATTCACCCCCCCTCTTGAGTATTGAGGCCACTTGAATAACAAGTGGTATCAGAGCTTGACTCTTGGTAGAACAAGCTTAACAGCTTCAAGAGAACAAATGGCCTCAAGTTCTCAAAACCTTTTTCCCGAGGGTGGTGCTATAAACAGACATCCCGCTTTCAATGGAGAAGGCTATACCTTTTGGAAAGAAAGAATGAAAATATTTATTCAATCTATTGACTTTAAAGTTTGGAATACCATTGAAAATGGTCCTTATACACCCATGCATATTGTCAATGATAAAAGTGTTGAAAAACCTATGGAGGAATGGACTAGTGATGAAGAAAAGAAAGTGTAATATGGCTATAAGGCTAAAAATCTCATCACTATGGCATTAGGTCCAGATGAATTTTTTAGAATAATGAATTGTAAATCCGCCAAGGAAATGTGGGATACTCTTCAAGTAACCCATGAAGGTACAAATGATGTTAAAGACTCTAAAATTAGTACACTAACTAGTCAATATGAGTGCTTTAGATTAAACTCTCATGAATCAATTGTTGATATGCAAAAACGGTTCACTCTCATCATTAATCAACTTATTACACTTGGAAAGACTTACACTAACAAAGAGCTCATTCATAAAGTGTTGAAAAGTCTTAACAGAGAATGGCAACCGCTAGTTACCGCCATCAAACAATCTCCTAGCATAAACGAGATGTCTCTTGCCACATTATTTGGTAAGTTGCAGGAACAGGAACAAGAGCTGAAAGAATTGAAGATGACGAAAGAGGAAGAAAAATCTTCCAAGAAAAAGGGACTCGCTCTCAAGGCCACTTCCATAAATGAAGAAGAATCCGGAAGTGAACTTGATGAAGAAGAAGAGTTTGGACTATTTATGAAACGCTTTGGGAAATTCATGAAAAGCAAATGCTTCCAAAGAAGCTTCAAAAACCAAAGTAAGAAACCTATCACTAAAGAAAATTCTTCCTCACCAAATTGCTTTGAATGTGGCAAGGAGGGGCACTTCAAAACGGACTGCCCAAATCTCAAGAAAAAGGGCAAAGAGAAAAGAGGAAGAAGGAGAGCATATATAGCCTGGGATGAAAACGAGATAAGCAGCTCGGATGACTCGGAAAATGAAGAAGCAAACCTTTGCCTCATGGCCAACCACCAAGAAGAAAATGATAAGGTAAATTTCCATGACTTAGATAAGGATGAATTACTTGATGCTCTAGAGGAATTGTATGATAAATTTGTAAAAGTATCCAATAGACTTAAGATGTCTAGAAAAACTAGTGACACTCTAGAGATGCACCTTATGGAAGTTTACAAAGAGAATGAATGCTTAAAGGAAGAATTGGAAAATGCTCAAACATGCTCCAAGAGTAAACCATGTGATTTTGCTAAGAAATGTGTTGATCTAGAAAATAAAGTCCTAGATCTAAACAAAACCTTAGAGAAGTTTACAAACATTAGAGATAATCTGAACGTACTACTTGGAAATCAAAGATGCATGTTTGACAAAACTGGTTTAGGGTACAATTCTGTTAAAAAGGAAAAGCATTACAAAAACTTTTTTGTACCTCCTATGAGATCATCTTCGCCCTTTATGAAATGCAACCATTGTGGACTCAAAGGTCATAACTCTTCAAATTGCAATGTTAGAAAATTAGGGCCAAAGGTTATAAGAAAGGTGTGGGTTCCCAAAGGGACATTAGCACAAGCTAACCTTAAAGGACCCAACATAAAATGGGTACCTAGTTCTCTAAACTGATTTTGTTTTGTAGGTATGCTTCAAGGCAAGCAACACCCATTGGTATTTGGATAGTGGGTGTTCAAAGCATATGACAGGAGACATAAGCAAATTTACATCATTCACTCCCAAAAGAAAAGGAAGTGTCACCTATGGAGACAACACCAAAGGAAGGATTCTAGGCATTGGAAACATTGGTAAGAATTCTTCTACTTCTATTAGTGATGTGTTGTATGTTGAAGGTTTTAAACATAACTTACTTAGCATTAGTCAATTATGTGACAAAGGATATAGAGTTTTGTTTGAATCAAATTGTTGCATAATTGAGCATAAGACTAATAAGGAAGTTAAGTTTGTAGGCCAAAGAATTGATAATATTTACATGATTGATATGGATAGTTTGTCTTCAAATGATGTATAATGCTTCATGACTAGAGAGGATGAAACTTCGCTATGGCATAGAAGAATAGCTCATATACATGTAGACCATTTGAATAAACTTGTTTCTAAAGAATTAGTAATTGGTTTACCAAAGCTTAAATTTGAAAACAAATTTTGTGATGCATGTCAAAAGGGAAAACTAGTAAAGGCATCCTTTCAATCTAAAAACATTGTTTCCACCCAAAAGCCTTTACAACTTTTGCACATGGATCTTTTTGGACCCTCCAAAATCAAAAGCTTTGGTGGTGATTACTATGGTCTAGTAATTGTAGATGACTACTCTAGATATACATGGACCTTGTTTCTTGCTCATAAGAATGAAGCATATCATGCATTTAAGAAACTTGCTAAGATTATCCAAAATGAGCAAAATTCAAAAATTACATCCATTAGAACTGATCATGGGGAAGAATTCAAAAATCAATCTTTTGAAAAGTTTTGTGAAAAACATGGTATAAATCATAATTTTTCAGCTCCTAGAACTCCACAACAAAATGGAGTAGTAGAAAGGAAAAATAGATCGTTGGTGGAGCTTGCTAGAACCATGTTAAATGAAAACAATATTGCAAAACATTTTTGGGCCGATGCGGTAAACACCGCTTGTCATGTTATGAATAGATGTTTAATAAGGCCTATCTTAAAGAAAACTCCCTATGAACTTTACAAGGGTAGAAAACCCAACATTTCATACTTTCATATATTTGGATGTAAATGTTTTGTGCTCAATAATGGAAAAGATAATCTAGGTAAGTTTGATGCTAAAGCTGATGAAGCAATCTTCCTAGGGTACTCTGAATCTAGTAAATCTTATCGAATCTTCAACAAACGCACAAATACCATTGAAGAATCTATTCATGTTAAATTTGATGAAAATAGCCATAACCCTCCAAGAAAGGAAGATGTTGATGATCTTGTAGGTGCACTTCAAGAAATGCACTTGAATGAAGAGGAGGAAATCAACAAGAAAGAAGAAACAACACAAAATAAGGAACCATATCAATGGATCACATTGAAGGATCACCCATTAGACAAAGTCATAGGAAAAATGACTCAAGGTGTAAGTACTTGAAATGCTATCAGAAATACTTGTAATCACCTAGCGTTTGTATCTCAAATAGAACCCAAAAACATTGATGAAGCCATTATTGATGAACATTGGATGTTGGCCATGCAAGAAGAGTTAAATCAATTTGAAAGAAATGAAGTTTGGAAATTAGTGCCAAGACCCAATGATCACCAAATAATAGGAACAAAATGGGTTTTTAGAAATAAGCTAGATGAGAATGGCATAATAACAAGAAACAAAGCTAGATTAGTGGCTAAAGGATATAATCAAGAAGAAGGGATACACTATGAAGAAATGTATGCTCCCGTAGCTAGATTAGAAGCCATAAGATTACTATTAGCTTTTTCTTGTTGTATGGATTTTAAGCTTTATCAAATGGATGTCAAAAGCGCTTTTCTAAATGGTTATATTCAAGAAGAAGTCTATGTAGATCAACCTCCCGGTTTTGAAAATCATAAATTTCCAAACCATGTTTTTAAATTAAGAAAAGCTTTATATGGTTTGAAACAAGCTCCAAGAGCTTGGTAAGAAAGACTTAGCAAATTTCTTTTAGAAAATAGTTTTGAAAGAGGTAAGGTTGACACTACCCTTTTTATAAAACGCAAAAATAATGACATTCTTTTGGTACAAGTTTATGTTGATGACATAATATTTGGTGCTACTAATGAAATTCTTTGTCAAGAGTTTGCCAAGATCATGCAAGATGAATTTGAAATGTCCATGATGGGAGAACTCACCTTCTTCCTTGGATTACAAATCAAACAAACTAATGAGGGAACGTTCATTAGTCAAACAAAATATTGCAAAGAACTGCTCAAAAGGTTTGAAATGGACAAAGCAAATGAAATGGCTACACCCATGAGTACATCTTGCTACCTAGACAAAGATGAGAAGAGTAAGGATGTTGAAATAACTAAATACCAAGATATGATTGGCTCTTTACTTTACTTAACAGCTAGTAGACCTGATATTATGTTTGCTGTGTGCATGTGTGCTAGATATCAAGCATGTCCTAAAGAATCACATCTCACTGCTGTGAAAAGAATTTTGAAATATCTTGTGCGTACTCAAAATGTTGGTTTATGGTATCCCAAAGGCGTTGAATGTATTCTCATAGGATATTCTGATTCTGACTTTGCTAGTTGTAAACTTGATAGAAAGAGTACGAGTGGCACATGTCATTTACTTGGTAGTTCCCTTGTTTCTTGGCATAGCAAGAAGCAAGTAAGTGTTGCTTTATCCACAACTGAGGTAGAATATGTTGCAGCTGGTAGTTGTTGTGCTCAAATCCTTTGGATGAGACAACAACTTCTAGACTTTGGAGTTGCATTAGACCATGTGCCTCTTAAGTGTGATAATACTAGTGCTATCAATATCTCAAAGAATCCTATTATGCATTCTAGGACTAAGCATATTGAAATAAGACATCATTTTATTAGAGACCATGTTTTAAAGGGTGATTGTGTGCTTGAACATGTTGAAACCTCTAAACAATTAGCAGACATATTCACCAAACCATTAGCGAAAGAGCAATTCATCCACATTAGGAGAGAATTGGGAATTCTTGACATGATCAATTGTGTTTGAATGATGAAGTATTTTGATAAAAACTTTGTTGTATAGCATGTTTATATGAGTTGTTTACTATCTGTGGTATGATTCATTGAAACTGTAACCTTCCTGTGTGAAAACTGCATAAATTGTGAATTTTTGAACCATATAATCGATTACATAGCACTTCTTAATCGATTAATAAGCCTCTATTTCGTTGATAATCGATTACTCATTGATATCTAATCGATTATAATGTTTCTGTTTTATGAATAATCGATTACCTCTTGATCCATAATCGATTACAAAGCCTCTGTTTCAGGTCCACAACGTTTCATCTTTCCACTAATCGATTACCAGACTCTCACAATCGATTAGGACGTTTCTGTTTCTTCACTAATCGAAACTACAACAGTCAAACGTAGGCTCCCGAGGACTGCTCGACTTCCCCCCCCTCTTAACTCATCTCACTCCTTTTTAAACCTATTTTTTCTCTATAAATACACCTCTCTTCACCCTCTCATCTCACACTACCTCCTTCCTCTTCAAATCTCTCAAAGTTCTCAAGAACTCTCTTCCTCTCTTCATCTTTTTCTCTCCATTCCTCGACCATGTCTTCTTCCCGCACAGTCAAGAGAGCTAGGTCCTCCATGGCTCAAACCAACAACCCCCTAGACTTCTCTAGGTTCTTCTCATCTTCTAGAGACCTTCAACACTTCGTTAACAATTTTTCTGAGAAAAACATCATGACCCCCCACTACACCATTACTGAAACATTCGATAACCATAGCCTCACCTTTACCCAATGCCTCCACCACTACAACCTTTTTCCCTTCCTCACCCTTAAGGAAGAGCAATATTATCCTGAACTCATCTGAGTTTTCTACTGCAATCTCAAACTTGTCAATGGGATGGTAGAATCAAAGGTCAAAAATATGACCATCAAGCTCACCAACGCCCAGTTTGCAGAAATCTCTCTGCTGCCGCTTAACGATGCAGAATTTGACGGAGGAGAACCTGAAGATGAATGGGGCTTCAATGCTCTAACTGCTCGTCAATCCTTATGGAAGGCTGATCGACCAAGGAGCAACCACAAGCTGGTGGGACATCTGACCATGAATAACCGACTCCTACACTTTTTCCTGGTCAAGATGTTGGCTCCCCGTGGTGGGAACTATGCTTTGGTGGAAGAGGATGATGTCCTCTTAATGTGGGCTATGCTGAACCACAAAGAGATAAACTGGGTTCAACTGGTCAAGTTCCACATGCGCCACACGAAAGACCAACAAAAGCTTCCATACGCGATTCTACTCACCAAAATCTTCAAACATTGCGGAGTAGACTTGGCTGGAGAGTTGTCAGAAAAAGTGCCTCCAAAAGCCTGCATTGGCACTCACCACCTAACCAAGATGGGTCTTGTTTTCTGAACGGAGCATGGTATTCAAGGATGGAAGGCTATCATGCCAACATTCCCTATGAAGCTCCTGCTGATGAGCCAGCCCCTCCTCCTCCTGCAACTCAAGCTTCATCATCTGCCCCTACTGATCCATTTGTATCTCTCTATGCTCACCTTGACCGCCGCTTCGACCGTCTTGAAAACTCTCTTCAAGAATATTCCATGACTGAGCAGCAACATTTTGAGCTGATGCAAGAGCGTTATGAGGAGCTGTCACATCAAATCTCTGAACTTAGATTTTTCAACCCGGATAACTAGATCCGTTTTTCATGCTTTGATCATTGTGCTTTCTATTTTTATGATTCAGTTTTTCATCATTTCCTTAATGTACTTTCCCTTCAGTTTTCATGAATAAAAATTTTGTCTTTCTTCATATGACTATCATTGCTTTATTGTTTTTTTGATGATTACAAAGGGGGAGAAGCAATAGTGTGTTCATCTACTTGTTGACTTCTAAAAATACTTAATTATCTGGTATTATCTACAAAAGGCATATATTCTTAAAGATAGGGGGAGTTTTAGTTGTTTCAAGAGATAATGTTGTAAGGGATAACACTTAAGAGATAACTAATTAGATGATTTATTTAAAAGATAAGGCAGATTCTGAAAATCTGATTAAGAGATAGGATGCAGAATTCAAATGTTTTTGTATTAATAAAGATTGTTGTTTAAACTAATAATCCTCAAGAGATGAACATTGTTGTCATCGTCAAAAAGGGGGAGAATGTGTTTTGAATGTGATCACAGGTTTAAGAATTTTGATAATGACAAAGCACTCTTGAAGAATTCCTTGCAAAAACAAAGATATGGAATCAGACCCGAAGCTAATCGATTAGGGAGCCTCAGCTAGTCGATAAGGCAGCTTCTGTTTTGGAACAACTGTATCAGGACATTAAGCTAATCGATTACAACATTTCAAATAATCGATTACAGAGCTACTGGAATTACTATAATCGATTACATGCATGGTTTAATCGATTACCAAAACCAAAAATGACATTAAAAGTATCAGGTATAACAGCTAATCGATTAAAAGAATTCAAACAATCGATTAGAAGGATACTGGAATTAAGCTAATCGATTACTATGTCTATATAATCGATTACGAAGCTGCGAAGCCAAATTAAATGCATCAGGTAACACTTCTAATCGACTACAAGGCAAAGTTCAATCGATTACCAAGCTTCTGACTTGAAGCTAATCGATTAGGCAAAGGGATCTAATCAATTACATAGCGAACAGAGATGAAAAATTCAAAGTGTAATCGATTACAGCTTAAGCCATAATCACGATAGTGGGAAAACACATATTAGTGGGAAACCAGCACATTTCTCCACCACTCCTTCAGACCCCCACTATGTGCAATGGCTAGGAAGACTAAGGCACTCACCAAACCCTCAAACGACTCTATAAATGCAAGAGGAACTCAAGCACAACAACACACAATAACAAGCTATCAATCTTTACTTACTCTTGTGCTTAGTAAGCCCTTACTCTTGTATATTCTGAATTTCATTTGAATATTCTCTCTTCTTGAGAGTTATAGATTTGAGAGAACTTTCACTTGTACATCTACTCTTTTGAGAGAGTTACTTGTTTGTAAACACTACACAAAACACCAAAGTTCACTCTAGGTTGAGTGGTTACAAAGGTTGGGGTTCAACCTTTGGGATATTGTGAGATTGAGAGATTGGGTGGGTTGTCCTTATACTTGTGAGGATTGGGTTCTTGAGTGTGGGACACTAGCAAGCCGCAATTGCTCAAAGTTGTATCTCTAGTCTACAATAGTGGAAATCCTCTAAGTGGGTTGCTTAGAGGCGAGACGTACACCGGATTGGTAGAACTCGTTAAATCGGTTTGCAAGCTCCTCTTCCCTACTCTTTTACTTTCATATACTGGGTTTAATTGGCTTGTGTTGATTGATTGTGGCTTGCATACTTAAACTTGTTTAATTTGGTAAACTTTGAATACTGCACACCAAGTGTTTGTCAAATTGTCTCAGCTATATTTACCTTTGTTTTGCCTTGCACATTTCATTAAACTTGATTTCACTTGCATAATCTTGTAAATTTGTATATAAGAATCAAGTTCAAAGGCATTCCAACTAAAAGTTTTAAAAACTCAATTCACCCCCCTCTTGAGTATTGAGGCCACTTGAATAACAATTTGGAGGATTAGAAGCAGAATTTGTGTACTAGATGATGTTGATCTAAGAAGGACAATCCTAGAAGAAGCACATAAAAGTATATTGAGCATTCATCCTGCATCAACTAAGATGTATCAAGACCTAAAGAAAAGCTTTTGGTGGCCAAAGATAAAGAAAGGAATAGCTGAATATGTGTCTTCATATCTGGCATGTCAAAAAGCCAAGGTGGAACACCAGAAGCCATCTGGTGAACTGCAACCATTGGAGATTCCTGTCTAGAAATGGGATGACATTTCAATGGATTTTGTGTCAGGTTTGCCAAGAACACGTTCAGGAAATGATGCAATCTGGGTTATTGTAGACAGATTGACAAAGTCTACTCACTTCCTTTCGATGAATATGAAGAATTCTGTACAAAAGTTGGCACAATTATATGTGAAAGAGAATCGTAAGACTCCATGGTTTACCATCCAGTATTGTATCAGATAGAGATCTGAAATTCACTTCCCGATTCTGGGGGAGCTTACATCAGGAGTTGGGTTCAAAACTCCGATTAAGTTCAGCTTATCATCCTCAAACAGATGGACAGTCAGAATGTATCATACAAAGTTTGGAAGACTTACTGCGATCTTGTGTGCTTGAGCATGGTGGTAGTTGGGAGCAGTTTCTTCCACTGATTGAATTCACGTATAACAATAGTTACCATAGCAGTATTGGTATGGCTCTATTTGAATCATTGTATGGTAGAAAGTGTCGAACGCCCCTTTGTTGGTTAGAAACTGGTGAAAGTTTGGCGTTAGGACCTGAAATTGTGCAACAGACTACTGAACAAATAGAAATAATCAGAGAGAAGATGAAGGCATCCCAAGATAGACAAAAGCACTATTATGATAAAAGGAGGAAACCACTTGAATTTCAAGATGGTGATCATGTATTTTTGAAGGTTTCACCTTATAAGGGGATTGGCCGAGCTTTGAAGAGTAAAAAGTTGAGCCCGAGGTTCATTGGACCATATGAAATTCTAAAGAGAATTGGCCCAGTGGCTTATCAGATTGCACTTCCTCCTCATCTTGCAAATTTGCATAATGTGTTCCATGTATCACAATTGAGGAAGTATGTACAAGATCCCACTCATGTTATTGCTACTGATGATGTTGAAGTTATAGAAAATTTGACCATCCCTGCAAAACCCACACAGATTATGGAAAGGTCGATTAAACGCCTGAGAAACAAGGATGTACCATTAGTAAAGGTTGTATGGAAACAAGGAAATGATATAACTTTAACTTGGGAGCGTGAAGATACTATAAGGACGCAATACCCAGAATTATTCCACTGAGGGGTGCGTTTATTTAAATTTCGAGGACGGAATTTTTATTAGGGTGGGGAGAATCGTAACATCCCAAAAGTTTCAATCTCATGTATAATCATTTTTTATCTAGATCAATAATGATATTATCCAATTTCCGAGTGAATAATGTCTAAAATAAGACTTTCTGAGTGAATAAAAGAATCGGTTTCCAAGTGAAGGTTATGTTTCCGAGTGACCGAGAGAAATTCCGAGTGATGGTTATATTTCCGAGTGAAGTATGACCGAGAGAAACACTTCCAAGTGGAGTCCTGGCCTCGCAGACATTTTGAGCGAAGTATGTTCGAGAGAACCACTTTTGGGTGAAAGGATCTCGGTGACTTGTCTTTGAATGACTCATTTCTGAGTCAAACATCTTCGAATGACTCATTTCCGAGTCAAACGCCTTCGAGTGCCTCATTCCCGAATGAAACATCTCCGAGTGAAGGTTTCCGAGAGAAGTACTTCCAACCGAAGAAAAGCTGATTCCGGATGAGTACTTCTCGGACCAAGATGTGTCCGAGTAGTGAATTTCCGAGTGGGTTAGTTCAGAGTTAAGTGTAACTTTCAGAGTGCAACACTTCCGTGTGGGATGGCACCGAGTAAGATAACACCAAGTGATACCTTTCTGATTCCCGTGTGACATGTCACCGATTGAGGTTACCGAGTGAATCATTTTTAGTGAGAGTACATCTGGACAGAGACTATAACTCTGAGTGAGAAATATTTTTGAGTGAAAAAATTCAGTCCGGGAAAATATCTGAGTGGATCCATTCAAAAAGGAAAAGTGGCTTTGAAAGAATACTTCAGGCAGATATATATAAATTCGAGTGAGATAATTCTGATGAGTCCAGATGAGACCGTTATTCCGAGGAAGGAAAAGCTGACCGAGTGTTTAATGCAGAAACATGTCCGAGCAAATTCCCTTCCGAGTGGAGCAGTTCTGAACTAAGAGACTCTGATGAATTCTTCTTGGAATGACCCGGTAGAGTTCCAGATGGCAAATATACTGACCGGTAGAGTTCCAGTCGGCAAATACACTGACCGGTAGAGTTCCAGTCGGCAAATATCCCTAGAATACCGAACCAGTGTCAGAATTAATCTTTTACACCAATCATGTCATTTTGAATATATTTTAATATATCTACTCCAATCATACAAGCTGGCGGCAGAAATGGTCAAAATACAGCTCACTTCTTATCTAAAACCTCTATTATTTCCATAATTGATGCACCTAACCTCCAGGCACGAGAAAGCTGGTCTTCCACTTGTCTTGTACATTATTAAATCAATACCACACCTTTTCGAAGTCTGAATTCTCAGAACAAACCAAAAATTAGTAAAGTCTCTCTTTCTCATTTCCTTGTTTACGTATAAGCCACTCTGATTCAAAGCTAGGACAGTAAGAAGAAAACATTTTTCAACCAATCTAAGACCCTTCATCAAGGTAAGAGGGGATAGGGTTATGAATAAATATGAAATGGGTAGAATTGTATTCTATTCTAGGATTCCAAATTTATTTTCGTAACTTGTTGCTCAATTTCAAAGCTGAAAACTTGTGAATTTGATTCTGACTTCTTCATCAAAGTTGTAGATCTTTTTGTTATGTGAATTTTGAGACTTGAACCGACTGATTTGGATATGTATAGCATGAGTTATAGCCAAAATACTATAGCATGTCTGTTTGGAATACATATCTTGTATTTTGTGTATATATTAATATTCTGGGAATTATACATTCATTTTTAGACTTTGATGTCTTCACAAAAGTTGTAGATATTTAGGTTATGGATCTATAGAAAGTGGTTTCAAGTTAAAAGAATATTTGTAGCTCTAGTTATGTGAAAACCCGAGTTCTGGGAGTCGGTTTTGGAGGGATTTTGGTAAATGAAAACCCAAGTGTTGGGGAGCCTTGCCAAGCGAGGAAGCGTAAGCTCGGCTCTGGAAGTTTTTCGCTTAGGTGAGGAGGTCTCGCCCAAATGAGTAATGGGTAATTTAGATACTGGCTGAATTTCGCTGGAGCGAATGGCCTCGGTGGAGGTGCTCGCTTGAGCGAGTCGGTATTGAATTCGGTTCTGGATGATTTTCGCCCATGCTCGCTGGCTCCGCCCAAGCGAGGCTTGTGTGTCTCGCTCAAGCGAGTCGGAATTCGCTTGAGCGAAGTGACCCCCTGTAACTCCCTTTCTCTTTTAGCACTTGGATTTTCACTCACTTCGCTGCGGTGAATGCCATCCTCAAGACCCTTCGCTCGGGCGAATTCTGTCCAGTGGCTAATTCCCCTCACCCTCGCTCGGGCGAGACCCCATTTGTCTGGGCGGATTTCATCCAGTAGCCAAACACTGATACTGGGGCAAGCTCGCCTGAGCGAGGTTTACTCTCGCCTAAGCGAGAATTGCCCAGAAACCGATTTCCATACAGAAGGGACTCTCACTTGAGCGAGAACCCATCCCGCCTGAGCAAGATTATCAGAAAAACATGTAGAATGTAGATTTTGGACAACACAATTGTCAAAACTCCATTCAAACCGATTCTACACAATTCATCATATCAATATCATCCTACTAGCCAAATAAAACTTAAAAAAAAGGATTGATTTGATCACGTTATGGTTATTTTACTAACGTATGTTGCTGTTGTAAAATGCTGAAACTTACCTATAATGGTTATTATGGATGAAAATGATATTTTTCATATGAGTAATGATCTATTATTGAATTATTGAGGGATTATTGATTATTATGGATGTTATTGAGTGTCCTATACATGACATACAGTATATATATATTTTTGTCATGAATGATTATGAATGACTAAATTAATGTATACATGAATGCCTTGTGATTTATTGAGATATGTTGTTGAAACAGTAAATCTATGATTCTGAAAATTATTGTATGTGATGTGTCCTTTGATGACTTGTGGTTTTCCAAGTGTTTATGGAAATATTGATATCATGGTATGTTTAATCGATAAAGAGAATTAAAGGCATTCATGCATCATAAGCATTTGGATGCACCATGGAATTTAGGGGTTCTATGATTGCCTACCCTGGTGGGGGGTTATTCTATGATGAGTTAAAGCCCTATTTTCGTAGGAGCCATGAGGGTGTAGGGATTCAAGGTTATGCAAATTCCTACTTGTGTACTTATTTTCGCAGGAGCCATGAGGGTGTAGGGATTCATGGTTATGCAAATTCCTACTTGTGTACTTATTTTCGTAGGAACCATGAGGGTATAGGGATTCATGGTTATGCAAATTCCTACTTGTGTCTTTATGAGACTTTTTACTGCAGTATTCCCACCAAACCAAAATGGATCCAGCATGACATCATTTGACTAAGTTAAAGATTTATTAAATATAAATGAATTTGTTTGACATATTCATCATATCATTATGGTTTGTTGATTGTGTTTGTGCAATTTGACTTATTTTATACTGTCTCACTCTTACATTAATTTTTACAGTGCATGCTACACAGAATGACGAGTGATGCCATGAATAAAGCTTTTATGAATTATTGCTTGGACTTTGGTTTCATTTAAATTTAATGGGTTGTAATAATATTATGAACCATGTACTGCAATCTTCTCTATCGTTTCCGCTATATAAATGTTTTATGATTTAATTGTTCACGACTAGTATGCATGATAATATTCCGAATTTATCAACTTTTACGTGACTTCAGAATTTAAATTACAAATTTCAAAAATGATTCTTTAAACGCGAAAAATTTGTTCCAAAATTTTGGAGCGTCACACATTTTGGTAATTGTTAGGATATGGTTACTTTGTATAGATTAAAGAGTGACAATTATCTCAAGGATGATATTATGTTAATCATTGATTGCCTTATATGGATTTATAAAGGGCTAATTGTCTAGGAATTGTGAATTGATTAGAAGGGTAGTGCTTCCTTAATAGCTATTTTTTGTGAATTATTGGTATAGGATTGTGATGACAACTCATTGAGGGCTCTGTGAAATTATGATTTGTGAGTTATGAATGATGTTATGGGAGTATGCTAACATCATTAAGGTCGTGTGATACACCTGTGGAGCATAGTTGCTCATTGTTGATTTTAGTTGAATCATGGAATTGAATACATATGGATGAATTATACGATGTGAATAATATGTTTGTTTGTATAAGTCCGGCCAAGTTCCTTACCCTATTTCCTTCTATTGACGAATATATTGTGATTATGCATTGATGTTTATAAGTTGGGTATAAAATTGATTTGACGATAGATCCATGTTGGATGTTAATCATGCAAATGAAATATTGAGTTGATGAATATAAGATATGAAATATGAATTGATATGGTGATAAACCGTGAAATGTTGAGACCTTGATATGCATGTATATTGAAATTAAATTAATGCTTAGGTCTCATGTATGAGTGGTGCTCATGGCTTATAGCCAAAGCAAATTTATTGACTGTAAGAGTTACATGTACTAGAATCGACTAAATAAGTAAAGATGACGGAACCCCAAGATGTCAATGTTCATGGAATGAAATTATTAACTATGTTATTGTCGAGAAATGAATTGAGATGCTTGGTTATGCTAAATTTTAAATGATGGATTTTATATCCTTTGACACGAGAACCTTATATAGTATATGATACATGTAAATTATTGTATCTCCCTAGATAGGGAACTTGAATATGTGATAAAATAATAAGGTAGTGAAATATGATAGGTACAAAACGTGATATTTTACACTAGTTCCAAAAAAAGGATAGGTACAAAATATACTTTTTACAACTTTTCTTTATAGAAGAAAGGTGTAAAAACAATATTTTACACTGTTTATTTAAAAAAATAGGTGTAAAAAAGTATTTTACACCGGTTATTTAAAAAGATAGGTGTAAAAAAAGTATTTTACACCGGTTATTTAAAAAGATAAGTGTAAAAAATAATATTTTACACTAATTATTTTAAAAAAATAGGTGTAAAAAAGTATTTCACATCGGGTATTTATAAAAGATAGGTGTAAAAGAACTATTTTACGCTGGGTTTTTATAAAAGATAGGTGTAAAAAACATTATTTTACACCGGTTATGTTTCTAATAACCAGTGTAAAAAATATTTTTTACACCGGATATAAAATCACGGATTTTTTACACCTGCTGCATCTACACCGGCTAATAACCGGTGTAAAAAGTAAAAAATAACTGGTGTAAAAAGTCTTTTTTGCCCTAGTGCTAGTCCTTTTTCTTTCTTCAAATTACTACTTTTCTAATATATTTTATCTCCTTCTTGTAATACTATTTCCCTAATATTTCGTTAAAATTTCCAATTCTTTTCTTTATTAACCACTCTTTCCTTTAACCTTTAATATAAAATCATCATTTTATACCAAATAAGATCTTCTTTTCTTTTCTAACAAGATACATAAAATTACCATTTGGGTCTAGTAATCTTTCCTTTAAAAATTTTCTTTTAATTTCCTTCTCTTTTACGAATATATATATGTATATATACATATATTAGGAAGAATCATTGTACCTAATCTTTTTAATTTTACACTTCATTAAATTACAAAATTTTTCTTTTTGTTAAATTATAAAATACTCTTGAATTGTTAAGAATATTATTTAGTACCGAAATGAAACGTAATAGTAGTTTAATCAAAGAGACATCTCTTTTTGTACGATTAATCTAATTTACTTGTAATTTACTAGTCGATCAATTTAATTAATTTAGCGGGGCTTACCGGACAAATATAATAATAACGTAAAATAGTCAAGAATTAAAATATTTACAACCATGTCGAATTTTTCAACCGTGCCCGCTCTACTATTCTAACCTTCGGTATTTTCACATGATTATATAGTCCAAATAATATTTTTAACGATATATTTAAATCTCGATATGCCTTTTTACGAAAATTATCGGAATGCATAAAATTACCAAAATCATAAACAAAACACAACGATAACGAAAAGTCGTATAATTTCTAATCTAACTATCGGATCGTCATGAAAATTGAAAGGCACAATATTGAGCGATTTAGAGAAATTAAAAATGAAGTGAGACCCCCTTACCTCATGGTGTAGTCACGGTTTTGTAGAAAGAAAAAAGGTGGCTTGCTAAAATTTTACCGAACGTTTGGAATCGCTTGCCGATCATTGCCGATCATC
This sequence comes from Clitoria ternatea, assembly GCA_037962975.1. Lineage (NCBI taxonomy): Eukaryota > Viridiplantae > Streptophyta > Magnoliopsida > Fabales > Fabaceae > Clitoria > Clitoria ternatea. Next base: position 113,438,495 of record CM075669.1, read on the forward strand.
CTCTGGTACTAATCGCTCAAAATCTTCCACTGATCGCTTCCGATCGTTCCCGGGACCTTGGTAGCAAAAATAGTGGCTATGATTTTTAAAATGTGAAGGCACCATGGATGAGTGGAAGAATGACAGCCTAGGTGATGGTTTTGTGGTGGTGCATGGAAGCCAAAATGGTGGTTGTTTTTGGTGAAGAGGGTTGTGGGTTTGGAAAGAGGAGCAAAATGGAGGTTTCAAGAGGTGGTGGTGGTTAAGGGTGAAACCGGGAGGAGGTGGTGGTTATGGAGGCTTGGAGTGGTGGAATAGTGGCTGGATGGAGGGTGTTAGTCGCTGGAATTAGAAGTGAAGAGGATGGGAGTATTGTGTGTATGCTGCCGAGAGAAAGAGAGGTAGTGGAATTAAGTGGTTAAGAGAATTTAGTGATTTAACTGGATTATTAGAGAAAGTAAGTGGAATGCTAGTTGGAGAAGGAGTGAAATCAGATTTTGTTTTCCAATGGGCAAGGCTGAACATGTATAAGAGCATCACAATTAAAATCTCATGGTATGATACATGTACACATTACATGGATGCATAACAACTTGTTAGCTAAGTTGTTAAGTCCTTGGAGAGCAAGTTAGTGAACTTAATAGAGAAGGAGTAGGTTGTGCTTTGCCACATAGAGGGGCATGTGGCATGATCTTGGGTATGGAGAAAGGGCAGGTGTTGTGTAATGGAAATATTGGAAAAATGATTTAATGTACTGAAAATCGGATACCCGATGAGTAATTAGCTCCCTTTTGGGGGGCTGTTTAAAATATATATACAATAATTCATGAGATAGGAATTAGGAAAACTCCCTATATAAAAGTTATAGGTCTATGTCTCCTCTTTAAAATGAGATATTGTACGCAAAAATTTGACATTGGACGAGGGAGATATGCCCAAAATACGAAAACTGCTCTAGGCTGGAATGGAAATAAATTTATGAACAAAATAAATTTCTTTAGAAAAATGGGTTAGGAATTAGCTTTTGTGCCTGTCATGAAGTTGGTAGATCTCCTTGATACAAGGCTATAGAAAAATGAACAGAGTTATTCCAACACCGTATGAGGGAGATACGATTTTTTTTCTAAAAGTGTACAATGCTAATGCGAGAACAGAATAGGTTCACAAAGATTATGAAAATTGTACTAATTGGTAAAGATATAGCCTTTAAGGTCTTCATAAAAGTCATAGATAATTTGGTTATTGAGATTTTGAGACCGGGTTTGCACAAACAGAGTTTGTATGAAGAAGTTATGAATTTTTGAATGAACCATGCGTAGATTAAAGGGATTAAATAACAGATTTTTAGAGTACAAATACTTGATCCTTGATTTTAGGGATGATAGAGTACGAATTAGGGTTTGGGGATAGAAATAGAGATTATAGATCTCTTTGTAACAAAGAGATTGGAACTAGAATCATTTGATTCTAAGATTGTATGAGAAAGTTAGGCCTAAAACACTAAAGGTACTTAGGCCAGGTTTGAAGGTTCGATTTAAATTAATCGTTTCTTTGAGAAACGAGGTTGATAAGGCCTGAATTAGGATGTGGTCCTTTCTGGAAAAGTTCCTAACTCATCGAAACGAGTTACCAGGATTGATCATGCTGCGGTCGAATATGTCGAAGTATATACACGATGAATCGAGGGAGGTACCTAAGGCACTAGTCGGGCCTGTCAGACTGAATGTGTTATCCTCGATTTATTACAAGATGGTCCTAAATAAGACTATTTTCCCTATTGGATCACTAGTCTTAGGCCAAAGTACCAGAATTGAATTGCTTACCGAGTCCCACAATTCAAATCTCGGAACCCGACAATATTTATAAATAATAAAATTTCAATTAAATAGTTAAATTACTAAAAATAAAATATTATCATAAATATTTATATATTTTCAAAATAATTAATTAAATATATAGTATTAATATTAAATTTAAATTTAAATTATTAAGCATTAAATCATTATTATATGTTAAATTAAATATTATCAGTAGAAAATAATTATCAAATAAATAATTGTCAACTAATTAATACCCAATTAAACAAAATAATCATTATTAACATTATTTTTACTTATTAAATATTATGTGTTATTATCATTCTCTCATCTTTGTTCCTTTTCGACTATCATCACATCCTTTAATCTTTCTTCTAATTCTCTACGCTCCTCTTAGCTGGTTTTCTTACTATTGTAATCTTTCGATATTCCTATACCTTATACTTAATATCTTGATTAGATTTCCTTTCCACTATCTTTCTCATACTAGGATTACTCAAGGATCTGGCTGAAGCCGCAAGCTTTTTACAAGAAGCTTAACAGAGTATCCTTAGAAGTCCTAAGGGTCTAGATTCCTACTCTCAAAAACCAAGGATGTTACAAGCTACCAAACTGTTTGGCATCCTTCTTAATTAACAAAGGTCTGGTACTTGAAGCTCAAATCAAACTCCTTCACAGGATTTCCAACGTATATATCCCATTCAAGAACCAGCAATGGTCACATTTCAGCAAGTATAAATATTGAAGAAGATTAACTCATCACACATAGAGAATTTGCTTAAAAAGTTATCATATAGTCTCTATCTTGTGATCAATTCTTCTTTTTCAAAGACAAAGATCTTCTTTGTTTGTTCTGCTTCTAGCAAACCTTGGTCTCATGTCTTTCATAATTTAGTGTATACTCTCTTAATTTATATCCTTATACTCTAGGTTCTGTGAGATTTCTTTCACTTTTTTCATATATCAATATTGTGTAAAAAATGGTGTGTTTCCAGCCTTAGTAAGTGTGGGAAACATTGTTGGCCTGAAGAGTCTTTTGAAAGAATACTTGGGTTATTAAATCATGAATGACTTGTTTTAAAAGAATACTTGGGTATAAGCTAGGACTGGCCGAAGTCAAGAATACCTGTGGCACCGATCTGGTGCGCTGTTATTGTAAAGAGGAAATTACAATAGTGGAAATCCTTCAAGTTAGAAGGGACTAGACGTAGCTTCTATGTTGGAAGTAAACCAGTATAAATTCTTGGTGTTGCTGTTCTTCCTTACTCTTTAAAGTTTGTTCTGCATAGTCTGATTACTTAGCTTTCTTTGGTTCATTATTCCATAAAAGAGTCTAAGACTTATTCAACCCCCTTCTAAGTCTAACTCTGAACCATTAATTGGTATTAGAGCTTTTCCTTTGGGTTAGTCACTCCCTCGAGTAAAAAAGGATAAAGATCTATGACAACTCCTTAAAGTAATTAACTGATTGTAGAAGGTTCATCAATCAACATACCTCTAACTTTCTTTGGAGAAGACCATCCATACTGGAAGGATAGAATGGAAATATTCACAAAATCCACCCAGTATAGCTTATGAGCCATCATTGTAAATTACGACTATACAACTCTTGTTTATGAAGAAGGAAAGCCTAAATCCGTGGATGAATGGACCTTCATGGAAGTAAAAAAGATGGAGATAAATGCCAAGGCCAAATTCTTACTTACTTGTGCTCTTAGCATATCAGAGTACAATAAAGTATTCAGTTGCAAATCAGCTAAAGAAGTCTGGGATGCTCTTCAACGCAATTATGAAGGAACCTTCAATGTTAAAATGTCCAAGAAAATACTGTCAACCAAACAGTATGATACATTTAAGATGGAGGAATGTGAAACTGTGGATCAAATTTTTGGAAGATTCCAGACCTTTTTAAATGAGCTCAAAGGTCTTGGAACCATATTTTCTATAGAACATATCAATGTAAAACTTCTTGGAAGTTTTCTAGAAAGGTTTGATGCCAAATGCTTAGATCATGAGGAAGCTAAGGACCTAAGTACTTTCTCCTTGGATGAATTACTTGGATTTCTCAGAGTGCATGAATTAAAGCTGAAGTAGAAGGAAGTCAGCAAACCTTCCTCCTCCAAGAGCATTGCCTTAAAGTCTGATGAATCAAGCAAGAAGTCTAAGGCATTGAAAGCTGAAGAATCCACCAGTTCTGACCCAAACTTTGAAGAATTAGAAGCTGATACAGATAAAGAATTGACACTTGTAACCAAGAGATTTCATAGGCTATTAAAGAAGAAGAAGTTCAGACCAGACAAATTTCAAAAGAATGACCATAAAGGTACAAATCAATTCAAGTTTAAAAGTGACGAATCTATTCTAGAATGTTTTAACTATAGAAAACCAGGATATGTGAAGGTAGAATGCCCTCTTCTGAACAAAGACAAAAAGGACAGAAGAGAAAAGAGAAAGTTCTCTAAGAAACAAAAATGATTGATCACATGGGATGATGGGGGATCATCTAGTTCTGAAGAGTCTGATAAGGAGACAGAGTCTGCTCAAATCTGTCTCATGGAAAATAAGGAACCATACTCTGAAGCAAGTTTAATTGACTCAAAATTTGAGGATGTAAGTTATTCTGAACTAAAACAAAATTATGATTTATTGTTCAGTGATTTTTCTAAACTCTTGAAAAATTTTCATAAAGCTAAAAATAAAACATGTTGACATGGTTACTGATTTTGAAAATCAAATTTCAAAATTAAAGAAAGAAAATCTTGACAAAATACTTTGAGAGAAAGGGAAAAGAATGAAAAAATGCACTTAGAAGAGTTAAGCAGACTTAAAAAGGAAAATGTTGTTTTGAAAATAAATTTTAAAAACCCCAAAGTCAGTTGCAACTCTCAAAATGAAGAAATCATTAAGTTGTAAAAGCAAGTTAGCTCTCTTACCTCAGACCTGAGCTGAACATACTTTTAGGAAAATCCTATAGTAATCATAAAAGACCAGGTCTGGGATATGTAGAGGATAATGATTTCAAGCAACTTTCACCTCCTACATTTGTTTCAAAGAATAAAAAACATGTCAAATGTAATTACTGCAAGAAGCATGGTTATTTAATTAATGATTGTATAAAAAGGAAAAGGAGAAATGAGAGAATTACTAACAATGCAGGACCCAAAAAGATATAGGTACCAAAGTTATTAATTATTCCAATTGTAGATATGCTAAAAAACAAAGACAAAGCCTCTACACTGGTATCTGGACAGTTGATGCTCGTATCATAGGACAGGAAGAAGGTCTATGTTCCTAGACCTAGAGTAGTTCAAAGGTGGAACTGTCACCTGTAGAGGGAACCAGATAGGAAGAATCATTGGGTCTAGTAGAGTGGGTAAAATTTATTCACATGTTATTGAAAATGTAGTTCTGGTTGAAAGTATGAGACATAACATACTGAGCATCAGCCAATTTTGTGATAGTGGGTACAAGGTCTGTTTTGATAAAGAAAAGTGTACTATCATTAACAATGATGGATCCACTCTCTTCAATGCAAACAAACATCACAACCTATACAAGGTTGACTTGAATGAACTAAACGATCAGAATGTAACACGTTTATTTTCAAAACTTAGGCATGTAAGTTTAAAACATATTTCAAAACTTCACATAAAAGGCCTCGTTAAGGGATTGCCAAAAATATCTTTCAGCAGCTCCCTGCCTTGTGAAGCATGCCGAAGAGGTAAACAACATAAAACCTTATTTGAAAACAAGAATGTTGCTTCCACTGCCAGACCCTTGGAACTGTTACATTTAGATCTGTTTGGTCTATCTCAAGTGCAGAGTCTAGCAGGGAAGAAGTATGGATTTGTCATTATTGATGATTACATAAGAATGACATGGATATACTTCCTAACTCATAAAGATGAGTCTGTAAAGGTGTTTAAGATTTTCAGTAAGAAAATTCAGAATGAGAAAGGTTACTGTAATAGTAAAATAAGAAGTGATCATGGTAGAAAATTTGAAAATAGTTTTTGAAAAATTCTGCAATGAGATTGGTATAACTCACAATTTTTCTTCTCCAAGAACACTTCAACAAAATGGTGTTGTGTAAAGAAAAAATAGGTCTCTGCAGGAAATGGCTAGAACAATGCTTTGTGAAAACAATCTTTAGAACTACTTCTGGGCAGAGCTTATGAGCAATTCCTGTTATATTCAAAATAGAATTCTCATTAGACCTATACTAAATAAGACTTTTTATGAATTGTGGAAAGGAAAAAGACCCAACATCTTATATTTTCATCCATTTGGTTGTACCTGCTATATTCTTAACACTAGGGATCATCTTGGAAAGTTTGATTCTAAATGTGATAAAGGAATATTCATGGGATATTCAACCATATCAAAATCTTAGAGTTTTCAATACTAAAACTCAGACTATTGAGGAATCAATACATGTAAAATTTAATGATCTTCAAAAGACTCGTAGGAGACTGAAAGATTTAGATGCTGATGATGCAGGTATGCTACAGCATGAAACTGGACAAGAAAAGCAAGGAACAGACTTTGCACAATCAGAACTAGTTGTACTTGAAGATAAAAAATTTGAACAAGATTAATTGATGATTGAACTAGAAAGGCTAAGAGACTGGAAGTTCAAAGCTTATCACCCTATAGATCTCATAATTGAAGATCAAGCAGCTGGGGTTAGAACCAGATCTAGGCTTCTCAACAATTCTTCTATTACACTAGTTTCAGAATTGGAACCAAAAACTACTACAGAAGCACTAGTTTACCGACTGGAATGGTGGAGCGATCGGTAAACCGCTTGAGAGGTGGAGCTATACCGAGTGGAATTATGAATCGGTCGGTGAACGCTTGAGAAGCAAAGGCATGCAATTAGTTTGGGAAGCAATATTCTGAGCGGTTTATTGAGGTAGGTATATGTTTGAATTTCGAATTCTTTAAAGGAGGGGAGAATTGTAACATCCCAATCCTTGATTTAATTAATGGCTGAGATTAGTGAATGAATTAAGGTTAATTTCAGATTAGAGATTAGTGATTAATTAGTGAAAGTGGCTGGAGATAAAAGACGCATGTACCCCTGGTGGTATATATGGAATTCGGTCCTTCTCTCCTCCATTCATTCTCATTCGCGTCGTCCTGCTTGGAAAGAACAGAGTGAGAGTTGAGAGCTTTCTGGGAGAAACAGAGACGCGGTTTTGTTTTCACTCCCTGTCCTCTTCTTCCTATACGTCGCCTTCTTCCTCCCTTCCTCTTCCACTCGGAGCTGTCAGTGTCCCAGTTGGAAGACTGCATTGGGAAGTGCCTCGGAGCTGTGGGAGAGTCGAATCCGTTTGGGAAGGGACAACTCTGGTCCAAAATCAATGCTGAGTTCGAAGGCTGTTAGGAGGAGGAGTAACCGAAGGGACGATCGGTCAGCATTGTAACTCGAAGAGCTTCTGAACCCTGACAGTAGGTAGGGGGAGCTGACTTATATCTCAAATGCATGGTTTATGGACGGGTTCCAGGTGGATTTGCTTTAATGTGTTGTGTTACGTTTGAAATGAGTTGATTAATGTGTTGTGATTGAGTATTAGTGCATGCAACGCCCGGATGTGTGATATCTGTGAACTGTTTAGTGTTGTGTGATTCTGTCCATGAGTGCATGTTAATATTTCTGAGAATGCTGACTGAATGCATGTAAATATGAGTGTCACTATGATTGCTGAATGCATGAGATGCGAGTTGATACGCAGATTTCATTAAGAATGTTGAGTGGGTGTACTATAATATTGTTACCCAGATTTGCTTGTTATGAGTTACTATGATAAAACGCATGTGAATGTTGTGATGGAACTATGGATTTCTGAGTAAATCTAAATGTCGTGCTGAATTGGTTGTGATCTTTTAATGGCTGCGTGAGACGCACTTGATAAGCTTGGATGCTTGTTGTGAAATTGCATGAGGTTGCAGATATGAGAAAAGGATGACCCGTGGAAGGTCAGGAGCCCTATGAGATGATTTTCAACTACAGATTCCTGGCTAGATCCGTAAGGGCCCGTGGTAGCCGAGGGAGCTAGAGTTAAGTCTGGAGACGTCTTTGGAAGACCGGTACCACGTGGGAAGGGCTAATGGACGAGAGGTCGGGAAGGAATCTGTAACTGAAATCACTATTTAAGTCGGATCCGCATGCATGTATGTAGGAGCATTGTTATTGAGAATGACATGGTTGATATAGCCTTGAATGGTTGAATGAATTCCGACTGAATGTGAATATGCACACTTATATTGTTGATGAGCTCAATGTGATTGTGTGTATATATATTTGTATGTGTAAATGCTGTTGTGAATAGCATGATTAATATAGCCATGAATAATTGGGGTGAATTTCGACTAGGTGAATATATGTACGTTGTGTAACACCTTATTATTTGCAACTAATAATTCCAAAAATATGAGAAAATTTTTCACAAAACAGTCACGTAACATTTGATATAGAAGGGAGCAGGCAAGGGGGGAAACGAGGAGCATTCACGCGCATATAGCAACCTACAGAGAAGCTAAAACTGGGGCCGGCTCAATGGGTTTATCGTAACACACCAGCACCAGGGCGGATTACACAACACCGTTTGTTCGCTTAGACGGGGTCTGACACCGTCCAGGCGGAGTATGGTAATGCAGCAGCGGATAGAGGAGATTTCACAAGGAGGCTTCCCTTCGAGTAACACTGGTCACTCAATAGGAGGAAATAGATAAGGGGAAGATGTTAATACATTCACACGCGTAGCATTCGGTGGAAGGGCGGAGTTAAAATCATCCTACTTGGCTAGGCGGGGTATATTTATCTTGGGCGGAATCCAGGGCGAAGGTGACCCGCCCAACAGTTGTCTCACACCGCCTAAACGATGTATGACAATGCGATCATCAGACGTGAAACTTTTCAAGTAAATCTTACCTTAGCGTCTATTTGTTCCTACAGGCTGACCCTCTCTCGGAGAACACTGGGCGTCCAGCTTCAGAGGACAGGTAAGGAAAGAAGAAGGGAAATATACATATGCAGGAGTAGTTTGTGAAGGAAAGAGGAAGGTACATAGGCGAAGTTTCGAGTTGATATCTACTTGCTTCAGCATAGTTCTACGCGTTTGGGCGAACTGTCCTAGTTACTTGGGCGAGGTATGACACCGCCTAAACGAAATCTTCACAACGCCTCTTCAACACAAATACAAAGTAATTTTCTCAATCGGGTATGGACGAGGGTTCACTAGGTAAATCCTCACACTCGCACTTCACTCAGAAAAGAACGGGAAGTTACAGGGTACATATGCGGTAGTAGATTGTGGAGAAAGGAGGGATCTGAACCTATTCCGCCCAACTCAACTAATTATGACAACGCCTGGGCGGACTCAGCCACAACGCCCAAATCAGGGGTCAACACCGGGGTCTGGATTGCGTTAGCATCACAACGGATAGGAAAGATAATTGAACGGTGTCCCATTCTAACAACTACATCGCTCCAGCGCGAGTCCTCTCGCTTGGGCGAAATGTCCCCATACTTCGGGCGGGGTACGACTCCGCCCAACGTATCCGACATAAGTTTTCCTAAGGCAATTTTCAATTCACTCTGACTTGGCTATAACCTGCTCAATCATACTGTCCCTGCGTATCCATTAAAGCACAATTATGAAACAAGGTAGCACATAACATCACACACACAAAACCATACATCCATATATATACAGAAGAGTATATGTCAATATTTACAACACAAAAATCGAACTTCTCCTTGTCCATAAAGTCCTATTTATCCCAAAACATTAACATACGACATGAACCAGTCAGGGCTTAATCTAACAACGCCTTAATTAAGCCTTCCAAATGCATCAGCATTCCGCCCAGCATTCCAGCTCTGCTTCTGATCCTCCTCTCGAGAGACATTCACTGAAAATGGCCACTGCAGGGGTGAGCTTTTACATGTAAAATGATACTCACAGACTCGGTATCAGCGTCAGTACACGCTCTTGCTATCATTCAACCTTTCTCAAGTAACCAAGTTCTTACAGTTCAAACAACATTCATGACACACATAATACACAGAGTTTATTCCACATCCATATATATATATTCATGCATTCAAAATCATACACATATACATACATAAATTTATACACCACCACAATCGGCCTTATTTCTATATGCATGCCTGCGGATCCGACTCGGGTAAAGACTCTCAGTTACGATCCCCTTTTCTTCTGGCCCCTCGTCCCTCAGCTCTTACAAGGTGGCACCGGCCTCCCCACGGCGTCTCGAGACTCTCTTCTCTAGCTCCAACGGCTACCACGAGCACTATTGGGATCTAGCCAGGGTTGGTAACTGGAAGTCGTTTCCCTTGGGGTTCTTGACCTTCTATGGGTCACCCCACTCTCACTCATGCAACTAATACATTAATTATTACACATCATCGCGCCACGAACACCTTCGCCGTAGTCATTAAGCAAGAACGGATTTCTCACACTACTCGTAATCATTCAGTCAATCACACCAGCGCATGTTACAATCGGTCATCAGACTAAGAACATTGAGCAATCCAATTAAGAGCATGCACATACATATTTTTCATAGTGACAAGAAAATAGATCCATGCATATCATCCATCATTATCATCCATTAACAGGCTACACCATCGCCACGAAGATCACTATCAGAATCTTAAATCATGCATCAGTTTTAATAATTATGAATACATGCACACGCACACACACGCACCGACACTCAGCAGTATGTCCATCCGGTACCGTTCTTAGACCATGCATTCAACATGCAAGCGCCCCCTACCTTTAGAAGAACCTCAGAAACCTTTCCGTTCTTGTCGTTGGGTCCGATGTCTTTCTCCTGGTTCGTTCGGTCTTCCTTGGCTTTGTCGTATCCTGCGCCTGATTCTGGGATGGAGTGTAGTCCGTTCTTCAGTACTGCAGCCAAGGTCTCCAGGAGCGAAGAATGAGAGAAGAGAAGAAAGATGGAGACGAAGAGAGGAAGGTAGAGGATGAAGTGACGGAGGAGGGAGTCTGAAGAAATAGTAAGTGTGTTTATCACCAAAGGCTCACGTTTTATATATATATATGTACATGCGCACAGTAAGAGGAGAGTGGGATGGGAGAGTGTGTGCCCAGCAGCCACGTGCACTCCACCCCATCCCCTGACCACCACCCTTTTTCATATTTTAATGGCTTAAATCTACTTAGTTAAATGTAATTAACAGTTATTTTCTAGTTGAAATCAAGTCTTAATGGTTTATTCTTCATTCGACATTTAATTTCAAAACTGGGATGTTACAGTTCTCCCCCACTGAAAAAGAATTTCGTCCCTGAAATTCAGTCGGTACTTACCTAGGTAAACAACTCGGGGTACTGCTGTCGCATGGTGTCTTCGCGTTCCCACGTGCAGGAGGTGGTCTTGCCTTGCTGCCACTCCACCTTAACCAGCCTTACGTTCTTGTTTCTTAAGCGTTTTACCGATCGGTCCACGATTCCAATCGGTGTAGTCACAGTGGTTAGGTCCTCCTTGATCTCTACCTCGTCGTCAGGCATCGTGTGGCTGGGGTCATACAAATACTTCCTTAGTTGAGACACGTGAAATACGTTGTGCAATCGAGACAAGTGAGTTGGTAATGCGAGGCGGTATGCTACGGGGCCAATCCGTTCTAACACCTCGTAAGGTCCAACGTATCGAGGGCTTAACTTCCCACTTTTTAAGGCTCGTCCAACTCCTTTACTCGGAGAGGTTCTCAGAAACACTCGATCTCCGACTAAAAATTCCAATGGCTTGATGCGCTTGTCATGGTAGCTCTTCTGCCTGTCTTGTGATGCTTTCATCTTCTCCCTTATCACTCGGATCTGTTCTGTGGTTTGCTTCACGATGTCTGGTCCCAATAGTAGACTTTCACCCGCTTCCGACCAGCAGAGTGGGGTTCGGCATCTACGCCCATATAATGCCTCGTAAGGTTCCATGCCAATGCTGTGATGATGGCTATTGTTGTACGTAAACTCGATCAAGGGAAGGTACTGCTCCCAGTCCCCACCGTACTCTAACACACACGCTCTCAATCGGATTGTCCATCCGATTGGGGGTGGTAGGCAGAACTAAGCCAAAGCTTCGTCCCTAATTCTTGATGCATGCTGGTCCAAAATCTGGACGTAAATCTAGGGTCCCTATCCGATACGATGGAAGTAGGTATGCCATGCAGTCGGATAACTTCTTGAATGTAGATCCGAGCCAACTTATGCAATGGGTACCTCATATTTACAGGTAAGAAGTGTGCACTCTTCGTCAATCGGTCAACAATGACCCAAATTGCATCATGGCCCGCTCGGTTTTTGGGTAATCCCATAATAAAATCCATCGCAATTGAGTCCCATTTCCACACGGGGATCTCTAGAGGCTGCATTGCACCGTACGGTTTTTGGTGCTCTACCTTCGATTTCTGACAAGTGATACACCGGGCCACGTACTCCGCCACATCCCTCTTTAGTCCGGGCCACCAGAACTGTCTCCTCAAGTCGTGGTACATTTTCATGGTTCCTGGGTGAATGCTGAGTAGGCTTTTGTGGGCTTCATCAAGCACCATTCTTCTCAATCTTCCTTCACTCGGTATGTATATTCTGTCTCTCACCCGGAAGATCCCATCTGGCCCCTCTGCCAAGGATAAATCCTTTCCTTTGGCTTGAATTTCCTTCATTTCAGCTAGGTAAGAGTCCGCCTGTTGCTGTTCGTACACGGATTTTAGGAATTCATTGGCAATCCTCAACGTATCGATTGTCATTTTCTGAGAGGAAGGGGCATCAACATGCAAGTTCATGTCTCGGAACCGCTCCAACAACTCAACTTCTTTTGCCATCATGGCTGCTATGTGGAGGGATTTCCGACTCAATGCGTCGGCCATGACGTTTGCCTTACCTGGGTGGTATTTTAACTCGAAATCGTAGTCCTTCAAAAACTCAATCCATCTTCTCTGCCTCATGTTCAGCTCCTTTTGGTCGAATAGGTATTTGAGGCTCTTATGATCGCTGTACACTTCAAACTTGGACCCGTACAAGTAATGCCTCCAGATTTTCAATGCAAAGACTACTGCTGCCAGCTCCAAGTCATGGGTCGGATAATGCTGCTCGTGGGGTGACGTGTATATTTTTACAGTCGTGATTCCGTCAAATTAGTACATTAAAATTAATTAACGTAGTACTAGGGTGTCAACCTAGGTCGTTCTCTCAAGGATCAACACAAAAATTTAGGAAAAATCAAGTCTTAAACTAATTTTTAACAATTAAAAATTAAAACTAAACAACTAAAAAAATTTTACAAACATAAGTTTACTAACATACAATTGGGGGGGTTTTGAGTGATTTTTGTTGTCACAATTAAAATTAAAACAAGGTAAATAAAGGATTTAAAACAACAAATAACAAGCGATTGATTTTCTTGGAGTATTGTAAATAAATTTATCCTTGGTTCACTAAAGATAATTTGTATACTTTCATTACTGTCAATTTCTTAGCTCAATTTGAATTAATCAACTAAGCGTCTTTTTCAATTCACAATTCCTTTACTTTCATTTAAAAATGAATATTTTAATCAAGCATCCTAATTAAGCAAAAGGAGTCAAGATCTTAAAATCTAGGAATTATTGAGCATACATAAGAACATCGCCTATATACATAATCTATTCTCAAATTATGGAATTAAGCAAACCATAATTATTAAAAGTGATTATGAAAATATTCATTAAGCATGCATATTTCCTTAATCCATTCTAATTTGAAATCTTATTTTACTCCATTTGAATAATTAAACCGATTAAGCATACAAATTCAATTAAACAAAATGGAATTAAATAAGTAGAGAATGATTATGAAGAAATAACAATAATAAAAGCATACTATATTAAAATTAATGACCTCAAAATTACATTACAACATTCTCCAAGAAAATCAATCTAGGGTTTTAGCCCTCCATAATAACAACTAAAAAGAAAAGAAACTAACCCAGAATGGAGCAAAGAGGGGGAAGAAGAGAGGAGGAGGCTTTGTGCTTTCCTCTGATGCTTAAAGAAACAAAGAGAGAAAAGAGAGAAACGTGAATTGAGGTATGTTTCAAGCCTTTGGCAATGGTCAGCAGGACGCTACGCGTGGGCTTTGCGAATCTGCTTCCACGCTACATGTAGTTTTAAGGCTACGCGTGAGGGTTTCTGACTCAGAATACATTATTTCATCCAATAATTCTTCAATAATGCTTGGACACTTGTGCTGCATGTTCCCCACTGAGATAGTGCCGTATGTCTGTAATGGATTGGCCAATAAGTGCTTTAATATAAATAAATCCTCCACTTCTGAAGTTGTATACAGCCTGTTAATGGGATCCTCATCACTGTTGACGCTACGCGTGGGCTTGACGCTGCACGTTAGTGTTGCGAATTTGCTTCCACGCTACGCGTGGTACCAGCGCTACGCGTCAGAACTGATGCTCAATTTTATGATTTCCCAATTGCAACCTCAATTGTTCACTACAATATAAGGGAAATCAAGTAAGATTTATTATTTCCATTTAAAGATTATCGCCTAATTCAGTTAATATTAAATAAAGCTTGAATTATGAAAATGTGTTAAAATGCATAATATTATACAATTAGCAATGGCAAATTATACACATTTAAACCAAGGAATTAAGGCTAAATCATGCATCATCATGGGGTCTCAATTGTCGAGAGGCATATGCTATCACTCGATCTTTCTGCATGAGTACACACCCTAATCCGAGTCCGGACGCGTCACAATAGACCACGAAGCTTTCTCGTAACTCAGGTAATGCCAACACCGGAGCAGTCGTCAACTTATTCTTCAGCTCTTGGAAGCTGTTCTCACACTCCGGATTCCACACGAAGGGAACATTTTTCCGAGTCAATTTAGTCAGGGGTAATGCCAATTTAGAAAAACCTTTGATGAACCTCCTATAATAACCTGCCAAGCCCATAAAACTTCTTATTTCCGAGACCGATCTGGGCCTCTCCCATGCTATTACAGCAGCTACCTTCGCAGGATCCACCGAGACGCCTCGCTTGGAGATCACATGCCTGAGGAAGTGGATCTCATCCATCCAGAATTCGCACTTCGAGAGCTTTGCAAACAATTGTTTCTCCTTCAACACTTGGAGTACCGTTCTGAGATGTCCTTCATGCTCCTCAGATGTCTTAGAATAAACTAGAATATCATCGATGAAGACAATAACAAACCGATCTAAGAAGGAGTGGAATATGCTGTTCATGTAATCCATGAAAACAGCAGGGGCGTTTGTCACACCGAACGGCATCACTACATACTCGTAGTGACCATATCGAGTCCTAAAGGCAGTTTTAGGAATGTCCGAGTCCTTCACTCGGATTTGGTGATATCCCGATCGTAAGTCGATTTTCGAGAAGATTGAGGCTCCGCGCAGTTGGTCAATTAAATCATCAATTCTAGGCAGTGGGTATCGATTCTTGATTGTGAGCTTGTTGAGCTGTCGATAATCTATGCAAAGTCTCATGCTGCCATCCTTCTTCTTAACAAGTAGCACAGGTGCGCCCCATGGTGACACGCTTGGTCTAATGAACTGCTTCTCAAGTAACTCATCCACTTGTTTTTTCAACTCTGCCAATTCAGTTGAGGACATTCTGTAGGGTGCACTGGAGACCGGTTCGGCTCCAGGGATCAAGTCTATATAGAATTCAACTTCTCTCTTGGGAGGCACACTCGAAACGTCTTCTGGGAACACTTCTGGGAATTCGTAGACAACTGGAATTTCGTTCACTAGGGTCTCACTCTCTTCTTTGGTTAGACAAAGCATCATAAATAGTTGGGTTATACCTAGTGCCGTGTTATCTTCAGTGGGTTGTTTTGGGAAAACTATCTCTCGGTTTCTACAATCTACTAATACCTTATTGGCTGAAAGCCAATCTATTCCGAGTACGATGTCAAGACCCTTTAAGGGCATGCAAATCAGATCGAAGGTGAAGCTCCGATCATACAACTCAAATGCTACATTTTTGCATATTGACGATGTAAACACATTAGACACAGTTGGTAACTTCAACCGTTCCACGCACTCATCAGCTATAAAAGAATGGGTAGCTCGCGAATCGAAAACAACATTAAGCGTATTCATTCCAAGTGAGCACTTACATTGTACTAGGTCGTTTGCTGGTGCAACATCCTCTGCATTGATGGTGTAGATTCTTCCTGCTCCTGGCGGACCGGTATTCCTCTCTCGGCTGTTCGGAGCACGCATCATATTTCCTCTAGTTCCGTTGCCTCTGCCACCAGGTCGTTGGTTATCATTCACTCGGGTTCTATCTTGAGATCCTCCTTGACGTACATTGGCGTTTGCCTGGCGGAGTTGGGGGCAGTCAGGACGAACGTGTCCCTTCTCTCCGCAGTGATAACATTTAACATTTGCGCCATTGCAATCCTTAGCAAAGTGGTCGCCGCCGCATTTAAAGCATCCGCCATTTCTTGGTCGTCCACTCATCTGTCTCCCTCGGTCACCATGATTCTGATATCTAGTGAAGGGTTAATTCCTCCTCACGTTCCCTGGCCTCTTGAAACGTGACTGTTGAGGCCTCAGGTGCTGGTTAGCTCTGCTGCACTGGCCCGAATGGGCCCTGTCATCCTCTTCGAATATTCTACATTTGTTCACTAATGCAGGGAAACTCCAGATTTCATGGTATCTGCAAGCCCTCTTGATATCCGATCTCAATCCGTTCTCAAACTTAAGACACTTGGAGTTCTCCGTTCCTGGCTGTTGGAAGGGCGGATAGAATAGGCATAATTCCTCAAATCTGGTCGCGTATTCTTCCACAGTCATGGAGCCCTGTTTCAACTCCATAAACTCCAGCTCTTTCCGACTCCTCACTGTGTCGGGAAAGTATTTGTCTAAGAAGTAGGCCTTGAAATCGTTCCACGTTAGTTGATTATCATCTTCGGGGAATCGGCTTCTGGCTATTTTCCACCAATTCTCCGCTTCATCTCGCAGCATATACACTGCGCATTCCACCTTCTGGGCTTCGGTACAGCGAAGACCCCTAAAGATCCTTTCTAATTCCTGAGCCCACTTGAACGCCGCCTCAGGGTTCCGTCCTCCTAAGAATTCACTCGGCTTCCTCTTCAGGAAGCGGTCCAGTACATGGCCATCCTCAGGTCGAGTCTGGCCCTGCCTTTCAAATACATCCGCAAAGCGTTGGAATGCTGTGGCTATAGCCTCCATACTTTGACGATGCGCCATTCCTTATCCTGAAATTGACATTTAAGGATAAGTATACGGAGCCACTTACTACCGATCTAGTTATTAGTCCAACAATTAATAGCTTAGCACATTATATCATTCGCCTAGGTCATACACACAATCGGACCAGGGGAAAACAACCCCTTGTCCTCAAGTCAATCATCAATCAAGTTCAACTAGCATCAGAACAATTTTCAACCATTCAATCAAAAAGACACACACACCACCGCTTACACTTGGTAAGCATACTTTGGCCTTGGACCTTTCGGTCCGCTCTGATACCAAAATGTAACACCTTATTATTTGCAACTAATAATTCCAAAAATATGAGAAAATTTTTCACAAAACAGTCACGTAACATTTGATATAGAAGGGAGCAGGCAAGGGGGGAAACGAGGAGCATTCACGCGCATCTAGCAACCTACAGAGAAGCTAAAACTGGGGCCGGCTCAATGGGTTTATCGTAACACACCAGCACCAGGGCGGATTACACAACACCGTTTGTTCGCTTAGACGGGGTCTGACACCGTCCAGGCGGAGTATGGTAATGCAGCAGCGGATAGAGGAGATTTCACAAGGAGGCTTCCCTTCGAGTAACACTGGTCACTCAATAGGAGGAAATAGATAAGGGGAAGATGTTAATACATTCACACGCGTAGCATTCGGTGGAAGGGCGAAGTTAAAATATCCTACTTGGCTAGGCGGGGTATATTTATCTTGGGCGGAATCCAGGGCGAAGGTGACCCGCCCAACAGTTGTCTCACACCGCCTAAACGATGTGTGACAATGCGATCATCAGACGTGAAACTTTTCAAGTAAATCTTACCTTAGCGTCTATTCGTTCCTACGGGCTGACCCTCTCTCGGAGAACGCTGGGCGTCCAGCTTCAGAGGACAGGTAAGGAAAGAAGAAGGGAAATATACATATGCAGGAGTAGTTTGTGAAGGAAAGAGGAAGGTACATAGGCGAAGTTTCGAGTTGATATCTACTTACTTCAGCATAGTTCTACGTGTTTGGGCGAACTGTCCTAGTTACTTGGGCGAGGTATGACACCGCCTAAACGAAATCTGCACAACGCCTCTTCAACACAAATACAAAGTAATTTTCTCAATCGGGTATGGACGAGGGTTCACTAGGTAAATCCTTAGACTCGCACTTCACTCAGAAAAGAACAGGAAGTTACAGGGTACATATGCGGAAGTAGATTGTGGAGGAAGGAGGGATCTGAACCTATTCTGCCCAACTCAGCTAATTATGACAACGCCTGGGCGGACTCAGCCACAACGCCCAAATCAGGGGTCAACACCGAGGTCTGGATTGCGTTAGCATCACAACGGATAGGAAAGATAATTGAACGGTGTCCCATTCTAACAACTACATCGCTCCAGCGCGAGTCCTCTCGCTTGGGCGAAATGTCCCCATACTTCGGGCGGGGTACGACTCCGCCCAACGTATCCGACATAAGTTTTCCTAAGGCAATTTTCAATTCACTCTGACTTGGCTATAACCTGCTCAATCATACTGTCCCTGCGTATCCATTAAAGCACAATTATGAAACAAGGTAGCACATAACATCACACACACAAAACCATACATCCATATATATACAGAAGAGTATATGTCAATATTTACAACACAAAAATCGAACTTCTCCTTGTCCATAAAGTCCTATTTATCCCAAAACATTAACATACGACATGAACCAGTCAGGGCTTAATCTAACAACGCCTTAATTAAGCCTTCCAAATGCATCAGCATTTCGCCCAGCATTCCAGCTCTGCTTCTGATCCTCCTCTCGAGAGACATTCACTGAAAATGGCCACTGCAGGGGTGAGCTTTTAGATGTAAAATGATACTCACAGACTCGGTATCAGCGTCAGTACACGCTCTTGCTATCATTCAACCTTTCTTAAGTAACCAAGTTCTTACAGTTCAAACAACATTCATGACACACATAATACACAGAGTTTATTCCACATCCATATATATATATTCATGCATTCAAAATCATACATATATACATACATAAATTTATACACCACCACAATCGGCCTTATTTCTATATGCATGCCTGCGGATCCGACTCGGGTAAAGACTCTCAGTTACGATCCCCTTTTCTTCTGGCCCCTCGTCCCTCAGCTCTTACAAGGTGGCACCGGCCTCCCCACGGCGTCTCGAGACTCTCTTCTCTAGCTCCAACGGCTACCACGAGCACTATTGGGATCTAGCCAGGGTTGGTAACTGGAAGTCGTTTCCCTTGGGGTTCTTGACCTTCTATGGGTCACCCCACTCTCACTCATGCAACTAATACATTAATTATTACATATCATCGCGCCACGAACACCTTCGCCGTAGTCATTAAGCAAGAACGGATTTCTCACACTACTCGTAATCATTCAGTCAATCACACCAGCACATGTTACAATCGGTCATCAGACTAACAACATTGAGCAATCCAATTAAGAGCATGCACATACATATTTTTCATAGTGACAAGAGAATAGATCCATGCATATCATCCATCATTATCATCCATTAACAGGCTACACCATCGCCACGAAGATCACTATCAGAATCTTAAATCATGCATCAGTTTTAATAATTATGAATACATGCACACGCACACACACGAACCCACACTCAGCAGTATGTCCATCCGGTACCGTTCTTAGACCATGCATTCGACATGCAAGCGCCCCCTACCTTTAGAAGAACCTCAGAAACCTTTCCGTTCTTGTCGTTGGGTCCGATGTCTTTCTCCTGGTTTGTTCGGTCTTCCTTGGCTTTGTCGTATCCTGCGCCTGATTCTGGGATGGAGTATAGTCCGTTCTTCAGTACTGCAGCCAAGGTCTCCAGGAGCGAAGAATGAGAGAAGAGAAGAAAGATGGAGACGAAGAGAGGAAGGTAGAGGATGAAGTGACGGAGGAGGGAGTCTGAAGAAATAGTAAGTGTGTTTATCACCAAAGGCTCACGTTTTATATATATATATATGTACATGCGCACAGTAAGAGGAGAGTGGGATGGGAGAGTGTGTGCCCAGCAGCCACGTGCACTCCACCCCATCCCCTGACCACCACCCTTTTTCATATTTTAATAGCTTAAATCTACTTAGTTAAATGTAATTAACAGTTATTTTCTAGTTGAAATCAAGTCTTAATGGTTTATTCTTCATTCGGCATTTAATTTCAAAACTGGGATGTTACACGTTGGTCCTGTTGCCGAGTGTGTGAGGCGATGTTATGGCTGTGATGTGCGTGATTGCGAATGACGTGAATTCCTTGGCCTGATTAAATTGTATAAATTCCGAGTGGATAATGTTAGTAGAGTATTCGTATTGAATGGCAGGGTGTATTGGTGCTGACTGAATAATGTAATTGCATGGTTGAGAGTCGAGGTATAATCCGAGTCAGTAACTGTCATTTAATATGTAAAAGCTCACCCCTACACCATTTTTCAGTGTATGCAGGTCAGTCTGGGAATGATGTGAAGGACTCAAGTCCGAGTGATGGGCACTCCGACTGTTGAGTGCATGTGTTGTATATATATATATATATATTGTGTATAGGTAGTGTTAAGCCTTGGCCGGCTCATATAATAATGATGTATAATGAATACAAGTATATATGTATAGGAATCCGTGTGCGTGTTTGTATATATATATGGTTTACATTGATAACATGTACTTGTATCGGATAATAAGAGTTGGTGAATGAATAACCATAAGATGAAAGTATCCGAGTGTATGTTTATATATATACGTGTGGTTATATTGGTAACATACACTGTATTGATTGAGAAGTGTTGTTGAATTATTTGAGAAGTATGGATGGATGAAATATTGTTAAGTTAATGATTCCGAGTGAGGCTATAGTGATTGGCCTTCTTTTCCGAGTTGAGAAACTTAAATGGATTCTGAGAGAAATCCCTTTTGATAAGCCTATACTGTGTGGGGTTGGATGGTAGAAGTCCCCGAGTAATGTTAGGCCTAAATACTACCGAGTGAAAAACATGGGTAAACCCCGAGTGGGGAAGAGTTTGAATATTCCCGAGTGGGAAATTCGGGTGATCCTCCTCCGAGGGAAGAATTGTTGTAATGGTTCAGATTGGGGTATATTCTAAGTGTATGGTATATATATTATGGGTGAATGAGGTTCTATACCCGAGTGGATAAGACTTGTATAAGTCTGAGCGGGACTTAATGATTTCCCTGAGCGAATAAGATGACACATGCCGAGTGAATCGGGCTGGGATATTACGAGTGATGCATAACTAGGGTGACCCCTTCTGAGTGTAGGAAGGTCATTGTGTTTTCCGAGTGAGATAAGTAATATATACCCCGAGTGGAGAACGTGTAATGTAATCCCGATTGTGTTGAGGTTGAGATACCCCGGGTGGGGATAGTTTATGATTCTGAGTAGAATAACCCTTATTTTCTGAGTGGATTGTATATGTGACCCTTGTGGATAAAAACATAAATGACGAAGTATGATATGATGGGATGTTCCCGAGTGAATGGAACTCTGGATCCCGAGTGAGGGAGCGCCGTGTGTGGCTTCTCGCTTCAGCGAATGAGGGATTCGCTCCAGCGAGTGTGGTGGACGGGAGGCTTTTGGGTTTGCATCGCTTAAGCGAATGGCTGTCCGCCCAAGCGAGTTGGGCTGTCTCGCTCAAGCGTGCTGGATCTCGCTTGAGCGAGTGGACGCTGCTTTGGGGCTCGCTTAGGCGCTATGTCTTCTGCTGAGCTGTTTGTGATCGGTTTTAATTTCCCTTATCTTCCTTTCCCTTTTTCTGTGCCGGTTGCCTTGAGGTTTATTTTGGGAAAAATTTTCCCTCCCTCGGTTTTGGTTTTAAAAGTGTAGGATGTTTCATTTTGGTATCAGAGCAGACCTAAAAGGTCTAAGGCCAAGGTTTGCTTACTGTGTGTAAGCGGTTGTGTGTAATATGACCGAGTGTCATCATTGCTGGTGGTATTCTGTCAGATTTGAGACTTGATTAATCATTATTTGTTTGGCTGTATGCCTATAAACTGTTATTTGTAGACAGTAGTGAGAGGTACTACTTCTGAGGGGTTGAATCGGGTGGAAGATTTTGTTCTTACCCTGTCCCGATTGCTGAAGGAAATAAACTGATAGATGTTGAGGCCTTCATGTGTTGAAGCTGAATTAGTTGGTTCAGCCTTTTGTGTGAGCCTTGTTTGTTGATGTGTAAACTAGAACTTACCTATTTGAGTTGATTAAGTGAATGAATAATACTGAAATCCCCTAGTGTGGTGTGTTCAGATTCAACTAATCGGTTGTGTTATGTGCCAGGGATACCAATCTAAACCCTTAAAAGTGGTGTGGTGTTCCAACTTAACCGAGCGGTTGTGCCATTTGTACAGGATGAGTTCTATATCCTTGGCACGAGAATCCGATGTAATGTATGGTATAAATGATGTGTTGCAACTTCCTAGGTTGGGAATCCGGGTATGTAATAGGCTAATAAATATAAAGTTGAATACAGGTAAGATTGGGGTAGTGTCTTGGTCTCTGAGTTATGAAAAACCAAGTAAATGATTGATCAGATGTGAGACCACTAGGTGTGGTGACTCAGCCGATTGGGCATGATCATGTATGATTAGACGTGTAGGAAATTGATGTAATTAGATACCTGATAATTTAGATTAGACTCGGCCTTGTGGTTGAAAACCGAGTAAATACTTGATTGAATTGTGACCCATAAGGTGTGGAAACCCCGATTGGATTTAGTATGACCTTATACTGTCAGACTTGTGGACTAGAACCTATGGTGGTTTCGACTCGGAGATAATTGGATGTTGTGGGAATGCCCACGATAGGTACTTAATGACCCCTAGAAATTCTGATCCTGATAATTTGATTAACCCTATGAATTGTTGAGCCGAGTAAGACAATTGTATGGTAACTCCTTGAGGATTGAATAGTCATATGGTGAAGTGCAAATAACGAATGATACCTGATGGATAAAGAAATGGTAGTGTTGAATTCTGGGTGCATTTGGGTATTGAAGTAGGGTAATGATAGAACCCGTGTGATGATGCTGATTGTACATCCAATAGGTGGATTGTACTTATGATTGGTGAAGAGAGTTCACTGAGGCAAAAACTTGTTATTTAATTGGAAATTATATGGTAACCTCGAGATGTATACTTAAGTGGGTTTAATGAATTGTTTAGGCTTTAATTGATTGATGAGTGATGACATGATGGAATAATGGATTGTCAGATTATAGTTTTATGAGGATGAGATTCAGTGACGAGGTGTGTATCCTGTGTGAGTCAGAAATCTATTGCTATTATACAGTTTTACAGTAATGGTAATTGATAACTTATGACTGTTGTGTGATGTACCTGAGTCGGTGCATAACAATGATGTTGATATAAATGTGTCGTTTATAAATTTATGTGAATTGTCATTAACTTCATGTGCATTAGTATTATCTATGTGAGTACAGTCGGTGTGAGCTATGCTGTTCCGAGATGACTTTTCATACCATAGGTATTGTGGCAGCGTACACTCTTGCAGCGACTCTATGTAATTGTTGTAACCCTATAGGAGTGAGACGTTATCCTATAAGTCGGATACAACAGTTCAAAGGTCAGGCAGGTGAGACTGTAGCTACTTATGGTGATGGTTGAGTCTATCGGGCTGTCCTAAGTGAAGGTGAGAGTGTGTCGAGTGGATAATAATTGGTAGTGTATTAAAATAAGGATAGAAGGCTTGTTTGACATTGATGTTCTTACCTCTGAGAGAATCAAAGGTTATGTGGGGTATGAATTGGTTGTGAAAGTGGTGTTGACTGTCAGAAACAAGAAAGTAATCCTGCCGACATAAGTACTTTATGTTACTGATCGAAAGATGTGGCGGTGGTGTGTGATCATGCCTTGATTGCCACCGATTAAGTAAGTTAACTATAGGGAATAATAACCACTACTGAGTACTGAAGATTTGGAGGATCAATTATGTACAACTCGGTCTTTCAGAGTCAATTGACAGTTAGAATGCCATTAGAGTGGATTAAGGTTTCTGATACACCTAGAACAGCGTTTAGAATTTGCTATAGCCATTTTGGGAAAGCGGTAATGCTGTTGGTATGACGAGTATTCATTGATGGTATCCCGAATCCTGATGGGAGCAATTAGTTGCTGAGTGTATATATCTGTGACCCAAACCTATCACTAGAATTAGAAGTTCATGGGTTTAGCCGAGTAATATTGAGAATTCGGTGAAGGATCATGATTTTCGAGCTGAGATAATTAATGAGGCAAAATTTACTTAGGGAAGGTTAATATAATTTGAGTGTCAGGAGGTAGAGATGATTCTGAGTGAAGAGAAGGAATATAATTCCGAGTAAAATCTTTCTGGGAGAAAGAATCACTGAGTGAAGTGAAGTTACGATGTTCTGAGTGAAACATCACTGTGACAGTCATTAAGAAGTTGAGGAAACTGTGTCCGAATGTGACGCTTATGCGTAAGATAGAATCTGAGTGTGAGTCTCCGGGTGAGACGTTTATGAATGGATTATTCCGAGAGTGGTACTGCCGAATAAGAAAAACTTAAAATTGTGTGCTTCTTAGGCTGGAGAAATTACGAATAAGGACCGAGTGTAGTGCCTGTACGAAGTAAACCCAGGTAAATTGTGCTAATGGAAGCACATTAGAACTCTTTAGAGTGTCCATCTCGGTAATGCTAGGATGTATTAAGATTTGGGGAAGAGATTTTAGTGGTCGGATATTGGATAACCGAGGGCTTAATCTGAGATGAAGCGGACAGTAGTGTGTATTGGGGGAGGGAGTCGGTAATGTTTCTTACCGACTGGACTTTCCCAACTCTATAAATGACACAACTTTGTGCTTATACCCTGTATAGATACATAATTGTTCTGAGTGACTCCATTGGAATTGGAGGAACGGTCGGTGGATGTACACCGATTGGCGTTGAGTGTGTAAGGCCGAGTGGCCAAGGAACTAGAGGTGCCCTTGGTTGTGGCAAATTGGTAGAGTTAAATGGGGTAACTTATATGTTTTTTTTAAAAAAATTGAGTCCCCAAATATATTGAATTCCATGATAAGGTTGTAATCTGGTAGGACCTGACTTTAGTGGTTTTACCGACTGGAATGGTGGAGCGATCGGTAAACCGCTTGAGAGGTGGAGCTATACCGAGTGGAATTATGAACCGGTCGGTGAACGCTTGAGAAGCAAAGACATGCAATTAGTTTGGGCAGCAATATTCCGAGCGGTTTATTGAGGCAGGTATATGTTTGAATTTCGAGGACGAAATTCTTTAAAAGAGGGGAGAATTGTAACATCCCAATCCTTGATTTAATTAATGGCTGAGATTAGTGAATGAGTTAAGGTTAATTTAGATTAGAGATTAGTGATTAATTAGTGAAAGTGGCTGGAGATAAAAGACACATGTACCCCTGGTGGTATATATGGAATTCGGTCCTTCTCTCCTCTATTCATTCTCATTCGCGTTGTCCTGCTTGGAAAGAACAGAGTGAGAGTTGAGAGCTTTCTGGGAGAATTAGAGACGCGGTTCTGTTTTCACTCCCTGTCCTCTTCTTCCTCTACGTCGCCTTCTTCCTCCCTTCCTCTTCCACTCAGAGCTGTTAGTGTCCCAGTTGGAAGACTGCATTGGGAAGTGCCTCGGAGCTGTGGGAGAGTCGAATCCATTTGGGGAAGGGACAACTCTGGTCCAAAATCGACGCTGAGTTCGAAGGCTGTTAGGAGGAGGAGTAACCAAAGGGACGATCGGTCAACATTGTAACTCGAAGAGCTTCTGAACCCCGACAGTAGGTAGGGGGAGCTGACTTACATCTCAAATGCATGGTTTATGGACGGGTTCCGGGTGGATTTGCTTTAATGTGTTGTGTTGCATTTGAAATGAGTTGATTAATGTGTTGTGATTGAGTATTAGTGCATGCAACGCCCGGATGTGTGATATCTGTGAACTGTTTAGTGTTGTGTGATTCCGTCCATGAGTGCATGTTAATATTTCTGAGAATACTGACTGAATGCATGTAAATATGAGTGTCACTATGATTGCTGAATGCATGAGATGTGAGTTGATACGCTAATTTCATTAAGAATGTTGAGTGGGTGTACTGTAATATTGTTACCCTGATTTGCTTGTTATGAGTTACTATGATAAAACGCATGTGAATGTTATGATGGAACTATGGATTTCTGAGTAGATCTAAATGCCATGCTGAATCGGTTGTGATCTTTTAATGGCTACGTGAGATGTACTTGATAAGCTTGGATGCTTGTTGTGAAATTGCATGAGGTTGCATATATGAGAAAAGGGTGACCCGTGGAAGGTCAGGAGCCCTATGAGATGATTTTCAACTACAGATTCCTAGCTAGATCCGTGAGGGCCCGTGGTAGCCGAGGGAGCTAGAGTTAAGTTTGGAGACGTCTTTGGAAGATCGGTACCACGCGGGAAGGGCTAATGGACGAGAGGCTGGGAAGGAATCTGTAACTGAAATCACTGTTTAAGTCAGATCCGCATGCATGTATGTAGGAGCATTGTTATTGAGAATGACATGGTTGATATAGCCTTGAATGGTTGAATGAATTTCGACTGAATGTGAATGTGCACACTTATATTGTTGATGAGCTCAATGTGATTGTGTGTATATATATTTGTATGTGTAAATGCTGTTGTGAATAGCATGATTAATATAGCCATGAATAATTGGGGTGAATTCCGACTAGGTGAATATATGTACGTTGGTCCTGTTGCCGAGTGTGTGAGGCGATGTTATGGCTGTGATGTGCGTGATTGCGAATGACGTGAATTCCTTGGCCTGATTGAATTGTATAAATTCCGAGTGGATAATGTTAGTAGAGTATTCGTATTGAATGGCAGGGTGTATTAGTGCTGACTGAATAATGTAATTGCATGGTTGAGAGTCGAGGTATAATCCGAGTCAGTAACTGTCTTTTAATATGTAAAAGCTCACCCCTACACCATTTTTCAGTGTATGCAGGTCAGTCTGGGAATGATGTGAAGGACTCAAGTCCGAGTGATGGGCACTCCGACTGTTGAGTGCATGTGTTGTATATATATATATTGTGTATAGGCAGTGTTAAGCCTTGGCCGGCTCATATAATAATGATGTATAATGAATACAAGTATATATGTATAGGAATCCATGTGCGTGTTTGTATATATATATGGTTTACATTGATAACATGTACTTGTATCGGATAATAAGAGTTGGTGAATGAATAACAATAAGATGAAAGTATCCGAGTGTATGTTTATATATATATGTGTGGTTATATTGGTAACATACACTATATTGATTGAGAAGTATTGTTGAATTATTTGAGAAGTGTGGATGGATGAAATAGTGTTAAGTTAATGATTCCGAGTGAGGCTATAGTGATTGGCCTTCTTTTTCGAGTGGAGAGACTTAAATGGATTCTGAGAGAAATCCCTTTTGATAAGCCTATACTGTGTGGGGTTGGATGGTAGAAGTCCCCGAGTAATGTTAGGCCTAAATACTACCGAGTGAAAAACATGGGTAAACCCCGAGTGGGGAAGAGTTTGAATATTCCCGAGTGGGAAATCCGGGTGATCCTCCTCCGAGGGAAGAGTTGTTGTAATGGTTCAGATTGGGGTATATTCTAAGTGTATGATATATATATTCTGGGTGAATGAGGTTCTATACCCGAGTGGATAAGACTTGTATAAATCCGAGCGGGATTTAATGATTTCCCTGAGCGAATAAGATGACACATGCCGAGTGAACCGGGCTGGGATATTACGAGTGATGCATAACTGGGGTGACCCCTTCTGAGTGTAGGAAGGTCATTGTGTTTTCCGAGTGAGATAAGTAATATATACCCTGAGTGGAGAACGTGTAATGTAATCCCTATTGTGTTGAGGTTGAGATACCCCGGGTGGGGATAGTTTATGATTCTGAGTAGAATAACCCTTATTTTTCGAGTGGATTGTATATATGACCCTTGTGGATAAAAACATAAATGACAAAGTATGATATGATGGGATGTTCCCGAGTGAATGGAACTCTAGATCCCGAGTGAGGGAGCGCCGTGTGTGGCTTCTCGCTTAAGCGAATGAGGGATTCGCTCCAGCGAGTGTGGCAGACGGGAGGCTTTGGGTTTGCATCGCTTAAGCGAATGGCTGTCCGCCCAAGCGAGTTGGGCTGTCTCGCTCAAGTGTGCTGGATCTCGCTTGAGCGAGTGGACACTGTTTTGGGGCTCGCTTAGGCGCTATGTCTTCCGCTAAGCTGTTTGTGATCGGTTTTAATTTCCCTTGTCTTCCTTTCCCTTTTTCTGTGCCGGTTGCCTTGAGGTTTATTTTGGGAAAAATTTTCCCTCCCTCGGTTTTGGTTTTAAAATTGTAGGATGTTTCATTTATGATTTCAAAAGGCTTTACTAGAGGAAAATTAAACATAACTCTATTCAGAAAAAGCTCTCGGAAACACTTTATTATTGTGAAACTTTTTATGGATGATATTGTTTTTGGTGTTATTAATGAAAATTTATGTAAAGATTTTTTTGAAATGATGCAAGATAAATTTGAAATGAGTATGATGAGAGAACTCAAATTCTTCCTAGGCTTGTAGATTAAACAGACTAATAATCGTATTTTCATCCATCAGCAAAAGTACACCAAGGTGTTACTTAAAAAGTTTAAAATGGTTGATGCCAAGCCCATGAGCACTCCTATGCATCCAAACTGCATAATTAATGAGGATGAGTTTGGTACATCAGCGGATCAGACCTTGTACAGATGAATGATAGGTTCACTTTTGTACCTCACATCCAGCAGATCAAATATAATGTTTAGTGTCTATATGTGTGTAAGATATCAATTAGACCCCAAGGAATCACATTTGTCTATAGTGAAGAATGTTATTCAAGTGGCCTCAATACTCAAGAGGGGGGTGAATTGAGTTTTTAAAACTTTTCTTGGAATGCCTTTGAACTTAATTCCTTTATCACAAGTTTAAAGATTATACAGGTGAAATCAAGTTTAATTCAAGAGATGATGCAAAACAAGAGATGTATGTGGCTGAGGCAATTTGTCAAACACTTGGTGTGCAATATTCAAAGTTAACTAATTCAAGCAAGCTTAAGTATGTAAATCACAATCAACCAACACAAATCAATAAAGTGCAGTATGTGAATGTAAAAGAGTAAGGGAGAAGAGCTTGCAAACCAATTTAACGAGTTCCACCAACCCCGGTGTACGTCTCGCCTTCAAGCAACCCAGTTGAAGGATTTCCACTATTGAAGTTTAGAGATTACAAGCTATGAGCAATTGCAGCTTTCTAGTGTCCCACACTCAAGAACTCAATCCTCACTAGCACAAGGGTAACCCACCCAATCTCTCAAACTCTCAATACCCAAAGGTTGAACCCCAACCTTTGTGACCACTCAACCTAGAGTGAAAAGCTTTTGTGTTTGGTGGTGTTTACAAGATATGAACTCTCTAAATAGAGTAGATACACAAGTGAATGCTCTCTCAAATTTCTAACTCTCAGCAAGAGAGGATATACAAGTTAAAGCTCAATCTTCAGGAAATGCAAAGATATGAACTCACAAAGCACAAAGAATGAATGTAGAATTGATTGCCTCTTGTATCTTGTTTCTTGTTGTTGTGCTTGATTTTCCCTTACATTTATAGAGCCTTGGAGCAGCTTCAAAGTCCTTCTAGCCGTTGCAAGTAGTGGTTCCAGCTTGTCTTTGCGTATTTTAGGTTTTGGGTGGTTGGTTCCTACTTAAATCTGTCTTTTTAGTGGTGTTTCCTACTTCTTGAATCGATTCGTAGCTTCTTGAATCGATTCAGGGCATTCTGATTTGTGTATTTTAGAGTTCCAGATTCGTATGAATCGATTCAGGTCTTGGTGAATCGATTTAGGGCATTCTGTTTGGGGTTCCTGGGCTGTTAGCTTCGTGTGAATCGATTCAGGGTCATGGTGAATCGATTCATGACATGCTGTTTCCAATTTTGGTGACTTCCAAGGCTGTGAATCAGGGTCATGGTGAATTGATTCATGACATGCTGTTTCTAATTTTTGGTGACTTCTAGGGCTGTGAATCGATTCATTCGTGTGTGAATCGATTCAGGCATTGCATTTTGATGTTTTTCTATGCCTGATGGTCTTTCCTTGATGTATTATGATCCATGGTTGCTTTCCTTTGTCTTTGTGCGTTGGTTTCTTGATTTCTTGACCTTGTGGAAACGTTTTCTTCATGATTTCTTGAGTTTCTTGATTTTATATATCAACTTTGATTGTTTCATTTGTTTTTGATTCATGAAGATCTTGTAATGCTTGTGCCTTTGTCATTATCAAAACCTGTTAACAACATGCAAATACATTCTCCCCCTTTTTGATGAGGACAACCGATGGCCATCTCTTAGGGTGTTAATATCAATAATTTTAAAGAAGCAATGATAAAGAATCATTTAAAAATCAGAGTGAGTTTTCCTTTGTTTATCAAGTCTTCCTTATTCCTTATCTCCACCTTTGTTTTTTAATTAGATATTCATCTTTAAAAAACAATGTATCTTGAATTTCTAAAGGCTCTCTCCCTTTGTTTCTTTATCCCCCTTTGTTTCTTTCAAGTATCTCTCCCCCTTTGTCATTATCAAAAACAAATTCAGGGAATAATTAACCAAGCGTGTAAATAGGATAATTAACCAAACGAATAACGATCACACAGCGCATCAAAATAATCAAACAAATATGACATCCAAACAGATATAACATTTAAGCAAATAACCATCCAAACAAGCAATAGAATCAGTGTCAAGTGAAAAACCAAAAAAAATGCCTCAGAAGGGCAACCAAGTCTTAACATAAAAAACAACTAATTGTCAAGCAAACGCATAAAGTAAAATGCCAGTCAAGGCTGAGGAAAGTAAATGCTGGAAATCTGAGTGGCAAGCTCAGTATAGCGTTCTTCCATGTTGGCTTCAAGCTTGTCCAGGTGAGAGTTGAAGTTTGCTTCCATGATATCCAGGCGCCGATCCATGTGGGCAGTGATCCTAGCAAACAAGTCATCAGTAGGAGCGGGTGGAGGAGGAGCAGGAGCAACATCTTCAGCATCATTATGAGGATGGCGAAGAAATTGCCATAACCCGTGATACTCAATGATGTTCATCTTTGTGAGATGAGATTTTCCAATTGGTGCTTTGGGTCCTACAATTTCCTTCACCTTATTCTTCAAGTCCACCTTGTAGTGACGCAGTAGCTTTGTGATTAGGACAACATATGGGAGGCGAGCAAGATTCTGAGCCTCAATCATATGGTGCCTTACAACATCAATCCAACTAATTTCTTTTTGATTGATGATGGCCCATAGCAACAAGATTTGTGCCTCACTCAATCTTGCATAATTTCCATCGGAAGGAAGGAGAATTTTCACCAAGACATAATGCAAAAGGCGGTGGTCAAGGTTTAGTGTGCCAACGATGCTAGAAGGAGCGGCAAGGTTGAAGAAGGTTCTTGCCTCCAAAGGATTGTAGTTCCATGAAGGAGAGGGTTCTTTTCCATGGAATTGAGCATTGTTAAGAGGGAGCTTTCTAACTTGGTTTAGCACTTCATTGTCAAGAAGAATGGTTTTGCCTTTCACTTTGGCATAATATCGAGCATCTTGAAGGCGCAATGTTGAATAGAAAACCCGAATCAATTCTGGATAGATTGTAACTTCCTCAAGAGCCATGAATCCTACTAGCTCTTGTTGGTGAAGGGTGTTGAGAAGAGAAAGACCAGAAGATTCAAAGAATGGAACATCAAGCCAATGAGGGGAGATGAGGTGTTTTCAGAAAAAGAGGTTTGGTACCTTTCTAACTCCTTTTGGGTAGAGAAGAACCTTGAGAGATTAGAAAATTGAGGGATGGTGGCACTGGCTACATTTGCTCTTTGTTTCTTTCTTGGTTGAAAGGAGGAAGACATTGATAATGGAGATTTGGAGAAGAAGTTTTTAGAGTGAGAGATAGATGGGTTTAGAGAGAAGGAGGAGAAAAAGTTTGAAGAGTGATGAAGAAATGATGAGAAACGGACTCAATCAGCGTTAAAATGCATAAGAACCGTCGCGTGAATCGATTCAAAGGGAGTGTGAATCGATTCGAAGGGAGTGTGAATCGATTTGAACTTCTCTGTTTGTGGAAAATGTTGAGCAACAGTACTGTGAATCGATTCGAAGGGGTCATGAATCAATTCAATCGATTCTGTTTTTAAAGAAATTTGGACAATCAGGTATTTGAATCGATTCAAAGGGAGTGTGAATCGATTCACTTGATTCTGTTTTACTTCGAATTGCATTTTTCCTTAGCTAAATCGATTCAAGGCATATTGTAACTCTTTTTAGATCATTAAAACTTCATTTTTATGAAAATCTTTGCCTCCTAATTCATCCAACCAATTGAGATCAACACAATACACAATTTTCAACCACTTTATGACATATCTAAGGATTCTTAATCACAACACGAACACTAATCAATCAACACATTGAAAATCAAGTATTTGTCAGAAACATTTATCATTCAAATGCAATTGGATATGTCTAAAATTCTTAATTCTCTTCTAATATGAATGAATTGTTCTTTTGCTAATGGTTTGGTGAATATATCAGTAAGTTGTTTAGTGGTTTCAACATGTTCAAGCACACAATCACCCTTTAATACATGATCCCTAATGAAATGATGTCGAATCTCAATATGTTTAGTTCTAGAATGCATTACAGGATTCTTTGAAATGTTAATAGCACTTGTGTTATCACATTTAAGAGGCACATGGTCTAACATAACACCAAAGTTTAGGAGTTGTTGTCTCATCCAAAGGATTTGAGCACAAGAACTACCAGCTGTAACATACTCTGCCTCAGCTGTAGATAGTGCAACACTTACTTGTTTCTTGCTATGCCAAGAAACAAGAGAACTACCAAGCAAGTGACATGTTCCACTAGTGCTTTTCCTATCAAGCTTACATCCTGCAAAGTCTGAATCAGAATATCCAACTAACGTGCATTCAACCCCTTTGGGGTACCATAGACCAACATTTTGAGTTCCAACAAGATATTTCATTATTCTTTTAACTGCAGTAAGGTGTAATTCTTTTGGGCATGCTTGGTATCTTGTAGATATATAGACAGCAAACATGATATCCGGTCTAATAGCGGTTAAGTAAAGTAAGGATCCAATCATACCTCTATATTTTGTGAGTTCAACATCCTTACCCTTCTCATCCTTGTCCAAATAACATGAAGTGCCCATAGGTGTGGCAATGTTATTTGCCTTGTCCATGTTGAATTTCCTAAGCAATTCCTTGCAATACTTTCATTGACTAATGAAAGTGCCTTCATTGGTTTGCTTAACTCTAAGGAAGAAAGTAAGTTCCCCCATCATGGACATCTCAAATTCTTCCTGCATTAGCTTAGCAAACTCTTTGCACAACGATTCATTAGTAGCACCAAAGATTATATCATCAACATACACTTGAACCAATAGTATGTCATTTTTCTTGTGCTTGATAAATAATATTGTGTCAACCTTTCCTTTTTCAAAATTGTTTTCTAAAAGGAATTTGCTTAATCTTTCATACCAAGCTCTTGGAGCTTGTTTTAAACCATATAATGCTTTCTTTAGTTTGAAAACATGATTTGGAAATTGGTAGTTTTCAAAACCTGGAGGTTGATCAACATACACTTCCTCTTGAATGTATCCATTCAAGAAAGCACTCTTGACATCCATTTGGTACAATTTAAAATCCTTAAAACATGCAAAGGCTAATAATAATCTAATTGCTTCAAGCCTAGCTACGGGAGCATATGTTTCTTCATAATCAATGCCTTCTTCTTGATTATAACCTTTAGCAACTAGCCTAGCTTTGTTCCTAGTGATTATACCATTTTTATCTAATTTATTCCTAAACACCCATTTTGTTCCTATTATTTGGTGATCATTGGGTTTTGGCACAAGTTCCTAAACTTTATTTCTTTCAAATTGATTCAATTCTTATTGCATGGCCAACATCCAATGTTCATCAATAATAGCTTCATCAATGCATTTGGGTTCTATTTGTGATACAAAGGCTAAATGATTACATGCATTCCTAATGGCTCGAGTACTTACACCTTTTGTCATTTCACCTATGACTTTGTCTAAGGGATGGTCCTTCAAAGTGATCCATTGTTGTGGTTCCTCATGTTGTGTTGTATTTTTGTCTTTGTTCTTTTCTTCTTTGTCATTCAAGGTTAAATCTTGAAGAGTACCTACAATAACATCAACATCTTCCTTTCTCGGGGAGTTATGGCTATTTTCATCAAATTTCACATGAATGGACTCCTCAATGGTGTTTGTTTATTTGTTAAAGATTCGATAAGATTTACTAGATGATAAATATCCTAGGAAGATTGCCTCATCAACTTTAGCATTAAACTTTCCTAGATTATCCTTTCCATTATTGAGCACAAAGCATTTACATCCAAAAATATGAAAATATGAAATGTTGGGTTTTCTTCCCTTGTAAAGTTCATAGGGGGTTTTCTTTAGAATAGGCCTTATTAAACATCTATTCATAACATACAAGCGGTATTTACCGCATCGGCCCAAAAATGTTTTGCAAGATTATTTTCATTTAACATGGTTATTGCAAGCTCCACTAAAGATTTATTTTTCCTTTCAACTACTCCATTTTGTTGTGGAGTTCTTGGAGCTGAAAAATTATGATTGATACCATGTTTTCCGTAAAATTTTTCAAAAGTTTGATTTTCAAATTCTCCCCCATGATCGGTTCCTATGGATGCGATTTTTGAATTTTGCTCATTTTGGATAATCTTAGTAAGTTTCTTGAATGCATGATATGCTTCATTTTTTTGAGCAAGAAACAAAGTCCATGTATATCTTGAATAATCATCTACGATCACTAGACCATAGTAATTACCACCAAAGCTTTTGATTTTGGAAGGTCCAAATAGATCCATGTGCAAAAGTTGTAGAGGCCTTTGAGTGGAAACAATGTTTTTAGATTGAAAGGATGCCTTTACTTGTTTTCCCTTTTGACATGCATCACAAAATTTGTTTTCAAATTTAAGCTTTGGTAAACCAATTACTAATTCCTTAGAAACAAGTTTGTTCAAATGGTCTACATGTATATGAGCTATTCTTCTATGCCATAACCAGGTTTCATCCTCTCTAGACATGAAGCATTGCTCATCATTTGTGGACAGACTATCAACATCAATCATGTAAATATTATCAATCCTTTTACCAACAAACTTGACTTCCTTGTTTACCTTATGCTCAATTATGCAACAATTTGATTCAAACAATACTCTATATCCTTTGTCACATAATTGACTAATGCTAAGTAAATTGTGTTTGAGGCCTTCAACATACATTACATCACTAATAGAAGTAGAAGAATTCTTACCGATGTTTCCAACGCCTAGAATTTTTCCTTTGGTGTTATCCCCATAAGTGACGCTTCCTTTCTTTTTGGGAGTGAATGATGTGAACTTGCTTATGTCTCCCATCATATGCTTTGAACACCCACTATCCAAATACCAATGGGTGTTGCTTGCCTTGAAGCATACCTACAAAACAAAATTAGTTTAGAGAGCTAGGTACTCATTTTATGTTGGGTCCTTTTAGGTTAGCTTGTGGTAATGTCCCTATGGGAACCCACACCTTTCTTATAATCTTTGGCCCTAGTTTTCTAATATTACAATTTGAAGAGTTATGTCCTTTAAAGCCACAATGATTGCACTTCATAAAAGGTGATGATGATCTCCTAGGTGGTACAAAGAAGTTTTTGTAGTGTTTTTCCTTTTTGGTGGAGTTGTATCCTAAACCAGTTTTATCAAACATACATCTTTGATTTCCAAGTAATACATTCAAGTTATCTCTACCATTGGTGAACTTTTCTAATGTCCTGTTTAAGTCTACGACCTTGGTTTCTAAGATATTATATTTCTTTGCAAAGTCACAAGGTTTATCCTTAGAGCATATTTGAACATTTGCTAATTTTTCTTTTAGACATGCATTTTCTTTGTCAAGTTCTACAAGATGCGTTTCAAGAGTATCTATAGTTTTTCTTGACAATTTATATTTACTAGAAAGCTTGATAAATTTATCATACAGTTCTTCAAATGCATCAAGTAATTCATTTTTATCTAAGTCGAGAAGACTCTTGATGATTGGCCATCAAGCAAAGGTTTGCTTCTTCGTTTTCGGACTCATCGGAGCTACTTACATCATTTTCATCCCAAGCGATGTAGGCTTTTCTTCTTCCTCTTTTCTCCTTGTTCTCCTTCTTAAGGTTTGGGCAATCTGCCTTGAAGTGCCCTTCCTTGCCACATTCGAAATAACTTGGTGAAGAAGAGGATTCATTAGAAATTGGTTTCTTACCTTGGGGTTTGAAGTTCTTTTGGAATCTTTTGTTTTTCATGAACTTTCCAAATCTCTTCACAAACAAACCAAATTCTTCTTCTTCATCAAGGTCACTGCATGTTTCTTCTTCATGTGTAGAAGTGGCCTTGAGAGCTAAGCCTTTCTTCTTGGAGGATTTTTCTTCTTCCTCTGCTTGCTTCAAATCCCTTAGTTCCTGCTCTTGCTCTTGAAGCTTTTCAAAGAGTGTGGCAAGAGACATCTCATTGATACTTGGGGGTTGTTTGATGGTAGTAACAAGAGGTTGCCATTCCCTGCTAAGACTTTTCAAAACTTTATGAACAAGCTCCTTGTTAGTATATACTTTTCCAAGAGTAATAAGGTGATTTATTATAAGTGTAAATCTCTTTTGTATTTCTATAATGGTTTCTCCGGAGTTTATCCTAAAACTCTCATATTGACTGGTTAAGGTACTAATCTTGGAGTCTTTTACATCATTAGTACCTTCATGGGTTACTTGTAAAGTCTCCCATATTTTTTTAGCCGTTTGACAAGTCATTACTCTAAAGAATTCATCGGGTCCTAAAGCAAGAGTAATGATGTTTTTAGCCTTATAGTTGTATTGAACTTTCTTTTCTTCATCATTAGTCCACTCATCCATGGGTTTCTCAACATTCTTGCCATTAATAGTACGCATGGGTATATATGGACCATTTTTAATGGCATTCCAAACTCTTAGATCAATGGATTGAATAAAAATTTTCATTCTTTCCTTCCAAAACGCATAACCTTCACCGTTGAAAGCGAGAGGTCTATTTGTGGCACCACCCTCAGGAAAAAGATTTAGAGAACTTGAGGCCATCTTATCTCTTGAAGTTGTTAAGCTTGATCTACCAAGAGTCAAGCTCTGATACCACTTGTTATTCAAGTGGCCTCAATACTCAAGAGGGGGGGTGAATTGAGTTTTTAAAACTTTGCTTGGAATGCCTTTGAACTTAATTCCTTTATCACAAGTTTAAAGATTATGCAGGTGAAATCAAGTTTAATACAAGAGATGATGCAAAACAAGAGATCTATGTGGCTGAGACAATTTGTCAAACACTTGGTGTGCAATATTCAAAGTTAACTAATTCAAGCAAGCTTAAGTATGTAAATCACAATCAACCAACACAAATCAATAAAGTGCAGTATATGAATGTAAAAGAGTAAGGGAGAAGAGCTTGCAAACCAATTTAACGAGTTCCACTAACCCCGGCGTACGTCTCTCCTTCAAGCAACCCACTTGAAGGATTTCCACTATTGAAGTTTAGAGATTACAAGCTATGAGCAATTGCAGCTTCCTAGTGTCCCACACTCAAGAACTCAATCCTCATTAGCACAAGGGTAACCCACCCAATCTCTCAAACTCTCAATACCCAAAGGTTGAACCCCAACCTTTGTGACCACTCAACCTAGAGTGAAAAGCTTTTGTGTTTGGTGGTGTTTACAAGATATGAACTCTCTAAATAGAGTAGATACACAAGTGAATGCTCTCTCAAATTTCTAACTCTCAACAAGAGAGGATATACAAGTTAAAGCTCAATCTTCAGGAAATGCAAAGATATGAACTCACAAAGCACAAAGAATGAATGTAGAATTGATTGCCTCTTGTATCTTGTTTCTTGTTGTTGTGCTTGATTTTCCCTTACATTTATAGAGCCTTGGAGCAACTTCAAAGTCCTTCTAGCCGTTGTAAGTAGTGGTTCCAGCTTGTCTTTACGTATTTTAGGTTTTGGGTGGTTGGTTCCTACTTAAATCTGTCTTTTTAGTGGTGTTTCCCACTTCTTGAATCGATTCGTAGCTTCTTGAATCGATTCAGGGCATTCTGATTTGTGTATTTTACAGTTCCAGATTCGTATGAATTGATTCAGGTCTTGGTGAATCGATTCAGGGCATTCTGTTTGGGGTTCTTGGGCTGTCAGCTTCGTGTGAATCGATTCAGGGTCATGGTGAATCGATTCATGACATGCTGTTTCCAATTTTGGTGACTTCCAGGGCTGTGAATCGATTCAGGGTCATGGTGAATCGATTCATGACATTCTGTTTCTAATTTTTAGTGACTTCCAGGGCTGTGAATCGATTCATTCGTGTGTGAATCGACTCAGGCATTGCATTTTGATGTTTTTCCATGCCTGATGGTCTTTCCTTGATGTGTTATAATCCATGATTGCTTTCCTTTGTCTTTGTGCATTGGTTTCTTGATTTCTTGACCTTGTGGAAACATTTTCTTCATGATTTCTTGAGTTTCTTGATTTTATATATCAACTTTGATTGTTTCATTTGTTTTTAATTCATGAAGATCTTGTAATGCTTGTGCCTTTGTCTTTATCAAAACCTGTTAACAACATGCAAATACAAAGAAGATTCTAAGATATCTTGTTGGCACAGCTAACCTTGGGCTGTTCTGCAAAAGAATAGACTCTTTCTCTCTATCTAGATAATATGATATAGATTTTGTAGGTGATAGAGTGGACAGAAAAAGCAGAAGTGATGGATGTCATTTTCTAGGCAAAAGTTTGATATCATGGGGAAGCAAAAAGCAAAATTCAATTGCATTTTCAAAAGCAGAAGCTAAGTATATGTCTACAGTAGGCTGTTGTTCTCAACTTCTTTGGATAAAATATTAACTTGAAGATTACTCAATCAAAGAAGAAGAGATTCTTGTGTTTTATGATAACACAAGTGCAATAAATTTGTCAAAGAACCTCATTCAGCACTCAAAGGCAAAAACATATAGATGTAAGATATCATTTAATCAAAGACTATGTACAAAAAGGGATTCTTGACATAATGTTTGTTGACACAGACCATCAATGGGTAGATATTTTTACAAAGCCTCTAGCTGAGGCCAGGTTTGCTTTTCTCAAGCATAATTTAAATTTGAGAAATATTGCTTGAATTAGTTTGTTACATTTTTTTAAAAGATCTGATGCAGGTTAAGAATAAGTCTGATGTTATTTAATTGTTGCTTCATAAGTTTGATCCCACACTTATATTCTTCTGATATTTATAAGAGAGAAAAATGTTTTAAGTCGTTTGGAATTCATGTTAATTGTCAAAAATTCATGTTTCATTGCTCTTTATTCTAAAACGTACAATATGGCAGCAGTTAATACCTTTTTGTATAAGTGCCACCTAAACGTGTCCTCTCTCTCCTCTCTAGTAGACAGTTATTACCTTTTAAATATGAGCCTTTTCATTTACTTTTCATTCCCACCTTTTGTTAAAACCCTTCAACTCCTCTTTTTGAAAAACTCTTCCTCTCCTAAAACCCTAAACCTCTCATTTTCTCTCTTGAGCATCTACTATGGCATTCAAAGTTTCAGACATTGTGGAGTCCTCATTCTTCCATCCTAAGCATCACAAGATGGATGAGAAAGATACATCTAAAGAAATTAGTGGCATTGGCTGGACCAAGTTCTACTTGGATAGAGAACCCTAGTCTCCCTATCTAGTTTAGGAATTCTGGAGGATAGTAACAATGGACAAATTTAAGTTTATTATGTTGGGAAAGCTTAAAGGAAAGGTCATTAAAATTTCTGAAGAAGTTTTGGCAACTGTAATAGGATGCCTAACTATTGGAGAAGTCTTCGCAAAAGACTTTGAGTTTGAAGTTATCTCTAGTCTGGAGATAAATGAGATGTTGTATGGTACTACTCGTCCTACCAAAGCAGTATATGGAAACTTATTTCCCAAAGTCAAGATGCTTCACTTGGTAATGAAGCAAGTGTTCTGGCCGTGCAAAGGTGCGAAGGACACAATGACTAAGCTGGATAGATTCTGTATGTATCATATGCTGATGAAAGAGAAAGTAAGCTTGCCAAGTGTCATTTTGACTTACCTAATCTCTTCAATTGGGTAAACGTAAAACAAGATACCATACACAGCTATTCTGGTGAAGGTTTTTACACTGGAGAATATGCAAACTCATACTGTGAGTGACTTGGTATAGTCCACCTGCTTAGTGAGAAAGCTCCTTATTTTCTCACCATTGATTGACCAGACCATGGATAGGACTGTCTCTTTGATAGGTTGTTCCGCAAGCGCATGATTTATCGAAGTAATATAAAAGATTATCATTCTCCACAAGGATTGTGCTTAAAGTAACAGTTTACTATGATTTGATTATCCAAACAAATTGGTTCAATTAAAGGAAAGTTCACTTTATATCAAACTAAAAATGGAAACAGAAAACTCAATGCCTTTCGGAATGGAAATCAAATGCTTTCTAAGAATCAATCAAAGGAAAACTCTTGGGAGTTAAGAGGTTCATATGCTAGTATCTAATTTCATGCCATTCACTTCCCCAATTATAAAATCTAGTTTCTAAGGTAGATTTTCCTAATGTAATTAGCAACCTTCTCTTAAAACCTTACTAATTTGCCTAACTACCAAAGAACCGCATTCAATTTGTAAACTAAGTCCATTATGTTTTGTGAAAACCCATTAGCCCTTGTCCCCCCCCCCCCCCGCCCCCCGAGTTTAAGGGGTGGTCCCCAAACCCTCTTAAACCTCTTCACGTCATTTAGTAGTAGATTGATTTAGACTATAGCCTAATGGGCCAAGGCCCACTTCGTAACCTAGGTATAAAAGTACCTGCTGCACGTACATTATAAGTAAGTGACAAATTATAGAGATTAATAAACCTAATTCCTAGGAGATTTTCCTAGGGTTGTGCCCTAAGCTCTGTGTGTGAACATTTTGTGTTTATATATTGAAACAGGTTTTGATTATGACAATCAAAATGTTCAAGAAATCAAGTAATGCACAAAATTGAAGGATAAACATTCAAGAAATCAAGGATTAATGTTCAGGATCAAGAACCATGCAAGAAACTATCAAACATGGACCCAAATGTACCAAAATGCATTAAAACTGAAGAGGAACACATCCAGGAATCAATTCATCCCTCTGGGAATCGATTCCCACATGAAAAAGAAGCTAGGAATCGATTCATTGCCATTGGGAATCGATTCATGGGACTGGGAATCGATTCCCCTGTGTGTTGAAAAAGCTAGAAATTGATTCTCACAGCTCAAGAATGGATTCACACGCAGTTCTGAGTCAGAAATTCAACTAAATGAATTGATTCATGCAGGAAATCATGGACTTAATCATGGAAACATTGTTGATTAAATCATGGAATGTTTTAAGGCGCTACAAATTTTCAGGGACAGCATTACACATTTTATGAAACCAGTGCGCCGAAGAAAAATATTTTAATCAGACGAAGCGTATTCCTTGACCTATAAATAGAGAAGGAAATGAAGGTTTCAAGCGTCAGTTTTTCTCAGCAAGCAATTCCTTCTTATTTCTTGCACCGCAGCTCTCTATTTTAATATTGGCAAAATTTGCTCTCTTCCTCATTTCTTTGTAATTAATTTTTGAGAGTTAGCCTGTGAGGAAAATTATTTTGTGCTTAAATTTGTATATCCACTCTACTTGGAGAGTTACCTTTGTAATCTTAAACACCAAAACTCCTAGAACTTGGGTTGGGTTTCAACCTTGTAAAATTGTGAGATTAAGAGATTGGGTGGGTGCCCTTGTACTTATGAGGATTGGGTTCTTGAGTGTGGGACACTAGGAAGCCGCGATTGCTTAAAGTTGTATCTCTAATCTCCAATAGTGGAAATCCTCCAAGTGGGTTGCTTGGAGGCAAGACGTACACCAGTGTGGTGGAACTCATATATATCAGTTTGCAAATCTCTCTTTCCTAAACTCCTTTAAATCTATGTACTTAAATTGCTTGCATAATTTGTTGAGTTTATGAATTGTTAAATTTATTTGAAACAATCTTTTAACTATTAAGTAAATTTATTTGCCATATATTAAGTACTTGTTAATTTGTCTTGTGTATAAATTGCTATCACTTATGATTAAATTTATCATCTTCATCAAGTTTATTTATTAAAGAATCAATTTCAAAATTATTCCAAAGAAAATTTTTAATACTCAATTCACCTCCCTCTTGAGTAATTGAGGCCACTTGGTTAACAAGTGGTATCAGAGCTTGACTCTTGGTAGATCAAGCTTAACAGCTTCAAGAGAACAAGATGGCCTCTATCTCTCTTAACCTTTTTCCTGAGGGTGGTGCCACAAATAGACCTCCCGCTTTCAATGGTGAGGGTTACGCTTTTTGGAAAGAAAGATTGAAAATCTTTGTTCAATCAATTGATTTAAAAATATGGAATGCTATTGAAAATGGTCCTTTTATACCTATATATATTATTGATGGTAGACAAATTGAAAAACCCGTGGATGATTGGACAAGTGATGAGGAAAAGAAAGTTCAATACAATTAAAGCCAAAAATCTTATTACTCTTGCCTTAGGTCCTGACGAATTTTTTATAGTTGTAACATGTAAATCTGCAAAAGAAATGTGGGATACCCTTCAAGTTACTCATGAAGGAACTAGTGATGTTAAAGACTCTAAAATCAGTACCTTGACTAGTCAATATGAAAGCTTTAGAATGAATTCTGGTGAAACTATTTTAGAACTTCAAAAGAGATTTACTTTGATTATTAATCATCTTATTACTCTTGGTAAATCTTATACTAACAAGGAGCTCATCCATAAAGTTCTAAAAAGTCTTACTAGGGAATGGCAACCTCTTGTTACTGCCAACAAGAAATCTCCCAACATAATTGAGATGTCTCTTGCTACACTATTTTGTAAGCTTCAAGAACAAGAGTGTAACACCCCGGTTTTCCAGACTCAGATCCCGACGTAACCAAGATAATAATTAATAAAAATGTGGGAAAATTTTTCACGTTTGAAAACCCTCAACAATTACATCAAGACCTGAATCGCAGAAAACCGAAGCGTACGATTTAATAAACCAAAACTGGATCGATAACTAAATGCCCATAACGGTATA
Organism: Clitoria ternatea; assembly: GCA_037962975.1. Lineage (NCBI taxonomy): Eukaryota > Viridiplantae > Streptophyta > Magnoliopsida > Fabales > Fabaceae > Clitoria > Clitoria ternatea. The sequence goes on from CM075669.1 coordinate 113,481,889, forward strand.
CAAAAACAATAGAGTTTACAGCGGAAGAAGAATGTGTATACCGGGTAAACGCCTAGTCCCATATATGACGATATGAGACAAGGCTCGGCAAAGCATGCAAATACCCGACATATACCTACTGAAACAAAACGCGTCTAATTCACTCACAACATACACATGCTTTGCCTAAGACACAATTATATATATACATACATATACATACGGGGATCTTCTCCCAACTTCCGCAATCATCAATGTTCTTCATTCAATTTCAATCCTTCTAGTACACATTAAATCATCTCTTACATACTACATTTGTATTCACCATTCACAATTTCAAAGGATTATCTTATACATATCCAAAATCACTAAATCCTCTATATCATCATAAGAAACTTATTCATTTCATAAATTCAATACTTGATAGTTCACAAATGATACCGGCCAAGGCACTTCCTCTACCACTATTTACCTTCACCAAAGCTTTGATTTAAAATCCGAACTCATCCCATGGCAACTTGCATCACGATGCTAAAAAGGAGACCACATGGGAGAGTGAGTTATACATTCAAAATGATGAATATAAATATATTATGATTAAGTGTACATGCATTCATTCATCATGTGTGCTTTGCTATAAAACCATCAATTCATCATTCAATCATCATCACATTAATATAATAGGTATACTACCCTCATGAAACACCGTTCACAATATAAGCAAGCACAAGCACATACACAATCACATTGCCACTTATCAATAAGGGCATTCATAATTTATCATCATCAATTTATTAGATCTTTACTCATTTCCTCCTCGCAAGGGGTTTCTCATCTCTCGTGGTCATCCCATCTCAAATGCCATGCTTTTATGGCTAATGTATATGTCAACTATTTAATGCATATGCAATGGATCCATTTCATCCAATTAGGTGATTGTATCCACCATACCACTCATTTTACAATAAATATCATAATACCATCATCACTCAGGGATACAGCCTTCGTGGCACCCCGCAAGGTGATTCATTTCACAATAATTATCACAATACCATCATCACTCAGGGATACACCCTTCGTGGCACCCCGCAAGGTGATATATTCAATCAACAATTATCGTATAACATCATCACTCAGGGATACACCCTTCGTGGCACCCCGCAAGGTGATATATTCAATAATATGATAACATCATCTTTACTCCGGGATTTACCCTTTGTGGCACCCCGCAAGATGATATATTCAATAATATGATAACATCATCTTCACTCCGGGATATACCCTTCGTGGCACCCCGCAAGGTGATATATTCAATAATAACAACTTTATCAATGCCATGCTATGCCATGAATGCAACAATGCAATAATGCATGTGTCCAACAACCTTGCAAGGATATCTCACCGTCTCAATTAGGGATATATCGTATATTTAATCTTATTATCATTGGTATATAAGAAATCATAAGGCCCCTCAAGGAACAACATTCATATAATTAGCATTTCAGTGGCCACAACATCATTTCATATCAATCCACACATGGAGATCAAAAGGCATACAAGACATCATAATATTAATCCACATTTAGAATCATTCGAGGCATATTCATCACCCCACATACATGGCAATTACACTTATGCCCAATGCAATCATGTCCTTGACATTACATCTCAACATCATATACACGTATATTTCATATCATATGGCAAGTCAATACTTGCATTCAACCATAGTGGCATTACAACATTATCTCATTCATCAACGTTGTTTAGTAACTAGTATGGCGATACCACAACTCATCATTTCAATTCTGAGCCACTCATGTAATATTGCACTTATTATAAAATGCAAGGACATTTCACAATTTAATAATAACATATGTCCTCTTGCATAAGGAATAATCATTACATTATTTATTGTCACACGATACCGATATTATTTCGACACTTCGGTTTATAACAACCACCTCACCGTTCGATCATTCTCATAACGGGTTTGTGTCACCCAAGGGTACATCTCATAGCTCATCGTCAAACCCTTACCATCACTCTCACATATCTCATTCTTGGTGGTTAACATTCATGTTTCACATTATATATTATGGGCATAGACAAGTTATCCCAATATCTTAATCATTATCCAACACTACCATGTTAGGTCATAATTATATATCCCTGTACATCCTCTCAAGCATCTTACAATATAAGGGAAAAAGGCCTAACACCATCAAAACCAAGAAAATGAAACAACATTCAATTCTGGGCAACTCGCTTGAGCGAGCCCCTCATTCGCTTGAGTGAGCTTAACATAGCTCGCTTGGGCGAGCCCTTTCGTGAGAGCGAAAATTGTCCAACAACGTTTCCACGCTCGTTCGCTTGAGCGAGGCACCCACTCGCTTAAGCGAGATTCAGCCAGAGGCCATCCCCTCATTCCACACACGTCTCGCTTGGGCGAAGCGCACCAGTTCCGGCCACTCGCTTGAGCGAGTATCGTCCAGCATCAGACTCCCCACACTCGCTCAAGCGTCTCACACTTGCTTGAGCGAAAAACATCCAGTATCAATTTCCTCTCTCGCTCGCTCAAGCGCGGCCACGCCCGCTTGAGCGAGATTCATCCAATGTCCCCCTGTTCACTTCACATTCATCTCGCTTGAGCGAATAGCTCACTCGCCTGGGCAAGATTAGGCCAGAGGCCATATTAATGGTACAGGGGATTCTCGCTTGAGTGAGAATCCATCTCGCTTGAGTGAGATTATCAGATCATGCGCAGAAAACATGAGAATTCACAACTCAACATACCAAAATCTATTCAAAACCAAATTGACCAAATTCCATGCTTCATATACCTCATAATAGACATTTAAAACTTGTTTCAAATGTTCATACACAACAATTTCCATTCTAAGTCATTTACCTCATTAAAATTAAACTTATCATCATCACACATATAGGTATACATTTCCATAACAATCATCACCTATTCTCATTATTCATCAAATTGCCATTCATAATAATCTCACTAACTACATGGCAAGGCAAGCATGAGTACTAAACACATACACAATCACTATTAATCTACTCATGCAATTTGAATGTAAACTCCTCTCCTACCTCGAGGGAAGAGCCGAAATCCAAATGCATGCTCTGAAAGCTCCGCCACATAGTCCAGAAGATAATCTAACAACATACATATGCATTCATACAATTAATAAGCCATCTCAAGGCATTCCTCATAATTCTAAACATTTGCTAGCTTATCATAAAGCCCAATATCAAGTCCTAGACTTGCTAAAACACCAATCCATACCATTGTGTTAGGCTTTGGCAATTCCTTTCCCAAAACCAAGATTCTCTAGATCTAAGAGGGTTAACCATACCCAACAACAATATCTCTTTCATCCCCCATCTAAAATGCATTTCTACATTACATCAATCATTCAAATGCCATTATCGTCACTTTGAGTTCAACATGAGTCATCTTAGCTCACATCAATCTTCATCTATCGACATATCCCAAATGGTACTATTATGGTCTAAGACTTTATCAAACCACACTTCCAAGTCATTGATCCATCACCACACTATGACCTTAATATTAACATTCATTCTTACACATTTCCTAACAACACTCATCCATGAGCTTCATTCTCTATGATTCGTCATTACTATCATTATCCATCATTACAAATAACAACTCACACATTAAATATCACCTATTCACATTCAATTCAACCCAACAAGTCACAATGTATACATTTTCCCCAAATTCTTAAGGCAAGGGTTTTCATTAAAACCCAACCACCATTATTAATATTCATCAACTATCATCAATGGCTACATTTCCTCATTAATATCATTCTCTCACATCATTAAACATACTTTTTTACTCATATTTCACATTTTCCCTAATTTATTAAAGTTAGGGTTTCACTAGAACCCATCACCATCATAAATGCACATCAATTTTCCACCCATCCAAGTATTAATTTCATGCACCCCATTAAAGGCTTATAAAACTTGCATTTAAAACCACCCCACCTTAGGGTTTCCATGTTTAATGCTCTCCCAACAACCCTTATGCAATAAATACTCCCCCAAATACCAAGAACCCAAAATCTAGGGTATAAAGCTCATGAAAATGATGAGGAACTTACCTTAACCAAGAGTTAGTCATGAGCTTCCAAGGGAGAGAGAAAGTCACACGAAAATAGAGGAGAAGAAAGGGAGAGTTCTAGCTACCAGCTTCTCCTTCAAGCTCCCAAGAGACAAAAATGGTGTAGAAGGAAAGGGCCACTATGAACTTAGGGTTTTGAAAAGAAGAAGAAGAAGAAATGGAGAAGGGAAATAAGAGGAGAAGAAGAAGAAATGTGATTGCCAATGGAAGCAAGAAACCAACGAAAGTAAGGAGAGAAGAATAGGCTTTTTGGTTTTAATTTTTAAATCTCCATTAAAAGTTCATCGTTTTATAATAAACAGGCTCTCAGTTCGGGCTCAATACATTATCTAAAAATTATTCTGAAGGTATATTCGGATTCCCATTAATATCCTTAACAGCCCTGACCAATGGCATCTCAATTGGAGATACTTGGTCCGACACCCATATTTTGACCGGATCTAATTTTATCTCATTTAGTCTCAATAAATTATAATTTTTCATAATAAATCCCAATTTAATTATTCTAATATTTTTGGGACACTTATTAACTCATTCATAATTATTTAATATTTGTTTATCATATTTAATCATTTTTATAAAATTCGGGATGTTACAATCCACCCCACCTAAAAAGAATTTTGTCCTCGAAATTCAGCATTGATATACATATCGCAAGGCCATACCTCAGGCCGTATATCAACAAGGTTCAACGACACCATAAAATAACATTGGACTTCCCAAAGTCCATCAAGACATGTTCACCATCATTTCATCATTCTTAACATAAAATTTCTACATCCAAGCGTGACATATGTCATCGATCACAACTTATCCAACAGAGCTCACATGTTCATGCTCAGTACATCCAGATAGGTTCATTACATTCACCATAAGCAGTTACAATCTCTACACTTGCCCAGCGTATGTGTTGCTGCATCCGACATACAGGAAGACGTCCCAATCCCGTAGTGGTTGCCACAAACACATAAAGTCGGTGCATAAGTGCATGTCGCCACAATGCCTATGGCATGTAAGGCCATATCGGGACCAGTACTTCGGATTCCCATTGCTCACATCGGTCACACATAGTCAAATGATACTAGTCCTCATAAGACTTAGTGACAATCCTCACCAGTCCATGACTAACATATTCACATTTCATCGTCATTCTACAACTAATTTGGCATCCATCAAGTCATACTAATCTTCAAATCTTAATTAACTTCACCTTAAATTGGTGTACCAATCATATATTTTAATCATCATGGGGTAAATATCCTATCCTCAGGCTTCATCCATCTAAAACCATAGTCAAATAGCCTAAAATTCTTGTCTCACTTACATATTGTTGGCTATAAATCAGTTCGAGCCATAAAAGATTCACCAAACTCTTATCAAGTAGGCTACTCAATCGTATAATAAGCTTTCACATTGGGGATTCTCCTCATAGATCACAACCAAAGCTCATAAATTAGACGTATAACTCACATCATATCACATCATTATGTGGTTTCTATTACCAATATAACATCTTTCAAATAAAAATAGGGGGTAATGACATGATCAAATTTCTATTCACCGACTCACAATCACGCATGTCATCCTTATGTCATATCGTAATCCATAGCTACTGTCATAACCGCAATGTCAAAGGCATACAATTTAGCCCAAGGTCATACCATAAAATTATGTATACCATAGCCAACACCAATCATACCCCAAGTTCAACATTATTATTCACCAAATACTTAGGGGTTTACCACTAGTAGAAAAGTACCATTTCACATCGTAGAGTTCATCACGGTTTAACAAAAAACCGATGTGAAATATAAAAGCGGTGGCTTTTTTGTAAATACATGAAACATCAGAAAACATTTCACATCGATTTTTTAAAAAAACCGATGTGGAAAATAGTTTATCACATCGGTTTTATAAAACCAATGTTACATATTGACGCGGTGGCAATTTTGAAATTATGTAAAATGTTTCATAAGCATATTAGACCACGTTTTTTAAGAAACCGATGTGAAAAATGCATAAAAAATTAAAAATCAACATCGGTTTAATTAATTACATAATATATATTTAATTACATAATTCTTTGTTTTTCTTAAAATTAAAATAATAAAAGATTCAACATCGGTTTTAGCAAACAACCGATGTGGAAGAATGGAATTTTCCTTCTCGCGCGTTAGCGTTAATTAGCGCCAGGAGTATTTTTTGAATTACATACCACATCGTTTTTTTAAAAATCGATGTGAAATAGCGTTTTAGAGGAGCTACCACATCGGTTTTTTTAAAAAGCGATGTGAAATATCGCCCGACATTGTGCTTTTCATTCTCGCGCGTTAGCGTTAATTAGCGCCAAGAGTATTGTTTGAATTACATACCACATCGGTTTTTTAAAAACCGATGTGAAATGGCGTTTTAGAGGAGATACCACATCGGTTTTTTTAAAAACCGATGTGAAATATAGCGTTTAATTTTTTTATTTGCCCGACATTATGCTTTTTCTTGTTTACGTTATTTTTTTTTGGCTAAAAGGGGGATACCACATCAGTTTTTTGAAAAACTGATGTGGAATATAACGTAACTTTATTTCAATTTATACATGGTATCAGTGTGCAACTTTCCTTTCATTATTTTTTCATTACAAAGTAGCATACACATTACGCTCTCTCTCGCGAACGGTATGCTCCCAATATGTGTGCTCTCCATCTCATTTCTCCATTACGCATTTTGTAATATGATAGTTTTGTAACAATGTGCAGCTCTTCATCTCCACGTCGTGCTCCACTCATGTTTAAAGGTCGTGAGCAGCTCTCCAACAGCCATTGCAAAATCATGTGAAATCTTCATATTGATCTTATGTACAAGCTTCTCCAATTTTATCTTCTCTAACTCCACATCTTGAGCTTCATCCTTGTAAGTTTCTTCCATTTCCCATCTATATATGACTTGTTTTTTTGTGTTGAAAATGAGTGTTTGTCTTGAATATGTGTATATATGTTTTTGCCTTTATATTATGTATTAAATTCTAACCTAAACCATGTATAAAACAATGTTTGGTGTTATATATGATTCATTGACATATGATTTTAATTGGTGTTGATACATTGTTTTCTATATGTGTTGTATAAATGTATGTCCAGGAATTATCATAAAAAATAAATATATTCAGGATGAATATTAAAAATTAACTTGTCCAGGTTTTGTTAACAAAATTAATAGTAGAATATAAAAAATAAAAAAAGTAAAAAAAACCTATTTTTCACATCGGTTTTTTAAAAAACCGATGTTAGATGTCCCCTTTTCACATCGGTTTATTGTAAGACTGTTGTTAAATGTCCTCATTTTCACATCGGTTTTTTAGGAAAACCGATGTTAGATCTCTTTTTCACATCGGTTTTAAAACCGATGTGAGATGTCCCTATATTTCACAACGGCCAGATCCACATCGGTATGAAAACCGATGTGAAATGTCCAAAAAAACCGATGTTAAATCCTGTTTTTGCACTAGTGTACGTTCACATTTCTAATCCAATCACACATCGGCTCTAGCCTCAACAATTCATTCCATAATTTATTTCACTACGACTCAATTATTCATAAGATTCAATCAATTATTAAGCTCAGAAAACTCAAGGGTCACCTAGCACCCATCGTGGAATACTTCCACAACACATATAATCATTAAACATGGCTCATAGAAACACCATAGAGCCTAGACCACCATAGGGTCTAATCCGACAAGGTTCGATCTTACAAGATCACATTGGGTTATCCGGGGTTACCACACTTAATGGGTTACAATCAAATCATCATTTACACGGTTCACAAACATAGAACCGAGTCATAACCCCAATCATGTGCCAATATAATTTCGCATTCAATGAGTATACCATGGTTGTGAGCCACTTCATAACTCATACAAGAGACCTAAGCAAATATTTCAATTTCAATATATATATATATATCAAGGTCTCAACATCTCACGATTCATTATCATATCAATTCACATTTGATATCTCTTATCCGAGATCAACACACGGCATAGGTCCATCCTCAAATCAATTCGTATTCAATATATCATATCCATGATCACACATGGTATAAATTTATCATCAAGTCAAATCATACTCAATATATCAATAGTCAAATGCATAATATCAATGTATTCATCATTCGAAGGAAATAGTGTAAGGAACTTGGCCGGACTTACACAAACAACCATATTTATCACACGAGAAATTCACCCATATATATATTCAATCCCATGAATCATTTAGTTTGCCAATGGGTAACTATGCTACATAAGTGTATCATACAACCTTAGTGATAAAGGGCATACTCTCATAAACACCAATCATATCTTCTGAATAATAATCTCATAAAGTGTTCTTAATGAGCATCAATTACAACTCAACTTTAATGATTCACAATAATCCTCAATAAGCAATAATGCCCTTATAATCAATTCAAAATTCTTAGACAATTAGTCATTCTCAAATCCATGTAGGGCAATCAATACCTTAACATGTCATCATCCTCTACATAGTTATCACTCTTAAATCTATGCAGAACAACCATATTCCAATGATCACCAAAATGTTTCAATATTGAGCAATCATGCTCCAATTGACCATATTATCAATTCAATGCAGAGTAACTATACTCTGAGGATAATTAACAAATCTAATTCAGAGCAAAAACCATGCTCTGATACCACCTTTGTAACACCTCGGTTTTCCAGACTCAAATCCCGATGTAACCAAGATAATAATTAATAAAAATACAGGAAAATTTTTCACGTTTGAAAACCCTCAACGATTACATCAAGACCCGAATCGCAGAAAACCGAAGCGTACGATTTAATAAACCAAAACTGGATCGATAACTAAATGCCCATAACGGTATACAAAAACAATAGAGTTTACAGCGGAAGAAGAATGTGCATACCGGGCAAACGCCTAGTCCCATATATGACGATATGAGACAAGGCTCGGCAAAGCATGCAAATACCCGACATATACCTACTGAAACAAAACTCGTCTAATTCACTCACAACATACACATGCTTTGCCTAAGACACAATTATATATATACATACATATACATACGGGGATCTTCTCTCAACTTCCGCAATCATCAATGTTCATCATTCAATTTCAATCCTTCTAGTACACATTAAATCATCTCTTACATACTACATTTGTATTCACCATTCACAATTTCAAAGGATTATCATATACATATCCAAAATCACTAAATCCTCTATATCATCATAAGCAACTTATTCATTTCATAAATTCAATACTTGATAGTTCACAAATGATGCCAGCCAAGGCACTTCCTCTGCCACTATTTACCTTCACCAAAGCTTTGATTTAAAATCCGAACTCATCCCATGGCAACCTGTGTAACACCCTAATTTTTAATTAATTAAATAAAATCAACAGGGAGAATTTTCCAAATTTTAAAGTTAATAAACCGTACATAGCCTACTCAGAGTAACAAATCCGACCCATCGAGGAGAAGAAGGAGGAAGAGAACAAAGGGAAAGGACTCTCGCGCAGTGAAGGGAAGAAACGCCTAAGCGAAACTACACTCGGCATCCTATCGTTCCACTCGGTATCTCCCCCGCTCGGGTTTCAGTATCTGGTTCACTCGGGAAGGTCCACCTCTTAATTCGCTTGGATTGACCCTAATGCACCCCAGTTCCTTCCAGACAGTATATCACACTCCCCATTTCCCATCAATTGGTTACATATATGTATATTGGCAACCCGCAAATGATTTCCCCAAGCCGCTTACTCAGAATTTATGAAGACTTCTCACTAGGAAATACTTAGTCACTCTTCACTCGGGAAATCTTAACAGTTATCACGCTAAGGGTATCAGGATCGATTCTCGCTCGGTACCCGAATCTTTCCTACTCTGTCGGGACTCACTCGGATTTTTCCCAGCTATTTAGTAATTTATTATAATGGATCCACTTAGAGTCTCAGGTGTTATTCTATGGTCGGTAAACCCTCACTTGGCATCACACCGCCTCATTCACTCGGGATTAGCTAGTCTTCCTTTCACTCGGATGGAGTCACTCACTCCCTTCCCACGCCATCACTCAATTCCATTTCGACTTATAGTCACACTAACCTCTCACCTACAACAAATACGCATACATAGGTTACTCGGATTCTCATGCACAATATAGGGTTTCATGCATCATAACAATTATAATTAATTACAGGCACCACATCATGTCCTCTACTCCAAAGGGTTCAGGTTCTAATAAAAGGAACTAAGGCTTAACATGAGCCGGCCAAGGCTTAGCAAAACACATAAACAGAATATTCATAATATCCGCCCCCATAGTGCATCAGCACTCCATTCGGTATTCAGCTCCTCATTCACTCCTCATTGCGAGAGATGTTCACTGAAAGATTGCCACAGTAGGGGGTGAGTATCTTAAATATTAAGTGATAGATACTGATTAAGGTTTTCCACAATTATACAGCTATATATGTATATATATATACAATCATGCATGGCAACGATCAAAGTCAAAGCAATACCAATCAACCAGGACACACGTCAAACTCTTACCGATCGGAATCCACCAGTTATCACTTGGCCTTATGCACGTATCAATTTGATAACATTAACATACAACAATCAGTGACATAATAATACCTACGAATCAGAATGCACATATTGAACATTTCTCAGTCAGGATTCAACAATTCTCACTCGGCTATACATACACAACTTTTAATAATATTAACATGCATTTATAGAACATATCTCAATCAGCATCAACAGCATGTACACACAAAATAGTTTGCTCAGTTATATATATTCATCATCTCATTAACATCATCACTTGCATAATCCATTTCAAACAGCATCGGTAATCAATATACACAGGATATTTCACTCGGTTCCGCATTCGTGTGTAATCGGTTTTGACGTTGCAACGTAGGCTCCCAGCCTTTTTATACATAGCTCTCAGCTATCAACTCAGCTCCCAGCTACTTGGCCGTTTTACAGGTACCCAACCGTTTGCCCACAAGGTGACACCAACGCTCTCAGCGTCAACGGAGGTGTTCACGGGCAGCCCGAGTCCCACTCGGAGGTTACCATGAGTCCCACTCAAGGATTTCACAGCGTCCCACGCTTTTCAGTAAACTGATGGTAGTGTCCCACACTACGTACTCCCAGCACAACGCATCCCATGCGCCACACGCGGATCCATCACACAACACAGCCTTCATACGTACAATTTTTCACTCAGCCACACATACTTCACATACAGTCAGTAATACGCATTCGGAATTCAACATATTAACCTAACACACATACTTCCATGCAAACAGAAACATAGCTCAAGTAGATGAATATAGTAACACACGCGTCCTATGCGATCGGTGTCAACCAATATCAGTGTCAATAAAGTATTCCAATCAACACAAGCATAACATGCAATCAGTATTCAACAGCATCAGGATTCAAACAACGCATGCATCAGTATGAATATTATCAGATCCACTACACCAACACTTAATCACATGCAATCAACATTTTATATTTATATCGACTCACAGGTGACATAAACCACACAGTTATCATCATCAATCATTCAGCACTCCCTTCCCATGCAATCATTCGACATTTTCCAAGCTATCGGCATGCATCTCAAGGACGATACCAAACATGCAACGCTCACCCTCACTCATCATGCACCCAGTATTGCGCACTCCACATGCAAGTGTATCATACAACAGAATACAGTACAACAATTATCAACACCCGAAACCCGTCCATAACCCATGCATTTAACATATAAGGTACTCCCTCTACCAACTACGAGACTCCGAGAGACTCCTCTGCCAGGGCGTTGGTCCTTTTCCTAGCTGCTTCGCTCGATACTTCCACTCGTTCAGGGAAGAAGAAGAAGAAGAAGAAGAAGAAGAGAGAGAAAGGGAAAGAGAAGAAGAGAGAGGAGAGAAATCGAAGAGGGAATTTTGAAGAATGAATGGCAAGGGACCATCGACCACTACATATATGCATGCACAAGGAATGGAAAGGTGGGGTAGGGGAAACGTGAAGCAGCAGTCTGCTCACGTCACCCAGTCCCATCAGCAACCACTAATGGCTAATCCTACTTAAATCAGTACTCATTTGATTAATTAAGTTAATGATAATTAATAAACAATTTCCCACTTCTGAAATTATTATTTTAATGGCTTTATTTCACCCGGTACTTCATTTAAAATCGGGATGTTACAGTTCTCCCCCTCTCAAAAGAATTTCGTCCTCGAAATTCATTCGGTGACTCACCTTGGTAAATAACTCGGGGTACTGCTGCCGCATTGCATCCTCGCGTTCCCAGGTATAAGAGATATACCCGTTTTGTTGCCACTCGACTTCAACCAGTTGCACGTCCTTACTCCTTAAACGCTTTATTGATCGGTCCACGATTCTAGTCGGTACAGCTACAGTGGTTAGGTCTTCCCTGATTTCCACTTCGTCATCAGGCATTGTGTGGGTAGAATCGGGTAAGTACTTCTTTAGTTGGGATACATGAAACACATTATGCAATCGGGATAAGTGAGTCGGTAACGCTATTCGGTATGCCATGGATCCGACTCGTTCCAACACCTCATAAGGCCCAATGTATCAGGGGCTCAACTTCCCACCTTTCAAGGCTCGCCCGACTCCTTTACTTGGTGAAGTCTTCAAAAACACTCTATCTCCGACTAAAAACTCTAGTGGTTTGGTCCGTTTGTCATGGTAGATCTTCTGCCTATCCTGGGACGCCTTCATCCTTTCCCTTATCACTCGGATTTGTTCTATTGTTTGCTTTACAATTTCTGGCCCCAATAGCAGACTCTCACCCGTTTCCGACCAGCAGAGTGGGGTTCGGCAGCTTCGACCATAAAGTGCTTCATAGGGTGCCATACCGATACTGTTGTGGTGGCTATTGTTGTATGTAAACTCAATCAGGGGAAGGTACTGCTCCCAATTCCCACCGTGCTCCAACACACACGCCCTTAGCAAGTCCTCCAGACTTTGAATCGTTCACTCAGATTGTCCATCCGATTGGGGGTGGTAAGCGGAACTTAGGGAAAGCTTCGTACCCAATTCCTGGTGCAGGTTGGTCCAAAACCGGGACGTGAACCTAGGGTCCCTATCCGATACGACAGAAGTCGGTATACCATGCAGTTGGACAATCTCGTGAATATAAATCTGAGCCAACTTATGCAACGGGTACTTCATGTTCACAGGTAGGAAGTGTGCACTCTTCATCAGTCGGTCCACAATGACCCAAATCGCATCATGGCCCGCTCGGTTTTTGGGCAATCCCATGACAAAGTCCATAGCAATTGAGTCCCATTTCCACACGGGAATCTCCAGGGGTTGCAATGCACCATACGGCTTCTGGTGCTCGACTTTCGACCTTTGACAGGTGATAGATCGAGCCACGTATTCTGCCACATCCCTCTTTAATCCGGGCCACCAGAATTGTGCCCTTAGATCGTGGTACATCTTTGTGGTACCCGGGTGGATACTGAGTAGGCTCTTGTAGGCTTCATCAAGCACCATTCTTCTTAATTCTCCTCCAGCCGGCACGTATATCCTGTTTCTCACTCAGAAAATTCCATCCGGTCCCTCAGTCAAGGACAAATCCTTACCCTTGGCCTGCGTCTCCATCATTTCAGCCAAGTAGGAATCCGATTGCTGCTGCTCGTACACGAATTTCAGGAATTCATTGGCGATTCTCAGCGTACCGATCGTTATTTTCCGAGAGGAGGGGATGTCAACATGTAGGTTCATGTCTCGGAACTGTTCCAATAACTCCACTTCCTTTACCATCATTACTGGTATATGAAGGGATTTCTGACTCAACGCGTCGACAACAACGTTTGCCTTACCCGGGTGGTACTTTAGCTCGAAATCATAATCCTTTAAAAATTCCATCCATCTCCTCTGCCTTATGTTCAGCTCTCTTTAGTCGAATAGGTATTTGAGGCTCTTGTGATCGCTGTATACTTCAAATCTGGCTCCGAACAAATAATACCTCTATATCTTCAATGCGAAGACTACGGCTGCCAGCTCCAAGTCGTGGGTCGGGTAATGCTGTTCGTGAAGCCTCAATTGTCGAGAGGCGTAAGCTATCACTTGGTCCTTCTGCATTAACACACATCCCAATCCGAGTCCTGAGGGGTCACAATAAACCATGAAGCTCTCTTGCAAGTCAGGTAATGCCAACACTGGAGCAGTCGTCAACTTGTCCTTCAGCTCTCGGAAACTGCTATCGCACTCGGAACTCCATACGAAGGGAATGTTTTTTTGAGTTAATTTAGTCAGGGGCAAAGCCAACTTAGAAAAACCTTCAATGAATCTTCTATAATAACCAGCCAGGCCCATAAAGCTCCTTATCTCCGAGACCAACTTGGGTCTCTCCCATGCCATTATAGCTGCCACTTTCAAAGGGTCCACCGAGACACCTTCTTCGGAAATCACATGTCCGAGGAAGTGGATCTCATCCATCCAGAAATCGCACTTTGAAAGTTTCACAAACAACTGCTTCTCCTTCAGCACTTGAAGCATTACTCGGAGGTGTTCTCCATGCTCCTCAGGGGTCTTGGAATAGACTAGGATGTCATCAATGAAAACGATAACAAATCGGTCTAGGTATAGGTGGAAAATGCTGTTCATGTAATTCATGAAGACAGCAGGGGCGTTTGTCACACCGAACGGCATCACTACATACTCGTAGTGACCATACCGAGTCCTAAAGGCAGTCTTAGGAATATCCGAGTCCTTCACCCGGATTTGGTGATATCCCGATCGTAGGTCGATTTTTGAGAAGACTAAGGCTCCACGTAGTTGGTCGATTAAGTCGTCAATTCTGGGCAACGGGTATCGGTTCTTAATTGAGTTTGTTTAGCTGCCGGTAATCTATACATAGTCTCATGCTGCCATCCTTCTTCTTAACAAGCAGTACAGGTGCACCCCATGGTGACACACTCGGCCTATTGAATTGTTTTCCGAGTAACTCATCCACCTGCTTCTTCAATTTGGCCAATTCCGTCGGGGACATTCTATACAGTGCACTGGAGACTGGCTCGGCTCCAGGGATCAAGTCTATAGAGAATTCGACTTCTCTATTGGGAGGGACACTCGGTACATCCTCGGGAAACACCTCTGGGAATTCACAGACAGTCAGAATTTCGTTTACTCGGGCTTTACTCTCACCCTCGGTTAAACAAAGCATCATAAACAGTTGAGCTATACCTTGAGCCGTGTAATCCTCATCGTGCTGCCTCGGGAAGATTATCCTTCGATTTCTACAATCCACTAACACCTTATTGGCTGAAAGCCAATCCATGTCGAGCACGATATCAAGGCCCTTCAGAGGCACGCATACAAGATCGAAGGTAAAACTTCGATCGTCCAACACAAACGTTACGTCCTTACATATCGTTGATGTCAACACCTTAGGGCCAGTCGGGTTGGCTACTTCCAAAATCCGATCCATATCTACAGTCGGTAATCGCAATCGTCTCACACACTCGTCAGCCACGAAGGAGTGGGTGGCTCCAGAATCAAAAATTATACTAAGTGTATATTTACCGAGTAGACACTTACTTTGCACTAAGTCGTTCGCCTGCGCAACTTCCTCAGCATTGATGGCGTAGACTCTTCCAGCAGCAGGTTGGTCGGTGCTCCTCCTCCGGTTGTTTGGGGCAACCATCATATTTGCTCTAGCCCTGTTGCCTCCGCCCCCAGGTCTTTGACCATCGTGTCCACGGTTCCTCTCTTGGAAACCTCCCTGACGCGCATTTGTATTTGCTTGACGGAGTTGGGGGCAGTCAGGGAGAATGTGTCCCCTCTTATTATAATGGAAGCACACCATCTCACCATCATTGTTGCAGTCTTGAGCATAATGATTTCCTCCACACTTGAAACATTTTCCGTTTCCCATAACTGGTCGTCTTTCTGGTTGGTTCCGACCTCCAAATCTGGGAAAAGGTCTGTTCCTACCAGCGTTGTTTGGCCTCTTGAAGCGGGATTACTGGGGCCTCAAGTAATGGTTTGCTTTGCTGCTCTGGCCCGAGTGGGCCTTATCGTCTTCTTCGAATATTCTACACTTATTCACCAATGCAGGAAAGCTCCTGATCTCTTGATATCTGCAGGCTCTCTTAATATCTGACCTCAATCCATTCTCGAATTTGAGGCATTTGGAGCTCTCAGTCCCAGGTTGTTGGAAAGGTGGGTAGAATAGACACAATTCTTCGAATCTAGTCGCATATTCTTCCACAGTCATGGAACCCTGTTTCAACTCCATAAACTCCAACTCCTTCCGACTCCTTACTGTGTCGGGGAAGTACTTCTCTAAGAAGCATGTCTTGAAGTCATTCTAGGTCAGTTGAGTATCATCGTCAGGAAATCGGCTTCTAGCTATCTTCCACCAGTTCTCCGCCTCGTCTCGCAGCATATATACTGCGCATTCTACCTTCTGGGCCTTGGTGCAATAAAGGCCCCCGAAAATCCTTTCTAATTCTTGAGTCCATTTATAAGCTACCTCGGGGTTACGTCCTCCCTGAAATTCACTCGGCCTCCTCTTCAGGAAGCGATCTAGCACTTGGCCATCCTCTGCTCGAGGCTGGCCCTGCCTCTCAAACACATCCGTAAAGTGTTGGAATGTTGTGGCTATAGCCTCCATGCTTTGACGATTCGTCATGACCTATCCTGAAATTCACACCCCTTCAAGGATAAGTTTACAAGGTTACATTCTTCCGATCGAAACTCAGTCTAACATTCAGTAACTTTAGCTCATTATGCTATTTCTATATGTTATACAATCAGTCGGACCAGGAGGAAAACAACCTCCTATCCGTAAATCAATATTACAATATCAATCAGGTTCAACAATTTCCATAATAATGATGACCACTCGGTCACAATACACACAACCGCTTACACTCGGTAAGCATACCTTGGCCTTGGACCTTTCGGTCTGCTCTGATACCAAAATGTAACACCCTAATTTTTAATTAATTAAATAAAATCAACAGGGAGAATTTTCCAAATTTTAAAGTTAATAAACCATACATAGCCTACTCAGAGTAACAAATCCGACCCATCGAGGAGAAGAAGGAGGAAGAGAACAAAGGGAAAGGACTCTCGCGCAGCGAAGGGAAGAAACGCCTAAGCGAAACTACACTCGGCATCCTATCGTTCCACTCGGTATCTCCCCCGCTCGGGTTTCAGTATATGGTTCACTCGGGAAGGTCCACCTCTTAATTCGCTCGGATTGACCCTAATGCACCCTAGTTCCTTCCAGACAGTATATCACACTCCCCATTTCCCATCGATTAGTTATATATATCTATATTGGCAACCCGCAAATGATTTCCCCAAGCCGCTTACTCAGAATTTATGAAGACTTCTCTCTCAGAAATACTTAGTCACTCTTCACTCGGGAAATCTTAACAGTTATCACGCTAAAGGTATCAGGATCGATTCTCGCTCAGTACCCGAATCTTTCCTACTCTGATTTTCCCTCTAAGTCGGGACTCACTCAGATTTTTCCCAGCTATTTAGTAATTTATTATAATGGATCCACTTAGAGTCTCAGGTGTCATTCTATGGTCGGTAAACCCTCACTTGGCATCACACCGCCTCATTCACTCGGGATTACCTAGTCTTCCTTTCACTCGGATGGAGTCACTAACTCCCTTCCCACGCCATCACTCAACTCCATTTCGACTTATAGTCACACTAACCTCTCACCTACAACAAATACGCATACATAGGTTACTCGGATTCTCATGCACAATATAGGGTTTCATGCATCAAAACAATTATAATTAATTACAGGCACCACATCATGTCCTCTACTCTAAAGGGTTTAGGTTCTAATAAAAGGAACTAAGGCTTAACATGAGCCAGCCAAGGCTTAGCAAAACACATAAACAGAATATTCATAACATCCGCCCCCATAGTGCATCAGCACTCCATTCGGTATTCAGCTCCTCATTCACTCCTCATTGCGAGAGATGTTCACTGAAAGATTGCCACAGTAGGGGTGAGTATCTTAAATATTAAGTGATAGATACTGATTCAGGTTTTCCACAATTATACAGCTATATATGTATATATATATATACAATCATGCATGGCAACGATCAAAGTCAAAGCAATACCAATCAACCAGGACACACGTCAAACTCTTACCGATCAGAATCCACTGAGTTATCACTCGGCCTTATGCACGTATCAATTTGATAACATTAACATACAACAATCAGTGACATAATAATACCTACGAATCAGAATGCATATATTGAACATTTCTCAGTCAGGATTCAACAATTCTCACTCGGCTATACATACACAACTTTTAATAATATTAACATGCATTTATAGAACATATCTCAATCAGCATCAATAGCATGTGCACACAGAATAGTTTGCTCGGTTATATATATTCATCATCTCATTAACATCATCACTTGCATAATCCATTTCAAACAGCCTCGGTAATCAATATACACAGGGTATTTCACTCGGTTCCGCATTCGTGTGTAATCGGTTTTGACGTTGCAACGTAGGCTCCCAGCCTTTTTATACATAGCTCTCAGCTATCAACTCAGCTCCCATCTGCTTGGCCGTTTTACAGGTACCCAACCGTTTGCCCACAAGGTGACACCAACGCTCTTAGCGTCAACGGAGGTGTTCACGGGCAGCCCGAGTCCCACTCGGAGGTTACCTTGAGTCCCACTCAAGGATTTCACAGCGTCCCACGCTTTTCAGTAAACCGATGGTAGTGTCCCACACTACGTGCTCCCAGCACAACGCATCCCATGCGCCACACGCGGATCCATCACACAACACAGCCTTTATACGTATAATTTTTCACTCAGCCACACATACTTCGCATACAGTCAGTAATACGCATTCGGAATTCAACATATTAACCTAACACACATACTTCTATGCAAAGAGAAACATAGCTCAAGTAGATGAATAGAGTAACACACGCGTCCCATGCGATCGGTGTCAACCAATATCAGTTTCAATAAAGTATTCCAATCAACACAAGCATAACATGCAATCAGTATTCACCAGCATCAAGATTCAAACAACGCATGCATCAGTATGAATATTATCAGATCCACTACACCAACACTTAATCACATGCAATCAACATTTTATATTTATATCGACTCACAGGTCACATAAACCACATGGTTATCATCATCAATCATTCAGCACTCCCTTCCCATGCAATCATTCGACATTTTCCAAGCTATCGGCATGCATCTCAAGGACGATACTAAACATGCAACGCTCACCCTCACTCATCATGCACCCAGTATTGCGCACTCCACATGCAAGTATATCATACAACAAAATACAGTACAACAATTATCAACACCTGGAACCCGTCCATAACCCATGCATTTAACATATAAGGTACTCCCCCTACCAACTACGAGACTCCGAGAGACTCCTCTGCCTGGGCGTTGGTCCTTTTCCTAGCTGCTTCGCTCGATACTTCCACTCGTTCAGGGAAGAAGAAGAAGAAAAAGAAGAGAGAGAAAGAGAAAGAGAAAGAGAAGAAGGGAGAGGAGAGAAATCAAAGAGGGAATTCTGAAGAATGAATGGCAAGGGACCATCGACCACTACATATATGCATGCACAAGGAATGGAAAGGTGGGGTAAGGGAAACGTGAAGCAGCAGTCTGCTCACGTCACCCAGTCCCATCAGCAACCACTAATGGCTAATCCTACTTAAATCAATACTCATTTGATTAATTAAGTTAATGATAATTAATAAACAATTTCCCACTTCTGAAATTATTATTTTAATGGCTTTATTTCACCCGGTACTTCATTTAAAATCGGGATGTTACAACCTGCATCACAATGCTAAAAAAGAGACCACATGGGAGAGTGAGTTATACATTCAAAATGACGAATATAAATATATTGTGATTAAGTGTACATGCATTCATTCATCATGTGTGCTTTGCTATAAAACCATCAATTCATCATTCAATCATCATCACATTAATATAATAGGTATACTACCCTCATGAAACACCATTCATAATATAAGCAAGCACAAGCACATACACAATCACATTGCCACTTATCAATAAGGGCATTCATAATTTATCATCATTAATTTACTAGATCTTTACTTATTTCCTCCTCACAAGGGGTTTCTCATCTCTCATGGTCATCCCATCTCAAATGCCATGCTCTTATGGCTAATGCATATGTCAACTGTTTAATGCATCTGCAATGGATCCATTTCATCCAATTAGGTGATTGTATCCACCATACCATTCATTTTACAATAAATATCATAATACCATCATTACTCAGGGATACACCCTTCGTGGCACCCTGCAAGGTGATTCATTTCACAATAATTATCACAATACCATCATCACTCAGGGATACACCCTTCGTGGCACCCCGCAAGGTGATATATTCAATCACTAATTATCGTATAACATCATCACTCAGGGATACACCCTTCGTGGCACCCCGCAAGGTGATATATTCAATAATATGATAACATCATCTTCACTCTAGGATTTACCCTTCGTGGCACCCCGCAAGGTGATATATTCAATAATATGATAACATCATCTTCACTATGGGATATACCATTCGTGGCACCCCGCAAGGTGATATATTCAATAATATGATAACATCATCTTCACTCTGGGATATACCCTTCGTGGTACCCCGCGAGGTGATATATTCAATAATAACAACTTTATCAATACCATGCTATGCCATGAATGCAACAATGCAATAATGCATGTGCCCAACAACCTCGCAAGGATATCTCACCGTCTCAATTAGGGATATATCGTATATTTAATCTTATTATCATTGGCATATAAGAAATCATAAGGCCCCTCAAGGAACAACATTCATATAATTAGCATTTCAATGGCCACAATATCATTTCATATCAATCCACACATGGAGATCAAAAGGCATAGCAGACATCATAATATTAATCCACACTTAGAATCATTCGAGGCATATTCATCACCCCACATACATGGCAATTACACTTATGCCCAACGCAATCATGTCCTTGACATTACATCTCAACATCATATACACGTATATTTCATATCTTATAGCAAGTCAATACTTGCATTCAACCATAGTGGCATTACAACATTATCTCATTCATCAACGTTGTTTAGTAACTAGTATAGCGATACCACAACTCATCATTTCAATCCTGAGCCACTCATGTAATATTGCACTTATTATAAAATGCAAGGACATTTCACAATTTAATAATAACATATGTCCTCTTGCACAAGGAATAATCATTACATTATTTATTGTCACACGATACCGATATTATTTTGACACTCTGGTTTATAACAACCACCTCACCGTTCGATCATTTTCACAACGGGTTTGTGTCACCCAAGGGTACATCTCATAGCTCATCGTCAAACCCTTACCATCACTCTCACATATCTCATTCTTGGTGGTTAACATTCATGTTTCACATTATATATTATGGGCATAGACAAGTTATCCCAATATCTTAATCATTATCCAACACTACCATGTTAGGTCATAATTATATATCCCTGTACATCCTCTCAAGCATCTTACAATATAAGGGAAAAAGGCCTAACACCATCAAAACCAAGAAAATGAAACAACATTCAATTCTGGGCAACTCGCTTGAGCGAGCCCCTCATTCGCTTGAGTGAGCTTAACATAGCTCGCTTGGGCGAGCCCTTTCGTGAGAGCGAAAATTGTCCAACAACGTTTCCACGCTCGTTCGCTTGAGCGAGGCACCCACTCGCTTAAGCGAGATTCAGCCAGAGGCCATCCCCTCATTCCACACACGTCTCGCTTGGGCAAAGCGCACCAGTTCCGGCCACTCGCTTGAGCGAGTATCGCCCAGCATCAGACTCCCCACACTCGCTCAAGCGTCTCACACTTGCTTGAGCGAAAAACATCCAGTATCAATTTCCTCTCTCGCTCGTTCAAGCGCGGCCACGCCCTCTTAAGCGAGATTCGTCCAGTGTCCCCCTGCTCACTTCACATTCGTGTCGCTTGAGTAAATAGCTCACTCGCCTAGGCGAGATTAGGCCAGAGGCCATATTAATGGTACAGGGGATTCTCGCTTGAGCGAGAATCCATCTCGCTTGAGCGAGATTATCAGATCATGCACAGAAAACATGAGAATTCACAACTCAACATACCAAAATATATTCAAAACCAAATTGACCAAATTCCATGCTTCATATACCTCATAATAGACATTTAAAACTTGTTTCAAATGTTCATACACAACAATTTCCATTTTAAGTCATTTACCTCATTAAAATTAAACTTATCATCATCACACATATAGGTATACATTTCCATAACAATCACAACCTATTCTCATTATTCATCAAATTGCCATTCATAATAATCTTACTAACTACATGGCAAGGCAAGCATGAGTACTAAACACATACACAATCACTATTAATCTACTCATGCAATTTGAATGTAAACTCCTCTTCTACCTCGAGGGAAGAGCCAAAATCTGAATGCATGCTCCGAAAGCTCTGCCACATAGTCCGGAACACAATCTACACAACATACATATGCATTCATACAATTAACAAGCCATCTCAAGGCATTCCTCATAATTCTAAACATTTGCTAGCTTATCATAAAGCCCAATATCAAGTCCTAGACTTGCTATAACACCAATCCATACCATTGTGTTAGGCTTCGGGAATTCCTTTCCCAAAACCAAGATTCTCTAGATCTAAGAGGGTTAACCATACCCAACAACAATATCTCTTTCATCCCTCATCTAAAATGCATTTCTACATTACATCAATCATTCAAATGCCATTATCGTCACTTTGAGTTCAACATGAGTCATCTTAGCTCACATCAATCTTCATCTATCGACATATCCCAAATGGTACATATTATGGTCTAAGACTTTATCAAACCACACTTCCAAGTCATTGATCCATCACCACACTATGACCTTAATATTAACATTCATTCTTACACATTTCCTAACAACACTCATCCATGAGCTTTATTCTCTATGATTCGTCATTACTATCATTATCCATCATTACAAATAACAACTCACACATTAAATATCACCTATTCACATTTAATTCAACCCAACAAGTCACAATATATACATTTTCCCCAAATTCTTAAGCCAAGGGTTTTCATTAAAACCCGACCACCATTATTAATATTCATCAACTATCATCAATGGCTACATTTCCTCATTAATATCATTCTCTCACATCATTAAACATACTTTTTACTCACATTTCATATTTCCCCAATTTATTAAAGTTAGGGTTTCACTAGAACCCATCACCATCATAAATGCACATCAATTTTCCACCCATCCAAGTATTAATTTCATGCACCCCATTAAAGGCTCATAAAACTTGCATTTAAAACCACCCCACCTTAGGGTTTCCATGTTTAATGCTCTCCCAACAACCCTTATGCAATAAATACTCCCCTAAATACCAAGAACCCAAAATCTAGGGCATAAAGCTCATGAAAATGATGAGGAACTTACCTCAACCAAGAGTTAGTCATGAGCTTCCAAGGGAGAGAGAAAGTCACACAAAAATAGAAGAGAAGAGAGGGAGAGTTCCAGCTACCAGCTTCTCCTTCAAGCTCCCAAGAGACAAAAATGGTGTAGGAGGAGAGGGCCACCATGAGCTTAGGGTTTTAAAGAGAAGAAGAAGAAGAAATGGAGAAAGGAAATAAGAGGAGAAGAAGAAATATGATTGCCAATGGAAGTAAGAAACCAACGAAAGTAAGGAGAGAAGAATAGGCTTTTTGGTTTTAATTTTTAAATCTCCATTAAAAGTTCATCGTTTTATAATAAACAGGCTCTCAGTTTGGGCTCAATACATTATCTAAAAATTATTCCGAAGGTATATTCGGATTCCCATTAATATCCTTAACAACCCTGACCAATGGCATCTCAATCGGAGATACTTGGTCCGACACCCATATTTTGACCGGATATAATTTTATCTCATTTAGTCTCAATAAATTATAATTTTTTATAATAAATCCCAATTTAATTATTCTAATATTTTTGGGACACTCATTAACTCATTTATAATTATTTAATATTTGTTTATCATTTCTATAAAATTCGGGATGTTACAAAGAGCAAGAACTAAAAGATTTGAAGATTACAGAGGAAGAGGAAAGGTCCTCTAAGAAAAAGGGACTAGTTCTTAAAGCCGTTTCAATCGAGGAGGATGAATCCGAAAGTGAACTAGATGATGATGATGATGATGATGATGATGATGAGCTAGGCCTATTTGTGAAGCGTTTTGGAAAACTTATGAGAAACAAACGATTCCAAAAGAACTTCACTTCCAAATGTAAGAAATCTACTTCTAAAGATAATAATTCTTTACCTACTTGTTTTGAAGATGGTAAGGAAGGACACTTCAAGGCAGATTGTCCAAATCTTAAAAAGAAAAACAAAAATTAGAAAGGAAAGAGA
Source organism: Clitoria ternatea (assembly GCA_037962975.1). Taxonomy (NCBI): domain Eukaryota; kingdom Viridiplantae; phylum Streptophyta; class Magnoliopsida; order Fabales; family Fabaceae; genus Clitoria; species Clitoria ternatea. The sequence goes on from CM075669.1 coordinate 113,506,605, forward strand.
AGAGCATAGATAACATGGGATGAAAATGATGTAAGTAGCTCGGACGAATCAGAAAATGAAGAAGCCAACCTATGCCTTATGGCCAACCATCAAGATGAAGAAAATGAGGTAAACTTCCATGACTTAGATAAAGATGAATTACTTGATGCCTTTGAAGAATTATATGACAAATTTGTTAAAATGTCAAACAAGTATAAATTATCAAGAAAAAGCATAAAAACTCTTAAGATGCATCTTATTGAACAAGTAAAAGAAAATGAGATCTTGAAAAAGAAAGTTATAGATACTCAAGCATGCTCTAAAACCAAACCATGTGAATTTGTCAAGAAATGTGATATAATAGAAAAGAAAGTTTTAGACTTAAACAAAACTCTTGACAAATTTACAAACGGTAGAGATAATTTAAATGCTTTACTTGAAAAACAACGTTGCATGTTTGATAAAACTGGATTAGGATTCAACTCATGATGTAGTATTTAAAGAAAGAGAAACACTACAAGAATTTCTTTGTACCACCTAGTAAATCATCTTCACCTTTTATGAAATGCAATCATTGTGGTTTCAAAGGACATAGTGCTTTTAATTGTAATGTTAGAAAATTAGGGCCAAAGGTTGTAAGAAAAGTATGGGTTCCTAAAGGAACATTTTCACAAACTAACCTACAAGGACCCAACATAAAATGGGTACCAAGTTCTCTAACTTAACTTGTTTTCTAGGTATGCTTTAAAGCAAGTAACACCCATTGGTACTTGGATAGTGGGTGTTCTAAACACATGACAGGAGATAAAAGTAAGTTTATATCATTTACTCCACAAAATAAAAGATTTGTTACATATGGAGACAACACAAAGGGAAGAATATTAGGAATTGGAAATGTTGGTAAAAACTCTTCCACTTTTATTAATGATGTATTATATGTAGAAGGACTTAAACATAACTTGCTTAGTATTAGTCAATTATATGATAAAGGATATAAAATTGTATTTGAATCAAACTGTTGCATAATTGAAAATAAACTAAACAAGGAAGTAAAATTCGTTGGTCAAAGAGTTGATAACATATACATGATTAATCTTGATTGTCTTGCTTCAAATGATGTGCAATGCTTCATAACTAAAAAGGATGAATCATGGCTATGGCATAGAAGAATTGCCCATATTCATATAGACCATTTAAACAAACTTGTTTCAAAAGATTTAGTAATTTGTTTACCAAAGCTAAAATTTGAAAACAAATTTTGTGATGCATGTCAAAAAGGAAAACAAGTAAAGGTTTTTTTTTCAAGCAAAAAATATTGTTTCAACAAACAAACCTTTACAACTTTTATATATGGATTTATTTGGACCATAAGCTTTGGTGGAAATTACTATGGTCTTGTAATTGTGGATGATTACTCTAGATATACATGGACATTATTTCTTACTCATAAAAATGAAGCATATCATGCATTTAAGAAACTTACTAAGATTATCCAAAACGAGCAAAATTCAAAAATCGCATCCATTAGAACCGATCATGGGGGAGAATTTGAAAATCAACCTTTCAAAAAGTTTTGTGAAAAATTTGGCATTGAACATAATTTTTTGGCTCCTAGAACTCCACAACAAAATGGAGTAGTTGAAAGGAAAAATCGATCTTTAGCGGAGCTCGCAAGAACTATATTAAATGACAACAATATTGCGAAACATTTTTGGGCCGATGCGGTAAATACCGCTTGTTATGTTATGAATAAATGTCTAATAAGGCCTATATTAAAGAAAACCCCCTATGAGTTTTACAAAGGAATAAAACCAAACATTTCTTATTTTCACGTGTTTCGATGCAAATGCTTTGTTTTAAACAATGAAAAGGATAATCTCGGTAAATTCAATGCAAAATTTGATGAAGCAATATTCTTAGGTTATTCATCTACTAGCAAAGCATATTGACTCTTTAATAAATGAACGTGTACTATTGAAGAGTGCATTCATGTAAAATTTGATGAAGTTAACCAAATTCCTCCAAGAAAGGAAGTTGTTGATGATCTTGTAGGTACCTACCTTCCAAGAGATGACATTGGACAACAAAGAAGAAGAAGAAGTCAACAACAAAGGAGAAGTAACCCCAAATGAAGAACCTCAACAAAAGGGGTGGATCACTTCAAAAGATCATCCTTTGGACAACATTATAGGTGAAATAACAAAGGGCGTAAGTACTCGTAATGCTATTAGAAGTGCTTGTAATCATTTAGCCTTTGTCTCTCAAATTGAACCTAAAACTATTAATGAGGCTATTATTGATGAACATTGGATATTGGCTATGCAAGAAACGTTAAATCAATTTGAATGAAACCAAGTTTGGGAACTTGTGCCAAGACCCAATGATCATTAAGTAATAGGCACTAAATGGGTTTTTAGGAATAAACTTGATGAAAATGGAATTATAACTAGAAATAAAGCTAGGCTAGTTTCTAAAGGTTATAATAAAGAAGAAGGGATAGATTATGAAGAAACATATGCTCCCGTAGCTAGACTAGAAGCAATTAGACTACTGTTAGCTTTTGCTTGTTGCATGGACTTTAAACTTTATCAAATGGATGTCAAAAGTTCCTTTCTAAATGGATACATTCAAGAAGAAGTATATGTAGATCAACCTCATGGTTTTGAAAATTACAAATTTCCAAATCATGTTTTCAAATTGAAAAAAGCTTCGTATGGTTTAAAACAAGCTCCAAGAGCTTGGTATGAAAGACTAAGTAAATTTCTTTTAGAAAATGATTTTGAAAGAGGAAAGGTTGATACTACACTATTTATAAAGCGCAAAAACAAAGACATTCTTTTGATATAAGTTTATGTCGATGACATAATATTTGGTACAACTAATGAACTTCTTTGCAAAGAGTTTGCCAAGATTATGTAGGATGAATTTGAAATATCTATGATAGGAGAACTTACCTTCTTCCTTGGACTACAAATTAAACAAACTGATAAGTGCTTTATAGTACAATAAATTAGATCCAGTTTGCTTAGGATTTTTATCATTATCCACTGTATTTCCTTTATTTATTACGATTTTTGCTTTCTTTCCACTCTATTCTACTTAGGTATGTTATTTTGCAGAAATTAAGGTAATAAAGGGTCAAAAACAAGAGAAAAACGACCATAAAATGATAAAGAAATAAGAAGAACAAGCCTAAAGTGGAAAGAACTCTCTTTTTATGCTAAATTCCGACTTAGAATGCTGAATTCCGACTCAGAATGCTGAAATCCGACTCAAAATGACCAAATCCGAGTAGAAGGACTCAGACATGATCAAATCCGAGTGGAATGACTCAGAATGGAGTATTTTCGAGTGGAATACTGCACTGTTGAAGGTAAATCCGAGTGGAAAGTTCCCTGTCAAAGCCATTCCGAGTGATAAATGGCTGACTCTGTTGGAGGTTCAATGCTGAAATGGAATAAGTCTCGGTTGGAGGTGATTCCGAGTGGAAGCTTCCCCGACTGCGTCCATTCCGAGTGAAAAAAGGGGACTGTCATTGAATAGATGCTATCCAAAGCTATTCTCTGAGTGAAAGGATTGCTGATTGAAGTGAATCCGAGTAGGAGTTTTTTGATTGCAAATAATCCGAGTGAAGAAATGCTGATTGAAATAAATCTGAACTATTTTTCTGGGCAAATCTGTCCCGAGTGAGTTGATTCCGAGCAGATAGAAGCCACTGAATGAATAAGTGCTGAATAAGGAGGAATCCAAGTGGTTTTATTCGGAGAAAATGGCATTCTCAAGTGGAACAAGGCATTTCCGAGTAGTGTCTTAATCAAGCAAGGAAAAATCCGACCGGGAGTGAATCACACTCGGGCAGATTCTCACAGTTTCACACTAAGCCCGAGTGAGAGGTCTCCAAGGAAGACTACCGAGTGAGTTGGGGCAGAAACCTATATTTCCGAGCAAAGCAAGGCTCAGACATGAGAAGAAATTCATTCAGCCAGATTCCAGACCCTCAAAGTTTCTGAGTGAAAGTGAAGGCCATTCTGAGTGAGAAGCATGAAGGCACTTCCGAGTGAATGTGTCCGAATGAATTTGTCCAAATGAATCCAAAGAAAAATCCGAGCAAAGTTTTAACTGAGTGTTTCAAATTCAGAGACAGCCGAGTGAAACAGTTTGGGAACCGATTGAATAAATTTCGATCCTGAGTGAGTCTTCAATCAGTGCCGAGTGAATCATCTTTCAATCGGTTCCGAGTCACTCTTTACTCGGTTCTGATTGAATGTTTCAATCATTCGTCCAGCTCTCTTCACAACCACAACATCAACACCGACTCCTTCCATCTCTTCACCGGATCACTCCAACACCAAATCAAATGCACACCGGATCAACTCCAACTCTCCAGCAACCCAAACAACATCCCTTCAAGCCAATACCGACCGGCTTTCTCCTAAACACCGTCCCATTCCCTCTCTTCTATCCGCTGTCCCTTTCCTCTCTATTAATTTCACACCGTCCAGCCCACAACGTCCAGTCTCTTCACCACCAACACACACCGACTCTCCATCCACCACACCGTCCAGAAACTCCACTGTCCCTCAAAGCACAACACCGGCGCCCTCAAATCAACACCGCCCAGCAACCCACTCAACACAACACCATCCAGATCTCCATCCAACAGCAAGCCACAAAACCGTCCAACCTCTCAGCAAGCTGTCACTCGGTCTTGTGGAATTCCAGCACCTTTCCACTCAGAATTTGTCCAGCTGAATAAATCCAAGCACTGAATTATTGGAAATATTAAAATAATGCAAATTGGGACAGTTGGAACTCACATGCACCGAAAGTTTCCTCCCACTTGCAATTGCAACGCGTTTCTTAGCTGGATCCCCTCTTTCCATCGCCTATAAAAGGAGAAGAAGTTGTAAGCATCCAGCATGAATTAACATCAAATTCCAACAGCTTCAATTCCTTTTCTTTTTTTTCCTTTATTTCTTCTTCTTCCGTGCTTCTCTTCTTTCTTTTCTTTCTTTCTTTTTCAATTTTTTCCTTCGTTCCTTTTTCTTTCTTTTTCATTTTCTTTCTCTTTTTTATTTTCTTTATTTTATTTTAAGAGTTGTGAGGGCTGTAAAAATGAGTATTAAAATTTGTAATCGGTGGAGAAATATTGCAACAAGGAAATACAGTGGTAAATTATTCTGAGCTTTTGGAGAAACCCGTAAGTCTTTATTTTTTTACCATGTCTTGTATGTTTTATTTTTCCATTATTTATATGAATTTGAATTATTTCATGAGTAGCTAAATTAATTATCTTGGGATAAAGGGGGTATGATAATATTTTATATTAATGTTATTTTGGCTTGGAATTAAATAAATTTCTGTTTTCCATTTAGTTCAATTATGCTCAATGCTTTTAGTAATTCCTAACAAGAACCTAAATGATAAAACTGTATACTTACGGGTATATTAGTAAGTTTAGGTAATAAATAGAATCGAGAGATTTATTTTTACCGGAAAGCTTTGAACTAAACCTAAGATTTTTGAGATGCTTTTTGTGACCTCGGTAAAACCGTGAAAGTAATCAAAATTCTTTTGAGGAAATAAAATGGATTTTCATAAAACGATAATGGGCCTTTCTGAGGATTAAGCAGCGCTTTCCATAGGTTAGGTACATTAATAGGATTCCGAGAGGAACATATTAATTAGCTTTTGGAAAATTTGCCTTGGAAAACTTAATTCGATTCTTATTTATGAAAAGTTAAAATTCATTAACATAAAATAGAGTCTTAATCCCCCAAAATCCCAAGATACTCTCAACTCTGATTTTTTTTAAGTGTCAAGTAAATTTTGTTTCTAAATTTAGATTTTGAAATTGTGTTTTATTTTACAAAAACCTTAAAAATCAATTGTATGGATAATTAAATTTCAATATGCTGGTACTTTGAACACAGTCCCTGTGGAGAACGATAATCTTTTATATTACGCGACATAACACGTGCGCTTGTGGGCCCTGTCAAGTTTTTGGCGCCGTTGCCGGGGACTGTTGTCCCTCAAATATCGGCAATATTGAAATTCGATTAGATCATACTTGTTAATATTTTTATTTTTATTTTGTTTGTAATTTTGTATTTTGTTCTTTATTTTGTGTATCTGTTGTTGTTTTATTTTTGTGATAATTTGTTTTATTTGTCATTTATTTTCTTTTTATGCGACGAAGCCATAGTGTCGATCTAAACTTAGGATTTGACCCTGAGATAGAACGTACCCTTAGAGCTTTAAGAAAACAACAAAAAGAACAAAAAGAAAAATAAATGGCAGACCAACACAGACCCTTAAGAGATTTTTCCGCTCCAAGCACTAATGGGAGAGGATCTAGCATCCTTAGACCCACAGTGGAGGCTAACAATTTTGAATTGAAACCTTCACTACTCTCTATGGTTCAACAGAACCAATTCGGAGGATTACCCTCTGAAGATCCAAATCTTCACCTTCAAATCTTTCTTGAATACTGTGACACCCTAAAGATGAACGGAGCCACCAATGATGCCATTCGCTTGAGACTTTTCCCTTTCTCTTTAAGAGATAAAGCGAGGGCGTGGTTATACTCTCTTCCTGAAGGATCCATCACGACTTGGGAACAATTGTCCAGTGCTTTTATCAATAAATGGTACCCAAGGAACAAGACTCATGTGCTGAGAAAACAAATCATCAATTTTTCACAAAAAGATGATGAATCCTTGTATGAAGCCTGGGAAAGATACAGGGAGATGCTAAGAGAATGTCCTCACCATGGGATAGAAAGATGGTTGACAATCCATATTTTCTATAATGGACTAACTTCCACACAAAAGATCTCTTTAGATGCTGCAGCTGGAGGAGCCTTCATGAGTAAAAATATTGATAAAGCTGAGAAACTGATTGAGGAAATAGCTCAAAACACTCACCAGTGGAACTCTGAGAGAGGATTACCTGCTAAAACACCAGGTAAGTATTCTGTTGATGCTCTTTCCCTACTTTCTGCCAAAGTTGAAGCATTAACGTTAAAACTTGATAAAATAGGGTCAACAGGTGCTACTAATATTGTTTGTGAAGTTTGTGGTGTTTTAGGACATGGAGCTACAAACTGCCATTTAGCAATGACCCCTAATCAAGAACAAGAAATGCATCAGGTGGATGCTATTGGAAATTATGGTGGAAATTATCAAGGTAACTACAAACCTCCACAAGGTCCACCTGGCTTCCAAAATAGGCCACCTCAATTCCAAAATAACTACAACCCTCAACAAGGACCCTACAATCCGCAGAAATAAAACTAGAGTCCTTAATGGAGACATTTGTAGCTACTCAACAGAAGCAGAATGATGAGTTCTCTAATGCAATAAAGAACTTAGCTTCAAAAGTGGATTCTCTTGCCACTCATAACAAAATATTGGAGAATCAAATTGCCCAACAAGCCTCCTACTCTCAAAGAACACCAGGAACATTTCCTGGGAAACCTGAGGCTGCACCTTCCAACCATGCAATGGCTATCACTCTTAGGAGTGGTACTCAATATGATGGTCCAGTTGGTAAGACTGAAGAAAAAAAGAAATTGGATGAGTCTCCATCTTACCCGATGAATAAGGAAGAAAAACCACAAGAAAAGAAAAAAAAGGTTAAGCCATATCAACCTCCTATTCCATTTCCTCAGCGCCTGGCTAGAGCAAAGTTGGACAAACAATTTGGTAAGTTTCTTGATGTTTTAAAAAAATTATATGTCAATATTCCCTTCATAGATGTTTTGCAGCAAATGCCTATCTATGCGAAGTTCTTGAAGGATATTTTGTCCAACAAAAGAAAGCTTGAGGAAGATGGAACCGTGGCACTCACTGAGGGGTGCAACGCTTTAATTCAGAAGAAAATGCCTCCAAAACTTCATGATCCAGGTAGCTTTTCTATTCCTTGTATGATTGGTAGCATAGCTATAGATAGAGCATTGTGTGATTTGGGAGCGAGTGTGAGTTTAATGCCATTATCTGTTGCTGAAAAGTTAGGATTGGGAGAGCCAAAACCTACTAGGATATCTTTACAGTTGGCTGATAGATCTATCAAATATCCTGTAGGAATTTTAGAGGATGTTCCTATTAAGGTAGGAAAATTTTTTATACCTGCTGACTTTGTTGTGCTTGAAATGGACAAAGATTCTTTGATTCCTATTATTTTAGGTAGACCATTTTTAGCAACTGCAGGTACTGTGATCGATGTCAAAAATGGTAAGTTGTCTCTAACTGTTGGAGACCAAAAGGTTGATTTTAACTTGAAAAATGTTTTAGAAAAACCTTTTAATGATGTTTGCTATGGAATTGAAATTGTTGACCAAGTGGTGAAGGATGAAACTCTTCTTAATGACCCACTTGAATCTATTTTTCTAAATAAGTTTGCAGGAACATCAAAAATCAGTGAAGGTAACATACCACTGAGACATGACACTGAGGTCATGATGAGCCCAAATGTTAAACTTAAATCTTTATCTTCCATACTAAGGTATGAGTTTGTAGGCCCTAATTGATTCTTGACTGTGATTTAGGGATAGAAGCTTTAATAAATAAATAAAAAAAAACCAACTATGTCAGATGCTAGTTTGGGGTTACTCCAGGTAAGTTTTCTTATCCTTTTATCATCCATTTTAACATTGAGGACAATGTCAAATTCTGGTTTGGGGTGGTAGGTAAGAAAACTTAACTGTTTTGTTTCGTTGTGTGATTGTTATATTTTTCATGCAGGTGTGTTTTCCTTGCTTTGTTTGTCATCTTGTAATTTACCATGATTGCATGATAAATTTACTTTGAACACAAGGCTAAACTATCTAAGGACCCCAAAATTTTGAGTAAAATTTTCAAAATTTGATTGTTTAAATGCCAAATAAATGCTTAAATGAATTTTATGTGATTAAAATTTTCTTTGAAAAGACTTTTCATGGTTAGACTTGAGCCAAAATGGGTTATTTATCAAACAAATTTTCAAAACCCATATTTTCTTGATTGAGTGAATCTCATAGTCATTAATATTCTAGAACTTGTTTTTCAACCGATTCAAAATGGTTTTTGATTATATGTCTTAGGATGATAAAGGCACAATTAGGTCTTATTCATAAGCCTCAGAATTTTTTACATAATTTGACCCCTAGTTGCCCCTTTTGAGCCTAAAGGTAAAAAATTTTCCTTGAAACCTTTCATTGACTGATATTCTCTTAATGGTGAAAAAGTTGGAAATTTAGTGGAGCAAAGAAAGAAAAAAGGACTTAAGAAAAATATGGTATTGAATGCAAAGAAAAGCAAGAAAAAGAAAAGAAAATCAAAAGGATGATATTGAATGAATTCTAAAAAGTCCATAAAAGTTCAAAAAATTGCTCTGTTAAATTTATGATGGTGATTTAAATCATTCATGACTATTAAAGCCCTTTTGTATTCCATTTTTCTTGAAATTCCTACCTTAACAACACAACCCAAGGCCACGTTACAACCTTTGAAAGACCTTTAGACTTTGACATATTTTCTATCTAAACTGTGGAGTTTTTGGTTTATTAACAAGCTTATGGTAATATTTTTTGACTATGATGATTTGAGAGACATACAAACCTTGAAACACTTGAGTGAAAATTATGAGAAGAGTATCTCAAGTCTTGACATTGAAAATTGATTCACATAAGTAAATTAAAATTGGCATTTGAATAAATCTTTTTCTTTGTTTTAGATTCCTTAATTTATTAAGCTTAGTGTTTTCTGTATTTTATCTTGTGAATATAGTGATTGCTTGAGGACAAGCAATGTTTTGGTTTGGGGTATTTTGATAAGTGCTTTATAGTACAATAAATTAGATCCAGTTTGCTTAGGATTTTTATCATTATCCATTGTATTTCCTTTATTTATTGCGATTTTTGCTTTCTTTCCACTCTATTCTACTTGGGTATGTTATTTTGCAAAAATTAAGGCAATAAAGGGTCAAAAACAAGAGAAAAAGACCATAAAATGATAAAGAAACAAGAAGAACAAGCCCAAAGTGGAAAGAACTCTCTTTTTATGCTGAATTCTGACTCAGAATGCTGAATTCCGACTTAGAATGCTGAAATCCGACTCAAAATGACCAAATCCGAGTAGAAGGACTCAGAAATGATCAAATCCGAGTAGAATGACTCAGAATGGAGTATTTTCGAGTGGAATACTACACTGTTGAAGGTAAATCCGAGTGGAAAGTTCCCTGTCAAAGCCATTCCGAGTGATAAATAGCTGACTCTGTTGGAGGTTCAATGCTGAAATGGAATAAGTCTCGGTTGGAGGTGATTCCGAGTGGAAGCTTCCCCGACTGCGTCCATTCCGAGTGAAAAAAGGGGACTGACGTTGAATAGATGTTCTCCAAAGCTATTCTCCAAGTGAAAGGATTGCTGATTGAAGTGAATCCGAGTGGGAGTTTTCTGATTGCAAATAATCCGAGTGAAGAAATGCTGATTGAAACAAATCTGAACTATTTTTCTGGGCAAATCTGTCCCGAGTGAGTTGATTCCGAGCAGATAGAAGCCACTGAATGAATAAGTGCTGAATAAGGAGGAATCCGAGTGGTTTCATTCGGAGAAAATGACATTCTCAAGCGGAACAAGGCATTTCTGAGTAGTGTCTTAATCAAGCAAGGAAAAATCCGACTGGGAGTGAATCACACTCGGGCAGATTCTCACAGTTTCACACTAAGCTCGAGTGAGAGGTCTCCAAGGAAGACTACCGAGTGAGTTGGGGCAGAAACCTATATTTCTGAGTAAAGCAAGGCTCGGACATGAGAAGAAATTCAATCAGCCAGATTCCAGACTCTCAAAGTTTCGGAGTGAAAGTGAAGGCCATTCCGAGTAAGAAGCATGAAGGCACTTCCAAGTGAATGTGTCTGAATGAATTTGTTCGAATGAATCCAAAGCAAAATCCGAGCGAAGTTTTAACCGAGTAGTTCAAATTCTGAGACAGCCGAGTGAAACAGATTGGGAACCGATTGAATAAATTCCGATCCTGAGTGAGTCTTTAATCAGTGCCGAGTGAATCATCTTTCAATCAGTTCGGAGTCACTCTTTACTCGGTTCCGATTGAATGTTTCAATCATTCGTCCAGCTCTCTTCACAACCACAACATCAACACCGACTCCTTCCATCTCTTCACCGGATCACTCCAACACCGGATCAAATGCACACCGGATCAACTCTAACTCTCCAGCAACCCAAACAACATCCCTTCAAGCCAACACCGACTGGCTTTCTCCTAAACACCGTCCCATTCCCTCTCTTCTATCCGCTGTCCCTTTCCTCTCCATCAATTCCACACCGTCCAGCCCACAACGTCCAGTCTCTTCACCACGAACACACACCGACTCTCCATCCACCACACCGTCCAGAAACTCCAATGTCCCTCAAACCACAACACCGGCCCCCTCAAATCAACACCGCCCAGCAACCCACTCAACACAACACCGTCCAGATCTCCATCCAACAGCAAGCCACAAAACCATCCAACCTCCCAGCAAGCTGTCACTCAGTCTTGTGGAATTCCAGCACCTTTCCACTCGGAATTTGTCCAGTTGAATAAATCCAAGCACTGAATGATTGGAAATATTAAAATAATGCAAATTGGGACAGTTGGAACTCACATGCACCGAAAGTTTCCTCTCACTTGCAATTGCAACGCGTTTCTTAGCTGGATCCCCTCTTTCCATCGCCTATAAAAGGAGAAGAAGTTGTAAGCATCCAGCATGAATTAGCATCAAATTCCAACAGCTTCAATTCCTTTTTTTTTTCTTTCTTTCTTCTTCTTCCGTGCTTCTCTTCTTTCTTTTCTTTCTTTCTTTTTCAATTTTTTCCTTCGTTCCTTTTTCTTTCTTTTTCATTTTCTTTCTCTTTTTTATTTTCTTTATTTTATTTTAAGAGTTGTGAGGGCTGTAAAAGTGAGTATTAAAATTTGTACTCGGTGGAGAAATATTGCAACAAGGAAATACAGTGGTAAATTATTCTGAGCTTTTGGAGAAACCCGTAAGTCTTTATTTTTTTACCATGTCTTGTATGTTTTATTTTTCCATTATTTATATGAATTTGAATTATTTCATGAGTAGCTAAATTAATTATCTTGGGATAAAGGGGGTATGATAATATTTTATATTAATGTTATTTTGACTTGGAATTAAATAAATTTCTGTTTTCCATTTAGTTCAATTATGCTCAATGCTTTTAGTAATTCCTAACAAGAACCTAAATGATAAAACTGTATACTTACGGGTATATTAGTAAGTTTAGGTAATAAATAGAATCGAGAGATTTATTTTTACCGGAAAGCTTTGAACTAAACCTAAGATTTTTGAGATGTTTTTGTGACCTCGGTAAAACTGTAAAAGTAATCAAAATTCTTTTGAGGAAATAAAAGGGATTTTCATAAAACGATAATGGGCCTTTCTGAGGATTAAGCAGCGCTTTCCATAGGTTAGGTACATTAATAGGATTCCGAGAGGAACATATTAATTAGCTTTTGGAAAATTCGCCTTGGAAAACTTAATTCGATTCTTATTTATGAAAAGTTAAAATTCATTTACATAAAATAGAGTCTTAATCCCCCGAAATCCCAAGATACTTTCAACTCTAATTTTTTTTAAGTGTCAAGTAAATTTTGTTTCTAAATTTAGATTTTGAAATTATGTTTTATTTTACAAAAACCTTAAAAATCAATTGTGTGGATAATTAAATTTCAATATGCTGGTACTTTGAACACAGTCCCTGTGGAGAACGATAATCTTTTATATTACGCGACATAACCCGTGCGCTTGCGGGCCCTGTCACAAACCAAAGAGGGGACATTCATAAGTCAATCCAAATATTGAAAAGAACTTCTGAAAAGGTTTGAAATGGACAAGGCTAACGAAATAGCAACACCTATGAGCACATCATGCTACTTAGACAAAGATGAGAAGGGTAAGGATGTTGAGATCATAAAATACCGAGGTATGATTGGATCTTTGCTTTACTTAACTACGAGTAGGCCTGATATCATGTTCGTTGTGTGCATGTGTGCTAGATTTCAAGCATATCCCAAGGAATCTCATTTAACTATAGTCAAAAGAATTATGAAATATTTAGTTGGCACTCAAAATGTTGGCTTATGGTACCCCAAAGGTGACGAATGCACATTGATTGGTTATTCTGATTCTGATTTTGCGAGTTGTAAATTAGATAGAAAAAGTACAAGCGATACTTGTCATTTGCTTGGTAGTTCTCTTGTTTCTTGGCATAGCAAGAAACAAGTCAGTGTCGCTTTATCAACAGCTGAGGCAGAATATATTGCAGCTGGGAGTTGTTGTGCTTAAATCCTATGGATGAGACAACAACTTTTTGATTTTGGTGTTGTCTTAGATCAAATACCCATTCAGTGTAACAACACTAGCGCGATTAACATCTCCAAAAATCCTGTTATGCACTCTCGAACCAAGCACATAGAAATTCGTCACTACTTTATAAGGGATCATGTCTTAAAAGGGGATTGCATTCTTGAATATGTTGAAATAGCTAAACAACTAGCTGATATTTTGCCTAAACCCCTTGCTAAAGAGCAGTTCATAAATATTAGACGAGAATTAGGAATTTTGGAAATTTCAAACTGTGTTTAAAATTTATTTCATATAAATTTTTTTCATTTTTTTAAAGATACTAATCCTTGAACTTATCCTTTTTAAAACAAAAAATATCTTTAATTAGATTTTGATAGTATTGAACATATTTTTAACATTATATTTTTGAAAATGTTTTAAAAGATATTTTGGATATATTTTTAATTTCTCCTTGACAAAATATTTTCTTAAAAGGATTTTGATTTGCAATAAATATTGTTTCTTAAAATCATAATAGATTTATTTTTATTTTTATCAAGAGTTTTTAATTTAAAAATCTATGATTTTCAAAAGGGCACATGAGTTTTTCAAACAAATTTAGAAATTGCATTTGGAAACTTTAGCTTTCTCGTGGACTTTCTACTTGAAATGTAAGTCAAAATTTCTTTACATGTGTTTTTGAAATTCAACAAAGCCTTCTGATCTTATCATATAAATTCCCACTTTCTATGCAATTCACATGATTTCTCTTAAGGCAAAAAATACAAGGACAATTTCCTAAGCATATATTCTTTTCTCGTGACTTCTAGTAAAGTGTTCAAGGTGCCTATTTCCTAGCTCATCACGTGATTAATAAGATAATAGCCCATTTACAAGGCTCTGAATCCATTGATGCTTCAAACCTGCACATGATAAAAGCCAGGAATTGATTCCCACGAAGGTGAATCGATTCCCTCATGAAATTAGCACTAAGATCCCTATTTTTTTCATATGAATCAATTCTACAATCAATGAATCGATTCCCACACTGAATTCTCTATAAATTTGGCCTGATTCTCACAATTTCTTCACACTTTTGCCTCGTACCTCCATTCCTAGTTCCCACTCTCTAAAAACCTCTCTATTTCTTATCCTTTCTTTCAATGGCATCTTCATCTCAAAACAAAAAGAAAAGAAGAGGAGATGCTAGTTCCCCATCCTCTAATATCAATGATCTTTCAAGATTATTTGATAATCAAAGCTAACTTGAAAAATACCTTGAAAAATATTCTGAAAAGCTTATAATACCCCCTCATTGGCTTGATGTCCCTCTCTTTGAAGAACATGATTTTGCCGTTCTAGATGTTCTTAAGCAATAAAATTTAGTGGAATTTGTTGCTCTTAAGGAAAATTATATATATCCAGATTTAATTCGAGCTTTATACTTAACCTTGAAAATTTCTAATGGGCGCCGCATCGCAAAAATCAAGGGAGTAACTATTTCTCTTGATGATAATGTTCTCCATCTGGTTAGAAAACTTCCAATCAATAACGTGGATTTCTTTGGCACTGAACCTTTTCTTGAATGGGAATATAATTCCATTGATGCTCGTGCCTTTCTCCATCTATCCTCTGTTTCCAAAAGCACCGTTGGGGAGCTAAATATTGATCATCGTCTCCTCCACTACGACTTGGTAAAAATCATTCTTCCTAAGGGCTCTAATAATGCTAGAGTGAGTGAAATCCAAACTCTTATCCTTTGGGATATGCTTTATGAAAAGGAAATCAATTGGATCAAGCTTGTTAGAAATCACATAATTGATTCCAAAACACTCACTAGAGTCCTTATGTTGTCCTTATCACCAAGCTCCTCAAGAACTTCAACGTCGACCTTACAAATGAGGTGAAAGAAGTCGTTGGTCATAAAGGTAAAATTGGAAGCACTCATCTCTCCAAAATGGGTTGGTATAACCAAGATTACTCTTGGCAATACTCATCCCCACATGCACACAATAGTGATGATAATGAAGATCAACCTCAAGAACAAGCACCTCCTTTATATGCCACTAATCTTAATGATGCTTTATTCAATAGGTTGACCTCTCCTATTAACACTCGTTTTGATGCTATGAGTGCTCGCTTTGACACTATAGAGACCAATATGAATGCGTGCTTTGATCATGTGAAGAATACTATGAATACTTGATATGATGATTTGTCTCAACAAATCTCCGATATTAGATTTTTTTAATCCTTAGAGTCATTCATAATATGAATATGCCTTTCCTTAATGTACTCTTTTAATCCTTTAATGAATAATTTTTGTATCTTGCTCTTTATTTTTTGATGAATGCCAAAGGGGGAGAAAATGCCTAAAAGTCAACATCTATATCTGTCCTTGTTGATATGAACAAATTACTTAAATGAATAATTAAGGGGGAGTATTATCTATTCCTTGATTGCATGATTAAGGAGGGGATTGTATGTAATAGTTTTTCCTTAATTATAATGAAATATTTGTATAATTAACAAGTGATATCTAATCATATTTGTTAGGGGAAGTTTCCTATGTATTAAAAATATGACTGTTATGAAACTAACACCCCAAGAGATGAACATTTGTTGTCATCATCAAAAAGGGGGAGAATATAATTATATATTGAAACAGGTTTTGATTATGACAAACAAAATGTTTAAGAAATCAAGTAGTGCATAAAATTGAAGGATAAACATTCAAGAAATCAAGGATTAATATTCAGGATCAAGAACCATGCAAGAAACTAAAAAAAATGGACCCAAACATACCAAAATGCATCAAAACTGAAGAGGAACACATCCAGGAATCGATTCACCCCTCTGGGAATCGATTCCCACATGAAAAAGAAGCTAGGAATCGATTCATTGCCATTGGGAATCGATTCATAGGACTGGGAATCAATTCCCTCTATAGGAATCAATTCCTATATGTTGAAAAAGCTGGGAATTGATTCTCGTAGTTTAGGAATGGTTTCACGTGCAGTTCTAAGTCAGAAATTCAACTAAATGAATTGATTCATGCAGGAAATCATGGAAACATTGTTGATTAAATCATGGAATGTTTTAAGGCACTACGGATTTTTAAGGACAGCATTATGCATTTTATGAAACCACTGCGCCGAAGAAAAATATTTTATTCAGATGGAGCGTATTCCTTGGCTTATAAATAGAGAAAGAAATGAAGGTTTCAAGCGTCAGTTTTTCTCAGCAAGCAATTCCTTCTCATTTCTTTCTCTGTAGCTCTCTGCTCTAATGTTGGCCTGTGAGGAAAATTATTTTGTGTTTAAATTTGTATATCCACTCTACTTGGTGAGTTACCCTTGTAATCTTAAACACCAAAACTCCTAGAACTTGGGTTGGGTTTCAGCCTTGTAAAATTGTGAGATTGAGAGATTCGGTGGGGGTGCCCTTGTACTTGTCAGAATTGGGTTCTTGAGTGTGGGACACTAAGAAGCCGCGATTAGTCAAAGTTGTATCTCTAATCTCCAATAGTGGAAATCCTCCAAGTGGGTTGCTTGGAGGCGAGATGTACACCGGTGTGGTGGAACTCGTATATATCGGTTTGTAAATCTCTCTTTCCTAAACTCCTTTAAATCTGTGTACTTAAATTGCTTGCCTAATTTGTTGAGTTTATAAATTGTATTTGAAATAATATTTTAACTATCAAGTAAATTTATTTGCCATATATTTAGTACTTGTTAATTTGTCTTGTGTATAAATTGCTATTACTTGTGATTAAATTTATCATCTTCATCAAGTATATTTATTAAAGAATCAATTTTAAAAGCATTCCAAAGAAAATTTTTAATACTCAATTCACCCCCTCTTGAGTAATTGAGGACACTTGGTTAACACATTTTGGCGCCCACCATGGGGCCTGGTAAAATGGATCCTACACCACCACAACCACCATCACCTAAACCCTAATCCTAATCCTGATCCCAGACCATCCTTAACCATGGTGAACACCCGTAACACCTAACGGGAGAAAGACAACAGGCACCAAGAACCATCTGATCACGATGATCGGATACAACACCTCACCAACTTGGTCAAAACCTTGCAGAGGACAGTTGCTAACCTACAGCAGGAGAATACGGAACTCAAAGGGAAAAAGAGGGGGAACGTGTAGCTTCCAGTCACAGCGCTGATCGATCTGCTCGCCAAAAGACTGTTAGTTAGGCCTCGTACCAGACAGAGACTACTAAATATGACCCAGAGCTACCTTTCACTGCACATCCCTGGACTGACCCGATCATGGAGGCACCTACCCCCCTCAATTACAAACCCCCCACGATTGAGAAATGTGACGGTAGAGGTGACCCAGAGGACCATCTCACTATCTACACCAATATCATGTTGGTAACAGGGGCGTCTGATTCCCTTTTTTGTCGGACCTTCCCCACCACTTTGTCCAAGTCAGCACTCTATTTATTCTTCCACCTCCCTCTAAAAAGCGTCTCCAGCTTTTCCGACCTGAGCAAGAAGTTTCTCAACCAGTTTTCCACCAGCTGGGTCGTATAGCAGACATCACACAACCTGGTTAATCTACGCTAGCTCCCAAGCAAGTCCCTAAAACAATATATGGCCCATTTCTTCGAGCAAGCCATCTAGATCCGAGACCTCAGCCTGGAAGTAGCTTTACACGCCATTCAGATGTGTTTGTGCCCTGTGAAATTTACTGACTCCCTAACAAAGAAGCCGCCACTGGACATGGACGACTTTCATACGAGGGCCTCAAGGTACATTGCTGTCGATGAGCATGGAGTCGGTCGAACCTATCTTGCCGATCAAGCTAACCCTGCAAATCAAGGAAATCATCGCCCTGAGCTGAAAAAGAAGAGCCCTAGAAGAAACCGAGACACACGTACCAAGGCTTACACTACTCCCCTCTACACAAACTTCACGCTACTAAAGGATCACCACGATCAGATCCTACACGAAGTATACAACACGGGACTCCTTGCTCTCCCACCTCTAAGGAAAGACCCAAAGGGGTCGGACACGTCCAAGTTTTGTGAATTCTATAGGGCCTACGGCCATACTACCGAAAACTACTGATCGCTCCATAACCAGATAGAGCACCTAATCTAACAAGGATACTTAGCGAGATTTGTCGCTCGAAAGGACGATAATCCTAGAGAGGATTTTCACATAAGAGAGATAGACCTTCCTAACCAGGTGGAGCTCAAAACTCAAAATCGCTCGCGAGCCCCTCGTTCCCGATCTCCCAAATCCGTAGAAGAAAGGGGAGATGCACAACGAGTCATACGCACCATTTTAGGAGGATTCCCGAGAGCCCGTGCACGCCGATCATATCAGTCAGGTCAAGTAAACTTATTGTAGGAACACCCTGACTTTGTGGTCATCACATTCGACAGGTCAGACTTCCCAAGCGGAAGGCCAAACTGAGATAAGCCAATTGCGGTTACCATAGAGGTCAAAGATTTTATGATAGAGCGAGTGCTCATACACCAAGGGAGTTCAGAAGACATACTACATTAGAAGGTGTACCAGAAAAATGGGTCTCCCTATCCAGCAGTTTCAAAGGTATGATGGTACACTTTTTAGTTTTTTAGGTGATTTTGTGCAGGTCTTATGATGCATCGTTGAGGACCAGCTTTGGAAGCGGAAAAAATAGCCATACGATATAGGTCACGTTCTTGGTAGTAGACTTCCCCAGCTCCTACAATGCTCTATTGGGGCGACCTTCGCTTAATGCCTTAGGTACTATCGTCTCAACTATATACCTAACTATGAAATTCCCACTGGGGGATGGAAGAGTAGGAATTCTCAGAGCTGACCCGAAGGTGACGCAAGCGTGTTACCATGAAAGCCTTCGCCCCAAGTCAACATTCACAGTCGAGGAAGATTTGGAGACAGGTTTTGATCCTCGTGATGATCAAGAATATGAGAGGCCTCAACCGGTGGAGTCACTCAAGCTCATTCAAGTCGGATGCTCCCCTGGCCAATTCACACGGGTCAGCGTGATTCTTAACCCAGACTTAGAGGAGGCCCTCGTTAGACTACTAAGGGAAAATACTGATCTATTTTCCTGGAACCCCACCGATATGCCAGGCATCGATCCCAATATAATCTGCCAGTTGCTCAACCTCGAGTAGGATACCAAACCTCTGTCCCAAAAGCCTAGGAAGATGGGCCCGATTGAAGGAACACAGTTAAAGAAGAAACAGACAAACTCCTATCTGCAAAGTTTATTGGAGAAGTTAAGTATCTGACTTGGCTATCGAACATAGTCATGGTAAGGAAGTCAAGTGGAAAATGGCGAATGTGTATTGACTTCACCGATCTGAGCAAGGTATATCCCAAAGATCCCCATCCTTTGCCCTACATTGATAGTTTGGTGGATGGTACTTTGGGTTACAGGATGCTACACTTCATGGACGGTTAGTCAGGCTACAACCAGATCCGAATGGACCCAAAAGATGAGGAGAAAAAACATCTATCACTGGTGGGACCAATTATTGCTACCGAGTGATGCCTTTTGGCCTAAAAAATACAGGAGCGACTTACCAAAGACTAGTGGACAAGATATTCGCTAAGCAAATCAGAAGGAATATGAAAGTGTATGTGGATGACATGGTCGTGAAAACCAGACAAGCTGAGTCACACGTACAAGACTTGGAAGAGACATTTGCCGAGCTGCACAAGCATAACATGCGGTTAAATCCTGAAAAATGCTCTTTTGGGGTCCAAGGGGGCAAATTCTTAGGATACATGCTCACTTACAGAGGCATCAAGGCTAACCCAGATCAGTTTCAGGCCATCTTGGAAATGTGAAGCCCCTAGAATGTCAAGGAGGTTCAACGCCTAACTAAGGGGATTATAGCCCTTTCCCGATTCCTCTCAAAGTTTACCGAAAAGTCCATGCCATTATACAAGGTTTTAAAGAAGACAGACTCGTTTGAGTGGACTCCCGAATGCGAACAAGCCTTCTAGGACCTTAAAACTTACCTTGCATCCCCTCAATCTTGACGCAGCCTGAAACGGGGTCAAACTTGATTTTTTACCTTTCCACAAGAGCTGAGGCGGTGAGCTCAGTCTTAATCCAAGAGGAGGACCCGATCCAGAGGCCAGTTTACTTCACCAGTAAAATCGTATAGGGAGCCAAAACACGATACCAGCGGGTGGGAAAGTTTGCTTACGGCCTTGTCATAGCCACCCGGTGACTCCGTCTCTACTTTCACAGCCATCAAATAATGGTGTGAAGTGACCAGCCACTTAGGAAAATTCTTTAGAAGCCCGAACTTGCGGGGTGTATGGTGACCTGGGCCGTAGAGCTGTCCAAGTATGGTATTCGATATGAGTCTTGAGGACCTATAAAAGCTCAAGTGCTCATGGATTTTTTAGTAGAACTAGGGGAAGACAAGGTAGAGTATGACGCAGAGCATGGTTTATGGACCCTATCAATGGACGGCTACTCCACCGCTAAAGGTAGTGGGACAGGTGTTGTTTTGAAATCTCCAACCGGTCTGGTAGTTGAGGAGTCATTGCAGTTTTGATTTAAGGCTAGCAACAATCAAGCAGAGTATGAGGCCCTCATCGCTGGGTTACACACAACCATCGACCTGGGTGCTCGATACATCCAAGCAAAGACCGACTCCTAGTTAGTGGCCCGATAGATTGAGGGGTCATACCAAGCCAAAGACTCAACTCTAGCAAAGTACTTGGCCCAGGTAAATGAGATAGTAAAATACCTCAAGAAGTTCCAAATTATCCATGTTCCATGAGTAATGAATGAGTGTGCAGACATCCTTTCCAAGCTCACCAGCACAGTCAAGACAGGTAACCTTAAAATGATTTTCCAAGTCGTCTTAGAAGAACCTACGATGCAGAAAACGCAGCAGATCCATCAGGTAAGTGAGGTTCACATTAAAGATACATGGATGACCCCTATCGTTGATTTTTTAAAGCATGCAACTCTACCAAAAGATCGACAAAAAGCCAAGAAGTTGCAAGTCCAAGCGGCCAATTACACTCTGATAGATAGATTCTTATATAAGAGGGGTTTCATAATGCCTCTCTTAAAATGCTTAAACGAAGAGCAAGCCGACTATGTCATGAGAGAATTACCCTCGGGAATTTATGGTCTTCACGGAGGAGTCAAACCTTTAGCCATTCGAGTTCTCCGAGTAGGGTATTTCTGGCCAACTCTACGCCCCGATTGCTATGACTTAGTCAAAAAATGTGACTCTTGCTGTAACATCCCAAATTTTAAAATAAAGCATTAATTAAGGAGAAATAAATATTGACAAATTGAAGGTAAATCATTTAATGTCCCAAAATATTTGAAATAATCAAATTGAGAGTTTTGGGGACTGCTGGTAAATTGAGGAGACCGAATAAGCTGAAAATAAGCTTGGTTGAGATATAGGTGCCAGTCCAAGTATCTCTGATTGAGATGATATTGGTCAGGGTTGTTAAGGATAATATTGGGAATCCGAATATGTATTCGGAATAATTTTTAGATGAAGTATTGAGCCCAAACGAAGAGCCTGTTTATGGAAAAACGATGAAGCTTTAATGAATGGAATTAAAAATAAACCTAAAAGCCAAATTTCCCTTCTAATTTCATGTTGGCTTCTTCTCATTTTTGTGGCAACCATTCCTCTTCTTCTTTTCTCTACTTTTCCTTCTCCTTCTTTATCTCTTCTTCTTCCAAAACTCTAGACAAGGTGGTGTCACCTTCATCCTTCCCCATTTTCATTTGAAGGGGCTTGAAGGAAGCTTGAGGCTTGGAGTTCCTCTCTTCTTTCCCCTCCATTTTCGTAGCTCTCTCTCCCTCTATTGAACCCATTTTGTTTTTGGGTGTGAGGTAAGAAATACTCACCCTTATGTTGAGTTTTTGCCATGGATATGTGATAATATGAGTTTTGGGAACCATGCATGTGAATGGGTGTTCACTTAAGGCATTTGATGCATAAACCCTAGAGTGAGCTGTTGTGGATGCATGGGTTTAAGTGAAATGAGGGGAATGAATACATTTATGTTTGAAGAAGATGGTAAATGATAACCTATTAATGATGGTTGTTGGGTTTTAAGAAACCTTAGCTTCATGAATTTGGGGGAAATGTATAATTGTTAGGGAATCCCTAAGCATGAGCAGCGGAAAAATAAAAGGGATTCCATAGGATTTGCAAGGTTCCGTGTTTTAAAGCACAAAACAATTTCGAAATTATTTTAGGTTACCTCTTGAAGAACTCCGAAGCAGTCGTAGCCTCGTCCTTTAGGAGTCCACACGAGCACTCCTACCAGAATCGCAACACCTGCCAACTGCTAGTTTGACGGCGTGTAGCTCTTGCAACTTTTGTGAATTTGTGTCTCACTTGAGTGAACGGCCTATGAGCATCTTATGCTCTATTTATAGGCTTAGGTTTGACCTAATTTGTTCTCTCTAAAAGTGGGCTCCTTACTCATTCCAAATGAGTTAGGCCCAATAGCTTTATTTTAGTCCAACTAAAATAAGACAACATTTTCTGATGGGCTTACTCTATGTGTGTGACCCTATAGGTAAAATACCCGGTCATATTAATAATAAACTATTTTATTATTAATATAAAATAAGAGCGGCATCTAGCAATGCATCATTATGTCCGAATATTATCAACATAACCTATAAGTGATAATTATTTAATACGTTTATTCCTTTTGTCACGATATCCTAATTGGGCCCAAGGCATGGTCGCGTCATCCTTGTACGGCCCAATTTATTTTACTTGATACCGGAGTAGACTGGATCCGAATAAATATCTAATATTTATTCTTTCTAGCATGGCCATGCGTTTTCTTAGTCTTACTCCATCAAGTGGCCTATGGATATCACTCCTGTCACATAGGAGAGACAAATCCCATCTACATCACTCACATCCCTCTGCATAATTTGTTCATTGCCTAATCACAACCTTTATAGTCCTCTTGTTACAGAAGACGTATAATTGTATTAAAACAATAAACTCCTCATGTAGGAATCGTAGTGACTTCAGGTCGAAGGACTACATATACCATTATCACATTGAGAATCGTTTATGACAATCATGTAACGATCCATGCAATGTTCTCATGGTGGGTCTGTCCAGTACATCATTACTCTTAATGTGTACCCGTGTGAAGACTCGATATCATCTATATCTATGATCTGTGAGATCAGGTCATCAGTACACTCACACACTAGTCTCAGTGTATTTACATGTCCCCATGTAAATACTTAACTAGGGACATTTTAGGAATAATTTTTATATGACCTATTACTCCAAGGATAAATATGTTTTAAAACAATTTTAAACTGAAATATTTATTCTATTGATAAGTAGAAAAAAGATACAAATGAAAAAGCATAAAAGCTCATAGTGCATGCACCAACAATAATGGGGGTAGATGAGCATTTATTGTTGGTAATAGATGTAGTTTATGATGAGTAATGGCCATTGGCGATGGAAATTGGTTGGTGGAGGTCATTGATGGAGAAACCCATGAATGGGTTTAGCACTAATCTCATAATAATGAATGGTGACACCTAACCCATGGTGGTTATGGTGGGTAAAATAAAATAAAAGAGGTTGAGAGTTAAAATGATATAAACACCAAGTTATTGAAATATATGAGTATTTGAGTCTTGGTGGGTAAATAGAAAATTGATTGTGTGATGTGTTGTGATATAGGAAGTGACCCCATTGACGAGGCGGAACCGTCAAACCGCGTTGATCACTACTTCACTTAGGGTAGGAGGGGGTAACTATTCTAAATGCATGATTTCATCCATTAATGATGTGAAAATATATATATATATATATATATATGTGTGTGTGTGATTATGTTGATGTTGTTTGAATGGATAATGTGATAATATTATGATTTGGATGCATTTAGAATGATGATTGTTGTGTGGCATTGTGTTTGGGATAATGATATGATGTTGTGATCAGATCTTGATGATGAAATATGATAATGGTTTAAGACCATGTGTGAATTGAAATCCATGATATGAAATATCCCAAAGATGTATGCTGAATTGATGAATGTGTATGCCACTAACTATTAATGAGTATAAGTTCTGAGGAGAATTGGAAATAATTGAGGATGATGAGAATATTGAAATCCACCAAGTGGTGGTGGTGAATGATCGAATGTGGAGTGGCATTTAGGATGCACAGTGTGAGGATGCACTTAATTTGCATTTACATTGCATCCATGGCATATCATTGTTGTCTATGTGGAATGTTAGGGGGTTCCACTAGGCGGGCCCAGTGGGAGGGCGGCTCAGTACACTTGCGTATTGTTGTTTTTCCCCTGTGATTCGGTGTGTGAGACACGAAGCTGTCCATAGTTTGGTGACGAGGCACCCTATGTGGCGGGCCCAGTAGGCGGGCTGCTCTATAGTGAGCGAGTTACCTCGATCTCGAATGGGGCACGGCTCTCTCAATGTGTGTTCGGGAGGGGCCCGTAGCACTTGTGGTAATTAAGGCCACTATGTTGATCCGCAAGTCACGGGGTGACTAGTGCTACAGATAGGCGATAGTAGTTTGGTACCAGTAAAAATTATGATGTTATAAGCATGCATAAATTAAGATATATGTATACATAATTTACTACTGCAGTAGGGGCATAGTAGCACACCTATGCTTGTCCCACAAATTGATTTGATGTTGTAATCCCATAGTCGGATCCGCATTGTTTGATGAGAATTCCTTGTGCATATGCATTAGTTTTAAGCGCATTTGCATATAGCCGGAGATATGCCTAGTTGATAGCCCATAGTGGCGAAGGATGAATGAGAACTAAAAAGGGAAAAAGAGTGTGATACTAACCCTATGGGTGTATTCAGTGATTTGAATGAATATGATTGTGGGTGTATACTTGAGAACGTTATATATGGTTTTGAATAGTATAGTATATAAATGATGTATGATATTCTGAGAGGTGTGGTATATAAACAAGTATACATGTATTTCGTCATAATGTATGACTTTGATTCATTTAGATTTTGTTACTCACCTCCTCGTTGCAATTTTTAAGTTTGATGATCTGTCTTGAACCGGGGTCAAGAGATCCGGTGTCTAAGCAGTCACAAATAGTAAGAAGATTACGTCTCTGAAGACCGGTTATATGAGTATCCGGTTTGTATGAGGAGAGAGCGGATTGGGCGTCCTGGATATCCTTCACACCGGCCTAACGCGTTGATATGGGCGAAAGGTGGTATCACCTGCGAAGATTCTCCGACGCTCAAACCAGTGATAATATTCCAAGTCAGGAATGTATTCAGAGAGTAATTGTAAGTTGATAGAGTCAAAAGATCCCTCTCTCCATTGATGAAGAGAGTTCATATACCTGATTGGCTCGATATTCGAGGATTCATTAGTGGGGAACCACTAACCTCCAATAACACTGTAAATTATTATTTTATTGCGCACTTACGAGTATGATTGGGTCAAGTGGCTATTTTATATTGAGCGTAGAGAGTATAGGCCAGAATTAGGGGACAAGTTGACCATTCCTGTGAGCAGATTTTGGCTCGTAGTACAGGGAATTATTGATCGGTCCCTGTAGCAATGCCTTTTGTCTTCTACATAGTGACGTGTATGTTATCCAGTGTCATGGTGTTATCCTGGATAACTGGTATAGGGAGAGTTCCTGATACGAAATTAGAGTCCGAATGTATACCGATGACACCGGTTGCACGTTGGCAAATTGACAAAGACGTTGAAATATATCTTGTAGATCGGATACCGGTATCAAGACCGGATCGTATGTCCCCTAGCTTGTGTGAGGGATTGTGTAGTTGTTCACATGAGCTACTCAACTTGCGAAAGGTCTAGATGCCGGTATAGCTATGTAGGAAATGTTTTTATGCATGTGTGCTGTTCAGCATCATTATATCATGAGGAACCGTCCTAGGGATGAACGTTCCGTTGTCATGATATTGTTATAACGGTTTCAGACAAAGATTCGCAGTAGGAGAATGCTAAAAGTTTTTTTGAAAACTGAGGACTCTTGAAATTTGAGTAACGTCTGTAAAGCATAAATTGCGTCGCATGATTAGACATTAAATGCCTTTAATCACGTGTGCGAGCAGTTATTGCGTCTGAGGCGTAAATCTCAGTAACCGTCGTTTGGGGCTTAATGGGCCTATAATTTTTAAAACTTTTGGGCCCAGCGGAGAGGCCCTTTGATGAATTGATATTGTTTTGGCGCCCATGAATTTAAAACGATTGTGTCATTTGACTTGTAAACCGACGCGTTTAGTCGTGAACGACACAACCTCAAGAGCTAGTAATCGAACCCTTTCGTTTCCTATAAAAGAAACACTTAGTGGATTCTGGGAACCGCTCACTTCTGATTTCTTAACAAAACTCTGCAAAAATTTCATAAGGACACTCGCTGCTTGTTTTGTGAAGCTTTCTCTGTCTTCATCTTCCTTATCATCTGAGGTAACCATTTTCTTCCCCCTGTTATTTCCGTCTTCTTTTGTTCTGCTGTTTTTGCTTGAAAAGAATGTATCTTACAAGGGGGAGATTAACTTCTCGCAACCCTAATTATCGTGGGGGAAGAATCCCTGTGATTCTTCTGAGGGCTGAGTCATGTCGCTCAGAAAAGGGGATCTTACTCACGGTGGAGAGTGACTTTTCCCTTCTCAGAGTCGTCCTCTGATTGTAGTCGCTCTTTGAAAAGTAAGGTGAGTAATGATTGTTACCCTTCTGACGATGTGACTTTTTATCGTGGAGCAGAGATTTTTGTTCACGCTACTCAAAGGATGACTGGAGAAGGAACCTCTGGAGATCAAACTGTTCTAAAAACAGCAGAAGGTCTGTATAGCGTAGTTGCCTCTCGGCTAAACTGGGAAGAACTCCAGGCTAAGTGGCCCTTCTGCTGAATAGCTGACGAGTTTAAAAACTTAGCTTCCTATCATGTGAATGAGGACAGAGCTCGGATTCAGCCAAGGTTTACAGTTTACGCTGAGGAGGAAATGAAAAAATGGTTTAGGGTATTTGCACCGCTCCCTACAGAACAGATATACCATGTTGTCCCAGATGAGCGTTTGGTATATATGCATGATTTTGTATTTCATCACCTCGGAGTTCGTTTCCCCTTATCCGAGTTTCAAATGGGTGTATTAAGGTTCCTAAATTGTGCACCTTCTCAACTTCATCCGAACGGTTGGGGACTGGTCCGTGCTCTAGAAGTATTAGGTGACTACTTCAACTTTACGCCCACCATAGCGATGTTGTTCTACTACACTCAGGTAGTTCGGAGGGCTAACAAGCAAGGCGGTGTAGGTCTAATCACACTCCGGACTCTATGTTCCTTTGTGAACTTCGAATCCTACACGGATTTGGCTAAAGTTGATGGGAAGTCATTTAAGTCTTTCTTTACCCGGATATCAATTAAAAAGAATAAGCCTGTCTTCTGTTAGAATGAAGAGGGTCTTAATAAATTTCCTCTGAGCTGGACTCATGAGCACTTTCTTCTGAACTCTTCAGCATACTACACTCATCAGTCCGAGCTGTCTACTGAAACGGCGACGATGTTATTCACCCTTGAAACATATTCTACACGCTTTAAAGCATTTTTGTGTAGACGTCTTTTAAGTAGTTCAAGTGCAGTCCGGGACGAATATTTACGTAATTCCTATTTTATTCCTTTTTTTTCTCCTTTGTTGATTGTATTGAGCATTTCTTTATTGTTAATACATTTTATTTATGCATGTAGGTGAAATAGAGCAGAAATCTCCAGACATGGATAAGCTGAAATCCTTGAAAGCAGGAGGTAAATCCGTAGCTGGTGAGAATGAAATTCAACCTAAGAAGGATTCTGTGAAGGGTTGTTCTGAGTTGATCTTTCTAACATCGGATGTCGAAGGGGAAATTCCGCTGGTGGAGGGTGATTCGACTGGTGTTGGTGCAACTGCAAGTCAACCCAAAATAACAGAGAGGAGGAAGAAGATCAAGAATGACCCTTCAGGCAGATCATCGAAGAAACATAAACCTTCAAGGAGTCCGGAAAGAGCAAGGTCTTCAAAAGGTAAAGCTGTAGAGACCCCGGATGCAGCTGAAGTTTTCGCCGGACTCCTCAAGGGTATTCTTTCCGGGGTCTTTGGATCTTTAAGTCCGATCTCCTACCCAACTGCTTTGTTCCTTACTCCCTTCCTCTCATACTGAGGGACAACCCCAGCAATTCTTCCTCAGCCGTTATACGAGCTCCAGCCCGCGTTTAAACCTAAAGAAATCAAAGAGGCATGTGAGGCCGGAAAATGACAGTTAACAGAGCTTACTAGGATGCTTCACTCGCTCAGTTTGTTAGCTGATGATGCTGACAAGGTTGATAAGCTGAGTGATAAAGTAGAACAGCTCAACTTCTCGGTGGGGAAGGATAAAGCTGCCATAAAATTAGCTGAAGATCGCCTCACCAAGTCTAAAGAGTTCGGAGATTTTATGAACAAGGAAAATCTCAAGCTCAAAACCATGCTTAAAGAGTTGGAGCGTAAACTGGCAGAGAAGGAGGAGATGCTCGGTAAATCTCAAGAAGAACTCCGTAGCAGTCAAGCTAAACAAGCTGACCTTGAAGATAAAAGCAAAGCTGCTGCGGAGGATTATTTTAAACAAGCAGAGGAATGGTCCCAAAAGGAGAAGAATTTTCTTCTTGAGATCGAGGGACAGAAGGCTAGGAGCACGGAATCTCAAGGATCAGATGGAGATCTTTCGAGGTTGCGGGAAGAATTGGCTGTAGCAAAAGCCGAGGCGCAGGAAGCTATTGACATATGTACCCAAGTAATTGAAGAATCCTTCGGCCTAGCTATACGCCAAGTTTTCTATCGTAACCCCACTGTGTCGCTTAACCTCTATGGTATGGATCCGTTCTATGAATTCCATGGAGGGAGGTTAGTTGCAGTGGTTGATGGTCGACATGAAGATCCTCCGAAGTCTTTGTATGGTTTGGCCCCTCTTCCTAAGGGTCAAAGCATGGGGCCAGATTTCGTTATTCCTATGCCTGAGGTTGCCTCATCTGAAGGAGGTGTAGAGGCACCTGAAGAGAAAGCTCCGGAAGAAACTCTAAAAGAAGGGGTACAAGACTTTGGAGAAGGAGAAGGGCAGAAAGAGACTGAAGAGCAAGTCCCCCCTCCGTAGTCTTGCTATTTTTTATATGTAAAGTTGTGTTCCCGGATCAACTCCGGTATTACATGTAATCTTGCTTTTCACGAATGAATAAAATTCCCTTTCAGAAATTTATCTTCAAAACTTCATGAAGAATAATATGACTTAGATGTATATATCATTTTAGTAATTGATAATCTGCTCTGTAGGGCTAACGTTGAGGTTGGATTGAAATAATCACCTCAGAAAATCATATAATTTTAGAACGGAAAGATACATACATGAATACTATCCCCAAGTACAGGTATGTTAAGGAATAGGTACCTGTCATAGGGCATCATCCTTAATTCTTTTGGGGTGAAAAGGAGTCGATCCGTTATTCACAGAAACGGTGTCTCAGGATGGATGACTAGCATTAATTGGTGTTATTCTCACAGGACGGTTCACAGAGTTGATCCGTTGTTCAATGTGAGAGTATTGTTCCGAGCTCAGGGAACTACAAAGATACATAAAGATGATGGTTGGGTATTCCATCATAGGGATAATGATGGGAACTTGTTCACGCCAGGAGTTGCATCATCAAATCATAGAATAAGTGATAGAGAATATCCATCCTGGGGAAATACCTCTCAATCGTAAGAGTACGGATTGAGCCTTCAAGATCACAGGAGTTACATCATCAAATCACAGGATAGGTGATTGAGATCGTCCGTCCTGGGGAAACACTTTTTGACCGTCAGAATACAGATTGAGATTTAAAAAGCTTCCATCATAAGGATGATGATGGGAATTGTCCATGCCAGAAGTTACATCGTCAAATCACAGATTAGATGATTGAGATCATCCGTCCTGGGCAAGTACACCTC
This sequence comes from Clitoria ternatea, assembly GCA_037962975.1. NCBI lineage: Eukaryota > Viridiplantae > Streptophyta > Magnoliopsida > Fabales > Fabaceae > Clitoria > Clitoria ternatea. Next base: position 113,536,933 of record CM075669.1, read on the forward strand.
ACCAGGAGTTACATTGTCAAATCACAGAATAAGTGATTGAGATTATCCGTCCTGGGCAAGTACACCACACCAGGAGTTACATCGTTAAATCATAGAATAGGTGATTGAGATCATCCATCCTGGGCAAGTACGTTTCAATCGTCAGGGTACGGACTGAGTTTTCAATTTCGTGTTCAAATCTGGTATCGAGACAGGGTCATCACTCTATTTGTCCCCTAGCTTGTGTGAGGGACTAGTGAAGTGGCTCATATAAGCTACGTCGTCTGTAATAAATCTGGATGCCGGATAATATACGTCGTTTATAAAAGACATTACGTTGTCACGTAAATATCCGTTCTTGGAACGAAGGTTCCGTTGTCGTAGCGCTCCTTAGGACGGATTCGTACAAAAAGCTTTTTGTGTGGGAATCCCAGAAGTTATTGAAACTTACAACCCTTGGTATTCGAGTAACAGTTGCAACGTTTCTCATGATTGGACATTTAATGCCTTTAATCACATGGGCGAGCCATTATTGCTTTAAATGCGCATGTCTTTATAACCGTCATTAAGGAGCTTTATGGGCCTGAAATTTAAATTCTAAGGCCCATTTGAGAGGCCTTTTGACGAATCGACGTTGATTTGGCACCTCACGATTTGAAACGACAGCCTTGTATTTACTAAAAAGGTGTCGTTTAGTGGTAAATGACATAACCTTCGACCCATAATTGAGTCTATTGACCCCTTATAAAAGGAATACTTAGTGATTTTAGAAATCACTCAGTCTTGCTTCCCTGACAAAACTCTGCAAAAATTTCGAGAAGACATTCTTTGCTTGTGTGATACTTGATTCACCACCCTTCTTCATCCTTAGGTAACCTTTTCTTCGTCTTCTCGTATTTTCTTCTAGTTTTTCTAAATGTCTGGGAGAGGTTTTGCTGGCTCGAGCCACGTTGGCCCTAGGGGAAGAGGAGGAAGAGCCTTGTCTCGAATTTCCTCTAGTCGTGGTGGGAGGATCCCTGTGATCTTCCGTTCAAACCCACTTCATTCAGAGAGGGAGGCGTCACCCTATTCAACGCGAAGGGTGATAATACCCTCTTCAGAATCCTCTTTAAGCGAGAGTGAGGAGAGCGCTGATTTATACTTCTCTGATGATGTGAGTTTTTATCACAACATGAAGGTGTTTAAACTAGATGTAAAGAAGATGACTGGGGAAAATGCCTCTGGCAGTGGAGCACCATCTCAGCAATATATCTTGAAGACAGCTTCCGGGCTGTGCAATGTAGTTGCACACCGGATTGATTGGGTTAAGATCCAAAAGGAGCGTCCTTATTGCTGGGTTGCGGGTGAATTTCTCTCAACACCGTCTATCCACGCTCGGGAGGACGGAGCAAGGTTGGAGCCTCGCTTCACGTTTTTCAAAAGGAGAAATTCAAGGAGCGTTTTATGGTGTTGGCCCCTCTTCCCTCAGAACAGATTTGTCATACACCGGATGAGAGGTCAATATTTATGTATGACTTCGTATTTTTGAATTTAGGTGTACGCCTTCTGTTTACAAAATCCCAGATGGGGGTCTTAAGGTTTTTGGACTGTGCTCCCTCTCAGCTTCACCCCAATGGATGGGGGTTAATCCGTTCTCTTGAAGTGCTTGGGGAGCACTTCAATTTCATACCCAAGGTGGCCATGCTTTTTTATTTTACGCAAGTGGTCCGTCGTGCGGATAAGGAGAAGGGAGGAGTAAGTTTGATAACCCTCCGGACTAACTCCAAAGTCATCAACTTCGAGTCATACACTGACTCCGCCAAAGTAGATGGGCGTTCATTCAAATCTTATTTCACCAGGATTCGTGTGAAGCCCGATGATCCAATTTTTTGGTTGAATAAAGATGGGATTCAAGAATTTCCCGTGGCCTGGACTCATGAACACTTTTTGTTGACGTCCCAGGCTTATTACACCGATGAGGGCGAGTTAACCCCAACATCGGTCTCCGTTCATTCTGCTCTTCAATCATACACCGCCTCGCATAAGTTTTTCTCTTGCAGGCGTTTGCTAGGGTCGGAAACTACCTGCGAAGAATACTTGCGTAATTTTCTGTGATTTTTTATTTTCCTTCTTCTTATGTCTTGATATCTTCTATTACTGATGGTCTTTTTATCTGATTATGCAGTTGAAATTGAAGCTAAGTCACCAGAGATGGAGAAGTTGAAGGGCCTCAAAGCCGGAGGGAAATCCGTCGTGGCTGAAAACATTATTCAGGCAAAGCGGAATTCCAAGAAGGCTACCGTTAAGACCATCATACTCACTTCGTCCGCTGGTGATGATATTCCTTTATTGGAGGGCGGATCTGACATACCGGCCTCTAATGTTGAGGGAAAAAAGACCAGTAAGAAGAGGACGAAAGCAGAACATGACTCTTCTAAGAAAACGGAGTCTCAGCCCTCCCCCAAAAAACTAAAAACTTCCAAAGGAGCAGTCGACCTTGGGGCCCCTAAAGGAAAGGGAGTAGAAGGGACGACAACGGCTGCCCCCAGTAATGTGGTTACCTTTGGCGCCAGACCAATAAGTTCCTACTTTGCGCCCAAGGTTTCCTGTCCCCCTCCAGGCAACTCCAATCTTGCCCCATACTTAGTGTATGAGGGTCCAATTCCTGAATGTATCCCCGATTCTCCGTATAAGCTGAAGACTTTAGAGCCTAAAGAAGTAACTCGAGCTTGTGACGCTGGACAATGGTAACTGGCTGAACTGTTCGGTCTTCTGAGATCGGTTCGTAGGTTGTCAAAAGATAATGAAAAACTTGGCCAGTTAACGGGCAAGGTTAACGATCTGAACGTTGCCGTAGCTAAGGACAGGGCAAACATTCTGCGTTTGGAAAGTTAGTTAGAGGCTTCCAAGGAAGAAGGGTACCAGAAAGATGAAGAAATCTCCAGGCTGAAATATCTTGTTAAGGAGCTGGAGGCCCAAGCATTAGATCAAAAGAAAATCAATACCGACCTCCATGCCAGCCTCTGCGGAGAAGGAGCATTCTGCCAAGCTGGGGGAGGAATTGAAGGCAAATAAGATCGTCTACTCCCAAGGGGCTGAAGACTGGGCTCGTAAGGAAAAGAAGATGCTCTTGGAGATTGAGAACTTAAAGCTGGCAAGTTCGAATGACGTCGTTACCGCTCTAAAAGCGGATTTGACTGCTGCCAATGCCTGAGCAAAAGAGGCTGTGGATATTTGTGTCCAAGCAGTCGAGGAATCTTTCGGGTTGGCTGTTCGTCAAATTCAATACCGGAATCCCAAAGTGGAACTTAATTTGAACGGTATTGATCCGATCCATGAGTTTCATGGAGGGAAACTCGTAGCTTTGGTTGACGATCGTCAGGAGGAATCGCCAAACGCCAAGTATAAGCTAGCTCCTCTCCCCAAAGGCCAGTCAATAGGGCCTTCTCTTCTGACCCCTGTCACCAAGCAGCCTGGAAATGAAGGAACAAGTGCAGGTGCTGATGCAGGTAAAGCTGCTGGTGATGGCGGTAGCAAGGCCGGAGGCAAAGGAAAGGGTGGAGAGACAAGCCAACAGAAATAGTGCCTTCCTTGTCTTTAGTTTTTATTGATTCAAATCTGCTGTGTTCCGGGATCAGCTCCGGATTAGTGAATCAATTCTCATGTAATTCAAGATTTGATCAATAAAAAGACAACTTGCTTTACACGTTTGTTTATGAAAATAACTTCAATAGAATCATTGTATGTGTAATGATCCAATCCAGATTTAGACGTGTAGATACTAAATCTGATAGCAGCAAACAAGTTCTGCCCCCATGTGATCCGGTCTGGATACCGGCCCCCAATCTTGTGACGTTAGAGTGACCTCATATAAGGAAACCCGGTGTCCTGGTTCAACATTACCACACCGGATATCCGATGTCTGGCCTTCCGTCCTCATCTCACGACTGCCCCACTTATTGTCTCTATAACGGATCTTTGTTCATTTTCACAGAACATTTATATATAACTGTTGGTTTCTCAGTTACAGCAAGATAAGAGCCCCTAATAACTTATCAGCGAAGATACTGTATGTAGCAAAATATGTCACGTCAATGGCCTCAGAAAGCAAGTCGATGTGTCAGCAGATTATGCGGAAAAGGTGATTATCCTCTCTTCTTCCTATAGGGTCATACTCTGATAATTGACCTACCCTCCTGACACATTCTGAGTATTGAGCCACCCTGATTGACATAATGTACACGCTATCAGAGCTAGGGGACCCACCTGTATCCAACGACTCATTTCTCACGTACAACTATAAATAGCTCATTTCAATACACATGCATGGTAATGTTGTTCTAACTTACACTCTACTATTACTTCTCTTGAGCATTCATTGAGTTCTTACACTCTTCTAACTTGAGCGTCGGAGAATCTTCGCAGGTGGCACCACCTTTCGCCCCCCTGCAACGTGAAACGTTGGTGTGAAGGATCTCCAGGACAACAAGACCGGGCTCTCCCACTGAGAGACCGGATTAATACATCGGAAACACACTGTTCTGGTGTGCAAACCCTAAAACACCTATATTCTTGTGGCTGGTCCCACATCAGATCCAAGACCTCGGTCTAGACCAGTTCACCATGTATAGGTACTTTAATAACCAAAGGTTTGGTTTGGTAGAAAAGATAAAATATCTTTTGTTGCCTTGCTATTGTAGTGTGACGAAGTAGTTTACTTAAATCACACGTTTGGCATATATGAGCTCGGTAAAAGGTGTACCTTAATCTTTAATGATTAGGTTTTCATTTATAAGTACCATAATGAGGTTTGCTGTTGTGGTGAGACATGTTGTCATCATGAGAATGGCTTGCAGTGTTAGCCTTGAGGGGAAGTAATCGTGAGGATGTTTTACTAAGTGTTCATCCTTCGGAATACTCGTTAATCATTGGACACTGTCCTCAAGCATTATTGGGTGATCAGTTTCGAGTGAGCAACTAACTCTGAATGAGTGACTCCGAGTGAGGCTGGTTTGGGCCATGTCACCCGGGAAATTCCATTACCCCTTGAGTTGCTCAGTAAGAGCATGTGCGTTTTAACTGAGTCTTATTTTTCGTCAATGACAATTTCGAGTGATACTTCCGAGTGGAAATTATTCCGATTGAGAATTCCGAGTGCGAATTCTTCTAAGTGAGATTTCCGAGCGGAAACTCTTTTGGGTGAGAGCTCCGAATGGAAGCTTTTTGAAGTAAATCTTTCTGAGTAAAGAGTTCTGATTGAACTTTCCTGAGTGGAAGGTCTAAGTGATTCTTCAGCCACACTCGGTTTGATTGTACTTACTACACTCGGAGTTCAGTTTTAGCCTTACAATCTGAGTTTTCATTCGGGCTCGAGTTCTCTGAGTGCAAATTCTCCCGAGTGGAGTATTTCCTAGTGCAACACTACTAATTGGGATTGCACCGAGTGAGACATTTTCGACTCTTCATGATATAGCACCGAGTGAAAATTTCCGAGTGGGCTATTTTAGTGGAAATACCTTTGGTCAGAGAAAGGTTCTGAGTTTGCATAAATACGTTTCGGAAGGAAATATTATGAGTGAATAATTGCTGATTGGAACTCCGAAGTGAAATATTTTCGACTTAAAGAATTCATGAGTCGGACACTAAATTTGAAGTGTTTCCGAGTAAGGAATTCTAAGGAAAAGTATTTCCGAGCAAAGTTAATTAGAGTGATGATTGATTCTTCGTGAGTCGGATTTCAATGAAATATTGCCGACTGAAGAATTTTAATAGTATAGTATCGAACTTGAAGCATTTCCGAGTAAGGAATTCCAAGGGAAAGTATTTCCGAGTGGGGAATTCCTAAAGGAAGTACTTTTCAGCAATTTTGAATAATCCCAAGTATGGCACTTTAGCGTGGGATTTCACTGAGTGAAGCATTTCTGAGCATGATATGACAGAGCAAAATATCTCCGATTCCCGCGTGGCATGGTACTGAGTGGAGAATTTCTGAATAGAAAAAACCCTGAGTGAATAGGATATCACCGAGTGAAATATCTCCGACTCCTGCATGGCGCGGTATCGAATGGAGAATTTCCGGATGAAATGCTTCGGGTGAATACGCCTCGGGTAGAGACATACCCGAGTGAATTATTCCTGGGTCGGAAATCATGAGTCGGGCTTCGATAAAATATGACCCGAACTTTGAAGTTAAAATGTCTTCAAATAAAGAATTTCAAGAGAAAGTATTACCGATTGAAGAATTTCCAGGAGAACTGCTTCTGGGAAATTTAAAGTTCGGTGTAACTTACTTGTTGTATATGGAGTTCGGTTCGATCCTACAGTCCAAGCCTTTCATTGGGGTTCAGTTTTGATCCTACAACCCGTGTCTTTCTTGGCGTTCAGTTTAATCCTACTAACCGTTCTTCAGTCGGTGTTAGGTTTTATCCATTCACCGATCTTCACCGACGTTCAGCCAAACCTACTAGTCGTACTCGGAGTTCGGTTCAATCCTACAATCCGAGTCTTCAACACGGGGTTCAGATCAGGGCTAATCCTGAACCTACTGCGCCTGTTACTCGGGGTTCAGCGTGGTCTTGAAGAAGAACCAGCTTACTGCGCCTAAGCCTTCTCCGGTGTTCGGCCATACCTACTAACCGTACTTGGAGTTCGGTTTAATCCTACAATCCAAGCCTTCAACGGTGTTCAGCCAAACTTACTAACCGTACCCAGAGTTCGGTTTAATCCTACAATCTGGGCCTTCAAATGGGGTTCGGTACAGCCTTATAGAAAGGTCTGATCCTACTGCGCCCCTTTCCTGGGATTCAGTATGGTCTTTGTAAGAGGACCAATCCTACTGTGCCCAGGTCTTCAGTCATTCACACATATTCGGAGTTACATCGTCAACTACAGAATGGGTAATTGAGATCATCCGTCCTGAATATGTTTATGTACGCCGGATATACTGAAAATCACAGCATAAGAAAAACTCGAAAGAGTTAAGTTGGTGTATGAGATTCTTATTGAACAAAAATAAGAATTACAATAAAAGCATAGCTGGGATTATGATATAGAGATTTCTCCGTTGAACAATCTCAAGTGAGGAGAAAAGAGTGTATGTTGCTCCAACAGCTAGCTATAATAAATGCGCAAGTTCTGGGTATTCCATTTGTTTCGGATTGGAGTGCCATCAAGGTTTTCAAGGCGGTAAGAGCCTTTGCCAGCAATCTCAGATACCCTGTATGGGCCTTCCCAGTTTGGGGCTAGTTTTCCTTGATGAGCGAATTTGTTTCCCATACTTGCTTTCCTCAAAACCAAATCTCCGACGTTGAAAGTCCTTGATTGGACTCGTTTGTTGTATCGAAGGGCGACTTTGACTTTGATGGCCTGATCTCTAATGAATGCTTCTTCTCTGACTTCTCGTATGACATCCATTTCTGATGCCAAGTTAACGTTATTGCTTTCTTCAGAGAAGTACTTGACCCTAGTAGAAGCAATTTGCAGTTCCACAGGTATCATTGCCTCCACCCCATAGGTCAGGCGATATGGGGATTCATTGGTGGAGGAATGAGGCGTTGTGCAATATGCCCAAAGGACGTCACACAACTGGTCTGTCCATCCGCCCTTGGCTTCACCAAGACGTTTCTTCAGTCCTTTCAGCACCTCCCTGTTGGCCACCTCAGCCTGGCCGTTAGTTTGGGGATGTTCGACGGAGGAAAATATCTGGGTTATTCCTAACCCTTCAAGTAAATCTGTAAATTTCCTGTCCGTGAATTGGGTGCCATTGTCTGTGACAACCCGTGCTGGGACTCCAAATCGTGTTATAATGTTTTCATACATAAAACGATGAGTTTGGGCTGAAGTAATATGCACCACTGGCTCTGCTTCAATCCATTTGGTGAAATAATCGACCCCTAGAATGAGATATTTGATGCCCCAGGAGCAGTTGGGAAAGGGCCCAAAATATCCAATCCGCATTGGTAGAACGGCCATGGAACAACGGATGTGAAGAGTTCTTCTGCCGGTGTGTGGTGAAGATTAGAAAATTTTTTGCAGGCATCACATTTCTTGACAAAGTCAATGGAGTCCTGCTTCATTGTGGGCCACTAATATCCTGCTCTGAGGATTTTTCTCATCAGACTTCTTCCTCCGGCGTGGTGTCCACATTGTCCTTCGTGCACTTCCTCCATTACTCCATGTACTTCATTATCTCTTAGACAGATTAAGTAAGGTACTGAGAGTGCCCTTCTATAGAGGTTACCATCTATCATAGTGAAGAATAGTAGTTCTCTTTTTATTCTCTTCTTTTCCTTCTCATCAGTAGGCAACTCCCCATCGGCCAAATAACGGATGTAGGGGGCCATCCATGTGTCACCATAAATGGAATTGGTCATTATGGCGTTTAGAGAAGGGAAAAGAGGAATGCTAGGTGATGTCATAGTGCTCTGGACCAACGTAGTGGTGCTACCTGGCCGTTTGGTGCTTGCCAATCTGGAGAGTATATCCGCTCTGGTATTCTCTTCGCTTGGAACATGCTTGAATTCCATTTTTGAGAATTTCTCTCTCAACTCCTTGACACAGTTTAAGTATAATTGGAGTTGAGGCTCACGAGCTTGATAATCTCCCAAGATCTGTGAAATCACGAGTTGTGAATCACTGCAGAGCGTCGCCTCAGTGGCTCCGATGTCAATCGCAGCTCATAGTTCGGCCAAACAAGCTTCGTACTCAGCTTGGTTGTTAGAAGTTTTGAAATTAAAACGAAGGGAGATCTCCAAGTGTACTCCATCATCACTTTCAAGAACTACACCTGCTCTAGAGCCCTTTTGATTCGATGAACCATCAACATAGATGGTCCAATGAACACGAGGCGTATCTGGATCTATCCCTGTCATTTCCACAATGAAATCGGCCAGGACTTGAGCTTTAATAGTGCCTCGAGGTTCATAGGATATATCAAACTCTGAGAGTTCAATGGACCATTTGATCATCCTACCAGCGAGGTCAGGCTTGATTAACACAGAGCGGAGTGGTAGATCCGTTCTTACCAAGATCAGATGTGTGTGAAAATACGGACGTCACCGTTGAGAGGCCCAAACAACAGTGAGGGCGGCCTTTTCAATCTTTTGATACCGGATCTCAGCACCTTGTAATGTTTTGCTGGTGAAGTAAACCAGCCTCTGTCCATCAGAAGTTTCTTTTACCATGGCAACGCCCAAAGCTTCATCTGAAATAGCCAAGTATAGGATGAGCGTGTCCTCGGGGTCAGGTTTCGTTAGAATAGGAGGCTTGGACAACACCTCCTTAAGCTCTTGGAATGCTTGTTCTTGTTCCTGTCCCCACTCGGATTTCTTGGACTTTTTCAGCACTTTATACAGAGGAAGTGACCTGTGAGCCATCTTTGGCATGAACCGTGCCAAGGCTGCTACTTTGCCATTCAGGGATTGGACTTCTCTCAGATTCTTTAGACTCTGCATGTTGAGAATCGTTTGGCACTTTCCTGGATTGGCCTCGATACCGCGTTGAGTTAACATGAAACCTAAAAACTTCCCAGCTGGGACAGCGAAAGTGCATTTCAATGGGTTTAGCCTCATGTTAAATTCTCTCAAGCGGGTAAACACTTGGCGTAGGTCATCAATATGATCACTTCCAATCGGTGTTTTAGCTATGATGTCATCGATGTACACTTCGAAAAGCTTGGTGTGCATGCCCTCAAACACCTTGTTGATCATGCGCTGGTATGTGGCCCCAGCATTCTTCAGGCCGAAGGGCATAACGGTGTAGCAAAAGACACCACGATCATTGATAAAAGCTGTCTTCTCCTGATCCTCCTCGCACATCGGAATTTGGTTGTAACCTGAATACGAATCCATGAAGCTCAGGTACTGATAACCAGAGGAATCATCCACCATCCGATCTATGTTAGGAAGAGGATAAGGATCCTTTGGACAGCAACGGTTGAGGTCCACATAGTCAATGCACATTCTCCATTTGCCATTGGCTTTCCGGACCATCACTACATTTGAAAGCCAAGAGGAATAACAGATTTCCTTGATAAATCTGGCCTTCAGCAATTCCTCAGTTTGTTGGCAAGCTGCTTTCTGTTTCTTTGGTCCCAATCTTCTCTTCTTTTGGGCAACCGGTCTCGTCTCTGGGTAGACGGATAATTTATGACAGTAGAAAGTAGGATCTATGCCAGGCATATCGGCTGTAGTCCATGCAAAGAAGTCTTTGAATTCCTGTAGGAGCATCAACAGTCACTGCTCCATTTCTGTATCCAGCTTGTCATTAATATGGGTGACCTTTTCTGGAGAATCTCCTAATACGATGTCCCTGGAACTTCCATCCGGTGTGGGCTTTGATGGGTTGGACGGATCAATGTGTAAATCCGCCCTAGGGTCCAGGTCAACAAGGCTCACAGAACCGGCAGCTGTTCCAGAATCCTTGAGTTTCCTTTTTTTATTGGAGGCTTCCAACTTTGTCATATTTAGGCTCAAGTTGTAGCAGTACCTCGCCATCTCTTGGTCACCTCGGATGGACGAAACAACATTGTCCTTATCGATAAACTTGATAAGGAGGTGTGGAGTTAACACGACTGCCTCCATAACATTCAAGGTGGGGCGGCCTATGATGCCATTGAATGGTGACTCAAGATCAATCACCAGCACTCGGGATTTAACCGTTCTGGCTCCTGGCTCACCTTCAAAGGAGATAAGGGTGTCAAGGTACCCCTTTGTTGGTTGCTTTGCACCATTGAAAGCTGTTAGTTCCTGTCTGTAAGGCTGTAAGTTTGAGTCATTAAAACCCATTCTTTTAAAGCAATTATAAAAAATAACATCACAGGAACTTCCCTGGTCAACAAGGATTCTTCGAACATCCTTGTTGGCTATCACTGCAACGATGACTACAGCATCGTCTCCACAAGAATCGTAGGACCAAAATCCTCATCAGAGAACGTAATTATTGGAGCTTCAACCCCTCATCTGTAAGGATGATTGTCTTTAACTTTTCCTTGTACAGACAGAATCATTCTATGATGATTCTTACGGGCTGTAATTGAAGCTCCTCCCCCAGCGAACCCTCCAGCGATCATATCAATGACTTCACGTCGGCCTTGACGTTGTTGCTGAGGCATGTCATCTCTGTGTGCTATATCATTAGTCATTGCACCTTTCTGTTTCTCCGCAGCAGAGAACTTTCTAACTGGATTACGGCTATTGTCATCCCCATCGTCTGGATCTCTTTCTCTTTTCTTATTCCGATCTACCCTGTCAAAGGATTTTTCTTTGAACAGGTACTGCTTTAGTTTGCCTTCTCTAATTAATGTTTCGACTGCATTTTTTAGAGCTTGGCCTTCATCAGTGGAATGACCTGTTTGTTCATGAAAATCACAGTACTTACGGGGATTCCCTGGTCTCTTCACAGGGGCTGGTCTCCTAATGCCATAGATGCTGAAAGCTGGCCATCCAACCTCTCTCAAAATCTGAGATGGCCTGGCTGACTGTGGTGCATAATGGCTGAAGGAGTTAACACGCCTTTCTCGAGGTCGAGGAGAGGAGTTATTAACTTTGGGGTTGTTGAATGGCCTATCCATGCGTTCTGACCTCGCTTTCTCCTTATCTCTCCGCGGCTATGAAGGTGGTGTTGGTGGCTTTTTCTTTGCAACCATATCTTCTAGGTGCATCTCTATACCCACATACTTTGAGGCTTTTCTCCTAAACTTCTCAAATGTTGTTGGCGGGCTTTTTGCTAGTGAGAGAGCAAAGGCTGATCCTGGCTGCAGTGCCTCGATAACGATATACAGCTTAATGGATTCTGTGAGGTTAGGAACCAGGGATGCTTCCTTGTAGAACCTCTTCAGGAAATCCTTTAAGGTTTTGTTTTCACCCTGCTTAATTTGGGTCAAAGTATGAGATGTCCTGGGAACATCTCTAGAGATGACAAAGTGAGTTTCAAAAATAGCTGCCATTTCAGCCCAGGAATCTATGGATCCAGAAGGTAAACCTTTGAACCAGTCGAGGGCCTCTTCTGACAATGTTCGCGGGAACATCCGACACATTACGTCTTCATCAGCCCCCAAGTACATGGCTTCAAATACGTAAGCAACAAGATGCTTAGTAGGATCAGTTTCACCATTATACTTTCCAATGGAAAAAGGCTGAGTGGTTTGTAGATGTTTGGGGATGTGGATACTCATAAGTCTCCTTGAAAAAGGAACTTTGAGTTTGTAAGTTACCGGGGGTGTTGTAATTAGCTCCCTCTTCTCACGAACAGCTCCATCATCAGAATCGTGGGTCTGTTCTCTCCCCTCGAACGTGGGGATGTTTGAGTATTGGAGAGTTGTGGATTTTTCTCCATCGGTTGTATGGCGAGTGTCTCTTGTGTGAGATGACTCCTTGTCCTCACTCTGTCTTCTTTCTCTCCGTAATTCTGTGAGTTCCCTTTGGAGTTGACTGATCAATTCATCACGAGGATCGGGGCTAGACACTAGTACCACCTTCTTTGAGCTGCCCCATGAGAATCAAATTTAAGCTTTCTGAAGGTGTTGGGGTTGGTTCTGCCTTCAGGTTGATTCTCCACAAAATCATATGCTTCGCCTTCCATTGATGATCACTTGTTCTTTCTCAAGATATGGGAATAACTTTATCGTGTCCCACTGGGCGTGCCAATGATCTGTCCTGAACCGGGGTCAAGAGATCCGGTGTCTAGGCAGTCACAAATAGTAAGAAGATTACGTCTCTGAAGACCGGTTATATGAGTATCCGGTTTGTATGAGGAGAGAGCGGATTGGGCGTCCTGGATATCCTTCACACCGGCCTAACGCGTTGATGTGGGTGAAAGGTGGTATCACCTGTGAAGATTCTCCGACGCTCAAGTCAGTGATAATATTCCAAGTCAGGAATGTATTCACAGAGTAATTGTAAGTTGATAGAGTCAAAAGATCCCTCTCTCCATTGATGAAGAGAGTTCATAAACCTGATTGGCTCGATATTCGAGGATTCGTTAGTGGGGAACCACTAACCTCCAATAACACTGTAAATTATTATTTTATTGCTCACTTGCCAGTATGATTGGGTCAAGTGGCTATTTTATATTGAGCGTAGAGAGTATAGGCCAGAATTAGGGGACAAGTTGACCATTCCCGTGAGCAGATTTTGGCTCGTAGTGCAGGGAATTATTGATCGGTCCCTGTAGCAATGCCTTTTGTCTTTTGCATAGTGACGTGTATGTTATCCGGTGTCATGGTGTTATCCTGGACAACCGGTATAGGGAGAGTTCCTGATACGGAATTAGAGTCCGGATGTATACCGATGACACCGGTTGCACGTTGGCAAATTGACAAAGACGTTGAAATATGTCTTGTAGATCGGATACCGGTATCAAGACCGGATCAGGTATGATGTAAATCCTACCATTTTGGAGGCCGAGCTTGAAGAAGGTAAATATAGAATGGAAATGGGAGAGCCTTGGCCGGCGTGTTTTTATTTTTTATGGTACATGGTGCATATATGCCCAATTTTGTAATCTTGTTATGGTAAATGATGATTTTGGGGTCATGTAGGAAAATGAGACTTTGTGTGCATGGCTCATTTTCGTTAATGACCTTTGGTAAGGTATAATACCATTGTGATGTTTAAATCTTAGCCAATTTGATGAATGAATGTTGAGAATCATGAATTATAGCCTTTTAGGATGTGTGTTGGAAACTTTGTATAGTTGTTTTAATGCATGAGCTAGGAACTAGTATGGTCAAATGATGATCTATGAGGTTTTGATGTGATGGATGAAATGTAACAGCTTAAGTACGTTAATTATGGTTTGTGGGAAATGGAATGGATCCATTTTGCCAAAAGTAGACCCATTGGTTACCTCAAAATGCCTTAAAATGGGATAATCGCGCTTATGTGTATAAATTACTCATTCTTAGGAATTTTCGAGTGCGGCTAGTTGGTACACATCACGAATAATGTGTTTTGGCTTATGTTAAAGTTTGGTGGCATTCCGATATCATTGGCATGGGTTTTGGTAGTTAAGAAGCTCGTTTTTCTACAAAATCTGCATAATTTCTGCAGAATGACAGGGTGTAATCGATTAGCCTCTAAGGCATAATCGTAATCGATTACAAGACCTCTGTTTGAACCTAATCGATTATACCCCAGGAAATAATAGATTATGGGTTAACCAGAACCTATGTAATTGATTAGGTACTGAGTGGTAATCGATTAGAGGGAGCACCTGATGCATTACGTAAATCCAGTAGCTTGCTAATCGATTATGGGCAGTGTAGTAATCGATTATGTGCCCAACAGAAACCAGGTAATCGATTAGCTAAGGATCTGTAATCGATTAGGTAACGCCTCTGATTCAATATACCATTCCAGTAAGTCAGTAATCGATTACCATTTGCTTGGTAATCGATTAGGGCATTGTAACCGATTATTCCCAGTCCTTTAAAGCCTTGATTACGCATGGGATAGTCGATTATGCTATTCGGTGATCGAAATGGTATTGTTTGGACATGTTGTGTACTCTGATACCTTCTCATATCTTCATATATGAGATAGGTTACATAGATCCAGGGTATTGATCAAGCTCTCCATTATAATTCTTTGTGGAAATAAATTATGAAAAACGCGAAAAATTTACCCCTATTTTTAGGGGCCTCTCAACCTGGTATCAGAGCGCTAGTTGCTCTTTATTGCTATTATCGATTATTATTAGAATGTTATTGATGCTCAATGTTTGTTATATGTGTATGGGACACCAAGTAGGGTGATTTCCTTATTAAATTGAATATGGTTGAGGCATAGATGCCTGCTAATTTATATTGTGAAAGGTGATGATTATGTGATTGTTATTAAGCCCGACCAGGCATTTCCTTTCCAATATTTACCTTTAAATTATGAATGCATTATGATGATACATATGTAGATGATAATTGTTAATAATTGATAGATCTTGAGGATAGAAACACAAGGTTTCTAAATGTATTTGTGTTGTGTGTCTAGATTGATCGATGACGAATAGACGTAATGTCGATGTAGCCGCTATGGCTGAAGCTTTTAACCGATTTGCTGATATCCTTGAACGGCAACAATAACCCGTGGGTCAACCAAATCATGGTCTTGACCGATTCCTCAAGCGGAAGCCTTCTGAATTTCATGAGGGATATAAACCGGAAGAAGCTTATGTTTGGATCCGTGATTTGGAACTAATATTTGCTAGCATGGAATGTTCTGAAGCTCAAAAAGTTGAGTATGCGGTATTTATGATCCGTGACAAGGCCGAGTCTTGGTGGATTTTGACTCGTGGACGTATGGTCTCTGCTCACACTCCCTTGACATGGGAGAACTTCAAGGTGGAATTCCTTAGGAAGTATTTTCTGCAGAGTTATAAGAACAAAAAGGAGCTTGAATTTATAGAGCTCAAGCAAGGAAGCCTGTCGGTGGAGGAATATGCCTCAAAATTTGAAGAGTTGTGTGTGTTTTACTCTCCTTTCCAACAGGAAGGTACTAAAGCTTCAAAATATGTTAAGTTTGAGAACGGATTGCGCCAAGAGATCAAGAAGGCGATTTGTCACCAAGAGATTAGGAGTTTCCCTACTCTTGTAAACAAGTGTAGAATTTTTGAAGAAAATGATGTGGCTTCCAAGAGTTATTCGGGGCACGATCATAGACTGAAGGGCCAATCCTCTAGCTTCAAGAAGAGGAGTGATTTCAAGAAGGATAGACAATTTGTGTGTGGTTCCTCTTCTCTTAGAGGTGGACGCGGTGGTGGAAGACATGGTGTTTATGGTGGCTGAGGTAATGGCCAAGGACTTCGATGTTTCTGATGTGGAGGAAATCATTTGGCCCGAGAGTGCAATCATGAAGAGACGGTGGTATGCTACAGATGCAACCAACCAGGGCACATTCGTCCTGATTGTCCTTTGAATGCCACGGATGTGGTGGTGCGTAATGATGTAAACCGCGGAGGCTATTGTGCTTTTAGAGGCCGTGGCCGTGGAAATGACAATGGTGGCCGTAATGGCGGTTGAAATGGTGATGGCAACAGAAATGGTGGTAACGGTCATGGTAATGGGAACGGCCGAGGTAATGGTAATGGTGGCCGGAATGGTCCCAATCGTGGTGCTAATCAACAAATAGCTGGAAGAGTCTTTGCCGTGATCGGTGAAGAAGCTGCACAAGCTGAGGATCTTGTCCAAAGTAAGTGCCAAATACATGGTAATATTGTGAATGTATTATTTGATTTGGGTGCGACGCACTCCTTTATCTCTGAAGATTGTGTAAGGCGACTGAAATTGCCAATAAGCTTAATGAAAGGTTCACTGATGGTGTCTACACCGACCAGTACTTGTTTACGGGCGATCACTCGATGTAGTGATGTTAGGATTATTATGGAGAATAGGAGATTTGTTGTATCTCTTATTTGCTTACTCTTGAAGGACTTGGAAGTTATTTTGGGAATGGATTGGTTGTCTGCCAACAAGGTCTTGGTAGACTGTCAGAATCGGAGTATCATTTTCCCTTCTCCGAGTATCGAGCGCTTTGATGTGCAAGGTATATCTTAAATTCTTGTTATGCTATGCGTGGTGGATGGAGAAAGTACTACTCGATCATTTGATATTCCCATTGTGTCTGAATTTCTGGATGTTTTCCCTGATGAGGTACCTGGTTTACCTCCTCCATGAGAGGTGGAGTTTTCTATTGATCTTGTTCCGGGTGCAAAACCTATTTCTCAAGCGCTATATCGGATGTCTCCTATGAAGTTAGCTGAGTTGAAGAAACAAGTTGAAGAATTGTTGGAACGAGAATTTATTCGCCCAAGTGTGTTTCCTTGGGGTGCGCCCGTTTTATTGGTGAAAAAGAAGGATGGAAGTATGAGGCTATGTGTGGATTATCGATAACTTAATAAGTTGACTATCAAGAACCGATATCCCTTACCCCGCATTGATGATCTTTTGGATCAATTAAAGGACGCTGTGTTATTCTCTAAGATTGACTTATGTTCCGGATATCACCAAATCCGGGTAAGGATCGAAGATATTCCAAAGACTACTTTCCGAACGTGGTATGGCCACTATGAGTACGTAGTGATGCCATTTGGGGTGATGAATGCTCCTGTGATTTTCATGGATTACATGAATCGCATTTTCCACGAGTATCTCGATCAATTTGTCGTGGTGTTTATTGATGATATTTTGGTGTACTCCAAGAGCCATGAAGAACATGAAAGATATCTTCGTCTTGTATCTTGGTCATGTGATATCTGGTGATGGAGTTGCAATTGATAAATCGAAAGTTGAAGCTGTAATGGCTCGGGAAAGACCGACGTCTGTGACTGAAGTAAGGAGTTTTCTTGGTCTTGTCGGTTATTACTATAACATCCTAATTATTAAAATAATGACCAAATTAAAATTAAGGGTAATTACAAGTTAGGATTAAGGGTTAATTGAGAATTAATGTAAAATAAAAGAAACTTGATGCTGATGGGAGTAATGAGAAATGACATGTGATTTGATGGGGCTGCCATATGCACGTTTTTCCACTCACTCTCTTCATTACCTTGGTACCTGCTCAGAGCTCTCAACTACTTCTTCATTCTCTCAAAAATCTCCACAAGACCTTTCCTTTTCCTCTGCACTTCTTCTTCTTCCTTCTTCTTCCTTCTTCTTCATTCTTCTTCGTCAGTTCAGTTGCAGCTGTGGTGTTGTGGAGGACTTGAGGTTCCCCACTGTTGGTAAGGAGGGATCGTTCGGTAGAGGAATAGCTTCCAGTCTCACAAGCTATGTGTGTGGTGTTTGACTGGTGCGACGGCTTCTGAGCAGGAGAGGGTGATTGTGGAAGCGAGGGAACAACGGAAGGAGCGTTGAAAAAACAGAGCACGGGTTAACACCAAGAAACAGGGGAGTTTCTTACGCCTTTGTAGAAGGTAGGGGGAGCTTTACATCTCAAATGCATAGTTATGGACGGATCCCAGGTGAAAGTGCTATATGACATGTTTATAGCTGTGAATATGTTGATTGTGTGAATCATATGATGATAGCTTTCGAATACCGGGTGTGTGTGTATGATAGCTGAGTCACGTAAGGTTATATCCTTCTCTGTCCATGAAATATGTGTTACTAAACGTGTGAATGCATGAAAATGTACTGGATTTGTGTTGGTCGAGTGTATGCGTTAAGATTCGTTATGCCCAGTCCCGTGTGAAGCTTAACATTTAACAGCATGTCGTATATGTATTGATATTGCTAACGCCAAGTGTACATTGTGGGACTGTTGGTTGATTCCTATAGGGATTTTTATATATATGAAAGCATGAATATATATGATGCATGTGATATGCGGTTTTACCAAGTAAAATGCCTCTGTTGTACTATGAATATGCATGGGAAAAATAATAAAAGACCTTGGGTTGGACTCAAGGCAATACCGAGTGAAACACTCATGTACCAGAGTTGGACGCTTGGTTAAAGACCTTGGGTTGGACTCAAGGCAAGCTTACCGAGTTGGACTCGGGGCTGCCCGTAACACTCCCGTTGTCGCTTGGAGCGATTGTGTTACATGTGAGGGCAAACGGTTTGGTACCAGTAAAACGGCCGGATCAACTTGGAGCTAAGAAAAAGGCTTGGAGCCTATGTTGAAACATAAAACTTAATAAAACTGATCAGATCCGACTGAAAAATTATGTGTGCATACTTATACTTTTGATGAGCTCAATGTGGTTATATGTATATGTAAGGGAATATGATTGATATGGCTATGTGATATTTGAATAAATTCTGATTGAATGATGCCGTGTGGGGATACATTTAATGATAGTGCATGTGATAGATTGATTAATGAGTGAATGCTGTGTTGTGGAATTCTTGAGGTTTTCCGAGTCATTATTGTTATTTTATATGTATAAGCTCACCCCTATTGTGGCTATATTTCAATGGATGTTGCTCGGAATGCGGAATGATGGGAGAACACTGATTGCTGGAAGTACATTGTATAGTGGAGATGTACATATATATATATATATTGTATAGACGGTTTTGTATAGCCTTGGCCGGCTCTTAGTCTAACTTTCTACTTTAATGCGTGGGATTTGAATTCTCTCGGTATTGAGAGTAAAACCAATCATATTTCAATATATATAATGTCAATGTATTTTATCTGGTTCAGTGGGTAATGATGCGTGTAACATCCCCATTTTAATTATAGGCAATGGAACTAAATAAAAAGTCAACAAGTCAACACCTCCCTTAATTTAATTAACTATGATGCAACAGGATAATTAACGTGAAAGCATGGTGGCATGGGCAGGATTATCGCGTTTCCCCATCCCACCATACTGCACTCCGCGCGAGTATATATATATTCGGGTGATGGTCATGCTCTTCACGTAGAAACCCAGCGAGCTTCCTTCTTCGTTCTTCTTTTCTCTTGTTTCCTCTCTTTCCTTCTCTGCCCTCCAGTCCATTCCTGCTTCGAAGAGTCGAGTGACGGTGCTACAGTGGAGTGGAACCCCCACACGAGAAGGGACGATCGTCAAGTGACGCAGCAGGGAGCAGAACCACCCCTCAAGTAGAAAAGTTCCTTGGAGTTTTGCGAGTGGTAGGGGGAGTATCTTCTATTTTAAGTGCATGGGTTATGAACAGGTTCCGAATGATAATGCTTGCTGTACCCGTGCTCTGATTGTGTATTGTGTTGCATGTGAATGTGTACAATCCAGTTGCATGATGAGTGAAAGACGAGTGTTGCATGTTAGCACCTTTCTCATAGATGTATGTGTTGCAGGGTCTCAGTTTGCATGTTGAGTTGTGTTGATATGAATGTCTGACTGAAGCTACCCAGGTTATGGAAATGCATATGTTGATATGACTGCTATTAAATTGTTTGCATGTAGGAAATGCCTTCTTTAAATGGATTTTGACACTGTCTTACATCGATTGCATGATAGGTTGTGATAACTTGAAATGCCTGACTGAACTTGTGATTTTTAGAATGATGCATGCGTTGAATGAAGCTGTAAACCGATTGCATGTCTTGATCGAACGAAATGTTGTGGAAGTTTGAATATGGAATGATAACTGATTGCATGGAAGCTATATATTGAGTCCGGATAATGTGTACTACTGATTGCATGGTGTGTGTATGTGCTTGAATGCGAGAATGCATGCGAGAAATAAATGTTGTACGTTGAATCCGCGTGTGGCGCATGGGATGCGTTGTGCTGGGAGCACGTAGTGTGAGAAACTACCTTCAGTCATCCAGCGTGGGACGCTGTAAAATCCTTGAGTGGGACTCGGGGTAGCCCTTGAGTGGGACTCGGGCTGTCTGTGAACACCGCCGTTGGCGCTGAGAGCGTTGGTGTCACTTGTGGACAAACGGTTAGGTACCTGTAAAACGGCCAAGCAGCTGGGAGCTGATCTGATAGCTGAGAGCTATGTATAAAAAGGCTGTGATGCCTACGTTGCAACGTCTGACCGATACACACGATGCGGAACCGAGTGAAACCTTCTGTGCTTATCATTGTTAATATTACTACTACTGTTAATGTTGTTGAAATTGATTCTTTTATCGTGTTGTACGTATATGTATGGTTGTGCAATTGGCAGATAACCTGAGTCGGTATCTATCATTTAAAATTTAAGATGCTCACCCCTGCAGTGGCCATTTTTCAGTGAATGTCTCTCGAGATGAGGACCAGAAGCAGAGCTGGAACGTTGGGCGAAGTGCTGATGCATTTGGAAGGCTTAATTAATATGATGTTAGATTAAGTCCTGACTGGTTCATGTCGGATGTTGGTGTTTTGGGATAAATAGAACCTTATTGACAAGGAGAAATCCAATTTTGTGTTTGTAAATATTGACGTATGCTCTTATTATATATATATGGATGTATGGTTTCGTGCGTGACATGCTATGTGCTACCTTGTTTCATGCTTGTGCTTTAATGAATACGCAGGGACGGCATGATTTAGCAGGTTATAGCCAAGTCTAAGTGAATTATGAGTTGTCTCTAGGAAGACTTATGTCGGATACGTTTGGGCGGAGTCATACCCCGCCCGAAGTATGGGAGCAATTCGCCCAAGCGTGAGGACTCGCGCTGAAGCGAGTAATTATCAGGGTGAGATACCGCCCATTATCCTTTCCTATCTGTTGTGATGCTAATGCAATCTAGACCCCGGTGTTGACCTCAGTTTTGGGCGTTGTGGTTGAGTCCGCCCAGGCGTCGTCATAAATAGTTGAGTTTGGCGGAATAGGTTCGGCCCTTCCTTCCCCCACAACCTACTACCACATATGTACATTGTAACTTCCCGTTTTCTGAGCGAAGTGCGAGCGTGAGGATTTATCGAGTGAACCCTTGTCCATATCCGATTGAGAAATTCCCTTGTGTTTGTGGGGCGTTGTGCTGATCTCGCTTAGGCGGTGACATACCTCGCCCAAGTAACTAGGACGGTTCACCCAAGTGTGTGGAACCATGCTGAAGCAAGCAGATACCAACGTGAGACTCCGCCTATCTACCTTCCTCCTCCGTTGTCGCACTATTATGTCTCGCTGGGCGGTGTTGGACATCGCCTGAGTAAGTGAATGTTGTGAAGTAGTCCGTCCAGGTGTTGTTGTGCCTTGCCGAACTGGACGGCGGTGTAATCACTTCCTCTTTCCTTCATAAACTACTCCTGCATGTGTATATCTCCCTTCTTCTTCCTTTATCTGTCTTCTGAAGCTGAACGCCAGAGTTCTCTGAGAAAGGATCAGCCCGTAGGAATGAATAAACGCTAATGTAAGGTTTACTTGAAGAGTTTCTCGTCTGATGTTGTATTGTCACACATCGTTCAGGCGGTGTGAGGCAACGGTTGAGCGGGTCACCTCGCCCTGGAGTCCGCCCAGGATAAATATACCCCGCCTAGCCAGGTAGGATGATTCGAACTCCGCCCTTCCACCGAATGCTACGCGTGTGAATGTATTAACATCTTCCCCTTATCTATTTCCTCCTATTGAGTGACCAGTGTTACTCGAAGGAAAGCCTCCTTGTGAAATCTCCTCTATCCGCTGCTGCATTACCTTACTCCGCCTAGACGGTGTCAGACCCCGTCTAAGCGAACAAACGGTGTTGTGTAATCCGCCCTGGTGCTGGTGTGTTACGATAAACCCATTGAGCCGGCCCCAGTCTTAGCTTCTCTGTAGGTTGCTATATGCGCGTGAATGCTCTTGTTTCCCCCCTTGCCTGCTCCCTTCTATATCAAATGTTACGTGACTGTTTTTGTGAAAAATTTCCTCATATTTTTGGAATTATTAGTTGCAAATAATAAGGTGTTACATTTTGGTATCAGAGCGGACCGAAAGGTCCAAGGCCAAGGTAAGCCTACCAAGTGTAAGTGGTTGTGTGTATGATCATGATTGTTATGGTGTGAATTTAACTTGACTGGTACTCTGTTACTGACTCGTGGGTGGGAGGAGTTGTTCCTCCTGGCCCGACTAATTGTGTGACATACGAGAACACATAATGGGCGTTACTAAATGTTAGACTAAATTCCGATTGGGATTAAGTAACTAGGAATACTTATCCTTGAATATTGATTTCAGGATAAGGGATGGCACATCGCCAAAGCATGGAGACTATAGCTACGGCATTCCAACGCTTTGCAGACGTGTTTGAAAGGCAGGGCCAGCCTCGAGCTGAGGAAGGCCAAGTAATGGACCGCTTCTTAAAAAGGAAGCCGAGTGAATTCTTAGGAGGACGGAACCCTGAGGCGGCGTTTAAGTGGACTCAGGAATTAGAAAGGATTTTTGGGGGTCTTCGCTGTACCGAAGCCCAGAAGGTGGAATGTGCAGTGTACATGCTGCGAGACGAAGCGGAGAACTGGTGAAAAATAGCCAGAAGCCGATTCCCCGAAGATGATAATCAACTGACGTGGAACGATTTCAAGGCCTGCTTCTTAGAGAAGTACTTTCCCGACACAGTGAGGAGTCGGAAAGAGCTGGAGTTTATGGAGTTAAAACAGGGCTCCATGACTGTGGAAGAATACGCGGCCAGATTCGAGGAATTATGCCTATTCTATCCGCCCTTCCAGCAGCCTGGGACAGAGAACTCTAAGTGTCTTAAGTTTGAGAACGGATTGAGATCGGATATCAAGAGGGCCTACAGATACCATGAGATACGGAGTTTCCCTGCATTAGTGAACAAATGTAGAATATTTGAGGAAGACGACAAAGCTCATTCGAGCCAGAGCAGCAGAAACCACTATTCCCTGAGGCCCCAACGACCTCATTTCAAAAAGCCAAGCAATGTTGGCAGGAGCAAACCTTTTTCTAAATTTGAAGGACGGAGTCAACCTGGAAGACGACCAGTGGTAGGAGACAGAAGGTGTTTTAAGTGTGGAGGAAATCACTTTGCCAGAGATTGCAAGGATGATGGTGATGTAGTGTGCTTTCACTGCAACAAGAGGGGACACATCCGCCCCGACTGCCCCCAACTACACCAAGCAGACGTTAATGTGCGTCAAGGAAGATTTCAAGAAAGGAACCGAGTGAACGATGACCAACGCCCTGGTGGTAGAGGCAACGGAGCCAGAGGAGACGGAATACAAGGGAGGAATACCGGCCCAACAGCGACAGGAAGGATCTACACCATCAACGCAGAGGATGTTGCACCAGCAAACGACCTAGTACAATGTAAGTGCTTACTTGGAATGAATACGCTTAATGTTGTTTTCGATTCGGGAGCTACCCATTCTTTTATAGCTGATGAGTGCATGGAGCGGTTGAAGTTACCGACTGTGTCTATGAATCGGACTTTGGAAGTGGCCAGCCCTACTGGCGCTAATGTGTTCACATCGTCCATATGTAAAAATGTAGCATTTGAGTTGTATGATCGGAGTTTCACCTTCGATCTGATTTGCATGCCTTTAAAGGGTCTTGATATCGTGCTTGGAATAGATTGGCTTTCAGCCAATAAGGTGTTAGTAGATTGTAGAAGCAGAGAGATAGTTTTTCCAAAACAGCCCACTGAGAATGACACAGCACCAGATATAACCCAACTATTTATGATGCTTTGTCTAACCAAGGATGGGAGTGAGACCCGAGTGAACGAAATTCCGATTGTCTGTGAGTTCACAAAAGTGTTCCCTGAAGACGTTCCGAGTGTGCCTCCTAATAGAGAAGTCGAATTCTCTATAGACTTGATCCCTGGAGCCGAACCGGTCTCCAGCGCACCCTATAGAATGTCCTCAACTGAATTGGCAGAGTTGAAGAAACAAGTGGATGAGTTACTTGAGAAGCAGTTCATTAGGCCAAGCGTGTCACCATGGGGCGCACCTGTGCTACTTGTTAAGAAGAAGGATGGCAGCATGAGACTTTGTATAGATTATCGACAGCTTAACAAACTCACAATCAAGAATCGGTACCCACTGCCTAGAATTGATGATTTAATTGACCAGCTGCGTGGAGCCTCAGTCTTCTCGAAAATTGATCTACGATCGGGGTATCACCAAATCCGAGTGAAGGACTCGGACATTCCTAAAACTGCTTTTAGGACTCGGTATGGTCACTACGAGTATGTAGTGATGCCGTTCGGTGTGATAAACGCCCCTGCTGTTTTCATGAATTACATGAACAGCATATTCCACTCCTTCTTGGATCGGTTTGTTGTTGTTTTCATCGATGACATCCTAGTTTATTCTAAGACGTCTGAGGAGCATGAAGGACATCTCAGAGCGGTACTCCAAGTGTTGAAGGAGAAACAATTGTTTGCAAAGCTCTCGAAGTGCGAATTCTGGATGGATGAGATCCATTTCCTCGGGCATGTGATTTCCGAGCGAGGCGTCTCGGTGGATCCTGCGAAGGTGGCTGCTGTAATAGCATGGGAGAGGCCCAGATCGGTCTCGGAAATAAGAAGTTTTATGGGCTTGGCAGGTTATTATAGGAGGTTCATCGAAGGTTTTTCTAAACTGGCATTACCCCTGACTAAATTGACTCAGAAAAATGTTCCCTTCGTGTGGAGTCCGGAGTGTGAGAACAGCTTCCAAGAGCTGAAGAATAAGTTGACGACTGCTCCGGTGTTGGCATTACCTGAGTTACGAGAAAGCTTCGTGGTCTATTGTGACGCGTCAGGACTCAGATTAGGGTGTGTACTCATGCAGAAAGATCGAGTGATAGTATATGCCTCTCGACAATTGAGACCCCACGAGCAGCATTATCCGACCCATGACTTGGAGCTGGCAGCAGTAGTTTTTGCATTGAAAATCTGGAGACATTACTTGTACGGGTCCAAATTTGAAGTGTACAGCGATCATAAGAGCCTCA
The DNA here is from genome assembly GCA_037962975.1 of Clitoria ternatea. NCBI lineage: Eukaryota > Viridiplantae > Streptophyta > Magnoliopsida > Fabales > Fabaceae > Clitoria > Clitoria ternatea. The sequence continues at coordinate 113,562,161 of CM075669.1, forward strand.
AATACCTATTCGACCAAAAGGAGCTGAACATGAGGCAGAGAAGATGGATTGAGTTTTTAAAGGACTACGATTTCGAGTTAAAATACCACCCGGGTAAGGCAAATGTCGTGGCAGACGCATTGCGTCGGAAATCCCTCCACATGGCAGCCATGATGGCAAAAGAAGTAGAGTTGTTGGAGCGGTTCCGAGACATGAACTTGCATGTTGACACCCCTTCCTCTCAGAAAATGACAATCGGTACGTTGAGGATTGCCAATGAATTCTTAAAATCCGTGTACGAGCAGCAACAGGCAGACCCTTACCTAGCTGAAATGAAGGAAATTCAGGCCAAAGGAAAGGATTTATCCTTGGCCGAGGGGTCAGATGGGATCTTCCGGGTGAGAAGCAGAATATACATACCGAGTGGAGGAAGATTAAGAAGAATGGTGCTTGACGAAGCCCACAAAAGCCTACTCAGCATTCACCCAGGAACCACGAAAATGTACCACGACTTGAGGAGACAGTTCTGGTGGCCCGGACTAAAGAAGGATGTGGCGGAGTACGTGGCCCAGTGTATCACTTGTCAGAAATCGAAGGTAGAGCACCAAAAACCGTACGGTGCAATGCAGCCTCTAGAGATCCCCGTGTGGAAATGGGACTCGATTGCGATGGATTTCATCATGGGATTACCCAAAAACCGAGCGGGCCATGATGCAATTTGGGTCATTGTTGACCGATTGACGAAGAGTGCACACTTCTTACCTGTAAATATGAAGTACCCATTGCTTAAGTTGGCTCGGATTTATATTCAAGAAGTTATCCGACTGCATGGCATACCTACTTCCATCGTATCAGATAGGGACCCTAGGTTTACGTCCAGGTTTTGGACCAGCATGCATCAAGAATTGGGGATGAAGCTTTGGCTTAGTTCTGCCTACCACCCCCAATCGGATGGACAATCCGAACGAACAATTCAGAGTCTAGAAGACTTATTGAGAGCGTATGTGTTAGAGTACGGTGGGGACTGGGAGCAGTACCTTCCCTTGATCGAGTTTACGTACAACAACAGCCATCATCACAGCATTGGCATGGCACCTTACGAGGCATTATATGGGCGTAGATGCCGAACCCCACTCTGCTGGTCGGAAGCGGGTGAAAGTCTACTATTGGGACCAGACATCGTGAAGCAAACCACAGAACAAATCCGAGTGATAAGGGAGAAGATGAAAGCATCACAAGACAGGCAGAAGAGCTACCATGACAAGCGCATCAAGCCATTGGAATTTTCAGTCGGAGATCGAGTGTTTCTGAGAACCTCTCCGAGTAAAGGAGTTGGACGAGCCTTAAAAAGTGGGAAGTTAAGCCCTCGCTACATTGGACCTTATGAGGTGTTAGAACGGATCGGCCCCGTGGCATACCGCCTCGCATTACCAACCCACTTGTCCCGATTGCACGACGTATTTCATGTGTCCTAACTAAGAAAGTATTTACATGACCCCAGCCACACGATGCCTGACGATGAAGTAGAGATCAAAGAAGACCTGACCACTATGACTACACCGATTGGAATCGTGGACCGATCGGTAAAACGCTTGAGAAACAAGAACGTAAGGCTGGTTAAGGTGGAGTGGCAGCAACGCAAGACCACCTCCTGCACGTGGGAACGCGAAGATGCCATAAGACAGCAGTACCCCGAGTTGTTCATTTAGGTGAGTTACCAACTAAAGCTTCACATGAATTACCAACTGAATTTCGGGGACGAAATTCTTTTCAAGTGGGGGAGAACTGTAACATCCCCATTTTAATTATAGGCAATGGAACTAAATAAAAAGTCAACAAGTCAACACCTCCCTTAATTTAATTAACTATGATGCAACAGGATAATTAACGTGAAAGCATGGTGGCATGGGCAGGATTATCGCGTTTCCCCATCCCACCATACTGCACTCCGCGCGAGTATATATATATTCGGGTGATGGTCATGCTCTTCACGCAGAAACCCAGCGAGCTTCCTTCTTCGTTCTTCTTTTCTCTTGTTTCCTCCCTTTCCTTCTCTGCCCTCCAGTCCATTCCTGCTTCGAAGAGTTGAGTGACGGTGCTACAGTAGAGTGGAACCCCCACACGAGAAGGGACGATCGTCAAGTGACGCAGCAGGGAGCAGAACCACCCCTCAAGCAGAAAAGTTCCTTGGAGTTTTGCGAGTGGTAGGGGGAGTATCTTCTATTTTAAGTGCATGGGTTATGAACAGGTTCCGAATGATAATGCTTGCTGTACCCGTGCTCTGATTGTGTATTGTGTTGCATGTGAATGTGTGCAATCCAGTTGCATGATGAGTGAAAGACGAGTGTTGCATGTTAGCACCTTTCTCATAGATGTATGTGTTGCAGGGTCTCAGTTTGCATGTTGAGTTGTGTTGATATGAATGTCTGACTGAAGCTACCCAGGTTATGGAAATGCATATGTTGATATGACTGCTATTAAATTGTTTGCATGTAGGAAATGCCTTCTTTAAATGGATTTTGACACTGTCTTACATCGATTGCATGATAGGTTGTGATAACTTGAAATGCCTGACTGAACTTGTGATTTTTAGAATGATGCATGCGTTGAATGAAGCTGTAAACCGATTGCATGTCTTGATCGAACGAAATGTTGTGGAAGTCTGAATATGGAATGATAACTGATTGCATGGAAGCTATATATTGAGTCTGGATAATGTGTACTACTGATTGCATGGTGTGTGTGTGTGCTTAAATGCGAGAATGCATGCGAGAAATAAATGTTGTACGTTGAATCCGCGTGTGGCGCATGGGATGCGTTGTGCTGGGAGCACGTAGTGTGAGAAACTACCTTCGGTCATCCAGTGTGGGACGCTGTAAAATCCTTGAGTGGGACTCGGGGTAGCCCTTGAGTGGGACTCGGGCTGTCTGTGAACACCGCCGTTGGCGCTGAGAGCGTTGGTGTCACCTGTGGACAAACGGTTGGGTACCTGTAAAACGGCCAAGCAGCTGGGAGCTGATCTGATAGCTGAGAGCTATGTATAAAAAGGCTGTGATGCCTATGTTGCAACGTCTGACCGATACACACGATGCGGAACCGAGTGAAACCTTCTATGCTTATCATTGTTAATATTACTACTACTGTTAATGTTGTTGAAATTGATTCTTTTATCGTGTTGTACGTATATGTATGGTGGTGCAATTGGCAGATAACCTGAGTCGGTATCTATCATTTAAAATTTAAGATGCTCACCCCTGCAGTGGCCATTTTTCAGTGAATGTCTCTCGAGATGAGGACCAGAAGCAGAGCTGGAACGTTGGGCGAAGTGCTGATGTATTTGGAAGGCTTAATTAATATGATGTTAGATCAAGTCCTGACTGGTTCATGTCGGATGTTGGTGTTTTGGGATAAATAGAACCTTATTGACAAGGAGAAATCCAATTTTGTGTTTGTAAATATTGACGTATGCTCTTATTATATATATATGGATGTATGGTTTCGTGCGTGACATGCTATGTGCTACCTTGTTTCATGCTTGTGCTTTAATGAATACGCAGGGACGGCATGATTTAGCAGGTTATAGCCAAGTCTAAGTGAATTATGAGTTGTCTCTAGGAAGACTTATGTCGGATACGTTTGGGCGGAGTCATACCCCGCCCGAAGTATGGGAGCAATTCGTCCAAGCGTGAGGACTCGCGCTGAAACGAGTAATTATCAGGGTGAGATACCGCCCATTATCCTTTCCTATCCGTTGTGATGCTAATGCAATCCAGACCCCGGTGTTGACCTCTGTTTTGGGCGTTGTGGTTGAGTCTGCCCAGGCGTCGTCATAAATAATTGAGTTTGGCGGAATAGGTTCGGCCCTTCCTTCCCCCACAACCTACTACCACATATGTACATTGTAACTTCCCATTTTCTGAGCGAAGTGCGAGCGTGAGGATTTATCGAGTGAACCCTTGTCCATATCCGATTGAGAAATTCCCTTGTGTTTGTGGGATGTTGTGCTGATCTCGCTTAGGCGGTGACATACCTCGCCCAAGTAACTAGGATGGTTCGCCCAAGTGTGTGGAACCATGCTGAAGCAAGCAGATACCAACGTGAGACTCCGCCTATGTACCTTCCTCCTCCGTTGTCGCACTATTATGTCTCGCTGGGCGGTGTTGGACATCGCCTGAGTAAGTAAATGTTGTGAAGTAGTCCGTCCAGGTGTTGTTGTGCCTTGCCGAACTGGACGGCGGTGTAATCACTTCCTCTTTCCTTCATAAACTACTCCTGCATGTGTATATCTCCCTTCTTCTTCCTTTATCTGTCTTCTGAAGCTGAACGCCCAGAGTTCTCTGAGAAAGGATCAGCCCGTAGGAACGAATAGACGCTAATGTAAGGTTTACTTGAAGAGTTTCTCGTCTGATGTTGTATTGTCACACATCGTTTAGGTGGTGTGAGGCAACGGTTGAGCGGGTCACCTCGCCCTGGAGTCCGCCCAGGATAAATATACCCCGCCTAGCCAGGTAGGATGATTCGAACTCCGCCCTTCCACCAAATGCTACGCGTGTGAATGTATTAACATTTTCCCCTTATCTATTTCCTCCTATTGAGTGACCAGTGTTACTCGAAGGAAAGCCTCCTTGTGAAATCTCCTCTATCCGCTGCTGCATTACCTTACTCCGCCTAGACGGTGTCAGACCCCGTCTAAGCGAACAAACGGTGTTGTGTAATCCGCCCAGGTGCTGGTGTGTTACGATAAACCCATTGAGCCGGCCCCAGTCTTAGCTTCTCTGTAGGTTGCTATATGCGCGTGAATGCTCTTGTTTCCCCCCTTGCCTGCTCCCTTCTATATCAAATGTTACGTGACTGTTTTTGTGAAAAATTTCCTCATATTTTTGGAATTATTAGTTGCAAATAATAAGGTGTTACAATGCGGGTAAATATCTAAGTTGTGTACATTTATTTTCTACTGAATGTATGATGCTTGTGTGATTCCGAGTAAGTGAGGACTAAGGTAAATTCAGGTGATGTGAGATATAAGACCCTCTTCTGAATGAAGAAGGGTTGGGCGATTCCGAGTGGATAAGTATAGAATAAATCCGAGTGTGACTTAACTTGGTGAATTCCTCCTAGTAGGAATGGGTCAAAGTATTCCCCGGGTGCAGAATGGATAATATATCCCGAGTGAATTGAGGCTGAACTATACTGAGTGGAGTTACTCACTTCAGCGAATAAGGGTTTGCTATAAGGGTTCGCTCCAGCGAGTGTGAATGGAAGGAAGGTTTCGGGTTGGTTTGCTTAAGCGAATGGTGTTTCGCCCGAGCGAGATGGGCTGTCTCGCCCAAGCGAGTTTGGGTCTCGCTTGAGCGGGTGAACGCTAATGGGTTTCGCTTAAGCTTGGTTCTTCCGCTGTCGTTTTTTTGTCTTCCCTTCCTTTGTTCGGTACATGTAATTCCGAGTGGGAATTTGACTTAAAGACTTCCCGAGTATGAACTTATTCGAAATTCCCCGAGTGGAAAGGAGCTAGAGTATTTCCGAGTGAATGAAGTTTTAAAATCTTTAAGCGAGACTTGACCCTGTAGAATTTTCAAGGTATGAAGGATTAAGTAAGCCGAGTGAAAAATATGTGGAACATTTTCGAGTGATACGAGACTGAGGAAAATATTCCGAGTGAGAAGAACTTATAGTTTCTGAGTGTAATGGCTGAGGGGATAATTCCTGAGTGAACTTAAGTTCGGATTACGGGTGATAAGGTCACTGAGTGAACTTAAGCTTCGATACCGAGTGATGTGAAATACCGAGTGGACTTGAGTCAATCCCGAGTGGTCGAGATTATCCGAGTGCCTCGTTTGCTTGGGCGAATAAGGTTTCGCTCCAGCGAATCGTGGTCCGCTTAGGCGCTTCCTTCCGCTGACCATTGTTTAAACGACAGGGAGCCTTGCTAACACGGGAGCGTTCCGTCTCGATTTTTCCTTTCCTTGGTCAGGTTCTTGTTCCAATTTTTCCCTGTTGGCCGTGAGGAATTTTGGGAAAAATTTTTCTTTTGTTTCAGATTTTATTTAATTTACTTAGGATGTTTCAATTACCGGAGATTTATTGACGGATTTTCCCGTTTGGCTTTACCATTGACGATGCTGACTCGTAAGAATCAGCCATTTGTATGGAATCTTGATTGTGAAAGGAGTTTCCAAGAGTTGAAAGTTAGACTCACTTCTGCTCCTGTGTTGGCCTTGCTGGACTTATTGGATGAGTTCATGGTGTATTACGATGCTTCCAAGCTCGGTCTTGGTTGCGTATTAATGCAAAAGGAGCGTGTGATAGCTTATGCGTCAAGACAGTTACGACCGCATGAGGTTAATTACCCTACACATGATCTTGAATTGGCGACGGTTGTTTTTGCATTGAAGTTATGGCGACACTACTTGTATGGCTCAAAGTTCGTGGTCTTTAGTGATCACAAGAGTCTTAAATATCTTTTCGATCAGAAGGAGCTTAATATGCGCCAACGACGATGGATGGAGTTTCTGAAGGACTATGAGTTTGAGTTGAGGTATCATCCCAGAAAGGCGAATATAGTTGTCGATGCGTTGAGCCAAAAATCGTTGTATATTTCTATGATGATGACGAAAGAGATGGAGTTAATTGAACAATTTAGAAATTTGAATGTGGGCATGGAAACTTATACCCCCAAGAAAATGTCTCTTGAAATGTTGAAGGTCACGAATGAATTTCTTGAATATGTGATAGTACGACAACCCAATGATGAATACCTGATTGAGATGAAGAAAACCCAAGAGAAAGGGAAGAATTTGTTCCTAGTGGAAGGTCAAGATGGCATTTGGCGTGTGAAGGGACGAATTTACGTTCCCTCAAGTGGTGATGTGAGAAAATGTACTTGAGGAAGCTCACAAGAGTATATTAAGCATTCATCCTAGTTCTACCAAAATGTATCAAGATCTGAGAAGAATTTTTGGTGGCCCGATATAAAGCGTGATGTGGCAAACTTTGTGGCGTCTTGCCTTATTTGTCAGAAGGTGAAGGTCGAGCATCAAAGACCATCTGGTTATTTGAGACCATTGGAGATTCCTGTTTGGAAATGAGATAGCATAGCTATGGATTTTGTGTCTGGGCTACCCAGAACTCGTGCTGAAAATGATGCCATATGGGTGATTGTAGATCGGTTGACGAAGTGTGCTCATTTCTTACCCATAAATATGAAGAGTTCAATGGAGAAATTAGCCCAATTGTATATAAAGGAGATTGTTAGATTACATGGTGTACCGTCTAGCATTATATATGACCGTGATCCTCAGTTTACTTCTCGGTTTTGGGGAAGTTTGCATGATGAATTAGGTTCTAAGTTGAAACTTAGTTCCGCATATCATCCTCAAACCGATGGACAATCCGAAAGAACAATATAAAGTCTTGAAGACTTGTTGAGGGCTTGTGTTCTTGAACACGGTGGATGTTGGGAGAGATTCTTACCGTTGATTGAGTTTACATACAACAACAGCTATCATAGCTCTATTGGTATGGCACCCTATGAGGCACTTTATGGAAGAAAATGTAGAACGCCTCTATGTTGGCTGGAGACTGGTGAGAACTTGGCTTTGGGGCCAGAGATTGTTCAAGAGACTACTGAGCAGATTAGAAAGATACAAGAGAATATGAAGATTGCTCAAGATAGACAGAAGAGTTATTATGACAAGAGACATAAACCCCTTGAGTTTCAAGTGGGTGACCATGTATTTTTAAAGGTCTCACGTGACAAAGGAATTGGTAGGGCATTAAAAAGTGGAAAGTTGAGCCCTAGATTTATTGGACCTTATCAGGTATTGGAGCGGATTTGTGACGTTGCTTATCGGATAACACTCCCTCCGCATCTCTCTAATCTACACAACGTGTTTCACGTGTCGCAGTTGAGAAAATATATTCATGATCCTCTACATGTGATTCCTATGGACGAGATTGATGTACGAGATGATTTATCTATACCTCCTGTTTCTATTCGCATCGTCGAGCATTCCGTGAAGAAATTGCGGAACAAGTTGGTACCTTTGGTGAAGGTCGCTTGGAAACATGGAAACGTGGAGACATTCACATGGGAACGTGAGGACGACATCAGAGAGCGATATCCCGACGTGTTCGAATCTGGTAAGTTAAATTTCGGGGACGAAATTCTCTTTTTGGTGGGGCGGATTGTAACATCCCAAATTTTAAAATAGAGCATTAATTAAGGAGAAATAAATATTGACAAATTGAAGGTAAATTATTTAATGTCCCAAAATATTTGAAATAATTAAATTGAGAGTTTTGGGGACTGCTGGTAAATTGAGGAGACCGGATAAGCTAAAAATAAGCCCGGTTGAGATATGGGTGCCAGACTAAGTATCTCTGATTGAGATGATATTGGTCAGGGCTGTTAAGGATAATATTGGGAATTCGAATATGTATTTGGAATAATTTTTAGATGAAGTATTGAGCCCAAACGAAGAGCCTTTTATGGAAAAACGATGAAGCTTTAATGAATGGAATTAAAAATAAACCCAAAAGCCCAATTTCCCTTCTAATTTCACGTTGGCTTCTTCTCATTTCCGTGGCAACCATTCCTCTTCTTCTTTTCTCTACTTTTCCTTCTCCTTCTTTATCTCTTCTTCTTCCAAAACTCTAGACAATTGGTGTCACCTTCATCCTTCCCCATTTTCGTTTGAAGAGGCTTGAAAGAAGCTTGAGGCTTGGAGTTCCTCTCCTCTTTACCCTCTATTTTTGCAGATCTCTCTCCCTCTATTGAACCCATTTCATTTTTGGGTGTGAGGTAAGAAATACTCACCCTTATATTGAGTTTTTACCATGGATATGTGATAATATGAGTTTTGGGAACCATACATGTGAATGGGTGTTCACTTAAGGCATTTGATGCATAAACCCTAGAGTGAGCTATTGTGGATGCATGTGTTTAAGTGAAATGAGGGGAATGAATGCATTTATGTTGGAAGAAGATGGTAAATGATAACCCATTGATGATGGTTGTTGGGTTTTAAGAAACCCATGAATGGGTTTAGTACTAATCTGGGGGAAATGTATAATGGGGGTAGATGAGCATTTATTGTTGGTAATAGATGTAGTTTATGATGAGTAATGGCCATTGGCGATGGAAATTGGTTGGTGGAGGTCATTGATAGAGAAACCCATGAATGGGTTTAGTACTAATCTCATAATAATGAATGGTGGCACCTAACCCATGGTGGTTATGGTCGGTAAAATGAAATAAAAGAGGTTGAGAGTTAAAATGATATAAATACCAAGTTATTGAAATATATGAGTATTTGAGTCTTGGTGGGTAAATAGAAAATTGATTGTGTGATTTGTTGTGATGTAGGAAGTGACCTCATTGATGAGGCGGAACCGTCAAACCGTGTTGATCACTACTTCACTTGGGGTAGGAGGGGGTAACTATTCTAAATGCATGATTTCATCCATTGATGATGTGAATATATATATATACATATATATGTGTGTGTGTGTGTGTGTGTGTGATTATGTTGATGTTGTTTGAATGGATAATGTGATAATGTTATGATTTGGATGCATTTAGAATGATGATTGTTGTGTGGCATTGTGTTTGGGATAATGATATGATGTTGTGATTAGATCTTAATGATGAAATATGATGATGGTTTAAGACCATGTGTGAATTGAAATCCATGATATGAAATATCCCAAAGATGTATGCTAAATTGATGAATGTGTATGCCACTAACTATTAATGAGTATAAGTTCTGAGGAGAATTGGAAATAATTAAGGATGATGAGAATATTGAAATCCACCAAGTGGTGGTGATGAATGATCAAATATGGAGTGGCATTTAGGATGCACAGTGTGAGGATGCACTTGATTTGCATTTGCATTGCATCCATGGCATATCATTGCTGTCTATGTGGAATGTTAAGGGGTTCTACTAGGCGGGCCTAGTGGGAGGGTGGCTCAGTGCACAAGCGTATTGTTGTTTTCCCCCTGTGACTCGGTGTGTGAGACACGAAGCTGTCCATAGTTTGTGTGTTTGAATATGTTAACAGGTCCAAAGATGTGCAAAGATTTTGATAATGACAAACACTCTTGAAGAAACCGATGCAAAAACAAAGACATGAAATCAGAATTGAAGTAACAGCGAAGCTAATCGATTAGGCCATAGATGCTAATCGATTAGGAGCTTTCTGTTTTGGAATTAATTGCATCAGGTATGAAAGCTAATCGATTAGGAAGCCAAATAATCGATTAGGTACACACTGGAATTAAGGTAATCGATTATACACCAGAGACTAATCGATTACAACAATCAGAAATGGGACAAAATGCATCAGGTATGAAAGCTAATCGATTAAGGGAACCATATAATCGATTAGTGAGTCACTGGATTTAAGGTAATCGATTGCAAGACATGCTAATCGATTAGGATGCTGCGAAAACAAATTAAATGCATCAGGTACAGATGCTAATCGATTAGAGGAAATGAAATAATCGATTAGCGACTCTCTGACTTGAAGCTAATCGATTACAACGCGAGGATGTAATCGATTACGCTAGTGGAAAAACAGATTTAAGTGGGAAACCAGGTCATGTCTCCACCATTCTTCAAATTTCCACTAACTACAACGGCTATGATGGACTAGGGCACTCCTCAACAGCTATCTTGGCTCTATAAATTGAAGAGGAAGACAAGCACAAATATACAACTAAGAAGCAACAATTCATAGCTCTATTTTGTGCTTTGTAAGCCTATTTCTTGCATATTGTACTTTCACTTGTATATCCTCTCATCTTGAGAGATTAGAATTTGGGAGAGCTTTTCATTTGTATATCTGCTCTATTAAGAGAGTATATTGATTGTAAACACAAACTCCAAACACAAGATATTCACTCTAGGTTGAGTGGTTGTTCACTCTAGGTTGAGTGGTTACAAAGGTTGAGGATTCAATCTTTGGGATATTGTGAGATTGAGAGATTAGGTGGGTTGCCCTTATACTTGTGAGGATTGGGTTCTTGAGTGTGGGACACTAGGAAGCCGCAATTGCTCAAAGTTGTATCTCTAGTCTACAATAGTGGAAAATCCTCTAAGTGGGTTGCTTAGAGGCGAGACGTACACCGGATTGGGTGGAACTCGTTACATCGGTTTGCAAGCTTCTCTTCCTTACTCTTTTACTTTCATTTACTGCATATTTGTTGATTGGTATTGATTGGTTGAGAAGAGCTCACTTGAACTTGCTTAATTTGTTATACCTCTAATATTGCACACCAAGTGTTTGATAAATTGCTTCAGCAATATTTCTCATTGTAGTGCATTGCTTGTTATCCTCCACTATATTTCACTTGCATAATCTCACGATCTTGGTTATAAAAATCAATTTCAAAGGTATTCCAATCAAAAGTTTTAAAACTCAATTCACCCCCCCTCTTGAGTATTGAGGCCACTTGAACAACAAGTGGTATCAGAGCTTGACTCTTGGTAAATCAAGCTTAACAGCTTCAAGAGATTAAATGGCCTCAAGTTCTCAAAATGTTTTTCCCGAGGGTGGTGCTATAAATAGACCTCCCGCTTTCAATGGGGAAGGGTATGTGTTTTAGAAAGAAAGAATGAAAATCTTCATTCAATCAATTGACTTGAGAATATGGAATACCATTGAAAATGGTCCTTATATACCGATGCATACTATAGATAGCAAGAATGTTGAAAAACCTGTAGATGAATGGACAAGCGAGGAAGAAAAGAAAGTCCAATATGGCTACAAGGCCAAAAATCTCATTACTATGTCTTTAGGTCAAGATGAATTTTTTAGAATAATGACATGCCAAACTGCTAAAGAAATGTGGGATACTCTTCAAGTAACCCATGAAGGTACTAATGATGTAAAGGACTCCAAAATTAGTACCTTGACTAGCCAATATGAATGCTTTAGGATAAATTCAGGAGAATCTATTGTAGATATGCAGAAAAGGTTTACACTTATTATCAACCATCTTATTACTCTTGGCAAAGTATATACTAACAAAGAGCTTGTGCACAAAATTTTGAAAAGTCTTAGCAGGGAATGGCAACCTCTTGTCACAGCAATAAAACAATCTCCTAGCATCAATGAAATGTCTCTTGCAACACTCTTTGGAAAATTGTAAGAACAAGAGCAAGAACTTAAAGCATTGAAGCTAGCCGAGGAAGAGGAGAAATCCACCAAGAAGAAAGGGCTAGCCCTCAAAGCCACCTCCATGCATGAGGAAGAATCATGCAGTGACTTAGATGAAGAAGAAGAGTTTGGGCTATTCGTAAAAAGATTTGGAAGATTCATGAAGAACAAAAAGTTCCAAAAGAACTTTAAGCCCCAAGGTAAGAAACCTACCTCTAATGAAACTTCCTCTTCACCAAGTTGTTTTGAATGTGGCAAGGAAGGGCACTTCAAAGCCGATTGTCCAAACCTCAAAAAGAAGGGCAAGGACAAACAAAGAAGAAGAAGAGCCTATATTGCTTGGGATGAGAACGATGTGAGCAGCTCCGACGACTCGGAAGATGAGCAAGCCAATCTTTGCTTAATGGCAAATCATCAAGAAGAAGATAATGAGGTAAATCTTCTTGACTTAGATAAAAATGAGCTGTTAGATGCATTTGAAGAATTATATGATAAATTTACAAAAATCTCTAGTAAACTCAAAGCATCAAGGAAAACTAGTGATACCCTTGAATTGCATCTCATGGAAGTATGTAAAGAAAATGAGAGCTTAAAAGAAGAACTAGAGAAAGTTCAAACATGCTCTAAGGATAAACCATGTGATTTTGCAAAAAGGTGCATTGTATTAGAAACCAAGGTTGAAGACCTAAATAGGACACTAGAGAAATTCACAAATGGAAGAGAAAATTTGAATATCCTACTTGGGCAACAAAAATGCATGTTTAGTAAAACCGGTTTAGGATATGACCAAGAACATAGTAACCATAAAATGGAGAAACACTATGAAAGTTTCTTTGCACCACCAAGCAAATCCTCCTCACCGTTCATGAAATGCAATCATTGTGGTTCCAAAGGACATAGTGCTTATAAGTGTAGTGTTAGAAAACTAGGACCAAAGGTCTTAAGAAAGGTGTGGGTTCCCAAAGGAACGTTCCCACAAGCTAACCTTAAAGGACCCAACATAAAATGGGTACCTAGTTCTCTAAAATGATTTTGTTTTCTAGGTATGCTTCAAGGCAAGCAACACCCATTGGTACTTGGATAGCGGGTGTTCAAAGCATATGACGGGAGACATAACCAAATTTACATCATTCACTCCCAAAAGGAAAGGAAGTGTCACCTATGGAGACAACACTAAAGGAAGAATCCTAGGCATTGGAAATATTGGTAAGAATTCTTCCACCTCCATAAGTGACGTATTGTATGTTGAAGGCCTCAAACATAATCTACTTAGCATAAGTCAATTATGTGACAAAGGATATAGAGTGTTATTTGAATCAAATTGTTGCATAATTGAGCATAAGACTAATAAGCAAATTAAGTTTGTAGGCCAAAGAATTGATAATATTTACATGATTGATATGGATAGTTTGTCTACAAATGATGAACAATGCTTCATTTCAAAAGAAGATGAAACATGGCTATGGCATAGAAGAATAGCTCATATACATGTAGACCACTTGAACAAACTTGTTTCTAAAGATTTAGTAATTGGTCTACCAAAGCTTAAATTTGAAAATAGATTTTGTGATGCATGTCAAAAGGGAAAACAAGTAAAGGCATCTTTTCAATCCAAAAACATTGTTTCTACTCAAAGGCCTTTACAACTTTTGCACATGGACTTATTTGGACCATCCAAAATCAAAAGCTTTGGAGGCAATTACTATGGTCTAGTTATAGTAGATGACTATTCAAGATATACATGGACATTGTTTCTTGCTCATAAAAATGAAGCATATCATGCATTCAAGAAACTTGCAAAGATTATCCAAAATGAGCAAAATTCAAAAATTGCATCCATTAGAACTGATCATGGGGGAGAATTTGAAAATCAATCTTTTGAAAAGTTTTGCGAAAAACATGGTATTAATCACAACTTCTCAGCTCCTAGAACTCCACAACAAAATGGAGTAGTTGAAAGAAAGAATAGATCTTTAGTGGAGCTTGATAGAACCATGCTAAATGAAAACAATATTGCAAAACATTTTTGGGCCGATGCGGTAAACACCGCGTGTTATGTTATGAATAGATGTTTGATAAGGCCTATTTTAAAGAAAACCCCCTATGAGCTTTACAAGGGTAGAAAACCCAACATTGCATACTTTCATATTTTTGGATGTAAATGTTTTGTGCTAAACAATGGAAAGGATAATCTAGGAAAGTTTGATGCAAAATCTGATGAGGCAATATTCCTGGGATATTCTCAATCAAGTAAATCTTATAGAATTTTCAACAAACAAACACATACCATTGAGGAATCTATTCATGTCAAATTTGATGAAAATAGCCATAACCCTCCAAGAAAGGAAGATGTTGATGATCTTGTAGGTACCTTCCAAGAAATGAACTTGCAAGACAAAGAAGAAGAAGTCAACAATGATGAAGGTGCAACACAAATTGAGAGACAACAAGATTGGGTAACCTTGAAGGATCATCCCTTGGACAAAATCATTGGAGAAATAACCAAAGGGGTAAGTCCTCGAAACGCCATTAGAAATGCATGAAATCACTTGGCTTTTGTATCCCAAATAGAACCCAAAAATATTGATGAAGCCATTATTGATGAACATTGGATGTTGGCCATGCAAGAAGAGTTAAACCAATTTGAAAGAAATGAAGTTTGGGAACTTGTGCCAAGACCCAATAATCATCTAATAATAGGCACCAAATGGGTTTTTAGAAATAAGCTAGATGAAAATGGTATAATAACTAGAAACAAAGCTAGACTAGTTGCAAAGGGATACAACCAAGAAGAAGGAATAGACTATGAAGAAACATATGCTCCCGTAGCTAGGTTAGAAGCCATTAGATTATTGCTAGCTTTTGCATGTTGTATGGATTTCAAACTGTATCAAATGGATGTCAAAAGTGCGTTCTTAAACGGCTACATTCAAGAAGAAGTTTATGTAGATCAACCTCCCGGTTTTGAAAATCATAAATTTCCAAACCATGTCTTCAAATTGAGAAAAGCTTTATATGGTTTGAAGCAAGCTCTAAGAGCTTGGTATGAAAGATTAAGCAAATTCCTTTTAGAACACAACTTTGAAAGAGGAAAGGTTGATACTACATTGTTTATAAAACGCAAACATAATGACATCCTCTTGGTACAGATTTATGTAGATGACATAATATTTGGTGCTACTAATGAAAATCTTTGTCAAGAATTTGCCAAGATTATGCAGAATGAGTTTGAAATGTCCTTGATGGGAGAACTCACCTTCTTCCTTGGACTACAAATAAAACAAGCCATTGATGGAACGTTCATTAGCCAAACTAAATATTGTAAGGAACTACTTAAAAGGTTTGGAATGGACAAGGCAAACGAGATAGCTACACCCATGAGCACATCCTGCTATCTAGACAAAGACGAAAAGGGTAAGGACATTGAAATCACCAAATATCGAGGTATGATTGGATCCTTACTGTATTTAACTGCGAGTAGACCTGATATTATGTTTGCGGTATGCATGTGTGCTAGATATCAAGCATGTCCTAAAGAATCACATTTGACTGCCGTAAAAAGAATTTTGAAATATCTTGTGGGTACTCAAAATGTTGGTTTATGGTATCCCAAAGGTGTTGAATGTAATCTTTTAGGATATTTTGATTCCGACTTTGCGGGGTGTAAGCTTGATAGAAAAAGTACTAGTGGTACATGCCATTTGCTTGGTAGTTCCCTTGTTTCTTGGCATAGCAAGAAACAAGCAAGTGTTGCATTGTCAACGGCTGAGGCAGAATATGTAGCAGCTGGTAGTTGTTGTGCTCAAATTCTTTGGATGAGACAACAACTTCTTGATTTTGGTATTACCTTGAATAAAGTCCCCATTAAATGTGATAACACTAGTGCCATTAATATCTCGAAAAATCCAGTAATGCACTCTAGAACCAAGCACATTGAGATTAGGCATCACTTTATTAGAGATCATGTGTTAAAAGGGGATTGTGTACTTGAACATGTAGAAACTTCTAGGCAACTAGCTGATATTTTCACAAAACCCTTGGCTAGAGAGCAATTCATTCACATAAGAAGAGAGTTAGGCATTCTTGACATGTCCAGTTGTGTTTGAATCTTTTGATAAGAACCTTGTTGAATGGCATAATGCATGGTATATATCACATTTCATGTTTGGAACCTTGCTGTATGAAAAATGTGAAGTTTTTGAGTCAATAATCGATTACATGCCTCATTACAATCGATTACTGTGCTTCTGTTTCCATTCTAATCGATTAGAACATACCCATAATCGATTACAATCATTCTGTTTTTAAGATAATCGATTATCATTGATCTATAATCGATTACAAAGCTTCTGTTTCAGGTTCAAAACGTTTCCTCTTCTCTATAATCGATTACCAACTTGCTCCAATCGATTAGGACGATTCTGTTTCTAAACTAATCGATTACCCCAAGCCTCTAATCGATTACCCTCTGCACAAAACGTTTGAAATTCCCCAGAAACAATGACCTAATCGATTACCACCTGTCTCGTAATCGATTAGTACGCGTTCTGCAGAGTCAAAACTACAATTTCCTAGGCTCACTCGAACCACTC
The DNA here is from genome assembly GCA_037962975.1 of Clitoria ternatea. NCBI lineage: Eukaryota > Viridiplantae > Streptophyta > Magnoliopsida > Fabales > Fabaceae > Clitoria > Clitoria ternatea. The sequence continues at coordinate 113,578,894 of CM075669.1, forward strand.
CCTCTCTTAACTTACTTCACTCCTTTCTAAACTCTCTTTCCTCCTTCCCAAACCTAATTCTCACCTATAAATACCCCTCCCTTCACCTTCTCATCTCACACCACCTCCTTCCTCCCAAACCTCTCTAAAACTCTCTAGCACTCATCTCTCTTCATCTCCTTCTTTTGCATTTTCCACCATGTCTACTTCTAGAACTGTCAAGAGAGCTAGGTCCTCTGCAGCTCAAGCCCATAACCCCCTTGACTTCTCAAGGTTCTTCTCTTCTCCCAGAGAACTTCAAAATTTTATGAAGAATTTTTCTGAAAGGGAGATTATGACCCCTCATTACACCGTTGCTGACACTTTTGACAACCCGAGCCTTACCTTCACCCAAAGCCTCAACCACTACAACCTCTTCCCCTTCTTATCCCTCAAAGAAGAAGAATACTATCCTGAGCTTATGAGAGTATTCTACTGCAACCTCCGCCTTGTCAATGGGATGGTTGAATCCAAGGTGAAAAACACCACCATCAAACTCTCAAATGCCCAATTTGCAGAAATTTCCAAACTGCCCCTCAACAATGCTGACTTTGATGGAGGCGAACCCAAGGATGAATGGGGTTTTAATCCCATCACTGCCCGCCGTTCTTTGTGGAAGCCGGATCCTCCCATGAGCAACCACAAACTAGTTGGCCACTTGACCATGAACAACCGCCTGCTCCACTTCTTCTTGGTCAAGATGATTGTTCCCCGTGGTGGGAACTATGCTCTGGTTGAAGAGGACGATGTCCTCTTAATGTGGGCCATGCTGAACCACAAAGAGATCAACTGGGTTCAGTTGATCAAATTCCACATGTGCCATGCCAAGGACCAGCAAAAGCTCCCTTATGGTATCCTCCTCACCAAAATTTTTAAATTCTGTGGTGTTGATTTGGCAGGGGAACTCTCTGAAAAAGTGCCCCCAAGAGCTTACATTGGCACTTCCCACCTCAATAAAATGGGCATGGTCAACATTGCTGGAATGTGGATTCTAAGGAGTGACCGGGAACATGGTGCCAACCCCTTTGCTGAACCTGCTGCTCCTCCTCCTCCTCCACCTCAACCACAAGCTGCACCATCAGCCTCTTCATCTGCACCCCAAGCAGACCCATTTGCATCTCTCTACGCCCATCTTGATCGCCGCTTCGATCGACTTGAAAACTCCCTCCAAGAGTTTTCAATGACCGAGCAGCAACATTTTGAGATGATGCAGCAGCGTTATGAAGAGCTGGCTCATCAAATTACAGAAATCCGCTTCTTCAACCTGGATAATTAGATTTTTAGTTATGTTTTGTTTAGCTGTTGGTTTCTTTTTGTTGTTTTCTGAATTTTGAATAATTTTACTTCTTGTATTTCCCATTTTTTTTTCAATTCAATAAAAGTATCTTATTTCAGTTTATACTATTTCTCTTCACTGCTCTAATTATTTTTTGATGATTACAAAGGGGGAGAAGAATATATGTTCATATATTGGATAATGCTCTGATACAAAAAATTTGGATAATTAAATATGGATAATATTCATAGATGCTCTGACACTACAATTTTGAATATGCTCTGATACTAAGAATATGGATAATAGATGCTCTGTTAACAAAATTTGAAAAATATTATCTGTTTGTTAAATTCCTTTTGATAGGGGGAGAGGTATAGATAAGAGATAATAGACAATTGATAAAATGAGATAAGACATTGGCTGCTGAATGTGATTACTCTGATTTTTGAAATTGGTCATCTGCTATTTGAAAAAGAGATAATGTAGCAGAGTTGTTTTTGCAAAAAGATAAAAGATAAGTCTATATTATTTAAACTAACAACCCTCAAGAGATGAACATAGTTGTCATCATCAAAAAAGGGGAGAATATGTTTGAATATGTTAACAGGTCCAAAGATGTGCAAAGATTTTGATAATGACAAACACTCTTGAAGAAACCGATGCAAAAACAAAGACATGAAATCAGAATTGAAGTAACAGCGAAGCTAATCGATTAGGCCATAGATGCTAATCGATTAGGAGCTTTCTGTTTTGGAATTAATTGCATCAGGTATGAAAGCTAATCGATTAGGAAGCCAAATAATCGATTAGGTACACACTGGAATTAAGGTAATCGATTATACACCAGAGACTAATCGATTACAACAATCAGAAATGGGACAAAATGCATCAGGTATGAAAGCTAATCGATTAAGGGAACCATATAATCGATTAGTGAGTCACTGGATTTAAGGTAATCGATTGCAAGACATGCTAATCGATTAGGATGCTGCGAAAACAAATTAAATGCATCAGGTACAGATGCTAATCGATTAGAGGAAATGAAATAATCGATTAGCGACTCTCTGACTTGAAGCTAATCGATTACAATGCGAGGATGTAATCGATTACGCTAGTGGAAAAACAGATTTAAGTGGGAAACCAGGTCATGTCTCCACCATTCTTCAAATTTCCACTAACTGCAACGGCTATGATGGACTAGGGCACTCCTCAACAGCTATCTTGGCTCTATAAATTGAAGAGGAAGACAAGCACAAATATACAACTAAGAAGCAACAATTCATAGCTCTATTTTGTGCTTTGTAAGCCTATTTCTTGTATATTGTACTTTCACTTGTATATCCTCTCATCTTGAGAGATTAGAATTTGGGAGAGCTTTTCATTTGTATATCTGCTCTATTAAGAGAGTATATTGATTGTAAACACAAACTCCAAACACAAGATATTCACTCTAGGTTGAGTGGTTGTTCACTCTAGGTTGAGTGGTTACAAAGGTTGAGGATTCAATCTTTGGGATATTGTGAGATTGAGAGATTGGGTGGGTTGCCCTTATACTTGTGAGGATTGGGTTCTTGAGTGTGGGACACTAGGAAGCCGCAATTGCTCAAAGTTGTATCTCTAGTCTACAATAGTGGAAAATCCTCTAAGTGGGTTGCTTAGAGGCGAGACGTACACCGGATTGGGTGGAACTCGTTACATCGGTTTGCAAGCTTCTCTTCCTTACTCTTTTACTTTCATTTACTGCATATTTATTGATTGGTATTGATTGGTTGAGAAGAGCTCACTTGAACTTGCTTAATTTGTTATACCTCTAATATTGCACACCAAGTGTTTGATAAATTGCTTCAGCAATATTTCTCATTGTAGTGCATTGCTTGTTATCCTCCACTATATTTCACTTGCATAATCTCACGATCTTGGTTATAAAAATCAATTTCAAAGGTATTCCAATCAAAAGTTTTAAAACTCAATTCACCCCCCCTCTTGAGTATTGAGGCCACTTGAACAACAAGTGGTATCAGAGCTTGACTCTTGGTAAATCAAGCTTAACAGCTTCAAGAGATTAAATGGCCTCAAGTTCTCAAAATGTTTTTCCCGAGAGTGGTGCTATAAATAGACCTCCCGCTTTCAATGGGGAAGGGTATGCATTTTGGAAAGAAAGATTGAAAATCTTCATTCAATCAATTGACTTGAGAATATGGAATACCATTGAAAATGGTCCTTATATACCGATGCATACTATAGATAGCAAGAATGTTGAAAAACCTATAGATGAATGGACAAGCGAGGAAGAAAAGAAAGTCCAATATGGATACAAGGCCAAAAATCTCATTACTATGTCTTTAGGTCAAGATGAATTTTTTAGAATAATGACATGCCAAACTGCTAAAGAAATGTGGGATACTCTTCAAGTAACCCATGAAGGTACTAATGATGTAAAGGACTCCAAAATTAGTACCTTGACTAGCCAATATGAATGCTTTAGGATAAATTCAGGAGAATCTATTGTAGATATGCAGAAAAGGTTTACACTTATTATCAACCATCTTATTACTCTTGGCAAAGTATATACTAACAAAGAGCTTGTGCACAAAATTTTGAAAAGTCTTAGCAGGGAATGGCAACCTCTTGTCACAGCAATAAAACAATCTCCTAGCATCAATGAAATGTCTCTTGCAACACTCTTTGGAAAATTGCAAGAACAAGAACAAGAACTTAAAGCATTGAAGCTAGCCGAGGAAGAGGAGAAATCCACCAAGAAGAAAGGGCTAGCCCTCAAAGCCACCTCCATGCATGAGGAAGAATCATGCAGTGACTTAGATGAAGAAGAAGAGTTTGGGCTATTCGTAAAAAGATTTGGAAGATTCATGAAGAACAAAAAGTTCCAAAAGAACTTTAAGCCCCAAGGTAAGAAACCTACCTCTAATGAAACTTCCTCTTCACCAAGTTGTTTTGAATGTGGCAAGGAAGGGCACTTCAAAGCCGATTGTCCAAACCTCAAAAAGAAGGGCAAGGACAAACAAAGAAGAAGAAGAGCCTATATTGCTTGGGATGAGAACGATGTGAGCAGCTCCGACGACTTGGAAGATGAGCAAGCCAATCTTTGCTTAATGGCAAATCATCAAGAAGAAGATAATGAGGTAAATCTTCTTGACTTAGATAAAAATGAGCTGTTAGATGCATTTGAAGAATTAAGGCCGACGGTGTCCATAGTGAGCAAGTTACCTCGGTGTCCGACGGGGCACGGCTCTCTCGATGTGTGTTCAGGAGGGGCCCGTAGCACTTGTGGTAATTAAGGCCACGATGTTGATCCGCAAGTCACGGGGTAACTAGTGCTACAGTGGGCGATAGCGGTTTGGTACTAGTAAAAATTATGATGTTATAAGCATGCATAAATTGAGATATATGTGTACACAATTTACTACTGTAGTAGGAGCGTAGTAGCATACCTATGCTTGACCCACAAATTGATTTGATGTTGTAATCCCACAGTCGGATCCGTATTGTTTGATGAGAATTCCTTATGCATATGCATTAGCTTTAAGCGTATAACACCCCGATTTTCTAGACTCGAATCCCGATGTGATCGTCATAATTAATAAAATTGTGAATAGATTTTTTGCGTTCCAAACTAAGTTCAGCGTCACACCGAAACTCGAATCATAGAGAACCGAAGTGTACAATTAATAAACTAAAGCTGGATCGATAAAATAATGGCCCATAGTGGTATACGAAAATAATATAGTTTACAGCGGAAGAATATGTATACCGGGCACACGCCTAGTCCCATATATGACGATATGAGAAAAGGCTAGGCTAGCATGCAATGACATATCATAAGCCTATTAGATAATCATCAACCTGAGTATGCAAAGCCTAAGGTATAACTATGTTTATATACATGTACAAATTCATTAAAACATCTATATCATTATAGATAAATTATACATTTCATGATTCTAATAAATAATAATTCATAAATGATGCCGGCCAAGGCATTTCCTCTACCACTATTTACCTTCACTGAAATTTGATCTTTAACTTCAAAATCATCCCATGGCAACCTGCATCATAATGCTAAAAAGGAGACCACATGGGAGAGTGAGTTATACATTCAAAATGACGAATAACATATATATTATGATCAAGCGTATATGTATACAAACATCATGTGTGCTTTGCTATAAAACCATTTAAATTATCATCCATTCATCATATCATTAATATAATAGACATACAAGCCTCATACATAATCATATACACAATCAATTTGCCACTTATCAACAAGGGCACTCATAATCATTATCATCATTACATCATTAAGGTTTCACACAATACCTCCTCGTAAGGGGTTTCTCAACACTCGTGGTCATCCCATCTCAAATATATAATAAATTTAATTCTATATCAATGGGTGATCGCAACCACCATAATCAAACATTCATAACCATAATGGGTGATCGCAACCACCATAATCAATTCTTCAAAATCATAATAGGTGATCGCAACCACCATAATCAATCATTCGTAATCATTGGTTTCCCGCCTCGCAAGGGGTACTCCCTAAAGCCGCCTCGCAAGGAGCTTTCCCGTGATCGCAACCACGTTCAACAATTCACATAGGTTTCCCGCCTCGCAAGGGGTACTCCCGCCTCATGATCGCAACCATGGGCATCATAGGTGCTCACAAGCCCTTTATCATATCAAATACCAAGTGATCGCAACCACTGGTTCAACAATTCACATAGGTTTCCCGCCTCGCAAGGGGTACTCCCGCCTCATGATCGCAACCATGGGCATCATAGGTGCTCGCAAGCCCTTTATCATATCAAATACCAAGTGATCGCAACCACTGGTTCAACAATTCGAATAGGTTTCCCGCCTCGCAAGGGGTACTCCCGCCTCATGATCGCAACCATGGGCATCATAGGTGCTCGCAAGCCCTTTATCATATCAAATACCAAGTGATCGCAACCACTGGTTCAACAATTCACATAGGTTTCCCGCCTCGCAAGGGGTACTCCCGCCTCATGATCGCAACCATGGGCATCATAGGTGCTCGCAAGCCCTTTATCATATCAAATACCAAGTGATCGCAACCACTGGTTCATCATCATATAATGGTCCCCGCAGGGCCTTTCACATTTCATAATCCAGGTGATCGCAACCACCGGCACAATATCATATCATCATCACTCAGGGCTATGCCCTTCGTGGCACCCCGCAAGGTGATTCAATTCACAACAATTCAATAACAATAGGATCACGTCCTCTTCACTCTGGGATATACCTTTCGTGGCACCCCGCAAGGTGATACATTTCAACATCATTCAATAACAATGCACATCAATGCCATGCTATGCCATAAACGTAACAATGCAATAATACATATGCCCAACCATCTCACAAAGATTTCACACCCTCTCAATTAGGGTATATAATTCAAATTGGCATTTCAATAATTATTTATAATCACATCAAACCACGCATGGTAATTAAAATCATATCAAGCATCATGGCATTTATCCAGCATGGAAAACAACAAGTTATTTCAAAAGTATATGTTTAGCAACTCATCATTGCCACCATTTCAAATCCATCGATTTATACACTCGTGGCCATTCAATTTTCCCCTCATTGGTTTTATTATCACACAAGGTGTGTCATATGTTATGGGTGGCCAGAGAGTCTACCTTTGAAGCTAAGGTTTTTATGGCATTTGAGAACTCTTCATTTCGTTTTTCTTGGGTGCTTACAAAATTTTCCATCAGTATTTCAAGTTTGGATTTTTGTGGAGGATAGTTTTGGAATACTGGTAAGCTTCTAAAATCACTGCTATGGTTATAATTCCCTATAGCATCCAACTGATGAAATTTTTGTTCATGGTGGTTTAAGGATATTGCAAAATAGCAATTTGTAGCAGCATGTCCTGAATCACCACAAATACAACAATAAAGGTCAGTAGCACCTGTTAAGAATTCCATAACAGACCAAGATCAAGGGTGATCTTTGAAAATAAAAATAAAAATAAATAACTAGAAATAAAACAAACTAAAAATAAAAATATTAATAAGTATGATCTAATCGAATTTCAATATTGCCGATATTTGAGGGACAACAGTCCCCGGCAACGGCGCCAAAAACTTGACAGGGCCCGCAAGCGCACGGGTTATGTCGCGTAATATAAAAGATTATCGTTCTCCACAGGGACTGTGTTCAAAGTACCAGCATATTGAAATTTAATTATCCACACAATTAATTTTTAAGATTTTTATAAAATAAAGCACAAATTAAAGTTGCATAGAATATGAATAAAAATAAAATTTACTTGACACTAAAAAATCAGAGTTGAGAGTATCTTGGGATTTCAGGGGATTAAGACTCTATTTTATGTTTAATGAATTTTAACTTTTCATAAATAAGAATCGAATTAAGTTTTCCAAGGCGAATTTTCCAAAAGCTAATTAATATGTTCCTCTCGGAATCCTATTAATGTACCTAACCTATGGAAAGCGCTGCTTAATCCTCAGAAAGGCCCATTATCGTTTTATGAAAATCCCTTTTATTTCCTCAAAAGAATTTTGATTACTTTCACGGTTTTACCGAGGTCACAAAAAGCATTTCAAAAATCTTAGGTTTAGTTCAAAGCTTTCTGGTAAAAATAAATCTCTCGATTCTATTTATTACCTAAACTTACTAATATACCCGTAAGTATACAGTTTTATCATTTAGGTTCTTGTTAGGAATTACTAAAAGCATTAAGCATAATTGAACTAAATGGAAAACAGAAATTTATTTAATTCCAAGTCAAAATAACATTAAAATAAAATATTATCATACCCTCTTCATCCCAAGATAATTAATTTAGCTACTCATGAAATAATTCAAATTCATATAAATAATGGAAAAATAAAACATACAAGACATGGTAAAAATAAAGACTTACGGGTTTCTCCAAAAGATCAAAATAATTTCACCACTGTATTTCCTTGTTGCAATATTCCTCCACCAATTACAAATTGGAACACTCAATTTTACAATCCTCACAACTCTTACACAAAATAAAAGAAAGAAAAAGAAAATAAAAAGAGAAAGAAACGAAACAGAGAAGAAAACGAAGGGAAAGAAAAGAAACAAAGTGAATGAATGAGAACTGGATTTTCGATCCTGATGCTTTCTCTGCTTGGATTGCTTCTCCTTTTATAGGCGAAGGAAGGGAGGAAGCCAGCTAAGAAAACGCGTTGCAAGTTGGAAACTTTCGGTGCATGTGATTTCCAGCTGTTCCAGTTGTCTTCAATTTGCGTATTTTTGTTGTTTCCAATAATTCGGCGCATGATTTCACTGATGAATCGATTCCTCCAGTTGATTTTTGCCTTCAAAACAGCGTGTGAATCGATTCCTAAAGGTGGGAATCGATTCCCAGCATGATGAATCGATTCCTGGCCTTCATGAATCGATTCCTGCCCTTCCAAACCTCAATGAATCGATTCCTATAAGGGGGGAATCGATTCCCAGCCCTATGAATCGATTCCCAACAACCTTGAATCGATTCCTGGCTTATGTTTCACATGGGAATCGATTCCTGTAAGGGTGAATCGATTCCTACCCTTTCCTGGAAGTGTTTTCTTGCATTTTTGAGGCATTTTGGACAGTATAGCTCATGGTTCTTGATTGCTTTCATCCTTTGGCACTTTGATCATCTTTTTGAGTTCTTGAATCCATTTTCCATTTATATTCATTCATTCTTAAAATGGATCATCAATAATTCCAAATCTATTAATTTCTGCAAAATAAAAGTACCCGAGTAGAATACAGTGGAAAGAAAGCAAAAATCACAATAAATAAAGGAAATACAGTGCATAATGATTAAAATCCTAAGTAAACTAAATCTAATTTATTGTGTTATAAAACACTTATCATCATATAACCACATCATTTACTTTTTATTATGTTTCATAATATATCAATAGTGGTGAGGCACACATGTATTCATAACATAGAATAGGTATACACATACCTCTCCAAGGCCTTAAGCCATTCCTCAATCACCACTAAGACACACCACACATGGACCCCGAATGAAATCACTTGTTGTTACATAATAAAATGGGTTTTGGGCAACAATGAGCCCATGATAAATTTCAGCACTAAGGCATGAGGAAATATCATTTTTAGTCTTAAAAATAGTGGGACATGTCACAAATATCACCTATTAGTCCCAATTTGGCCACCATAAAAAGTTGGGTTCAAAACCCCCTTAAATTTGAATTTTTCAACGCAATAGGTTCGGTATTTTTCGCCTAATGAGAGTTAGAAAACTCCAATTAATGTGAGACTAATTCTCACACCTCCGTAACACAATTATCTACAACTTTCATGAAGAACTCGGAGGCCAAATTGTCATTAAGATGCCCAAACGGGCCAAAAACAGCAAAGAAAACAGACCAGTTGGAAAAACAGCACAACAGTAGCCATAACAGGGATCTGAATCGATTCAGACTCGTGTGAATCGATTCAAACATCCTAAAATCTCAAAATTTGACAGACAGAGGGCCTTGAATCGATTCAAACTCGTATGAATCGATTCAAACGCCCCTGGAGCCCAAAATAGTGAAAACAGCACCTCTTGAATCGATTCAAAGGGTCTTGAATCGATTCAAGACAGCCCTGCTGCTGTTTTTATGCAGAACAACACCAAAATTTCAACTTCCAATCACCCAATCTCATTCAATTCAAATCCAATGACCATCAAAATTTGTCACAAGCTAAAATATATTATATATGACGTGTGGCCACCGGCCTTACTCAGAAATTCTCAAAATTGAGGGACTTATGCGCATAATTGCGTTTTACCCGATTTAAAATGTTTTTGGGCAACTCAAGGGTCAATTCTCAATGGAATTGGCCCATTCCAATTCCTACAAGTCATACACTACACATAGAAGCTATTGGGACTAACCCAAGCCATCAAAATCACATAAAACTCTATTTGACTCTATGAGTTCCTCCATTATGCATAAACCTCAAACTTATCACTAATACCATCACAATGGCTATCATATTCAATGTCAATCATCCACATAAATTCTCAATTCTTAAAACATATATTTCATCCCCTCAAGGATGGTTCATTAACATGTACTTATTTCAACCCCTCATGGGTTATTCATCATCATATATACACATACATTATCATCAATAGCCAACAATTTGCCATTCATATCATTTCACTATAAATATGGCAAGGCAAGCATGAGTGTCAAGACATACAATAATCATCAATTATATAACTCATGCAATTTGAATGTAAACTCCTCTCCTACCTCGAGGGAAGAGCCGAAACAATTCCAATGCTCCGAATGCTCCGCCACATTGCCCGGAACACAATCTACACACCACATTCATATAAATCCACCCATCAATAACCATCATGATTCTAAACATTTGTTAGCTTATCATGAAGCCTAATATCAAGTCCTAGACTTGATGAACACCAACTTATGCAATTGTATTAGGCTTCGGGAATTCCTTTCCCCAAAGCTATAATTTCTAGATTTCAAGGGCTAAACAACCCAACATCAACAACACCATGGCCTATAACAAGACCTAAGGCTTCATCAATTTAAACATCCATTCTCTTAGTCTAATATTAATGGTTCGCAATCATTGTCAACATCATAAACATCAACATTTAGTAATTCCTCAAGTCAACATACCTATATACATGCATATATCATTATTTGCAACTCATGACTTAGCTCCCCATTTTACCAACATTAATATTCAACTCCTACCCTTCAAATATTCATTCCTATGTATAGCATCATTCCAAGGTACCAAAATCATCAAAATCACCAAGTGGGTCAAAATCTCCAAATTATTAATACCAAGGGATTTTATCAAAATCAACCAGCAATACTCTCAATCATTCACCTATTCACATTCAATTCAACCCAATAAGTCACAATCTATACATTTTCCCAAATTCTTAAGGCAAGGGTTTTCATCAAAACCCAACAACTATTACTAATTCTAATTAATCATCATAATATCCATCACTATCATAAATGCTTATTAATTTTCTATCCATCCTAGTATTGATTTCATGCACTCACCACAACCCACCATAGTACCATAATAACAATACCCCACCTTAGGGTTTCCATGATTTAATGCTCTCCCAACAATCCCTATGCAATAAATACTCCACCCAAATACCAAGAACCCAAACACTAGGGTACAAAGCTCATGAAATGATGAAGAATTTACCTCCACCAAGAGTTAACCATGAGTTTCCAAGGGAGAGGGAGAGAGCACGAAAATAGAGTGGGAGAAAGAGAGCTCCTTGCCTCCTTTGCCATCTCCTCCAAGCTCCATAGAAGAATGAAAATGAAGGGAGAACGAAGAGACACCATCCATGGCTTAGGTTTTTGAAGAGTGGAAGAAGTGGAGAAGGAGAAAGGAAATAAGAGATGAAGAAGAAGAAAGATGTTTTCCCCTTTGAGAAAGAGGGCCAACGAGAGAAAAAGAGAAGGGGGGTTTTGTTTTTAAATTTCCTTCCTTTCTTTAAAATCTCTCCGTTTTATAACAAACAGGCTCTCCGTTCAGGCTCAATATATTATCTAAAATTTATTCCAAAGATATGTTTGGATTCCCAATAATTTTATCTACAGCCCTGACCAATGGCATCTCAATCGGAGATACTTGGTCTGACACTCATATTTTAACAGGGTAAAATTTTAACTCTTTAAGTCCCAACAATTTATAAATATCCTCAATAAATCTCAATTTCATCATCCTAATATTTTTGGGACATATAACAACTCACATTAAATTATTTATTACTTACTCTCATCAATTATTCATTTTATAAAATTCGGGATGTTACAAAGCGCATTTGCATATAACCAGAGATATGCCTAGTTGATAGCCGATAGTGGCGAAGGATGAATGAGAACTAAAAAGGGAAAATAGTGTGATACTAACCCTATGGGTGTATTCAGTGATTTGAATGAATATAATTGTGGGTGTATACTTGAGAACGTGATATATGGTTTTGAATAGTATAGTATATAAATGATGTATGATATTCTGAGAGGTGTGGTATATAAACAAGTATACATGTATTTCATCATAATGTATGACTTTGATTCATTTAGATTTTGTTACTCACCTCCTCGTTGCAATTTTTAAGTTTGATGTAGGTATGATGTAAATCCTACCATTTTGGAGGCCGAGTTTGAAGAAGGTAAATATGGAATGGAAATGGGAGAGCCTTGGCCCGCGTGTTTTTATTTTGTATGGTACATGGTGCATATATCCCCAATTTTGTAATCTTGATATGGAAAATGATGATTTTAGGGTCATGTAGGAAAATGAGACTTTGTGTGCATGGCTTATTTTCATTAATGACCTTTGGTAAGGTATAATACCATTGTGATGTTTAAATCTCAGCCAATTTGATGAATGAATGTTGAGAATCATGAATTATAGCCTTTTAGGATGTGTGTTGGAAACTTTGTATAGTTGTTTTAATGCATGAGCTAGGAACTAGTATGGTCAAATGATGATCTATGAGGTTTTGATGCGATGGATGGAATGCAACAGCTTAAGTACGTTAATTGTGGTTTGTGGGAAATGGAATGGATCCATTTTGCCAAAAGTAGACCCATTGGTTACCTCCAAATGCCTTAAAATGGGATAATCACGCTTATGTGCATAAATTACTTATTTTTAGGAATTTTTGAGTGCGGCCAGTTGCACACGTCACGAATAATGTGTTTTAGCTTGTGTTAACGTTTGGTGGCATTCCGATATCGTTTGCATGGGTTTTGGTAGTTAAGAAGCTCATTTTTCTACAAAATCTGCATAATTTCTGCAGAATGACAGGGTGTAATCAATTAGCCTCTAAGGCGTAATCGATTAGAAGACCTCTGTTTAAACCTAATTGATTATACACCAGGAAATAATCGATTATCGGTTAACCAGAACCTATGTAATCGATTAGGTATTGAGTGGTAATTGTAACATCCCGATTTAAAACGAAGTACCGGGTGAAATAAAGCCATTAAAATAATAAATTCAGAAGTGGAAAATTATTTATTAATTACCATTAACTTAATTAATCAAATGAGGGCTGATTAAGTATGATTAACTATTGATTGTTGCTGATGGTGACTGGGTGACGTGAGCAGACTGCTACTTCACGTTTTCCCACCCCACCTTCCATTCTTTCGTGCATGCATATATAATTGGTCGATGGGTCTCCTTGTCTTTCATTCCTTCAGATTTCCCTCTGCGACTTCTCTCTTTTTCTTCCTTCTTCTCTTTCTTCTTCGTTCTTCTTCTTCTTCTCTGCTCTCTATCTCCATTTTCTGCTTTCGAAAGTCACATTGACGGTGCTACAGAGGAGTCGAAGCTCCCTCGTGCTAGTAAAAGACGATCGTCGAAGCGGAAGAAGAAACAACCCCTGTTCCTGAGTCAATCGGGGAAGACAATAGTGTTCAAGAGGAGGCTGAACGAGTGGAAGTATCGAGCGAAGTAGCAAGGCAGAGGACCAACATCCAAGCAGAAGAGACTCTCGGATTTTCATAGTCGATAGGGGGAGTATCTTATATCTTAGATGCATGGGTTATGAGCGGATTCCGGGTGTTGATGATTACTGTTTTTGTATTCTGTTTATGTGTTGTGCTTGCATGAGGAGTGTGTAATACCCGGGTGCATGATGAGTGAGAGCTGAGTGTTGCATGTTTAGTCCCGTCCTTGAAATGCATGCTAATAGCCTTGAGAATGTCGAATGATTGCATGGAAAGGGTGTGCTAAATTATTGATGGTGATTACCGTGTGGTTTATGTGACCTGTAAGTCGTTATGAATATAAAATGCTGACTGCATGTGATCGAATGTTGACGTAGCGAATCTGATAATATATCACGTTGATGCATGTGTTGTCTGAGTCCTGATACTGCTGAGTACCAATTGCATGATATGCTTATGTTGTCGAATTATTTTATTGAATCCTGATACTGGTTGACACCGATTGCATGGAACGTATGTGTTGCTGTATTCATCTATTTCAGCTATGATACTGATTGCATGAGAAGCATGTGTGTTGGACTAATATATTGAGTTCTGAGAATGCTTATTACCGGTTGCACGTGATGCATGTATGATTGAGTGAAAGGTTGTGTACATGAATTCTGTGTTGTGTGATGAATCCGCGTGTGGCATATGGGATGCGTTGTGCTGGGAGCACGTAGTGTGGGACACTACCATCGGTTAATTAAAAAGCGTGGGACGCTGTGAAATCCTTTGAGTGGGACTCAAGGTAGCCTCTGAGTGGGACTCGGGCTGCCCGTGAACACATCCGTTGGCGCTGAGAGCGTTGGTGTCACCTTGTGGGCAAACGGTTGGGTACCTGTAAAACGGCCAAGCAGCTGGGAGCTGAGTTGATAGCTGAGAGCTATGTATAAAAAGGCTGGGAGCCTACGTTGCAACGTCAAAACCGATTACACACGAATGCGGAACCGAGTGAATCATTCTGTGTGCATTTATTGTTGATATCAATAGAAATCTGTTCTGTGAATAAATGTTAATGTTATTATATTGTTATATGCATATATCTGAGTGAGACTGATGGACTCCGATCGTGAAATGTTGAATGTGTACGTCCTGGTTAAATTGGTATCGTGTATATTTGATAGTAGCCGTGTACTTTATATTGCTGTATGATTAAGGATAATCCGAGTCAGTATCTATCATTTAATATCTAAGATACTCACCCCTACTGTGGCAACTTTTCAGTGAATGTCTCTTGAAATGAGGAGTGGAGGAGGAGCTGAATGCCGAGTGAAGTGTTGGAGTACTATGGAAATTATGTATTTGTATATATGCCGTGTATATGTCTTATTAAGCCTTGGCCGGCTCGTGTTTCAGTCGTAGTCTCTTATACTAGAACTTGAACCCTCTTGGGTAGAAGACATGATCATGTGCCTGTACTTATTTATATCCCTCTCTATATCCATCATGCTGTGTCTTGTTTTATACTGCGTGAATGATCCAAGTAATATATGTATGCGTACTTACTGAGTGTGTGAGATTGGTATAACCATGGGTAGAAATGGGATTAAGAGTTGATGGGGGAAGTGAGGCAGTGATTTATTCTGAGTGTCGAAGAGTTTAAGTATTACCGAGTGAATGAGAGCACGAAACACCGAGTGAGGACTGATCTAGATACTTTTCGAGTGATAACTGTTAGGATTCTCCCGAGTGTAGAATAATTAACAATTTCTGAGTGAGAATCCGCCGAGTGAAGGTTTCCCGACAGAAAAGCGACACCTAAGGCTCTAAGTGGACCCCATTGTAGTAAATTATTAGCAGCAAGGGAATCTGAGTGAGTCTTGACTTAGTAGGATAACTAGAGTAGGAAAGATTATGGTTACCGAGTGAAAAATGAGTGAAATACCCCTAGTGGCGAAAAGGACGTGAAAGTTATTCCGAGCGAGAAGTCTTCATAGATTCCGAGTGAATGGCGATGGGAATCATTTCCGAATTGTTCGTATATGTGTCCGATTGAGTGAAGTCGTGGAATGTGTTATGCTTTCTGAATGGAGCTGGTCTGTTTAGGTGCCAATCCGAGTGAATTGAGAGTGGACCTTTTCGAGTGAGCCAGGGCCGAAATCCGGGTGCGGGAATGCCGAGTGGAGTGAGCAAGTGCCGAGTGAAGCTTTTCGCTTCAGCGGGTGGGGACTCGCTGCAGCGAGTGTGGTTTGAGGAAGGCTTTGAGTGGTACCGCCCAAGCGGAGTCAGATCTCACCTGAGCGAGTGGGCGTTGTTGTGTGATCCGCCTGAGCGTTCTTCTTCTTCCGCTGTCGGCCTCCTTGAGTCGATTTTATTCCTCTTGCCTTCTTTTCCTTATTTCTTTTGTGCCCGATTATTCTGGTTTAATTGTGAAAAATTTTCTCTATTTTATTATTTATTATTTTTATTAAAATTAGGGTGTTACATTTTGGTATCAGAGCAGACCGAAAGGTCCAAGGCCAAGGTGTGCTTACCGAGTGTAGGCGGTTGTATGTATTATGACCGAGTGGTCATCATTATTGTGATATTCTGATTGAACATGATTGATGTTGAGATACTGATTTGAGGATAGGAGGTAACTCCTCTCCTGGTCCAATAGATTGCATGACGTATATATATATATATATAAATGGTATAATGTGCTATAATCAGTGGATATGGGGATGAGATCCGATCGGAAGAATGTAACCTTGTAAACTTATCCTTGAAAGGGTGTTAATTTCAGGATAAGTCATGACGAATCGTCAAAGCATGGAGGCCATCGCCACGGCATTCCAACGTTTTGCAGACATGTTCGAAAGGCAGGGCCAGGCTCGAGCTGAAGATGGCCAAGTGTTGGACCGCTTCCTGAAGAGGAAGCCGAGTGAGTTTCAAGGAGGACGTAACCCCGAGGCAGCTTATAAATGGACTCAAGAGTTAGAGAGGATTTTTGGGGGTCTTCACTGTACCGAGGCCCAGAAGGTGGAGTGCGTAGTGTACATGCTGCGGGACGAGGCGGAGAACTGGTGGAAGATCGCCAGAAACCGACTGACTGATGCTGACACCTAGCTGACCTGGGAAAATTTCAAGACATGCTTCTTAGAGAAATATTTCCCCGACATAATCAGGAGTCAGAAGGAACTGGAATTCATGGAATTAAAATAGGGCTCCATGTCTGTGGAGGAGTACGCAGCTAGATTTGAGGAACTGTGCTTATTCTACCCACCCTTCCAGCAACCTGGGACGGAGAGTTCTAAATGTCTTAAATTCGAGAACGGATTGAGATCAGACATTAAAAGGGCCTGCAGATACCAAGAGATTAGGAGTTTTCCTGTATTGGTGAATAAGTGTAGAATATTTGAAGAGGACGACAAGGCCCACTCGGGCCAGAGCAGCAAAGCAGACCATTACTTGAAGCCCCAGCAATTCCGCTTCAAGAGGCCGAACAACACTGGTAGGAACAGACCTTTTTCCAGATTTAGGGGTCGGAGCCAGCCAGAAAGACGACCAGTTATGGGGAACGGAAAATGCTTTAAGTGTGGAGGAAATCACTACACTCGAGACTGCAACAACGATGGTGAGATGGTGTGCTTCCATTGTAATAAGAGGGGGCACATTCGCCCTGACTGCCCCCAACTCCGTCAAGTAAACACTAATGTGCGTCAGGGAGGTTTCCATGAGAGGAGCCATGGGAACGATAGTCAAAGACCGGGGGACAGAGGCGGCAGAGCCAAAGGAAACATGATGCTTGCTCCAAGTAACCGAGAAAGAAATACCGACCAACCAGCGGTGGGAAGAGTCTACGCCATCAACGCAGAAGATGCTGTACAAGCGAATGACTTGGTACAATGTAAGTGCTCACTCGGTAGATATACACTTAATGTAGTTTTTGATTCGGGAGCCACCCATTCTTTTATAGCTGATGAGTGTGTAAGACGTTTAAAGTTACCGACTACGTATATGAATCGGACTTTGGAAGTAGCCAATCCGACGGGCACTAAGGTGTTGACATCATCAATGTGTAAAGATGTAACGTTTGTGTTGTGCGATCGGAGTTTCACCTTCGATTTGGTGTGTGTGCCTTTAAAGGATCTTGACATTGTACTCGGTATGGATTGGCTTTCAGCCAACAAGGTACTGGTGGACTGTCGAAACAGAAGAATAATCTTTCCGAGGCAGACTAGTGAAGACTACACGGTACCAGGTATAGCCCAGTTATTTATGATGCTTTGTCTAACTGAAGGGGAGGCTAAAGCCCGACTGAACCAAATTCTGACTGTTTGTGAATTCCCAGAGGTGTTTCCGGATGATGTGCTGGGTGTCCCTCCAACTAGAGAAGTTGAGTTCTCTATAGACCTGATCCCTGGAGCCGAGCCAGTCTCCAGTGCACCTTATAGAATGTCCCCAACAGAATTGGCTGAGCTGAAAAAGCTGGTGGATGAGTTACTCGGAAAACAATTCATTAGGCCGAGTGTATCACCATGGGGCGCACCTGTACTACTTGTTAAGAAGAAGGATGGCAGCATGAGACTATGCATAGATTACCGACAGCTAAACAAACTCACGATTAAGAACCGATGTCCGTTGCCCAGGATCGACGATCTGATTGACCAACTGCGTGGTGCTTTAGTCTTCTCGAAGATCGACTTACGGTCAGGATACCACCAAATCCGGGTGAAGGACTCAGATATTCCCAAGACTGCCTTTAGGACTCGGTATGGCCACTACGAGTATGTAGTGATGCCGTTCGGTGTGACAAATGCACCTGCCATATTAATGAATTACATGAACAACATATTCTACCCATACTTGGACCGATTCGTAGTAGTTTTTATCGATGATATCTTGGTCTACTCCAAGACCTCTGATGAGCATGAAGAACACCTCCGAGCAGTACTTCAAGTCTTGAAGGAGAAGCAGCTATTTGCAAAATTTTCGAAGTGCGATTTTTGGATGGATAAGATCCACTTTCTCGGACATGTGATTTCCAAGGAGGGTGTCTCGGTAGACCCTTCGAAGGTGGCAGCTATAATGGCATGGGAGAGACCCGAGTCGGTCTCGGAGATAAGGAGCTTTATGGGCCTGGCTGGTTATTATAGGCGGTTTATTGAAGGTTTTTCTAAGCTAGCTTTGCCACTGACTAAATTAACCCGGAAAAACATTCCCTTCGTGTGGAGTTCCGAGTGCGAGAGCAGTTTCCGAGAGCTAAAAGACAAGTTGACGACCGCTCCACTACTGGCATTGCCTAACTTGCAAGAGAGCTTCGTGGTTTATTGTGATGCGTCGGGACTCGAATTGGGATGCGCGCTAATGCAGAAGGACCGAGTGATAGCTTATGCCTCTCGGCAATTGAGGCCTCACGAACAGCATTACCCGACCCATGACTTGGAATTAGCAGCTGTGGTCTTTGCATTGAAGATATGGAGACATTACTTGTACGGTTCTAAATTCGAAGTTTATAGCGACCACAAGAGCCTCAAATATTTATTCAACCAGAAGGAGCTGAACATGAGGTAGAGGAGATGGATGGAATTTTTAAAGGATTATGACTTCGAGCTGAAGTACCATCCGGGCAAGGCAAACGTTGTTGCCGACGCGTTGAGTCAGAAATCCCTCCATATGGCAGTGATGATGGTGAAAGAGGTGGAGTTGTTGGAACAGTTCCGAGACATGAACTTGCATGTTGACATCCCCTCTTCTCGAAAGATAACAGTTGGTACGTTAAGGATTGCCAATGAATTTCTGAAATCCGTGTATGAACAATAGCAGTCAGATTCTACTTGGCTGAGATGAAGGAGACTCAGGCCAAAGGAAAGGATTTGTCCTTGACCGAGGGATCGGATGGAATCTTTCGAGTAAGAAACAGAATATACGTGTCAAGTGGAGGAGAATTAAGAAGAATGGTACTCGATGAAGCCCATAAAAGCCTACTAAGTATCCACCCGGGTACCACGAAGATGTACCATGACCTAAGAACACAATTCTGGTGGCCTAGATTAAAGAGGAATGTAGCAGAGTACATGGCTTGGTGTATTACCTGTCAAAAATCGAAAGTTGAGCATCAGAAGCCGTATGGTGCATTGCAACCCCTGGAGATCCCCGTGTGGAAATGGGACTCAATTGCCATGGACTTTGTCATGGGATTGCCAAAAAACCGAGCGAGCCATGATGTGATTTGGGTCATTGTTGACCGACTGACAAAAAGCACACACTTCCTACCTGTGAACATGAGATACCCATTACATAAGTTAGCCCGGATTTACGTTCGTGAAATTGTCTGACTGCATGGTGTGCCGACTTCTATCATATCAGATAGGGACCCAAGATTCACGTCTCGGTTTTGGACCAACCTACACCAGGAATTGGGTACGGAGCTTTGGCTAAGTTTCGCTTACCACCCCCAATCGGATGGACAATCCGAGCGAACGATACAAAGTTTGGAGGACTTACTGAGGGCGTGTGTGTTGGAACACGGTGGAGATTGGGAGCAGTACCTTTCCCTGATCGAGTTTACATACAACAATAGCCACCACAACAGTATTGGTATGGGACCCTACGAAGCACTATATGGTCGAAGATGCCGAACCCCACTTTGTTGGTCAGAATCAGGTGAGAGTCTACTATTGGGACCAGAAATTATGAAGCAAACCTCAGAACAGATCCGAGTGATAAGGGAAAAGATGAAGGCATCTCAGGATAGGCAAAAGAGCTACCATGATAAATGAACCAAACCGCTAGAGTTTTCAGTCGGAGATAAGGTGTTTCTGAAGACTTCACCAAGCAAGGGAGTCGGACGAGCCTTGAAAAGTGGAAAGCTAAGCCCTCGATATATTGGACCTTACGAAATATTAGAGCGGATCGGTCCCGTAGCGTACCGAGTGGCATTACCGACTCACTTATCCTGATTGCATAACGTGTTTCATGTGTCTTAATTAAGGAAGTACTTACACGATTCCACTTACACGATGCCGGATGATGAAGTGGAGATTAAAGAGGACCTGACCACTGTGACTATACCGACTAGAATAGTGGACCGATCGGCAAAGCGTTTAAGGAGTAAGGATGTGCAACTGGTTGAAGTAGAGTGGCAGCAGGACGGGTATACCTCCTATACCTGGGAACGCGAGGATGCCATGAGGCAACAGTACCCTGAGTTGTTTGATCAAGGTGAGTTACCGAGTGAATTTCGAGGATGAAATTCTTTTGAGAGGGGGAGAACTGTAACATCCCAATTTAAAACGAAGTACCGGGTGAAATAAAGCCATTAAAATAATAAATTCAGAAGTGGATAATTATTTATTAATTACCATTAACTTAATTAATCAAATGAGGGCTGATTAAGTGTGATTAACTATTGATTGTTGCTGATGGTGACTGGGTGACGTGAGCAGACTGCTGCTTCACGTTTTCCCACCCCACCTTCCATTCTTTCGTGCATGCATATATAATTGGTCGATGGGCCTCCTTGTCTTTCATTCCTTCAGATTTCCCTCTGCGACTTCTCTCTTCTTCTTCCTTTTTCTCTTTCTCCTTCGTTCTTCTTCTTCTTCTCTGCTCTCTATCTCCATTTTCTGCTTTCAGAAGCCACGTTGACGGTGCTGCAGAGGAGTCGGAGCTCCCTCATGCTAGTAAAAGACGATTGTCGAAGCGGAAGAAGAAACAGCCCCTGTTCCTGAGTCAATCAGGGAAGACAACAGTGTTCAAGAGGAGGCTGAACGAGTGGAAGTATCAAGTGAAGTAGAGAGGCAGAGGACCAACATCCAAGCAGAAGAGACTCTCGGAGTTTCATAGTCGGTAGGGGGAGTATCTTATATCTTAGATGCATGGGTTATGAGTGGATTCCGGGTGTTAATGATTACTATTTTTGTATTCTATTTATGTGTTGTGCTTGCATGAGGAGTGTGTAATACCCAGGTGCATGATGAGTGAGAGCTGAGTGTTGCATGTTTAGTCTCGTCCTTGAAATGCATGCTAATAGCCTTGAGAATGTCGAATGATTACATGGAAAGGGTGTGCTGAATTGTTGATGGTGATTACCGTGTAGTTTATGTGACCTGTAAGTCGTTATGAATATAAAATGCTGACTCCATGTGATCGAATGTTGACGTAGCGAATCTGATAATATATCAAGCTGATGCATGTGTTGTCTGAGTCCTGATACTGCTGAGTACCAATTGCATGATATGCTTGTGTTGTCAGATTATTTTATTGAATCCTGATACTGCTTGACACCGATTACATGGAACGCATGTGTTGCTGTATTCATCTATTTGAGCTATGATACTGATTGCATGAGAAGCATGTGTGTTGGACTAATATATTGAGTTCTGAGAATGCTTATTACTGGTTGCACGTGATGCATGTATGTTTGAGTGAAAGGTTGTGTACATGAATTCTGTGTTGTGTGATGAATCCACGTGTGGCGCATGGGATGCGTTGTGCTGGGAGCACGTAGTGTGGGACACTACCATCGGTTAATTAAAAAGCGTGGGACGCTGTGAAATCCTTTGAGTGGGACTCAAGGTAGCCTCTGAGTGGGACTCGGGCTGCCCGTGAACACCTCTGTTGGCGCTGAGAGCGTTGGTGTCACCTTGTGGGCAAACGGTTGGGTACCTGTAAAACAGCCAAGTAGCTGGGAGCTGAGTTGATAGCTGAGAGCTATGTATAAAAAGGCTGGGAGCCTACGTTGCAACGTCAAAACCGATTACACACGAATGCGGAACCGAGTGAATCATTCTGTGTGCATTTATTGTTGATATCAATAGAAATCTGTTCTGTGAATAAATGTTAATGTTATTGTATTGTTATGTGCATATATCCGAGTGAGACTGATGGACTCCGATCGTGAAATGTTGAATGTGTACGTCCTGGTTAAATTGGTATCGTGTATATTTGATAGTAGTCGTGTACTTTATATTGCTGTATGATTAAGGATAATCCGAGTCAGTATCTATCATTTAATATCTAAGATACTCACCCCTACTGTGGCAACTTTTCAGTGAATGTCTCTCGAAATGAGGAGTGGAGGAGGAGCTGAATGCCGAGTGAAGTGTTGGAGTACTATGGAAATTATGTGTTTGTATATATGCCGTGTATATGTCTTGTTAAGCCTTGGCCGGCTCGTGTTTCAGTCGTAGTCTCTTATACTAGAACTTGAACCCTGTTGGGTAGAAGACATGATCATGTGCCTGTACTTATTTATATCCCTCTCTATATCCATCATGCTGTGTCTTGTTTTGTACTGCGTGAATGATCCGAGTAATATATGTATGCGTACTTACTGAGTGTGTGAGATTGGTATAACCATGGGTAGAAATGGGATTAAGAGTTGATGGGGGAAGTGAGGCAGTGATTTATTCTGAGTGTCGAAGAGTTTAAGTATTACCGAGTGAATGAGAGCACGGAACACTGAGTGAGGACTGATCTAGATACTTTCCGAGTGATAACTGTTAGGATTCTCCCGAGTATAGAATAATTAACAATTTCCGAGTGAGAATCCGCCGAGTGAAGGTTTCCCGACAGAAAAACGACACCTAAGGCTCTAAGTGGACCCCATTGTAGTAAATTATTAGCAGCAAGGGAATCTGAGTGAGTCTTGACTTAGTAGGATAACTAGAGTAGGAAAGATTATAGTTACCGAGTGAAAAATGAGTGAAATACCCCTAGTGGCGAAAAGGACGTGAAAATTATTCCGAGCGAGAAGTCTTCATAGATTCCGAGTGAGCGGCGATTGGAATCATTTCCGAATTGTTCGTATATGTGTCCGATTGAGTGAATTCGTGGAATGTGTTATGCTTTCTGAATGGAGCTGGTCTGTTTAGGGGCCAATCCGAGTGAATTGAGAGTGGACCTTTCCGAGTGAGCCAGGCGCCGAAATCCGGGTGCGGGAATGCCGAGTGGAGTGAGCGAGTGCCGAGTGAAGCTTTTCGCTTCAGCGGGTGGGGACTCGCTGCAGCGAGTGTGGTTTGAGGAAGGCTTTGAGTGGTACCGCCCAAGCGGAGTCAGATCTCACCTGAGCGAGTGGGCGTTGTTGTGTGATCCGCCTGAGCGTTCTTCTTCTTCCGCTGTCGGCCTCCTTGAGTCAGTTTTATTCCTCTTTCCTTCTTTTCCTTATTTGTTTTGTGCCCGATTATTCTGGTTTAATTGTGAAAAATTTTCTCTGTTTTATTATTTATTATTTTTATTAAAATTAGGGTGTTACAGTAATCGATTAGAGGGAGCACCTGATGCATTACGTAAATCCCAGAGCTTGCTAGTAGATTATGGGTAGTGTAGTAATCGATTATGTGCCCAACAGAAACCAGGTAATCGATTAGCTAAGGATCTGTAATCGATTAGGTAACGCCTCTGATTCAATATACCATTCCAGGAAGTCAGTAATCGATTAGCGTTTGCTTGGTAATCAATTAGGGCATTGTAACCGATTATTCCCAGTCCTTTAAAGCCTTGATTACGCATGGGATAGTCGATTATGCTATTCGGTGATCGAAATGGTATTATTTGGACATGTGTTCCGTACTCTGATACCTTCTCATATCTTCATATATGAGATAGGTTACATAGATCCAGGGTATTGATCAAGCTCTCCATTATAATTCTTCATGGAAATAAATTATAAAAAATATGAAAAGGTTACCCCTACTTTTGGGGGCCTCTCACTTGCCAGCGTAATGCCAATCAGATCCACAACCATTCAGAACTGTTACATGGAGTCCTGTCACCTTGGCTTTTTAACATTTGGGGGATGGATATCCTAGCCTTTTTCCCCCAGGAAAAGGACAACTTAAGTTTCTTTTAGTAGCCATCGACTTTTTCACTAAATGGATTGAAGCCGAAGCCCTGGCCACCACCACGGCAGCTAAAGTACAAACCTTCACGTGGAAGCACATCATTTGCCGACACGGACTTCCCTATACTATCATTTTTAACAATAGCCGATAGTTTACGAATAAAAGTTTCATGGAATTCTATGAGAACTTAGGTATAAAAAGAAAATTCTCTTTCGTGGAACATCCATAGACCAACAATCAAGCTGAGACAGCAAACAAAGTCATCCTTCAGCAACTCAAGAGATGGCTCGGACAAGCCAAAGGTCAATGGACAGAAGAATCGCATGGAGTTCTTTGGGCCTATTACACTAGCCCGCATTCATCGACTCATGAGACCCCGTTCCGACTCACATACGGAGCTGATGCCATGATACCTGTTGAGTTGGGAAAACCAACTTTTCGATGTCTTGCTTATGATGAAGACGCAAACAACGAAGGAAGGCGAGAAGATCTAGATCTCAGTCTAGAAGAACGAGATGTGGCATATGTCAAGATACAGGTGGCTAAACACAAATCTGCTTAGAAATGGAACTCTTTTCTCTGACCCCGACCCTTTAGAAAAGGCGACCTTGTTTTGCACACCGCAGACAATAACAGAAGAGCACAAGAAGATGGCAAGCTTGCGCCCTCTAGGGAAGGCCCATACTGAGTCAAAGAAGCATTGGGGAGAGGCGCATTCTAAATAGGTGAGTTGTCAGGAATGGAACTATCTAGAACTTGGAATACAACCCATCTAAAGATGTATTTTAGCTAATTATTGTACACTCAGGTACTCTTTTTCCTACCTGAGGGGTTTCTCCCACTAGGTTTTTCCCTCAAGAGATTTTAACAAGGCCCCCTCTCTCCATCTTTTTAATAAAATTTTTTTGCATTATTCATAAAAAAAACTTTCTGAATTCATTCAAGTATTACGAAAAGTTTGAGTGTGGAGTTGATCCCTCGGTATACATTCTGAAGGCTTGAATTCATTCAAGTATTATGAAAAGTTTGAGGGCAGAATCGATCACTCGGCATACGTTTTGAAGGCTTAAATTCATTCAAGTATTACAAAAAGTCTTAGCGCGGAGTTGATCCCTCGGCATACGTTCTCAAGGCTTGAATTCATTCAAGTATTACGAAAAGTCCGAGTGCGGAGTCGATCCCTTGACATATTTTTTGAAGGCTTAAATTCATTCAAGTATTACAAAAAGTTCGAGTATGGAGTCGATCCCTCGGCATACATTCTGAAGGCTTAAATTCATTCAAGTATTACGAAAAGTTTAAGTGCGGAATCAATCCCTCGACATACATTCTGACTTTTGAATTCATTCAAGTATTACGAAAAGTCTGAGGGATGAGTCGATCCCTCGGCATACGCTCTGAAGGCTTGAATTCATTCAAGTATTATGAAAAGTCCAAGTGCGGAGTCGATCCCTCAGTATACGTTCTGAAGGCTTGAATTCATTTAAGTATTATGAAAAGTTCGAGTGCAGAGTCGATCCTTCAGCATACATAATGAAGACTTGAATTCATTCAAGTATTATGAAAAGTTCGAGTACGGAATCGATCCCTCGATATACGTTCTGAAGGCTTGAATTCATTCAAGTATTACGAAAAGTTTGAGTGCGGAATCGATCCCTCGGCAATACGCTTTGAAGACTTAAAAATTGCTCAAGTATCCAAAGGTCTGAGGTCAAAATCGATCCTTTGGCACATACATTGATACTTCAAATTATTCAAGCATGAAAGGTCTGAGATCGGAACCGATCCTCGACGCATATGTTCAAATGCACTTGTCCCAATAAACATTGTTACAGTCAATAAGAGAAGAAAAGTACAACACAAACGATCGTAAATACATGTAAGGATAAGTCTTGGCTGATGCAGGGGAAGGAACCTTTGAGGCCGACTCACCAAGAGCAATTCCTGTTCCAGAACCATTCTGCTTTCCCTCTACACCGTCCCCTGCTTTTTCCTCTTCAGAATCGGGGCATGACACTAACTGGCCGTCCACGACAAGCTTAAAGGGACTTAATCCCTCAAAATTTAGCGTAAGAGATGGATTTAAAATTGAAATCTGCTCCTGGTAGAGTCGAAAGACATCAACATATTTAACAGCAATATCCCTCTCTATGGCAACAAGATTCGCCTCCACTTTTTCCTTTAGAGCCTCCAAATCTGCTCAAGCCGCCTGAAGATCCTTTTCCAGCTCTCATTTTTTAAGGGATACAACGTTGTAGGTTTCCTCCACCTCTTCCATCTTCCGATCCCAATAAGAGCACCTGTCTTTAGCGATCGACAGTTGCGATTCTGCAAAATCTCGCCCTACCCTAGTAGTTTTCAGGGCCTCCTCAGCATTGACCAGTCGTGACTCTGCCAAATCCCGACCCGCGTTGGCAGTCTTCAGGTCATCTCTGACCGCTGCAGGACCGACCTTATAGTGGCAATCAACTTCTTGGTATCTACAGCACGGGCAACATCCTTCTTTCTCCTCTCTCACAGCAGCTCATTCTCTTTCTTTAAAGATTCATGCTCTTGAACCAGTGCTGCCATTGCCTTACCCTGATTAACCAACCGCTTTTCAAGAACTCGAGATATTGAAGTTGTCCAGAGTCTAAACATCTCTACAGCTCTACACATGGCAATGGGATCGGAGGAGGCATATTTTTCCTCATCCTCCTCGAAAAGGACCGTGCGATCCATGAACTATGAAATAGGGAAGTACGTGTCCCAAAGAGAAAGAACCAGGCTCCTGTCAGCACTCAACGACCCATTAACAAACTCTTCTCAGGGACATTTAGTCACGTCCATCACGCTAGGCATAGACCCAACGATTGATTCCGCATACATAAATTGGTGGGGGCCAGAGGCCATATCCCCAGATGGCTTTGAAGTCTCCCCATGAGCTGCCAAGGGAGAAACTTCCGTCTCCTTCTCCCGTTCATCCTTGGTAACGATAACGACCCCAACAGGAGTGACGACTGGGGATGGGCAAGACTCAGATACTCCATCAGCCCCTGTCGCTACCGAAGAAGGTCTCGGCTTCTTGGTGACCTTATTCTCAACCCTTTGAGGATATACCTCCTGGTAACGCTTCATCAGATCCTTTAGTGTCAGTTTACACGGGGCCATATCGCCTGCCCACAAAAGTACAACACACAGTCAGCACCAAATGATAAAATAAGCATTAACTCAGTGCAACATCAGTGATAAAATAAACGACAGTTAACTTTAACAAGGACGTGTATAAATCTACCCAGCGCGACTCCTACGTGGCAACAATTCACTTATAAAACAAGATTTTCCTAACTCAACACTTCCGTCCTCTCGGAACAAATCCCTCATAAGATAAAGTCCAAGGCCGAATCCGCTCTCTCCACACATACGTATGCGGAATTTAAAATTCGTTTGAGTACGGAAAAACACCAAACACAAGCTCACCAATAAGAAAAAAGGTACCAACAACACAAGCCAAACAAATCAGGAAACAAGCAAGTAACTAAAATCTAGCTTTTATTCATAACATAAAATACACATTACACAAGGAGCAAAATAAAAGCAAACAGAAAAGATCAGGCATCAGCCGTCAAGGAATCCATAGCAGGCGCCTCCAGGGCAAGAGTCTTGGTAGCCAGAGCAGGAAGAGTGGGAGTACCATCTTACAGAGCCATAGAATCTGTGCGACTCTCCGATCTGACGCCAACAGCAGTTTCGGCAGCTAACTTCTCCTCCTTCCCCTCAGAATCTAAGAGATCTACTATCTTCCGATCCATGACAATGTAGAATGGGTTGACACCTTCCAGATTCAACTCTAAAGAAGGATGCAGTACTTGTATCTGCTGCTGGCAAAGGTCGAAGACACCCACATATTTTTCCGACAGCTCCTCCACCATAAAAGCCTGTAAGCCTCCTTCTCTTCTCTCCTTCTCCAAGGTAGACTTCGCCTCCATCAGGTTGTCCTCTGCCTCTCTCTTACGCATGTAAATTGAGCCATAAGCCTCCTCAACAGAGCTCAGCTGCCTACCAAGATTAGCACACTACTCCGCGATAGTGATCAGCTTTGTCTTGGCCAGTTCTTGCTCCTTCTAGGCTTCCGACAGTTTAGCCTTAGCCTGTTTTAGCTTATCAGTCATTTCCCTAACCTCCTTCAAAGCACTATCAAGCTGCACGACAGAGAAGTCACGAGACTGCTGTAGTTGGTCTTTTTCCTGAAGAAGGGTGGCCTTCTCTGCCTTCAACGCAACCAACTCTTTCTCCTGCTCGTTGTATCTTTTCTCCAAGAACCGAGTCATTGAAGTCGCTCGGAGGTTGAATATCTCTATCTCCTGGCATATGGATGCCGCGTTTGAACCTTCGAACTTCCTCTCGTCCTCCTTGAAGACCACCGTCTGGTCCATGAAAACCAAAACTAGAAATCAGACATCCCACAATGAGTGAGCAGGGTTATGGGTGCCATATAGAGACCCGTTGGCAAAACTCTCCTACCTCCTTCCATCAAGGTCCTTCTCACTAGGAAAGGTTGCGGCAATTCGCTCCACCTACACCTCCCCTACAGAGTTGATTTTATCCAACCTTCGGCTCACCCGACTCCAAAGCTCAGGAATCTCTTTTTCCTTCTCAGGGCTGTCAAATATAACAATCTGAGAGACCCCTTCCCCAGTTTGATCTTTGATACATCGTAGAGAGTCAGGATGACTCACCCCAAAGGCCTCTGACCGCGCCTCACCCTCCTGACGAAGTTTTTCTAAACGTGGCCTCTTCGATAGTCGCCCTGCTTCCCTCTCTAGCAAAGAAGTGGTAAGAAACACAGGGATGGGGACAGCATTGGTGATAACCGGGGAGAGCCTCCAAGAGTAACAGAACTCTAGCCTCTTTGTCTCGTCCCTTTCCTCCCTTCCACTCGGGAACCCTTCCCAGGGTATAGCTTCTTCAGGTCCTTCAAAGAAAGCTTCTCGGGGGCCATATCAGCTACGTAAACATACACAACCGGTCAAAACACATAAACCAAAAATAACTAAAAGCATACACAACAAAATAGGAACTACTCTTATCTATCCAAGCATCAAAAGAACTTGGATGAGGAGACAGAGTGATCAATTCCTGGGAGCTATAGAAGATCCCCAAGTCAGTAGACAAAAACTTAGCGTCCTCCCTCTTGGACAAAGTCAAGTCATCCAAGGAGACTCGGAATTGAATTGGGTTACGAGTCCAGTACAGCGGGAAACGGGGTTGAGCATCAAGGTAATGCAAGAAATCCACCCCAGGTGGGTCCAACCCGACTCGGATTTTGAAGAAACCCATTTTAAAGTTCTTGTAGGATTGGTCAAAGGCTCTAATAATGTTACGGTGAGAAACACCATTGAGTGAAACCCATCCCATGGGTATCTTGGCCTTGGTGATCTTAGCATTAAAGAAGTAAAAGAATAAGGGTACAGAAGGAGTACGGCTAAAATGCTCACACAGTATCTTAAATACCCGGATAAACGCCCAGCCATTCGGATGAAGTTGAGTAGAGGCAATGTTCAACACGCACAAAACCCTAATCTGAAACTCGGACATGGGAAAGGAAAGATGAAGTCGGGAAAAGAAGGTCTCGTACGTAAAATCTAACTCACTAGGGTCATTACGCTTATGACAAACATTATCAGTCGTGGAACAACAAACGCACTCTATGTTACGAGCCAAGATAGAGTGGTTAAAGGTCCCTAATTCCCATAACTGGCCACTAACTTCTCACTCTAAAGAGAAGAAGAGATGAGAAACACCTCATCCCTAACCCAGTCTGATGTAGGATGATCTTCAATCTTCCTTTGAAAGAGATGGATCTTGGCCCTTCTCTTTCTTCTAACCTTCAAAGCCAATGTTGGTTGCCAAGTGATGATGAAAACCGAAACAAAGAAAAGCAAAGAATTCTAAGAATTGGATGGATTTAGTGGAAGGAAAAGGAGAGGAATCACAAAAATGGAGGAGGAAAAGAGGAGAGTGGAAGGGATGGAAGAATTGGTTGAATGGGAGGCCACTCCTAGAGGAGATAACTCCCTAGAATCTCGCCACCAAGGAGGGAGGAATCCCCTTGGATGAGAGCTTGCTAGAGCTTTCTCTAACCTAGATAGAAGGGAAAGCTTCTCTCACTAAAATGCATTAATGTGTGTTGATTTTACAAAAGAGAGCTCTTTATATAGGCCTCTAGGGATTTCAGCCAAAGAGACTCTAAATGGGCTTCTCCATGCTTCCTAGGCCCAATGGTGCTAAAAGAGAAAAGTATGGCCTATACATGGCCAAAAATGAGAGTACGCCCTAAAGTGGCCCATTTGACCTTGCAAGGCCCAAATAAAACCTATAAGCCTAGAGAATCTAACTAAGAAGTATATTACAAGTGAAATATGAATAGATCCTCAAGGAGTCTTCATTGGGCTTAGGCCCACCAAAAGAGAAGAAGGAGGATAAGGCTTAGTGAATGCCCTCTTTGGCCTTTTTGGTCTTAGCCCTTGTGAGAGGACCCTTGTAAGCTTCAAGTCCTTTCTCTAGGGTAGTTTGAGGGTCCTTCCTTAGTGTGTCCTCATTATGCTCCCCCTATTCAAAAGGATTTATCCTCAAATCTAAGGCATCATCCTCTTCATCTAAGTTAAAGGGAGACAAGTCAGAAATATTAAAGGAAGCACTCACACCATACTCTCCTGCCAAATCAAGGATATAGGCATTATTATTCATTTTCTTTATGATTTGGAAAGGTCCATCACCTCTAGGGTCGAGTTTGGATTTTCACAAGTTTGGAAACCTTTCCTTTCTAAGGTGTAACCAAACCCAATCTCCAACCTCAAAGGTGACTTCCTTTCTCTTCTTATTTGCACAACGAGCATAATGTTTATTTTTAGTTTATATTTGGTTCTTAACCTTCTCATGAAAATCTTTGATAAACTTGGCCTTTGCCTCTCCATCCATATGAAGGACAGAGTCAGAAACCTCAATAGGCAAAAGGTCTAGTGGAGTGAGAGGGTTAAAACCATACACAACCTCAAATAGACTATGCTTGGTTGTGGAGTGTTGTACCCTATTATATGCAAACTCAATGTGGGGTAAACACTCATCCCAAGATTTCACATTTTTATGTATTAAGACCCGAAGAAGTTGAGAAAAGGTCCTATTGACTACCTCTATTTGTCCATCCGTTTGAGGATGACAAGTTATGGAAAAGATAAGCTTTGTTCCTAACCTTGACCAAAGAGTTTTCCAAAAATGGCTTAGGAATTTGGTGTCCCTATCAGAAATTATTGTTTTAGGAACACCATGAAGTCTTACAATCTATTTAAAGAAGAGTTTAGTAATATGACTAGCATCATCTATCTTATGACAAGGGATGAAGTGAGCCATCTTACTAAACCTATCCACTACCACAAAGATGTCTTAGGCAAGCCTAACACAAATTCTATAGATATATTAATCCAATAGAAGTGTTCATGTAAAATTGACAAGATTTTATCTCTTCCAAAATAGCCTATTAAACCTCCCTCATGGCTTTCCCTAAGTAATAGGTCTCTTAAAGAGCTTCTAGGAATACAAAGTCTATTGGCTTTAAAGAGATAGCCATCTAAAATGTAGAAGACTTTATGAGATGAAAAAGTGGAATGGGAGTTAAAGATGATGGAAAAATCAAGATCACTTGGATACAAAGACCTAATCTCATCAAGCCCAATAACTTTGGTTCCTAGGGAGGTAAGTAAAGAATGCCTCCTAGATAAAGCATCAGCCACAATATTGGATTTTCAATTCTTATACTTGATGACATAGGGAAATTATCCCAAGTACTCAACCCACTTAGCATGCCTTTTGTTTAACTTATGTTGCTCTTTAATGAATTTGAGGGACTGGTGATCACTATGTATAACAAACTCTTTGGGAATCAAGTAGTGTTACCAAGTTTGTAGGGCTCTAATTAAGGTATAGAATTCTTTATCATATGTGGGGTAGTTGATGGTTGCCCCATTAAGCTTTTCACTAAAGAAAACAATGGGGTGACCTTCTTGCAATAAAATAGCTCCTATACCCACATTTGATGCATCACACTCAAGCTCAAAGGTTTTAGAAAAATTTAGAAGTGCCAAAATTGGAGGATGAGTGAGTCTATCTTTAAGATCTAGAAAGGCCTTTTCTTTCCTTGGCCCCTACACAAAAGGAACATTCTTTTTCACCAACTCATTTAAAGGGCAGGCTAAGGTGGAAAAATCTTTCACAAATCTCCTATAAAAACTTGCTAAACTATGGAAACTTCTTATGTCACTCACATTTTTAGGTATAAGCCAATCTTGGATTGCCTTAACCTTAGAGTGATCTACCTCAACACCCTTTGAACTTACTACAAACCCAAGGAATACAATGCTATCCATGCCAAAAGAATACTTTTCAAAGTTTTCATAAAGATTGTTGGTTCTTAGGGCAAGCATAACTTGTCTTAGATGGTTTAGATGAGAGGTCATGGTCTTTGAGTACACAAGGATGTCATCAAAGTAGACCACAACAAAGTGCCCTATAAATTCCCTTAAAACATGGTTCATGAGTTTCATGAAGGTACTTAGTGTATTAGTTAGACCAACAAGCATAACTAACAACTCATAGAGGCCAAGTTTGGTTTTAAAAGTTGTTTTCCATTCATCTCCTTCTTTGATTCTAATTTGGTGGTAGCTACTTTTAAGATCAATCTTGGAAAAGATTATAGATCCACTAAGCTCATCTAGCATATCATCAAGTCAAGGTATGGGATGCCTATACTTGATGGTAATGTTACTGATGGCTCTACAATCTGTACACATCCTCCATGAACCATCTTTCTTGGGAACTAGTAAAATTGGTAATGCACAAGGGCTTAAACTCTCTCTAATCTAACCCTTAGATAGTAGTTCGTCCACTTGATTTTCTATTTCTAAGTTCTCCTTAGGGTTGTATCCATAGGCAGGCCTGTTAGGGAATCCCATTAGGGTCAGGCAGCGGAAACAAAGGATTCCCAAAAGAATTGCAAACACATATTACTCAAGGCATTATGCTAAATTAAAATTTTTAATTAGGGTTTACCTCTTGTAGACGTAGAACGAGTTCCTCGATCGAAGCAATTGCAGCTTCGCCCATAGGAGTCCACACGAGCACTCCCACCAGAAAAACAGAGCTCTGAATGCTAGTACGGAAATTTGTTTATGGTCTAATTTCTAAGCAGCAGCCTATGAGCATCTCATGCTCTATATATAGGCTTAGGTCTTGACCTGAGCTCTCATTAAACATTGGGCTCCAGACTCATTCTAAATGAGTTAGGCCAAAATAGTTTTATTTTCAGTTCAACTAAAATAAAACTATCCTTTGGTGGGCTTATCTATGTGTGTGACCCTATAGGTAAAATATTCGGTTATATTAATAGTAAACTATTTTACTATTAATATAAAATAAGAGCGGTATCTAGCAATACATCATTATGTCCGAATATTATTTATCATCGACATGACCTATAAGTGATAATTATTTTATATATTTATTCCTTTTGTCACGATATCTA
This sequence comes from Clitoria ternatea, assembly GCA_037962975.1. Lineage (NCBI taxonomy): Eukaryota > Viridiplantae > Streptophyta > Magnoliopsida > Fabales > Fabaceae > Clitoria > Clitoria ternatea. The sequence goes on from CM075669.1 coordinate 113,613,091, forward strand.
ATTGGGCCCAAGGCATGGTCGTCGTCATCCTTGTATGGCCTAATTCATTTTAGTTGATACCAGAGTAGACTTTATAGAATAAATATCTAATATTTATTCATCCTAGCATGGCCATGCATTTCATTAGTCTTACTCCATCAAGTGGCCCATAGATATCACTCTTGTCACATAGGAGAGACAAATTCCATCTACATCACTCACATCCCTCTGCATAATTTATCTATTGCCTAATCATAATCTTTATGGTCATCTTATTACAGATAATGTTTGATTGTATTAAAACAATAAACTCCTTATGTAGGAATCGTAGTGACTTCAGGTCGAAGGACTATATACCATTATCACATTGAGAACCGTTTATGACACTCATGTAACGATCCATGCAACGTTCTCATGGTGGCTCTGTCCAGTACAACATTACTCTTAATGTGTACCCGTGTAAAGACTTGATATCATATATCCATGATTTGTGAGATCAAATCATTAGTACATTCACACACTAATCTTAATGTATTTACATGTCCCCATGTAAATACTTGATCAGGGATGTTTTAGGAATAATTCTCATATGACCTATTATTCTAGGATAAATAGCATTAGTCTAAAACTGAAAATACTAATTTTATTGATAAGTTAAAATTGATACATTAATAGCTCGTAGTGCATACACCAACAATCTCCCACTTATACTAGAGCTAATCAGACATTTGCGTAATGCCTAATGATCTAGTGTGTCCCTCATGCTTTTGAAGTGCAAGAGGTTTGGTGAGTGGGTCAACAATGTTCTCATTGGTGTGTACTTTATATATCTTAACATCTCCTCGTTCAAGTATTTATCGGATGAGATGATAACGCCTAAGTATATGCTTGGATCACTGATGTAATCTAGGTTCCTTAGCTTGTGTAGTTGCTCCACTATTGTCACAGTAGAGACTTATAGGGTCCACAATGCTAGGAACTACCTCAAGTTCTGTTATGAACTTCATGATCCATACTGCCTTTTTTGCAGCATTTGAGGCAGCAATATACTCAGATTCTGTAGTAGAATCAGCAACTGTCTCTTGCTTTAAACTTTTCCAGCTTACAGGGCCACCATTTAAACAAAACACATACCCTGATTGTGATCTTGAGTCATCCTTATCAGTTTGGAAGCTAGCATCAGTGTAACCCTTTACAATGAGCTCTTCTTCCCCTCCATATATCAAGAATGAATCTTTAGTTTTTCTCAAGTACTTTAGGATATTCTTTACAGCAGTCCAATGACTTTCACCGGGATTAGACTGGTATCTGCTCGTCATGCTTAAAGCATACGAGACATCTGGTCGGGTACATATCATGGCATACATGATTGATCCAATAGCAGATGCATATGGAATCTTATTCATTCGTTCTCTCTCTTCTTTAGTGGAAGGAGATTGAGCCTTTGATAGGCTTATGCCAGGAGCCATAGGCAAAGTTCCTTTCTTGGAATCTTGCATGTTAAACCTTTTTAACACTTTGTCTATGTATGTATTCTGACTTAGGCCAAGAAGTTTTCTTGATCTATCTCTATAAATCTTAATTCCCAACACGTAGGTTGCTTCACCTAAGTCCTTCATAGAAAAATAGCTTCCCAACCAAGTCTTCACAGACTGAAGGGTAGGAATGTCATTTCCAATGAGTAGTATATCATCAACATACAGGACCAGAAAAACAATTGTGCAGTCACTAACCTTCTTGTAGACACAAGGTTCATCGTCATTTTTAGTAAAGCCAAATTGTTTAACGACTTAATCAAAATGAAGATTCCAGCTTCTGGAAGCTTGCTTAAGTCCATATATGGAACGTTGTAGTTTGCACACTTTCCTAGATGCTTCAGGCTTAACAAAGCCTTCAGGTTGTGTCATGTACACTTCTTCAAGAAGATTTCCATTAAGGAAAGCAGTCTTGACATCCATTTTCCATATCTCATAATCATCGTATACAGCAATAGCAAGCAGAATCTGAACACACTTTAGCATAGCGACTAGAGAAAAGGTTTCATCATAGTCTATACCATGAAATTGCTTGAAACATTTCGCTACCAATCTTGCCTTATAGGTACTTATATTTCCATCCATGTCATTTTTCTTTTTGAAAACCCACTTGCATCCTATAGGTTTTACCCCTTCGGGTGCATCAACCAAAGACAACACTTGATTAGAGTACATGGAGTCCATTTCAGATTCCATGGCTTCAAGCCATTTCTCAGATTCTGGACTTGCAATGGCCTCTTCATAAGGTGTTGGCTCATTTTGATCCATTAGCAACACATCTCCTTCTTGAGTTACAAGAAATCCATATCTTTCAGGTTGTTGACGTATTCTACCTGATCTACACAAGTCTTGTTCTACTAGAGTTGGAGTTATCACAACATTTTATAGTTCTGGCTCCATTTCCACCATTGGCTCTTCAATGCCTTGTAGGTCTTGAACTTCTTCAAGTTTTACTTTCCTCCCACTGATTCTTTTAGAGATGAATTCCCTTTTTAAGAATACAGCATTTCGAGCGATAAACACTTTGCCCTCAGTAGGATTGTAGAAGTAATAACCCTTAGTTTCCTTTGGGTATCCTACAAAAGGACATTTATCTAATTTGGGTCCAAGTTTGTCAGAAATCTGACACTTCACATAAGCTTCACAGCCCTAAATCTTAAGAAAAGACATACTGGGTCGTTTCCCAGTCCATATCTCATATGGTGTCTTTATGACAGCCTTAGATGGAACACGGTTAAGTGTGAAAGCTGCTGTCATCAAAGCATGTCCCCAGAAGGAGTTAAGGAGGTCAGTTTGACTCATCATTGATCGAACCATGTCTAACAAGGTTCTATTTCTCCGCTCAGAAACACCATTTCATTGTGGTGTTCCAGGAGGAGTGAGTTGAGAGACAATCCCACATTCTTTAAGATATTCATCAAACTCCAGGCTTAAGTATTTGCCACCTCGATCAGATTGAAGTACTTTAATTTTCTTGCCAAGTTGGTTCTTTACTTCATGTTTGAATTCTTTGAACTTTTCAAAGGATTCTGATTTATGCTTCATTAGAAACACAAATCCATATCTACTGAAATCATCAGTAAAGGTGATAAAGTAGCTAAAACCTTCCTTAGCCATTGTCCCTATTGGCCCACATACATCACTATGTATTAAGTTTAGAAGATCACTCGCCCTTTCACCCATTCCAATAAATAGGGTCTTAGTCATCTTCCCTAATAAACAAGATTCGCATGTATCTATTGATTCAAAATCAAAAGAGTCTAAATATCCATCTTTATGGAGTCTCATTTATATGTCCTAGGCGACAATGCCAAAGATAAGTTGGGTTTAAATCATTTGGTTTAACCCTTTTAGTATTAACGTTATAGATAGGGGTTTCGAGATCGAGAACATAAAGTCCATTACTCAAATTTGCACAGCAATAAAACATGTCATTCAAATAAACAGAACAACTATTGTTCTTTATTATAAAGGAAAACCTTTTCCTATCTAGACAAGAAACAGAAATAATATTTCTTCTTATTGCCGAAACATAAAACAATTTTCTAATTCAAGAACAAGCCCTGAGGGCAAGGATAAAAAATAAGTCCCTACAGCTAATGCAGCAACTCTTGCTCCATTTCCAACATGTAGGTCCACCTCGCCCTTCATCAACTGCCTACTCCTTTTTAGATCCTGCACATTAAGACAAATGTGAGATCCACATCCAGTATCTAATACCCATGATGTTAAAGTTGACAAGTTAATTTCTATAACAAAAATACCTGAAGTGGAAGTCTCACTTCCCTTCTTCTTAAGCTCTTCTAGGTACTTTGGACAGTTTCTCTTTGAGTGTCCCTTCTGTCCACAATGGTGACAATTTTATTCCTTAGCCACCCTGCCTATAGGTTTTAAGGCTGATGTACTTGGCTCATCCTTGCCTTTCCAAATTGTCTTGCCTTTTCCCATAACAGCCTTTCCTTTGCCTTTATGCATGCCCTTTCCTTTACCTTTGCCAGAATTAACCATCATTATGGCCTTGCCCTTTCCTTTAGAAATATTGGGCTCAACAATCCTTAACATATTGAGTAGCTCTGGCAATGTTTTATCTAATGCATTCATGTTATAATTCATGATGACTAGCTTAAAACTGTCAGGTAATGACTTTAAAATGAGATCAGTAGCTAACTTTTAAGGGAAGGGGAATCCTAGCCTAGCTAGATTCTTCAGGTACCCAATCATTTTGAGCACATGAGGTCCTACAGAACCTCCCTCTTTAAGTCTACAGCTAAATAGGGCTGAAGAAACTTCATATCTTTCATGGTCAGCTTGACCTTGATATAGTTTCCTTAGGTTTTCAATCATATTCAAAACCTCTATATGCTCATGTTGCTTCTGAAGCTCAGGAGACATGGTTGCCAGCATAAGGCATTGGACATCTAAAGCGTCATCCTGATGCTTCTTGTAAGCATCCTTATCAGCTTTAGAGGCATTTTTCACGGGTGGTTCCAGAATCGGATCTTCCAGGACATACTAGTTTTTTTCTTGTTTGAGGACAATCCTCAAATTCCTATACCAGTCTAGAAAGTTGGGTCCAGACAATTTTTCTTTGTCTAGGATCGATCGTAATAAAAGGTTTGAAGGCGTGTTTGATGTCATGGTTATCTAAAACATAAAGATATGTAGTAAGTATCAATTAAAAACATATTTAATTTTTGGTCTTAAAATTAAACACGTCTCCCACTATTTTTATTCAAAATAAAATCACCCTCTACAAATCAGAAAATCCCGTTGGAAGATTTTCTAGTGGGTAAAGATCCATATTTGGCCTAATGTTAAGTCAGCTTTGGCTGATCACTTAACATTTGGTTATTTAGGTAGGAAACTTCTTCCCAATTGTATCTTATACAACTCTTAGACATTGGGTTAGGTAACCATTACCGATCATTCATCTTATGAAAGTTTAGCCCAATGTATACGCCTCTAAGTTTATTCAATCCAATTGATAACTTAGTAATTTAAAACCCAATAAAACATTTTGGATATTACAATTATCCCATCGCATCTTACTAATATAAATGATAGTACCCTGCTTTGGCAGACCCACTATTCATTGACATTAGTATTGACGAGTGTACTTATTGGAGGGCGTTTGTAACTTAATATTATTTTGAGGGATTTTAATTTATTTTAAATTACCGTCTTTGTTAAACGCTTTAAGGTAATAAAATTATCCCCAAAGCATGCAAATGAAATTGTGAGATGGTTATGGTCTTCCTAGAAGAATAAATAAATAAATAAACCTAAAGGAACTATATGCCAAGGCTTCATGAAGTCCTACTTCTTGAACCCACCATCCTCTTGGAGTCACCACTCCTTGGTTCCTTTCAATGACAAAAGCGCTTAGAGTCACCGCTCTAGTTTTCTTCTAGGTCTCTACTTTGTTGGCTCGATCAAGATTACAAGATTTTAAAGAAACTCGCTTTACATACGAGTGAAGGGTTGAGAAAAGAAATACAATAGAATGAAGAGAGGCACAACACGCTGGTTGTATTTAAATAAAATAACTAAGACCATAACCATTCACCATGCAACGTGTTAATTAATTAATTATACTCCATTTGAAAGCATTAAAAAAATTAATTTTTAAACGGGCCATTAAACACGTGGGTCGGTAATAAGGCGCTACGCAGAGAATATAAGGCACTACCTGAAAATTTAGTACTGTAGTTAGATTGGTTCCCAGGAAAGAGAGGTGGGTCCGGTGTGACCGCTTAAGTACTAAGTCTTTCCTAGCCAGAACGTCCCACTGACCATTAACAACTCTAAAATTTTGGCTAGGGTTTCAACCACTTTGAAACCCTAATTCCTTGTTGTGAACACTTCACAACGCAGCCGTCAAGGTACATGTAGGCAGCGCCGTCTAGGGTTTCAAAACCTAGAATTCAAATTGCACCTTTCTCATGACAGTTGCCTAGGTTTCAATGTTTGAACCCTAGGTTAAGGAACGGCCAAGGTTTAACACTTAAACCTTATCAGTTGATGCCCCATAACGAACTATTCATGCTCGGAGATCAACGCATTATCAAAACACAGTTTGTATGACAACAAAGAATACTAACGAATTCAATACATGTATCATATACGAAAATTGAAAATGCAAATATCATACAAGCCTCTAAAATAACAGAAACGCATACTTCAAATGAAAAAGCCTATAAACAGTATCTCATGCAATTTACGAAAAACATATGAGCATACGCATGATATTATTTCATACATAACATGCTTGAATGTTTTTCAAAACAAGTTTCGCAAACAATTTCGCAAACAGAACATAAAGCTTATAACAAGAAAACGATTTCATAAATCAAATTTTTTTTAAAAGCTTTTGCAGAATGAAAAGCATGCCATCATGAAACGTAAACAAATGCCCAAAACATAGCTTTGCAATTCTTTTGGGAATCCTTTGTGTTTCCGCTACCTGACCCTAATAGGATTCCCTAACAGTGGTATCAAAGCATTATGCTAAATTAAAATTTTTAATTAGGGTTTACCTCTTGTAGACGCAGAACGAGTTCCTTGATCGAAGCAATTGCAGCTTCGCCCTTAGGAGTCCACACAAGCACTCCCACAAGAAAAATAGAGCTCCGAATGCTAGTACGGAAATTTGTTTATGGTCTAATTTCTGAGCAGCAGCCTATGAGCATCTCATGCTCTATATATAGGCTTAGGTCTTGACCTGAGCTCTCATTAAACATTGGGCTCCAGACTTATTCTAAATGAGTTAGGCCCAAATAGTTTTATTTTCAGTCTAACTATAGTTTTATTTTCAGTCCAACTAAAATAAAACTATCCTCTAGTGGGCTTACTCTGTGTGTGACCCTATAGGTAAAATATTCGGTTATATTAATAGTAAACTATTTTACTATTAATATAAAATAAGAGCGGTATCTAGCAATACATCATTATGTCCAAATATTATTTATCATCGACATGACCTATAAGTGATAATTATTTTATATATTTATTCCTTTTGTCACGATATCTAATTGGGCCCAAGGCATGGTCGTCGTCATCCTTGTATGGCCCAATTCATTTTAGTTTATACCAGAGTAGACTTTACAGAATAAATATCTAATATTTATTCATCCTAGCATGGCCATGCATTTCATTAGTCTTACTCCATCAAGTGGCCTATAGATATCACTCTTGTCATATAGGAGAGACAAATTCCATCTACATCACTCACATCCCTCTGCATAATTTATCTATTGCCTAATCACAATCTTTATGGTCATTTTATTACAAATAACATTTGATTGTATTAAAACAATATACTCCTTATGTAGGAATCGTAGTGACTTCAGGTCGAAGGACTATATACCATTATCACATTAAGAACTGTTTATGACACTCATGTAACGATCCATGCAATGTTCTCATGGTGGGTCTGTCCAGTACAAAATTACTCTTAATGTGTACCTGTGTAAAGACTTGATATCATATATCCATGATTTGTGAGATCAAATCATTAGTACATTCACACACTAATCTTAATGTATTTACATGTCCCTATGTAAATACTTGATTAGGGACGTTTTAGGAATAATTCTCATATGACCTATTATTCCAAGATAAATAGCATTAATCTAAAACTTAAAATACTAATTTTATTGATAAGTTAAAATTGATACATTAATAGCTCGTAGTGGATACCCCAACTGTAACATCCCAGTTTTGAAGTTGGATACCGAATGAAAATAACCATTAAGACCTTGATTTCAAAGCAGGAAAAATTGACTGTTAACTTAATCTATGAAATAGTGGCAAATTAATTAAGCTTAGTTGGTAAGAGGTGGCTGCTTCTGATTGGGAGTCACATGAGTGGGACTGCAATTCACGTTTTCCCATCCTACTCTCCTTTCCTTCCTCGTGCACACATATGCTTATTATGTGCCTTTGATCATTGGAGTTATGCATCTTCGTTAGACTTCTTCTCTTCTCTTCTTTCTCTCCTCGTACACTCTCTCTTCCCTTTTGTTCTTCGTCTTCCCCCTGTTTACTGTTCTGTTCCTGAGAACGCACGACGATGATACTGTAAAAGACTTGGAGTTCGTTCGGCCAAAAGACGAACAGCCCCTGTTTCACAGTGCAACTTTGACCAAGGAAGCCAGAATGAGTGTGAGCCTGGGTGAGGCAATCAGACGAGCATCAGGAAAACAGAGGAACCCCTCGAACTTTCTTCAGTAGGTAGGGGGCGCTTGCATTTCGAATGCATAGCTTGTGAATGGTTCCGAGTGGTTTCTTACGCATGTATATGTGCTTAAGGGTATTTGTGATGAAACATATTTGATAGATAACTTTGTATACCGAGGCATGCTATGACTGAATCCGTTGGTAGATAGCTTATCATTGATATATGTGCTTATGAGATACACCGTTGGATGTGGATGCATGCGTGTGTTATGAGACCGTGTGTGAATGCAGTACATACTCTCAAACTGTCATACTGAGTCTAGTTAAATATTTACATGTACATGCGTGAAGTGGAGACATATTGTGTGACTTCTGAGTGCTCTGTTTATGGAATAATGAGTAGATCCTGATTGTTATCCTATGTTGCCTTGCATACGAGTGTTGAAAACGAGTCTGTGTTGTTATGAGATGACGACTGAATTGCATGCAGAGTATGGTTATGATAAATGAAAGGAGAAGTAATATTGTATTGGCAGACACACACAAAAGAATGTAATTAAAAGACCTTGAGTTGGACTTGAGGCAGTGCCGAGTGCACTAGCGTTGGACGCTTAAAGTCTTGAGTTGGACTCAAGCAAGCCACCGGGTTGGACTCGGGGCTGCCCGTAACACTGCCGTGGTCGCTTGGAGCGATTGTGTTACATGTGAGGGCAAACGGTTTGGTACCAGTAAAACGGCCGAACCAGCTTGGAGCTGGAGGAAAAAAGCTTGGAGCCTCTGTTGTAACATAAAATTAATTGAGTGGGGGTCAGATCCGACTGTAGTAGACTGGTGTGTACTGAATGTATATGTATACTCTTGTGCTATGATGAATTTATTGTGTTGCATGTGTATAGTGTAAGTCAGAAATGATATAATTTGTACAATGGAATGTTGCATGAATGAATTCTGATTGCATGGCACTGTTACGAGTAGATAAACTAGAGAACAGTTAACGTTATGATTGCTTGAAATGTGATGTGGTGTGGTGCGGAGCGTACGGGTTCCCAAGTCATTAACTGTCATTTTAAATGTAAAAGCTCACCCCTGCTGTGGCAATATTTCAGTGAACGTTCCTCGGAACTACGAGTAAAGTGGAGCTGCGTACCGAGCGGGTTAGCTGTGCACCAAGGAACCATATATATATGTAGATACTGTGTATAATGTTTTGATTATGCCTTGGCCGGTTCTTATCTGATGTTAATCCTTTAGAATAGAACAGAATCCCTTGGGGCTGGGAAACATGGCAACATGTTTGTAAATATTGATATACACTCTTATATATATATGGTTATGTTTATGCTGTGCTGCATGTTATACCATCCTGTGCGTGATGTTTGATTGGTATATATGTTCATGTTCATCCGAGTATGTAGGAATGGAAAGACTTAGTATGAAGGGAGTCAAGATATGATCTAGAGAGTGAATTCGTGATCCTGTTGCCGTGTGGGGAAAGCTTTAGGTGTTCCGAGGGGATGAGGGTATACCATTCTGAATGGGGATTGACACAGTAGATTCCCAATTGATAAACTGTTACAATTCAGAGTAGAATAGCCTAATCATGCTTTCGAGTAAGGACTAGCCGAGAGAGTATTTTCCGACTAGAGAGCAATCCACCCGATTCCGAGTGTAAACCGTATAGAGAAATGGTAGAAGACTATGGAGCCCTTGAAGGGAGGTTAAGTTAGCACGAGCACTGGGTAGGAAGGACTATACTTGCCGAGCGAGAGATGAGTGAAATACCGAGGGGTAGATAATTGAGGAGCTGTCCGAGTGAAGATACCCCTGGTTTCCGAATGGAACAGCCTACGTTTCCTAAGTGAACTGTTGTGTGGCATGATGGACAAATAGAGAACTAAGTTATAGGGGTGTGAGTTTGGGGTCGAGAGGAGAGAGTCCCTTTACCGAGCGGATTTAGGAATGAAATCCGAGTAGACTTAGGAATGAAATCCGAGTGAATTAGGCCTTTACCGAGTGAACGATTGCATTGATACCGAGCGAGTGTACGTTATTCCTTTGGGCCCGCTCGAGTGTTGCTGGGCTCCGCTGGAGGGCTTTTATTTGGCTCTTATCTCCCCTTGCTTTCCGTTCCCTCCTTCTTCTTGTTGCATCGGGTTATTCGATTTGGGGCGGATTTTACAGGCCTTGCTAACTCAAAAATTCAGAAAAATTTCCCTGCTGGTTTTAATTACTTAATCAGAATTAGGGTGTTACATTTTGGTATCAGAGCAGACGGAAAGGTCCAAGGCCAAAGTATGCTTACCGAGTGTAAGCGGTTGCGTGCATTGTGACCGAGTGGTCATCATTATTGTGATATTTGTGAAACTTGATTGATATTGTAGTATTGAATTGCGGATAGGAGGTTGTTTCCCTCCTGGTCTGACTGATTGTATGGCATATAGAAATGGTATAATGTGTTAAAGTTACTGAATGTTAGGCTGTGATCCGATCGGTAGTAAGTAGCTTCGTAAACTTATCCTTGAAAGGGCTGTGAATTTCAGGATAAGAGATGACGAGTCATCAAAGTATGGAGGCCATAGACACAGCCTTTCAACGCTTTACAGACGTGTTTGAGAGGCAGGGCCAGCCTCGAACTGAGGATGGTCAAGTGCTGGACCGCTTCCTGAAGAGGAAGTCGAGAGAATTTCTGGGAGGACGTAACCCTGAGGCAGCTTATAAATGGACTCAGGAGATGGAAAGGATTTTTGGGGGTCTTCACTGTACTGAGGCCCAGAAGGTAGAGTGTGCAGTGTACATGCTGCAGGAAGAGGCGGAAAACTGGTGGAGGATAGCCAGAAACTGGTTCCCTGACGATGATACTCAGCTGACCTGGAACGATTTCAAGACATGCTTCCTAGAAAAGTACTTCCCCGACACAATCAGGAGTCAGAAGGAACTGGAGTTCATGGAATTGAAGTAAGGGTCCATGACTGTGGAAGAATACGCGACGCGATTTGAGGAGTTGTACCTATTCTACCCACCCTTCCAACAACCGAGGACAGAGAATTCGAAGTGCCTAAAATTTGAGAATGGATTGAGGTCAGATATTAAGAGAGCTTGTAGATACCATGAGATTAGGAGTTTTCCTGCATTGGTGAATAAGTGTAGGATATTTGAAGAAGATGACAAGGCCCACTCGGGCCAGAGCAGCAGAGCCAATCCCTCCTTGAGACCCCAACAATCACACTTCAAGAGGACAGGCAACGCTAGGAGTACTGGACCTTCCTCTAATTTCAGAGGACGAGGGAACCGTGGGGGTCGTTTCGGGGGTCGCTCCGGAAATGGTAGATGTTTCAGATGTGGAGGTAACCACTTTGCTCGGGAATGTGATACTGGAAACGATATTGTATGCTTCCACTGTAACGAAAGGGGGCATGTTCGCCCCGACTGTCCGCAACTGCAACCAGAGGGTGGCCATGCACGTCGTGGAGGTTTCCGCGTAGGGGGACGCGGAACCACCAGTGGAGGAAATAGTGGTAGAGGCAACGGAGCAAGGAGCAACATGATGGCTACTACAAGTAACCGAGGGAGAAATACCGACCAACCGGCGGTGGGAAGAGTCTACGCCATCAATGTGGAGGATGCTGTGCAAGCGAATGATTTGGTACAATGTAAGTGTTCACTCGGTAAATATACACTTAATGTAGTTTTCGATTCGGGAGCCACCCATTCTTTTATAGCTGATGAGTGTGTGAGACATTTAAAGTTTCCGACTGTATGTATGGATCGGACCTTGGAAGTGGCCAATCCGACTGGCACTAAGGTGTTGACATCATCAATGTGCAAAGATGTAACATTTGTGTTGTACGATCGGAGTTTTACCTTCGACCTGGTGTGCGTGCCTCTAAAGGACCTCGACATTGTACTCGGCATAGACTGGCTTTCAGCCAACAAGGTGTTAGTAGATTGCAGGAACCGGAGGATAATCCTCCCGAGGCAGAACAATGAAGATTACACGGCACAAGGTACAGCTCAACTGTTTATAATGCTTTGTTTAACCGAGGGTGAGAGTAGAGTCTGAGTGAACGAGATTCCGACTGTCTGTGAATTCCCAGAGGTGTTTCCAGAGGATGTGTCGGGCGTTCCTCCGAGTAGAGAAGTCGAATTCTCTATAGACCTGATCCCTGGAGCCGAGCTAGTCTCCAGTGAACCTTATAGAATGTCCCCAACCGAATTGGCCGAGTTGAAGAAGCAGGTAGATGAGTTGCTCAGAAAACAATTCATTAGGCCGAGTGTGTCACCTTGGGGCGCACCGGTGCTACTTGTTAAGAAGAAGGATGGCAGCATGAGACTTTGTATAGATTACCGATAGCTAAACAGACTCACGATTAAGAATCGGTACCTGTTGCCCAGGATTGATGACTTGATTGACCAACTGCGTGGAGCCTCAGTTTTCTCGAAAATCGACCTACGATCGGGATACCACCAAATCCGGGTGAAGGACTCGGATATTCCAAAGACTGCCTTTAGGACTCGGTATGGTCTCTACGAGTATGTAGTGATGTCGTTCGGTGTGACAAACGCCCTTGCTGTTTTCATGAATTACATGAACAACATATTTCACCCATATCTTGACCGATTCGTAGTAGTTTTCATTGATGATATCCTAATCTATTCCAAGACCCCTGAGGAGCATGAAGAACGCCTCTGAGCGGTACTTCAAGTGTTGAAGGAGAAACAGTTGTTTGCAAAGCTTTCAAAATGTGATTTCTGGATGGATAAGATCCACTTCCTCGGGCATGTGATTTCAGAGGAAGGTGTCTCGGTGGACCCTTCGAAGGTGGCAGCTATAATGGCATAGGAGAGGCCCAAGTCGGTCTCAGAGGTAAGAAGCTTTATGGGCCTGGCCGGTTATTATAGAAGGTTCATTGAGGGTTTTTCTAAGATGGCCTTGCCACTGACCAAATTGACCCAGAAAAATGTTCCCTTCGTATGGAGTCCCGAGTGCGAGAGCAGCTTCCGAGAGCTGAAGGACAAGTTGACAACTGCTCCAGTGTTGGCATTACCTAATTTGTAAGAGAGCTTCATGGTTTATTGTGATGCGTCAGGACTCAGATTGGGATGTGTGCTAATGTAGAATGACCGAGTGATAACATATGCCTCTCGGCAACTGAGACCTCACGAACAGCATTACCCGACCCATGATTTAGAGCTGGCAGCTGTGGTTTTCGCATTGAAAATATGGAGGCATTACCTGTATGGTTCTAAATTTGAAGTTTACAGCGACCACAAGAGCCTCAAATATTTATTTGACCAGAGGGAGCTGAACATGAGGCAGAGGAGATGGATGGAATTTTTAAAAGATTATGATTTCGAGCTAAAATACCATCCGGGTAAGGCAAATGTTGTGGCCAACGTATTGAGTCGGAAATCCCTTCATATAGCAGTGATGATGATGAGGGAGGTGGAGTTATTGGAATAGTTCCGAGACATGAACTTGCAGGTTGACATCCCCTCTTCTCGGAAAATGACAATCGGTACACTAAGGATTACTAGTGAATTCCTAAAATCTGTATATGAACAATAGCAGTCAGACTCCTACTTGGCTGAGATGAAGGAAACTCAGGCCAAAGGAAAGGACTTGTCCTTGACCGAGGGATCAGACAAAATTTTCCGAGTGAAAAACCGAATATACGTACCGGGTGGAGGAGAATTGAGAAGAATGGTACTTGATGAGGCTCACAAGAGTCTGCTTAGTATCCACCCGGGTACCACGAAGATGTACCACGATCTAAGAACACAATTCTGGTGGCCCGGATTAAAGAGGAATGTAGCAGAATACGTGGCTTGGTGTATTACCTGTCAGAAATCAAAAGTGGAGCACCAGAAGCCGCATGGTGCATTGCAACCCCTGGAGATTCCCGTGTGGAAATGGGACTCAATTGCCATGGACTTTGTCATGGGATTGCCAAAAAACTGAGCGAGCCACGATGCAATTTGGGTCATTGTTGACCGACTGACGAAGAGTGCACACTTCCTACCTGTGAATATGAAGTACCCGTTACATAAATTAGCTCGGATGTACATCCACGAAGTTGTCTGACTGCATGGTATACCGACTTCTATCATGTCGGACAGGGATCCTAGATTCACGTCTCAATTTTGGACCAGTCTGCACCAAGAATTGGGTACGAAGCTTTGGCTAAGTTCTGCCTACCACCCCCAATCGGATGGACAATCTGACCGAACGATTCAAAGCCTGGAGGACTTGCTAAGGACGTGTGTGTTGGAGCACGGTGGGGATTGGGAGTGGTACCTTCCCCTGATTGAATTTACGTATAACAATAGCCATCACAACAGTATCGGTATGGCACCCTACGAAGCACTATATGGTCAAAGATGCCGAACCCCACTCTGCTGGTCGGAAACGGGTAAAAATTTACTGCTAGGACCGGAAATTGTGAGGCAAACATCAGAACAGATTCGAATGATAAGGGAAAAGATGAAGGCGTCTCAGGATAGGCAGAAGAGCTACCATGACAAACGAACCAACCCATTAGAGTTTTCAGTCAGAGACAGAGTGTTTTTGAAGACTTCACCGAGTAAAGGAGTCGGCCGAGCCTTGAAGAGTGGAAAGTTGAGCCCCCGATACATTGGGCCTTATGAAGTGTTGGAACGAGTCGGCTCCATGGCGTACCGGATAGCACTACCGACTCACTTATCCTAATTGCATAACGTGTTTCATGTGTCGTAACTAAGGAAATGTCTACATGACCCCGCCCATTTGATGCCAGATGATGAAGTGGAGATTAAGGAGGACCTGACCACTGTGACTATACCGATTAGAATCGTGGACCGATCGGTAAAGCGTTTGAGGAGCAAGAATGTACAACTGGTTGAAGTGGAGTGGCAGCAAGGCGGGACTACCTCTTGTACTTGGGAACGCGAAGACGCCATGAGGCAGCAGTACCCCGAGTTGTTTACCAAGGTGAGTCACCGAGTGAATTTCGGGGACGAAATTCTTTTGAGAAGGGGAGAACTGTAACATCCTAGTTTTGAAGTTGAATACCGAATAAAAATAACCATTAAGACCTTGATTTCAAAGCAGGAAAAATTGACTGTTAACTTAATCTATGAAATAGTGGCAAATTAATTAAGCTTAGGTGGTAAGCGGTGGCTGCTTTCGATTGGGAGTCACGTGAATGGGACTGCAATTCACGTTTTCCCATCCCACTCTCCTTTCCTTCCTCGTGCACGCATATGCTTATATATATGCCTTTGATCATTAGAGTTATGCATCTTCGTTAGACTTCTTCTCTTCTCTTCTTTCTCTCCTCATACACTCTCTCTTCCTTTTTGTTCTTCGTCTTCCCCCTATTTACTGTTCTGTTCCTGAGAACGCGCAACGGCGATACTGTAAAAGACTTGGAGTTCGTTCGGCCAAAAGACGAACAGCCCCTGTTTCACAGTGCAACTTCGACCAAGGAAGCCAGAACGAGTGTGAGCCTGGGTGAGGCAATCAGACCAGCGTTAGGAAAACAAAGGAACCCCTCGAACTTTCTTCAGTAGGTAGGGGGCGCTTGCATTTCGAATGCATAGCTTGTGAATGGGTTCCGAGTGGTTTCTTACGCATGCATATGTGCTTAAGGGTATTTGTGATGAAACGTATATTTGATAGATAACTTTGTATACCGAGGCATGCTATGACTGAATCCATTGGTAGATAGCTTATCATTGATATATGTGCTTATGAGATACACCGTTGGATGTGGATGCATGCGTGTGTTATGAGACCATGTGTGAATGCAGTACATACTCTCAAACTGTCATACTGAGTCTAGTTAAATATTTACATGTACATGCGTGAAGTGGAGACATATTGTGTGACTTCTGAGTGCTCTATTTATGGAATAATGAGTAGATCCTGATTGCTATCCTATGTTGCCTTGCATACGAGTGTTGAAAACGAGTCTGTGTTGTTATGAGATGACGACTGAATTGTATGCAGAGTGTGGTTATGATAAATGAAAGGAGAAGTAATATTGTATTGGCAGACACACACAAAAGAATGTAATTAAAAGACCTTGAGTTGGACTTGAGGCAGTGCCGAGTGCACTAGCGTTAGACGCTTAAAGTCTTGAGTTAGACTCAAGCAAGCCACCGGGTTGGACTTGGGGCTGCCCGTAACACTGCCGTGGTCGCTTGGAGCGATTGTGTTACATGTGAGGGCAAATGGTTTGGTACCAGTAAAACGGCCGAACCAGCTTGGAGCTGGAGGAGAAAGGCTTGGAGCCTCTGTTGCAACGTAAAATTAATTGAGTGGGGGTCGGATCCGACTGTAGTAGACTGGTGTGTACTGAATGTATATGTATACTCTTGTGCTATAATGAATTTATTGTGTTGCATGTGTATAGTGTAAGTCGGAAATGATATAATTTGTACAATGGAATGTTGCATGAATGAATTCTGATTGCATGGCACTGTTACGAGTAGATAAACTAGAGAACAGTTAACGTTATGATTGCTTGAAATGTGATGTGGTGTGGTGGGGAGCGTACGGGTTCCCAAGTCATTAACTGTCATTTTAAATGTAAAAGCTCACCCCTGCTGTGGCAATATTTCAGTGAATGTTCCTCGGAACTACGAGTAAAGTGGAGCTGCGTACCGAGCGGGTTAGCTGTGCACCAAGGAACCATATATATATGTAGATACTGTGTATAATGTTTTGATTATGCCTTGGCCGGTTCTTATCTGATGTTAATCCTTTAGAATAGAACAGAATCCCTTGGGGCTGGGAAACATGGCAACATGTTTGTAAATATTGATATACACTCTTATATATATATATGGTTATGTTTATGCTGTGCTGCATGTTATACCATCCTGTGCGTGATGTTTGATTGGTATATATGTTCATGTTCATCCGAGTATGTAGGAATGGAAAGACTTAGTATGAAGGGAGTCAAGATATGATCTAGAGAGTGAATTCGTGATCCTGTTGCCGTGTGGGGAAAGCTTTAGGTGTTCCAAGGGGATGGGGGTATACCATTCCGAATGGGGATTGACGAAGTAGATTCTCAATTGATAAACTGTTACGATTCAGAGTAGAATAGCCTAATCATGCTTTAGAGTAAGGACTAGCCGAGAGAGTGTTTTCCGACTAAAGAGCAATCCACCCGATTCTGAGTGTAAACCGTATAGAGAAATGGTAGAAGACTATGGAGCCCTTGAAGGGAGGTTAAGTTAGCGCGAGCACTGGGGTAGGAAGGACTATACTTGCCGAGCGAGAGATGAGTGAAATACCGAGGGGTAGATAATTGAGGAGTTGTCCGAGTAAAGATACCCCTGGTTTCTGAATGGAACAGCCTACGTTTCCTGAGTGAACTATTGTGTGGCATGATGGACAAATAGAGAACTAAGTTATGGGGGTGCGAGTTTGGGGTCGAGAGGAGAGACTCCCTTTACCGAGCGAATTTAGGAATGAAATCCGAGTAGACTTAGGAATGAAATCCGAGTGAATTAGGCCTTTACCGAGTGAACGATTGTATTGATACCGAGCGAGTGTACGTTATTCCTTTGGGCCCGCTCGAGTGTTGCTGGGCTCCGCTGGAGGGCTTTTGTTTGGCTCTTGTCTCCCCTTGCTTTCCGTTCCCTCCTCCTTCTTGTTGCATCGGGTTATTCAATTTGGGGCGGATTTTACAGGCCTTGCTAACTCGCAAATTCGGAAAAATTTCCCTGCTGGTTTTAATTACTTAATTAGAATTAGGGTGTTACACCAACTAGGCCTATTTGGTAAACTAGCCCCAGGAATTAGGTCTATTTGATGCTCAATGCCCCTAATAGGAGGTAAGCCTTTTGGGAAGAGGTCTTTAAATTCTTGTAAGATGTTTAGAATCCCTTTGGGCAAAGGAGGAGCAGAAGTGCCCATACAACACAAAGAAGTGCTAAGGATATCTTTTGCATACATGATCAAGCATTGCTTGTGTGACAACATAGCATGTTTCACATCATGTTTGTTGGCCAAATAGTTGGCTCTAGAGTCATCATAGATGATAACTCCTTTTCCTTTATCCTTTTTCTTGTTTTTCTTATGTTTTTCTACATGGTTAGATGAAGAAGATCCTAACTCTCTATCTCCTTTAAGCTTCATTTGTAGTTGATCTTTAGCTACTTGTTGTGGAGTTAGGGGGTGTAAGACTATCTTCTTACCATCTAATTTGAATGTGAGGGTATTAGTGAACCCCTCATGGATGACCTTCCTATCAAATTTCCAAGGTCTTCCAAGAAGTATATGAGTTGCCTTCATAGGTACTATCACAATTTACTTTATCATTATATGTGCCTATGGTGAAGTTTATTAAGACTTGCTTATTAACTAACATCTCCCCTTTTTTGTTAAGCCATTGCAACTTATAAGGTCTAGGGTTATCTGTTAGTTCTAAGCCAATCTTATTTACTAATCTTTGGCTCACAACATTTGCACAACTCCCACTATCCACAATAAGAGAACATAGTTTGTCATTAATGTAACATCTTGTATAAAAGATGTTCTCTCTTTGTGTCATATCATCTAGTTTAACATGACTACCAAGCAATCTTCAAATCATGTAAAGCTCACCATCATCCCCTAAGATATGCTCACTGTCATAGGAATCATTACTTGAGTCATCACTTGAAGAGTGAGAATCAGAATTAGACTCTGATTGACTTGAGTAGGTTCCATTAGTTTTCAAAACCATAGTTCTTTTTGTTGGACAGTCAGAAGCAATATGACCTCTACCAAGGAATTTAAAACATTTTATGGTAGATGATCTAGAGGATTATGGTTTAGATGTGGATTCATACTTTTCTCTTTGATTCCTAAAAACTTTGCCATTCTTATTCAACTCACTTTGTGGTTTGGAAGATGAAGTGCCCACTTCCCTCTCCCTAGGGTTTCTATCAAATCTACCCTTACTTTCTTGGCCTAGCCATTTAGATTTATAGGCTTTATGTTCCCCACTAAAGGCTTCTCTCTCTTTGAATTGGCTCTCTACCTTAGTGCATTGGTGAAGTAATTCTTTTATGTCAACATGTGGTAGGAGTTCTACTCTATTCTTGATGTTCCTATTTAGGCCATGTAAGAACCTATGCATTAGGGTTTCCTCATCTTCTTCTAGGTTTGCCCTAATCATGGCTATCTCTAAGGCTTTGTAGTAGTCTTCTACACTCTTTGACCCTTGGGTGAGTCTATTTAGCTTTTCTAATAGCTCCCCTCTATAGTAATTAGGAACATAACATTTTCTTAATAGAGCTTTTAAGTCTAACCAATCATCTATTGGTGGAAAATTATCTTTCTTTCTCTCCTTGCACACTTGGGTCCACCATACTAAGGCATAATTTTGAAATGAGAGAGTGACTATCCTAACTTTCTTTTCCTCTTTTATTTGATGAGAATTAAATAATTGTTCAACTCTCATCTCCCATTCTAAATATGCTTCAACATTACTTTTACCATTAAATGGGGGAATTTCAAGTTTTACTTCTCTTAAGCCTATGTCTTCTCTTTTATGCTCATGGTGTCTTCTTTGTTTAGGTTCTTCCTCACTATCACTATTGTTGTGTCTATGATTTCTTTGATTTCTATGTCTAGTTCTACGGTTTTCATTATGCTCAAGATTTGTTAGTCTAGCATTGATGTTATTCAAACTATCCATTATGTTATGAAGCATTGTTTTGTTCTCCCTATCACTAAAAGACATCTTTTAAGGCTGTCAAAGAAATTTGAGACAAAAACAAAGAATGTGTAGACAAACTAGTCGAGGAAGATGAATGCAAAACAACTGAAAGAAAACATACAACAATCCTAAAATATCAATACTAAGTTTCTATCCTAAGGGCAAAACAAGATCCTAGGTTGTCTTTTACTAGGTTAGTCCTAGGTTGCTTATGTAAGTCCTAGGTTGGCTTTAACCTAAGTTGATTATGGTTGTCCTAGGTTGTTTCTAACCCTAGACAAGTCTAACCAAATTTGGTTACTAATTAGTTAACCTAACCAATTTAGTTCAACTAACTAACCAACTCATAACAAACCCTAACTATAAGTAGTTATTTAGTTATAGAAGTTGTAACTAAGTCTAACAACCCTAACTAATGAACTAATTCGGTTATAGATTGGTTAAGACACTAAACTAATTCAGTTATGGTTAGTTAATGCAACTAGAATTAGTTCCAACTACTAACTAATTAACTTATTTAGTTAAGACAAGCAACTAACTAACAACTATTAGTTACAACCAACAACTAACTCACTAAAAGTAGTTAACAAACAAATGCAAATGAAACTACACTAGGCCAAATTAGCTAAAGTAAAAATGAAGTAATAGTGTCCAAAGTCCAATGTCCAAAGTGTGTCCAAAATACAAGATAAAACCTAATACACAAAGCCTAAGAATTGAAACTTTTGCCTAAGTTCTACTAGTTACAAGGCTTTTGCTTCCTTTACAATTTTCTTCAAGCTCTTCCCTTGATGTATAAGCTCCACCTCACCTAGCAAAACAAGACAAGAAACAACTCCAAACGAAAATTTGTTAATGAATTTAACAAAGTTTAAACCTCACAAGTGTGTCTCTCAAGTGTCTCCTCACAACTCTTACCTTTTTCTCTTTGGTGACAAGATTACTCAAGCAATTTACACTCACACCTCAAGTGTTCTAATATGCTACCCTCAAAGGTATAGAGAAGGGAATTAGCAAGAGGTTTGAAAGAAAGACAACTTCAAAGACAAAACTTCAGAAAGAATAATGAGAAACTAAAAAGGCTTAAGAAGAAAAGCTACTCAAATGGGAAATATTTTTGGATTTATGATTGACAAGACACTAAAGCAATAAATGTTCAAAGGAATAAAGGCTATACTTTGAATAGGAATTTCGAAATTGATGGACAAAACTAGACAAGCAAGAAAATAAAATGCAACAACAAAAGTAAGGTATAACCTAGACTTAAAAACTCTAAAGTTGCAACTCTAAGCAATCAAGTTCAAATCAAAATGTGTAAGCAAAGTCAACTAGCAAGTGTCTCTTCTCAAAGTTATGGAATTTCAAAATTTGGGTCTTGGTTTTTGGTGTTTCACTTTCCCACTTTCTAGTGAGGCTTCTTTTCTTTTCAAGACCCCTGTTCAACTTTTGTAAATCGGGCTTATATTCTTTCTTTTGTATCTTTTCTATTTCTTTTTCTATTCTTGCCTCTTTTATTTTCAATGCAAAAACACCACAATTATGTTCCCAAAACTGAAATGAGACAAGGCTAGTACAATTTCAAATGATGTTTTCTTGCTTAGACAAACAATGCAACCTTCTTCCAAAGAGAATGGAAGGATTATGTTCAAATCTTTTTTTGACAAATTTTCTTTTATGCAACAAGATAAAACTGAATTGAATGTTACCTAATTGTGCATTCAAAAACAAAATTAACCTAGAAAGAAAACTAAGAATGGATACTAACAAGCCTAAAGATGAGTTGACTTTGGAGTGTCTTAAAGTGAGACCTCCTTACTAAACAAGAATGGAACCTTTTTAGGAATTAGGCAAGATGCTTGACCTAATCCTACCACACGGCAATGCACTTCTAATATAGTCAAAAACAATTAACAAAACTTAGAACACTAGACAAAGGTTCCACATGGCACAACTAACTCCTATTTTGGCTCTAACTAACAACTAACAAGTAACTAACTTCTAACAATTAAAGTAACAAACTAACAACCGAAAATGACATGTGCCAATTCTGAATTTTTGAAAGACTAAACACAAATGACTTATACCAAACCGAAATTACCAAGCAAGATGTAAAAAAAATTGAAGAAAGGAAGGAACTAACACAAAAACTCAAAAGAACAACAACTTTTTATGGATTTTCTATGTTATCATGGCATTAACAAGACAAGTAGATGGATTAAAGTTATACAACCAGCCAACACAATGAATACAAAATTGAAAGTTTAAAGGTAGAGGAAGTAGAAAAGAATCTTAAAGGCTCAATGATACCAAATGATGTAGGATGATCTTCAATCTTCCTTTGAAAGAGATGGATCTTGGCCCTTCTCATTCTTCTAACCTTCAAAGCCAATGTTGGTTGCCAAGTGATGATGAAAATGAAAACAAAGAAAAGTAAAGAATTCTAAGAATTGGATGGATTTGGTTGAAGGAAGAGGAGAGGAATCACAAAAATGGAGGAGGAAAGGAGGAGAGTGGAAGGGATGGAAGAATTGGTTGAATGGGAGACCACTCCTAGAGGAGATAACTCCCTAGAATCTCACCACCAAGGAGGAAGGAATCCCCTTGGATGAGAGCTTGCTAAAGCTTTCTCTGACATAGAGAGAAGGGAGAGCTTCTCTCACTAAAATCTCACTTTGGAAGTGGAAAATTATCAAATGCATTAATATGTGTTGATTTTACAAAAGAGAGCTCCTTATGTATCCCTCTAGCGATTTTGGCCAAGGAGACTCTAAATGGGCTTCTCTATGCTTCCTAGGCCCAATGGTGCTAAAAGAGAAGAGTATGGCCTATACATGGCCTAAAATGAGAGTATATGACGCTAAAGTGGCCCATTTGACCTTGCAAGGCCCAAATAAAACCTATAAGCCTAGAGAATCTAACTAAGAAGTATATTACAAGTGAAATATGAATAGATCCTCAAGGAGTCTTCATTGGGC
This sequence comes from Clitoria ternatea, assembly GCA_037962975.1. Lineage (NCBI taxonomy): Eukaryota > Viridiplantae > Streptophyta > Magnoliopsida > Fabales > Fabaceae > Clitoria > Clitoria ternatea. The sequence continues at coordinate 113,635,954 of CM075669.1, forward strand.
TTAGGCCCACTAAAAGAGAGGAAGGAGGATAAGGCTTGGTGAATGCTCTCTTTGGCCTTTTCGGTCTTAGCCCTTGTGAGGGGACCCTTGTAAGCTTCAAGTTCTTTCTCTAGGGTAGTGTAAGGGTCCTCCCTTAGTGTGTCCTCATTATAGTCATAAGCCCCCGCCATGGATAAACTCATAGTAATTCCTAAAATTAAGTAAAAGGGGTTAAGAAATGAAGAAAGCCTGGAGCAAAGAGAAGCACTGACTTGACAAGAAGAAATGCTAAACGAGAAAGAAGGCAAGGGATGAAACAAGGACAGCAGCAAAAATCACTAAGAAGTACACAGCTACTTAACGAAAGAGGCAGAAGAATGTCAAAGGCTTGGAAGTTTTGAAATGAAGAAGGAAGATGAATTTATAAGGGGGAAACACCTTTTGGTCATACCCCTTAATCCAACAGTAAGAATACAAAAGGGGTGGGGGGAGCAATGGACGTGATGTATCTAAGATCTAACACCTCCAAAGGAAGCCATGTAATCTAAGATCTAATGATTGGGATGCGAGAGCCCTAGATCAACGGGTGTGACACTTCAAGATAACTTTGGGTGAAACAACGCACCCTTTAATGACCTTGGGATACAGAAACAGCGCAATCATGACAAGCGCGTTCCTCCACTTCCTCATGACAGCAAATGACAGTTATCATACTCCCACCACATGGCCAAGACTTGCCTCACTCGGAGACCCTTGCTCGGAACCAAGACTCGCCTCACTCAGAAACCCTCGCTCGAAAGTAGAGCTTTACCCACTCAAAAATTTTCACTTTAACCCAAGAAATAATTTCCACCCCCCAGCAAATTTCGACTTGCGTTTAAGCCATTTCGCTCAGTTTCACACCCAAGGCTCGTGGCTAGGGGGCTTCTGTTCCCCCCCGAGTTTAAGGGGCGGTCCCCATAATCCCCCTAAACCTCTTCACGTCATTTAGTAGTAAATTGATTTAGACTATAGCCTAATGGGCCAAGGCCCACTTGGTAACCTAGGTATAAAAGTACCTGTTGCATGTACGTTGTAACTAAGTGACACATTATAGAGATTAATAAACCTAATTCCTAGGAGGATTTTCCTAGGGTTTATGCCCTAAGTTTTGTGTGTGAACAGCCCTCAAAAGGTCTTGTATACTCTCTCGTAACTCAAAACCCTATGTTCAATTTCATGCTTTCAAACAATATACCTACTCTAGTAGCCTACATCATTTGGAATCAACTACGATCTTCTCGAAGTCTTGTAGAGGCATTAAGTGTTCATGAAATCAAATAGTAAACATAAATTGCATAAAGGGAGAAGATAAAAAACAACCAATTTACATACATATGCATACTACCCCCTTAATCCCAAGAAAAAAGGTTTAGTTCATCATAAAGTCAATTACAAAACCACAAGATATGAATCCAATTCCTAACATAGAAGAAACCCCCAAATACAAAAACTAGGATTCAAAAATTAGAAGACAAGTTCTCACTAACTCTTCTTAATCTTCCTCCAAAGTTAAGAATCTGAGTGTTCTTCATGTTTGGTCCTTGAATCTCCTTCCAAAACGTCCTGGAAAGCTCTCAATTTTCTTCCCCAAAAGTGCCTCAAGCCGTCTCTCCCTCTTTCCAATGTGTGGCCTGCTTTTAATCTCCAAAACGACTCTCCAAAATGAGGGTTTTACAGCCACGTATAAAACCCATGGCCAATGAGAATTTTCCGGATCGTGGCAGGGCCTAGGCTTGCATAATTTTCCTCTTCCGGGCAGCAAGAACCACGACCAGTGGGAATTTTTCAACGGCCGTGGTTTTTATCCAGCAATATCCACGGCCAGTGGAAATTTCCCATGACCAGTGGATGTATTTTCCACTATTTTCCCATCCAGCCAGAGGGAACCACGGCCAGTGGAAATTTCCCATGACCAATGGGTTCCTTAAAGGTTTCTTGACTTGTATTTCTTGCCAATGTTGAGGTCCTTAGGGCTTCCACTCGAATTATTTCCTCTTTTAAAGGGCTGTAATGACTTGTTTTTGTGTTTTTGATGACTTGAACTCCCTCCCATTCATCTGATTCTCACCAAATGCCTCTTATTCTCTAGCATATAAACCTATAACATCACAATTCCTGTAAAATAGGGACACTCAAGTAACATGTGTGGAATGAAAGAAAATAAATAGAATTAAGGGGGAAAACTAACAAAAATGAACTAAAAATCAAAACAAAATGACCTTAAAACTAATGCAAATTAGACACCTCCTTAAACTAGAACATTGCTTGTCCCCAAGCAATCACTATATTCACAAGATGGAAAATCAAGAACAAAGAACCCAAGCATAATTAAGGAACCAAAAATGAATTTTTATTAAGTTTTCTCTATTAGATGATTACTAAAATGTCGAGGCCAAATTCAAACAATGATCAATCCACACTCCACTAAGATTGGACTATAGGTACACTATCCTTACTTTCCCTTTTGGTGTGTAAGTTTGTGTATAAAACACTTAAATCACTACACCTTAAACACTACCATAGGCTTGGCAATTGACCATAAACTCCGCAGTTATTAAGAATACATTGCCATAGTTTAAAGGTCCTTTCAAGGTTGTAACATGGCCTAGGGTTCAACATATAGGTACGGAAATCAAGAAAAGGAAAAACACAAAGGGCTAAACAATTCCTAAGAAAAACAAATTTCAAAGCAAAATAGAATAAGTATTCCCTTTCACATTCAGAAACTTTAAGGAGCGTAACTCATTTTATTTTAATAATCAACTTATTTTTCTTTCTCTTCCTTTTCTCATTATCATCCTTCTCTTTTCCTTTCTTTTCTTTCTCTTTTTCACTTTTTCCTTTTTCATTTTTTTAGAGCCTAAACTCCACAATTGCATATATATACCCCTTTAATTCAAAATTAACTTTTTCATGAGTTGCTATTCTTTTGCTTCTTCTATAGGAATCATGAAAATTAGTAAGCAAATAGGCAATTTGAAAAAGAAATATGAAAAGTCTATTAGGCTCAAAAGGGGCAACTAATGGGTTAATCTAATAAACAATTTGTATAGCTAAAGAATAAGGCCTAAAGTGTCTTTTTCATTCTATGACATGCATTCACAAACCATTTTGAATCAGTCTAAAGCCGAGTTCTAGAATGCCTAATATGTGTGAATCACTCAAAGAAGGAAATAAGGGTTAAATTTTTAATCATTGCAATACCCTTAAAAACCTCACTATGGTGATTAGTGCAGATCATAGAAAGCATGGATTTATCATGAGTCTTTCTTTCAGCCTAACACCCTATCAATCATCATAATTATTTAATTATTATATTTTTTTATTTACTTCAGGTTCCTAACATGCATGTGATTCAGTTATTCAAAATTACACATCCTATGAATTCAGCAATTACTGACAGACAAACAATGTTATCCTAAGACAAAACAGAAATGAAATAACAAAACAAAACAAAATTCATGCAAAATGAAAATGAAAATGAAAATAAACAAGAGAAATAATCAAGTTAATTAGTTTTATTTTACCCACACCCGAAACTATTCTCGGACATTGTCCTCAATGTGCAACAAAGATAGATAGGGGTAAAAGGAAACTTAACTGAAACAGGATCACCTTATCATGGAGAGCAAGGAGGAAAATAACCCTGCTAGAAGTGCCAGCCATACATAGCATCCACCCTCTAAGCCATATGACCGATCTGGGCTCCTTGCCGGATTTGCTCAAAGGAGAGCGACTCCAAGCGGCTACTCATCCCTTGTATCAATGCATACATCCGCTCCATGGAAAAACTAGAGTCGTCATTGGATCGGGAAGGGCCAACAGATGTCTCCGAAGGTAAAGGCATTTTAGTTGCCAGGGGCTCTTGATCAAAAGTATCCCCATCCTTATCCTTATCTCCATCTCCATCTCCATCTTCATCTGGAAACAAAAATGAAACCTTTCTATCCAAACTCGTAAAAGTAGGATCAGGCAAGGGGTGTGGTATAAATAATCTAGGAATAGCCAAACAGTGCCTATCATTTTCATATGCAATCATACCCTTATGTATCAGTTCATCGATATCAACTGTAACATCCCGATTTAAAATGAATTACCGAGTGAAATTGAGCCATTAGAATAATTATGAAAGTGGAGAGTTACTTGTCAATTATAATTAATTTAATTAGTTCAACTTTGGAAATGATGGCTGAGTAATTGTGACAGCTGGCCGCTTGTGTGTGGTGGGTGTCGTGAGTGGACTACCAATTCACGCCTTCCCACCCTACTTCTCTTCTCTTCTTTTCATGCGTATATATATATATATATATCCTTGCCACGGTTGACATGCATTCCTTTCAAAATTCCTCTTCTGCTACCTCTTTCTCCTAGTTCCTTCTTCTCTTCCTCATCGTTCTCCTTCTTCTTCCCTGTTCCCTGTTCTCTATTCTTCGTTTTTGGAAACCCACGAAGACGGTGCTGTAGAAGACTCAGAGTTCCTCCTTTTGGTGAAGGACGACCACCGAAGCAGAAGGGAGTAGCTTCTGTTCCCGAGCCGATTGCAGAATACGATCGCGTCGAAGAGAGACTGAACAAGGTAAACAGACCAGCGTATCGAACGTCAGGAAACAGAGGAGCTTCCCGAGTCCCTTTTGTAGGTAGGGGGTGCTTGCATGTCAAATGCATGGTTCATGAACGGTACCGGGTGAATGTATTGCTTTAAGTGTGTGCATGTATTTGTGACGATTGTGTGTGTGATGCATGATTGTTGATCCTTGGATTCCATGTGTATGTTAGTAGCATCTTGTTAATAGTTATACAATATTGTGCATGCTAGTATGATTGATGAGTAAATGTAAGAACTATGTTGAATCGGTTTCTACCTTGACGGTTACAAAGAATGCGTCGGATGAGTGATGATGCTTGCTGACAGAACGCATAAGCTGCATATGTAGGAATGGGGTGACCCGTGGAAGGTCAGGAACCCCGAAAGAATGATTTCCAGCTACAGGCCTTGGCTAGATCCTGTGAGGGCTCGTGGTAGCCGTGGGAGCTAGAGATAAGTCTCGAGACATCAATGGGAGACCGGTACCACACGGAAAGAGCTAATGGACGAGAGGCCAGTAAGGGGGACCTGTAACTGAAAGTCACTGCCTAAGTTAGATCCGCAGACATGCATGTAGATATGATGATGATTAGGATAGTACGCGTGGTATGACTTGGGGCGATATGAATGAATTCCGAGTGAGTCCATGCATGTGATTGTGTGAATGAGAATGAACTTCACGTAATATGTATGTGAGTGTATGCTGTTGCTATTATTCTAATCTACATGGCCTTATTTTAATCTGAATGCGACCGAGTGATCATGGGTGTGCGTACTGATTCTGATACTGAGTCCTTGACTATCATTTTATATGTAAATGCTCACCCCTACTATGGCTATACTTTTCAGTGAATGTCTCTCGGAATGAAGGATGAATGAGGAGCTGAATGCCGAGTGAAGTGTTGGTGCACTGTGGAAATTATGTGTTCATGTATATGCCTTGTTAAGCCTTGGCCGGCTCGTATTTCAGTCGTAGTCTCTTATACTAGAACTTGAACCCTCTTAGGTAGAAGTCGTGACCTTGTGCCTGTAATTATTTATATCCTTTTATACCTATCATACTGCGTGTTGCTCTATCTTGCGTGAATGATCCGAGTAATATGTGTATATGTACTTATTGAGTGTGTGAGGTTGGTATGGCCATGGGTAGAAATGGGATTAAGAGTTGATGGGGAAGTGAGACAATGATTTATTCTGAGTTCTGAAGAGTTTAGGTATTACCGAGTGAATGAGAGCACAGATCACCGAGTGAGGGTCGATCTAGGTACTTCCCGAGTGATAACTGTTAAGATTTTCCGAGAGTAGAATAATTAATAATTACCGAGTGAGAATCCACCGAGTGAAGGTTTCCCGACAGAAAGGCGTCACCTAAGGCTTTAAGTGGACCTCGTTGTATCAGATTATTAGTAGTAAGGGGATCTGAGTGAATCTTGACTTAACAGGATAGCTAAAGCGGAAAAGTGATGGTTACCGAGTGAAAAATGAGTGAATAATCCAAGTGGGGTAGAGCCTAAGTATTTCTGAGTGGTACCTGGTTGGGAAACATTCCGAGTGAGGGAGTTTATGGAATCCGGGTGGAGGACCCTCATTTCCCGAGTGGAACCCTGGAGTGATCCTCTTCTGAGAGAGAAGTTAGTGTAGTGGTTTAGGGTGGAATGGAATCTAAGTGTATGATAATCTGAGTGAATGATGTAAATTCTGAGTGGGTGAGGATCTGTATTCCGGGTGGTTAAGATTAGACTAAGTCTGAGGGGGGGTTGACTTCATGATTTCCTGAGCGAACAAGATGTCATATGCCGAGTGGAATAGCTATCATTTTCCGAGTGAATGAGTCGTGTGATAACTCTGGGTTCCGAGTGTCTGTATAGCCGAGCGTAGTTTCTCGCTCAGCGAATGAAGGATTCGCCGTAGCGAGTGCACGTTGTCGTATGATCCGCCTGAGCGTTTCTTCTCTGCTGGCAGCCTCTGAGTCGATTTTATTCCTCTTGCCTCCCTTCCACTATTCTTTCTTGTCGGTTCTCCTTGGTTTATTTGGGAAAAATTTCCTCAGTTTTATTTAATTATTTATTTACTAAATTAGGGTGTCTCATCAACTGTCTTGGGTTAATAAATACGGGTATCAATCACCAAATGAATCTTGACATATCAGGCTATGGGGTTGATGTACCCCACAATGACCATCTTACCAGATGCGGCTTTACCGACTCTAGTGAATTGGCTAAAAAGCCACTTGGCCGAGCTAATGGGTTCATTTATAACCATGGCATATAAAAACCAAAGTTTGGTGGCCCAGATGAATCCAGGGCTGTCAAAGTGCCTAAAGATAGAGCGAGCCATGAATCTTTAAAGGTATTTAACCAAGGGTGATGAATCTTGGAGGCTTTAGATGAGGAAGGGTCAAAGTTACCATTAGCATATGCAATAAGTCCCCAAAAATAAGATGGCGGAAATTGTCTTGGGACAATAGTTACACCCCCAGTGGGAAAACCATAAATACTAGCAACTTAATCTAAATCTGTCCTATAGTCATTATTATTTAGCCTGAAAGTTACCTCCCACCTAGTAGGATTGTTAAACCTATGGATGTTTATAGAGCTTAGGAACTCGAGGGTTGTTCTTTCATAGGTGGCTTCATGCATTTGGATAAAATCAGTCTAACCTACATTTTGACACAATCTAAATGTATCCTAAAAAATTCCTAAGGCCAGTAAGGTGTCCTTACAAAAAAATCTTGAGGGAAAGATTTCCCTCTCAGCTAAAGCACTATGTCTCACGCGTTGGTCATTGGAAACATACTCAATGTTATCCATTTTAGAGTACGAGGAAGACTTACCGGTGGTCTTCCTTTTCTTCCCAAGAGATTTGATCCTTCTAATTGACATATTTCCTAGTGTAAGAGACAAAAAGTGAATGATAAGTTTAGGCACACAAAGAAACGTTTCTTCCATATCAAATATAATATAACACAAGATTAAGGGTATTGGTGAACATGGTTCATGAGAACATTAAAAATCACACCAAATTGAAGTGAAAGATGCCTAATTATAATAGATTGCACATGGAAACATAAATCATATACATAAGGGTTAAGTTTCAAAACCAATAGCATGTAACAATCTTAAGAAAAATGAACCAAAGTAGGTTTAGGCATTTTCACAAACACTTGGTGGGCAAATATATAAGACACATGAAACACCCTAAACTTGAATTTTTAACAACCCCCATGGTTTTAATTTAGTCCATTCATGTTCTATTAAGTGCCAATCAACATATTCTTAGCAAAATAATGCAGAACAAATCAATAATAGGTGAGAAAGAAGAATGAACAAGCATGAACAAACTTGCACAAATCAAACAATTAAGAGCATACACATTAAAAATTAAAGCATGAATGAGCATCACAATGAACAAATTAAGCTCCCAACAAATTAGTTTTGAAAGAAACCACTTAAAATTAATGGATTTTCAAAAACCTAATTCTGAAAAGTTGAAAGAATTAGAGAAGGGGAGTGTTTCTTACTTGATTTGAGAGAAGAAGAAATCAATGAAGTTCAAGGATGATGAATGGAATCCAAGAAAAAGTAAGAGGGAACAGATTTTAAAGAGGGAAGCGAGTAATGAAACATAGCAAAATGAGCGTGAGAGAGGAGAGGAAGTTCACGTCAAAAATTTGCATAACAAAAAGGGGAATCCATGACGTTTTAAAAGGATTTGGGGGCCTGAACACAATCCACGGTCGTGGGAAATTTCCCACAGCTCATGGACCTTGTTGGCCTCCCATTAAATTTATTTCAAAACTCATGCCCTCCTAGACTAGTGAGGACCACGGCCTATGGGAAATTTCTCATAGTCGTGGATCGTGTTGCTTCACCTGGTTTTATTTGTTTATGCATACCCATGTCCCAAGCCAGTGGGAATCACGACTAGTGGTTCTTGCTGGCGGTAAAAATTTGTTTCAACACTTATGATTCCAATTCTTAAACCTTTTTTAAAAATTATGCGATTTATGAAAACGATCCTGTTAATGGAAAAAATAACATGTTCTATTTTTCTATTTTCTATTTTTATTTTTTTCATGCTCTATAATGAAAACATATGCAATTAAATGTAAAAGCAAACAAGCGTAGGGTTACCTCCCCACTAGTGCTAAGTTTAATGTCTTCAGCCAGACGTTGCCAATCAAACCAATCAAGAATCATTAAAATCAAGCAATCCTAAGACACCTACTTGTTGGATAGGCTCACCCATTACATAGTGTTTAAGCCTTTGCCCATTAACCTTAAATGCACTAAATTTTTCACTCCATATCTCAATAGTGCCAAAAGGAAAAAAGTTTCAATACCTGGAAAGGTCCTGACCATCTAGACTTGAGCTTACCTGGGAAGAGTTTGAGGTGGGAGTTAAATAGAAGGACTATGTCACCTAGAGCAAAGCTTCTCCTTAAAATGTGTTGATCGTACCATCTTTTTGTTCATTCCTTATAAATCTTGGCACTCTCGTATGTATCCAATTTGAGCTCCCCCAGTTCATTCAAGTCTAACATCCTCTTCTCACCTACATCCTTAAGATCAAGATTAAGCAACTTAATAGCCCAAAATGATTTGTACTCTAATTCCACAGGTAAGTGACAAGATTTCCCATAGAATAGTTTAAAAGTGGTAGTACCAATAGGGGTTTTGAATACAATGCAATACGCCTACAAGGAATCATCCAACTTAATGGACAAATCCTTACGTGAGGTATTCACTACTTTTTGAAGAATAAACTTAATCTCCCTATTTGATACTTCCATTTGTCCACTAGTTTGAGGGTGGTAGGGTGTAGCAACCCTATGCCTAACTCTATATTTCTCAAGGAGAGCTTTGAAAGTGTTTTCAATAAAATGAGACCCCCATCACTAATCACACATCTAGAGACCCCAAACCTTGGAAATATAATCCCTTTAAGAAGTTTTATCACGGTCTTAGCATCTGAATGAGGTGAAGCAATGGCTTCCACCCATTTAGATACGTAGTCTACCACAACCAAAATAAACTTATTTCCAAAGGATGATGGGAATGGTCCTATAAAATCAACTGCCCATAAATCAAATAATTCCACTTCAAGGATGTTATTTAAAGGCATTTCATGTCTTTTAGAAATATTACCTGAACGTTGACATGAATCACAAATCAGAATATACTTACGGGTATCCTTGAATAGATGAGGCCAATAAAATCCTACTTGTAGCACCTTTGAAGCAATTTTGGAGGTGCTCATGTGACCTCCGCAAGATGGAGAATGTCCATGCTTCAGAATCAAGGGCACTTTAACTTCCAGTACACACACATCTCTTAAAAAGAAGTGGATCCTCCCAGTAGTAATACTTCACATTTACAAGAAACCTCTTCCTTTGTTGAAAGCTAAGATTAGGTGGTAAGATGCCACAAACAAGATAATTCATAAAATCAGCAAACCAAGGAACTTATTGGATGTTGAGACTCAGAAGTTGCTTATCTGGAAAAGATTCATTAATGGGAACAATATTTCCCATTACCACTTTTTTAGAGGGCAACCTAGACAAATAATCAGCCACAAGATTCTCAGTACCCTTCTTATCCTTGATTTCTAAATTAAATTCTTGTAAAATCAATATCCACCTAATTAGCCTAGGTTTTGCCTTATTCTTTTGATACAGATATTTAATAGCAGAATGGTTAGTAGAAATAGTTACCCGGGAACCTACTAAGTAAGACCTAAATTTGTTGAAGGTAAAGACGAAGGCTATGAGTTTCTTTTCTATAGTGGCATAGTTCACTTGAGCATCATCTAGAGTTCTGCTAGCATAGTAAATAACATGAAGCTTCTTGTCATTTCGTTATTCAAGTATAGCCCCTACAGCATAGTCGTTTGCATCATACATCAACTTGAAAGGGAGTTCCCAATCGGGAGGTTGCACAATAAGTATGAAAATTAGAGCCTCCTTTATCCTGCAAAAGCTTCCAAACAAGGTGAGTCAAAAACAAACGACACATCTTTACCTAAGAGGTTTGTGAGAGGCTTGGTGATCTTGGAAAAGTCTTTAATGAACTGTCAGTAAAAACTGACATGTCTAAGAAAGCTTCTTATACCTTTCACATTCATAGGAGGAGGTAATTTTTCAATAACCTCTACCTTAGCCTTATCAACCCCAATACCTCTTTCAGACACCAAGTGCCCAAGGACTATACCCTCCTTAACCATGAAGTGACATTTTTCCTACTTCAGGACTAAATTAGTCTCTTCACAACACTGCAAAACTTTACATAAATTTGTTAAGCAGTTATCAAAAGAAATTCTATAAACTGAGAAGTCGTCCATAAAGACTTCCATCACATGTTCAATCAAATCAGAAAAAATGGCTTGCATAAAACTTTGAAAAGTCGTAGGTGCATTGCAAAGACCAAATGGCATACGCCTATATGCAAATATGCCATAAGGGCATGTGAATGTGGTCTTTTCTTAGTCAGATGGGTGAATTGGGATTTGGTGAAAACCTGTGTATCCATCCAAAAAACAAAAAAGAGAGTGCTTTACAAGTCTCTCAAGCATTTGGTCAATAAAGGGGAGTAAGAAATGATCCTTTTTGTGGTGCTATTCAATTTCCTATAATCTATGCACATGCGCCAACCAGACACTACTCTAGTAGAAATCAATTCCTTCTTATCATTTTCAACTACGTTCATCCCTCCTTTCTTGGGTATCAAATGAACAAGACTTATCCACTTACTACTCGCAATAAGGTATATCACTCTAGCATCAAGCAATTTAAAGAATTTCTTTTTTAACCACTTCTTGCATTTTAGGATTTAATCTTCTTTGTGGTTCTTTAGTTAGCCTACTCACATCCTTTACTATTATCTTATGCATGTAAAATGAAGGGCTAATCCCCTTAATATCATCCATAGTGTAACCAATAACATTCTTATACAACCTGAGTTTTTTTTTAAAGTTTTTCAATTTCCTCAGAGTTCAGGTTTGTATTCATAATTATAGGATATGTAGAGTTAGAACCAAGAAATTCATACCTCAATGAAGATCGTAGGGGTTTTAATTCAACATGTGGGCTCACCTCTTCCTTGCTCATGACCTCAGTATCATGTTTTAGAAGTGCATCATCCTCATTACTTTCTAATGTTACAGTAGGCAGGCTCGGTCAGTAAAATAGATTAAGTGGATCATTAGGAAGGGATTCTTCCTTCACCACTTTATTAAGAAACTCAATACTATAACAGACATCATCATTACAAGGTTTTCATAAAGCATCTTTCAAATTAAACTTAACCTTTTGAGCTTCTACAATGAGAGACAACTTACCATTCTTCACATTGATGACTGCACTTGCAGTTGCCAAAAATGGCCTGCCTAATATAATGGGGATCATAGAATCCTTATCCATCTCTAGCACAACAAATTCTGCAGAGATAAAAAATTTTCCTACCTTAATAGGAACATCCTCTAAAATACTTACAAGATACTTAACAGACCTATCAGCCAATTATAGGGACATCCTAGTTGGTTTCAATTCACCCAATCCCAGCTTCTCAGAAATAGACAGAGGCATCAAGCTAACACTAGATCCTAAATCATACAAAGCTCTATATATTAACATATCAACAATCATGCATGAGATATAAAAACTACCTAAATCCTAAAGCTTGGGCGACAGCTTCTTCTAAATTAAGCATTGTACTCTTTAGTAAGTGCCACAGTACCATCCTCTTCCAACCTTCTTTTGTTGGACAAGATATTCTTTAGAAACTTTGTATAGGTAAGAATTTGCTGCAAAGCATCTACGAAAGGATTATTAATGTAGAGTTTTTTCAAAACCGCTAAAAACTTACCAAACTGCTTGTCCAACTTAGCCTTGGCTAAGTATTGAGGACATGGTATGGGAGGTTGGTATGGGTTAACCTCTTCTTTCTTTTCTTGCTTTTTCTCTTCCATGGCAGGTAAAGGTGATGTGGTCTTATCCTCCTTAGGGTCCTTCTCTACTTGTTTCTCCTTTGGTGGACTTGGACCCTTATACTGTGTACCACTCCTAAGTGTTACAACTATAGTGTGGTTGCATGGACCTGCTTCTGGTTTTCTAGGAAATGTCCCTAGAATTCTTGAAGAATTTAAGGCTTGTTGTGATATCTGAGTCTCCAACATCTTGTTGTGAGTGGCTAATAAATCCACATTTGAGGCTAAATTCTTGATTGCCTCAGAAAATTAATCATTCTACTTTAGTTGGGTATCCACGAATGTTTCCATCAAAGACTCCAATTTATAGATTTCTAAGGAACATAGGGTCCTTGTAGAGGCCTGAAGTTGCTCTGATTACCTTGGAATGGATGGGGTCAATTTTAGAATCCTGGTGGTCCCTGTGGTTGTCTAAAACTATTCCCATAGTTACCACCATAATTTCCAATCGCGTCCACTTGGTGCACCTTCGATTCCATACCTTGAGATACTCCAAGTTAACATCCTATGGCAAAATGACCTAAAACACCACATACCTCACAAACAACTTTAGCAGTGCCTATACCAATTTTATCAAATTTAATATTTAAAAGCCTTTATTTTTAGTTGTAAGTAAAGAAATAACATCAAGAGAGTACTTACTAGGAGCCTTTGCTTTCCGAAGACCATTGCTAGGTATTTTGTGCCACCTCCTCTATAAGGTTATAACTTTCTTCCATGTTTTTTCTCATGAACGCTCCCCCAGCTGCGACATTCAAAGTAACCTTTTAGTTTGAAGTCAAACCATTATAGAAGATGTGAACAGTTAACCACCTCTCAATCCCATGGTGTGGGCATTTCTTAAGTATCTCCTTATACTTTTCCCAAGTGTCATACAAGGTCTCATCATCTTTTTGTGTGAAAGTGATGATCTGCTTCCTTAGTTAGTCAGTTTTGCTTCTGGGGTAGTACTTGTTAAGGAAAGCATGGGAGAGTTTCTCCCAAGTTGTAATTGAACCTTTTGGTAATGAGTAGAGCCATGCTCTGGCCTTGTCCCTCAGAGAAAATAGAAAAAGCCTAAGGTGGATTGCATCGCTTGAGATCCCATTCACCTTGAGTGTATCATAGTTCTCTAAGAATATTTAAAGATGTAGATTGGGATTCTCGGATGGTAAACCTTGAAATTGATTTTGTTGGACCATGGAAAGCAAAGATGGCTTCAACTCAAAGTTGTTGGCATCAATTGTGGGTCTTGTAATGTTGGACCTTTTACCCGTCTCATTGGGTGTGGCAAAATCATGTAATGCTTAGTTATCCATATTTGTTGTATTCTCTTGACCTGTTACTGCAACTTCTTATTGTCTTTTATGCCTCCTAAGTCTCCAAGCAAGCATTCTATCTTAGGGTCGAAGGTTGTCCCCAGACTTGAGCTTCTTCGCATAAAGGAACCTACAAACATAACAATAACACACAGAACAAGCGTAATATAATTTGAAAAATAAAAATAAAAATAGAAATAAAAACATCTAATCTAATCAAATCACGGTCAGCCAATATTGGGGAAAACATAATCCCCAATAACGGTGTCAAAAACTTGATAAGTCATTCTACAAGCACACGGTTTATCGAAGTAATATAAAAGATTATTATGCCCAAAGTACCGGTTTACTCTGATTCAATTATCCAGACAAATTGGTTCAATTAAAGGAAAGTTTACTTTATATCAAACTAAAAACGGAAACAGAAAAATCAATGCCTTTCAAAATAGAAATCAAATGCTTTCTAAGAATCAATCAAAGGAAAACTCTTGGGAGTTAAGAGGTTCATATGCTAGTATCTAATTTCATGCAATTCATTTCCCTAATTATAAAATTTAGTTTTAAAGGTAGATTTTCCTAATGTAATTAGAAACCTCCTCTTGAAGCCTTACTGATGTACCTAATTGCCAAAGAACTACGTTCAATTTGTAAACCAAGTCCATTACATTTTGTGAAAACCCATTAGCCCTCAAAAGGTCTTGCATACTCTCTCGTAACCTAAAACCCTAGGTTCAATTTCATACTTTTAAACAATATACCTACTCTCGTAGCGTACATCATTTGGAATTAACTACGCTCATATCGAAGTCTTATAAAGGCATTAAGCATTCATGAAATCAAATAGTAAACATAAATTTCATAAAGGGAGAAGATGAAAAACAATCAATTTACAAACATATGCATACTACCCCATTAATCCCAAGAAAAAGGGTTTAGTTCATCATAGAGTCAATTACAAAACCACAAGATAAGAATCCAATTCCTAACATAGAAGAAATCCTTAAATACAAAAACTAGGATTGAGAAATTAGAAGACAAGCTCTCACTAAGTCTTCTTAATCTTCCTCCAAAGTTGAGAATCCGGGTGTTCTTCGTGTTTAGTCCTTGAATCTCCTTCCAAATCCTCCTGGAATGCTCTCAATTTTCCTTCCCAAAAGTGCCTCAAGTCATCTCTCCCTTTTTCCAATGTGTGGCCTCCTTTTAATCTCCAAAATGGCTCCCCAAAATTAGGGTTTTGCAGCCACGTATAAAACCCACGGCCAGTGGGAATTTTCCCACGGTCGTGGATTGTGACAGGGCCTGACTTGCATAATTTTCCTCTCCCAAGGCTAGTGGATGTATTTTCCACTATTTTCCTATCTAACC
Source organism: Clitoria ternatea (assembly GCA_037962975.1). NCBI lineage: Eukaryota > Viridiplantae > Streptophyta > Magnoliopsida > Fabales > Fabaceae > Clitoria > Clitoria ternatea. The sequence goes on from CM075669.1 coordinate 113,651,206, forward strand.
AGAGGAAACCATGGCCAGTAGGAATTTCCCACGGCCAGTGGGTTCCTCAAAGGCTTCTTGACATGTATTTCTTGCCAATGTTGAGGTCCTTGGGGTTTCCACTTGAATTATTTTTATGTTTTTGATGTCTTGAACTCCCATTCATTCATCCGATGCTCACCAAATGCCTCTTATTCTCTAGCATATAAACCTTAACATCATAATTCTTGCAAAACAAAGACACCCGAGTAACATGTGCGGAATGAAAGGAAATAAATGGAATTAAGGGGGGAAAATAGCAAAAATAAACTAAAAATCAAAACAAAATGACCCTAAAACTAAGGCAAATTAGACACCTATCACTCTTCTTTCTCCTCTTAAGAAGAAAAGGTCTACCCTTGTAGACCCAAGAAAGCAAAAGGATAAGGCTGTTTAAGCAAAGCCAGCCTCCAAGAAGAAAAGTGGCAGAGTGAAGTATCCTACCAAAAAGATTAGAAAAATGGTTATGGAGTTTTTTGATGAATTTAATGATTCTAGCTATTCAGATTCAACTTTGGATGTGAATCCATGCAAAATAATCCCTTATTTTTCCTCTCCAGCCAAAGAATCAGACCCTGCAAAACCCATAGAGTTTGTGCCTATAAATGACAAAGAGACATCAGACATTGATGATAAAATTCCTCTTAGTCAACTTCAGAGGAAGTCTATAATCAAGCAATCTCAATAGCAATAGCAATCACCATAGTAACCTCAACAACAGAAATCATAGCAACAGCAACAACACTCCCAGCAACAGAGATAACAAACTCTTAGTGAAGAAGCTTTATAGTAGTTCATCAACATCTTCACTGCTCTAAATCTATCTGTCTCTATGTATAGATGGACTAGAATCAATTGGTAAAGTAAGTACAATGAATTAAGGGCAGACTATCTAAAGGTTGTCAGGGCAAATAAAGAGGAACTGGTGAAATATAGTGGCTATCCAAATTTTTCCAAATATATGAAGTTCATCTCAGGTCACCTCAAGAACTTCCCTCAGTATGATGTGCTGAAATGGAATCACTTTGATTAGCTGAATAGATTCTATGAAGTCATTGGTGAATTTCAAAGTGATGAGACCAACGTCAGATCTACCCTTGCTGGAAAGAGGAAGCAAAGAGCCTCTGAGTCTGAGCCTAACGCCAAGAAAGCCAAGCATGATTTTGTAAGTAACCCAGACCATCTCTCTTCCCTTTTCTCTGAAATCTCTCAGCCAAACTCAACCTCCCAGCCTATCCCAATCTTCGTTGTTCCTTACCCAGATCCTTTAATCTTGACCCCATCAGAAAATAGCCTTGTCATTATTCTACTTCTTAACCCACCCTCCCCCGTTTGTGGAGCTTCCTCAATTCCCTCCATTTCATTTTGTTAATCCTGGTATCCATGTGTTTAAATTATTTAAGCCTACCATTGACTCTACTGACCTAGGATATAGAAGCCCCCAAAATTTAGCCATTGTTGGTTATCCTAACTTTGATAGTCGCATTCGCATCCTAGACACTTCTCCCAGATATGTACCTCTCATGCCCTTGGAAAGACTTCTACCTTACCCTTACCATTTTCACCCGAAGATACTTCTTTCCATCAAGCCTTAGTAGTTGAATAGATTATTCTTGCAAGGGACATGAAATTTAGTATGGAATGCCATAAATTAGCTGTAAGGAACATATTAGCTGTAATGACCCCAAGAAAGAAGATTCTGATTGCTCCTGACCGAAGACAAACTACAGCTATTTAGATTAACTTGGGCAGATTAAAGAAGAAGCCTATGCCTCGCAAGTCTAAGCCTCTCTACAAGGGTCCTCTCAAACCTTATTAGCTTCCTGAAGCCAATTCACAAAGTATCCTCTCTGCTCTCAATCCCACAGAAGCTCATGTAGATGCTCTCTAGTGTCATTACTTATGGACCATTCAAGAAGAATGATCTTCCTCATCTTATTCCTTTCCTGAAAATCCCATTTTTCTTTACCTCCCATCTTTTATTTGTTTTTATTCATCTATCATTTTTATTCTTCAAACTAGATATTTCATTCTCCTTTCCACTACAGCCTCTCCCTTCCTCAGCACCACTCAAATTCGTGCTTTGAATCTTTGCTCTCTATGATGCCCCATCTTTTGTTGATATCAAAAGAGGGAGATATTTAGAAGTCTTTTTGAGTGGGTATAGGCTTAAAAGTCAAATATAGTATTTCTTTTGTTTGTTCAATGAAAATTGTTTTGCTTTGACATATGATACTCTAATATATATATATGTATATATATATATATATCTGATTGATAGTTTTTATGCTCTGATAAATATATCTGATTGCTAATTCTACTATGACATAAGTCTGATTTTTTTTGCTAAACATATGAACTATTTTAATGAAAAACATGCATCAAGAAGCTCTAATTATTAGTTAAAAAACTCTGATTATAAATTAGTTCCTGCTATGACATATGCTTTAAGAAATGTTATGATATATGAATATATACGTCCTCCTTGCATCATGGACTTCATTTATGAAAATGACTTGATGTTTGCTGTCAATAAATAGAGGGAGATTGTTAAAGAAAAGTCTGGTTGGAAAAACAACAATAAGCTATTATTGGACCAGACCCCAGATTACGTTGCTATCTTCAGACCCTGGATTTGTTAATAACATACATCGAGATTAAAAGTAAATAAAGTCTGCAATTGTGTAATCTAATATGTATATTTAAGTGTTTCAGGACTTTTAATGCACAAGTTATAAAAACTAAGGGGAAGTCCATAAATCTAAAGCTTAAACTCTTTGGTGTGTAACCAAGGGTCTGTTGGATATTGCATCAAGTCACACAATCAGACCTCAGACTTATAGGCATCAGAAGAAGAACGTTATTCCAGAAACTCAAGAGCCACGTTCTAAAATCTATTTTTGTGATGCCTTGGGACTTATGCTCTTATCAAAACATATGTGCTTATCACCAAAAAGAATAAAAGACAAACAAGCAAAGCAGCCAAAATTCAACATCAACTACATAATACTGCGCAATGTCAAATAAAGCTGAAATAAGTCAGCAGGTATATCAACTACAATCAAAAGGATAATAGCATTGTCTTCTACTCTTATACTCGATTACATAAAACCAAAAAATATCTTTATTTGTTGAAGTTGCATAGAGTACCTGTTTAATGCAAGAATAGAAGTAATCAGCTACTAGACTCTTTAGCATCCTTCTTAATTGACAAAGATCTAGTACTTGAAGCTTAAAGCAAACTCCTTCACAAGAATTCCAACACATATATCTCTATTCAAGAACCAGCAACGATCACATTTCAACACCTATAAATATTGAAGAAGATTGACTCATTACACATAGAGAATTCGCTTAAAAAATTATCATATACTCTTTGCCTTGTGATCAATTCTTCTTTTTCAAAGACAAAGACCTTCTTTGTTTGTTATGCTTCTAGTAGACCTTGGTCTTGTGTCTTTTATAACTAGTATATGCTCTCTTCATTGTATATCCTTATAAATTAGGTTCTACGAGATTTCTTTCACTTTTTTTATACATCAATATTGTGTAAAAACTGGTGTGTTGCCAGCCTTAGTGAGTGTGGGAAACACTGTTGGTCTGAAGAGACTTTTGAAAGAATACTTAGGTTATTAAGCTAGGAGTGGCTTGTTTTAAAAGAATACTTGGGTATAAACCAGGAGTGGCTGGAGTCAAGAATACTTGTGGCACTAGTCTGGTGCTGTTATTGTAAAGAAGAATTTACAATAGTGGAAATCTTTCAAGTTAGGAGGGACTGAATGTAGCTTCTATGTTGGAAGTGAACTAGTATAAATTCTTAGTGTTGCTCTCCTTCCTTACTTTTTAAAGTTTATTCTACATAGTCTAATTACTTAGGTTTCTTTGGTTCATTATTCCATAAAAGAGTCTAAGACTTATTCAACTCCCCTTTCTAAGTCTAACTCTGAACCATTAATAGTATTCTGTGAAGAGTAGACTATTTCAATATACTTGAATAAATAAACATTAACCATGTTACAAGCATCAATAACATGCATGCACAGGTACTTGAATGCTTAAACCGTCCACACTGATACCATCCTTGGTTAAGGTTAACAGCCTACACAAAACCACATTTTTACAAGGTTAAATTGAATTTCTCCTCCACCTAAAGTTTAGTGGACTTTGCATCATATCTTTACACATCAATTGAACACATTTGTGCTTACTAACTTCCCAATAACTTTAAAGAAATACCTTTGGCCAATGGCCATTTCAAATCTAAAACATCTACCACATTGAACAAAATACTCAACTAACCAAGCATAAATACACTTCACAAATGTTATTGGTAAATTTTGCACCCCTATTTATAACCTTATTGATTACTTCAGACAAGTTGGTAGTCATGTGTCTATTCCTGTAACCATCTTCATCGTATGTCAATGACCATTTTCCTATTAGGATGCTATCAATCCACCTTGCAATTTCAAGGATTACTTCATGTAATTTCTCAAAATTTTAATCAAAAGAATATTTGCTTGGATTGTATCCTACACGTAGAATAATATTATTGTTAGCATAACTACACAATTAATTCATGTTACTGAAATGACATTAGTTTAAGAAACACCAAATTTTAGCAAATCCTTCTTGTACTATTGACTTTTGAATGAGATTGAAGTTACTATAAATATGGCGTATACAATACTTATAATAACCCAATGGTGGTGTCCATCCCAATTTCGAGTTACGGATGACACTTAAAATGCTTTTATGATGATATGAAATTATGTAAATTCCATTTTTTGAGTAATATATAATCTCAAATTTTTCAAAAACCAACCCTATTCATCCAAGGTTTCATTCTTTATAATTGTGAATGTCAATGGGAGCATTGAACTATTCCCATCTTGTATTTCTTGTATAAATACATCCCATCAACCTGGATCACAGGTTTGCAATAGTTGAAAGTCTCACAACAAAGCTTAAAAGTCTAGAAAACATGCCAAAATTTATGAAACCTTTGGTGAACCACATTTCCTACCATGCGACTTGTCTCCAACAAGCATGTCAAACCTTCACCAACCTATTGCATTCTCCTCAACCAACGTGTTAGAAAAAGCATGAGACTCCTTCCAATCTTCAAACAATCGCTTTTTATTTTGCTTTCTAGACCTTTCAATAAGAAACAGTGAATCCAAATTATTCTTTCACTCTTTCTTTAATTATGGAAATCAACACCGATGGTTCATTGTTAACCACGCCTGTAAAAAAAGTTCATTATGAAGCCAAAAATTTCACAAATAATCAATAAATTATTTCACATTACCTGGTATCACTGAACAAATTAGAGCAGAGTCTAGTTTTTTATGATCTTGTAACAAGGTTACATTCACACAACTATATGGGCCACCATATTGAGTAATTACCCACTTGTTTGATTTTCTAGACAAAATTGCTTGTATTTTCTAGTCTTTATTTGCTTTAGTTCTACTACGTTAAGTTCTTTTTAAATTTCTCTGATTGACATTTTATGGTCTTACTTTGAGTTTTTTTTAGTTTCATATTACTGCAGCATACTTTGAAATTTTTTAAATTTTTCTATGATTTTGTGTTATGATTGTTTGGATGCAAAGTTACATGCTTGAAACTGAAACAGTTTTGAAAAACCTAACCAAGATTTAAACTTTTTAAGCAAGAAAAGATTCTGAGTAGCAATTATTTTGAGGTAGTAACATTGATTTTGAGAAGGCAAATTAACTGATTTAAGAACCATGAAAATGAAGGAAATAAGCTATTAACATTTGTTTACATGCTTGAACCCTTTTCTGTTAGAATATAGAAGTATGCCTTATAACCCAGTGAGTAGTGAGAAATTTAAACAATGAGAGTCTCATTAGAATTTGTCAAGTTGGCATTGCCTAATTTTCTGATTAACATTTTTCATAAGAAATTAAGCGAGGAAATGATAAAGGCAATTTTGAAAATCAAATAGCCCAGAGCCAAAAAGCTACCCTCAAAAATATGCCCTATTCTTTGGTAACCCATTTGTGAGCCAAAAATTTTATTCTATAAAAACACCCTAAAACAAGCATGAGAAATAAACTCCTACCTTATCAGCATGCTTATTTTTGAAAAGAGCATAAAATACTTTTTTGAAGGGTGACGAAAGAAATGGAGGCTGAAAAAGAGAATGATAAAAATAGTAAAGTTCTCCAAAAATTCATACAGAAATAGAGAACTAGAAAAAGAGAAATAAAGAATTCTGTTGCTCAAAAAGGAAGAAGCCTTATAAACTTTGAAAGTTTCATAACTTATGCTCTTCTTTGTGCATGTATCTTGAACCCAAGAAAAACCAAGAATTCTTGTTTAGCCCAGCCTCATTACAACCCATAAAAGACCTTTTGATCTTTATTGCTCTTATGATTTGATTTTAATTAGAAATGACTGGCAATGTTAATTAGGCAGTTCTCATGATGAATGTGCGACACAGACCCCAGGTGGGAAATAATGAGAGTTCCTTATTCTTACAGTAATTGGTTACCTGCCTTGTGAATAAGTTAATGGTGCATTACTTTTCAAAGAATTGGTATTAAGGATGTTATGTGCCTTAAAAAAAAAGTTAAACTGAGATTATTGTCTTGTAAATTTTTGTCTGCAAATGAATCTAATCTTCTTGAATGCTTGATTTCCTTTCCAACTTCTTTTACTTGAGGACAAGCAAAAATCTAGGTTAGGGAGAGTTTGATAAGTGTTATTATACATTGATTTAATGTTTCAATTAAACTCATTTTTGTAAAGAATTTAACTGAATTAGTAATTAATTGAGCATGATTTTTATTATAAATAACACATTGTGTAAAAGAGCTTGATTTGTTAGAGTTTTTGAAGAAAGGTGCCAGAAGTTATAAAGAAACCAAAAAAATCAACATAAAGCCCAGGGACGCTTGAGCATGGCACATTCCACACTTGAGCGTATATTTAAGGAAGCAAATAACAGTAGGACCCCTCAACGCTTGAGCGAAAGAGGGGACGCTTGAGCGAGAAGGCCTCATGCTTGAGCATAGCTTGGAAGGCGCTCAAGCGTGGTTTGGAAAAACTTAAAGAAAAGAAGACTCAGCATCAGGTCCCTCCCCACGCTTAAGCGTAAGCAAGGGACGCTTAAGCGTAACCCCGAGCTCGCTTGATTCGTGAGTTAAGTGTAGACTGAGCATGGTCTAAGAAAAAGAGTGCTTGAGCGCAAGCATTCCACGCTTGAGCGTGAATGATGAATAGCAAAGCCTAAACCTGAGCTCACTTAAGCGTGGCTAAGCTGGGCTCAAGCGTAAGAAAAATAGTGGACATCAGATTCCTCACGCTTGAGCGTGATCGGCAAGCTCAAGCGTAACTCATGCAGCATGGGATTTTTTTAATTTTATATTAACCAACGGTGTGATGCCAACTCACCCACCTTGGTGTGTTTCTGCATGTTTCTGAATGATTCTTCATGGGCTCTACAAGTGGGGAAAGAAAAGCTGAAACATAATCCCTATAAATCAAGCAAAGAACAAGGATCAAGGAATCATCTTCGGCTAAATTATCTCCTTCATATCATCAAATACTTTTCCTGTATTTCACTTTATATTTATTTCCAAAATTTCTTGAGTGAAAATGCAAGGCATGAGTAGCTAATTTTCCTTTATTGGGATTGGTTGTAATCAATTCAAACCTGAAGTAATGCTGCTGTAAGTTTTTATGTATGTTAATGAGATTTGATACTTTCTATATTTCATTCTGCCATTAATGCTTGAAGGTACTTGATCACTATTTTCTTGTTTTAAGTTTTCTTAAGTATACTGGTAAATAACTTTTGAGAGCAGATCTGAATGAAATACTCATTGTGAGTAGCTGACCAGGGATGGCATCTAACGTAATGAACGTCAAAACAATCGATCACTAATGCTGGAATGATTTCAAAGTGACTGAGGGATTAGCGATTTGAAATCATTCTTATGAATTTTGTAGTCAAGGGATCGATACAAATGACTTTGATTGTGACGTAGAAATTATCATTTCAAATTACATACATGCAATTTATTCAGCTTATGGAAGGTGAGATGAGATAAAACCAATCCCAGTTTTTCAAATTTGATTTTTTCTCAAACACTTTACTATCATTATTTTTATTCAATACTTGCTGTTTCTTTTGTGTTCAATCTTTTGTACAACAAAATCAAACTAAACCTTTTGTCAAAATCAATTCAAGAACAAAGATCTTCAAACCAACACCTCCTCAGTGGAACGACATCTATACTATACTACAATCACTGTGTTTAAACTTGGCACAAACATTCCATTGAGTTCATATTATACAAACTTGATTCTCTTTCCTTGAACATTTCTCTTTTTTGTATGATTTACATGAAAAATAGCTTACCAATTATGGATCCCTGAACCTTATGAAATCTTTCCTTATAAATTCAATCATGCAACAATTAAATTAATTAATTCTTCTGTTGTTTCTAATTAGAAGGTTATTATAAAATCATCTTTTAATCTACCCTCTCATATCTTCATATATGAGAGTGGCTTTGTATAGATCCAGGTGTTGAACTAGAAAGCTTCACCACTTATTCTTCTTTTCATTGAATAATGATTTTAAATTCATGAAAAATTTACCCGTATTTTCGAGGCATCTCAACCTGGTATCAGAGCGTTGGTTTGCTCATGATACGATCATGATTAATGTTGTTCATGTAATTGTTGCCTATGAATGAATTATATGAGCTATGATTGATTGATTTATGAATTATTTGGTTAAATTGTGACTATTGTCATTGAATTGAGATTGGTGTTTGGAGTTATTGAGTCCGGCCAAGAGTCCTTACACTATTTACCTCTAATGATGAATATGATTGTGATTATGTATGGAAAATGATATGATTATATGATAGGCTTATGGACGCTAAGATCTTTGAATTCATAAGTTGAAGGGTTATTGTTGGTCTAGTTTACTCATGTGTGAGCCATGTTTTGATGTATAGGCTTAAGATATGGCTGGTTGACCGAATCGTGAGGCTACTGCTATGGCAAATACCTTAAATCAATTTGCTGATCTCTTGGAAAGACAAGGCCAACTGAACATAGGACAAGGCTCCTAAGGTCTTGATTTATTTCTCAAGAGGAAACCTTTTGAATTTCATGGAGGTTATAAGTCGGAAGATGCGTATGCTTGGATTAATGATCTGGAGAGAATTTATGCTAGCTTCGAATGTTCTGAAGCACAAAAGGTGGAGTATGCGGTCTTTATGATCCGCGATGAGGCTGAGGCTTGGTGGCGTCTTACTAGGGGATGCATGGTATCTGTTGATGTTTTGTTGATTTGGGAAAACTTCAAGGTGGAGTTCTTGAAGAAATATTTTCCGGACAACTATAGAAGCAAGAAAGAGCTTGAGTTTATGGAACTTAAGCAAGGTGGCATGACGGTGGAGGAGTATGCCTCCAAGTTTGAAGAACTTTGTGTGTTTTATCCGCCCTATCAACAAGAGGATATCGAGGTGTCTAAATGTGTGAAATTTGAAAATGGACTGAGGCTCGAGATCAAGTGGGCTATCCGACATCAAGAGATCAGGAGTTTTCTGACACTTGTGAATAAGTGTCGTATCTATGAAGAAGATGATGTGGCTCCTTCAAGTCATGGAAAACACGAGCCTAAGTTGAAGGGCCAATCCTCTAGTTTCAAGAAGCAAGGTTACTTTAAGAAGAACAAGTTCCTTCATGGTGGATCCTCCAATGCTAGAGGACGTGGTGCTTTTTTAAGGGTGGTTACGGTGGTGGTAACCAAGGTCGTGGAAATGTTCAAGGCCTGACTTGCTTTAAATGTGGTGCTAACCATTTGGCACGAGATTGTCCATAAGATGATGTGGTGTGCTACCAATGCAATCAACCGGGGAATATCCGCCCTAATTACCCATTGAATACAAGGAACGTTAATGCTAATACTCCTATACGTATGAATCCTAATGGCAACCGTGGAAGCCATGGTGGCTTTGGAGGCCGTGGCCGTAGAAACAGTAATGGTCATAATAGTGGCCGAAATAGTGGCCGTGGTGGAAATCATAATGGTGGAAGAAACAGTAATGGTCGAGGTAATTGCCATGGTGGAAGGAACGGTAACTGCCATGGTGGTGATCAACTACAAGCTGCTGGTAGAGTGTTTGCAGTTAATGGTGAAGAAGCTGCGCAAGTTGAAGATCTTGTCCGTGGTGAGTGTGAAATCCTTGGTATTTTGGTAAATATTATCTATGATTCTGGTGCTATGTACTCATTTATTTCCGAGGACTGTGTGAGGTGCTTAAGGGTGCCTGTTTGCATGATGAGAAGTTCTATAATTATGACTACACCGATCGGTACTTGTTTAAGATCGGTGACTTGATGTGAGAATGTCGAGATGGACCTTGAGGGTAGAAAGTTTGTTGTGTCACTCGTATGTCTGCCTATGAAGGACCTGGACATCATTCTAGGCATGGATTGGTTATCCGCTAACAAAGTCTTGGTGGATTGTCACAACAAGACGGTGATCTTCTAGACTTTGAATGCTAAAAGCTTTGATGTGCAAGGTATCTCTCAGCTTCTTATGATGTTCTGCTTGGTTCATGGGAATGGCACTCCCCAATCTTGTGAAATTCCTATTGTTTCGAAATTTCCCGATGTGTTTTCAGATGAGATTCCTAGACTACCTCCTCCACGAGAAGTGGAATTTTCTATTGACCTCATTCCTGGAGCTGAGCCCGTTTCTAGAGCTCTTTATAGGATGTCTCCTATGGAGTTGGCTGAATTTAAGAAGCAAGTCGAGGAATTGGTTGAACGGGAGTTTATTCGCCCAAGTGTGTCTCCTTGGGGTGCTCCTGTATTGTTGGTGAAAAAGAAGGATGGAAGCATGAGGTTGTGTGTTGATTATCGCCAACTCAACAAGCTAACCATTAAGAACAAATATCCTCTTCCTTGAATTGATGATCTTCTAGATTAGTTGAAGGGTGCTATGGTATTCTCTAAGATTGACTTGCATTCGGGATATCACCAAATTCGGGTGAAGACCGAAGATATTCTAAAAACTGCCTTCCGAACGCGATATGGATACTATGAGTATGTAGTGATGCCATTTGGAATGACAAATGCTCCTGTGATTTTCATGGATTACATGAATCGTATTTTTCACGAGTATCTTGATCAATTCATTGTGGTGTTTATTGATGATATTCTGGTATACTTTAAGAGTCATGAAGAGCATGAAAGACATCTTCGTCTTGTATTGACCATTCTTCGAGAGAAAGAATTGTATGCTAAACTCGCTAAATGTGAATTTTGGATGAGTGAGATTTCTTTTCTTGGTCATGTGATTTCTGGTGATGGAGTTTCCGTCGATAGATTAAAAGTTGAAGTTGTTATGGCTTGGGAAAGATCGACGTCCGTAGCGGAGATAAGAAGTTTCCTTGGTCTTGCCGGTTACTACCGGAGGTTTATTGAAGGATTTTCTCGTTTAGCCTTACCGTTGACGAAGTTGACTCGTAAGAATCAACCATTTGTGTGGACTCGTGAATGAGAAGAAAGCTTCCAAGAGTTGAAGTTGAGACTTACTACCACACCGGTGTTAGCGTTGCCCGATTTGATGGATGATTTTGTGGTATATTATGATGTGTCTAAGCTTGGTCTTGGATGTGTATTGATGCAAAAAGAGCGTGTGATAGCCTATGCGTCGAGACAATTACGACCGCATGAGGTTAATTATCCTACTCGTGACCTTGAATTGGCGGTGGTGGTGTTCACTTTGAAGTTATGGCGACATTACTTGTATGGTTCTAAGTTTGTGGTCTTTAGTGATCACAAGAGCCTTAAGTATTTGGTTGACCAAAAGGAACTGAATATGCGCTAAGGACGATGGATGGAATTTCTAAAAGATTATGAGTTTGAGTTGAGGTATCACCCCAGAAAGGCCAATGTGGTTGCTGACGCTTTGAGCCGAAAATCGTTGCATATCTCTATGATGATGGCGAAAGAAATGGAGTTGATTGAACAGTTTAGAAATTTGAATGTGGGCGTAGAGACCTATAGTTCCAAGAAAATGTCACTTGAAATGTTGAAAGTCATAAATGAGTTTCTTGAATATGTGAAGGTACAACAACCGAATGATGAGTATTTCATTGAGATGAAGAAAACCCAAGAGAAAGGGAAGAATTTGTTCCTTGTGGGAGGTTAAGATGGCATTTGGCGTGTGAAGGGCCGAATTTATGTTCCCTCAAGTGGTGACATGAGGAAATGTGTACTTGAAGAAGCTCACAAAAGCGTATTGAGCATTCATCCTGGTTCTACCAAGATGTATCAAGTCTTGAAGAAGAATTTTTGGTGGTCGGGTATGAAGCGTGATGTGGCAAACTTCGTGGCATCTTGCCTTGTCTGTCAGAAGACGAAGGTCAAGCATCAAAGACCATCTGGTTATTTTAGACCTTTGGAAATCCCTGTCTAGAAATGGGATGCTATTGCTATGGACTTTGTGTCCGGTTTACCTAGGACGAGGTCCAACTTTGACGGAATTTGGGTGATTGTAGATCGTTTAACGAAGAGTGCGCATTTTCTGCCGATTAACACGAAGAGCTCCTTAGACGATCTGGCGTAGTTGTACATTAAGGAGATTGTGAGGTTGCATGGTGTGTGACGTGTCGTTTACCATCAAATTAGTACATCAAAATTAATTAATGTAGTACTAGGGTGTTAACCTAGGTCGTTCTCTCAAAGATCAACACAGAAATTTAGGAAAAAAAATCAAGTTTAAAATTAATTTTTACAAACAGAAATTTAACAAACATACAAATACAATTGGGGGGGTTTTGATTGATTTTGTTGTGACAATTAAAATTAAAACAAAGTAAATATAGGATTTAAAACAATAAATAACAAGCGATTGAATTTCTTGGAGTATTGTAAATAAATTTATCCTTGGTTCACTAAAGATAATTTGTATACTTTCATTACTGTTGATTTCTTAGCTCAATTTGAATTAATCAACTAAGCATCTTTTTCAATTCATAATTCCTTTACTTTTATTTAAAAATGAATATTTTAATCAAGCATCCTAATTAAGCAAAAGGAGTCAAGATCGTAAAATCTAGGAATTATTGAGCATATGTAAGAACATCGCCTACATACATAATCTATTCTCAAATTATGGAATTAAGCAAACCATAATTATTAAAAGTGATTATGAAAATATTCATTAAGCATGCATATTTTCTTAATCCATTTTAATTTAAAATCTTATTTTATTCCATTTGAATAATTAAACTGATTAAGTATACAAATTTAATTAAACAGAATGGAATTAAATAAGCAGAGTAAGATTATGAAGAAATAAACAATAATAAAAGCATACTATATTAAAAACAAGAACCTCAAAATTATATTACAATATTTTCCAAGAAAATAAATCTAGGGGTTTTAGCCCTCCATAATTAAAATAAACTAAAAATAGGAAAGACCGAACCCGGAATGGCAGAACTCCTCCAGAAGTCTTCCTTTGATGCTTAAAAAGAAGAAAGGAAAAGGAACTAAGAGAGAAGTGTGAAGTGAGTTATTGATGTTCGAATGCTTCAGTTTCTTCTCCTTTTATAGGCAATGGAAAGTAGGAAGCCAGCTAAGGAAAACGCGTTGTAAGTGGAAACTTTCGGTGCATATGATTTCTAGCTGTTCCAGCTGTCTCCAAGTTGCGCTCTTGTTGTTTCCAATGATTGGGTGCATGATTTGATTGATGAATTGATTCCTCCAGTTCATTTTTGCATAAAATACAACACATTAATTGATTCATGACAAGGGGAATCGATTCCTAGCCTTATGAATCGATTCATGGCATGAGGAATCGATTCATGGCATGAAAAACAACCTAGGAATCGATTCATTTAAGTGGGGAATCGATTCAAGGCTTTGGGAATCGATTCATGGGCTTGGGAATCGATTCCTGGGGCATTTTTTTGTGTGAATCGATTCACAACCTATTAGTGCGGTTCCTATTACAACCGCATTAATAGATAGCGCACTAATAACCAATTTTCATGCTTTTGTTGCTCTTTTTTCACCATGTAAACTTCAGGGCTTGTTCTTCTTGTTTCTTTATCATTTGATGGTTGTTTTTCTCTTGTTATTGACCCTTGGATTATCTTTGTACTTGTTCCTTAATTTTATTAATTTTTGCAAAATAAAATACCCAAGTAAACAAGAGAAAACCAACATTTATTAAAAATTAATCCTTAATTCATTTTAAAATCAAATATTAAATAAAGCTCATATGATGAAAATGTGTTAAAATGCAATATATTACACAATAAGTGATGGCAAATTATACACATTTAAAGTGAAGAATTAAGGATAAATCATGCATCATCAAATACTCCCACACTTATTCTTTTGCACTCCCAGGCAAAATCAGAATAAAAACAAGTATCACAATTTATTGAAAACATTAAGTTGAAAAATAGTAAACACACAAAACTAGCATGTTCAATATAAAATCTTTAGGAATATACAGAGAAACAAGAGTTATTCATCATGCAAGATACAGAGCATCGAGATATGTATAAAAATCATCCAAACACTTAGGCATGTGAGAATTAAATTAAACTGAAAAGAAGATCATAAGTGACAGAACCTCACAAGACATACTCTTAACTCTCAAGTGTTTTGGGTTTATGTATACACTCAAAACATTTCCTGAAAAACAAACAGTCCCATAAATTTGACAAGTTTCTTAATTCCACAATCAACACAAATGCATGTATAGATCAACAGGGCTTTCCAGGGTTATAATGTGGCCAAGGTTAAAATGGGTGGTAAAATTTTGGAATTAGTTTTATATGCCATAAAAAAATGATGGAGCAATTAATTTAATAGGCAAATAATGAGGTAAAAAATTTATTTTAATCATATTTGGTCACAATCACCAATATCATTTTTTTTTCTTATGCAATTTGCATAATACTTAAACTAAGAGTTGCGACTCCTTTTAGCACACTCCCACACTTATTTGACTGCCTATTTTTAACTTGATTCCAAAACTCCAACATCTTTTTTAAGTAGGTATATAGCTTATTTGAGCTGTAGCAAAGAAATGGTTAAATAGGCTCAAAGGGGCTAACAAAAGATGATTTATTTATGGTAAGCTTATATGGCTAGTGGCTCAATTAAACAAAATGCCTGCGTCCTTTCAAATACATGTATATGAGTTTCAAGTATCATCAAGAAATAAGACAAAGATTGAGATGTAAGCATTCAAGAATACATCACACATGAAAGAATTAAGATGGTTAAATGTGTTCCATCAAATTTTAAGGCTCAAAAATCTCACAAGGCATAATTCTATCATATATGATCATCTCTCAATTATCATGTCATTCTCAACATACCAAAAATACTTGAGTTCAAATTATAACATATCATGAAGCTCATATCAAACATGAAAGAAATTACCTGTTACTCATGCATATCCTAAAATTCCAATAAAACATGCCATTTTAAACAAAAACACACGCAAAAACCTTAATTAATTTAATTTTTTTAATTTTTTTTCACACAAAAACACTTCACACACGAAAATAGAAACACACACAAAAATATTATTCAAGAATAATCCCACCCCCACACTTAAATCATACATTGTCCTCAATGTAAGACAGAGTATACAAAATAGACAATAGAATGAAAAAGTAAAGAGATGGGTAAGAAAAACTTCCTCAAGGGGGATCAAGAAGTGGTTTCCCCAAAGTATGTTCCTCTATTGTAACATCTACAAGTGAAGGATTTTCATGAAATGGCTTCAGACGTTGTCCATTAACCTTGAAGCTTTTATTGGAGTTTTCACTTTTTATTTCAACAGCTCCATGGGAAAATACATTAGTAACAATGAAAGGTCCTTCCCATTTGGAGCGTAATTTTCCGGCCATCAGTTTCAACCGGGAATTAAACAGTAGCACTTTCTATCCAGTAGTAAAATCCTTTCTAGCTATTGAGCTATCATGGAATTTCTTTGTTTTCTCCTTATAGAACTTCGAGTTCTCATAAGCTGCCAAATGGATCTCATCAAGCTCATTCAGTTGTAATTTTCTTTCTTCACCTGCTTGATCAAGTGCTAAGTTGCAAGCTTTTACAGCCCAATAAGCACGATGCTCAATCTCCACTGGAAGATGACATGCTTTACCAAAAACAATTCTATAGGGAGACATTCCTATAGGTTCCTTAAAAGCTGTTCTATGTACCCAAAGAGCATTATCTAGTTTCCTGCTCCAATCTTTTCTGTTAGGCTGTACTATCTTTTCTAGGATTCTTTTGATTTCTCTGTTAGAGACTTCTGCTTATCCATTGGTTTGGGGGTGATATGGAGTAGAGATTCTATGAATAACCCTATACTTTCTAAGCATAGCTTGCATGGTCCTGTTGCAGAAGTGTGTTCCTTGATCACTAATAATTGCTCTCGGGATGCCAAACCTGCAAAAAATTGGAGATCTAACAAAATCTACAACAACTCGAGTATCATTAGTTCTAGTGGTTTTAGCTTCCACCCATTTAGAAACATAATCTACAACCAATAAAATGTAAGTAAAACCAAAGGATGGAGGAAATGGACCCATAAAATCAATGCCCCAAACATCAAATACTTCACAAAACAACATAGGTTGCTGAGGCATTTGTTGTTTCCATGTGATAGCATTAGTAGCTCTTTGGCATTCCTCACAGGTGTTATAAATTTTCCATGCATCCTTAAAAATGGTGGGCCAGTATAAACCAGAGTCTAATACCTTCCTTGCTGTTCTTTGTGGACCAAAATATCCACCAACTGGTGAAGCATGGCAGAATAGAAGAACCGATTCTATCTCATGATCAGGAATGCATCTTCGAATCACCTGATCATTACATAATTTCCACAAATACGGGTCATCCCATATATAATAGTTTGCATTATTTTTTAATTTTGAAATTTGGTTCCGGGATGCATATGGTGGAAAAATAGAAGCAACAAGATAATTTACAACGTTAGCAAACCAAGGTGTATTAAAAGAGTTAGAAATACTCATGAGGCGTTCATCGGGAAAATGGTCCCGAATAGGTGGCGAATCAGGACCATTCTCAATTCTACCTAAATGGTCTGCCACAAGGTTTTGTGTTCCACTTCTGTCATGAATTTCCAAGTCAAACTCTTAGAGCAAGAGCATTCAACGAATTAATCTTGGCTTGGACTCACCTTCCTTCAACAAGTACTTCAGAGCTGTATGGTCAGTAAAGACAACTACTCGAGAACCGAGTAGGTAAGATCTGAACTTATCTAATGCAAAAACAATGGCCAAGAGCTCTTTTTTAGTAGTGGTGTAATTTACCTGGGTGGCATCTAAAGTTTTAGATGCATAGTAGATGACCCTAGGCTGCTTGTCAATCTTTTGACCAAGGACGGCTCCCAATGCATAATTAGAGGCATCACACATCAACTCAAATGGGGCTGTCCAAATAGGTGCTTGAATAATTGGGGTAGTAGTCAATGCTGCTTCAGGCAATTAAAAGCCTCCTTACACTTTTCATCAAACTCAAATACCACATCCTTTTGAAGCAGACTGGATAGTGGTCTAGCCTTCTTGCTAAAATCCTTTATGAATCTTTTGTAGAAACCTGCATGGCCAAGAAAAGAACGAACCTCTTGAACACAAGAGGGGTAAGGTAAATGTGATATTACTTCTATCTTGGCAGGATCTACCTCAATTCCTTTCTCAGAGATTACATGCCCTAAAACTATTCCTTGTTTAACCATAAAATGACATTTTTCATAGTTCAAGACAAGGTTAGTTTCAATACATCTGTTTAAAACTTTATCCAAACTATCAAGGCATACATTAAATGAAGATCCATAAACAGTAAAATCATCTATAAACACCTCTATGCAATTTTCAATGAAATCATGAAAAATACTTATCATGCATCTTTGAAAAGTTCCTGGAGCATTGCATAGGCCAAATGGCATTCTCCTATAAGCAAATGTGCCAAAGGGATAAGTGAATATGTTCTTTTTTTGATCCTCAGGTGCAATATGAATTTGAAAATATCCAGAGAATCCATCAAGAAAACAGTAGTTAGATTTACCTGCAAGATGCTTAAGCATTTGATCAATGAAGGGTAAAGGGAAATGGTTCTTCTTTGTTGCTTGGTTTAGTCTCCTGTAGTCAATACAGACTCTCTAACTATTTTGCACTCTGGTAGGGATCAATTCATCCTTCTCATTTTTCACAATTGTGATCCCTGTTTTTTAGGAACCACTTGAATCGGACTCACCCATCGGCTATCAGAGATAGGATAAATAATTCCTGCTTGTAAAAGCTTGGTAATCTCCTTCTTAACCATATCAAGGATTACAGGGTTGAGTCTTCTTTGAGGCTGTCTTACTACTTTAGCATTTTCTTCTAGAAATATCCTATGCATACACATGGATGGGCTAATTCTAGGAATATCTGCCAATGTCCAGCCTATAGCCTTTTTGTACCTTTTTAATACCTGCAACAATTTTTCTTCTTGATTTTCATCAAGAGAAGTGGAAATTATCACTGGGAGCTGTTCATCATCCCCTAAGTATACATACTTGAGGTTCTCAGGAAGAGGCTTCAATTCTAACTTAGGTGCCTGCAAAATAGATGGAACTAACAAAGTAGATTTGGATTCTGCTACTTGCACTTCAAAAATTTTGTTAAGTTTTCTTGAAATCCTACATTCAGCTCCTTATGGTTAACAGGTATATCTAAAGACTCTGGATTAGAAATTATGTATTTATCAATTTCAGCACAAATATCACAACTTCCAGAATCATTGCATGCAAAACAATTGTTTAAATCATCTATGCATTCCAAATCAACATTAGAAAAATGTTCAAAAACTAGTTCATCAATAATGTCAATTTGGAAAACAGAATGATTTTCAGCTGGGTATTTCATGGCATCAAGAATATTGAATTGAACTCTCGTGTCACCAAATTCAATAGAGAGAGTTCCAGAATGAACATCTATTTTGGTTCGGGCTATTTTCAAAAATGGTCTTCCCAAAATTATAGGAACGGGAATTTGAGGCATACCTTCTTCCATATCAAGTAAGAAAAAGTCAGTAGGGAAAACAAGTTGTTCTACCTGAACCAAAACATCCTCTATAACTCCAGCAGGGTAAGCAGTGCTTTTATTGGCTAGTTGAATTACTACACCAGTAGGTTGTAAATTTCCAAGAGACAAAGATTTGAAAACAGACATAGGCATAACATTTATTGAAGCTCCTAAATCTAACATGCAATTTTCAAATTTGTTATTGCCTATGATACAGGGTATAGAAAACATACCTGGATCTTTATATTTCTCCTGGATATTTGGAACTTCCTTACCAAGTAATGCAGATACATTCCTTCCCATGCTTATCCTTTCATTACCCTTGAGTCTCCTCTTGTGGGTACACAGTTCTTTCAGAAATTTGGCATACTTGGGAATTTGTTTGATTGCATCAAGAAGAGGTATATTTACTTCCACTTTCCTGAAAGTATCCAAAATTTCTTTGTCCACTTCTTCTATCTTCTTGCTTGGAATTGCTTTTGGTGGGAAAGGAAGAGGGATATGAGGTGGAATTTGGGGTGGTTTCATCTCAGACTTTCTTGTGCTTGAAGAGGGTACATCATTCTCAACTATTTCAGGCTCAGTTGTTTATTTTTCAGGTTCCTTGGGTATGGGTACTTCAAGGTTCTTACCTGATCTTAACTGAATTGTACTCATATTTCTTGGATTTGCAGCTAGTTGAGATGGTAATTTGTCAGAGTTCTGAGATTGTAACTGGCTCAATGATGAAGCTAGTTGCCCAATTTGGTTGCTTAAACTTTGGATGGTAGCATCATTCCTCTGTTGATACTCTAAGGTTTGTGCAGCCATTTGTTTCACTAGTTCTTCCAAAGAAGGGCCACTTGTGGATGGTTGAGGTGTAGGTCTTTGAAATGGAGGTTGGGTATTTTGTTGTTGGTTACCCCATCTCAAGTTTGGATGGTTCCTCCAACCTGGATTGTATCTATTGGTGGAAAGGTCATGGTTTTGTTGTTGTTGTGGTGGTGGAGATCTATCATGGTAGATGTTAGCTGCATAGGCTTGGGGACTATTATTATCCTTTTCTTGTAGAGAAGGACAACAATCAGTGGGGTGCTCTTGTGAAGAGCAGATGCCACATACTTTAGCAATCATGGATTTTTGATTTACTGCCAATTGTGTAACCAGAGTGGTGAGAGCATCCAGTTTGTTCTCTAATTTAATTCCGGATGAACTAGAATTTGAATCAAACATGGGTTTGAAAGAATCATTTCTCACACCAAATTGTTGAGAGTTAGATGCCATCTTTTTAATCAGGTTTCTTGCTTCAGCAGCAGTCATATCTCCTAAAGCTCCTCCACTTGCCACATCAATCATGTTACGATCAACATGGTGCAGACCTTCATAAAAGTACTGAAGAAGAAATTGTTCAAAAATTTGGTGGTGAGGGAAACTTGCACAGAGTTTCTTGAATCTCTCCCAATACTCATAAAGATTTTCTCTAGAGAGTCTCCTAATGCCAGATATGTCCTTACGGATTGCAGTTGTTCTAGACGCAGGAAAGAACTTTTCCAAGAACATTTTTTTTAAGTCATTCTAACTTGTGATTGATCTTGGAGCAAGGTAGTACAACCAATCCTTAGCAACACCCTCTAAAGAATGAGGAAACGCTTTAAGATAGACAGGGTCTTCTTGAACGTTTTAGGGTTTCATTGTGGAGCACACAATGTGGAATTCTTTGAGGTGTTTGTGCGGCTCTTCACCCGCAAGACCATGAAACTTAGGAAATAAGTGTATAAGTCCAGTCTTAAGCATAAAAGGGATATCCTCTTCAGGATATTCAATACACAAACTTTCGTATGTGAATTCAGGTGCAGCTAGTTCTCTAAGAGTTCTTTCACGGGGTTCAGCCATATCAGAAAAACTAGCAGTAGTACTTTTAGCAGATTCAGATGAGATACTATCACTATCAATATCAACAAAATTATTATTAAATCTAGCTTCTCTAATTAATCTATGAAAATTTCTATCAATTTCAGGATCAAATAAATATAAATGCTCAAAAGTTCTTCTAGTCATACATAGCATACAACAAGATATTTCATGATCATGAGCAATAAATCATAAGAATCCTAAATCATAGAAATAAAATAAAAAAAATTATTTATTTTTAATTATTTTTATAATTTTTCAATTTTTATAAAAAATTAATTTAAAACAAGAATTTTCCTAAAGATCGTTGATCCCTGGCTGCGGCGCCAAAATTTGACGTGTCGTTTACCGTCCAATTAGTACATCAAAATTAATTAATGTAGTACTAGGTGTCAACCTAGGTCGTTCTCTCAAGGATCAACACAGAAATTTAAGAAAAAAAATCAAGTTTAAAATTAATTTTTACAAACAGAAATTTAACAAACATACAAATACAATTGGGGGGTTTTGATTGATTTTGTTTTGACAATTAAAATTAAAACAAAGTAAATATAGGATTTAAAACAATAAATAACACGCGATTGATTTTCTTGGAGTATTGTAAATAAATTTATCCTTGGTTCACTAAAGATAATTTGTATACTTTCATTACTATTGATTTCTTAGCTCAATTTGAATTAATCAACTAAGCATCTTTTTCAATTCATAATTCCTTTACTTTCATTTAAAAATGAATATTTTAATCAAGCATCCTAATTAAGCAAAAGGAGTCAAGATCGTAAAATCTAGGAATTATTGAGCATATGTAAGAACATCGCCTACATACATAATCTATTCTCAAATTATGGAATTAAGCAAACCATAATTATTAAAAGTGATTATGAAAATATTCATTAAGCATGCATATTTTCTTAATCCATTTTAATTTAAAATCTTATTTTATTCCATTTCAATAATTAAACCGATTAAGCATACAAATTTAATTAAACAGAATGGAATTAAATAAGCAGAGTAAGATTATGAAGAAATAAACAATAATAAAAGCATACTATATTAAAAACAAGAACCTCAAAATTATATTACAATATTTCCCAAGAAAATAAATCTAGGGGTTTTAGCCCTCCATAATTAAAATAAACTAAAAATAGGAAAGACCGAACCCGGAATGGAAGAACTCCTCCAGAAGCCTTCCTCTGATGCTTAAAAGAAAGAAACGAAAAGGAACTAAGAGAGAAGTGTGAAGTGAGTTATTGATGTTCGAATGCTTCAGTTTCTTCTCCTTTTACAGGCAATGGAAAGTACGAAGCCAGCTAAGGAAAACGCGTTGCAAGTGGAAACTTTCGATGCAGATGATTTCCAACTGTTCCAGCTATCTCTAAGTTACATTTTTGTTGTTTCCAATGATTGGGTGCATGATTTGATTGATGAATTGATTCCTCCAGTTCATTTTTGCATAAAATACAGCACATGAATCGATTCATGACAAGGGGAATCGATTCCTAGCCTTATGAATCGATTCATGGCATGAGGAATCGATTCATGGCATGAAAAACAACCTAGGAATCAATTCATTTAGGTGGGAAATCCATTCAAGGTTTTGGGAATCGATTCATGGGCTTGGGAATCGATTCCTGGGGCATTTTTTATGTGTGAATCGATTCACAGCCTATTAGTGCGGTTCCTGTTACAACCGCACTAATAGATAGCGCACTAATAGCCAATTTTCATGCTTTTGTTGCTCTTTTTTCACCATGTAAACTTTGGGGCTTGTTCTTCTTGTTTCTTTATCATTTGATGGTCGTTTTTCTCTTGTTATTGACCCTTGGATTATCTTTGTACTTGTTCCTTAATTTTATTAATTTTTGCATAATAAAATACCCAAGTAAACAAGAGAAAACCAACATTTATTAAAAATTAATCCTTAATTCATTTTAAAATCAAATATTAAATAAAGCTCATATGATGAAAATGTGTTAAAATGCAATATATTACACAATAAGTGATGGAAAATTATACACATTTAAAGTGAAGATTAAGGATAAATCATGCATCATCAGTGTGCCCTCTAGTATCATTTCTGATAGAGACCCGCGTTTTACTTCTTGATTTTGGGGAAGCCTACATGAGGCCATGGGCTCTAAATTGAAGTTGAGCTCAGCTTATCACCCTTAGATGGATAGACAATCTAAGAGGACTATTCAAAGTCTTGAGGATTTATTACGTGTATGTGTTTTAGAACATGGTGGCTCATGGGTGAAATACTTACCTTTAATTGAGTTTACCTATAACAACATCTTTCATTCTAGTATTGGCATGGCACCATTGAAGCGTTGTATGGAAGAAAGTGTAGAACCCCTTTATGTTGGCTTGAGGTTGGTGAGAACTTGGCCTTAGGGCCGGAAATTGTTCAGGAGACTACTGAGCAGATTAAAAAGATACAAGAGAATATGAAGATTGCTCAGGATCGACATAAGAGTTACTATGACAAGAGGCATAAACCACTAGAGTTTCAGGTGGGTGACTATGTGTTTTTGAAGGTTTCGCGTGATAAAGGGATTGAAAGGGCGTTAAAAAGTGGAAAGTTGAGCCCTAGATTTATTGGACCTTACGAGGTATTGGAGCGGATTGGCGACGTTGCTTATCGAATTGCACTACCTCCATATCTCGCTAATCTACACAACGTGTTCCACATGTCACATTTCAATCTACACAACCTCCATATCATCAACAAGGAATAGTGGAAGTGCACAATTAATTCGTGAAGGGTGAATAGGAATGCGGTAAGGTTTATGGGTATCTCATTTAGTTGTTAAAGTGTGTTAATTGTGTGCATATACTATTGTGTAATCATATTATGACCAAACAATGCCAATCATACCCCCAAAATAGAGGAAAATGTGTGAAAACAGGGCCACGAATTGATTCAAGAAACCCATCGATTCAGACGCTTCTAAAGTCCAAACAGTGAAAACAGGGCCCTTTGAATTAATTCAAGCTCGCATGAATCGATTCAAATGTTCCTGGACCTCATGAACAGTGATTCCAGTGAGCTTTGAATCGATTCATGCAGGGGCTTAAATCAATTCAAAGTGCCCAACTTCAGGAACAGTGAAAACAGTATGTCTTAAATCGATTCATGCACTGTTGTGAATTGATTCATGACAGCACAGAGGCCATTTATGCAGAAAAAGTCACATTTTTGGACTTCTAACCCCCTAACTTTCTCATACGAATTCCAATGCCTACCAAAATTTGACACCAAATTATATACATCATTTGTGACGTGTGGCCACTGGCCGCACTCAAAAATTCCTGAAAATGAGAGAGTTATGCGCAAAAATGCATTTCACTCATTTTGAGATATTTTTATGCAACTCAAGGGCCTATTCTCAATAGAATTGGCCCATTCCAACTTTACAAATCACATTGGGACCATTATATGCCATTCAAATCTCACAAAACTCATTTTGACCCCATCGGTTCCTCAATTATATGCATAAAACCATAAAAATTCATCATATTCTTCATTCCAAAATCATTCATTGAACATTCTAATGCTCTACTCAAATTCTCATTCATACACAAGACTCATATGTGTTGTTAATAAACATAAACCTCGTGGTATCAACATTCATCCATTAACATGGCATATAATCCTTCAATTTACAATCAATATCATCCATTGTTAGGGTCATAACTAAAAATTAGCCATTCCAAACACATAGGACTAATTTTTACACATGACCGACAAATCAAGATTCAAGACCAATCAATTATCATATACATAATAAAGTCTACACATATCAAGTGATTTACAAAAGATGCTGGCCAAGGCTCATACTTTCTTTTCATATTTACCTCCATCCTTGCTCACCCTCCAAAAGAGTATGATTTTCATCATACCTACATCAAACTTTAAAATGGCAACTAGGAGGTGAGTAACATATATCAACTGATTCAAAATCATACATTATGATAAAATATATACATGTGTGCATAACATATATTTCTCAAGAAGCATCATAAGCTTCATTCACACATCATCTTATTCCATTTTAACGTAATACATATCAAAATCATTATATTCACAACTCACATAAAAAATCATGGCATTCTCAAGAAAGGTCATCATACATTAAATGTTAGTACCACAACTTCCTTCCTCTTTGTTTAACAATCATTCAGCGCCACCATAGGCTACCAATTTGGACACCGAGGTAACTTGCTCCTCACAGAACTGCCCGCCTACTGGGCCTGCCACAGAGGGTGCCTCGCCACCAATCTAAGGGCAGCTTCGTGATTCCTAGAATCACTAGGGAACAACAACAATTTACCCGTGCATTGGGTCACCCTCCCACCGGGCCTGCCTATTGGAACCCCTAACATTCCATATAAGCAGCGAATAATATGCCATGGATGCAATGCAATGCAAATCAAATGCATTTTTACACTATGCATCCTAACTGCCACTCCACCATCATAATTCACCACCACACTTAGTAGAACTCCATATACTCATTATTCTCAACCATCACCAACATTCATTAGATTCCATACACATAACTAGTTAGTGGCAATCACAATTCATCAATTCACATATCATGGGATGTTCAAGAATAATGCAATTAATACAATCATGGTTCTAAGCCATTACAACAACTCTCATTAATCATGAGTCAATTCAACATCATATTTATCATCCCACAAACATAAGCCACATAACCCTATTCACTCTAAATGCATTTCAATCAAGTAATCATCAAATTATTCATCCAAGCCAAATTAGCATAACATAATCATATACACACATCACTAATAGATGAAATCAAGTATTTAGAGATGTTGCCCCCTCCTACCTCAAGAGAAGTAGAAATCAACGCGGTCTGATGGTTCTGCCTTATCGATGGGGTTGTTCCCTACGTTATACCATATACCACACAATCAATTTTTATCTAAATTACCAAAACTCAAGTGCTCATAATTATCTACTTGTTGCTTTACGCCATTTTAAATTCCCAAACCTTATTCATTTCATTCAATTCACCACAACCACTATTGTTTGGTGCCTTCACCAATTATTATGCATCTTTAATGCCATACCTAATAAGGGGCTCTTACATTAATGGTTCTCAACAACCACTATCAATCATTCATCATTATTAATGGTTATTACCTATCATAAATAACATCTCCCATCAATAATAAATGTACATCACCCACATTTCATATTTTCCCAGATTTACAAAGTTAGGGTTTTGTCAAAACCCAACAACCATCATCTATATTCATCATTTTTCATTATCTTCCATGTCATTTTCGTGTACCCCTCAAGGCTCTCATAAAACCCATATTAAATGCACCCCACCTTAGGGTTTCCTATCATAAATGGCTTCTCTAAACAACCCATACACATTAAATCACTCACCCAACACCTAAAACCCATAACCAAGGGTTCAAGCTCAAAGAAAAGATGAGAAACTTACCTCAAGCAATGAAAAGAGTGAGCTTCCGAGAGAGGGTGAGGAGAGCACAAAAATTTAAAGAGAATAGGAGAGAGAGTTCCAAGCCACAAGCTTCTTTCAAGCTCCAATGAAAAAAGAAAAATGGAGGAGGAAGGACACACCACCACCTTATGGGTTTTTAGGAGAAGAAGAAGAAGATGGGTGGGAAATGGAAGTGAAGAGAAAAGGAGAGTGTTTGTAAAAGAGGGAGAAGGCCAACGTAATGAGAAGAGAAAAAGAGAGCTTTAGAGTTTTTAATTTTAACCCCTCACTTAACTTCTCCGTTTTAAATCAAACAGGATCTCCGTTCGGGCTCAATACTTTATCTAAAAATTATTTCGAATACATATTTAGATACCCAATAATATTCTTAACAGCCCTGACCAACGGTACCTCAATCGGAGATACTTGGTCTGACACCCATATTTTAATTGGGTATATTTTCAACATATAAAACCTCAATAATTTATGAATAACCCCCAAAAAATCTTAATTTAATTATTTTCAACATTTTGTATATTAATTAATCCACTAGTAATTATTTAATATTTATTCCTAATATTTAATCATTTATATAAAATTAGGGATGCTACACTTTTTTTGTCATAGGATTTAGTTATAATCCTTATTTTTATTTATGCTCTTGGACTAGAGTGTTTTGGGTCTAAGGTGAGAGATAGAGATTTCTAGAATACCTTAAGGCTATTTTAATCTTGTTGGATTTGGAAAATAGGTTGTGTGGAAGTTTTACATTGGAAAAATAGTTTAAGAGTTATAAACAAATACCTTTGTAACTATTTCATATTGTAGTGTAAAATTCGAAGACTTGACTAAATTATAGTGGT
The DNA here is from genome assembly GCA_037962975.1 of Clitoria ternatea. Lineage (NCBI taxonomy): Eukaryota > Viridiplantae > Streptophyta > Magnoliopsida > Fabales > Fabaceae > Clitoria > Clitoria ternatea. Next base: position 113,678,590 of record CM075669.1, read on the forward strand.
GGTGATCAAAGCAGAACATATCGTGTTGTGCTTTTTCTTATCCATACTTTCTTTAATTAATTTATTTGTACTCTTTTAACATATTAATGGATCCTTTTATTTTCATACATTTCTTTGAGATCTTTCTTCAACTTTTTTTATAAAAAGAATCTTTTAAACTAATTACTCTTTTCTTGATTGCTTATGCTAAAAGCAAGAAAAATCCAAGACTTAATTCACCCTCTCTTATGTCGGTGGCCACTTTCTAACAAGGATATCATTAGGAGATAGGAAATCAAATTGATCACTGAATCTCTTTGCTTCGTAATCGCAGATCATAATTCCCCAAGCATCACTTCAGTATTTATCCTTTCCTAACATGGAAATCTAGGCACATGTGATGGAAGAGGGGAAGGAAAATGGGATGGATGAGTGATTCATGATGGAAGATCCCAAAATAGAGAAAGTAGAAGAGAGAAAATTGAGAGAGAATCTAAATAAAATCTAGAAATTTTATTATAAAGAATAGGTTCTTATATTTTACAATCAAATGACCTATTTATGGGCAACTAATAACTAAAGGTGAGAGACCTTAAATAATAATTATGCCACATATCAAATAAGTGAAAGTTAAGTAATTAGGCCTACAACGGGCGTACCAACACTTACATAACATAGTAATGCATACTCAATGTGGTTCCCCTTGGTTAACTAGGATAATCCATTCCACCGGACCATCCTACTTAACTAATGTCCCATATATTTGTAAGAAAATAGTGTAAGTTTTTTTTTGTATGAAAACAATGATGGATTATTACATCAATAAACATTTTGTTCATGTCTGCCTCTTTAACTTTAGGCTCATCCTTATCCATAGGATCATCCTCAGCCATAGGTGCAGGTAATTCTCACCTAGGCATTAGTGGCACATGTAACACCCCCTAAGCAATTCCTAGAATTTATCTTGGGGTCTAATAAAATCAGAAAGAATTTTTTGCCATTTAACTTCCCTTATGATAAATGAGACGCCCCAAAAATGAGGGTAAATTTTTCACGATTTTAAAGTAATTAAAGAATAGAAGAAAATGCGAGATGATTCTTTAATAAGTAACCCCGAATAATTTTAAATAACCTATCCTATATATGAAGATATGAGAAGGTGAATAAATTAAATCAAGCGTGAACCTTGGACAATCAATCTCATGATCATCAATAATGAATAGCGGAAGTACATAATTAATTCATGAAGGGTGAATGGGAACGAGGGAAGGTTTATGGGTATCCCATTTAGTTGTTAAAGTGTGTTAATTATGTGCGTATGTTGTTGTGTAATCATATCGTGACCAAATAATACCAATCATACCCCAAAACAGAGGAAAATGGGTGAAAAATAAGGCCATGAATTGATTCAAGAACCCCATGAATCAATTCAGACGCTTCTGGAGTCCAAACAGTGAAAATAGGGCCCTTTGAATCGATTCAAAGCTCGCATGAATTGAGTCAAACGCTTCTGGACCTCATGAACAGTGATTCTAGTGAGCTTCGAATGATTCATGTGGGGGCTTGAATTGATTCAAAGTGCTAAAAATTTAGGAACAGTAAAAACAATGTGTCTTGAATCATTCATGCACTGTTGTGAATCGATTCATGACAGCACAGAGGCCATTTTATGTAGAAAAAGTCATATTTTTGGACTTCTAATCCCCTTAACTTATACAAATTCCAATGCCTACCAAATTTTGACACCAACTTATATACATCATTTATGATGTGTGGCCATAGGCCGTACTCAAAAATTCTTGAAAATAAGAGAGTTATGTGCATAAATGCATTTCATTTGTTTTGAGACATTTTTGTGCAACTTAAGGACCTATTCTCAATGGAATTGGCCCATTCCAATTTCTACAAATCACAAATCATTCATTTAAGCCATTGGAACCATTACATACCATTCAAATCTCACAAAACTCATTTTGACCTTATTGGATCCTCAATTATGCATAAAACCATAAAAATTCATCATATTCTTCATGCCAAAATCATTTATTCAACATTCTAATACCCTACTCACATTCTCATTCATACACAAGACTCATATGCATTTTTATAAACATAAACCTTATGGTATCAACATCCATCCATTAATAAGGCATATAGTCTTTCAATTTACAATCAATATGATCCATTGTTAGGGTCATTACTAAAAATTAGCCATTCAAAACACATAGGTGTAATTTTTACACATGATCCACAAATCAATATTCAAGACCCATCAAAATATCACATACAAAATAAACGTCCATGCATATAGAGTGATTTATAAAAGAATGTCGGCCAAGGCTCACACTTTCTTTCCATATTTACCTCCATCATTGCTCACCCTCCAAAAGAGTAGGATTTCATTATACCTACATCAAACTTTAAAATGGCAACTAGGAGGTGAGTAACATATACCAAATGATTCAAAATCATACATTATGATGATACCTATACATATCTGCATAACAAGTATTCCTTAAGAAGCATTATAAGCTTCATTCACATATCATCACATTCCATTTTAAAATCATACATATCTAATTCATTATATTCATAATTCACACATGAAAATCATGGCATTCTCAATAAAGGTCATCATACATTCAATATTAGTACCACAACTTCCTTCCTCTTTATTTAACAATCATCCATCACCACCATGGGCTACCAACTATGCATATCTCTGGCTATATGCAAATGCTCTTATGGCTAATGCATATGCATAAAGGAGTCAATGACAATTGCAGATCCGACTGCAGTAAACAACATTATATCAAGTGTGGGTCAAGCATAAGTGTGCTACTATACCCCTCCTACAGTAGTAAAAGTGTACACTTATATCTCAAATCATGCATGCTTAATATCATATTTTACTGGTACCAAACCACTATCACCCATTTATAGCACTAGTCACCCTATGACTTGCAGATTACTTACATGGCCTCACTTGCCATAAGCGCTACGGGCCTCACTTGCCCCGTCAGACATCGAGGTAACTTGCTCAACATAGAGCCACCCACCCACAGGTCCGGCCACATAGGGTGCCTCGCAACTAATCTAAGGGAAGCTTCATGATTCCCAAAATAACTAGGGAACAACAACAATTTATCTGTCGCCTTCCCACTTGGCTTGCCTATTGGAATCCCTAACATTTCATATATGCAGCGAATGATATACCATGGATGTAATGCAATGCAAATCAAATGCAGTCTCATACTAGGCATCTTAAATGCCACTCCACCATCAACAATTCATCACCAACACTTAGTGGAACTCTATATACTCATCATTCTCAATCATCACCAATATTCATTGGATTTCATATACATATCTAGTTAGTGGGAATCACAATTCATCAATTCACATACCATGGGATATTCTATAACATTGTAATCAATACAATCATGGTTCCGAACCATTAATAACAACTCTCATTAATCATGAGTCAACTCAACAACATAATCATCATCCCACAAACATAAGCCACATAACACTATTCACTCTAAATGTATTTCAATCAAAGTAATCATCAATTTATTCATCCAAACCAAATTAGCATAACACATTCATATACACACATCACTAATGGATGAAATCAAGCATTTAGAGATGTTACCCCCTCCTACCGAAGGTCCCGCCTTGTTGATGGGGTCGTTTCCTACATTATACCATATACCACAGAATCAATTTTTTATTTAAACTACCAAAACTCAAGTGCTCATATTTATGTCTTGGTGCTTTATACCATTTCAATTCTCAACCTCATTTCTTTTATTCATTATTATGCATCTTCAATGTCATACCCAATAATGGGTTCCTACATTAATGGTTCCCAACAACCATTATCAATGATTCACCATCATTAATGATTTTTACCTATTATAAATAACATCTCCCATTAATAATAAATCCACATATACCCATATTTCATATTTCCCCCAATTTAGAAGGGTTAGGGTTTCATTAAAATCCAACAACCATCAATTATGTTCATAATTTTCCATCACAATAAAAGCTCATATTAAAAGCACCCTACCTAAGGGTTTCCTATCATAAATGCTTCCCATTAAAAACCCATATGCATTAAACTCTCTCCCAACAACTATTTCCTAGAACCTAGGGCTAGAGCTCAAGAAATGTGATGAGGAAACCTTACCTTAAGCCAAAAGAAGTGAGCTCTAAGAATGGGGGAAGAAGAACACAAAAATAAAGTGGGAGAGGAGGAGCTTCAAAGCACCATTATTGTCACACCCCAATTTTCTAGACCCGAATCTCGATGTAATTAAGATAATAATTAATAAAAATGAGAGTAAATTTTTCACGGTTAAAATAATTTTAAAACACCACAAAGATTACATCAAGACCCAAACCAGAGAAAACCAAAGAGTGAGATTTAATAATTTATAAACTGGATCGCAAATCAAAAGGCCCGTACATATATACAAAATGATTTGAGTTTACAGCGGAAGAAGAATATGTATATGGGGCACCCGCCTAGTTCCATATATGAAGATATGGAAAAAGGCTCAAGCACTCATGCAATTTCATAATATAAGCCTATTAGGTCACAACCAAGCAAGCATCCGAATATTATTCATCCATATATTAAACGATACATGTTCACAATTCATCTATCATCGATATCATCATTCATAATTTAATTCGTCATACATATTTAACATTTGCTGCCGGCCAAGGCTTTCCATTACAACTATTTACCTTCCTTAAAAACTTTACCTCAAAAGCATACTATCATCCTATGACAACCCTACATCACAATACTAAAAAGGAGACAACATACGAGAGTGAGTTATACATTCAAAATGACGAATATAAATACATTGTGATTATGTGTACATGCATTCAACCAACATGTGTGCTTTGCTATAATTCATCAATTCATCATTAAACCATCATCAAGATATTATCTTAGGCATACAAGCCTTCATGTCAAGCACAAGCACAAGTATATACACATTCACATAGCCCTACATCATTATGGGCATTCACAGTCATCATCATTAAGTCATTTAAATCTCTAATCAATTAACACTCTCTCAAGAGATTCTCATCTCATTTTGGTCATCTCCATCTCAAATGCCATGTACCTATGACTAATGCATATGTCAACTGTTTAATGCACATGAAAGGATCCATTTCTTACCATCAGGTGATCACAACCACCATATCATTAATTTCATAAATCTACATATCAATTGTCATCACGTCGGTTTCCTGCCTCGCAAGGGGTACTCCCTTCATGGAACCCTGCAAGGTTATTCATTTCACAAATATCATATCATCATCACATCGGGTACTCCCTTTGTGGAACCCTGTAAGGTTATTCATTCATCAAATATCATAACATCATCATGTCGGGTACTCCCTTCGTGGAACCCCGCAAGGTTATTCATTCATCAAATATCATAACATCATCACGTCAGGTACTCCCTTCGTGGAACCCCGCAAGGTTATTCATTTCACAAATATCATATCATCATCACGTAGGGTACTCCCTTCGTGGAACCCCGTAAGGTTATTCATTCATCAACTATCATAACATCATCACGTCGGGTACTCCTTTCGTGGAACTCCGCAAGGTTTTTCATTGTGATTGCAACCACATAATATCAATGTTATGCCATGCCATGAATGCGACAATGTAATGATGCATATGCCAATCTTAACCTCGCAAGGATATCTCACACTCTCACATAGGGATATATTTTAATTTGGCATTTTCAATAATATACAATCATTTACAAAGCCCCTCAAGGCGTATCATTCATATACTTGGCATCTCGATGGCCATAATACCATTCTCACATTAATCCACGCATGGAATTCAAGAAGCATAACAAGCCTCATAGTATGAGTCCATACATGGAAATCAATCAAGGTAGGTTAATAAACACATTTCAAATTCATAGCATCACGTGCTAGCCAATACGATTTAATTTCCATGTGTAGGATTACGCTTGTATCAAACACAATGGCATTGCAATCATTAATAGTAAAAATCACCAATCATTAATAGGATTTAATTTTCATAACATGATTTAGGCATATACATACTTCACCAATATCTTAAATCAACATCAAATACCACCAAACACACCTCATGGTTTACCCCTAATATAATCTCTTGACTTTATATAATAAAAAGGGGTTTTGGATATTAATGAGCTCATAACAATTTCAACATCAAGATATGAGGAAAGCTCATTTTTAGTCTTAAAAATAGTGGGACATGTCACAAATATCACCTAGTAGTCCCAATTTGGCAATCATAAAAAGTTGGGTTCAAAACCTTTTTTAACTTGAGTCTTACAATGTAGTGGGTCCAATATTTTATACCTCATGAGAGTTAGAAAACTCCAATTGAGGTAAGACTAATTTTCACACCTCCATAACATTATTATCTACAACTTTCATGAAGAAGTCAGAGGCCAAAAATGTCATTAAGATGCCCAAACGGACCAAAAACAATAAAGGAATTATAGCAGTTGGAAAAACAATATGATAGTGGCCATAACAGGGCCATGAATCGATTCCCATATGTGGTGAATTGATTCATGCGTCCAAAAAGTCCCAATATTGACAAACAGAGGGGTGGGAATTGATTCCCTTCCCTTTGAATCGATTCATACGTCCTAGAGGTACTAAGATTCATAAATCAACACAATGAATCGATTCATATAGAAGGAGGAATCAATTTATATATGGGAATATTAAGAAATAGTGGAAACAGAGAGGTTTGAATCGATTCATTCCCTGGTGTGAATTGATTCATACGTTTTTGTAATTATGAATAGTAAAACTAGAGAGCTTTGAATCGATTCACACACTGTTGTGAATCGATTCATGACAGCACAGAGCCTGTTTTATGCAAAAAGTTACATTTTTGGAACTTCTAATCCCCCTAACTTTTTCATACGAATTCCAATGCCCACCAAATTTTAACACTAACTTATATATATTATTTGTGACGTGTGGCCTCCGTCGGTACTCAAAAATTCCCAAAAATAAGGGACTTATACGTATAAATGCGTTTTACCCATTTTGAGGCACTTTTGTGCAACTCAAGGGCCTATTCTCAATGGAATTAGCCCATTCCAATTCCTACAAGTCATAAACTGCATATATGGGTATTGGAACTGTCACATGCCATCAAAATCATATAAAACTCTATTTGGCTTTATGAGTTCCTCAATTATGCATGATATCATCAACTCAACATCACAATTTTGGACAATCCATTCATCCATGGATTTCCATCAATAATTGAATCATGTCCATCAAAAGGGACCACTAAACATTCATCATCATCAAAATATATCATTCTCAATAGCCATTAATTTTCCATTTATTTTATTCATCAAATTCCATTCATCTTATCATTTCAATATACATTTGGCAAGGCTAGCATGAGTACTACAATATGCATAAATCACTAATTATTCTACTCATGCATTTGGAATGTAAACTCCTCTCCTACCTCGAGGGAAGAACCGAAATCCAATTGCATGCTCTGAATGCTCCGCCACATTGCCTGGAATATCATCTACACCAATATACATACATATGCATACATACAATCATCAAACCATCTCAAGGCACCATCAAAATTCTAAAAAAATGCTAGCGTATCATAAATATCAATATCAAGTCCTAGACTTGCTAAAACACTAATTCATACCATTGTGTTAGGCTTTGGGAATTCCTTTCCAAAAACCAAGACTTTTTAAACTTCAAAGGGTTACCATACCCAACAACAACAATATCACATTCCTCCCTCATCATTACTTAAACTATCCATTTGCCACTCAAATTCATCTGAGCCTCTTAGTTCTTCTTAACCCATCATCAATCAACAAATCTCAATGGCACATTGATAAGTGTTCATTGAGTATTGATTTCATGTTTTAATTTAACCCATTTTTGATAAAAATTCAACTGAATTTATACATAATTGAGCATGAAAACTCTTATGAAAAATTCTTTGTAAAAAGGCAAACTCTTCAAACTCTTAAGAAAAATTGCTTCAAAATCCTTAACAAGTTACAGGAATTCAAGAGGGCCAAGTTGAGCAACGATGAGTCCTAGTCACAAGAATCCACAACATGAAGAAATAAGCATAAGGTCTCCTTACGCTTAAGCGTGAAGAAAGGGACACTTGGGCGAGGGACACAATAACAAAATAAGCATTAGAACCCTTCCACGCTTAAGCGGGAGAAGAGGGCACTTGAGCGTGAAAGCCAAGAAGAGGAAGCCATGCTTGAGCATGACTGAGCATGACAAGACAACATCAGACTTTCTCCTCACACTTGAGCTTGGACACTACACGCTTGAGTGTGACCCTGAGCATGCTTGAGCGTGACTCTGGGCATGACGAAGCGCAGGTAACACAGGAACTACAAGAAGGCATCAGGTTCCTCATGCTTGAGCGTGACCATTAAGCTCAAGCGTGACTCATGCAGTATGGAGTTTGTAATTTAATATTGACCAATGGTGCGATGCCAACTCAACCACCTTGAAGTGTTTCTGCATGTCTCTGAATATTCCTTCATGGACATTATGCAAGTGGGCAAAGGAAGCTGAAGCATAATCACTATAAATCTAGCAGAAAAGATTATTGGAAGGTATCTCCTTCATATCATCAAACAGATCTCCTGTATCCCACCATTCATTCTGTATTCATTTCCAAATTTTCTTAAGTGAAAATGCATAGCATGAGTAACTAATTTTCCTTTATTGGGATTGGTTGTAATCAATTCAAACCTGAAGTAATGCTGCTGTATATTTTTATGTATGTTAATGAGATTTGGTATTTTCTGTATTTCATTCTGCCATTAATGCCTGAAAGTACTTGATCATTATTTTCTTGTTTTAAGTTTTCTTAAGTATACAGGGAAGTAACTTTTGGAAGCAGATCTAAATGAAATACTCGTTGTGAGTAGCTGACTAGGGATGGCATCTAATGCAATGAACGTCGAAACAATCGATCGCTAGTGCTGGAATGATTTCAAAGTGACTGAGGGATCAGCGGTTTAATCATTCTATTGAATTTTGTAGTCAAGGGATCGATACAAATGACTTTGATTGTGACATAGAAATTATAATTTCAAATTACATACATGCAATTTATTCAGCTTATGAAAGGTAAGATCCGATGAAACCAATTCTAGTTTTCCAAACCTGATTTTTTTCTCAAACACTTTATTGTCATTATTTTCTTTCAACACTTACTGTTTCTTTTGTATTCAATCTTTTCCACAACAAAATCAAACTAAACCTGTTGTCAAAATCAATTCAAGAACTAAGATCTTCAAACCAACACCTCCTTAGTGGAACGACATCTATACTATACTACAATTACTGTGTTTAAACTTGGCACAAACATTCCATTGAGTTCATATTATACAGACTTGATTCTCTGTCCTTAAACACTTCATTTCTTTGTATGATCTATAAAAATATCGTACCAAGTTTTGGCACCGCAGCCGGGGAGGTGATTTAAGTTTAAATATTTTAGCATTGAATTGACTAGACTGTGTAAATAAATTTCATTTGTTTGCATTTTTCATTTTTTGTGTGGTAACATTGAAAGAGTGAGTGCTTGATTTATGATCTTGAGAGGACAGGGATCAAAAGAACAACTCGCATTTGATCTAGAGATAGATAGGCTCCTCAAGAAGATCCAGAAAGCCAACTAAAAGCATAAATTCCATACAGGAGAAACTTCTTCTGACAGAATGGTAGAGGTCAATAGCAACAATCAGAATCCACCAAGAAGAACACTGGGAGATTACACTTTGCAACAAGGACCCAGACATTACTCAAGCATTGCTATTCCAAATACAATAAGGGCTATAGAAATGAAACATGCTTTTCTTAGTTTAATTAGTTCCCACCAATTCCATGGAATGACAAGTGAAGATCCATATACTCACTTGGCCATATTCTATGAATTAGTTGGAACTATAGGTTTTGAACAGGAAATAATTAAAGTTGCATATCTAAGACTATTTCCTTTTTCTCTAGCAGGTAAAGCTAAAGAATGGCTCCAGTCGCACCCAAATCAAAGTTTGAATAGTTGGGACACAGTGGAAGAAAAATTCCTACATAGATTTTTTCCTCCATCTAGATTCATCAAGGCCAAGTTAGATATTACAACATTTAAACAAAGCCAATATGAACCCTTTTGTAAGGCGTGGGAACGTTTCAAATCTCTCTTGAGAAAATGCCCAAACCATGGACTTGAAGATATTACACAACTTAATATCTTCTATAGTGGACTCAAAGCTGATACCAAAATGATATTGGACGCAACAGCTGGAGGCACCATGATGATAGTGGATGCAAAACAAGCCACAAGAATCATTGAAGCATTATCATCCACAAATTACCAAGCCCAGCACGATAAAACGCAAGTCCACAAGAAGGGAGTATTAGAACTAACTAAATACAACAGATGCCATTTTAGCTCAAAATAAAATTTTGACTCAACAAATTGAAGCTTTAACACAGCAAATGGAAAAACTCCCTCAGTAGCTACATGCACTGCAAACCTCTATAAACAATCAGTAACCACAATTGAAATGTGATTTTTGTGGAGGAGGACATCAGAATGGACATTGCCAAGGAGAGCAATCTGACCAATCCATACTCTACATGAGTAACCAAGGTAAGCAGGGTAATTTCAATAACAATGCTTACTCTAACAATTTTTCACAGGGATGGAGAAGTAATCAGAATGGTGGATGGAAGCAGGAGGCAAGCACTTCCAACAGACAACAACCTTACCAGCAAGGTTCTTCTTTGATGGAAAGAACATCTAAACTAGAGGATACTCTAGAAAAGTTCATGCAAGTTTCAATAACCAACCAAAAAAATACAGATGCCTCAATCAGAAATCTGGAGACCCAAGTGGGGCAATTGGCTTGTCAAATTATAGAACATCATAATTCACAATTTGGGGCTAATACCCACCCAAACCCAAAGGAGCAATGCAAAGTAATCACCACAAGAAGCGGAAAAGTCACTGGACAAGAAGAGAAGAAAGGTGAAAGGGTGGAAGAAAACAATTGTGAAAAGGAATCAAGGGAGGAAGTTACAGAAGAAAAAATAAAAAAAATAAGGATGTACATATGGAGGAGGATGTAGTTGAAAAAAATAAAAAGAAAGAAATGAAAGAAGGAAAGAAAAAGGTGGACGACCCAGCACCACAGTTGAAAAGTTTACCATATCCAAAGAATCCTTCGAAGATAGACAAGGAGAGGCAGTTTAGAAGATTCATGGACAATTTCAAAAGGTTACAGGTAAACATACCTTTTGTGGAAGCTATGGAGCAAACGCCAATATAAGCAAAGTTCATGAAAGAGTTATTAACAAAGAAGAAAAGATTCTCTGAAGAGACAGTGGAGCTAGCAGCAGGATACAGTGCTATTATTCAAAAAGCATTGCCTCAGAAAACAAAAGATCCAGGGAGTTTTACAATTCCAGTAACTATTGGTACTTTACTAGTAAGAAAGACACTCTTAGACTTAGGAGCTAGCATTAACTTAATGCCTCTCTCAATGGTAAAAAGAATCGGAGATCTTGAGGTGAAACCAACAGGAATGACTCTCCAACTCGCTGATCGATCTATGAAGTTTCCATATGGCATAGCGGAGGACGTGCTGGTATGAGTTAACAAGTTCGTGTTCCCTGTAGATTTTGTCATCATGGATATTGAAGAAGATACAGAAGTGCCTCTTATTTTGGGCAGACCCTTCATGAAAACAGCAAAGGTAATTATTGATGTGGATGATGGGAAGCTCAAGGTAAAAGTGCAAGATGAGGAGGTGAACTTCAATGTGTTTGATGCAATGAATTACCCAGCGGATTGACATTGAAGAAATAACTATCAAAGAAAAATCCAATGAATGGCTCAACAAAGATTCACTGAAGGAGTTAATGGCAGAAGCTGAACTAAATGGAAAAGTGATAGAGGATGCTGACATAGATGTGAAGGACTTGGAAGATGAAAAGTGTGACACCCAAGAATAAAATCATTATGAAGAGCTACCAAAGAAAGCAAGAGAAGTCATAACATCAAAAGTGGAGCTAAAAGTTTTGCTTTCACACTTGAAATATCTTTTTCTTGACGAGGAAGGACAAAAACCTGTTACTATTAATGGGCACTTGTCAGAATCCAAGGAAAAACAATTGATTCAAGTATTGAAGGAAAACTCAACAGCAATTGGTTGGAAACTAGAAGACTTGAAAGGTATAAGTCTAGCCTATTGCATGCACCACATCTACATGGAACAAGAATTCAAACCAGTTGCTCAGCCGCAGAGACGCTTAAATCCAACCATGAAGGAAGTTGTCAAAGGGGAGGTAATTAAGTTACTAGAAGCTGGTATAATTTATCCAATCTCTGATAGTTCTTGGGTTAGTTCTGTGCAAGTTGTTCCAAAGAAGGGAGGATAACTGTCATACAAAATGACAAAAAATGAATTAATCCCCACAAGAACAGTCACAGGATGGAGAATATGCATTGACTATAGGAAGCTAAACACAGCAACTAGGAAAGACCATTTTTCTCTACCCTTTATGGACCAAATGTTGGAAAGGCTCGTAGGATAAGCCTATTATTACTTTTTGGATGGATACTCAGGATACAACCAAATAGCTGTTGCACTAGAAGATTAAGAGAAAACAACATTCACATGTCTCTTTGGGGTATTTGCATACAGAAAAATGCCTTTTGGGTTATGTAATGCTCCTGCAATATTCCAAAGGTGCATGTTAGCTATTTTCTCAAATTTAGTGGAGAAATGCATTGAAGTCTTCATGGACAATTTTTCTATTTTTGGGCTATTATTTGATCAATGTTTGGAAAATTTGAGTGTAGTATTGAAAAGATGTGTGGAAACCAATTTAGTTTTAAATTGGGAAAAGTGCCACTTCATGGTTACTGAAGGAATTATGCTTGAACATCAAATATCCAAAAGAGGCATCGAGGTGGACAAAGCCAAAGTGGAAGTAATTGAGAAAGTACCACCACCAGGGAATGTGAAAGGTGTTAGAAACTTCTTGGGCCATGCAGGATTTTATAGAAGATTCATCAAAGACTTCTCCAAAATTGCAAAGCCCTTGAGTAATCTCTTGAACAAAGACACTCCCTTTATTTTTGATGATTCTTGTTTACATGTATTCGAAACTTTGAAACATAAATTAACTTATGCACCTGTGATAATTGCTCCTGATTAGGAGTTATATTTTGAAATAATGTGTGACGTGAGTGACTATGCTGTTGGGGCCGTATTAGGACAAAGGAAGGCTAAAATTTTTCATGTCATTCACTATGCTAGCAAAGTTTTAAACCCTGCCCAAACAAATTATGCAACAACAGAAAAAGAGCTGTTAGCAATAGTGTATGGCCTGGAAATGTTTAGACCTTATCTGATTGGGTCCCAAGTCACTATTTTTACTGACCATGCTGCTATTAAATATCTGCTGAACAAACCTGACTCTAAGCCTAGGTTAATTAGATGGATCTTGCTGTTGCAAGAATTCAATCTAGTAATCAAAGACAAAACAGGTAGTGAGAATTTTATTGCAGATCATCTGTCTTGGCTTGTCAACAGGGAAGTCACACTACTACAACCAGAAGTAAATGAAGAATTTCCGGATGAGAAGCTATTGATGATACAAGAAAGGCCATGGTTTGCAGACATGGCAAAGTTTAAAGCTGCAGGAGTATTGCCTGAGAATCTTTCATGGCAACAAAAGAAAAAGTTTCTGAAAGATGAAAAGTAGTTTATATGGGATGATCCATACTTGTTTAAATTTGGATCAGACTATATTTTAAGGAGATGTGTGTCTCAACAAGAAGCCAACAACATTTTATGGCACTATTACAACTCCCCATATGGAGGACATTTCAATGAGGAAAGGACTGCAGCTAAGGTCCTCCAATCAGATTTTTATTGGCCATCACTGTTTAAAGATGCTAATGTTTTTATGCAGCATTATGATGTATGTCAGAAAAAAGATAGCATATAAAAAAGAAACAAGATGCCATTAACTACCATTCTTGAAATAGAAGTCTTTGATTGCTGGGGCATAGACTTTGTTGGACCTCTACCTACTTCATTTTCAAATGAGTACATTGTTGTAGCAGTAGACTATGTGTCAAAGTGGGTTGAAGCCTTGGCTTGTGTTAAAGCTGATGCCAAAACCGTGATCAAATTTCTCAAGAAAAACATTTTCAGCAGGTTTGGTACTCCAAGGGTACTCATTTCTGCAACGCTCAGCTTCAAAGGTGTCTAGAACACTATGGAGTAAAGCATAAGGTAACCTCCCCATACCACCCTCAAGCCAATAGCCAAGTAGAAGTATCCAACAGAGAGATCAAGAGGATATTAGAAAAGAGAATTGGCCAGAACAGGAAGGATTGGTCCTTAAAGCTCGATGACGCTTTGTGGGCATATAGAACAGCTTACAAAGCACCAACTGGATTTTCACCTTACCGGTTGGTGTATGGAAAAAATTGCCACCTTCCTGTAGCGCTTGAACACAAGGCATTCTGGGCAATGAAAGTACTGAACTATGACCCAAAAGCATCAATTCAAGAAAGAAAAATTCAGATGCACAAGCTAGAAGAATGGAGGAAGGAAGCCTATGAATCATAAAAAATCTATAAGGAAAGGATGAAGGCTTACCATGACAAGCACATTGTGAAAAAAAGTTTTTATCCAGGACAGTCTGTGATCCTGTTTAATTCAAGGATAAAATTGTTCCTAGGAAAACTAAAATCCAAATGGTCAGGGCTATTCATTGTGAAAGAAGTAAGGTCTTATGGGGCCATTGAATTACAAGACCCTAAATCTGAAATAACCTGGGTTGTAAATGGTCAAAGACTCAAACCTTATTTGGAAGGAGAGGTGGAGAAGGTCACCACCATCATTCAACTGAAGGACCCATGATCAAACAAATCGGGCGTTAAGCTAATGACGATAAATAAGCGCTTTTTATGAGGCAACCCAATACTTTATGTTTTCTTTATTTTGTTGATTTTACTTTAAATATTATTGAAGTTCACGTTTATTTTTTTAGGTCACTCATCAAACCACTCCAAGTATGAGAAATAAGTTTCAAAGACTGCCAGACATCATGAACGCTTAAGCTTGATTAATCACACTCAAGCGTGACCAGTTCAAGGGATCAAGCGTGATAAGATACGCTTAAGCGAGGAGAAACAGGTAGGAGAAAAAGCATCAAAGTTATCCACGCTCAAGTGAGGATATGATCGCTTAAGCAAGCAAGAAAAATTTTCTGTTCTGTCTTGAATTCACTCAAGTGAATCATGTTAAAGCTTAAGCGAGGCATGAAATTCAAGCATTAGGTATGTTTACGCTCAAGCGAGCTCTCACACGCGCAACCGAGCCAAGGTAAGTCACACACTGTTCAAATCACGCTTAAGCGCAAGGATCAAGCTTGAAGCATGGCAACACTACAAAAGAAGTTTCCCAAAACTCAACCCCAATCACGCTTAAGCGTGACCTTTCACGCTTGAGTGACAGGGTTTGTAAACTGGTAATGAATGCCACGCTTAAAGCAAGGGAACTCACGCTTAAGCGAGGAGTAAAAATTGCATCAGTTATTAACCACGCTTAAGCATGGTAATTACATGCTCAAGTGAGAACTTTAAAATCTCAATCACGCTTAAGCGTGAATTATCCAAGATCGAGTGCAACCTTTCTCTCATATCACGCTCAAGCGTGGTGTTTTCAAGCTCAAGCGATCTTTTATGTGAAGCAGGAACAGGTAACCACAACCACGCTTAAAGTGCAACTACCTTACGCTCAAGCGTTAAATGAATTTCATAACATTGTGCTCAAGCGAATCTAAAAGCAAACACTGGTGGACGATCACGCTTAAGCGTGATGTACTTACGCTTGAGTGAGAGTTTTTAAAAAACTGCCCCTGTTACTAATAAGTGCAGCGTTTTGTAACTTCCCATTCTTGTAACCGTCCATTATCTGGTTTTTCAAATTCTTGTAACTGACAAACCCATTTTCACTGCTTATCCCATCCCCTCTTGATTTGCATTAAGCATTCTCACTACAATTCATTGAACAAATCACTAAAGATAATTGGATTTTCTCTTCTCTACATCTATTTCCGATTCTTCCAGGTAACCACTGAACCTCTCTCTTCTAAATTCCATCATGCTGTTAAGTTGTTAGGAAGAATTGATAGACTTCTTCTAGGAATACATGAGTTGAAATCTTGAAAAAAATTCTTTACACTCATTACTATTGTATCTAAACTCTTGGTAAGTGCATGTTAATTGTTTGCAAAAAGTCCTGTAAGAACTTACTTTGCATAGTGGTCATGATCTCCATCATACATGATAAGCGATGGTATGGTCCATAATTTTGACACAGGATACCGCACTGATGGGTTTTCCTTGCCATTTTTATTATAATATCATCATTTAAAGTTGTACCTTTTGCACAGATGGCAAGAGTTAAACAAACCGCCCCTCCTTCTCCCCGAAAGATCACTACAGGATCATCAAGAAGAAAGAAGGGAAAACAGCCAAGGATAGATGACCAAGACAACGCCCCAAGATTCAAAAACAAAGATAAGAGTAGGCGCTATAAAGATATTTCTAACTGGACATTCATTCTTGAAAGAAAAGTGGACTTAGCACTGGGGGAATGTGATGCCTTTTTACAAGTTGTCAGAAGGAGGAATTAGCTTAAAATCTGCTATCCAAGAGAAAAATATGACCTGGAGGTTGTAAGAGAATTCTATTCCAATGCTTGGCTAAAGGGGGGAGAAAAAATCAACTTCTACCTGGGTAACCTTATAGAACCAGGAGAAGGAGAGACCTATCAATATGCAAGCATGAGATTACAGAACCAAGAGATCCCTGCACAAGATATAGAGGCAGCCATATGTATCCCTGGTCACCACTTTCAGACTGGCCAAGGGGAACAACTAATGTGTATCCTAAGAAAGGATATGACTACCCCTTCTCAAGTCTGGACATCTTTCTTGCTTGCCAATGTGGCCCCAAATGCTCATGTTTCTGATTTAATTTATGCCAGGTGTTATTTGTTATATTGTATTTTGTAGGAAGATATCACCATTGATTTGGCACAAATTATCTCAGATGAAATCCATAAATTTGCCAAAGCCAATCAAAAATACTCCCAGGCAGGTCAAAAGGTTAAGGGAAGTTTGGGATTTCCTTCTTTTATTACTGACTTCTATGCAGGGCATGGCATTGAGGTGCAGGACCTCAAGCCTATCAGGCCACTAATTGACAAACGCTTCATTGAGTGTCATTGTAGTGTTCAGGATGCATCTCCTCCACCTACCTCAGAAGCACAACAGCAAGCACCACCAGCAGGATCAGAACCTGCCCCCCTCCTCTTAGCTCAGAATCATTGATGATCCTACAGGGAATCCACCAGCTTCAGCTCCAGAACAGTCATCTTTTGTTACAACAAAATGCCAATCATCGAGGTTTGATGCATATACATCATGGCATATATCATAGCATTCCTGCAGGACAACCTAATCCCTGGATGGACCCAATTCAATTTGAAGCCCTCATTGCTTGGCCTAGGGATAGGCCTCCTTTCTTGGGAGGGGGTGAGACTCCACAGGATGGACCAGGACTCTCCTCACAGGGACCTCTAGTAAGGGAAGAAGAGACAGAGGATGAATCTTCAGAGGATGAATAATGAGTTTTACTGCTTTAGTTTTATCTGCTTTAGTTTTATCACTTTAATTTTTCCTTTATAAACTTTTCTGATTGACATTTTATGGTTTTTATAGTTTGACATTACTGCAGCAATTTGAAATTTTTCTATGATTATGCATTATGAATTTTTGGATGCAACCTCATTACATGCTTACATGCTTGTAACTGAACCATTTTTTTTTGAAAAAACCCAACCAAGAATAAATCTTTGAGAGAAGAAAAGTTTTTAAGCAACAAAAAATTCTTTTAGACAGTAACACTAATTTTTAAAGGCAGAATGACTGAATTAAGAAACAGGAAATTGAAATGAATGTATTTTTGATTGTTTACATGCTCGAACCTTTTTCTGTTGGAATATGGAAGTATGCCTTCTGACCCGGTGAGTAGTGAGAAATTAAACACTGAGAGTCTCATTAGAATTTGTCAAGTATGCATTGCCTAATTTTCTGATTAACATTTTTGTAAGAAATTAAGCAAAGAAATGATCAAGGCAATTTTGAAGATAAAATTAGCCCAGAGCCAAAAGGCTACCCCAAAATTATACCTTATTCTTTGGTAACCCATTTTGAGCCAAAATTTTCTTATGTTATAAAAACACCCTCACCCAGGCATGAGAAATAAATTCCTACCTTATCAGCTTGCTTATTTTATATAAGAGCATAAAATAAATTTTTCAAAAGGTGATAAATGAAGCTAAAAAAAAGAAAATGCTAAAAAGAGTTCTTCGTCTAGAAATTTATACAGAAGAACCAGAAAAAGAGAAATAAAGAATTATGTAGCTCAAAAGAAGAAGCTTCATAAAAATTGAAAATTTCGTAACTTATGCTCTTCTTTGTACATGCATTTTGATTCCAAGAAAAAACCAAGAATTCTTGCTTAAGCCTAGCCTCATTACAACCCTGAAAAGACCTTTTTGATCCTTGCTGTTCTTACGACTTTCATTTGATTTGAAATGACTGGCAACATTAACTAGGTAGTTCTCATGATGGATGTGTAAAACAGACACCTGGTAAGAGATAATGAGAGTTCCTTATTCTTTCAGCAATTGGCTACTTGCTTTGTGAGTAATTAAATGGTGCATTACATTTTCAGAAGGAATGGGTACTAAGGATGTTATTTGCCTAGAAATAGATTACTGTCTTAAAGATTTTGTTTGCAACTGAACCTGATCTTCACAAATGCTTGATTGTCAAAATCTAATTCTTTTTACTTGAGGACAAACAAAAATCTAGGATGGGGAGAGTTTGATAAGTGTTCATTGAGTATCGGTTTCATGCTTCAATTTAACGCATTTTTTATAAAAATTCAACTAAATTTGTACATAATTGAGTATGAAAACTCTTATGAAAAATTCTTTGTAAAAAGGCAAACTCTTCAAACTCTTAAGAAAAATTGATTTAAAATCCTTAACAAGTTACAGGAATTCAAGGGGGCCAAGTTGAGCAAGGATGAGTCCTAGTCACAAGAATCCACAGCATGAAGAAATAAGCATCAGGTCTCCTCAGGCTTAAGCGTGAAGAAAGGGATGCTTGGGCGAGGGACACAATGACAAAATAAGCATCAGAACCCTTCCACGCTTAAGCGTGAGAAGGGGGCGCTTGAGCGTGAAAGCCAAGAAGAGGAAGCCACGCTTGAGCGTGACAAGGCAGCATCAGACTTTCTCCTCACGCTTGAGCTTGGACACTACACGCTTGAGTGTGACTCTAGGCGTGACCAAGCGCAGGTAACACAGGAACTACAAGAAGGCATCAGGTTCCTCATGCTTGAGCTGACCATTAAGCTCAAGCGTGACTCATGCAGTATGGAGTTTGTAATTTAATATTGACCAATGGTACGATGCCAACTCAACCACCTTGAAGTGTTTCTGCATGTCTCTGAATATTCCTTCATGGGCATTATGCAAGTGGGCAAAGGAAGCTGAAGCATAATCACTATAAATCTAGCAGAAAAGATCATTGGAAGGCATCTCCTTCATATCATCAAACACATCTCCTGCATCCCACCATTCATTCTGTATTCATTTCCAAATTTTCTTAAGTGAAAATGCATAGCATGAGTAACTAATTTTCCTTTATTGGGATTGGTTGTAATCAATTCAAACCTGAAGTAATGCTGCTGTAAGTTTTTATGTATGTTAATGAGATTTGGTATTTTCTTTATTTCATTCTGCCATTAATGCCTGAAAGTACTTGATCACTATTTTCTTGTTTTAAGTTTTCTTAAGTATACAAGGAAGTAACTTTTGGAAGCAGATCTGAATGAAATACTCATTGTGAGTAGCTGACCAGGGATGACATCTAATGTAATGAACGTCGAAACAATCGATCGCTAGTGCTGGAATGATTTCAAAGTGACTGAGGGATCAGCGGTTTGAAAGCATTCTTATGAATTTTGTAGTCGAGGGATCGATACAAATGACTTTGATTATGACGTAAAAATTATCATTTCAAATTACATACATGCAATTTATTCAGCTTATGAAAGGTAAGATGCGATGAAACCAATCCCAGTTTTCCAAACCTGATTTTTTTCTCAAACACTTTACTGTCATTATTTTCATTCAACACTTGCTGTTTCTTTTGTATTCAATCTTTTCCATAACAAAATCAAACCAAACCTTTTGTCAAAATCAATTCAAGAACTAAGATCCTCAAACCAACGCCTCCTCAGTGGAACGATATCTATACTATACTACAATTACTGTGTTTAAACTTCGCATAAATATTCCATTGAGTTCATATTATACACGCTTGATTCTCTATCCTTCAACACTTCATTTCTTTGTATCATCTATAAAAATATTGTACCACACATGCCATGGCCTAAGGCCTCATCATGCCACATCTCATTTTATGAATCCATCACTATGTATTCTCCCACAACATTGAATGGTACCCATACACCCATTTTTGTACATTTCCATTTGGATCAATTCTAAATTCAACATTACATGTTTTTCCTTAAATTCTTAGAGCTAAGGTTTTCATCAAAAATCTAATATCCATTATTATTAACAATACCCAAACACAATTTCTCATGGGTTTACTTCTAAAAATCATTTATCATATCATTATCCTTCAATAATCAATTTCAATCTTTCCAAAACTCATTCTAAAGTATAAATCATTAATACCCATCAATTTTAGCCAAAAGCCCTAAATTTTCCAAACTTAGGGTTTTCTCTAAAACCTTCCAACATAATCAACTTCCATTATTTCTTCAAAGCATCATAAAATTAATAATCCCCCATTCTCAGACAACACTAAACCACCATCAAAATCTTATTTCAAATCATTTAAGCTTAGGGTTTTCACCATTTTCCTCCTCACCCACAACACCCATTACTAATATCTCAAGCTTAACATTACAAAAGCCATGAATGGAACATGAAATCAAGAAACCCATACCTTTAAACCCATGCTTCATCAAAAATGAAAATGAATGGGAAAGAATAGGAGGGAAGCCAAGCCTTGCTCAAATGCCCCATCTTTACTTCATGAATCCAAGCTTAGTTTCAATTTTTTGGCAAAGAGACAAGGTAGAGGGGAGACACGCGACTTTGCTCATGAAGGAGGGAAGAGAAGAAGAAATGAAATAAAGTTGAAAGGGAGAAGGGCCATACGAAAATATAAGGGAAGGGAAGAGAGAGAAGAATAGGTTTGTTTTAAATTTTAATCCCTTCATTAAACTCTACCGTTTTATAACATACAGGATCTCCGTTCGGGCCCAATATTTTATATAAAAATTATTCTGAAGACATTTTCGGATTCCCAATAATATTCTTAACAGCCCTGACCAACGGCATCTCAATCGGAAATACTTGGTCCGACACCCATATTTTAACCAGGTGAAATTTTAGCTCCTTAAATATCAATAAATTATAAACATTCATACTAAATCCCAATTTAATTATTTCCAAAAATTTTTTAGGGCATAAATCAACTCATATATAATTATTTATTATTTATTCCCTTCAATTAATCATTTTTTATAAATTTCGGGATGTTACAATTATCATCTCTTCCAAGCTTGAAGTAAAATGAAAATGGAAGGAGAAAGAGGGTGATAAGTGTTTATTTGACATTAATTTCATGATTCATTTGAACTAATTATTGTTAAAATTTGAATTTAATTGATGAATGATTAAAGAAATTGAGCATGAATCTTTCAAGTAGTAATGAATATGTTATATAAAGGAAAAATTTTGTTAAGTATCTTGGAAACTTGCAGGAAGAAGAAAGTCAAAGCCAACAAGCTTGAGCTTGAGCAAAGCAAGCTTAAGTGTGGTCGGGATAGAATTTGAGAATTGAAGTCAGCAAGCTTGAGCCTGAGCAAAGCAAGCTTAAGCTTGATGGAAACAAGCTTGAACGTGAAGAACCAAGCTTAAGCGTGAAGAATCAAGCTTGAGCTTAAACCACCAGCTCAAGCGAAAACAAGACAGAAGCATCAGACTCCTCCCACGCTTGAGCGGGACACAGGGCGCTTAAGCGTGGAGCTTTGGAAACTTAAGCTTGAGCCTTGCGCTCAAGCGTAATAGAGAAAAGAAGGCATCAGGATTCCCCACGCTTGAGCGTGACTACTTACAGATTGAGCAAGGATGCGCTTAAACTTGAATATTCTGCGCTTGAGCATGATCTGAAGATAATGGGTCATTCAATTAATTATTGGCCAATGGTGCGATCCAAGCACATCCACTTCTGCATGTTTCTGTATGTTTCTGACTACTCCTGCATGGGATATCAAAAAGTAGGGTCTCGCTTAAGCAAAGGAAGAATAAGCTTGAGCGAGACTTTCAGTATAAAAGAACAGAGAAAAGAAAACGGAATGACACTTCTTGACTTCCACACTTCCATACTTCACTCTTCTTCACCACT
This sequence comes from Clitoria ternatea, assembly GCA_037962975.1. Lineage (NCBI taxonomy): Eukaryota > Viridiplantae > Streptophyta > Magnoliopsida > Fabales > Fabaceae > Clitoria > Clitoria ternatea. Next base: position 113,701,255 of record CM075669.1, read on the forward strand.
TACCAAACCCTTCTGAGAGATTTTGTTGTATTGTTCCTCCACAAAGATTTATTGGTGAACATGACATTTATGTGTAGCTAATTCATTCATTGGGATTGGTTGTAATCGATTCAAACCCAACATATTGTTAGTGTACTTCTGCATGTATGGTAATAAGAATTGATGATTTTTGTGTTTCATTCTATGCTTAATGCCTGAGAATACTTAATCACTATTTTCTTGACTTTGGTTTTCTTAAGTGTATTGGGAAATAACTTTTGAAAATAGATCTGAATTAAATGCTTGTTGCGGTAGCTGCTAGGGATAATATTTAGTGTAACAAACGTCTAAGCAATCGATCGATAAAGCTGGAGTGGTTTCAAGGTGATTGAGGGATCAACAGTTTGTAACCACTCTTATGAATTTTGTAGTCGAGGGGTCGATGCAAATAGCTTTGATTGTGATGTAAAAATTGTCATTTCAAGTTCCATATATGCTGATTTGCACAATGTATGAAAGGTGAGATAGATGAAACCAATCCCAGCTTTACATATTTGATCTCTATTCAACTTTGCATTATTGTTACTTCTCTTATTAAAGCTTTTAGTCATCATAAACTGTTTAAAAACTCAAAATGCAAGCTTTTGATCAAGTGAATTCATACATCTAAGTTTCCAAGTTAATCACCCCTCAGTGGAACGACATCCTTCTATCACTACAACTTCTGTGTTAAACTTGGCATAAATTTTCATATTATACAAACTTGATTCTTTTAACCACATCACAAACTAAAACCATCACCCTTTACCATTACAAGAATTCTGTACCAGAGGGCACACCACACTTGTTAGGGTTTTGAAGAGGAAGAAGGAGAAGAAGAGTGGAATAGGAAAGGAGAAGAGAAAGAGTGAGCTTGCCTTTGGAAGAGGAATCCAACGTGAATAAAGAGGAGAGTAAGGAGTGTTTAGTGTTTTAATTTAACCCCTCACTTAAACTTCTCCGTTTTAAATCAGACAGGATCTCCGTTCGGGCTTAATACTTCATCTAAAAATTATTCCAAATACATATTCAGATTCTCAATAATATTCTTAACAGCCCTGACCATTGGCATCCCAATCTGAGATACTTGGTCTGACACTCATATTTTAATTGGGTATAATTTCAACGCATAAAGCCCTAATAAATTATGAACAATCCCCAAAATCTTAACTTAATTATTTCCAACATTTTGGGACATTAATTAATCTATGGGTAATTATTTAATATTTATTCCTAATATTTAATCATTTATATAAAATTAGGGATGTTACAATAAACAGTAAGAACCCAAGAGCCATGTTATATAAAACACCCAAAAACATCATTTTGGGGCTCTGGTAATCAATTACACAAACCCTGTAATTGATTACAAGGCCCTGGTAATCGATTACACAGATGTGGTAATCGATTACCTGTAAGTTGTTGCATAGAGAATTACACCTCCCTCTGGTAATCGATTACCAGACCCCCTATTTTGCAGAATTGTGCAGAATTTGACCTCTAAGCCAACTTCCTCCCTACTAACTTGCCCGTTTCAACTCCGATCACCACCAAACTTCATGGGCATTATGTTTTCACCATTCCAGACCTACTATCACAGTCTGTACTACAAAATTCCAACATATGACAAAGATATGCACAAAAATGTAGTTTGACCAAACTTAGCATAACACCAAGCACTAAACCAACTAAATGCATTCCAAAATGTATAAGGGCCATACACACAAGTTTTAAATCACTATGGGAACCTATTGATCGCTTCCAAGGGTTTTGATTCCCATCAGATATCCATTTCACCTATCTAGGTTCTATGTTAGCATATTTCATTACATACAGAGTAATTCCATCCACTTATCACCAATGGCTCAAGTCTAGTATCACCATCAAACTAACTTTACCATAACCAAGACCATGAACATGTACAAAGCACAATTCACCTGCCTATCATAATTTCTCACAAATTAATGGCTCCGTGCCACAAGAAACACATAACTCAAAATCACCCATATAATCAAGGTACACGATCTATCTAATCAATGCATTCACACAATCATGACATTCATCATCACCACAATTTCCAAACTCAAACATACTACGCACCTTAATAGGGTTATAAACTCCATCAAGAACATCACAACGTAATTAAATTTAAGATTTACACATAATAGTTAGACCTATCAAATTCACCAAAGTTTAAGACTATAGTAATTACACAAGCTTCATTTCCCTTCTTGGCAAATGGTCTATACTTGGCGCTTCCCTTTGTGGCCTTTGTAATCTCCCTTTGATTATTGGAAATCAAAATTGGTATAGAATGACATAGACATGAAATCAATATAATATACTTCCTAATTCACCAACACGCTATTGTTATTACCATCTCGCCATCTTAGAATTACACTAAACCCATCGGCCCAAGCACAATCTCCTACACGCTAGTATAATGTCATGCTCTTTCTAATACTCATTCTAAATTCACCATCATCAAATACGACAAGATAATATATAACATCTTACTGATTTCTAATATTTATCTCGGGGTCTTGTTAAAAACAACATAAATTTCTCACTTTCTAAACTTTCCTGGCAATAAACAATAGAACCCTAAGGGCTACGTCACTAAAAACAACTTAAAACCCTACATTTTGGTAATGGTAATCGATTACAGGAATCTTGTAATCGATTACACAAGGCCTGGTAATTGATTACACAAGGCCTGGTAATTGATTACACAACTCTGGTAATTGATTACCAGAGACTAGACTATATAGGAATTAAAACACTCCCTTTGGTAATCAATTACGTAATCGATACTAAAGCCCTTGTTTTGTATAATTATGTAGAATTTGGCCTCTAGGCTAACTTCTACCCTACCTAACTTGCCTGCTTCAACTCCAATTGCCACCAAACTTTATGGGCACTATGTCCACCATTCCAGACCTACAGGCGTAGTTCGTTTTCCAAAATTCCTTTGTATGACTAACTTATGAACTAAAATGCATTATACTTAATTCTTAACAATTTCAATTCATAACACATATCAATTGCAATACAAACAAGCATTTACCACTTCAACAAACTTCTAAACATCCTTAAGAGTCTATCAATGGCTTCTAGGGGTTCCTAAACCCACTTGAACTCCGAATCACCCATTCAGTTGATAATAAACCACCTAATTTCACCTCCTTTTACATTCTTATTTCATATATCAACTATCACAACTACATATCATTGAATTTTAGCAACATCATGCATAAGTATATTACACATAAGTTGTCACACCTTGATTATCCAGGCTCGAATTCTAATGTGACTGATATAAATAATTAATAAAGGTACGGGCAAATTTTCCATGTTTCAGGATAAGTCTGATGTCACACCAAAACCTGAATCATAAAATCAAAGAGTGAGATTTAATAAAATATAACTGGATCGATAACTAATTTACCCATAACGGTATATAAAATATCAGAGTTTACAGTAAAAAAGAATGTGTATACTAGGCATGCGTCTAGTCCCATATATGAAGATATGAGAAAAGGCTAGGTAAAGCATGCAAATACTTAGCATAAGCCTATTAGGTCATAACTAATTTTTCACATACGACAGACACATGTATTGCCTAAAATTATATATATGGATGTGTATCTATATAGTCATCTTCATCCCCAATATACAATATCCAAATTCTAATCCTCATATACTTATCAAATCATTGCTTACGTACTAAACATATATCTGCCATTCATGAATACATAAGATTGTCTTACACATATCCAAATTCACTAAATCATCAATACTATTACATATAATGTATTCAATACATTAACATTCACAATTGATGCCGGCCAAGGCATTTCCACTACCATTATTTACCTTCGTCAAAAGCTTCAATTCAAAATTCTTTCTCATCCCATGATGACTGCATCACAATGCTAAAAAGGAGGCCACATGGGAGAGTGAGTTATACATTCAAATTGACGAATATAAATATATTATGATCATGTGTACATGCATTCATTCATCATGTGTGCTTTGCAATAAAACTATTAAATCATAATTCAATCATCACTCAATTATGACTACATTCTCATAATAGGCATATAGGCCTCATGAATCGTAATTCACAACATAGACAAGCACAAATACATACACAATCATATTGCCATATATCAACATGGGCATTCCCAATTCATCATCATTAATCTATTAAGTCTTTAATTAGTTCCTCCCTGCAAGGGGTTTTTCATCTCTCATGGTCATCCCATCTCAAATGCCATGCACATACGGCTAATGCATATGTCAATTGTTTAATGCATATACAATGGATCCATTTTATTCCATCAGGTGATCGCAACCTCCATATCATTCATTTCACATTGGTTTCCCGCCTCGCAAGGGGTACTCCTTTTAGCAGCCTCGTAAGGTGCTTTTCTCATGATCGCAACCACGTATATCAATTCTCATTACATCGGTTTCCCACCTCACAAGGGGTACTCCCTCCTCATGATCGTAACCATAGGACATCAAAGGAACTCGCAAGCCTTTTTTCATCTCAAGTACCAAGTGATCGCAACCACTGGCTTATCATCATACAATCCAGTAGGATGTCTCATTGTGATCGCAACCACATATCAATTATTTCATAATGGTTTCCCACCTCGCAAAGGGTACTCCCTCCTCATGATCACAACCACAAAATATTTTAGGAACTCTGATACGTTATTTTTATGGGTTTATACAGAACTTGTTTAGCCAAAGCTTGATACAATTATTTTCATATATTAAAATGAATGAAGAGTTCAATGAAAGAGAATCAAGTTTGTATAATATAAACTCAAGGAAATGGATGTGCCAAGTTTAAACACAAAGGTTGTAATATAGTATAGTTGTCGTTCCACTGAGGAGGTGTTAGCATGAAAATCTTAGCTTTGAACTGAGTTGACAGAAAGTTTTGTTCTGGATTGTTATAAATGTTGATGATTGAAAAAGTAATAAATTACAGAGAGTGAAATTTTTCAAAAGATAACAGTGAATAATTTTGAGAAAAATCAGTTTTGTAAAACAGGGATTGGTTTCATCACATCTCACCTTTTACATAAGTAACTTGAAAAGATAGTTTCTACGTCACAATCAAGGTCATTTGCATCGATCCCTCGACTACAAAATTCATAAGAATGATTTCAAACCGCTGATCCCTCAGTCACTTTGAAATCATCCCAGCATTATCGATCGATTGTTTTGATGTTTATTGCGTTAGATGCCATCCCTGGCTACCTACTCACAACGAGTATTTCATTCAGATCTGCTTTCAAAAGTCACTTCCCAGCATATTTGAGAAAACTTAAAACAAGAAAATAGTGATCAAGTACTTTCAGGCATTAAACGCAGAAGGAAATACAGAAACTTATCAAATCTCATTACAACATAAAAACTTACAGCAACATTACTTCAGGATTGAATGGATTACAACCAATCCCATAAGGGAGTTTAGTTACTCATGCTTTGCATTTTCACCTTCAAAATATGAATACAGAAAATAATGGAAAAGGTTGGATTGTGAGGGAAATATAGGGGATGAATTTGATGCTTGATGTTCTGTTTTCTGCTTGATTTATAGGGGTTATGGTTCAGCTTCCTTTGCCACTTGCATAGACCCCATGAAGGAATATTCGGAGACATGCAGAAACACAAGAAAATGGTAGAGTTGGCATCGCACCATTGGTGAATATTAAATTAAAAATCCCATACTGAATGAGTCACGCTTGAGCTTGGTGGTCACGCTCAAGCGTGGAGGGTTCTGATGTCCACTTGGTTGTCTCACGCTCAAGCTGTCCTAACCACGCTTAAGCGTGGCCTTCTTGTTCAGTATGCTAGTTTCCATGCTTGATTCACGCTTGGGCGAGCTCGAATTTATGCTCTACTATCTATCAGTCATGCTTAGGCGTGGAGTCTTTGCGCTCAGGCGCTCTTCTTCTCAATCCACGCTTATCTCACACTCAGGCGCGCTTCCACGCTTATCTCACGCTCAGGCGCGCTTAGACCTGATGCTGAATTATGTCACCCTCAAGTTTCGTAAGTCCTTCGCTTAAGCGCACAGCTATGTTCAGGGTCACGCTTGAGCGAGCTCGGGCTTGCGCTCAAGCGTGCGGTTCTTCTTATTCTTCTCGTTCAAGCTGCCTTCTGTTTCTTCCACGCTCAAGCATGCAGTGTGCCACGCTCAAGCGTCCTTGCTTGATGCTCTGGTGCTTCTTGGTTTCTTCAAGGCTTTTGACAACTTTTTCACTGATTTTGATAATTCAAGCTTCTTTACACAATACATTATTTATAATCAAAATCATGCTCAATTATTTATCAATTTAGTTAAGTTATTCAGAAACTGAGTCCAATTGAGTCATGAATTTAATCATAAAATAAGCACTTATCAAACTCTCCCCAACCTAGATTTTTGCTTGTCCTCAAGTAAAAAGAAATTTGGAAAGGGAATCAAGCATTCAATAAGATCGGCTTCTGTTGCAGACAAAATTTTTAAAAGACAATAATCTGAGTTTATGTTTAGGCAAATGATCTCCTTAATACCAATTCTTTAAAATGAAATGCACCATTAATTTGTTCATAAAGCAAGTAACCAATTGCTGTAAGAATAAAGAACTCTCATTATTTCTCACCAGGTGGGTGTGTTGCACATTCATCATGAGAACTGCCTAATTAACATTGCCGGTTATTTCTAATTAAAATCAATTCATAAGATAAGTAAGGATCAAAAGGTCTTTTCAAGGTTGTAATGAGGCTAGGCTATAAAGAATTCTTGGTTTTTCTTGAGTTCAAAGTGCATGCATGAAGAAGAAGAAGAGCATATGTTCTTAGTTTTTTCAGACTTTTAAGAGGCTTCTTCTTTTATGCAAATGAATTCTTCTTTCTTTTCTAGTTCTCTATTTTTGTTTTGGAGAACTTTTATTTCTTTTTCAGCCTCAGTTTCTTTTATCACCTTTTGAAAAAAATTATTTTATGCTCTTTTCACAAAATTTTGAAGCATGCTGATAAGGTAAGATTTTCTCATGCTTGGTTTAGGGTGTTCGAATAAAATTTTTGGCTCAAAATGGCTACAAAAATTAGAACATTTTTAAAGGGTAGCTTTTTGGCTCTGAGGTTATTTTTATTTTCGAAATTGCCTTTGTCATTTCCTTGTTTAATTTCTTATAAACTGTCAATCAAAAAATCAGGCAATGCTTGTTCGACAAATTCTCATAAGACTCTCACTGTTTAGATTTCTCACTTCTTACCTGGATATAAGGCTTACTTCTTTATTCTAACAGAAAAGGGTTCAAGCATGTAAACAATCAAAAGTACATACATTCCAGTTCCTTGGTTCTTAATTCAGCCATTTTGCTTTTAAAAATCAGTGTTACTATCTAAAATTATTTTGCTGCTTAGAACCTATTCTTTTTAAAAAAGTTAAATCTTGGTTGGGTTTTTCAAAAATGTTACATTTTCAAGCAAAAAAATCACACACAATTCCAAAGCATGCTGCAGTAAAATCAACTAAAAGAGTTCAAAGTAAAACTATAAAATGACAATTTGAAATAAAGCTTAAAGTAGCAGATTAAACCAATTAAAAACTAAAGCATTAAAATTTATCACTCATCCTCTGAGGAATCTTCTTCTGCTCCCGGGTTTCTTTCTAGAGGTTGCTGTGAGGAAGGTCCTGGCCTCTCTTGTGCAGTCTCACCCCCTCCCATAAAAGGAGGCTTGTCCCCAGGCCAAGCAATGAGGGCTTCAAATTGGGTGGGGTGCATCCAAGGATTGGGTTATCTTGCAGGGATGCTGTGATATAGGCCATTATAAATATGCATCAAACCTCTATGATGAGCATTTTGCTATGCCAGAAGGTGGCTGAGTTGGATTTTCAAGAGGTGAATGCCCTGTAAAATCATGGCGGTTTTTGTGCTGAGAGGCGGAGGGGTAGGTTCTGGTCCTGCCTGTGGTGGTGCTGGCTGTGGCTGTTGCTGGGCTTCATGTGTACTGCAAAATCACTTGATGAAGCATTTATCTATAGATGGCCTGATAGGTTTGAGGTCTTGAACCTCAATCCCATGTGCTGCACAAAAGTCAGTAATAAAAGCAGGGAAGCCCAGACTTCCTTTTACCTTCTGGCCTGCCTGAGAATATTTTTGGTCAGCAACCACAAATTTGTGAATTTCATCAGAGAGTATTTGGGCTAGATCAATGGAAATGTCATTTTGTAAAATGCAGTATAATAAATAACACCTGTTGAAAATTAGATCAGACATATGGGCATTAGGTGTTATGTTAGCAAGCAAAAAGGACGTCCATACTAGAGAGATGGAGGTCATGTCTTTTCTTAGAACCCGCAGTGGGTTCTCTCCTTGCCCCCTCTGAAAGTGATGCCCTGGAATACATATGGCTGCTTCAAGATCACTCGTGGCAATGAGTTGGTTTCTTGCAAGCATGGCAGCATATTCACATATCTCTCCTTCTCCTAGGTTCATAATGCTTCCTAAGTAAAAATTGATTTCATCTCTATCATAGGAGAGCCAAGTTCCCCTCACATAAGTCTTTCTATCTCCTGCTCCATCCCTTGTCCAAGCATTAACATAGAATTCTCTGACAATTTCTGGGTCATACTTGTCTCTTGGGTAGCATATCTTCAACCAATTTCTCCTCCGTATAACTTGCAGAAAGTAATCACAATCTCCCAAGGCCAAATCCACCTTTCGTTCTGGTATTAAGGTCCAGTTGGAGATGTCCTCATAACGTTTACTCTTTTCCTTGTTTCTAAATTTTGGGGCATTGTCTTGGTCATCAGTGCGTTGCCTCTTTCCTTTATTTCTTTTGGAACTTCTTGCTGTTGAAGTGGTTGGAGGGGGATTAGGTGCAGTCTGCTTAGTTCGTGCCATCTGTAATCACATATCAAGGAAAAGAATGTAGTGTGACATTACAAGTAAATAATCCTCTCAACAAGATAACAGAGCATTTTTAGTCCTAAGGCTAAGCATTAAGGAGAGCCATTTCATACTAAGTATGTTTATCATGCAAACCAAATACTTTCTAGGACTTTTTACGAACACTTAACATGCATTTCAAAGAATTTGAAGCATAATAGTACCGATCTCTTTTCTAAACATCCCAGAAAATAATCAACTTCAGATCATATAGGCATACAGTAGGACTGAAAAGAAAATGGTTACAGAGTTCAATGCATGCATTCTGAAAAGGAGTCTCATTTCTCATATGATGCAATTAAAAACAGAGAGAGAGTCTAGTGGTCACCTGAGAGAAGTAGAGAGTGATGCAGAGAAGAGAAATATATACTTAGTTTCAATGAAAATGCAGTAAAATGTACCTTGTGAAATGAGAGGGTAAGGAACAAATGATAAGAGGGGATGGTCGGTTACAAAACTTGTAGAGTTAGGAGAGGTAATAGACGGTTATTAGAGTGGAAGAGTTAATGGGCAGTTACAAAATATTCCATTTATTAGCATCAGGGGCCATTTTGAATTTCTCGCTCGAGCGTAGGCATATCACGCTTAATCCTGATCGACCAATGGGTGTACATTTGAGCGTTTAAATTCGTCTCGCTTAGGCGCTCTCACTGTTCGCTTAAGCGTGCATGCCTTGATGTAGTATGTACTTCCTTGCTTAAGCGTATTGCCATTCGCCCAAGCGAATATAAATTAAAATCCAATCAGTTGTTTGCACGCCTAAGCGTGTGTCTGTCACGCTTGAGCGTGATATTCACAATTGGTACCTGATGCTTCTCGCTTAAGCGTGAAGTATTCTTGCTTTAAGCGTGGTAGTCTTTTAATTATTCTCGCTTAAGCGCAACAGATCATGCTTAAGCGTGATCGGGTTTATTTTGAAAATTCCCTTTGTATTGTTGCCACGCTTAAAGCTTGAGTCCTTCGCTTAAGCCTGATATGGATAGTGTATGGCTCACCTTGGCTCGCTTGAGCGAGTACATCCAGCGCTTGAGCGTGGGATGACTTACTTTGTCTTGTTTAAGCGAGAGTCTTTTCGCTTAGGCGAGATGTTTTCCTGATGCTCTCCTAATCTGTTTAAGCATACCGTTTTACTTTTGCTTCTTTGAACAGATTCAGCTTGACCATGGTTAAACAATCTTATGCTCCAGTTATGTTTGTCTTTGTTTGAAACTTGATTTTTTTATTTGGATTTCTCTTGATGAGTGACCTACAAAATAAATAGAAACTTTAAGAATATTTAAAGTAAATTTCTCATGAAAAGAAAGCATAAAAAAAATTGGGTTGCCTCCCAATGAGCGCTTGTTTATCATCTTTAGCTTGACGCCTGAGTTTGATCATGGATCCTTCAGTAGAATATTGGTGGTGACCTTCTCCACCTCTGCTCCTAGATAGGGCTTTAGTCTTTGTCCATTCATAACCCAAGTTCTTTCAGACTTAGGGTCCTGTAATTCAACAGCCCCAGAAGATTTCACCTCCTTCACAATAAAGGGTCCTGACCATTTAGACTTGAGTTTTCCTGGAAATAGTTTCATCCTTGAATTGAAAAGAAGAACAGATTGTCCCTAGTGAAAACTTTTCTTCATGATGTGCCTATCATGGTAAGCCTTCATTTTATCTTTATAAATCCTTGATGAGTCATAAGCCTGATTCCTCCATTCTTCTAACTTGTGCATATGGATTTTCCTTTCTTTAGCTGATGCCCTTGGGTCATAGTTGAGTGCTTTCATTGCCCAAAATGCTTTAGGTTCAAGTTCGACTAGAAGATGGCAGTTTTTTCCATATACCATCTGATAAGGTGAAAATCCAGTTGGTGCCTTGTAAGCTGTTCTATAAGCCCATAGAGCGTCGTCCAGTTTCAACGACCAATCCTTTCTACTTTGACTAATTGTCTTCTCTAGTATCCTCTTAATTTCTCTGTTGGATACTTCTACTTGGCCATTGGCTTGCGGATGGTAAGGGGAGGTTACTTTGTGCTTGACTCCATAATGTTCTAGGCATCGTTGGAGTTGGGTGTTGCAGAAATGAGAGCCTCAATCACTTATCAACACTCTTGGAGTGCCAAACCTACTGAAAATGTGTTTCTTAAGAAATTTGATGACAGTCTTGGCATCAGCTTTAGTACATGCCATGGCTTCTACCCACTTTGAGACATAGTCTACCCCTACAATAATGTATTCATTTGAAAATGACATTGGTAGTGGCCCAATAAAATCTATGCCCCAGCAATCAAAGACTTCTATTTCCAGGATGGTGGTTAATGGCATCTCGTGTCTTCTTGATATGCTACCTGTCTTCTGATATGCATCACAGTGCTGCATAAAAACATTAGTATCTTTAAACAATGAAGGACAATAAAAACCTGATTGGAGGATTTTAGCTGCTGTCATTTCCCCATTAAAGTGTCCTCCATAGGGTGAGCTGTGGCAGTGCCATAAGATGCTGTTAGCTTCTTCTTGGGACACACATCTCCTCAAAATATGGTCTGATCCAAGTTTAAACAGGTAAGGATCGTCCCATATGAATTGTTTTGCATCTTTCAAAAAAATTTTCTTTTGTTGCCATAAAAGATCATCAGGCAATACTCCAGCAGCCTTAAAGTTTGCCATGTCTGCAAACCATGGCCTTTCTTTCATCATTAGTAGCTTTTCATCAGGAAATTCTTCCTTTACCTCAGGTTGGAGTAGTGTGACTTCTTGATTGACCAGACGGGACAAGTGATCTGTAATAAAATTTTCGTTGCCCTTTTTGTCTTTGACTACTAGGTTGAATTCTTGCATCAGCAAGATCCATCTAATTAGCCTGGGCTTAGAATCAGGTTTATTTAGCAGATATTTAATAGCAGCATGGTCAGTAAAAATAGTGATTTTGGAACCAATCAGATAAGGTCTAAATTTTTCCAGGCCATACACTATTGCTAAGAGTTCTTTTTCTGTTGTTGCGTAATTTGTTTGTGCAGGGTTCAAAACTTTGCTAGCATAGTGTATGACATGAAAAACTTTTGCCTTCCTTTGTCCTAATACAGCTCCAATAGCATAATCACTGGCGTCATACATCATTTCAAAGTCTAATTCCCAATCAGGGGCAACTATTATAGGTGCACATGTTAGTCTATGTTTTAAGGTTTCAAATGCATGTAAACAAGAATCATCAAAAATAAAAGGAGTGTCTTTGTTTAAGAGATTACTCAAAGGCTTTGCAATTTTTGAGAAGTCCTTGATGAATCTTCTATAGAATCCTGCATGGCCCAAGAAGCTTCTTACTCCTTTCACGTTCCCTGGTGGTGGTAATTATTACTTCTACTTTTACTTTGTCCACTTCAATGCCTCATTTGGAAATTTGATGTCCTAACACAATGCCTTCGGTGACCATGAAGTGGCACTTTTCCCAATTTAAAACTAAATTGGTGTCCACACATCTTTTCAGTACTATGGTCAAATTCTTCAAACATTGATCGAATGATGGACCAAAAACAGAGAAATCGTCCATGAAGACCTCAATGCATTTTTCCACCAAATCAAAGAAGATAGCTAGCATACATCTTTGAAATGTTGCAGGAGCATTACATAACCCAAAGGGCATTTTTCTATATGCAAACACCCCAAAAGGACATGTAAATGCTGTTTTTTCTTGATCTTCTGGTGCAACTACTATCTGGTTGTAGCCTGAGTAACCATCCAGAAAGCAATAGTATGCTTGTCCTGCAAGTCTTTCCAGCATTTGATCCATGAAGGGCAGAGGAAAATGATCTTTCCGGGTTGCAGTGTTCAGTTTTCTGTAGTCGATACACATCCTCCATCCTGTGACTGTTCTTGTAGGGATCAATTCATTTTTTTCATTTTGTATGACAGTGATTCCTCCTTTCTTTGGAACAACCTGCATAGGACTTACCCAAGAGCTATTAGAAATTGGATAAATTATACCAGCTTCTAGTAATTTAATTACCTCTTCTTTCACTACTTCCTTCATTGTTGGATTCAAGCGTCTCTATGGCTGAGCAATTCGTTTAAATTCTTGTTCCATGTAAATGTGATGCGTACAGTAGGGTGGGCTTATTCCTTTCAAATCTTCCAATCTCCATCCAATTGCTGTTGAGTGCTCTTTCAAGACTTGAATCAATTGCCTTTCTTCTGTACCTGTCAATTCCTTATTAATAATAACAGGTTTTTGGTTATCATCATCAAGAAAAACATATTTCAAATGTGAAGGTAGGGCTTTTAACTCCACTTTTGGTAGGACAACTTCTTTTGTCTTCTCTGACAACTTTTCATAAAGAACTTCTTTTTGAATGTCATGCTTGTCCTCTTTCGAGTTTCCCCCGTCCATTGTTCCATTTGCTTCAACGTTTAGCTCACCTAGTGGATCTTTGTTGAGCCATTCACAGGTTTGTTCTCTGATGGCTTCTTCTTCAATGTCAATTTTGAAGCGCTGTTGCTTTTCCTTTGGATACTTCATTGCATCAAACACATTGAAGTTTACTTCCTCATCTTGCACACTTACCTTTAACTTTCCATCGTCCACATCAATAATTACTTTTGCGGTTTTCATGAAGGGTCTTCCCAGAATGAGAGGCACTTCTGCATCTTCTTCAATATCCATTATGACAAAATCTACAGGAAATACGAACTTGTCAACTCTTACCAGCACATCGTCAGCTATGCCATATGGAAACTTCATAGATCGATCAGCAATTTGGAGAGTAATTCGTGTTAGCTTCACCTCAAGATCTCCAATTCTTTTCACCATTGAGTGGGGCATTAGGTTAATGCTTGCTCCCAGGTCTAAGAGTGCTTTTCCTACTGGTAAAGTACCAATAGTCACTGGGATTGTGAAACTTCCGGGGTCTTTTGTTTTTTGTGGCAGTGCTTTTTGAATGATGGCACTGCATCCTGCGGCGAGTTCCACTGTTTCTTCGGAAAATCTTTTCTTTTTTGTTAACAGCTCCTTCATGAACTTTGCGTAAGTTGGCATTTTCTCCATGGCTTCCATAAAAGGTATGTTTATTTGCAACCTTTTGAAGATATCCATAAATCTTGCAAATTGCCTCTCCTTGTCTATGTTTGAAGGGTTCTTTGGATACGGCAAGCTTTTCAACTGTGGTGCTGGGTCGTCCACCTTCTTCTTCCCTTCTTTTATTTCTTTCTTTTTTTTCTTTTTCAACTTCCTCCTCCTTCATATGTACATCTTTAATTTTTTTGTTTTTCTTTTCACTAACTTCCTCCTTTGTTTCAAAATTTTTTTCTACTTTTTCTTCCACCTTGTCACCCTCTTTTTGTTGTCCAATGACCTTCCCACTTCTTGTTGTGATTGCTTTACATTGCTCCTTTGGATTTGGGTGTGTATTGGCTCCAAATTGAGAGTTATGATGCTCTGTGATTTGACGAGCCAATTGCCCCACTTGAGTCTCCAGGTTCCTTATTGAAGCATTAGTGTTTTTCTGATTGGTGATTGAGACATGCATGAATTTTTCTAGAGTATCCTCTAGTTTTGATGTCCTTTCTGTCAAGGAAGGGCCTTGCTGATAAGGTTATTGTCTGTTGGATGTGCTTGCTTCTTGCTTCCATCCACCATTTTGATTATTTCTCCATCCCTGTGAAAAATTGTTAGAGTAAGCATTGTTATTGAAGTTACCCTGCTTACCTTGGTTATTCATATATAGGATGGATTGGTCTCCTTGCTCTCCTTGGTGGTGTCCATTTTGATGTTCTCCTCCATAAAAATTACACCTCATTTGTGCTTGTTGGTTTCCCGTAGAGGATTGTACGGCATGCAGTTGTTGAGGGAGTTTTGCCATTTGCTGTGTTAGAGCTTCAATTTGTTGTGTCAAAATTTTGTTTTGAGCCAAAATGGCATCTGTTGTATTGAGTTCCAACAATCCCTTCTTTCGGACTTGTGTTCTGTCATGCTTAGCTTAGTAATCTTTGGATAATAATGCTTCAATAGTCCTTGTAGCTTGCTCTGCATCCACTGTCATCATGGTTCCTCCAGCTGCTGCATCCAGTATCATTTTGGTATCTGCTTTAAGTCCACTGTAGAAGATGTTCAATTGGGCAATATCTTCTAAGCCATGGTTTGGGCATCTTCTTAGGAGAGATTTGAAATGTTCCCATGCCTCGCAAAAGGGTTCATCATGGCTTTGTTTAAATGTTGTAATATCTGACTTAGCCTTGATAAATCTAGATGGTGGGAAAAATCTGTGTAGGAATTTCTCCTCCACTGTGTCCCAACTGTTCAGGCTTTGATTTGGGTGCGACTGGAGCCATTCTTTAGCTTTACCTGCAAGAGAAAAAGGGAACAATCTTAGATATGCTACTTTAATTACTTCCTGTTCAAAGCCCATTGTTCCTACTAATTCATAGAATATGGCCAAGTGAGTGTATGGATCTTCACTGGACATTCCATGGAATTGATGGGAACTAATTAAACTAAGGAAGGCAGGTTTCATTTCTATAGCCCAGATTGTATTTGGTATAGCAATGCTTAAGTAGTGTCTAGGTCCTTGTTGTAGAGTGTAATCTCCAAGTGTTCTCCTTGGTGGGTTTCGGTTGTTGCTGTTGACATCCATTGTATGAGAGGAGGTTTGTCCTGCTTGGAAGTTCTGCTTGGCTTTCTTTATTTTCTTGAGGAACCTGTCTATCTCTGGATCGAATGCAAATTGTTCTTTTGTAACCTGTCCTCTCATGATCATAAATCAAGTACTCAAAATAGCAAAGTTGCTACAAAAATTAAAAACAAATTGAAAATAAATTTATTTACACTGTCTTGTCGATTCAATGCTAAAATATTCAAACTTGAATCACCTCCCCGGCTGCGGCGCCAAAACTTGATACGTTATTTTTATGGGTTTATACAGAACTTGTTTAGCCAAAGCTAGATACAATTATTTTCATATATTAAAATGAATAAAGAGTTCAATGAAAGAGAATCAAGTTTGTATAATATAAACTCAAGGAAATGGATGTGCCAAGTTTAAACACAGAGGTTGTAATATAGTATAGTTATCGTTCCACTGAGGAGGTGTTAGCATGAAAATCTTAGCTTTGAACTGAGTTGACAGAAAGTTTTGTTTTGGATTGTTATAAATGTTGATGATTGAAAAAGTAATAAATTACAGAGAGTGAAATTTTGCAAAAGATAACAGTGAATAATTTTGAGAAAAATCAGTTTTGTAAAACAGGGATTGGTTTCATCACATCTCACCTTTTCTAACTGTATAAGTTTTTACATAAGTAACTTGAAAAGATAGTTTCTACGTCACAATCAAGGTCATTTGCATCGATCCCTCGACTACAAAATTCATAAGAATGATTTCAAACCGCTGATCCCTCAGTCACTTTGAAATCATCCCAGCATTATCGATCGATTGTTTTGACGTTTATTGCGTTAGATGCCATCCCTGGCTACCTACTCACAACGAGTATTTCATTCAGATCTGCTTTCAAAAGTCACTTCCCAGCATATTTGAGAAAACTTAAAACAAGAAAATAGTGATCAAGTACTTTCAGGCATTAAACGCAGAAGGAAATACAGAAACTTATCAAATCTCATTACAACATAAAAACTTACAGCAACATTACTTCAGGATTGAATGGATTACAACCAATCCCATAAGGGAGTTTAGTTACTCATGCTTTGCATTTTCACCTTCAAAGTATGAATACAGAAAATAATGGAAAAGGTTGGATTGTGAGGGAAATATAGGGGATGAATCTGATGCTTGATGTTCTGTTTTCTGCTTGATTTATAAGGGTTATGGTTCAGCTTCCTTTGCCACTTGCATAGACCCCATGAAGGAATATTCGGAGACATGCAGAAACACAAGAAAATGGTAGAGTTGGCATCGCACCATTGGTGAATATTAAATTAAAAATCCCATACTGTATGAGTCACGCTTGAGCTTGGTGGTCACGCTCAAGCGTGGAGGGTTCTGATGTCCACTTGGTTGTCTCACGCTCAAGCTGTCCTAACCACGCTTAAGCGTGGCCTTCTTGTTCAGTATGCTAGTTTCCATGCTTGATTCACGCTTGGGCGAGCTCGAATTTATGCTCTACTATCTATCAGTCATGCTTAGGCGTGGAGTCTTTGCGCTCAGGCGCTCTTCTTCTCAATCCACGCTTATCTCACACTCAGGCACGCTTCCACGCTTATCTCACGCTCAGGCGCGCTTGGACCTGATGCTGAATTATGTCACCCTCAAGTTTCGTAAGTCCTTCGCTTAAGCGCACAGCTATGTTCAGGGTCACGCTTGAGCGAGCTCGGGCTTACGCTCAAGCGTGAGGTTCTTCTTATTCTTCTCGCTCAAGCTTCCTTCTGTTTCTTCCACGCTCAAGCATGCAGTGTGCCACGCTCAAGCGTCCTTGCTTGATGCTCTGGTGCTTCTTGGTTTCTTCAAGGCTTTTGATAACTTTTTCACTGAATTCAAGCTTCTTTACACAATACATTATTTATAATCAAAATCATGCTCAATTATTTATCAATTTAGTTAAGTTATTCAGAAACTGAGTCCAATTGAGTCATGAATTTAATCATAAAATAAGCACTTATCAAACTCGCAAGCCCTTTTTCCATTTCAAGTACCAAGTGATCGCAACCACATAATCAATGCTATGCCATGCCATGAATGTAACAATGCAATGATGCATATGCCAATCTTAACCTTGCAAGGATATCTCACCCTCTCACATAGGGATATGTTTTAATTAGGCATTTTCAATCAATAACACACAATCATTTACAAAGCCCCTCAAGGCATATCATTCATATACTTGGTATTTCAATAGCCACAATACTATTCACAAGTTAATCCAAGCATAGAAATCAAGAAGCATAGCAAGCATCATAGTATGAGTCCACACATGGGAATTAATCAAGGCATGTTGATAAACACATTTAAAATACATAGCATCACATGCTAGCCAATACAATTAAATCTATATGTACAAGATTACACTTATATCAAACAGAATGGCATTGCCATCATTAATAATATAAATCACCATTAAACCAAGGGTATGTTCAACAACAATATCCCTTTTCATCCAACATCATTAATCACCATTCAATGTGTGTGGCCTTATCTGTTTTTGATCATTACTGATACTATTTTAATTTCATTGAGTTATCGTAACTCATTGCCACTCAATTGTCCCCTCATTAATTTCATTATCATACAAGGTGTGTCATATAAACCATAACCTTTATTTTTCATTATCAATTATGTATCACATCAATGGTGGTGTACATTCATGTTTTCATAACATGATTTAGGCATACACATAACTTACCAAGGCCTTAAGCCATTCCCCAATCACCACTAAGGCACACCATACATATACCCCTAATGAATTCTCTCGTTATTACATAATGTAGGGGGTTTTGGATACTAATGAGCTCATGAAAAATTTCAACTTCAAGATATAAGAAAGGCTTATTTTTAGTCTTAAAAGTAGTGGGACATGTCATAATTGTCACCTATTAGTCCCAATTTGATAACCATAAAAAGTTGGGTTTAAAACCCTCTTAAATTTGAATTTTCTGATGCAGTAGGTCTGGTGTTTTACGCCTAATGAGAGTTAGAAAACTACAATTAAAGTGAGACCAATTCTCACACCTCCGTAACACAATTATCTATAACTTTTATGTAAAAGTCGGAGGCCAAAAATGTCATTTAGATGCCCAAACGGGCCGAAAAAGCAAAGGACACTTATTGAGCAATTCTGTCGTAATCGATTACGATAATCGATTACACCTGAAGCTAATCAATTAAGCCTGAAACAGAATGTTCATAATCGTTTACAAGAATGCAGAAATTATGCAAGAAAATGCATGATTTTGGACTTCCAACCCCTTTAACTTTTTCATATCAACACCAAATGCTACCAAATTTTGACACCAACTAAATTGCACTATTTGTGACGCGTGGCCACCGGTCTCACTCAAAAATTCCTTAAGATGAGTGACTTATGCATAAAAATGTATTTAGCCCATTTTAAGGCATTTCTATGCAACTCAAGTGTCACTTCTTACTTAAATTAACCCATTCCAATTTCCACAAGTTTTAAATCATACAAGGAAGCTATTAGAACTATCCTAGGTCATCAAAACCACATAACACTCTATTTGACCCATTCACTTCCATGATTATGCATAAAAATGCACATTGTAGTCAACCATCATGGCTAAAACTATTTAAACCACTTCATTCATGTTCTAAACAATGCCAACAAGATTCAAATGCATAATAGAGGTTATGTATCCTATTTCCATGCCTTATAACCTTTTGGATCAAAATATGACCCCTCCATTTGCTCAATATCATACAAATCTCATATACAAAACATAATATTGTGTTTCTCATACACACAATTGCCAATTGTAACATTCATCACATTATCAACCATATCATCATTCCATATAATCATGGCAAGGAAAGCATGAGTACTACTATATACATAAATCACTAATTATTCTACTTATGCATTTGGAATGTAAACTTCTCTTCTACCTCAAGAGAAGAACCACAATGATCCACACGTTCCAACCATTCCGCCGCATAATCTGGAACACAATCTACACAAATACACACATATACATATGTATTTAATCAACAAGCTACCACAAGGCATCATCATAAATCTAAGCAATTGCTAGCTTATCATAAAGCTTAATATCAAGTCCTAGACTTGTTAAAACACCAATTCATATACTTATGTTAGGTTTTGGGAATTCATTTCCCAAAACCAAGATTTTCTAAGCCTAAAAGGGCTAATCATACCCAACAACAACAACAACATCTCTTTCATCATTCATAATGCATTCATCATTACTTAACTATCCATTTGCCATTCAAATTCATCATGAGCCTCTTAGCTCATTTCAAGCCATTATCAATCAACCATTTCACATGCCATTTATCATGGCCCAATAACTCATTAACTCACTATGTCTATTTCATTAATCCTACTATCAATGATCATCATTCACATTGTTCAAGCCTTTCCTAACATTATCTCAACTCCTTAACACACTAAAAAATTTGGAGTCATTACTCCATTCTCTTGATTTTACAATTCCACAACATCAACAATCAATATTACTCATTCAAAAACTCATTCCAAGAGCATAAATCATCTTTAGTTATCAATTAAGTCAAAAGCCCCAATTTCCATACTTAGGGTTTTCCTTTAAAATCACCCAACAACCATTATTAATAACCATCTACCATCATCATAAACAACATCCATATGTAAAATATCATGGGTTTACACTTAAAATCATTTCTCACAACATCATTATTTATTTCCCCTAATTCCTAGAGTTAGGGTTTCATTAAAATCTAACAGTCACCATTAATAATCATCATCTTTCACTTCCAACATTGAAATTTTCGTATACCCCTTCACACCCATCCAAAAACACACATAAATCACATCCCACCTTTGGGTTTTACATGAAAATGGCTCTCATTCCTAAACCCATTCATAAGGTACTCTCCTAATCAAATAGAAACCAAACCCTAGGGCCAAAAACATCAAAAGAGTGGAGAAATTTACCTCAAGCTCCAAGCAATCCCAAGCCCTATCATGTTGATAAGTGTTTTGCTTATATTGAGTTTGCTGAAAGAGAATTAAGTTTGTATAATATGAACTCAATGAAATGGATGTGCCAAGTTTAAACACAGAAGTTGTAATATAGTATAGTTATCGTTCCACTGAGGAGGTGCTAGAATGAAGATTTTAGTTTGAATTGATTAGGCAGAAAGTTTCAGTTTTGATTTGTTGTGAATGTTGCTGAATGAAAAACAGTAAGTAACAAAATAACAGAGGATAGCACTTTGCAAAATATAACAGTAAATGATGTTGGAAAAATCAGTTTTGTAAAACAGGGATTGGCTTCATCACATCTTCACCTCTGTAAGCTGCATAAGTTTCCATATAAGTAAATCGAAAATATAAGTTCTACGTCATAATCAAAGTCATTTGCATCGATCCCTCGACTACAAAATTCATAAGAATGATTTCCAAACCGCTGATCCCTCAGTCACTTTGGAAACCATTCCAGCATTATCGATCGATTGTTTTGACGTTTGTTGCGTTAGACGCCATCCCTGGCTACCTACTCACAACAAGCATTTCTTTCAGGGTCTGCTTTCAAAAGTCACTTCCCAGCATACTCAAGAAAACTTAGAACAAGAAAATAGTGATCAAGTACTTTCAGGCATTAAACGCAGAAGGAAATACAGAAACTTTATCAAATCTCATTACTCAATGAAAACTTACGACAGCATTACTTCAGTGTTGAATGGAGTACAGCCAATCCCATAAGGGAGATTAGTTACTCATGCCTTGCATTTTCACCATCAAAGAAATGAATACAGAAAATGGAAAGTGTGAAATGAAAAATACAGAGGATGAATCTGATGTATGATGTGTTGGGTCCTAGATGATTTATAGGAGTTTAGGTTCAACTTCTCTTGCCCACTTGCGTAGAACCCATGCAGCATCTTTCAGAGACTGGTGGAAATAGAAGAAAGTGGATGAGTTTGCATCGCATTGTTGGTGAATAAAGAATTAAGAAACCCATGTTGTCTGAGTCACGCTTGAGCTTGATGGTCGCGCTTAAGCGTGAAGGGTTCTGATGCTTACTGATGGTCGCACGCTCAAGCTGAAATAACCACGCTCAAGCGAGACCTTAATATCCATTCCTCACGCTCAAGCATGTAAAGCCTACGCTCAAGCGCCCTTCATGTGCCTAGTCACGCTCAAGCGCCCTTCATGTGCCTAGTCACGCTCAAGCTTCCTTTAGTCACGCTCAAGCGTGCCTCATGCGCAGAGTCACGCTCACGCTCACGCTTAATCCTTTTCAGCCGCGCTCAAGCGCTCTTGTGTTCACGCTCGAGCGTCCCCTTCTCACGCTCAAGCGTGGGTAAGTCTGATGTTGCTTGTTGTCCTTCAATCCACGCTCAGGGTCACACTTGCTCCTCGCTTGGGCGCTTTAGGGCTCACACTCAAGCGACGCGTTCTCCCGCTTGAGCGTGAGAGGGTCCTGAAGCTTCTCTGTTTTCTTTAGTCCTTCAACAAGGTTGCGCTCAAGCGTGCTCGAGGTTACCCTTAAGCGTGGGGTTCTGATGATGCTGAATCCTCTTGAATTTCTTTCAAGCTTTTGGAACCTGTCTTCAATATTTTTTAGAGCAAGCTTATTTACTTAACACATTATTATTTATAATAAAAATCATGCTCAATTTTATCAATCTAGTTAAGTATTTCAGGTAATGGATCCAATTGAGTCATGAATTTAATCACAAAATAAGCACTTATCAAACTCTCCCCAACCTAGATTTTTGCTTGTCCTCAAGTAAAAAGAAGTTTAGGAAAGAGAATCAAGCGTTCAAAAATCTAAGTTTCTGTTGCAGACAAAAAGTTTAAAAGACAATAATCTGAGTTGATGTCTAGGCAAATGATTTTCTTAATACTAATTCCTTGAAATGTAATGCACCATTACCTTGTTCATAAAGTATGTAACCCATTGCTGTAAGAATTTAGAACTCTCATCATTTCTTACCATGTGTCTGTCTCACTCTCCCATCATTAGAACTGCTCAGTTAACATTGCCCGTCATTTCCAGTAAAACCAAAATTCAAATGAATAGCAAGGATCAAAAGGTCTTTTAAGGCTGTAATGAGGCTGGGTTAACAAGAATCTTTGGTTTTTCTTGGTTTCAAAACGCATGTTCAAAGAAGAGCATAAGTGCTTTTGGTTAATTTATTTAACAATTTTGAAGGCTTCTTCTTTGCATTTGAAACTTCAGAATTTTCCTTTGTTTTCCTCCAGCTTTTTTATACATTTTTGTAGAGCTTACTATTCTTCTTTTTGCATTTTCTTCTACTGCCTCCATTTGTTTCATCTCCTTTTGAGAAAAAATATTTTATGCTCTTTTTCAAGATGAACATGCAGGTAGGATAGGATTTTTGCTTTTATGCTTAGCTTAGGGTAGAGAAAAAAAATTTTCATGCTTTTATGGCTCAAAAGATGGGCTGCCAAAAAAATTGGATATTTTTATCAGGGTAGCTTTTTGGCTCTTGGCTAACTATGTTTTCAAAATTGCCTTATCATTTCCTTGCTTATTTCTTAAGAAAAAGGTTTTAATTAGAAAATCAGTCAATGCTAATTTAACAAATTCGAATGAGGCTCTCAAGTGTTTAGATTTCTCACTGCTTACTTCCTTATTCTAACAGAAAAGGGTTCAAGTCATGTGAACAGGCAAAAGTACATGCATTCCAGTTCCTTGGTTCTTAATTTAGTCATTTTGCCTAAAAAAAAATCAGTGTTACTGCCTAAAAATATTCTGCTGCTTAGAAACTTTTCTTGTTCAAAAAGTAAAATCTTTGGTTGGGTTTTTTTCCAAAATGGTATAACTGCAAGCATGTAATGGTATATCCAAACAATCAACCAAAAGCATAAAAATTTTAAAAATTTTCAAAGTATGCTGCAGTAATGTTAGACAAAACTAACTCAAAGTAAACAAAGCAATAAAAACTAAAGCAGTAAACTCATCACTCATCCTTAGAAGAGTCATCCTCTGTCTCATGTTTCCTTGCTGGAGGCCCTTGTGAGGAGGGTCCTGGTTTAGCCTATGAAGTCTCACCCCTCCTAAGAAAGAAGGCCTGTCCCCAGGCTAAACAATGTGGGATGCAAACTTACTTTTGGATAATGAGTGGGATGAATTTGATGAGCTGCCAAATAAAAGAAAAATTCAATCTTAGGATAAAATTTACTTAAAATAAAATCAACAGGATGAAAAGAAAACATAAAAGATTGGGTTGCCTCCCAATAAGCGCTTGTTTAACGTCATTAGCTTGACGCCTGATAGATTTTTCAATATGGGTCATGGAGTTGGTGAATGAGAGTGTTGAGTTTTTCCACCTCCTTGCCTAAGTCAGGCCTTGGCTTTCTTCCTCTCTGTTTTTCAAGTGCACCTTCAATAGCAAAATCAGCTTGTTCTTTTTGCACTCGAATTTTTACTTTTCTGTCATCCACATCTATGATGACTTTGGCTGCTTTCAAGAATGGTCTCCCTAGTATTAGGGGAACTTCAGGATCTTCCTCCATATCTATGACAACAAAATTCTCATGAAATTCAAATTGATCAACTTTGACCTCAACATTTTCAGCAATACCATAAGGGGTTTTTATTGATTGATCTGCCATTTTTAAAGACATGTTTGTTGGCTTGACTAAAAAATCCCCTATACTTTTAAGTGTGGATAGTGGCATCAAATTTACACTAGCACCAAGATCTAATAAAGCTTTACTTTTTGAAAGATTTCCAATAGTGACAGGAATAAAAAAACTCCCTGGATCTTTGGTGTTATAAGGTACTGCTTCAGGTGTGATAGCATTATGTCCATCTTCTTCCTCAGTTATTTCCTCAGTCAGTGTGGTTACAGCCTTACAATGCTCTACTGGGTTTGTTTCAGTGTTTGCTCCATACTGAGGCTTCTGTTTCTCAGCAAGTTATTGGGCTAGTTGTCCCAATTGTGTTTCCAAGTTCCTGAGTGATGCCTCATTGTTCTTTTGACTTGCTAAAGAAGTTTGCATAAATTTTTCCAAGGTGTCCTCTAATCTAGAAGTTCTCTCCACCAAAGTAGGACCATTATTTTGATATGGTTTATTTGAAGAGCTGGGCTCTTGCTTCCATCCTTGGTTTTGGTTACTTCTCCATCCCTGAAACGGTTGGTTAGAAAAATTTGAATTGAAATTACCAGACCTTCCTTGGTTGTTCATGAAGTATACAGTTGCTTCTTGTGAGCCACAGTTCTCATTGAGATGATCTCCTCCATAAAAGTTACATTTTGTAGGCATTTGTTGTTGCCCTGGTTGTGATGATTGTACTGCATGTAATTGTTGTGGAAGATTGGCTATCTTTTTGGTCAATGCTTCTAATTGTTGGGTCAGAATTTTGTTTTGTGCTAAGATGGCATCTGTGGTGTTTAAGTCAAGAACTCCTTTCCTTTGAACTTGCTGACGATCATGTTGAGCTTGGTAGTCTGTTGAGGATAAAGCTTCTATTATCCTTGTGGCTTGGTCAGCATCCACTGTCATCATTGTTCCTCCTGCTGCTGCATCTAAAATCATTTTAGTGTCAGCCCTTAAACCACTGTAAAAAATATTAATTTGTGTAATATCTTCAAGTCCATGGTTTGGGCATTTTCTAAGCAGTGATTTAAAGCGTTACCATGCCTCACAAAAAGGTTCATCTTGGCCTTGTCTAAATGTTGTAATATCTGATTTGGCCTTGATGAATCTAGATGGAGGAAAGAACCTTTGTAGCAATTTTTCTTCAACTATGTTCCAGCTATTTAAACTTTGATTTGGATGAGATTGTAACCACTCCTTTGCTTTTCCTCCTAAAGAGAAAGGAAATAGTCTTAAATATGCAGCATCAATAATATCTTGGTCAAATCCCATGGTTCCAACCAATTCATAGAATGTGGCCAAGTGAGTGTACGGATCTTCACTGGACATTCCATGGAATTGATGTGAACTAATCAAACTCAAAAATGTTGGTTTCATTTCTAGTGCTCTGACAGTGTTTGGAATTGCAATGCTTGAGAAATGTCTTGGCCCTTGCTGTAAAGCATAGTCTCCAAGTGTTCTCCTTGGTGGGTTTTGATTATTGCTGTTGTCCTCCATTGTAACAGAGGAAGTTTGTCCTACGTGGAAGTTCTGCTTGGCTTTCTTGATTTTCTTGAGGAACCTGTCTATCTCAGGATCAAATGCAAGTTGTTCTTTTGTACCCTGTCCTCTCAAGATCATAAATCAAGAACTCAAAGTAGCAAGGTTAAAAAAAAAAATAAAAAAATAAAAAAAATAAAAAAAATAAAAAACAAATTACAAAAAAGTTTATTTACACTGTCTTGTCAATTCAATGCTAAAATATTCAAACTTAAATCACCTCCCCGGCTGCGGCGCCAAAACTTGATAAGTGTTTTGCTTATATTGAGTTTGCTGAAAGAGAATCAAGTTTGTATAATATGAACTCAATGAAATGGATGTGCCAAGTTTAAACACAGAAGTTGTAATATAGTGTAGTTGTCGTTCCACTAAGGAGGTGCTAGAATGAAGATCTTAGTTTGAATTGATTAGGCAGAAAGTTTCAGTTTTGATTTGTTGTGAATGTTGCTGAATGAAAAACAGTAAGTAACAAAATAACAGAGGATAGCACTTTGCAAAATATAACAGTAAATGATGTTGGAAAAATCAGTTTTGTAAAACAGGGATTGGCTTCATCACATCTTCACCTCTGTAAGCTGCATAAGTTTCCATATAAGTAAATCGAAAAGATAAGTTCTACGTCACAATCAAAGTCATTTGCATCGATCCCTCGACTACAAAATTCATAAGAATGATTTCCAAACCGCTGATCCCTCAGTCACTTTGGAAACCATTCCAGCATTATCGATCGATTGTTTTGACGTTTTTTGCGTTAGACGCCATCCCTGGCTACCTACTCACAACAAGCATTTCTTTCAGGGTCTGCTTTCAAAAGTCACTTCCCAGCATACTCAAGAAAACTTAGAACAAGAAAATAGTGATCAAGTACTTTCAGGCATTAAACGCAGAAGGAAATACAGAAACTTTATCAAATCTCATTACTCAATGAAAACTTACGACAGCATTACTTCAGTGTTGAATGGATTACAGCCAATCCCATAAGGGAGATTAGTTACTCATGCCTTGCATTTTCACCATCAAAGAAATGAATACAGAAAATGGAAAGTGTGAAATGAAAAATACAGAGGATGAATCTGATGTATGATGTGTTGGGTCCTAGATGATTTATAGGAGTTTAGGTTCAGCTTCTCTTGCCCACTTGCATAGAACCCATGCAGCATCTTTCAGAGACTGGTGGAAACAGAAGAAAGTGGATGAATTTGCATCGCATTGTTGGTGAATAAAGAATTAAGAAACCCATGCTGTCTGAGTCACGCTTGAGCTTGATGGTCGCGCTTAAGCGTGAAGGGTTCTGATGCTTACTGATGGTCGCACGCTCAAGCTGAAATAACCACGCTCAAGTGAGACCTTAATATCCGTTCCTCACGCTCAAGCGTGTAAAGCCTACGCTCAAGCGCCCTTCATGTGCCTAGTCACGCTCAAGCGCCCTTCATGTGCCTAGTCACGCTCAAGCTTCCTTTAGTCACGCTCAAGCGTGCCTCATGCGCAGAGTCACGCTCACGCTCACGCTTGATCCTTTTCAGCCGCGCTCAAGCGCTCTTGTGTTCACGCTCGAGCGTCCCCTTCTCACGCTCAAGCGTGGGTAAGTCTGATGCTGCTTGTTGTCCTTCAATCCACGCTCAGGGTCACGCTTGCTCCTCGCTTGGGCGCTTTAGGGCTCACGCTCAAGTGACGCGTTCTCCCGCTTGAGCGTGAGAGGGTCCTGAAGCTTCTCTGTTTTCTTTAGTCCTTCAACAAGGTTGCGCTCAAGCGTGCTCGAGGTTACCCTTAAGCGTGGGGTTCTGATGATGCTGAATCCTCTTGAATTTCTTTCAAGCTTTTGGAACCTGTCTTCAATATTTTTCAGAGCAAGCTTATTTACTTAACACATTATTATTTATAATAAAAATCATGCTCAATTTTATCAATCTAGTTAAGTATTTCAGGAAATGGATCCAATTGAGTCATGAATTTAATCACAAAATAAGCACTTATCACATGTACATGAAAATGGAAGGAGAAAAAGAGAGCTCCCAAGCATTTGAATCATCTCCAAAATGAAGAAGAAGAGGCATGGTTGGTTAGGTATGGAAGAAGACTCATAAAAATAGTGAGCTTTGTAGAAGAAGAAAAGAAAAGAGAGAGCTTGTGTAAAGGAGAAAAGAAATGACGAAAATAAAGGAGAGGAAGAGGGAATCAAGTTATAACTTGGTCCATCATTAAATTGTTTCCCGCTTTATAACAAACAGGATCTCAGTTCGTGCTCAATACTTAATCCAAAAATTATTCCAAATATATATTTGGATTCCCAATAATATTCTTAATAGCCCTGACCAATGACATCTCAATTGGAGATATTGGTCTGACACCCATATTTTAACCGGGTATAATTTTGGCTCCTTAAATCTCAATAATTTATAAATATCAATAATAAATCCCAATTTAATTATTCCCAAAATTTTGGGACATGAACCAACTCATATATAATTATTTAGTATTTATTCCTCACGTTTAATTAATTTATATAAAATTTGGGATGTTACAATCTACCCCACCTAAAAAGAAATTTCGTCCTTGAAATTTAATATCCGCAAGGTTTAACGACATCATAACATAAGATCGGACCTCCCAAAGTCCACCGGGACATAATCATCATCATTCCTTTTTCCTTAACATCTAATCATCCATCTTGTCTCATCAATTCTCGATCCATTCGACTTAACTCACACATTCATATCCAGTACCACCAGATAGACTCAAACATTCACCATAAGCAGTTACAACCCTACATCTGCCTGGCCTACATGTTGCTGAATCTGACATACAGGAAGGCGTCCCAATCCCGTAGTGGTTACCACAAACACATGAGGTCGACACATAAGTGCATGTTGCCACAATGCCTATGACATGTAAAGTCATATCAGGACAAGTACCTTCAATTTCTGTCACTCATATCAACCACACTTATTCAAAAAACACTAATACACAAAAGACTTGGTGACAATTCACATAAGTCCACAATTCAACATTTTCATATCACCTCATCATTATACAAATAATTTGGCATAAATCATGCCATACTAATTATCAAATACCATTTAACATCACCATAAATTACTGTATCAACCATAGATTTCCAATCTTTATAAGGTAAATACCCTATCATTGGGCTTCATCCATCCGAAAGCAATGATCCATTAACCTAATAATCCTTGTCTCATTTACATATTGTAGGATATAAATCAATTCAAGCCTAAATGGATCACCCTTTTCACATTAAACATGTAACTTCAAGGTCGTGATAGGGTTCGAAATCAAATAATAGGCTTTCATATTAGGAATTCTCCTCATAGATCACAACCAAAGTCCACAAGACGGACATGTAATTCATATCATATTGCATCTCTACATGGTTTCTACACTCAATGTAGCACCTTTCAAATAAAGTGGGAGGTAATGACATGATCAAATTTCTATTTACCGACTCATAATCACGCATGTCATCCCTATGTCATGTCATAATCCACAGCTATTCTCATGATCACAATGTCAAGGGAACACTATTTAGCCCAAAGTTATACCACAAAATATCATATCACATCCAATGCCAAATCATACCCCGAATTCAACATCATTATTCACCAACTATTTAGGGGTTTACATTTATTATTCGCATTTCATCTCATGTCGGCTCTAGCCTCAACAATTTAACTCGCAATCAATTTTACTATGGCTCAATTAATCATAACGTTTAACCGATCATCAGACTTACAAAGTCCAAGGGGTTACCTAGTACCCATTGTGAGATTTGTGTTATACACCCACAATATCCAATTCATCGTTAAACATGGCTCATAAAACAACATAGAGCTTAGACCACCATAGGGCCCATCGTTCATACAAGATCGCATCAAGTCATCCGGGTTTACCACACCTAGTGGGTTATAATCAAATCAATCATTCACTTGGTTCACAAATATGAAACCGAGTCATAACCCCAATCTAGTGAATCACAATTTCACATTCTAATATTTCATTGTTTCATCATTTATTTGTGTTCCCAATCTAGGGAGACATGGCATATCAATTGCATCATAATGTATATATAGGGTCCTTATGCCTAAGGACATGAAATGAATTTCTTATTCAGAGTTACCCATATTAGGGAACTCTTTCACTATTATTCATTCAATCAACTCAAGCATATGAGTTTCATTTCATTCAACAAGCATACCTCGGCTAAGAGCCACAAGTATGAATCATGCAAAAGACCTAACCAACAATTCAATTTCAAGATGCATATGCACATCAAGGTTTCAACAGATATGGTCTACCACCATATCAACTCATATTTCATATCTCATATTCATCAATTCAATATTTCATTTCCATGATTAACATTCAACATAGATCCATCATCAAATCAATTTTATACTCAATGTATAAACATCAATGTATAATCACAACATATTCATCAATGGAAGGAAATAGGGTAAGGAACTTGGCTGGTCTTACACAAATAAACACATTATTTCTTAAGCGAACAACCACTTTGCTTGAGTGAATATAGTAGACATGCATTTATGAGCATTTAATGAGGTTGTCTACAAAATTCGCTTGAGCGATCGCAGATTCGCTTGAGCGAATTGCCCTCATCTGCCCTAAAAATTGAAATTTTCATTAAAGCTTGGTCAAGTCCTTGTTGCACAATTAAAATTGACCATTTCAAAATTGTTTGCCAACTTTTGATCATCAATTCAAAAACAATCAAGACTTGATTCATAAATCCAAACATGCCAAATCAAACATCATAACTCAATCTAACAATTCTATGCATTGGACATCAATACATTAACACTTGCATAATCAATTGATTAAAGCTTGATTTTAGACATTTTGGCAATAAAATTGACATGAACTCATCCTAATTAGCACAAGCAAGAAACTTGCTTATTTCACATAATCAACATATCAACTCTATCATTCACATAATTAACATCATATCATATCAATCTCCCCTTTCAACTTTCCAATCAACATTTCTCATCAATACCTTATTTTTCCTTTCTAATTCAAAATAAGCATGCATTGTATCATTAACCTAAATTTCATAAACACAAATACACAAATTAAACAAAATGCAATAAAAAACTAGGTTACCCCCAGGAAGCATTTGTTTTACGTCGTTAGCTCAATGCTTATTTTAGATTTCATAGATCATGTAAGTGGATGAGCAGTGTGAGCCTCTCCACTTCACCACCAATGTATGGCTTCAGCCTTTGGCCATTTAAAGTCCAAGTCCTCTTGGATTCTGGGTCCTGTAACTCCACTGCTCTATATGCTTTGACTTCTTTACTAAGAAAGGTCTTGACCACTTAGATTTAAGCTTACCTGGGAAGAGTTTAAGTCTTGAATTGAATAACAAAATAGATTGTCCCGGATGAAAGCTTTTCTTTATAATCTTCAGGTCATGATAAGCTTTCATTTTTTCTTTGTAAACTTTAGAAGAATCATATGCTCGCAATCTCCATTCTTCCAACTCTAAAATCTACAACTTCCTATTGTTTGTTGAAGCCTTTGAATCAAAGTTCAACATCTTAATTGCCCAATATGCCTTGTGCTCCAACTCCATAGGTTAGAGACAACTTTTACCATAAACCAACTAGTAAGGTGAGAAACCTATAGGAGCCTTGAATGTTGT
Source organism: Clitoria ternatea (assembly GCA_037962975.1). Lineage (NCBI taxonomy): Eukaryota > Viridiplantae > Streptophyta > Magnoliopsida > Fabales > Fabaceae > Clitoria > Clitoria ternatea. Next base: position 113,732,685 of record CM075669.1, read on the forward strand.
CCTGTATGCCCGTAATGCATCATCTAGCTTTATTGACTAGTCCTTTCTGCTTTAGGATACAGTCCTTTTAAGAATCTTCTTGATTTCCCTGTTTGAAACTTTAACTTTCCTGTTAGCTTGTGGATGATATGGAGAGGCAACTTTATGCCTAACCCCATAAAATTCAAGGCACTTTTGAAGTTGATTGTTACAAAAATAAGAACCACTACCGCTTATCAAAACTCTTGGAGTGCTAAACCTGTAAAATATATTTCTGTTTAAAAATTTAATAGCAGTTTTAGCATCAGAGTTAGTACAAGCAACAACTTCTACCCATTTAGTAACATAATCTACTATAACCAAAATGTATTCATTTGAAAAGGATACAGGGAAGAGACCAACAAAATATATGCCCCAACAATCAAATGCTTTAACTTCCAAGATTGCTGTTAATGGCATTTCATTTCTTTTTGAGATGTTTCCGGATCTTTGACAGTGACGTGAATATTTTTACAGTCGTGATTCCGTCAAATTAGTACATTAAAATTAATTAATGTAGTACTAGGGTGTCAACCTAGGTCGTTCTCTCAAGGATCAACACAAAAATTTAGGAAAAATCAAGTCTTAAACTAATTTTTAACAATTAAAAATAAAAACTCAACAACTAAAATTTTTTACAAACATAAGTTCAACAAATGTACAATTGGGGGGGTTTGATTGATTTTGTTATCACAATTAAAATTAAAGACAAATTAAATATAGGATTTAAAACAATAATTAACAAGCGATTGATTTTCTTGGAGTATTGTAAATAAATTTATCCTTGGTTCACTAAAGATAATTTGTATACTTTCATTACTGTCAATTTCTTAGCTCAATTTGAATTAATCAACTAAGCATCTTTTTCAATTCATAATTCCTTTACTTTCATTTAAAAATGAATATTTTAATCAAGCATCCTAATTAAGCAAAAGGAGTCAAGATCGTAGAATCTAGGAATTATTGAGCATATGTAAGAACATCGCCTACATACATAATCTATTCTCTTATTATGGAATTAAGCAAACCATAATTATTAAAAGTGATTATGAAAATATTCATTAAGCATGCATATTTCCTTAATCCATTCTAATTTAAAACCTTATTTTATTCCATTTGAATAATTAAACCGATTAAGCATACAATTTGGATTAAACAAAATGGAATTAAATAAGCAGAGTAAGATTATGAAGAAATAACAATAACAAAAACATACTGTATTAAAAATAATAACCTCAAAATTACATTACAATATTCTCCAAGAAAATCAATCTAGGGTTTTAGCCCTCCATAATAACAACTATATAAAAAAAAAAACTAACCCGGAATGGAGCAAAGAGGGGGAAGAAGAGAGGAGGAGGCTTTGTGCCTTCCTCTGATGCTTATAGAAACAACAAAGAGTGAAAAGAGAGAAACGTGAATTAAGGTGTGTTTGAAGCCTTTGGCAATGGTCCTATTTATAGTGAAAGCAAGCAGGACGCTACGCGTCAGCGTTGCGAATCTGCTTCTACGCTACGCTTAGTTGTGAGGCTACGCGTGAGGGTTTCTAACTCAGAATACATTATTTCATCCAATAATTCTTCAATAATGCTTGGACACTTGTGCTGCATGTTCCCCACTGAGATAGTGCCGTATGTCTATAATGGATTGGCCAATAAGTGTTTTAATATAAATAAATCCTCCACTTCTGAAGTTGCACACAGCCTGTTAATGGGATCCTCGTCACTGTTGATGCTACGCGTGGGCTTGACACTGCGCGTGGGTGTTGCGAATTTGTTTCCACGCTACGCGTGGTATTGGTGCTACGCGTCAGACCTGATGCTCAATTTCATAATTTCCCAATTGCAAACTCAATTATTCACTACAATATAAGGGAAATCAAGTAAGATTTATTATTTCCATTTAAAGATTATCGCCTAATTCAGTTAATATTAAATAAAGCTTGAATTATGAAAATGTGTTAAAATGCATAATATGACACAATTAGCAATGGCAAATTATACACATTTAAAGCAAGGAATTAAGGCTAAATCATGCATCATCAGACAGCTATCACATTGTTGCATAAAAATATTGGCATCTTTAAATAAAGATAGCCTATCCAAATTGGAGAACTTTGGGAGCTGTTCTTTCACCATTGAAATGACCACCATAAGTAGAACTATGACAATGTCATAAAATGCTTTTAGCCTCCTTCAAAGATACACACCTACGTAAAACATTATCAGCACCAATTTTAAATAGGTAGGGGTCATCCCAAATAAATTGTCTAGCATTTCTTAAAAACTTTTTTCTCTGTTGCCAGGAGTAATCATCGGGAATAACTTCGACAGCTTTGAAATTGGCCATATCTGCAAACTATGGCTTTTCCTGGATCAACAATAGCTTTTCATTAGGAAAATCTTCTTGCACCTTAGGCTGTAGCTTTGTAACTTCTTTATTCACAAGCCTAGATAGATGATTAGCAATATAGTTCTCGCTTCCCTTTTTATCTTGAATAACCAGATCAAATTCTTGCAAAAGAAGAATCCATCTGATTAATCTAGGCTTTGAATCAGATTTGTTCAACAAGAACTTTAAAGCTGCATGATATGTAAAAATAATCACTTTAGAACCAATTAGATATGATCTAAATTTTTCAAGACCATACACAACTACTAGTAATTCTTTTTCAATAGTGGCATAATTAATTTAAGCCTTATTTAAAACTTTACTAGCATAGTTTATGAGATGGATAATTTTAGATTTCCTTTGTCCCAAAACTGCTCCTATGGCATAGTTGCTCGCATCACACATGAGTTCAAAATTAGCAAAGAGCTCTTCATACTGATCGGTAGAAAATGGGCACTCTTCGTCAAACGATCCACAATCACAATTCATGTATTTAAGCTATTGGAACTACCACACACTATCCAAAACTCATAAAACTCATTTTGACCCTATTAGTTCATCAATTATGCATGAACTCCATATGCAATCTTCACAAACTAATCAATCAATCATACATCACACTATTTTCCTCAATTGACCAAGAAACTTGATAATTAATATTCATTCCTCAATATGGTAAGCTAAATCAACATATTCATATCAACATCAACCATTATTAAGGTCACTACCCAGAAATTGGCCTCTCAAAACATATAGGGTCCAATTTTCGCAAGTGATCCCTAAAAGAATACATACTAATATTCACGAAATAAAATAAGCATATACATGTAATTGTTGTTTTACAAAAGGAACATCAGCCAAGGCTTACAAACTTCCATTCACATAACTACAAAATCAAAATGTTTCCGGCCAAGGCATTCTTTACCCAAATAGGCTTCCTTCACACTTCTCCTCCACACAAAAGCTCCATGTACAGCCCTACAACACAAGAGCTAAAAAGATATACCACATGTAGAGTGAGTATACTTTCTCAATAATGAAAATCCAACAATTAAGGCAATATATGCATGAATGCAATACAAACATTCCTTCCTCAAAGGAAGTTCATTCAACACCAAATCGTTCATTTATCAATTTCATCTAAATACATATACCCATCAAATTTCTCAAGATCATATCAACCAATATCACAATCAAAGTTAGTAATTCAAAGAAAAGGGTTCCACCTACTCCTCACATAACCTCATCAACAGGGTATCACTTTATGCCATGCTTCTATGGCTAATGCACATGCCAGTGTTTAAAATGCTTATGCACGAATCCGATTTTCATTTCCATGGGTGATCGCAACCACCATAATCATTCATTCATATTCGTGGGTTTCCCGCCTCGCAAGGGGTACTCCCTCTAGCAGCCTCGCAAGGTGCTTTCTCGTGATCGCAACCACGTTCAACATTTCATAAAGGTTTCCCACCTTGCAAGGGGTACTCCCGCCTCATGATCGCAACCATGGGCACTCAATCTCAATGGTCTCGCAGGGCCTTTCATTTTAAACACTAGGTGATCGCAACCACCGGTCCAATAATCATAGGAACTCGCAAGCCCTTTATATTTCCAACATCAAGTGATCGCAACCACTTATCAACATCATCATGATATGCATGCCATGCCATGTATGCAATGCTCATGCATGCCTCAACCTCATAAGGATTATCTCACCCTCTCATCTAGGGTACATTCATACTCAACCACACAATTATCCATCAATTCATACACAAACATCAATCCATATATTCAAGAAACATTCCGGCCAAAGGTTTTATGTACTCATCATATCTTATGTGAAATCAACAATACATCATCACATAATATGCCATCCATAATCTCATTTAGGCTTCATCATATAAACACTCACTTCAAAATACCATACATAATTCTCATCACATAAGCACAATATCATATTTATCCAAGAAAACATGCCATATTACATTAATGCATACATTATCATCACAATTCTCATGCATTTAGAAAATACACCCCTCTCCTACCTCAAGAGAAGTAGATTTCTGGGTTTGATGTTCCCGCTTCACCCGCGTTATCAAGTCCTACACCAATCATTATAGGACCACATCAATTATTCATTCAAAAGCCATTTCAATACACATATACATGTCTATGTACACATGATTCTTATCATGTGGAAGTTATTATAGGTTTATTCATTTGCTTACTTAGGCTTCGGGAATTCCTTCCCTTAAACCACCATTCATTATTATCAAGGTAACAACCTAATTTGTTAGGTTACCTCATTTGCCAACCTTACCATAATCCCATTCCAAGTGGGTTTTTATTTATGTTCTCCCATCATCATCTCTAATCATTATTAAATGCTTCTACGTTATCATTTATTACACTTCGCTCATGAATAAATGTTAACCCCTTCATTGTTACACATTTCCCCCAAATTTCATAAGTTAGGGTTTTATAAAAACCCAACCACGTCATAAATGCACTTCTTCACTCATTATCTTATAACCCTATCGTCATATACCTCATTTATTACTCATAAATACCCATATTTATTTCACCCCCTACCTTAGGGTTTATGCATTTAGTGTTTCCTTTCAACACCCATAAACATTTAATACTCTCTCAAGTCACAACCCTCTATCCCCTAGGCTCTAAACACAAAAGAAGTGATAGAGAGCTTACCTTGCTCCAAAACGAAAATGGAAGCCAAGAGGGAGGATGAGGATGACGAAAATAGAGAGGAGAAAGGAAGGAGCTTCAAGCCATAATGTCCTCCTTCAAGCTTAGAGAGAATAAAAATGGGGAAGAAGAATGGGCAACCACTTGCTATATTTTTTTTTGAAAGAAAAAGAAGAAGGAGAAGTGAAAGAGAAGGAGAAGAAGAAAATGAATGTTTTTGGTTTAGAGGAAGGAAACGTGAGAGTGAGAAAGGAGTAGGGAAAAAGAATTAAAGTTGATGCCTTCATTAAAACTTTTCCGGTTTTTAGACAAACAGGCTCACCGTTCGAGTTCAATACATATCCTAAAAATTATTCCGAATACATTTTTGGATTCCCAACAATTTTATCTATAGCCCTGACCAACGGTATCTCAATCGGAGATACTTGGTCTGACTCCCATATTTTATCCCGGTCAATTTTTAACTTATCCAGTCAAAATGACTCACTAATAGTCTCTGAAAATCTTATTTAAATTATATCTAGCATTTTGGGATATTAATTAGTCCATATTTAATTATTCAATATTTATTTTCTTAATTTAACTTTCTATTTTTAAAAATTTGGGGTGTTACACTGAGATTGAAAGAACTCTTCGAAAGATCAGACTTCTTAGGACACGTATTGAACAAAACAGACACCAACCTTTAAGTTTAACGAGTCAAGCACAAATGGAAGATCCTAACAACAGAGCACTTCGTGATGCAATCGGGCTTAGGCTTTGCCCATTCTCTCTATGGGACAAGGCTTAAGCTTTGTTGTATACGCTCCCGGAGGGGTCAATCACTACATGGGAGCAGCTGTCTCATGCCTTCCTTAACAAATATTATCCAAGGAGCAAAACAGACAAGTTGAGGAAGCAAATTATCACTTTCGCTCAGAAAGATGATGAAACTCTTTATAATTCTTGGAGGAGGTACAAAGAAATGCTCCGGAAATGCCCACACCATGGTATTGAGCGCTCGTTGATGGTACATATTTTCTATAATAGGCTCACTCCAAACCAGAAGGTGACCTTGGATGCCGCAGCTAGCGGTGCCTTCATGAGTAAGAACATGGAGAAAGGTTACAATCTTATTGAGGAGGTTACCCAAAACACATACTAGTGGTCCTCGAAAAAGAGTTCACCAAGAACTCCAGGTAAGTACTCTGTTGATGTTCTCTCTTTATTAACTGCTAAAGTAGAGGCATTATCTGTTAAAATTGATAAATTTAATAAAATAGGAACAAGTACTTCTAATCTTGTGTGTGAGCTGTGTGGTGTTTCAGGTCATAACATTTCAGATTGTTAGCTTGGAATGACTCAGAATGTCAAGCCAGAGATGCAACAGGTGGATGTTATTGGGAACTACGGTGGAAGTTATGGTAATAATTTTTGATAGCCACAAGGACCACCTAGTTTCAAAAATAGACCACCTCCCTATCAAGGCAATCAGAGTAATTTTAGACAACCACAAGGACAATATATTCCATATAAATCTAAGCAAGAGTCCTTGATGGAGACCTTTATGACCACCTGGTTAAAATAAAATGATGAGTTCTCCGATGCTATTAAGAAGCTGACCTCCAAGGTGGACACTCTTGTTAGGGAATCCCTAGTGCATAAGCAGCGCAAATACAAGGATTCCCATAGGATTTGCAAAGTGCCGTGTTTCAAAGCATAAGACAAACACAAAAAAAAATATTGCGTTTTAGGATTACCTCTTGAAGAAAATCGAATTGAAGGAGTCATGGCCTCATCCTTTAAGAGTCCACACGAGTACTCCCACCAGAAATGCTACACCTTCCAAATGCTAGTTTGATGGCGTATAGCTTTTGCAACTTTTATGTATTTTGTGTCTCTTTTTGGTTAGCCATCTATGAGCATCTTATGCTCTAGGTTTGACCTAATTTTCTCTCTAAAGAGTGGGCTCCTTACTCATTCTAAATGAGTTAGGCCTAATAGTTTTATTTTAGACCAACTAAAACAAAAAGCTATTTTCCGATGGGCTTACTCTATGTGTGTGACCCTATAGGTAAAATACTCGGTTATATTAATAATAAACTATTTTATTGTTAATATAAAATAAGAGCGGCATCTAGCAATACATCATTATGTCTGAATATTATTTATTATCAACATAACCTATAAGTAATAATTATTTTATATGTTTGTTCATTTTGTCACGATATCCTAACTGGGCCCAAGGCATGGTCACGTCATCCTTGTATGGTCCAATTTATTTTACTTGATACCGGAGTAAACTTTATCCTAATAAATATCCAATATTTTTCTTTCTAGCATGGTGATGCATTTCCTTAGTCTCACTCCATCAAGTGGCCTATAGATATCACTCCTGTCACATAGGAGAAACAAATCCTATCTACATCACTCACATCCCTCTGCATAATTTGTTCATTGCCTAACCATAACCTTTATAGTCCTCTTGCTACAAAAGACGTTTGATTATATTAAAACAACAAACTCCTTATGTAGGAATCGTAGTGACTTCAGGTCAAAGGACTACATATACCATTATCACATTGAGAATCATTTATGACATTCATGTTGTAACATCCCGATTATTTAATTAATGGCAAGGTTAATATTAAATGCTAATTGAGAATTAATTTAAAATAAAAGAAAACTTGATGCTGATGGAAGTGATTGGATATGACACATGATTGGATGGTGGCTTCCATTTCATGTTCCCCCACCCACTCTCCTCATTTCTTTTGGGTACAGGTTCAGAAGCTTTCGACCACCTTCCTATTCTCTCAAAAATTCTCTCGAGACTCTTCTTCTTCCTCTACAATTCTTCTTCTTCTTCTTCTTCTTCGTTTTTCTTCTTTTTTCGTCAGTTTACGACTGTGGTGTTATGGAGGACTCGAAGTTCCCCACTGTTGGCAAGGAGTGATCATTTAGAGGAGGAACAACTCCCAGTTTCTCCAAGCTGTGTGTGGTGTTCGTCTAAATCTGAAGTTGTTGAGCGAGAGAGACTGAGGGAACAAGCAGAGCACAGGTCAACACTGAAAATCGAGGAGCTTATTGCATCTTTCCAGTAGGTAGGGGTGCTTTACATCTCAAATGCATAGTTATGGACGGATCCTGGGTGAAAGTACTGCATTTTGTGTTTATGGTTGTGAATATGTTGATTGTGTGAATCATATGATAATAACTTTCGAATACCGAGTGTGTGTGTGCGTTAACTGAGTCACGTAAGGTTATATCCTTCTCCGTCCATGAGATGTGTGTTAATAAACATGTGAATGTATGAAAATGTACTGGATCTGTGTTGGCCGAGTGCATGCATTAAGAGTTGTTATGCTGAGTCCCGTGTGTAGTTAACACTTAACAGCATGTGGTATATGTTATTGATATTGCTAATACCGAGTGTATATTACGGGACTGTTGGTTGATTCCTGTATAGATCTTTACATTAGAAAGCATGAAACCGTGTTGTTGCGAATAATGGTATGATTACCGAGTATTTGTACTGAGAAGCCGAGGGTAAATCCCTGGTTGATATCTTATGATTGTATGCATGTAAATGCTGGGATGAATCTAATGGGTTTTCATAATGAATACAGGAGATGCATGTGTTATATGGTTTTACTGAGTGAAATGCCACTGTTGTGCTAATGGATATGTAAGAAAAAAAATAATAAAATACCTTGGGTTGGACTCAAGGCAATACCGAGTGAAACACTCGTGTACTAGCGTTGGACGCTTGGTGAAAGTCCTTGGGTTAGACTCAAGGCAAGCTTACCGAGTTGGACTCGGGGCTGCCCGTAACACTCCCGTTGTCGCTTGGAGCGATTGTGTTATGTGTGAGGGTAAACAGTTTGGTACCAGTAAAACGGCCGGATCAGCTTGGAGCTGAGAAAAAGGCTTGGAGCCTATGTTGCAACATAAAAATTAATAAAAACTGATCGGATCCGACTGAAATTAATGTGTGCACACTTATAATTTTGATGAGCTCAATGTGGTTATATGCGTATGTATGGGGAATATCAATATGAGCAATATGTCTCTGTATTTCTGATTAATATGGCTGTGTGTTATTTGAATAAATTCCGATTGAATGATACTGTGTGTGGATATATCAAATGACAGTGCATGTGATAGATTGATTGAGAGATAATGTTGTATAGTGGAAAGCTAAAGGATTTTCCGAGTCATTACTGTCATTTTATATGTAAAAGCTCACCCCTATTGTGGCCATATTTCAGTGGATGTTGCTCGGAATGAGGAATGATGGGAGAGCACTAATTGCTGGGAAGTGCATTGTACAGTGGAAGTGTACATGTATATATATATTGTATAGATGGTTTTTGTATAGCCTTGGCCGGCTCTTAGTTTAACGTTCTGTTTTAATGTGTAGGATTTGAACTCTCTCGGTATTGAGAGTAAAACTAAACATATTTCAATATATATAATGCTATGTGTTTTATCTTGTTCAGTGGGTAACGATGTGGGTGAATGACTAAGTTGTGTACATCTATTCTCTACCAAATGAATAATGCTTGCGTGATTCTGAGTAAGGGAGAGCTAAGGTAAATCCGAGTGAGGTGAGATAGGAGACCCTCTTCCGAATGAAGAAGGGTTGGGCTAATCCCGAGTGAGTTATACTCATTAAAGGACCATTTTCCTAGGAGGATCAATCGAAGGGTGTTATGTGAGAAATCCCTTTAATAAGCCTATTCCGTGTGGATAAGGCCATGATATCCCGAGTGAGTGAAGTCTTGTAATTCCGAGTGGAATTTCCCGAGTGAAGAGGAACTAGAGTATTCCGAGTGAACGAAGTTATGAAATCCTTAAGCGAGACTTGACCTTGTAGAGAGTTCTCAAGGTAAGAGAGATCAAATATGCCGAGTGAAAAATATGTGAAACATTTCTGAGTGATACGAGGCTATAGAAAATATTCTGAGCGAGGAAAACTTACAGATTCCGAGTGTAGTGCCCGGGGAAATAATTCCCGAGTGAACTTAGGTTCAGATTCTGAGTGATAAGGTTACCGAGTAAACTTAGGTTCCGATTCCGAGTGATGAGGATACCGAGTGGACTTGAGTTTAGATTCCGAGTGGTTGAATTATCCGAGTGTCTTGTTCGCTTGGGCGAATAAGGTTTCGCTCCAGCAATCATGGTTCGCTTAGGCGCCTTCCGCTGTCCATTGTTTGAACGATACGGGGTCTTGCCAACGTAGGGGCATCCTGACCCGGTTCTTCTTTTCTTTGGTCGGATTCCTATTCCGATTTCCCCTGTTAGCCGTTCGAAATTTTTGGAAAATTTTTCCCTTGTCTTGGATTTTATTTAATTTTGTTAGGATGTTTCACATGTAACGATCCATGCAACGTTCTCATAGTGGGTCTGTCCAGTACATCATTACTCTTAATGTGTACCCGTGTGAAGACTTGATATCATTTACGTCCATAATCTGTGAGATCAAATCATCAGTACACTCACACACTAGTCTTAATGTATTTACATGTCCCCACGTAAATACTTGACTAGGGACATCTTAGGAATAACTCTTATATGACCTATTACTCCAAGGATAAATAAAGGTTGTTAAACTATTTAACAAAAAATGACTTATTCAAAATGATGCGTCCTATATAGGCTCTTAGTGCATATTTCCAACACCTCTTGCCACCCATAATAAAATGTTGGAGAACCAGATTACTCAGCAGGCTTTATCCTCTCAGAGAATGCCAGGAACCTTTCCTGGAAAACCCAAGACGAGACCATCTAGTCACACCATGGCTATCACTCTTAGGAGTGGTACATAGTATGATGGTCCGGTTGACATGACTGAGGAGGAGGCCTCTCACCCCCTGGTTCTCCAGATCTGAATCCCGATATAATCAAGATAATTAATTAATAAAAATGTGAATAAATTTTTCACATTTGAAATATTTCCAAAACACCCCAACGATTACATCAAGACTCGAACCACAGAAGACCAAAGAGTGAGATTTGATAATTTATAACTGGATCATAAAATAAATCACCCATGATTGTATACAAAAATAACAGAGTTTACAGCGGAAGAAGAATATGTATACAGGGCACACGCCTAGTCCCATATATGAAGATATGAGAAGAGGCTCGGCAAAGCATGCAAGCATACAACACAAGCCTATTAGGCCATAACCAATCTTACACATAAATCATAAACATGCATTACCCTAAATATATATACACATGCACCATTATGGTCATACAATATACATCTCCATTATCGACATTCCATAATTGACCATATTCAATTCAACCTTAAAATCATGTATCATCAACACTTATACATCCCCAAAATGATTATATAACCAACATCATTATATCCGTCAAATAGGTATGAATCCCAATACCCCAAATACCAATACATCATACACTTATATTATCATTTATAACACATCCATCGATTTCAAGGGTTATCAAGGCTATAATGTACATTTTATTCACAATACAATAAATTACAATTGCTGTCGGCCAAGTCATTCTATTACCACTATTTACCTTCCCAAAGCTCTACTTTAAAAAATCCTCATCCCATGATATTCCTGCATCAATGCTAAAAATGGACAACATGGGAGAGTGAGTTATACATTTCAAATGATGAATATGAATACAATTAAGATTATGTGCATATGTATATCAACATTATGTATGCTTTGCTGAGTATAAATCATATACATTCATCTTCAACCATTCAACTCATGCAATTGAAATGTAAACTCCCCTTCTACCTTGAGAGAAGAACCACAACGTAAACGCTCCGATTATTCCGCATCATCGTCCAAAACACAATCCTATCAACAAACACATATATACATGCCATTAATATGCCATCATAAGGCATCATCTCTTAAAACTCATTATCAAGTCCTAGACTTGTCTAAACTCCAATTCATACGCATATGTTAGGCTTCTGGAATTCCTTTCCTAAAGCCAAGATTCTCTAGGTTTCAAAAGGGCTAACCACACCCAATAACAACAAGATCATATCCCTTATTCATATGGCATCTAATCTTCATATAAATCATCCATTTGCCATCATTATCACTCAAATTCATTATAAGCCATCTTAGCTTCACTTAAACCATCATCAATCAACAAATTTCAAGTGACATATATCATTGCCTAAGGCCTCATCAAAATCCAACAGCCTCAAATATCAACACCAATGATTCCAATCATCTTTTATAAACCCAAAAGTTACTCTCATGACAACAAAATCATCAATCTCCTCATCTATGCCAAAAGCCTCAATTTTATCAATTCTTAAGGATTCCACACAAATTGACAACCATCAATTCCAACCATTTTCATATATCATCATAAGCATGTTATCATCATCAAAGTGCCAACCAATGTAAACAGCACACAATGTTCCCAATGGTCATCTACCCTATGGTTTGGGTTTCACATGCATATATCATCATACATACATTTTGGACTTAGTTCAAAATTTCATCAACCTTAATAATCAATTCCAATACTTCTAGAAATTCATTATTCTCATATAACTCATTCTAAGAGCATCCAACCCATTAATATCACCAATTTAGCCAAAACCCCCCAAATTTTCAATACTTAGGGTTTTTCATCTAAAATCACTTAACAACAATCCCAATCAATCTTCTTAAATCATCATGGACATTATAACTCTCCACATCACACAACATCAAACCATATTCAAAAATCACACCTCCATTATTCATGCTTAGGGTTTCAATATTTCCTTCATCACCCATACAATCCAATGCCAATATCCCAAGCTTTTGCATCATGAAAACTAATAATGGAATAGAATGGGTTTAAAATCTTACCTTTTTCCCCAACCCATGGCCAAACACGAAAATAGAGAGGAAGATGGAGAATCCATAAAATATTTGCCCCAAAATGCCATCCATGCTCCATGAATCCAAGCTTTATCTTTAATTTTGGCAAAAAATAAGGGTGGAAGGGTAGAGTTTTGGTTTTGCCATAGGAAGGGAGGAAGAGAAGAAGAAAATAAAGAGTGATGGGAGAAGAAGAGGAGCCCATGGTGATAGAGAGAAAGAGAGAGGGTTTACGCAAAAATTGGACATTATCCATTGGTCCAAAGGGTGCACCATGTTACCTTTTACCAATGGGTAATAATTCCTCATTATCCGATGGGTAAAAGGGGGTAAGTGAGAGGGAGAAAAAAAAGACGGTGGAAATAAGGGGAGAAGTGGGATTTTTTATTTTCTTTTAATTCCATTTGGCTCGTATATTCCCCATTTAATAACATACGTTGTGTCTAATTAATTATCTCCTCAACACTAAAATTTTTTTCAACTATACCATCATAACCACAATAATTTTCTAAGTATTCTAGACCCATCAAATATCCAATTTAGTCAAGTAGGTCCCACACCATCTGTTAAATCTTCTGATTCTAGTAATCCTCAATTTACCAATAATTCATCTCTAATGTCTAATTATTTTCCCACAATTATTGGACCATAAATAATTAATTATTTTTATTTAATAAATTTATTTTTTCAAAATTTGGGATGTTACAAGGCCAAGAAAGAAAAGAAGGTGGAAGAGTCTCATTCTCATCCAGTAACTGAGGAAGAGAAACAAAGTGAAAAGAAGGAGGAGGTGAAACCATATCAGCCTCTAGTTCCATTCCCTCAGCGCTTGGCCAAGGCTAAGCTTGATAAACAGTTTGGTAAGTTTCTTGAAGTTCTTAAGAAGCTTTACGTTAATGTTCCTTTTACATATGCCTTACAGCAAATGCCGACATATGCGAAGTTCCTAAAGGACATTTTATATAATAAAAGGAAATTAAAGGAGGATGGTATATTTACATTCACTGAGGAGTGCAGTGCTTTGATCCAAATGAAGCTGCCACCCAAGCTTTAGGATCCAAGTAGTTTTTTTATCCCTTGTGTGATTGGTGACATGGATATTGATAGAGCACTATGTGATTTAGGAGCTAGCGTTAGCTTAATGCCATTGTCTATTGCTAAAAAATTAGGATTAGGTGAATTGAAGCCTACTAGGATGTCATTGCAATTAGCGGATAGGTGTGTTAAATATCCTATAGGTATTTTAGAAGATGTGCCTATTAAAGTAGGTAAATTTTTTATTCCTCCTAACTTTGTTGTTTGGAAATGGATGAGGACTCTATGGTCCCTATTATTCTAAGAAGGCCACTTTTGCAACCACGGGTATGATAATAGATATTAAAATGGAAAATTGTCTCTGACTGTTAGAGACCAAAAGGTAGATTTTAGTTTGAAAGATACTTTAAAGAAACCTTATGATGATGTTTGTTCTGTGGATTTTATTAACCAAGTGGTGAAGGAAGAAACTTTTCCTAAGGATCCATTTGAGTCTGCTTTTTAATTGAGCCTGCAGGAACATCAGATTGTTCAGAGTGCCTTATTTAAACATGATACTGAAGTCATGTGTGAGAAAAAGGTAAGCTCAAATGTTGAATTGAAACATTTACTGGCTTCATTGAGGTATGAATTTCTTGGACCTAACTCTACATATCCTGTCATTGTAAATGCTGACTTAAATCCATGTGAAACTGAGAAACTTTTGAAACAACTTAGGTTATATAGGAAGGTTATTGGTTATACAATGGATGATATAAAGGGGATTAGCCCTTCCTTTTGCATGGATAGGATAACTATAGAGGATGAGAGTAGGCTCACAGTAGAACCACTTAGGAGACTAAATCCAAAAATGCAAGAAGTGGTTAAAAAGGAAATTTTGAAATTACTTGATGCTAGTATTATATATCCCATTGCTAGTAGTAAGTGGGTAAGTCCAGTTCATGTGTTGCCTAAAAAGGGAGGGATAACTTTTATGAAAAATAATAAACAGGAACTAATTTCTATTAGGATAGTTTCATGGTAAGAGAAGGCATAGTTCTTAGACACTTGGTGTCTGAGAGGAATTGAGGTGGATAAGGCTAAGGTGGAGGTGATTGAAAAATTTCCCCCACCGACCAATGTGAAAGGTATTCGAAGTTTTCTTGGGCATGCCGGGTTCTACCAGTGGTTTGATGCATAATCTCGGAGGATTAAATTCTTTTGGGAAGGGCACCAATCGTTAAATTTGTAATATATTTGATCGTCCCACAGGGATTAAGATAATTACCACAACCTAGGACTAGTACAAGCTGAACCAAAACACAAGAAGATAGAATTCATTCTATTTAGGCTTTTCTATTACTTTTTATGTACTTTTTATGTTTTTTGTAATTTTAGAAACACTATGAAAAGTGAAGTGTAATTGATGGAAGATAGGTTAGGATTGCTTCAGCTTACAATTTCATCAAGAAACATGCAATTGAGGTTTAATCAAGCTTCAGACTCAAGAGGACAATTCACAGATGATTAATCCCTAATTCCTTAGGTAATTAACATTAATTCCTAGGCATTAAACCCTAATCCCTTGGTGTTTAGCGATAGAGAAATCTAATGTGAAATTGGGGATTGAACCCTAACTATTCACCTAATTACTAGGCCTGAATTAGTTAGGAAGCTAGAAGTTATCTAAGCTTTCAACCATGATTCTTCACTGGTGAAATTCTTCAATTAGGTCTGGATTTATCAATCCAGCAGTTTAGATTCACTTCTCAGCTTGTTCTCCTCATGCTTCAGAAGATGATTTCCTCAATGCACATTCAAGAATCCATTGGAAGCTTTAGCAATCCCAACCATAGGAGTTTAGCAACCCATGGAAGTGGTTTCAGAAAGTAGAATGTGGAGAGCCATGGAAAAGAGAGTTTAGAGAGGGAAAATGTTTAGAGAGATTAAAATTCAGAAAATGAATTATGTTACTGCTTCTGTGTGTGTTAGTTACAGAGTATTTATAACTATATATAGCTAAGACAAAAACTAACTAACTAACTCTAATTAATTACAAAGGAAACTTCCTAACAATTAAACTAACGAAGCTAATTAATTAATTACAAGGGACTAACTAATTATAATACAATAATTAAATTACTAATATACAAAAATAGTCAGCAACTAATAAAATAATTAATGGTAATTACTACAGCAATTCACGTTGAAGGAATATAACAAACTAGTCAAACAGACTTCACGCTTAAGCGTGATCTATACGCGCTTGAGCGTGATACATAAACTCCTTGATGCAGGTTACTTCACGCTTGAGCGTGGCCCTTGTCCGCTTGAGCGTGATGCATAAATTCCTTGATGTATGTGACTTCACACTTGAGCGTGACCCTTGTCCGCTTGAGCGTGATGGCTTCAATCTTGAATGTCGAGTGAGCTCACGCTTAAGCGTGACCCTTGTCCGCTTGTGCGTGATGGCTTCACACCTTAAATGCTGAGTGACCTCACGCTTAAGCGTGACCCTTTGTCCGCTTGAGTGTGATAGTTTCACACCTTACTAGATATGCGTGTATGTAAGCTTGGAGGCCAGCATATATACGCTGAGCCACTGACTTATTGATTCTTCATTTTTTTTTAGTTTTGTTTATGCGTGTACGTACACTGAGCATACGTACGTTGGATGTCCAGCACCTGATCCTGCAAAATACAACATATAAATGCCTAGCGTATGTACGCTAGGTTAATAAGTCTCTCAATAAACATATTTCCTTATGTACTTATCTTTTTTTTAACCATTTTCTTGCATAATTTAAACACATTTGAATTAAATAATTAGAACAAGAAAGAATGATAATTTATTAAATAATAATGCCAAACTCAACAATAGTTAATGGATTAAGTTAAATTAAAGATGAATTTATTAAGTCTTTTCAAGACTTATCACATCCCCAAACTTAAAGCTTGCTTGTCCTTAAGCAAGGACTCAGATTAATTAAATCAATCGCACTTACTCAAGACAATCAACCTTTCCTTAACTTAACTCATGCCATAATTATTGAATACCCTTCATGCTTTCTTTCCGCAACTTCTGAAAATATAATTACTCACACTTCCTTTGGGAATAAGCTGGTGATGCTTCCCTCATATGGATTAGTGTTTCACTCTTCTCTCAGTGTATAGGGTTAATTGCATGCTTTCATCACCTGTATAATTGTTAGATCAACATAGGCTTACAACAGTTCTAAACATCATGACATATGCTAGCACAATTAGATCAGCAAGGGCTTTTTAAACTTGTAATGGGGTTAGGCTACAGGCTTCATTTTTGTTTTCCTAGTCAATGTTGGGTTAAAAGATGTGCCCACTGATGCCTTTGCCTCAATCTTAACTTAAATGCCTCAATCTTATTTTTTTTCTTTCTTTCAGATGAAGGATAACTCAATTACTTATGGTGCTTTGCACCTTCTTCTCTTTCAGTCCTTTGGACTCTGTCTTTCTTTCTTTCTTTCATTTTTTTCAATACCATTTTCCTTCTATATAGGAATTGCTTTTTTTTTACTGATTTTTCACTTTTCTTTTGCTTTTTCTATTCTTCCTTTCATTTTTCAAAATCCTCATCTATAATTAAGGTCAGAGTGTGTCCTTTAATTACTGTTAGGCACACTCTTCATCCCAAACTTAGAACTTGCTAGTCCCTAACAATAAGATAAGACTTAGTAGTTCATCAGTGGTACATCCAAGGATAATTCACTTGGTTTTTCTCCGATAAATTGGCTTGTAAAGTTAGGTACATAATCAGAATGAAAGGGTCTCAGGCTCAAACATAATTATTGGGTCAAAGGATAATTAATAGTAAGGATGGCTAAATTTGGCCCTGGCTAATTTTCAAAGAAGGCCTTCATCATTTCCAATTGGCAAATATAAAATCATTAGCAAGCACTGAAGCAAATTCTGTCTCACTAAGCAAGAATGCAGACACACTCAGAAAAGAAATAATAAAGGCTCAAAAGCTCATAAATTATAAGTAATCAGCCAATCATGTCCCCAAACTTAATACGAGATTACAAATTCAAATTGCTAACTAGCATGGTGAATATATAAATAATTAAGGATGAAAATACTTATGGACAGGGATTATGAATCAAGTAATGTGAATCAATTAATTTATCCAATTGATGCTTGAGAATTAGCAAACTTTAAATAATTAAGATGAATTCTAAATTAAATACAGTTAATACCTTTCATAAATTAATGGGATGAGGGGATAGATTACTTCTCTTTTTACCTATATGGAAAGGATTTGGTATGGTTGCAAGAATTGAATAATACAAATTAGAAAAAGAAATACATTGAACAATTAACAAAGAGTCATACTTCCATTACAACTGAAAGTGAAATACATTGTGCAAGAAAGGACATTAAAAGAAAGTTATTACATCACAAAATTAACTTAGCATAAATGACAACAAATTAAAATATCAATCTTCCTCTTCTTCATCTTCTTCATCAGCAACCTCATCCATGGGTTCATCATTTTGTTGCTCAAGATGGGGTGGAAATTCAGTTGCCAACGGTGTGCATCAGGGGGAATGGTGAAGCCAATGGAAGCCAACCATAAGTCTCTATCAATTAGAACTCCCATTTCTTCAGTGTGATCCACATTCAGTACAGTGGCAATCTTCCTCAGTATGAGATCATGGTTCAGGACCAGATCATAGGTCCCTAGCTACATCTTCTTCATGGCCTGAAGTTCTTGCATTACCATAGAGAGATCAAAAGAATTACCTGAACCTGTTGACGATGATGATGCAGAAGATGATGGTTTGGGTTGTCTATGATACTTTGGCTCTTGAGGCAAAAAGTGGTAAATATGGTCTATTACCCAGTACTTATCCATGATCCTCTCAGGCTTTATCTTTGTTAGTTCTTCATAGTTCAACTTAACCTGATTCTTTTTGGCCAGCAAGGTGATAATGGAGCAATATGGCAGATGGAGATTTTTTTCGTAGGCTTTCACCATCTCCTCCAGTATTAACTCACCCAAATTAACATACATGCCTTTCATTAAAAAGTAAATCAACACCAACCTCTTAATGACAACCTCAGTAGAATGAGCCACAGGTTGTAGGGATGAAAGGACGTAGTGGCACCATAAGAGGGGGAGATGATTCAAACAATTTTTCTTGACACATTTTGGTGCACCAGTCACTTTTGTTATATATACAGCCCCTTGTTCATAACATTCCTCTAGTATTTCCTTTCTAAGATTCTCATTTTCAGCTCTATGGAAGATATCCAGTACCCAAGTATATTGACATCCTTCACCATCTAAGATAGGTACTTTCAAACTCTTATTCAATATATGACTAGAGAGAGGAATAGTGACTCCTCTCAAGTAGGAAGAAAAAGGTACCTTATCTTTAATAGAATTTCCCCTTAAATTGGCATAGAACTCCTTAGTGAGTTCTTGATAACCATTGCCTAAGTTCTCATTAAAATACTGTCATCCCCTTGCAAACATAGCAGCCTTTACATCAATATCAAAGCAATTATCTTCATCAAGGACCAGAGCCCTTTCCCTTATTACTCCTTGATTTTTGAATTTTGTCTCATATTCTTGGGCAACCTTGAGATCTCTAAACCTATTCCAGTCAAAATACTCATTTTTCTTGGACTTCTTTTCCTCCTTAAGGCTTTTACTCTTTCTGGGTGGTGAAGAAACCGGGGTGCTTGAAGTAGCCACCCCTTTTTCTTTCTCTTTTGGGTTTTCTTCACACTTTCCATTTCAACAACTCTTTCTATTTTTCTAACGAGTCTTTATGATCTTGTGGACATTGTGAGTGTTAAGGATGGTATTTATAGAGCCTAAATGGGTGCAAATGCATAAACAACACAACCACAGCAAAATGAAAATGTGAGATGAATGGACATGATGGATGCATCAAATTCAAAATTAAAACAATGGAATGTAAGAATTCTAACTACTAGCTAGAGTCAAGGAATGAAAAGATGTTACCTTTTAATGAATTACAAAGATTGTGCCTTTTCCTTTTCAAAACCCAAGTTTCCAACGTAAAGAGGTGTGAATTAGGGTTTGTACGCTAAGTGGGTTTTTATATTGTTGAACCCAACATTTATACGCTTATATTTTGAATGCTGCAGGTGATAACAAGTTGGAACACACTGGGGTACGTGTAGGTACATTAAATCTTTGGCGTACATACGCCTATATTAAAGCACAACAGGTGGTAACAGGTCGTAAAGTATGGGTTTACGCTCAAGCGTACACGATCACGCTTAAGCACATGACACTCTACTCAACGACGCTTACGCTGTAAACCACACTCAAGCGTACACGATCATGCTTAAGCGTACAGTAGTCACACTTAAGCATGAAATTCTCTCGCTCAAGTGTGAAGACATAACAGGGGTCACGTTTGGTACTCGCTCAAGTGCACAATGGTCATGCTTGAGCGTGTAGGCATACATCAAAGGCCCAAGGTTCACGCTCAAGCGTAAAGCTCCTCGCTTAACCGCATAACATGTTCAAGGGGCTCACGCTTAAAGCGTGGAGTTTCTCGCTCAAGCATGAAGACACAATAGGGTGTAACAGCTTTGGTGACAGACACTCCCATGATCATGCTTAAGTGTGCATATTCCTCGCCTAGGCGCCAGGCATTCCCAAAGGTTCACGCTTGGTACTCGCTCAAGCGCGCCAGATATCCATGGGTCACGCTTCAAGCGTGAAGGGTCACGCTTAAGAGCCTGACACTTTCTAAGGTTCAAGCTGCCAGCGTGAAGGGTCATGTTTAAGCACTCCTCGAGCTCGCTCAAGCGCGTGGTGATTCGCTCAAGCGTACAAGGGTTCTCGCTCAGGCGAACAGGGTGCTCGCTCAAGCGCGAAGGCATACCCAGGTTCACATTGTAAGCCACACTCAAGCATACAAAGCTTCTCGCTTGAGCGTGAAGGCACAAGTTGGTCTGCGCTTAAGCGCGCTATCCCCGCGCTTAAGCGCCAAGGGGGCCTGATCCTAATTTATTTAGCGTAACAATGCCCTGTTTGGAGTGTATGTATGCGTAACTCCTAGTCCACAATTTTATTATTTTGCTGATGCGCGCATGTACACTGGAACTCAGGTTATATGCACTCAAACCTTATTCAAAAAAAAATTCAAGTTTATTCACACCTTATTCAAACTTTTTTTTTAGTTTTGTTTTACTGTTTGAAAACACCAAGCACAAAATACCACAATTAAAATGTAGGGTTGCCTCCCTCAAGCGCTTCTTTAAGGTCACTAGCTTAACCTTTGACACCTAAGAGGATGCCTGTAAGAACATGGATGATTTCTGCCTATCAAACTATCCTCCATAGTAGAGCTTGAGTCTCTGGCCATTCACTTTGAATGTTCTTCCAGTGGCTGGTTCCTTTACCTCAATTACACTATGAGGGAAAACCCCATTCACAATAAAGGGTCCAGACCATTTTGATCTGAGTTTTCCTAGAAAGAGTCTCAGCCTAGAATTGAATAATAATACCATGTCATCCTTTTGAAACTCCTTCCTATTTATCCATTTATCATGCCACCTCTTAGTTTTCTCCTTATATATTGAGGCACTCTTATAATCATTGAGTCTGAACTCCTCAAGTTCATGGAGTTTTAGGACTTTTTCCTCTTGAGATTGGTCACAATCCATGTTTAACAGCTTTGTGGCACACCATGCCTTATGCTCTAACTCCACAGGGAGATGGCAAGCCTTACCATATACCAACTGACAAGGTGACATGCCAATTGGAGTCTTAAATGTTGTCCTATAGGCCATAATGCATCATCTAATCTCACATACCAATCCTTCCTAGATTTCCCTACTACCTTCTCTAGTATCCTCTTGATTTCTCTGTTAGAAAGCTCAACTTGTCTACAAGTTTATGGATGTTAGGGAGTGGATACTTTATGGAATACCTCATAATGTCTCAGGGCTTTTTCCATGATTTTATTGCAGAAATGTGACCCTCAATCACTAATGAGGACTCTTGGGACTCCAAATCTAGAGAAAATGTTCTTCTTTATAAACCTAAGCACCACATATGTATCATTGGTTTTGGTAGGGATTGCCTCTACCCACTTGGAGACATAATCCATAGCAACAAGGATATACTCATTGGAGAATAACTTTGGGAATGGTCCCATGAAGTCAATTCCCCAGACATCAAATAGCTCCACAACTAAAATATTTGTCAAAGGCATACTAGCTTTAGCAGAGAGGCCTCCACTTCTTTGACACTTGTCACACCTTTGCACATATACTCTAGCATCCTGAAAAATTGTTGGCCAATAAAAGCCATACTGTAACACTTTTGCTGCTATTCTAGAGGCACTATGGTGTCCTCCATAATAGGAATCATGACAGTGCCACAAGAGTCTTTCTTGCTCTAATTCAGGCATACATCTCCTAATAATTCCATCTACTCCTATCTTATACAAAAATGGATCATCCCATAGAAAGGTTTTACTGTCATGAAAGAACTTTTTCTTCATTTAGGATGTCCATCCTTCTGGTACCACAGAGGCACTTTTAAAGTTAGCCATATCAGCATACCATGGCCCTGTGGTAATTGCCATCAGCCTCTCATCTGGGAATTCCTTTTTTATCAAGATAGAGTCTGATTCTCCTTCCAGACAAGAGAGTTGATCAGCCATTAAGTTCTCTACTCCCTTTTTATCTCTTATTTCCAAATCAAACTCTTGGAGTAATAGAACCCATCTGATCAATCTTGGCTTTGATTCTTTTTTAGCTAGCAAGTACTTGATTGTTGAATGGTCTGTATAGACAATGACCTTAGCACCAATCAAGTAAGCTCTGAATTTATCAAATGCATACACCACAACAAGCATTTTTTTTCCAGTAGTGGTGTAGTTTATTTGATTCTCATTCAGCACCTTACTAGCATAATAAATAACGTGTTAATTTTTCTTTTTTCTATCCTAGTATAACTCCTATAGCAAAATCACTTACATCACACATGAGTTCAAATGGTAAAGACCAATTAGGTGCTGTAAGGATTGGAGCTGTAATTAATCCTTGTTTTAGATTTTCAAAAGCCTTGACATAGTTTTCATCAAAAACAAAAGCATGATCTCTCACCAGTAAATCAATTAAAGGCTTTGTTATTTTTGAAAAATCCTTTATAAATCTCCTATAGAAGCCAGCACATCCTAAGAAACTCCTCACTCCTTTCATATTAATTGGAGGAGGAAGCTTTTCAATGATATCAATCTTGGTTTTTTCTACTTGAATGCGCTCTGCAAAGACTTTGTGGCCAAGGACTATCCCTCCTCTAACCATAAAATGACATTTTTCCTAGTTGAGGACAAGATTAGTTTCTTGACATCTCACCAGCACCTTAGATAGGTTGCTGAGGCATATATCAAAGCTGTTTCCAAACACAGAGAAGTCATCCATAAACACCTCAATAAACTTCTCTACCATGTCCCTAAAAATTACCAGTATACACCTTTGAAAGATTACTGGTGTATTACACAAACTAAATGGCATACGCCTATATGCAAACATTCCATATGGACAGGTAAAGGCTGTCTTCTCTTTATCTTTTGGATCAACCACAATTTGGTTGTATCCAGAATATCCATCAAGGAAGTAATAATACTCATGACCTGACAGCCTCTCAAGCATTTGGTCTACAAATGGTAAAAGAAAGTAGTCTTTTCTAGTGGAGTCATTTAACCTTCTATAATCTATGCACATCCTCTAACCTTTTTTATTTTTAACAATGGTTATTCCTCCTTTCTTAGGCACCACTTGGACCGAACTGATCCAAGCGCTATCCAAGATAGGATAGATAATCCCTGCATCAAGGAGTTTAATCACTTCTTTCCTCACAACCTCTTTCATTATGGGGTTTAACGTTCTTTATGGCTGAACAACTGGGGAATAGTCATCCTCCATCAAAATTTTATGCATACAAAATGATGGACTAATCCCTTTTAAATTAGAAATATTCCACCCAATGGTAGACTCATGTTTTCTTAAAACCCTATCAGTTTTTCTACATCCTCATCCTTTAATTCAGCATTAATGATTACTAGATGTGATTCATTATTTCCCAAGAAAACATATTTCAAATGAGAAGGCAGAGGTTTCAAATCATGTTTTTCTTCAAACACCTCCTTACCCTTCTCAAGTTCAGTATTATTTAATTTTTCTTTAATTTCAACTTCTAATTTCCTTACTTTACATACTTCTAGTAGGTTCAGCATCTCATTATGTGAGTAATCTAACTCCTCAGTCTCGGAGTCAAAATCATCCTCTAGAAAGGCTTGTAGCGCCTTTTCTTCAGCCTTTAACAGCATAGGAGTCTTATAACTTTTGATTTCTTCAAGCATAAAACAATCCATTTTATCAACTGGAAGTTTCATAGCATTGAAGACATTAAAACTTTCAGTATGAGTTCTCCCTTCTCTACATCAATTAAAACTCTTCTAGTAGCTAAGAAGGGTCTCCCTAAGATTAAGGGAATCTCTCTATCAGCTTCCATGTCCAAAACTACAAAATCTACTGGAAATACTTATCTACCTTTACTAACAAGACTTCCAGCATCCCATGAGGATATTTAATAGACCTATCAGGCAATTGCAAAGACATGTGAGTTGGTTGCAGGTCATTAATTCCTAATTTCCTTATTAAGGACAAAGGCATGAGGTTAATGCTAGCCCCTAGATCACATAAAATAATTCCAACATGAATATCCCTTATTGCATAAGGTATTGTAAAAGATCCAGGATCTTCTAGCTTTTGAGGGAGTTTCTTCTGAATAATTACACTACACTCTTGAGTAAGGGCAATCATTTTATCTCCCATAAACTTTCTCTTCTTAGACAGAAGTTCTTTCAAAAATTTAGCATATGATGGTGTGAACACCTATTTCGGTCCGGCTAGTTGTTGAATTGAAATTGACCCCGTCTGCAAGAAATAACACCAGTTAGAGGCCAAGAAAAGAACACCGGTCCTGTCTTTTGAAAGGGAACATCGTTCGATGTCCATCTGGGATACACCGGCTCAGGACTATAGAATTGGTGACACCAGTCTGGTTGTTTAAGATACCGTATGTCGATCCGGTGTCCCCCAATGGTCCGATGTCTTAGCTCTTATGTACTTGACATCGGGTTGGTAAGTTCGGTTGCCCATGCTGTGACTTGGAATCGCACCTCCAATTAGACCCTCGAATCCTGGGAGTGGCAGACAGGGAACAAAAGTGGAAATAATTAAAAATTCCCCACCAGCCGCTGCTCCCCACAACCTGTTAGTGGCCAGGCTGGCTCCACTGTGCACGTGGGTGAGTGGAGGCTTGAGTTGTCCAAGCACTCAGCCAGCACCTTGGACCTCTATAAATGCCTCAGCTGAAGAGGCACAAGGGTTGACTCTCTGAATACAGAAACCCCCTAGAAACTTGCTTCGATGTTCAAAGAGACCCTAAGCAGTTAGTCCAATTCCCAGTACCTCAAACCTCAGAGAATTGCCCCCCAGAATCCTAATCTGCAGCTAGGACACCGGTCCCAAACCCGTTTTGCAACGAATTTCACCAGAACCTCTGTGTCGCAACCTGGATCGCGACGGCGCGGCGAACGAGAGAGAGTAAAAATGAAACAGGGAGTCGCCACCAACGTTTTTATCCACAGGAAAAACATTGGGAAAAAACTAAGTTTAAGGAAGGCACTGGTTTTAAAAATTGAAATCCAGGTTCGGGAGTCGGTTACGAGTAGGGAAGGTATTAGCACCCTACATCGCCTGTCAAAAACAGTACCAAGACTGAAAGCACGACATAAATAGCCTTAAATAAAACATGGTTTCTTCCCTTTTATTTTGAAAATGATAGAATGGAGGAAAGGACTGTACAGACATAGAAGGCCAAAGCGAGGTTAATGGGACGTTCTTGTCCGAATTAAGCTCGACTTCGATATGAGACAGAGGGGTGAGAGAATGCCATCAAGACGTCACGTCTAAATTGGACATCCTAGAATAAAAGGATAGGGATAGGAAAGGGATAAGCGGGACGTCTTGTCCTAAGTACCTCTTCCCTATGAAATTATGGCGAGGCTTGGGTACAAAACCATGGGGAAACCAACAAGACGTCACGTCTAAATTGATTTTCACGGAAGTGACCAAAAAAAGGAAGTTTATGAAAGAAATATAAAAAGTAAAGCAATAAATCAGCAAAAAAAAAAAGGGAAATAAGAAAGATGGGCCCGACAGGAGTTAAAGTCCTGCTCCTACGTATTCTTGAATTATCAAGAAATCAGGGTTACGTAGTTCTGGATATTGTTATTTTTAGGAAGGAATCTGAAAGATATTGATGGGTATCATTAAAGAGGAGGATTCATGCAAAGCGAAGTTCTTCGCACGTGCACGAATCCTAAAAGGGTTGTGTAGACAGGAGTGCTCCTGTACGACACTATTTTTTACAAAATCGCCCTTTTATTATGTCTGCTTATTATGGAAAAGGGTAAAAAATATTAACAGCATAAACTAAAGGTACGCAGGCAATTACAATCAACAAGACAGCAAACTCATAGAAAAATAAAAAAAGGGAACTGAAAGCAAAAAAAAGAGATAAGGGAAGGAGTGGAACCGGTGTGACGAGCTAAGAACCGATGTGGGAGGTCGAGCACAGTGACGACGTCTGATTTCGGACTCACACGCTGGCAGACACCGGACCGGAGTAGGACCCGAACTGGAAACCTGAAGGTCACGACCGATATTATGGGAAGTTGATCCGGGGTGAACGCTGCTGAGCAGTGACGAAGATTAACAAGGTAATGTATGGGAATTGGAACGGCGTTGGTTCTGTAATAACGGAGCACGTTCGGGGTATGGACGGTGTAGGAGCAGTGGCTTCGTGTAGTAAAGAAAACTTCAAACCCTTTTTCGAACTAAGGTGGTCTTTTGTGGTGACTAAGGCAAATCACTGGTTTCAGGTAGGGAGGTCAGTTAGGGATCTTGAGGAATCGGAGAGAATTTCAGAAGAGTTTTCTCGCGTAGAGGGAGAATCTGAAGACCAACCCCTTGAGCTTCCATGGTTGGGGCATTTATAGGGCCTTTGAGTCATGGGCTGAGGGTTTTGGGACAACCAGAAACCCCACTCACCCATCTGTGTAGTGGTGTGCAGCTCTGGCCATTATCATTGGTGGGGAGCAGGGTTTTCAGTGGGATTTTTTTAATTGCCCACTTCCGCCTCCCTGTCTGCCATTTTCTAGGGAGTGCGATTCCAGGTCACCGCGCATAATCTTCCGACCTCGTCCTTCCGTTGTCAATTTTGTGACACCGGTTAGCAAAGCCATTGGTTGGACGGACTCCACTGATCCGATGTGAGGCCTTAAGAACCATTGCCTGTGTCTTCACCCCGGCTGAATCTTTCAATGTAATCACAGGGGCCGGTGTTCTCCTTCCTGGTCCGGATCTACTACCAGCCGGTGTGCCTGTTTTGACCTCGGTCAGCCCATGAGATCGTCTTACTTAGGCCGGACTCGCTTCGTCTTTTGTTGTCAGATCCGCGACATCGGCCGTTTAAGGTACTCCTGAGGTGAGGACGAACGTTTGGGCGGAGTTGATGTTAGCTAACACCGTCTGTGGAACGTTGTGTGAAGAGGGCGGAGTGCCACACCGTTTATGGGACGGTGTATGAAGAGGGCGGAGTGCCACACCGTTTATGGGACGGTGTGTGAAGAGGCGGAGTTCCACACCGTTCATGAGGGCGGAGTGCAAATGAGGGCGGTTGGTGAAGTGTTGAGGACTCATGGGCGGAGTGTTAAGGACTCATGGGCGGAGTATTGAGGACTCATGGGCGGAGTGTTAAGATGAGGACTCATGGGCGGAGTTGAGGTGCGGTGTTAACTTAGGCCTTGTCCGGTGTTTCCAACTTCAAGGATGGGTCCGGTGTCATAACAATTTGGGCCGGACCAAAAGAGGTGTTCACACTCTGAATCCAAGAACTTGTGCTTATCAAGTTCACACCAGCTTTTCCACCAAACCCTCACACCGTCCCTTCGCTAAACCCTACACCGGTGCCATACTGTCCGCTCCACAGCTACACCAGCATCACTCCAGCTGTTGCTGCTCGGGCCCACACCGGTCCATGTCTGAACTCCGGTCCCCAGTATCACTACTACACTGGTTCTGTTCTGTCTATTTTCTCTCATTTTTCATTGTTTATTTTTCTGCTAAATTTGTAATTTTTGATTCTATTCTCTTGTTTAAGTTCAGTCTGTTAAACTTCTTTTATTTTGCTTTAAAACCAGTAATAACAAAAAGAAATAAATATTTTTTGTATGTTCTTTTAAACCCAAAATGTAAAAGTTGTTTTTAGCCAGTGTCGTGCGGAAGTACTTCTGCCTACACTATTTCCTAAAGCCAATACACGTGCGAAAAACTTCGCTTTGTATGTACCTTGTCCATCATCAATTTTCTAGTTTCGCTTAAAACTCCTTCATCAAGAACTACGTAACCCTGATTTCTTGATAACTCGAGAATACGTAGGAGCAGTACTTAACTCCTGTCGGACCCATCCTTCCTTTTTCATTTTTACATTTTTTTTAACTATTTTGTTCTTATCATTTCCACGAAAATTAATTTAGACGTGACGTCTTGTTGATTTTCCCCCATTTTTGGTTCATCATCACCACGATTCATAAGGAAAGGAATACTTAGGACGAGACGTCCCGTTTATCCCCTTCTCATTTCTGACCCCGTATTTTTGATTAAAGGATGACTAATTTAGACACGACGTCTTGTTAGCATTCTTCCCTTTCCCTGTTTTATACCGAAGTCGAGGTTAATTTGGACGAGACGTCCTGTTGACCTTGCTTCGACACTTCATGTTTATTCAGTTTGGTCCCTTCATTTTTTTATACAAAGTACAATAATAAAAAGGAAGAAATAAAACATCTTTGTAAGGCTATTTATGTTGCGCATTTTCAATCTTGGTACTATTTTTAACAGGCGATGTAGGGTGCTAATACCTTCCTTACTCGTAACCGACTCCCGAACTTGAATCTCACCTTTTTAACCAGTTCTTTATTAAAGTTTTTTCCCAATGTTTTTCCTGTGGATAAAAACGTTGGTGGCGACTCCCTGTTTTGTTTTAACCATTTCATTTTTCGAAAGGGTCGGCCGCGCCGCCGCGACCCCGGTCGCGACAGATGGTGACTCCACTGGGGACGTACAAGAGAGTCAGGCCGTTTTGATTGAAAGCGTATTTTTTATATAGCCTTTATTTGATTTGATTTCTTCCCTTGTTTTATATTCTGTTAATTGTTGTAAATGTTCGTCCTTATTGCAATCGTATCTCATTATTTGTTTCATTGTCAATATTTGCATGATTGTCGAACCTTAGGGTAGAGGACTATGTTACTTTTCTGTAATTATTGAACCTTAGGGTAGACGACCTGGTATATTTGTTCTTTGTGTAGAATGGGGTAAGGTAAAAGGTATTGAATACCCTTTCACACACAACACTCATATTTTTACACACACTAATGAGTGGCGCCCTATACCCGGGCCCCAAATGAAGCTTAAGTTAGGAGAGGTTGGTAACGGAATCGTGTGGGATGTACTTCCTATCCGGTGTTCGTAAAAACCTCAACTAGAGTTTGACCTTTCATGATATACGCACCTAGTAGACTCCCTACTGTTGCGACCATGTTATGAGTAGGATCTTGGCTCTAGTGACCTGTTAGAAGTCTAGAATAAGCCACCTAATATGAGGAGTCACTATTAGACGAGCCATAGGGCCTAGAAAAGACCTTCAGAAAATCCCGACCTAGGCCACGAAAGGGCAGACTTTACTTTACCTTACATCATTTTCACTTTCCCTTTTTAATCCAAAAATGAATTATCTACCACCCGAAGATTTGCTTTATTTTGAAATAATGACCCATTTTTGGAACACTCAGTATTCTTCGGGCGGATAGATAATCCTCATCTGGTCATGAACCTTTGAGTCCTGAGTCGTAGATTTTCCTAGTCGTAAAAAAAAAACAATCAAAAATAATTTTATTCCCTCCAATTGGGGAATCAATGACGATTAGGAAAACCTATGACCTCTTGACTTAGACTTGTACGAGTTTTGTGTAATCACTACTTCCCCCAAGTAAAATTGTTCTATATTGAATTAATAGGGAAGTATCGATTGCTGAGCATGACAATGTCTGATTCTTTTGTTTTGGTGTTCGCAAGAAATAATTCTAAATTTATCGATATCCCTGAGCAAGTATGAAAGTTAACATGAGACATGACAATTGTGGTACAGAGGTGACAGAATTGAGGAAGATATTACATCTTAAAGCCAAAAAGATTGACACTAATAGTCTACAGACACTGGGGAAAAGATTGAATCTGACTCAAAGGATGACCTTTACAAGGAAATATGGGAAGATCCTAAAACTCTTGGAGGTGGAAGTCCAAACCGAAACAATTACAGCTCTGGCGTAATTCTATAACCCTCCCCTCTGCTGTTTCACATTCAAAGATTTTCAGCTGGCACCTTCTATAGAAGAATATGAGCAGATTGTAGGGATGCCGCTGGAAGGATAAATTCCCTATCGCCATCTTGATCATCACGTAACTGTCGCTTCTGTCACCTGTATTTTGAAAATTCATCCTGAGATGTTGAATGGTGCATAAATGAATAGAAACCAAGTTCCCGGGTTTACTCGAGAGTTTCTTGAGAAGCACATGCAAGTTTTGGCAGAAAAGGAAGAATGGGAAGCCGTCATGGACACCTTTGCACTCACCATCTACGGGTTTGTCTTGTTCCCTAACTTGGATAACTATGTAGATTATGATGCCAACAATGTCTTCGCCGCTCGCAAACACAGACTCGAGAATCCAGTTACAATTATGTTAGACAATGTATATTGCACCATGGATTTCTGCCACACGCAAGGGGGAAAGAAGATCATTTGCTATTTACCTGTTTTGTACGTATGGCTCACATCTCACACCTTTCATCAAATATGCAAGGCCGAGTGTCCGATTTCTGATCTAAAATTATGTCAGTTGGCAGTAAAGAGTGGGCGTGAATCGGCCAATCACCTTGTGAGCCTTACAGCTGAAAAGGTCAGATGGTATCCTCAATGGCTAGGAGTCGAGTCAATCATCTGTAGCTGTGGAAGTTATCCAAATGTTCCTCTCATGGGCACGCAAGGATGCATTAACTACAATCCTGTTATTGCAAAGCAACAGTTGGCTTATCCTCTGCTTGGGCCACCGAATGAAAAGCTTCTCACTCCTTTCGTTTTGTATTATGCGAAAGGAAATTACACATCTACCGTTCGGGACATAGCCAATGCGTGGAAGAAGGTCTGCAGGATGGGAAAGGAATTGGGGGCGTGAAGCCACGCTGTGGGGGCAGAATACCATGAATGGGTCCTGAATAGGGTTTCTATTGTAAAATTACCCTTCAGAAGTCCTTCATACCGGACCACAAACACTTTCACCCCATCGCTCATCATGGAGGACAAAGCCACCCTGGCTTTAAAGGCTCAGATAGAGGAGTTGACAGTTAAGAATCGAAAGCTAGAAGAAGACCTTTTGAGGTGTCAACAAGAATGTGCTCTTCAAAAGAAAGAAAATTCAGAAGGGAGGATGGCCATGGATGAGATGCGGAAAAAATAGAAGGTTGAGGAAGACTACAGGGCAAAACAAGAACAGTGCCTTTGTGCGGCCAATTCTCAACTAAAAATGAAGGCCAGCAAAGTGACGCCATGTTAGCTGAAAGACAATTCCTCAAGGATATGCTGACACAGTCCAGGGAGAATGAAAGAAAGGCTTTGGCGGAGAAAGAGCTGCTATAATCTCAAGTACACCACCTGGAGCGACAGCTCAAAGAGATAATGAGAGCCTGTGAGTGGGAAATAAATGATGAACAGCAAAAGGTCATTGATGTTGAGCAACGTTGCCAAGAAGCTACACAAGTCTTAGAAATCAAAGTGGCTCGGCGGGACAAAGTCATTCATTCATGGATGGATCGCTTCGCCAACTTGGCATACTTAGCCAACGGAGTCTTGGAAGACCTTCCATCGATGCTGAAGCAGGCCCAAGGGATATTAATCCTCTCTCCACCCCAAAAGAGATATCATCATTTTTGAATTATTGTCAAGAAAGACTTTGTAAAATGAGGGCCATGATTGCCCAAGCCAGGAACGGCTGAAGTATTGTAATCCAAACCTTTCTAGCAATATTGTATCCCCTCGGAAGTATGAAATAAAGAAGCATTTTTCGTCTCCATAATTGTCTCATGTTAATTTTCGCTTTACTGCTTTACCTAGTACTTTTGAACGCGACATACTGAGGAACGATCAGGGAATACACGCTGAATTTGGAATTGCATCCCGCGTACACCCTTCTATCTTCACTTTATTATCTTCTTTAACTATTTTCTTTTATTTTCCTAATAAGTCGTTGTGATTCTTTAGACATTAGGGGCAAGCACCCTTACGTGACTAGGCTCAAGAAGAAACTCATGGCTGAAATAGAACAAGAGAATAAAAGCTTGAGATCTGAGGTCAGTCAACTGAAGGAGCAAATGGCCGAGATGGCCAAACTGTTAGAGAAGAGGGTCACGGAAGGGGATTCTTCAGCGGGAGTTGAAGACGCCAGGCAACGACCTCCTACTCCACGACACACTCAGGGTCCGTCTAGAGGGCCAAATTCAAACCCTACTGCGCCTCCCCTTACAGTTCGCGTTAGGAAGCCGAACCCTGCTGACACCCATCAGTATACCTTTGTGGATGCAGAGGGTAATGTTATACCCTTTCCAGTGTATGGCTTACCACCGGGTTATTTTCCACCACTCCAAGAAGAGTCCGATTAGCAGGAGACAATTCTTCACACTGCTCAACCAAACATCTTGCCTGTCTGGGAATTTCAAGCAGCTCCGGTCCATATACAAGCCACCCAAACACAAGCAACCCAGACTGCAGCCAGACCTAACACTTCCATGCCAAATGCTAACCCGACATATGTCTATCAACCGTTCGGGAATACAGTCATCACGTTACCGCGGGTCCAAGTGTTAATGTTGTTACCCAAGAAGGGAGGCTAGAGTTCCTAGAAAGACGATTGAGAGAAATGGAGGGAACGAACAGATTTGGGATGGGCAGTGCTACAGAACTCTGTCTGATTCCTGATGTTGTTATCCCTCCCAAGTTCAAGATGTCAGAATTTGATAAGTACAGGGGGCTAACCTGTCTGAAGAACCATCTTACCATGTACTGCCGGAAGATGGCTTCGCATGCTTCTAACGATCCTATGCTGATTCATTGCTTCCAGGATAGCCTAGCTAGAGTCGCCCTAACTTGGTATAATCATCTAGAATGATCTCGCATACGTTGTTGGAAAGATCTAGCAGACGCTTTCATGCAGCAGTACAAATATAATCTGGACATGGCACCGGATAGGGTACAGTTGTAGAATATGACTAAGAAAGATAGCAAGACGTTCAAAGAATATGCCCAGCGTTGGCGTAAAGTAGCAGCACAAGTGGACCCACCTTTATCAGAAAAGGAAGTGATTTCTACGTTTATTGATACGCTCTAGTCGCCTTTCTATGATAGGATGATTGGAAGCGTTTCATCCCATTTCTCCGATATTGTCACTATTAGAGAAAGGATAGAGAATGGGTTACAGACTGGGAAGATCGTCTGAGGCCCATCTGGGGCAGGGAGAAGAAGAAGGTAGGAGAAAAGAGGGAGAAACCAACTTGGTCTCTCATAACCAGGGAAGAAACCAACCAAGGCCATTTACCCCCATCACTTTTCCACCAGCTTATCCTAACGCACCACACCCATATGTGGCTGTGATTCAAAATCCAAATCCACCATATTTCCGACCACCCATTGTGCGACCACCTGCACCACCACAAACACCATACCAACCCCTACAAGTGAACCAGCCACCCAATCCAAATCCTAGAAGACAAAACAATGACCGCACTCAAATACAGTTTGATCCCATCCCCATGACATATACTGAGCTTTTACCCCATCACATCGAAAACACCTTGGTAGTACCATTTCCTCTGAGACCACTTCAGCCACCTTATCCTAGAGGATATGATCCAAATACACGATGCGACTACCATGCCGGTGCACCAGGGTATTCTACTGAGAATTACTTGGCTTTGAAGTTTAAAGTGAGAGATCTAATCAGGGCTGATAGGATAAGTTTTTGAGAAAGAAGCCCAAATGTAACAACCAATCCTTTGCCCAACCATGGGAGGCCAGGTGTCAATGCTGTTGAGAATGATGAAGAATGTATTTCAAAAGTTGATGACATCAAAATGCCTTTGGAAATAATTCACTCCCACATGATCCAGATAGGGTTGATAGAGGGCTCATGGGATGAGGAATACAATGATGACCGGTCCACGAAGCGACAAGGCTTCCGAAAAACTTTTCAAGAATTCATGGACAACCACACCGTGGAGATTTATAGGCACCAGGGAGGCGAGATAAACATGGTACAGGGATCAGACCAGGTTGCGGGCTCCAAAGCCCCTGGTCATATTTTATAACAGGAACACGCCTACAGTTCTGACTCTGACTCTGGCCAAAACTATCATCTCGGTGCAAACACTAACCCTATTTCCTTTCAAGGATTCTCGAGCGGTGCCATAGAAGTATGGTACTGACGTAATCATTACCAGCTCTAAGATGGTTGGTTCTACGTTATCATCCTCTGTCATAAATATTGCTGGGGTTGGAGGTATCACTCGGAGCGGAAGAGTATATGCTCCCCCAGAATCAAAACTTGACAAGGCTACTGGAGAAGTTAAATCTGGAAAGAGAGAAGCCACTGGCGAGACAAAAAGGGTTGTAACTGAAGAAGAAGCTCAAGAGTTTTTGAGATTCATCCGCCATAGTGATTACCAGGTATTGGATCAACTAAACCATACCCTGGCCAAAATTTCTTTGTTGTCCCTTCTGATGAGTTCCGAACCGCACCGAAACACATTGATGAAAGTTTTAAGTGAGGCACACGTGATGCATGACCTGCCTGTTGATAAATTTGAGGGCATAGTGGGACACATAGTGGCTAATAATTATTTGACCTTTACAGATAATGAGGTACCTGTGGAAGGAAAAGGGCCCAACAAAGCCCTTCATATCTCCGTGAAATGCCAAGATCATATCCTGGCAAAGATGCTTGTCGACAATGGGTCATCCCTAAATGTGATGCCAAAATCTACATTGGCGAAGTTGCCTTTTGATGGGACACATATGAGGCCAAGTTCCATGGTGGTTCGGGCTTTTGACGGAACTCGCCGGGAAGTCATGGGGGAGATTGAACTGCCAATACAGGTCGGAGCATACACCTTCTAAGTTCTCTTTCAAGTCATGGATATCACGTCCGCCTACAGTTGTTTGCTAGGACGGCCGTGGATTCATTTGGCCGGAGTGGTCCCTTCCACACTGCATTAGAAACTAAAGTTCATCATTGACAACAAATTAGTGATTGTTTCTGGGGAGGAAGACCTTTTGGTCAGTAAGCCTGTCACTACCCCATATATTGAAGCAGCTAAGGAAGCTTTAGAAACTTCATTCCAGGCTTTAGAAATAGCCAATGCAACCAGCATTGCAAGAACATCCTTCCCAAATGTACCTCTAGCGGTTGGCAAGAACCATGTTACGGGAAGGGTACAAGCCAGGA
This sequence comes from Clitoria ternatea, assembly GCA_037962975.1. Taxonomy (NCBI): domain Eukaryota; kingdom Viridiplantae; phylum Streptophyta; class Magnoliopsida; order Fabales; family Fabaceae; genus Clitoria; species Clitoria ternatea. Next base: position 113,768,396 of record CM075669.1, read on the forward strand.
AGAGGACTGGGGCGCGAACTGGAAGGAAGAGTCCAACCGGTATACATCCCAGAGAACAAGGGCAGGTATGGCCTAGGATACAAACCCAAGGCAGCAGATAGAAGAAGGGTTGGAGAAGAAAGAAGGGGGAGAAGGGTGGCTCACCTTGCCGGTCAAGAATTCGACACTACAAGGATCCCCATCTGTGACCTCTACCAGAGCTTCAGAAGTGCTAGGATTATGTATCCGGATCAGGTCACCATGATTGAAAGCGAGCCCGGCCACAATGCGAAGTTGGTGTATGCTTGCTACCTGGATCAAGAGCTGAATAACTGGGAAATCAAGGAGTTCCCCACAACTGTCAATGTTTTGTCAAAGTAATCATTGTTATCTTGAAACTTGTCGGTCCCTCTACTATGCCTAAGGCTTTGGGACCCATTTTGTAATAAAGGCAAAGGAAAACTTGTTTATTTATTTAATGAGCATAGTCTAATTTTAGTACCTTATCTTTGTTCGATTTCTTTCTCTTAAGCCTTTCACTTGCTTGTCTTTCTTTTTTTCATTCATTATAATATAACCAAATGCAGATCCGAAAATGATTTCTCTGAGAGTGATGAGAACTCGGTTTTATTTCATGATTCTGGTTATCCGAGCAATTGCGCCTATGAGGAAAGTGAGGAAGACTTTGAACCTTCACCCGAATTGACAAAATTAATGGAACAAAAGGATAGGAAATTCAACCTCATCAAGAAAAGATTGAAACCGTTAACCTGGGGGATGAAGGAGAGGTTAAAGAGGTCAAGATAGGCACCTTCCTAAGCAAAGAGTGACAGGATGAATTGATTAATCTGCTCTGGGAATTTTGGGATGTATTCGCATGGTCATATCAGGATATGCCAGGGTTGGATAACAGCATCGTAGAGCACAGGTTGCCTTTGAAACCGGAATGTCCACTAATCAAGCAAAAGCTGTGACGAATGAAGCCGGAAATGCTTCTTAAGATCAAAGAAGAAGTCAAGAAGTAATTCGATGCTGGTTTCTTAACTGTGGCTAAATATCCGCAATGGGTAGCTAACATAGTTCCTGTTCCAAAGAAAGACGAGAAAGTGAGAATGTGTGTGGACTACCGAGATTTGAATCAGGCCAGCCCTAAGGATGACTTTCCTTTACCTTAGATTGACGTACCGGTCGATAATACGGCTCAACACTCTATCTTCTCATTCATGGACGGATTTTTGGGGTATAATCAGATCAAGATGGCACCTGAAGATATGGAGAAAACCACGTTCATCACGCTATGGGGGACCTTTTGCTACAAAGTAATGTCCTTCGGATTGAAGAACGCTGGAGCCACCTATCAAAGGGCAATGGTGACTCTCTTCCATGACATGATGCACCAAGAAATTAAAGTCTATGTGGATGACATAATTGCCAAATCTAGATCTGAAGAAGAGCACATTACTGATCTGAGGAAACTCTTCGAGCGGTTAAGGAAATTCAAGCTTAGGTTGAATCCGACCAAGTGCACCTTTGGCGCAAAATTCGGCAAGCTGTTGGGGTTCATCATGAGCGAGAGAGGGATAAAAGTTGATCCTGACAAGGTCAAGGTAATTCTAGAAATGCCTCCTGTGAACACCTATTTCAGTCCGGTCGATTCACTAGTAAAAAAGTAAAAAAAAAGAGAAAAGAAGAAAGAAAAAAAGAATACAAGTAAAAAAGGAAAAAGAAGAAAGAAAAAAAAGAAAAGTACAAGTAAAAAAAAATACAAGTAAAAAAGAAAAAAAACTAACTCGGAAATGATCATTTCCGAGTGAAGGGACTCGGAAATGATCATTTCCGAGTGAGACATGGTCCCTGGCCTGTTTTCGCTCAAGCGGGTGATGGTTTGCTCAAGCGAGACATGTCACGCCCGAGCGAGATTGATACCTGATGCATATTCCTTTCCTTCAAATGATGAAATCCGAGTAGAATTACTCAGAATGGAGCAAATCCGAGTGGAAGCTATCCCACTGCAATCATTCCGAGCCAAATTCCAAGTTCTGACTGAAAAGCAGGAAGATCCGAGTGAAAAATAGTCAAATTTCAACTTCTGAGTGGAAAGAAGACAGTTTCCGAGTGACAAACATCCAATTTCCGAGTTCTGTCTGGAAAGCAGGCAGATTCCGAGTGAAAAGTATTCAAATTCCAATTTCTGAGTGGAAAATAATCAGGCATTTCTGAGTGGTTGTCCAAGTTCTAAATTCTGAGTGAGGAATAAGACCATTTCCGAGTGCAAATGTCCAATTTCCATTCTGATTGGAAGATGAAACCGACTCCCAAAGTCAGTTCCGGGTAAATCCTCCAAGAAGTGAGGTTCTGTCATTTTTAAAGAAAATCCGAGTGATGAGCTTCCGAGTGAAACTAACTTCACGACTGTCAATGTGAAGTCAAAGAAAGAATGGTTCTGACCTCTCGGTAACTGAGTAAAAATAAGGACAAGTCCCAGATATCCGAGTGGATTGATGCACATATGGAACGATTCTGAGAGAAGACTGATGCCCTTATAAAAACCGAGTGGATGCTTGCAGAGTAAAGAGCCTCCAATTGGTGATTAATGATTGGTGATTGAAACCGAGTAAAATAAAGCCGACTCAGAATGATAGCCATTTCTGATTAGAAAAGAAGGAATGGTTGACGAGTGAAAGAAATTCTGAGTGAGAAGTCAGTGGGAGCTGAGTACCAAATTCCGAGTGAAAAGCCAATCAAAGAAAGAGTCTACTGAATGACTCAAAATCCACTCAGAACCGAGGGAAGAAGGGGTCTACCGAGTGAAGTATTTCCAGTCTGCACCGAGTCGTTCTCTTCCATTTTCAATCGGCTCCGAGCCATTCTTTTACTATCACCCTCCATTCCACCCATTCCCGAGTCACTCTTTAAACCATCACCGAGCCACATTTAAACATCACTGAGCTCATTTTCATCAAACCCGAGCTCATTTTCACCCAAATCTGATTCATCATTCTCACCCAGATTTCGAGTCATCCTTTACTCGTTTCTGAGTCAATTCTCACCCAAATTCCGAGTCATTTTCACCAATTCCCGAGTGACTTCTCACTCAATTCCGAGTCATCTCCACCCAATTCTGAGTCATTATTCAACCATTTCAGTCGGTTCCAAGTCACTTGTTACTCGGTTCCGATTGAATGTTTCACAGCAGCCTCACACCGAGCAAAACCTCTACTCAGCCTTCCATAGAAGGACTCCTCCCAGAAGAATTCTCACTCGGGAAGGAGTATTTTCACTCGGCTTTCTATGGGAAATGCTTCATTCCACTCGGAATTAACTCCCAATGTGGATGAATACTGACTGAGAGGCTGATCCGAGTCATTTTCAGTCGGAATTCTACCATTCTCACTCGGATTTCCATCATTTTCTCTCAGATTTTCACCATGCTGACTTGGATTTCCACTATCCATGTGGATCCTTGAATTACGGGAGGTGGTTGGCAACCAGACAAGGAGGAAAATGATAAAGAATTGCCACCAGCCTCCATTCTCCTTAATTGTCAAAGATCCAGGCTGTTCCCAACACACCATCCAAGTTGTTTGACAATTTCAAGGGGCGGCTGGCAACAAGACAATGTGGAAATATTAAAAAATCCTCACCAATTGGCAGCCAGGCTGTCATGGGTCTGTTCAGGCAATCATCATGCTCCTCAAATGTTCTATAAATACTGCAAACGAAGGAAGAAGAAGGGATCCTGGAAGCATTCATTGGAGAGAATTCAAAACAAATTTTTTCCTCACTTTTCAACCATCCTTCTCCTTTCCCATACAGCCCCCTTCATCTAAAACACCGTCCCTCTTAATACCGTCCCCACTCACCTCATCCAACACCGTCCTCACAGCCCCTCAACACCGCCTCACAGTCCTCACCCTCCAAACACTGTCCTCTCTCACTCCCCACACTATCCTGCTCTACACCGCCCCAAACCTTCCTCACATCCTCTCTCCTCACTCTGCCTTCCTCACAGCCCCTCTACACCATCCCTCTTCCTCACCTCACTCCGCCTTCCTCACAGCCCCTCAACACCGCCTCACAGCCCTCTCCCATCACCGTCCTCTCTCCTCACTCCCCATACTGTCCTGCTCCACACCGCCCTAAACCTTCCTCACGTCCTCTCTCCTCACTCCGCCTTCCTCACAGCCCCTCTACACCGTCCCTCTCTCCCTTGCCTCACTCCGTCCTCCACCCTTACCCTTCACCACTGTTTCCTCCCTCTCTACACCTTACAGCCCCCCTTTCACTATCCCATTTCCCCCTCACTCCACGCTCACTTTTCCCTTCCTTTTCTCCTTCAAAACCAAACCACACACATACCTCCGTCCTTCCCCTCAAACACCCATCCGACCTCACCAACAAACTCCTACAGCCGTCCTTCTCTTTTGCACACCGTCCAGCTCCTTTCTCACCACATCGGTCTCACTCTCATTTTTAATACTCGTATTTATTTCATTTTCTGTTAAATTAATTACTGTTTGAGGACTATGTTATTAATTAATTTCTGTTAATTAATAAATATTAATAGAAATGAATGTTTCACACTTTCTATTCGGACTAGCATAAAAATTGTAATTATTATTATTGTCGTTATTATTATTATTGTAATCTTTATTATATTTATTAAAAATGGTGGAGCGAGATTAATTTGGACGAGACGTCCTGTTAATCTTATGTAAATATTCTGTGTTTAATTTCTTTTTGTTTATTTTTGTATATTTTGTCACCTCGTATATTCTCTTTTCATGAAAAAGTTAAAATAATTAATGGGTTAATTATAATGCGCGCTATCAAATTGAGGTAACCGTTTTTATAACGGACAGTTGTGAGGTGCTAATACCTTCCTCACCTGTAATCAGACTCCCGAACATGGAATTTCATTTTTATAACCAGTGCTTTAAAAAAGGTTTTCCCGGTATTTTATCCTAAAAAATATTGGTTGCGACTCCCTGTTTAATTTATTATTTTTAAAATCGTTTTGAGGGTCGGCCGCGCCGCCGCGATCCCGGTCGCGACAGATAGCGACTCCACTGGGGATTTAGAGAGTCAAGCCAGTCAATTTGATAGCGCATATTTTAATTAGCATATTAATTATTTAACTTCTTCCTTTATTTTATTTTTTGTCAATGTTTGTATATAGTTTCTGTTTTGTTTGTATTTTATCATTTATATGTCTATGTGATTATTGAACCCTAGGATAGACAACTCTGTATATTTGTTCTATGTTTGTTCTTTTTGCAGAATGGGGTAAGGTAAAAGGTATTGAATGCCCTTCCACACACTACACTCACATTTACTTGCACACACCTATGAGTGGCGCCCTATACCCGGGCCCCAAATGAAGCTTAAGTTAGAAGGGGTTGGTAACGGAATCGTATGGGATGTACTTCCTATCCGGTGTTCGTGAGAACCTCAACCAGAGTTCAACCTCTCATGATATACACACTTAGTGGATTCTCTACTATTTGCGTCCCTGTCATGAGTAGGATCTTGGCTCTGGTGACCTTCTAGATGTCTAGTATAAGCTACCCGGTATGGAGAATCACTTTTAGACAAGCCATAGGTCCTAGAAAAGACTTTCAATAAAACCCAACCTAGGCCACAAAAGGGCAGACTTTATTTTACCTTATGTCATTTTCACTCTCCCTTTTAAATCCAAATGAATGAATTATCTATCCATTGAGGGTACTCTATTTCAAAAATAGTGATTCATTTCCAAAACACCCAGTACACTCCAAGTGGATAGATAATTCTCTTTTGATCATGTACCTCCAAGTCCTGAGTTGTAGATTTTCATGCTCGTCAAAACAAGAAAATCAAAAGGAACAATTTTGGATCCCTTTAACTGGGGCATCAATGACGATTAAGAAAATCTATGGCTTCTGCAACTTAGACTCGCATGAGTTTTGGAAATCAATGTTTCCCAAAAAAGAAAAACAAAAACAAAAACAAAAACAAAAACATTTTTTTACATCACATCTTTGGGAAAACATGAATTTCAAAACATAACAATAACTGATTCCTTTTCTTTGTTTCAATATTCACAGGAAACGATTCAGAAATTAGCAGTATCTATGGGCAAGTATGGAAATTAACATGAAACATGACAATTATGGTACAGATGTGACAGAGTTGAAGAAAATATTACATCTCAAAGCTAAGAAAGTTGATACAGTTAGTCTGCAAGCACTGGGGAAAAGATTAAGTATGACTCAAAAGATGGCCCTTACCAGGAAATATGGGAAGGTCTTAAGACTATTAGAGGTGGAAGTCCAAACCGAAGCAATTACAGCCTTGGCACAATTTTATGACCCACCCCTCCGCTGTTTCACATTTAGAGATTTTCAATTGGCTCCGTCAATAGAAGAATTTGAACAGATATTGGGGATACAAGTGGAAGGGCAAATTCCCTATCGCCATCTTGACCATCACGCAACAACCGCTTCAATCGCCCGTGTTTTGAAAATCTCTCCCGAGGCATTGAGGAATGTGCAAATGAACAGAAATCAAGTTCCCGGGTTCACCCGAGAATTTCTTGAAAAGCACATGCAGATCCTGGCCGATAAAGAGGAATGGGAGGCTTTCATGGATACTTTAGCCCTCACTATTTATGGGGTTGTCTTGTTCCCTAATTTAGATAACTATGTGGATTATGACGCTATTGTTGTTTTCCTGGCTCGTAAGCACCGGCTCGAGAATCCAGTCACAGCCATTTTGGCTAATGTGTATTGCACCATGAATTTCTGCCACACACAAGGGGGAAAGAGGATCATTTGCTGTTTACCCGTTTTATATGTATGGCTCACATCTCATGTCTTTCATCAAATATGTAAAGTCGAGTGTCCGGTTTCTGATTTGAAATTGTGTCAATTGGCTGTGAAGAGTGGGCGTGAATGGGCTAATCACCTCGTAAGTCTTACAGCTAAAAAAGTTAGGTGGTATCCTCAATGGTTAATGGTTGAGTCAATCATCTATAGTTGCGGAGGTTACCCGAATGTTCCTCTCATGGGCACGCAGGGATGCATCAATTACAACCCTGTTATTGCAAAGCGTCAGTTGGCTTATCCTCTACTCGGGCCACCGAACGAAAAACTACTCACTCCTTTCGTTTTGTACTATGCAAAAGGGAATTACACATCCGTTGTTCGGGATATAGCCAATGCGTGGAAGAAGATCCATAGAATGGGAAAAGAATTAGGGGCACGAACCCATGCTGTAGGAGCCGAATATTTTGAATGGGTCCTAAACAGGGCCTCCATTGTAAAACTGCCCTTCAAAAGCCCTTCATATCAATTCGCGAATAATTTCCCTCCGCCAGTCATCATGGAAGACAAGGTCACCATAGCTCTGAAAGCGCAAATAGAAGAGTTGACAACAAAGAATCAAAAGCTAGAAGAAGACCTTTTGAAATGTCAACAAGAGTGCTCCCTTCAGAGGAAGGAGAATTCCGAAGGGAAACATGCTATGGATGAAATGCGAAAGAAGAGGAAGATTGACGAAGACTACAGGGTGAAACAGGACCATTACCTTCGTGCGGCTAATTCCCAGCTTAAAACAAAAGGCCAACAGAGTGACGCCATATTGGCCGAAAAACAAGTCCTGAAAAACATGCTGACACTATCCAAAGAAAAAGAAAAAGAGACCTTGGTGAAAAAGGAAATGCTGCAGACTCAGATCCACAAATTGGAGCAACAGCTTGATGAAACAATGAGGGCTTATGAACAAGAAATACATGATGAACAAAAAAAAGCATGTGATGCTGAGCAACACTGCCAAAATGCCACACGAGCTCTTGGGACTGAGTTAGCTCAACGGGATGAGATTGTTCATTTATGGATGGACCGTTTCACCAAGTTGGCATACATAGCTAATGGAATCTTGGAGGATTTTCCCTCAATGTTGAAACAGGCCGAAGGCATGGTCAATCCTTTATCCACCCCAAAAGAGATATCATCATTTCTGAATTATTGCCAGGAAAGACTTTGTAAAATGAGGGACATGATCGCTCGGGCCAGGGATGGTTAAAATGTTGTAATCAAATCTTTCAAGCAATATTGTACCTTTACAGAAGAATGGAATGATGAATAAATCTGCTTTCACAATTGTTTTATGTTAATTTACACTTTACTGCTTTACCTAGTACTTTTGAACGGGACGTTCTGAGGAACGGTCGGAGAATACGGGCTAAATTCAGAATCGCATCCTGCGTAACATCATTTGTTTTTCTTTTCCTTTATCTATTTACTTTTATTTTCCTAACAAAATATTGTGGTTTCCAGACATAACGGGTAGACATCCTTACGCGACTAGGCTTAATACAAGACTCATGGCTGAAATAGAACAAGAAAATGAGAGCTTGAGAGCCGAAATCAATCAGTTGAAAGAACAGATGGCTGAGATGGCCAAGCTTCTTGAAAGGAGAGTCACAGAAGGGGATTCTTTAGCAGGTGCTGAAAATACCAGACAACGACCATCCGCTCCCCAACACACTCAGGGTCCTACTGGAGAGCCAAGTTCAAACCTTGTTCTGCCTCCTCTAACTATTCACGTTAGGAAATCAAACCCTGCTAACACCCAGCAAACCATCTATATAGATGAGGAAGGTAATGCCATACCCTTTCCCCCATATGGATTGCCACCTGGCTATTTCCCGCCACTTCAAGAAGAGCCTGATTATCAGGAAGCAATCCTTCACACGGCTCAACAAAACGTCCCACCCGTCCGGGATCCCCAAACGATTCCAATCTATACACAAGCCGCACAACCACAAACTGCTCAAGCAACAGCTAGACCCCACATCTCAATGCCTAATGCAAACCCGGCACATGTCGACCAACCAGTTAGGGATACTAGTCATCATGTCGCTGCAGAACCAAATGCTGTTGCTGCTACCCAGGAGGGAAGATTAGAGGTTTTGGAAAGGCGATTCAGAGAAATGGAAAGAACGAACAGGTTTGGAATGGGCAGTGCTGCACAACTCTGTCTGATTCCTGATGTTGTCATTCCCCCCAAATTCAAAATGCCAGAATTTGACAAATATCGGGGGCTAACCTGTCTGAAGAACCATCTTACCATGTACTGTCGGAAGATGGCCTCTCACGCTTCCAATGACCCTCTGCTCATTCATTGTTTCCAGGATAGCTTGGCGGGAGCACCTCTGACCTGGTACAATCACCTTGAACGATCTCATATACGCTGTTGGGAAGATCTAGCAGATGCTTTCATGCAACAGTACAAGTATAATCTGGATATGGCGCCAGATAGAGTACAATTGCAAAATATGACTAAAAAGGATAGCGAGACGTTTAAAGAGTATGCCCAACGGTGGCGAGAAGTAGCGGCGCAGGTTGACCCACCTCTATCAGAGAAGGAGGTAATTTCTACATTTATTGATACACTCTAGTCACCCTTCTACGATAAGATGATTGGAAGCATTTCCTCCCATTTCTCCGACATCGTCACTATCGGAGAAAGAATAGAGAATGGCGTGAGGACTGGGAAAATTACTCGTGGCCCACCTGGGGTTGGAACAGCAAGAAAACCTTCGCTTGGAGAAGGTAAAAGAAGAGAGGGAGAGACTAACTTGGTCTCTCACAACCAAAGAAGGAACCAGCTCAGACCACCTACTCCCGTCACCTTTCCGTCAACTTACCACAATGCGCCACACCCATATGTGGCTGCAATTCCAAATCCGAACCCACCACATTTCCGACCACCAGTTATGCGACCACCTACACCACCACAAGCACCGTATCAACAACCACAAATGAACCCACCGAATCCAAACCTGAGGAGACAAAATAATGACCGCACTCAAGTGCAATTTGATCCAATTCCCATGACTTACACCGAGCTTCTCCCCCATCTTATTGAAAACACATTGGTGGCACCTTGCCCTCTAAAACCGCTTCAACCACCTTATCCCAGAGGGTATGACCTAAATGCGCGGTGTGATTACCATGCCGGTGCACCGGGACATTCCACTGAGAATTGCCTGGCACTGAAGTTTAAGGTAAGAGATTTAATCAGAGCTGATTGGATAAGCTTCAAGGAAGGAAGCCCGAATGTGACCACCAATCCCCTGCCTAACCATGGGAGATCAGGTGTTAACGCTGTGGAAAGAAATGAGGAATGTATTTCCAAGGTTCAGGACATCCAAACGCCAATGGAAACGATTCATTCCCATATGCTTAAGATGGGTTTGATAGAAGGATCATGGGATAAAGAGTGCAATAATCTCCAGTCCGCCAAGCGAAGGGACTTCCAAAAAACCCTTCAGGGACTTATGGACAGTCATGTCATAGAAGTTTGCCGGCAGCATAAAGGCAGAATAAATATGATACAAGATCAAAGCCGAGTTCGAGCCCCAAAGCCTCTAGCCATATTTTACAACAAAAATGCACCAGTGGCTTCGACTCCTGCTAAGGCTATTATCACGGTGAATACGCCAACCCCGTTCCCTTATAAGGATTCACGAGCTGTGCCGTGGAAGTATGGCACTGAAGTGGTTGTTACTAGTTCTGAGGTAGTTGAACCTACACCATCATCCCCTATCACGAATATTGCTGGAATTGGGGGTGTCACCTGAAGTGGAAGAGTATATGCTCCCCCAGAACCAAAACTTGACAAAGCTACAGGGGATGTTAGACCTGGGAAAGGAGAATCCTCAAGTGAGGCAAAGAAGGTTGTAACTGAAGAGGAGGCCTAAGAATTTCTAAGATTCATTCGCCATAGTGACTACCAGGTGTTGGACCAACTGAACCACACCCCAGCAAAAATTTCTCTGTTGTCCTTGCTAATGAGCTCCGAACCACACCGGAACACTCTAATGAAGGTTTTGAGTGAGGCACATGTAAAACATGATTTGCCAGTAGATAAGTTTGAAGGCATAGTAGGACACATTATGGCCAACAACTACCTAACTTTTACGGATGATGAGACGCTGGTAGAAGGAAGAGGGCACAATAAAGTCCTTCATATCTCCGTAAAATGCCAAGATCATATCATGGCGAAGGTGCTGGTTGACAATGGGTCATCCTTGAATGTAATGCCAAAATCTACGTTGGCAAAGTTGCCTTTTGACGGGACCCATATGAGACCCAGTTCCATGGTAGTCCGGGCTTTTGACGGAACTCGCCGGGAGGTTATAGGAGAAATTGAACTGCCTATACAAGTTGGGCCATGTACCTTTCAAATCCTTTTTCAAGTCATGGATATTACGCCCGCTTACAATTGTTTGCTGGGATGGCCATGGATCCATTCGGCTGGGATAGTTCCCTCCACTCTGCACCAGAAATTGAAATTCATCATCAACAACAAGTTAGTGATTGTCTCTGGAGAAGAGGACTTGTTGGTCAGCAAACCCGCCAACACCCCATACAATGAAGCGACTGAGGAAGCCCTCAAAACCTCGTTTCAAGCTTTAGAGGTGGCTAATGCAACAAGCATTACAAAGACATCCTTCCCTAACGTGCCAATGATGGTTGCAAAGACAATGTTAAGAGAAGAATATAAGCTGGGAAAAGGGTTAGGTCAAAAATTGGAAGGAAGAACCCAACCTATATGCCTTCCAGAAAATAAGGACAGATACGGTCTGGGATACAAGCCTACAGCAGCTGATAGAAAAAGGGTAGGAGAAGAAAGAAGGGAGAGAAGGATGGCTCGCCTTACCGGTCAAGTGTTCGACACTGCTAGAATCCCTATCTGTGACCTCTTTCAAAGCTTCAGGAGCGTCGGGATTATATATCTAGGTCAGGTGACTATGATTGGAGACGGGCCCAGCTGTGATGTGGAATTGGTGCATGCTTGTTCACCCGGTCAAGAACTGGACAACTGGGAAACCATGGAGTTCCCCATAACTATCAATCCTCAGTCAAAGTAATTGTTGTTGTCAAAACTTGTCGATCCCTTTGCTATGCCTAAGGCTTTGGGATTTATTTTGTAATAAAGGCAAAAACTTGCTTGTTTATTAAATTAAATGAATGCAGTCCAATTTCATACCTCATCTTTATTCAATCTTTTTCTTTTAAACCTTCTATTTGTTTGTCCTTCTTTGTTTTCATTCATTATAATATAACACCAAATGCAGATCTGAAAGCGATTCTTATGAGAGTAATGAGAACTCGGTTCTATTTCATGACTCTGATAATCCAAATGATTACGCCTATGAGGATAGTGAGGAAGACTTTGAACCTTCACCCGAATTGACAAAGTTAATGGAACAGGAAAATATGGAAATTCAACCTCATCAGGAAAAGATTGAGACCATTAACCTGGGGGATGAAGGGGAGAATAAAGAAGTCAAGATAGGCACCCTCTTGAGTAAACAACGGCAGAGTGAATTGATTAAACTGCTTCGGGAATTTTGAGACATTTTTACATGGTCGTATCAAGATATGCCGGGTCTGGATAATAACATTGTGGAACATAAGTTGCCTTTAAAGCCGGAATGTCTGCCGATCAAGCAAAAGTTGCGACGAATGAAACCAAAAATGCTTCTTAAGATCAAAGAAGAAGTCAAAAAACAATTTGATGCTGGTTTCTTAGCCGTAGCTAAGTATCCGCAATGGGTAGCCAACATAGTTCCCATTCCAAAGAAAGATGGGAGGGTAAGAATGTGTGTGGACTACCGAGACTTGAATCGGGCGAGTCCTAAGGATGATTTTCCTTTACCTCAGATTGACGTATTGGTTGATAACACAGCTCAGCATTCTATCTTCTCATTTATGGATGGATTTTCAGGATATAACCAGATCAAGATGGCACCAGAAGATATGGAAAAGACCACGTTCATCACTCTGTGGGGCACCTTTTGTTACAAAGTAATGTCCTTCGGATTGAAGAATGCAGGAGCCACTTATCAAAGGGCAATGGTGACCCTCTTCCACGACATGATGCACAAGGAAATAGAAGTCTATGTGGATGACATAATTGCCAAGTCCAGGTCTGAGGAGGAGCATATTGCTGACCTGAGAAAACTTTTCGAAAGGTTGAGGAAATTCAAGCTTATATTGAATCCCGCCAAATACACTTTTGGTGCAAGATCCAGCAAATTGTTAGGATTCATTGTGAATGAGAGAGGGATAGAAGTTGATCCTGACAAAGTCAAGGCAATTCTGGAAATTCCTCCTCCTCGTACTGAAAAAGAAGTCCAAGGATTCTTAGGAAGATTAAATTACATCGCCCGATTCATTTCCCAAATGACAGTGACCTGTGAGCCGATTTTCAAATTGCTTCGCAAGAACCAGCCTGGGCAGTGGAATGAAGATTGCCAGATTGCATTTGAAAAGATAAAGCGGTATTTACTAGAGCCACCAGTCTTAGTGCCACCTGTTCATGGGAGACCACTAATTCTATACCTGACCGTGCTGAATGAATCCATGGGATGTGTATTAGGTCAACATGATGAGACTGGGAGGAAGGAATATGCCATCTACTACTTGAGCAAGAGATTTACCGAATGTGAGATGAGGTATTCATCTCTTGAAAGAACATGTTGTGCATTGGCCTGGGCTGCCCGTCACTTACGACAATACATGCTTAATCATACTACTTGGCTGGTGTCTAAGATGGATCCCATCAAGTATATCTTTGAAAAACCTGCTTTGACTGGAAGGATTGCCCGTTGGCAAGTGTTACTGACGGAATATGACATAACATATGTCACCCAAAAGGCAATTAAAAGGAGTGCGTTGGCAGATTACTTGGCACACCAACCCATTGAAGCTTACCAACCAATGCGGCATGATTTCCCAGATGAGGATATCTTGGCTCTTTCCAAAGAAGAAGATGGTCTGGAAACCAGATGGATCATGAGATTCGATGGAGCGTCCAATGCACTAGGACATGGAATTGGGGCTATCCTAATCTCACCTGATAAGGAATTCATCCCTATTTGTGCTCGGCTATGTTTTGACTGCACCAATAATATTGCGGAATATGAAGCATGTTCTCTAGGAATACAAGCAGCTCTAAACGTGGGAATAAAGGTTCTGGAAGTTTATGGAGATTCTGCTTTGGTTATCCATTAACTAAAAGATGAGTGGGAAACTAGAGACAGCAAACTAGTTCCCTATCATGCTCACATCAAGGAGATGATCAAAAGATTCGATGAAATTACCTTCCATCATGTTCCACGGGAAGATAACCAAATGGCAGATGCTTTAGCCACCTTAGCCGCTATGTTCGAAGTCAGCAATGATTACGAAGTGCCTCTCATTAAGACAAAGAAGCAACAAGAACCTGCCCACTGCCAGGCCATAGAAGAAGAACCGGATGGCAAGCCTTGGTATCATGACATCAAAAGATACCTCCAATGCCAAGAATACCCTGAAGGTATCACAGATAATGACAAACGAACTTTGAGAAGACTAGCCATGGGATACCTATTGAGTGGTAACGTGCTATACAAGAGGAATTATGATTCCATTCTCCTCCGTGTGACGTCCCGTGTAATTTTCCGAATAAATTTTTCACGTTTTTTTTTAAAAGATCATTTTAAAATTCATAAGTTAAATCAGAGTTCGCGTAACGATTGATAATTGCGGAATATTAATCATGTATGCTAGTCGTATATAATAAAATTTATGAAAATATTTGCTTAGCAAAAACAACTTAGAAGTAACAGTACTTAGCATATAATATTTATTACAACTCATTAAAATCAAAGTCCAAGTAATAATTCAAATATTCGTCAATCATGGCATCAATCTTCGTTCTGCGTGGCATTCACTGTAAAAATTGATATAAGAGTGAGACAGAATATAGAATAAGTATAAAATAGATAAAATTGCACAAACACAATCAACAAATCATAATGATATGATGGTTATGCCAGACGAATTCATTTATATTTAATGAGTCTTTAATTAGTCAATGATGTCATGCTGGATCCATTTGGTTTGGTGGGAATACTGTAGTAAAAGGTCTCATAGAGACACCGGTAGGAATTAATACAGTCATGGATCCCTACAGTCCCATGACTAACACATCGGTAGGAATTAATACAGTCATGGATCCCTACAACCCTATGACCAACACATCACAAAAAAAAAATAGGGCTTTAACTCATCATAGAGTAACCCCCCACCAGGGTAGGCAATCATGGAACCCCTAAATTCCATGGTGCATCCAAATGCTTATTGATCCGGTCTCAATACCGGTATCCGATCTGCAAGACATATTTCAACGTCTCTGTCAAGACATCAACGTGTAACCGGTGTCATCGGTATACATCCGGACTGTAATTCCGTATCAGGCGTTCTCCCTATACCGGTTGTTCAGGATAACACCATGACACCGGACAACACACACGTCACTGTGCTAAAGACAAGGAACATTGCTACAGGGATCGATCAATAATTCCCTACACTACAAGCCAAATTCTGCTCACGGGGATGGTCAACTTGTTCCCTAATCCTAGTCTATATTCTCCATGCTCAATATAAAATAGCCACCTGACCCAATCATGCTGGTAAGTGTGCAATAAAATAATGCTAATGGGAGTTAGTGGTTCCCCACTAATGAGTCCTCGTAAAATGAGCCAATCAGGTATATGAACTCATTTCATTAATGAAGTGAGGGATCTTCAACTGAATCCATGAACGATTACTCTCTGAAATAAATTCCTTACTTGGAATATCATCACTGACTTGAGCGTCGGAGAATCTTTGTAGGTGACACCACCATTCGCCCACTTCAACGCGTTAGGTCGGTGTGAAGGATCTCCAGGACGCCCAATCCGCTCTCCTCACTCAAGGACAATGGATATTTACACCGGATACTCATACATCCGGTCTTCCACACAGTATTTGCATACTATTTGTGATTAACTTGAGTCCGGATCTCTAGACCCCGGTTCAGGACAGATCATTGGCACACCCGGTGGGACCCGATAAAGTTATTCCCATATCCTTTGAAAGAGCAAGTAATCCACAATGGAAGGCGAAGCACAAGAAATCGTGGAGAATCAACCTGAAGGCAGAACCAACCCCAACGTCTTCAGGAAACTCAACTTTGATTCTCATGGGGGTAGATCAAAGAAGATAGTAACAGTATCTAATCCTGATCCTCGTGATGAGCTGATCAGTCAACTCCAAAGGGAACTCGCTGAATTACGAAGAGAAAAAAGGCAAAGCGAGGATAAGGAGTCATCTCGCACAAGAGACACTCCCCATACAACTGATGGTGAAAAATCCACCACTCTTCAATACTCAAATATCCCTACGTTTGAGAGGAGAGAACAGACTCATGATTCTGAAGATAGAGCTGCCCGAGGGAAGAGGGAGTCAACGACCGCACCGCCAGTGTCTTACAAGCTAAAGGTTCCTTTTTCAAGGAGACTTATGAGCATCCACATCCCCAAGCACCTTCAAACTACTCAGCCACTTTCCATTGGAAAATACAATGGTGAAACTGATCCTACTAAGCACCTTGATGCTTACGTATTTGAAGCCATGTACTTGGGGGCTGATGAAGATGTGATGTGTCGAATGTTCCCTCGAACATTATCTGAGGAGGCCCTCGGATAGTTTAAAGGTTTACCTTCTGGATCCATAGATTCTTGGGCTGAAATGGCAGCTACTTTTGAGACTCACTTTGTCATCTCTAGAGATGTGCCCAGGACATCTCATACCTTGGCTCAGATTAAGCAAGGTGAAAACGAAGGCTTAAAAGATTTCTTGAAGAGGTTCTACAAGGAAGCAGCCCTGGTTCCTAACCTCACAGAGTCTATTAAGCTGCATATCGTTATTGAGGCGTTGCAGCCAGGATCAGCTTTTGCTCTCTCATTAGCGAAAAGCCCTCCTGTAACTTTTGAGGAGTTCAGGAAAAAAGCCTCAAAGTACGTGAGTATAGAGATGCACTTGGAAGCCATAGCTGCAAAGAAAAAGCCATCAACACCACCTTCCCAAACCCAGAAGGGTAAGGAGAAAGCGAGGCCAGAACGCATGGAGAGGCCATTCACCAATCCCAAAGTTAATAACCACTCTCCTCGACCTCGAGAAAGGCATGTTAATTCCTTCAGCCATTATGCACAACTATCTGCCAAGCCATCTCAGATTTTGAGAGAGGTCGGATGGCCAGCTTTTAGCATCTATGGCGTTAGAAGGCCAGCCCCCATGAAAAGACCAGGGAATCCCCGTAAGTACTGTGATTTTCATGAACAGAACGGTCATTCCACTGATGAATGCCAAGCTCTAAAGAACGCAGTTGAAACGCTAATTAGAGAAGGCAAGTTAAAGCAATACCTGTTCAAAGAGAAATCCTTTGACAGAGTAGAGCGGAATGAGAAAAGAGAAAGGGATCCAGACGACGGGGATGATAATAACCGTAATCCGGTCAGAAAATTCTCTGCTTCAGAGAAACAAAAGGGTGTGATGACTGATGAAATAGCATACAAAGATAGCATGCCTCAGCAACAGCGTCAATTGCCGGCGTGAAGTCATTGACATGATTGCTGGAGGATTCGCTGGAGGAGAAGCTTCAATTACAGCTCGTAAGAATCATCATAGAATGATTCTGTCTGTGCAAGGGAAAGTCAAAGACAATCGCCCTTACAGAGGTGGGATTGAGGCTCCAACAATCTCTTTCTCCGATGAGGATTTTGGCCCAACCATTCCTGGTGGTGACGATGCTGTGGTCATCACTGCAGTGATAGCCAACAAGGACGTCCGAAGAATCCTTGTTGACCAGGGAAGTTCTTGCGATGTTATTTTCTATAATTGCTTTGAAAGAATGGGTTTTAAAGACTCAGACTTACAGCCTTATACGCAGGAACTAACAGCTTTCAACGGAGCAAAGCAATCGACTAAAGGGTATCTTGATACCCTTATTTCGTTTGAAGGCAAACCAGGGGCCAGAACGGTTAAATCCCGAGTGCTGGTGATTGATGTCAAATCACCATTTAATGGCATCATAGGCCGCCCCACACTAAATACAATAGAGGCAGTTGTATCAACCCCACATCTCCTTATCAAGTTCATTGACAAGGATAATGCTGTTTCATCTATCCGGGGTGATCAAGAGATGGCTAGGTACTACTACAACCTAAGCCTCAACATGACAAAGCTGGACGCCTCCAATAAAAAGAGGAAACTCAATGATGCTGGAGCAGCCGCTGGATCTGTAAGCCTTGTCGACCTGGACCCTAGGGCGGATTTGAACATTGATCCGTCCAACCCATTAAAGCCCACATCGGATGGAAGTTCCAGGGACATCGTCTTGGGAGATTCTCCAGAAAAGATCACCCATATTAATGACAAGCTAGATACAGAAATGGAACAGCGACTACTGACACTCCTGCAAGAATTTAAAGACCTCTTTGCATGGACTGCAGCCGATATGCCTGGCATAGACCCTGCTTTCTGCTGTCATAAATTATCCGTCTATCCAGAGACGAGACCGGTTGCCCAAAAGAAAAGGAGATTGGGCCCAGAGAAACAGAAGGCAGCTTGCCAGCAAACTGAGGAATTGCTGAAGGCCGGATTTATCAAAGAAATCCGTTATTCCTCTTGGCTCTCGAATGTGGTGATGGTCCGTAAGTCCAATGGTAAATGAGAATGTGCATTGACTATGTGGACCTCAACCGTTGCTGCCCAAAGGATCCTTATCCTCTTCCTAATATAGATCGGATGGTAGATGATTCCTCTAGTTATCAATACCTAAGTTTTATGGATGCTTATTCAGGTTATAACCAGATTCCGATGTGCGAAGAGGATCAAGAAAAGACAGCTTTCATAAATGATCGTGGTGTCTTTTGCTATACAGTTATGCCCTTTGGCCTGAAAAACGCTGGGGCCACTTACCAACGCATGATCAACAAGGTTTTTGAGGGTATGCATACCAAGCTTGTTGAAGTGTACATCGATGATATAATAGCCAAGACACTGGTTGGAGGCGATCATATTGAAGACCTACGCCAAGTATTTACCCGCTTGAGAGAATTTAACATGAGGCTAAACCCAATGAAATGCACTTTCGCTGTCCCCGCTGGGAAATTCTTGGGTTTCATGTTAACTCAACGTGGTATTGAAGCCAATCCAGGGAAGTGCCAAACGATTCTAGACATGCAGAGTCCAAAGAATCTCAGAGAAATCCAATCCCTGAATGGCAAAGTAGCAGCTTTGGCACGGTTCATGCCTAAAATGGCTCACAGATCACTCCCTCTATATAAAATACTAAAAAAATCCAAGAAATTCAAGTGGGGACAGGAACAAGAGAAAGCATTCCAAGAGATTAAGGAGGTGTTGTCCAAACCTCCCATTCTCACAAAGCCTGACCCCGAGGACACACTCATCCTATATTTGGCTATTTCAGATGAAGCTTTGGGCATTGCCTTGATAAAAGAAACTCCCGATGGGCAGAGACCGGTCTATTTCACTAGCAAAACCTTATAAGGTGCTGAGATCCGGTATCAAAAAATCGAAAAGGCCGCCCTTGCTGTTGTTTGGGCCTCTCGACGACTACGTCCGTACTTTCACGCCCATCCAATCATAGTGAGAACGGATTTACCACTCCGCTCTGTTTTAATCAAGCCCGATCTCGCTGGGAGGATGATCAAATGGTCTATTGAACTCTCTGAGTTTGATATATCCTATGAACCCTGAAGCACTATTAAAGCTCAAGTCCTGGCTGATTTTATTGTGGAAATGACAGGGACTGATCCAGATTCCCCTCGTGTCCATTGGACCATTTACGTTGATGGTTCATCGAACCAAAGAGGCTCTGGAGCAGGTGTAGTTCTAGAAAGTGATGACGGAGTACACCTGGAAATCTCCCTTCACTTTAATTTCAAAACATCCAACAATCAAGCTGAGTACGAAGCTTGTTTGGCTGGACTGAGAGCTGCAATTGACATCGGAGCTTCTCAGGCGACGCTCTGCAGCGATTCACAACTGGTGATTTCACAAATCTTAGGAGATTATCAGGCTCGCGAACCTCAACTCCAATTATACTTGAACTGTGTCAAGGAGTTGAGAGAGAAATTCTCGAAAATGGAATTCAAGCATGTTCCACGCGAAGAGAATACTAGAGCGGATATACTCTCTAGATTAGCAAGCACCAAACGACCAGGTAGCACCACTACGCTGGTTCAAAGCACACTAACGTCGCCCAGCATTCCTCTTTTCCCTTCTCTAAATGCCATAATGACAAACTCCCTTTATGGAGACACATGGATGGCCCCTTACATCCGTTATTTGGCTGATGGACAGCTACCTACGGATGAGAAGGAAAAGACAAGAATAAGGAGGGAATTACCATACTTCACCATGATCGACGGTAATCTTTACTGAAGGGCGCTCTCCGTGCCCTATTTGATTTGTCTCAAAGAGAATGAGGTGCAAGACGTAATGGAGGAAGTGCATGAAGGACAATGTGGACACCACGCCAGAGGAAGAAGCTTAATGCGAAAAATCCTCAGGGCTGGATACTGGTGGCCCACGATGAAGCAAGACTCCATTGACTTCGTAAAAAAATGCGACGCTTGCCAAAAATTCTCTAATCTTCACCACACACCGGTGGAAGAACTCTTCATATCCGCTGTTCCATGGCCCTTCTACCAATGGGGATTGGATATTCTGGGCCCCTTTCCAACTGCCCCTGGGGGCATCAAATATCTCATTGTAGGGGTCGATTATTTCACTAAGTGGATAGAAGTAGAGCCGGTGGTACATATTACTTCAGCCCGAACTCGTCGTTTCATGTATGAAAACATTATAACACGATTCGGGGTCCCAGCACGGGTTGTCACAGATAATGGCACCCAATTCACGGATAGAAAATTCACAGATTTACTCGAAGGGTTAGGAATAACCCAAATATTCTCATCCGTCGAACATCCCCAAACCAACGGCCAAGCTGAAGTGGCCAACAGGGAGGTGCTGAAAGGACTAAAGAAACGCCTTGGTGAAGCCAAGGGCGGATGGACAGACCAGTTGTGTCACGTCTTATGGGCATATCGAACAACGCCCCATTCTTCCACCAATGAATCCCCATACCGCCTGACATATGGGGTAGAGGCAATGATACCCGTGGAATTGCAAATTGCTTCCACTAGGGTCAAATACTTCTCTGAAGAAAACAATAACGCTAACTTGGCATCAGAAATGGATGTCATACAAGAACTCAGAGAAGATGCATTCATCAGAGATCAGGCTATCAAAGCCAAAGTTGCTCTCCGATACAACAAACGAGTCCAATCAAGGACTTTTAACGTCAGAGATTTGGTTTTGAGGAAAGCAAGTATAGGGAACAAATTTGCTCATCAAGGCAAACTAGCCCCAAACTGGGAAGGCCCATACAGGGTATCCGAGGTTGCTGGTAAAGGCTCTTACCGCCTTGAGAACCTTGATGGCACTCCAATCCGAAATAAGTGGAACACCCAAAACTTGCGCATCTATTATAGCTAGCTGCTGGAGCGATACATACTCTCCTACCCTCATTTTAAATTGAATACTGGAGACATTATTTTCCCAGCTACGCTTTCATTGTAATTCTTATTTTTGATTTAATAAGAACCTCTCACAACAATTTAACTCTTTCGAGTTTTTCTTATGCTATGATTTTCAGTTTATTTGGCGTACAGAAGCATATTCAGGACGGATGATCTCAACTACCTATTTTGTAGTTGACGATGTAACTCCTCGAATATGTGCAGCGTACAAGAGCATACTCAGGACGGATGATCTCAATTACCCATTCTGTAATTGACGATGTAACTCCTCGAGTATGTGTAAGAAACTGAAGGCCCAGATTGTAGGATTAAACCGAACTCTGGGTACGGTTAGTAAGTTTGGCTGAACACCGGTGAAGACCTGGGCTGTAGGATTAAACTGAACCTCAGGAAATGGGTTGTAGGATTGAACTGAACCCCATTCCAAGAACGGTAAAAGGGTAAAACCCAACACCGTATTGAAGGCTTGGGCGCAGTAAGCTGGTTCTTCTTCAAGACCACGCTGAACCCCAAGTAACGGGCACAGTAGGTTCAGGATTATCCCTGATCTGAACCCCGTGTTGAAGGCTCGGATTGTAGGATTAAACCGAACTCTGAGTATGACTAGTAGGATTGACCGAACGTCGGTGAAGAATCGTCAATGGGTAAAACCAAAGACCGATTAAAGGAGTGGATTGTAGGGTTAAACCGAACTCCAAATACAAGTAAGTTATACTGAACTCCAAATTGATACTCTCTTTTGAAGTTCCTTATTTGGGAGTTTTATAGCTTTAAATTCTGAATCATCAATTCTTCAGTCAGAGATGCTCAATTGAAACCTGACACATGAACTCCGACCCAAAAACAATTTATTCGGGTATGCCACAATCCTAGGCATATTCACCCGAAACCTTTCAGTCGGAAATATTTACATTTGGAATTATCAAACAAAGGGATTTCTACTCGAAGTCCTCACTCTTAAGAACTCTCACGTGAAAGTATCACTCAGAGTTTGTTCAAAGTACTGATCACCCAATAATACTGGGGGACAGTATCAGCAGTTTAACGAATATTTTGGGGAACTAACTCTTAGTGAAACGTTCTCACAATCATTTCCTCTCAAGAATTAACTTTTCAAGCCGTTCTCATGACAATAGCATTTTCACTCACAACGGCAATCCATACTATGTTATTTACGACCAAAAGGCTCGATTTTCAAGAAGCAAGATACGCTTTCTACCAGGCTTTTATATCAAATTGTTCATACTTGACAAAAAGATACTCTATATTTTCTGTCAAATCAAGTCTTTGGCTATCAAAACGCCTATACATGAAAAACGATAGTTATATGTCTCTATCCGTTCTTCATCCTGCATGTAAAAATCCGGAATGATTCAATACACATGCAATCCTTCTATTAAAGTTATTTTCAACTAAATAAGCTTATAAAGGCAAATGGTTCTTTTATTGATCAAATGGAAGATTACATGAAGAAATTCGTTTAGTAATCCGGAGCTGATCCCGGAACACAGCGCATTTGAATCAATAAAGACAAAGACAGGGAAGGCATTATTTCTTCTGACTTGTATCTCCTTCCTTCTTTTTGCCTTTACCTCCGGCCTTGCCTTCATTAGCACCAGAGCTAGTTCCTTCACTTCTAAGCTTCAGAAGAGAAGGTCCCATTGATTGGCCTTCAGGTAGAGGAGCAAACTCGTAAGGGGTGTTAGGCGGATCCTCCTGACGGTCATTAACAATGGCCACCAGTTTTCCTTGGTGAAACTCATAGAACGGATCGATACCGTTTAGATTGAGTTCAACTTTAGGATTCCGGTATTGAATTTGACGAACAGCCAGTCCGAAGGATTCCTTGACTGCTTGGTCACAGATACCTACAGCCTCATCCAAATCCGCCTTCAAAGTTTTGATTTCGTCAGTCGAACCCGCCAACTTTAAAAGCAACTCCTTTTCCTTACGCGACCAGTCTTCTGCTCCTTGAGAGTAAACGACCTTAGCCTCCTTCAATTCTTTTGCTAATTTGGCCGAGTGTTCTTTCTCTGTACAAAGACCGGCAAGGAGGTCGGAATTGATTTTCTTCTGGTCAAGTACTTTGACCTCCAGCTCCTTGGCAAGATACTTCAGTCTAGCAATTTCCTCATCCTTCTTATATCCTTCCTCTTTGGAAGCCTCTAATCTACTTTCTAAACGGAGGATGTTTGCCTTATCCTTAGCAGCAGCAATGCTAAGGTCGTTAACCTTGCCAACTAATGAACTGAGCCTTTCATTATCTTCCGAAAGCTTGCGAACTGACTTTAGAAGACCGGATAACTCTGCTAAATGTTTCTGTCCGGCATTGCAAGCTTTGATTACTTCTTCGCTCTCCAATGAAGGCCTCAGCTTGTACGGAGATTCAGGAACGCTCTCAGGAACAGAACCCTCATATACAAGGTATTGAGCAAGACCAGAATTACCTTCAGGAGGGCAGGGAGCTTTAGGTGCAAAGTAAGTTGTTATTGGTTTTGCACCAAAAGTAATCACGTTGTCAGGGGCATCCGGAGTGTGCCCTTCCACCTTTTTTCCTTTAGAAGGCTCCGGATCAGCAGCCCCTTTCGAAGTTTTTGGTTTCTTGGGAGAAGGTTGAGGGTCTGAGGTCTTGGAGGAATCATGCTTTGTCCTTTTCTTTCTCTCTCTGACCTTCACAACGGCAACCTCAGAGGCCAGATTTTCAGACCCGCCCTCAAGTAAGGGGATATCGTCACCAGCAGACGAAGTCAAAATTATAGTCTCAGTAGTAGCCTTCTTTGAATTCCGTTTTGCCTGAATGTCGTTCTCAGCCGCAACGGAATTCTCTCCTACTTTGAGTCCTTTCAGCTTATTCATCTCTGACGACTTGGTCTCGATTTCAACTGCAAAACCAAATAACACAATTGGAGATCAAGGATTTCAAGGCATGATATAATAAAGCATGAAAAATGACAGGAAAATTACGTAAATATTCCTCGCGGGTAGACTTCGATCCTAGTAAACGCCTGCAGGAGAAAAATTGGTGCGAGGCGGTGTAGGATTGAAGAGCGGAAAGAACAGAAACCGAAGATGGGCTCAATTCATCTTCCTCAGTGTAGTACGCCTGGGAGGTTAATAAGAAATGCTCATGCGTCCAGGCCACTGGGAATTTCGGAATCCCGTCTTCAGTTAACCAAAAAACTGGTTCGTCAGGATGGACGCTGATCTTTGTAAAGTAAGATTTGAATGAATGACCATCAACTTTGGCGGAGTTAGTGTACGCCTCAAAGTTGATGATCTTGGAAAGAGTCCGGAGGAATATCAAGCTCACTCCCCCCTTCTCCTTATTCACACGGCGGACCACTTGGGAAAAATAAAAGAGCATAGCCACCGTCGGTTTAAAGTTGAAGTGCTCCCCAAGCACTTCAAGAGAACGGACCAACCCCCATCCGTTGGGGTGAAGCTGCGAAGGGGCGCAGTCCAAGAATCTCAGAACCCCCATCTGAAACTCTGTGAGGGGGAAGCGCACGCCTAGATTCAGAAACAGAAAGTCATACATATATATAGACCTTTCGTCCGGTGTATGACATATCCGATCTGATGGAAGCAGAGCTAACACCATAAAGCACCGTTTGTACTTATCCTTCTTGAAAATCGTAAAACGCAGTTCCAGCTCCGCTCCGTCCTCCCGAGCGTGGACGGATGGTGTTTCACGGAATTCCTCAGCCACCCAGCTGAATGGGCGCTTCTGTTGGAATTTCACCTAATCGATCCGGTGTGCGACTACATTGCACAGTCCAGAAGCTGTCTTCATTATATACTGCTGAGAGGGTGCTTCCCCACCAGATGTTCTTCCCCCAGTTCTCTTCTTCACTGCCATTGTAAAAGCCTTCACGCTACGGTAAAAATCCACATCGTCAGAGAGATACAAATCAGCACTCTCAGCACTCTCACTAGAGGAAGATTCCGAAGAGGGTATTATCACCCTTCGCCTTTGATACGGCGACGCCTCCCTCTCTGGATATTGTGGCTTCGATTGGAAGATCACTGGGATCCTCCCACCAAGAACTGTGGGGTTTCGAGTTAAGGCCCTTCCTCCTCTTCCCCTAGGGCTAACACCACTGAAGCTAAAACCTTTCCTAGACATTTACAGATACTGAAAGAAGACACAGAAAATGGAAGGAGAATGGTTACCTAAGAATGAAGGAGGATAGTGAATTAAAATTCACAGAGGTAAACACGAAAATCTTCTCGAAACTTTTGCAGAGGTTCGTCGAGGGAGCAAGAAGAAGTGATTACTAGAATTGCCAAATATGTCTTTTTTAGGGCATGAAAACTCTCAAATACCGATTCAAGCAACCTGTCGTTTACTTTCAAACGACTCTCCGTTTTAATGAATCGAAATCGTCGTTTTTAACCCAAAGGCGCAAAAATGCCATCGTTTCGTCACAAAGCCTTCCAAATGGGCCTATTAAATCCAAATCCTAGGCCCACCAAGTTCCTGTGTGACGGTTATTAAGACATGCGCATTTAACGCAATAATGGCTCGCCCACGTGAGTAAAGGCATTAAATGTCCAATCATGAGAAACGTGGCCACCATTACCCGAATACCAAGGGTTGCAAAATTCGATAAACTTCTGAGATTCTCATTGCTCTATTCCGCCCTCAAGCGTTTCATCACAACGGAACCTTGTTCCCAGAGCGGATATTTACACACCAGTACAATTCCGAAATCCAGATGTACTACGGTCGATATAGCTCATATGAGCAAATCTACTAATTGCTCACATCAGCTAGGGGGCTAGTAGAGTATACTACTGATATCTGATTTCGGATACGAAAATTGAGCACTCAATCCATACAATTGAGAAGCACTCACACAATCCGTTCTCCTATGATTGGAAAAATGTCTCCAGGACGGATGATCTCAATCACTTATTCTGTGATTCGATGATGTAACTCCTGGTATGAACAATTCCAATCATCACTCTAGGACGGATGATCTCAATCACTATTCTGTGATTCGATGATGTAACTCCTGGTACGAACAATTCCCATCATCATTCTTATGATGGAAGCTTTTGAAAATTGAGAAGCATTCACACAATCCGTACTCCTATGATTGAAAAAATGTCTCCAGGACGGATTATCTTAATCACTTAATCTGTGATCTGACGATGTAACTCCCGACGTTGTGTACTTGTCCAGGACGGATGATCTCAATCAACTATTTTGTGATCTGACGATGTAACTCCTGGCGCCATACACATCTCAAGGACGGATGATCTCAATCACCTATTATGTGATCTGACGATGTAACTCCTGGTGCCGTACACATCCTCAAGACGGACGATCTCAATCACCTATAAAGTGATTCGATGATGTAACTCCTGATACAAACAATCCCCATCATCATTCTTATGATGGAAGATTTTGAAAGTTAATCCGTGCTTTCGCTCTCAAGTGGTATTCTCCAGGACGGATACTCTTTATCACCTATTCTGTGGTACAATGACGTAACTCCTGGCATAGACAAACTCCCATCATCATCCTTATGATGGAAGGCTCAAACACCACTTTCTTACACCTTTACAGTTCCCCAAACTTGGAACAATATTCTTACAATAGACGACATTGTTTTCTCCAGTGAGAATAACATGAATTAAGAACAGTCATCCGTCCTGTTACACTATTTTACTAAACAACGGATCGACCCCTCTTTTCCCCAAAAGAATTAAGGACCATGCCCTAAAGACAGGCACCTTCTTCTTAACACACACTTGGGGACATGTATATATTTATCCGTTCTAAATTCATTTGTTGTTTAATCTTCCGAGGCAATTATTTCAGTTCGACCTCAAGGTTAATCATACAGAACGGATTAACAACGACTTAAATATACATGAAATGTTAAAGACAAATTTCTTAAATGAATTTTATTCATAAAGGACGAAATTACACAATCGTGCAAAACCGGAGTTGATCCCGGTACACAACTTGACATATAAATAAAAACAAGACTACGGAGGAGGAATTTACTCTTCAGCTTTCTGTGCTTCCTCAACTCCAGGCTCTTGTACCCCTTCCTTTGGGGTCTCCTCAAGAATTTCCCCTCCGGGAGCCTCAATTCCTTCCGCAGATGAAGGAACCTTAGACGTAGGAAAGACGAAATCCGGTCCCATACTTTGACCCTCAGGAAGAGGAGGCAAACTGTATAAGGACGTCGGAGGATCTTCATGACGACCATCAACCACTGCGACTAACTTTCCTCCATGGAATTCATAGAACGGATCCATTCCATAGAGGCTAAGTTTAGCAGTGGGGTTGCGGTAGAAAACTTGACGTATAGCTAGGCCAAAGGATTCTTCAACAGCCTGGTTGCATATATCAACAGCTTCTTGCTTCTCAGCTTTCGCTATAGCCAATTCTTCCTGCAACTTCAACAGCTCCCCACTTGATCCTTCAGACTCCGCTCTCCCAGCCTTCAGTCCTTCGATCTCTAGAAGGAGCTTCTTCTCCCTTTGGGACCACTCCTCAGTAGCAGCTTTGCTTTTATCCTCGAGGTCAACCTGCTTGGCCTGGCTGCTGCGGAGTTCTTCCTTTGCTTTGTTGAGAACTTCCTCCTTCTCTGCCAGCTTGCCTTCCAAGTCTTTGAAGTCACCTTTAAGCTTAAGGTTCTCTCTGTTCATAATGTCTCCAAACTCCTTAGACTTGGCAAGACGGTCTTCCATTAATTTGATTGTGGCTTTGTCTTTCCCTGATGAGAGGTTGAGCTGTTCTAATTTATCACTCAGCTCATCAACCTTATCGACATTGTCAGCCAACTCGCTGAATGAATAAAGCATTCCAGCTAGTTCTGCTAACTGCCACCTTCCGGCCTCACACGCTTCCTTAATTTCTTTAGTACTAAGCGTGGGCCGGAGTTCGTACATCGGCTGTGGAAGAGTTGCTGGAGTTGATCCCCGATATGAGAGGAAGGGGGTAAGAAACGAGGTGGTTGGGTAGGAGATCGGATTTGGCCTAGAAACCCCGGCAACGATTCCCTTATAAAGTCCGGAGGAAACACCAGCTGTTTCCGAGGTTTCTACAGGTTTATCTTCTGGAGTTCTACGCTTCTTGGATGGACCCCCGAATGAATCATTTTTGATTTTTCTCCTCCTCTCAGTTACTGGGGGCTGACCCGTAGTTGCGCCGACATCGGATGAACCGCCCTCAAACAGCGGAATGTCCCCTTCAGCATCCGAAGTCAGGATAATCAACTCAGGACGATCCTTTGTGGAGGGCTTAGGCTTAATTTCATTTTCGCGGGCAATGGATTTACCCGCCGCCTTAAATCCCTTCAACTTATTCATTTCCGGAGTTTCTTGTTCTATTTCACCTGCATGAACAAACACAAGAGATTAGCAACTACGAAATATTCGATATATTTGACAAAGGAGAAAAAGTGAAATAAAATGAGTATTACGTAGATATTCATCCCGGACTCCGCTTGAACTACTTAAAAGACGCCTACACGAAAATACGTTACGACGTGTAGTGTGTGCTTCAAGTGCGAACAATACTTTTGACGACTCGGGAGATAGCTCGGATTGATCAGCGTAATACGCGTGGGAGCTCAAGAGAAAATGCTTATGGGTCCAACTCAGAGGAAATTTGTTAACACCCTCTTCATCCTTCCAAAAGATCGGTTTACTCTTCTTAATAGATATCCGGGTGAAGTAGGATTTAAACGATTTTCCATCAACCTTGGCCGAATCGCTGTAAGACTCAAAGTTTACAAAAGAACAGAGAGTCCGGAGTGTCACTAGGCCAACACCGCCCTGCTTGTTAGCCCTCCGAACTACTTGAGTGTAATAAAACAACATCGCTACTGTGGGCGTGAAGTTGAAATGTTCACCCAAAACTTCTAGAGCACGGATGAGGCCCCAACCATTGGGATGAAGTTGAGAGGGTGCACAGTTTAAAAACCTCAGCACTCCCATCTGAAGTTTGGTTAGAGGGAAACGGACTCCCAAGTAATGAAAGATAAAATCATACATATACACAGAACGGTCATTTGGCACGACGTGGCATATCCGTTCTGTAGGGAGTGGTGCGTATACCCTAAACCACCTTTTCGTTTCTTCTTCCGCATGGAGTGTGAACCTTGGTTGAATCCGGGGTCCTTCCTCATCTGCGTGATGAGAAGCCAAGTCCTTAAATTCACTAGACACCCAGCAGAAAGGCCATTTAGCCTGAAGTTCTTCCCAGTTCAACCTTGAAACAGCGACGCTGTAAAGACCTTCTGTTGTCTTCAAAATGGCATTATCTCCAGAAGTTCCTTCTCCAGTAGCCATTTGAATCGTCTAGATCGAACTCTTTAATCTACGATAAGAAATTATGTCGTCAGAAAGTTGATAATCATTACTCACTTCATCTTTTAAAAAGCGACTACAATTAGAGGACGACTCTGAGAAGGGAAAAGTCACTTTCCACAGCGAGTAAGATCCCCTTTCTGAGTGACATGACTCAGCCCTAGGAAGAATCATAAGGATTCTTCCCCATGACTATTAGGGTTGCGAGAAACTAATCTCCCCCCTAAATAAAGCACATTCTCTTCAAGCGGAAATAACAGACCCAAAATAAGACAAGATTTACAGGGGAAGAAGAAATAATTACCTCAGGTAATGATGATGAAGATGAAGAATGAAAAAAGTCTCGTAGAGCAAGCGACGAACTTCCTTGCAAAATTTTTGCAGAATGTTGTTAAGAAATCAGAAACGAGTGAAACCCAGAATCCACTAAGTGTTTCTTTTATAAGAAACGAAAAGGTTCGGTTACACACTCTTGAAGTTGTGTCATTCTCGACTAAACGCATTGGTTCATAAGTGAAACGACACAACCGTTCCAAATTCATGGGTGCCAAAACAATAGCAATTCGATGAAGGGCCTATCCGCTAGGCCCAAAAGTTTCAAAAACTTTAGGCCCATTAAGCCCTAAACGACGGTTATTGAGATTTCCATCTCAGACGCAATAATTGCTTATCCACGTGTTTAAAAGCATTTAATGACTAATCATGCAACGCAATTCGCGCTTTACAGCCGTTACGCAAACTTCAAGAGCCTTCAATTCCAGTAAACTCTTGAAATTCCCGTATAACAAATCTTTGTCTAAATCCGTTGTGACAACATCAACACACCGGATCTTTTAATCTGAGAACGGTTCTTTGCAAAAATAATAATAAATGCAAAGTACTTGTTATACGCGTAAGCTTACCGATATTCAGACCTCTCGCAGGTTGAGTAGCTTATGTGAACAACCACTCAGTTCCTCACACAAGCTAGGGGACATATGATCCGGTCTCAATACCGATATCCGATCTGCAAGACATATTTCAACGTCTCTGTCAAGACATCAACGTGTAACTGGTGTCATCGGTATACATCCGGACTGTAATTCCGTATCAGGCGTTCTCCCTATACCGGTTGTTCAGGATAACACCATGACACCGGACAACACACACGTCACTGTGCTAAAGACAAGGAACATTGCTACAGGGATCGGTCAATAATTCCCTGCACTACGAGCCAAATTCTGCTCACGGGGATGGTCAACTTGTTCCCTAATCCTAGTCTATATTCTCCATGCTCAATATAAAATAGCCACCTGACCCAATCATGCTGGTAAGTGCGCAATAAAATAATGCTAATGGGAGTTAGTGGTTCCCCACTAACGAGTCCTCGTAAAACGAGGACTTCAGGTATATGAACTCATTTCATTAATGAAGTGAGGGATCTTCAACTGAATCCATGAACGATTACTCTCTGAAATACATTCCTTACTTGGAATATCATCACTGACTTGAGCGTCGGAGAATCTTTGCAGGTGACACCACCATTCGCCCACTTCAACGTGTTAGGTGGGTGTGAAGGATCTCCAGGACGCCCAATCCGCTCTCCTCACTCAAGGACAACTGATATTTACACCGGATACTCATACATCCGGTCTTCCGCATAGTATTTGCATACTATTTGTGATTGACTTGAGTCCGGATCTCTAGACCCCGGTTCAGGACAGATCACTTATGATGCATGAATGCCTTTAATTCTTATTACCATTTAACATACCATGATATCCATATTTCCAAAACCTCTTGGAGAATACAAGTCTTCAAGGGACACAACACATAATAATTCACAGAATCATGGATTTACTGTTTCAACCACATATGTCAATAACCAAAAGGCATTCATGTACATATAAATTAATTTCGTTATTCATAATTATTCACTACCACAATATTCAAATTGTATGATACTCAACAGCATTCATAATAATTCATAATCACTCAAGAATTCAATAATAAATTATTACTCATAGAGAAAATATCATTTTTATCCATAATAACCATCATTAGTAAATTTCAGCATTTCCAAACAGCAATATGCGTTAGTAAAACAGTCATAATATGAGCAAATCAACTCCTTTTTAGGTGATTCCACTTTCTGTAGTTCAATAACATAATTGTCTACAACTTTCATGAAGAACAAAATTTCAAATTCCGAACAGAAATATCAATTATTCACGAAATACCACACTGCCTCAGGGTGAGTTTTTCAAAACGTACATATGTTAGTAATTTCAGTGTTTCTGGAGTTACAAAAATGATTTTAACATGAAACTAGTTCTAAAATACTCTTAACATAATTATCTACAACTTTCATGAAGACACCAACAACTAATTCATACCACAAAATTCCCAGTATGGAAAACAAGATTCGGATTTCATAGTTAACAGATTTGCATCATGAACATACTTCTGTATTTTGAGCATAACTAGAGCTACAAGCATCTTTTTAACTTGAAACCACTTTCTATAAATCTCTAACATGTATATCTACAACTTTCGTGCAGACATCAGAGGCTGATTATGCATGTATAATTCCCAGAATATCAAAATATGCATAGAACATAGCTTAAACATTTCACTCGGTCATGCTGTAGTATTTTGGCTATAACTTTTGCTATACATATCCAAATCAGTTGAATCAGGTATCAAAATTCACATAACAAAAAGATCTACAACTTTCATGAAGAAGTCAGAGTCAAATTCATACGTTTTCAGCTTCAAACTTAAGCAACAAGATACAAAATTAAAACTGGAATCCTAGAACAGCATACAACTCTACCCATTTCACAAATATTCACAACCCTGTCCCCTCTTACTTGGTTTGCCGACTGAAAATGGCCTCTTGCTGTCCTGGCTTCTGTTCGAAGGAGTTATTTAGAAAGGAAGGAAATTGAATGAAAGATATTTCACTAGCTTTGTTCTAATCCGTTCTGGTTTAGCAAAAATGGCAGGATTAATAATGCAAGAGAAGTGGGGAACATTAGTTGAAGGATTAGGTGGAATAATGAAGCCTTTTGACTCCTTTTCAGAGTCAGCTTTGCATTGATTGGAATAAAATATTAAAAAGTATTATAATGGATGTACTTTCCCCTGTGATTGGTTCATTATTCCACTTATTTTTGGATTCATGTGATTAAGTGGGCTAATCACTAGCTGAAGTGGAATTAAAAAAATTGCTCAGTGTTGAATGATTTGCAGAGGTCGGTATGGCGTGAGGGCGGTATTGAGTATGAAGGGCGGTGTTGAGTGTGAAGGGCGTTGTTGAGTGTGAAGGGCTGTATTGAGTGTTTCTTAAGAAATATCCATGTCCTAAAAGACGTTCACGTTACTCCGCCAAGGCATTTGACCTCGTCAATGCTTATTACTCCGCCAAGGCATTAGTTGACATCCGATCTTCTTTGAAGTCTTGAAGTCATCCTAACCTTGGAGGTCAGAACGGATCAGAAGTGTTCCTTCCGATCTCACTCAGCTGACTCCTCTTCCTTCATCCTTTCACTCGGTCAAGTTCTAGTCCGACTGGAACTCTACCAGTCGTGTGAAGAAAAAGGAAAACTGAGTCCCCTCGGTAAATCTCCTGAAACCGACTCCAATCACTCAGTTTTTCATTGCCAAAACCGACTCAACATCAGGTCAGTCATCACTCGGTGATCCACCTCCAAACCGAGTCACCTCAATCAATCTATCACTCAGTAAACTTAATACAACACTGACCATCACTCACTCAAACTTCCACTCGGTATCTTTGCCTATTCTCACTCAGAAAATACCATAGCCTCACTCGGATTCACTCGGCTAATCATCACTTAGTCAAGATCAAACCAACTTCTTCAACTACGTTTCACTCAGAGTCCATCAAGTCCATTACTACTCGGAAATATATTTTCCTCTGTACTCCACTCGGAAATGAAAATTCTCAGCGAGTTTTCACTCGGAACTGCAATGTCTGACTATGAGTGACTCGGAAACGAGTCATTCAGAAGTATTTGACTCGAAAATAAGTCTCTCTAATTAATTTAACTTGGCAGTGAGTCACCCCAAGATGTGTCACTCGGATTCTCTCACCCAGAAGTGGTTCTATCAGTTCCACTTCACACATAAGTGTCTCGGGTGCAGGAATTTCACTCGGAATAAACTCACTCGGCCATATTCCATTCGGAAAGCACAACCTTCACTCGGAATTTCTCTTAGTCACTCGGAATTTTCCTTCTTCACTCAGAATTTTCATTCTTCACTCGGACAGAGCCCCTTTTTCACTCTGGAATTCGTTTCTAAGGCATATTTTACCCGGAAAATGGATCTTATCAATACAGGTCTATGTAATTTCTATAATTATACATAAAAAATGGAATTTTTTTTTTGAGTATTATAAACCATCCATAGAGCGTTTTATTCATTGATCAACACTTACAGGCCTTCCATGCTTCATAAATTACATAATTGAACTACTATTAAAGCAGGATGTTACATTTCTCCCACCCTAATAAAAATTTCGTCCTCGAAATTTAACTTAACATACTCCTCAGTGAAACAATCCTGGATACTGCGTCCTCATAGCATCTTCACGCTCCCAAGACAGAGTTACTTCGTTTCCTTGTTTCCATGCAACCTTCACTAGTGGTACGTTCTTGTTTCTCAGACGTTTATTCGATCTTTCTAGAATCTGTGTAGGTTCTGTGGAGATGGTCAGATTTTCTCTAACTTCAATATCATCAGCAGCAATCACGTGAGTGAGGTCTTGTACATACTTCCTTAGTTGTGATACGTGAAACACATTATGCAGGTTTGCCAGGTGAGGAGGAAGTGCAATCTGATACGCCACTGTACCAATCCTCTTCTGGATCTCATATGGTCCAATGAACCTTGGACTCAACTTCTTACTCTTCAATGCTCGACCAATCCCCTTGTGAGGTGAAACCTTCAAAAATACATGCTCACCAACTTGGAATTCAAGTGGTTTCCTCCTCTTATCGTAATAGTGCTTCTGTCTGTCTTGGGATGCTTTCATCTTTTCCCTGATTATTTCTATTTGTTCAGTAGTCTGTTGCACAATTTCAGGTCCTAACGCCAAACTCTCACCAGTTTCTAACCAACAAAGAGGCGTTCGACACTTTCTACCATACAATGCTTCAAATGGAGCCATACCAATACTGCTATGGTAGCTATTGTTATACGTGAATTCTATCAGTGGAAGAAACTGCTCCCAACTACCTCCATGTTCAAGCACACAAGATCGCACTAAGTCTTCCAAACTTTGTATGGTACGCTCTGACTGTCCATCTGTTTGGGGATGATAAGCTGAGCTTAATCGAAGCTTTGAACCCAATTCCTGATGCAAGCTTCCCCAGAATCGAGAAGTGAACCTTGGATCTCTATCTAACACAATACTAGATGGTACACCATGAAGTCTTACGATCTCCTTCACATATAATTGTGCCAATTTTTGTAGAGAGTTCTTCATATTCATTGGGAGAAAATTAGCAGACTTTGTCAATCTGTCTACAATAACCCAGATTGCATCGTTCCCTGAACGTGTTCTTGGTAATCCTGACACAAAGTCCATTGAAATGTCATCCCATTTCCAGACAGGAATCTCCAATGGTTGTAGTTCACCAGATGGCTTTTGATGTTCCACTTTGGCTTTTTGACACACCAGACATGAAGACACATATTCAGCTATCTCTTTCTTCATCCTTGGCCACCAAAAGCTTTTCTTCAGATCTTGATACATCTTGGTTGATCCAGGATGAATGCTCAACATACTTTTATGCGCTTCTTCTAAGATTGTTCTTCTCAGACCAACATCATCTGGTACACAAATTCTGCTTTTGATTCTCCAAATTCCATCTGATCCTTCTTGTAATCCCATATCTTTTCCCTTTGCCTGCAAGTCTCTCAACTCTTGTAATGGCAAATCTTCTTTCTGTCTTTCACCTATCAGCTTCAGAAAATCATTGGTTATCTTCAGAGTTCCCAAGATCAAACTCTTTGAAGATTTTATCTCCACACCCAAGTTCATGTCTCTGAATTGTTCTATCATCTCCATCTCTTTTATCATCAAAGATGCCATATGAATGGACTTTCAGCTAAGTGCATCTGCCACTACATTTGCTTTTCCTGGATGGTACTTCAAATCGAAATCATAATCTTTAAGAAACTCCATCCATCTTCGCTGCCTCATGTTCAATTCCTTTTGATCGAACAAATACTTCAAGCTCTTGTGGTCACTGAACACTTCGAACTTGACTCCATACAGATGGTGTCTCCAGATTTTCAGGGCAAATACTACTGCTGCCAATTCTAGATCATGCATTGGATAGTTCATCTCATGTGGTCTCAATTGCCTAGAAGCATAGGCAACCACTCTTCGTTGTTGCATCAAGACACAACCTAAGCCCATCTTAGAAGCATCACAATAAACCACAAAGTCTTCTTGTGGGTCAGGCAAGGTTAAGACTGGAGCAGATGTAAGCTTCGTTTTTAGTTCCTGAAAACTCCTCTCACATTCTGACGTCCAATCAAAAGGTTGATTCTTTCGGGTTAGACGAGTCATTGGTAGGGCAATTTGAGAAAACCCCTCAATGAATCTCCGATAATAACCAACTAATCCCAGGAAGCTTCGTATCTCAGTGACTGTAGTAGGTCTCTCCTAGTTCGTTACAGCTTCAATTTTAGAAGGGTCCACAGACACTCCTTCGCTTGAGATTACATGACCTAGAAACTTTACTTCCTTCAACCAGAATTCACATTTTGACAACTTGGCATACAACTGTTTCTCTTTCAGAATCTGTAATACCACTTGAACATGCTTTTCATGTTCCTCCCACGTCTTAGAATAAATCAGAATGTCATCAATGAAGATAATAACAAACTGATCTAAGTATGAATGGAATACTCGATTCATGTAATCCATGAATACAGCTGGGGCATTGGTTACTCCGAAGGGCATCACAAGATACTCGTAATGGCCATAACGTGTTTTAAAAGCTGTCTTTGAAATATCCTCAGACTTGACATGAATCTGATGGTATCCCGATTGTAGATCAATCTTGGAAAATACAGTAGCGCCTCTCAATTGATCTATCAAATCATCAATTCTGGGCAAAGGGTATCTATTCTTCACCGTCAATTTGGTCAACTGACGATAATCTACACATAATCTCATGCTTCCATCTTTCTTCTTGACAAGTAATACTGGCGCTCCCCATGGCGACACACTGGGCCTGATAAAATGCTTCTCTAATAACTCTTCAATTTGCTCCTTTAGTTCTGCCAGTTCAATAGGTGACATGCGATATGGAGCCTTAGATATTGGTTCTGCTCCTGGAATTAAATCAATTGAGAATTCTATCTCACGTTCTGGAGGTAAACTTGAGACATCCTCAGGAAATACTTCAGGAAATTCAGAAACAACTGGCATCTCAATTGCTTTAGATTCACCATCTCCTTGTGAAAGAGTAAACAAGGCAAATAATTGGCTTTCACCTTGTAAGGCAAAGAGTTTGAGATTGTCAGAAGTAAGATTTTCTTCTGATGGAAGTATCACAGTTTTGTTATGACAGTCCACCAAGACTCGATTTGCCGATAACCAGTCCATCCCTAGGATTACTTCCAGATCCTTCAGAGGTAAACAAACAAGATCTACTAGAAAGTTTTTACCTTCTATGAGCATAGAACATTCGTTACACACCTTAGTAGTCCTAAGTTGTGTACCGGTGGGAGTGGAAACAATCAGATCATATGTCATAGGCTTCACAGGTAATTGAAGGCGTCGAACACACTCATCAGAAATAAAATAATGTGTAGCACCAGAATCAAATAACACACATAAGATTGTACCATTGATTTCACACTTACTTTGTACGAGGTCATCAGCTTGGTCTGCCTCTGAACCGCTGATGGCAAAGACTCTCCCAGTTGTTGATTGTAACCTCTGGTCTGTTGACTCCCTGTTCTGTCTTGGAGGTTGAGCCGCTCGTGTGTTTCCTCCACGACCTCCCTGAAAGTTAGAGCCTTTTTGATTATTTATAGTGTTGTTGTCGTTGTTTTGTCGGTTCTGCGGGCAATTTGGACTGATGTGTCCTTTCTGATTACAACGATAGCAGGTAACCTCTCCCAGGTGTCAGGTGCAATCGCGTATATGATGATTACCTCCGCAATTATGGCACTTGATATTCGTATGATTGCTGCATCTTTGGGAAGATGATGATCCTCCCTTGAAACGATTTGGATAGAACGTCCCTCTCCTTTTGAAATCAACTGACTGAGGTTTGAGTTGTTTATTGGCCTTTTCATGTGCCAATCTGGCTTGGTGATTTTCTTCAAAAATTCTGCATTTGTTGATCAGAATAGGAAAACTCTGAATTTCTTGGTACCCTATCGCCTCTTTAATTTCCAGATTAACACATTTCGATTCTTCGGTACCAGCCTGTTGAAAAGGGGGGTAAAAGAGAGATAGTTCTTCAAACTTTGCAGCATATTCTCCAACAGACATTGAGCCTTGTTTTAGCTCCATAAATTCCAGCTCTTTACGGCTTTTCACACTTGCTGGAAAATATTTCTCCAGGAAACAGTCTTTGAAATTGACCCAGTTCAAGTTTCTGTCAGCCTCGATCAAACGGATTCTAGCATGAATCCACCGGTTTTCTGCCTCTTCCACCAACATATAGGTGGCATACTCCACCTTTTCGCATTCAGTGCAGGGCAATGCTCGAAAGATGCGCTCCATTTCCTTGGCCCAAAGATATGCTCCTTCTGGATTATAACCTTATTTGAATTATGAAGGCTTTCTTTTCAGGAAGTGGTCTAACCCATGAAGTCCTCCAGTGCTCCTTGGTTGGTTTTGTCATTCTATGGCTTCAGCTAAGCGGTTGAAAGCTGCTGCCATATCGTTGTTGTTGTTGTTGTTGTTTCTTGCCATCCTACATTCGTAGTTTGGTTTATACTAATTCTAAGGGAAAATATATTGTATTATAACCTAACTATAAATATTCTACAGTTCATCAATTAAGCAATAAATTGTATAACACATTTATCATATTACCAATAATAATCAAACAAATCATTTTGCAATTAATCAGTCAGGCACAAGTCAGATAGTACACACTTAACATGTTATCAAATAAGGAATCGAACATTTCACATATTATATCAAGAAACAGTACATGTCATAGCAATTGGTCCTGAATTTTTTAGAATGCTCTGATACCACCAATGTGACGTCCCGTGTAATTTTCCGAATAAATTTTTCGTGTTTTTTTTTTTAAAAGATCATTTTAATATTCATAAGTTAAATCAGAGTTCGCGTAACGATTGATAATTGCGGAATATTAATCATGTATGCTAGTCGTATATAATAAAATTTATGAAAATATTTGCTTAGCAAAAACAACTTAGAAGTAACAGTACTTAGCATATAATATTTATTACAACTCATTAAAATCAAAGTCCAAGTAATAATTCAAATATTCGTCAATCATGGCATCAATCTTCGTTCTGCGTGGCATTCACTGTAAAAATTGATATAAGAGTGAGACAGAATATAGAATAAGTATAAAATAGATAAAATTGCACAAACACAATCAACAAATCATAATGATATGATGGTTATGCCAGACGAATTCATTTATATTTAATGAGTCTTTAATTAGTCAATGATGTCATGCTGGATCCATTTGGTTTGGTGGGAATACTGCAGTAAAAGGTCTCATAGAGACACCGGTAGGAATTAATACAGTCATGGATCCCTACAGTCCCATGACCAACACATAGGTAGGAATTAATACAGTCATGGATCCCAACAACCCCATGACCAACACATCACAAAAAAAATAGGGCTTTAACTCATCATAGAGTAACCCCCCACCAGGGTAGGCAATCATGGAACCCCTAAATTCCATGGTGCGTCCAAATGCTTATGATGCATGAATGCCTTTAATTCTTATTACCATTTAACATACCATGATATCCATATTTCCAAAACCTCTTGGAGAATACAAGTCTTCAAGGGACACAACACATAATAATTCACAGAATCATGGATTTACTGTTTCAACCACATGTCAATAACCAAAAGGCATTCATGTACATATAAATTAATTTTGTTATTCATAATTATTCACTACCACAATATTCAAATTGTATGATACTCAACAGCATTCATAATAATTCATAATCACTCAAGAATTCAATAATAAATTATTACTCATAGAGAAAATATCATTTTTATCCATAATAACCATGATAAGTAAATTTCAGCATTTCCAAACAGCGACATGCGTTAGTAAAACAGTCATAATATGAGAAAATCAACTCCTTTTTAGGTGATTCCACTTTCTGTAGTTCAATAACATAATTGTCTACAACTTTCATGAAGAACACAATTTCAAATTCCAAACAGAAATATCACTTATTCACAAAATACCACACTGCCTCAGGGTGAGTTTTTCAAAACGTACATATGTTAGTAATTTCAGTGTTTCTGGAGTTACAAAAATGATTTTAACATGAAACCAGTTCTAAAATACTCTTAACATAATTATCTACAACTTTCATGAAGACACCAACAACTAATTCATACCACAAAATTCCCAGTAGTGAAAACAAGTTTCGGATTTCATAGTTAACAGATTTGCATCATGAACATACTTCTGTATTTTGAGCATAACTAGAGCTACAAGCATCTTTTTAATTTGAAACCACTTTCTATAAATCCCTAACATGTATATCTACAACTTTTGTGAAGACATCAGAGGCTGATTATGCATGTATAATTCCCGGAATATCAAACTATGCATAGAACATAGCTTAAACATTTCACTCGGTCATGCTGTAGTATTTTGGCTATAACTTTTGCTATACATATCTAAATCAGTTGAATCAGGTATCAAAATTCACATAACAAAAAGATCTACAACTTTTATGAAGAAGTTAGAGTCAAATTCATAATTTTTCAGCTTCAAAATTAAGCAACAAGATACGAAATTAAAACTGGAATCCTAGAACAGCATACAACTCTACCCATTTCACAAATATTCACAACCCTGTCCCCTCTTACTTGGTTTGCCGACTGAAAATGGCCTCTTGCTGTCCTGGCTTCTGTTCGAAGGAGTTATTTAGAAAGGAAGGAAATTGAATGAAAGATATTTCACTAGCTTTGTTCTAATCCGTTCTGGTTTAGAAAAAATGGCAGAATTAATAATGCAAGAGAAGTGGGGAACATTAGTTGAAGGATTAGGTGGAATAATGAAGCCTTTTGACTCCTTTTCAGAGTCAGCTTTGCATTGATTGGAATAAAATATTAAAAAGTATTATAATGGATGTACTTTCCCCTGTGATTGGTTCATTGTGCCACTTACTTTTGGATTCAAGTGATTAAGTGGGCTAATCACTAGCTGAAGTGGAATTAAAAAAATTGCTCAGTGTTAAATGATTTGCAGAGGTCGGTATGGCGTGAGGGCGGTATTGAGTGTGAAGGGCGGTGTTGAGTGTGAAGGGCGTTGTTGAGTGTGAAGGGCGGTGTTGAGTGTGAAGGGCGGTGTTGAGTGCGAAGGGCGGTGTTGAGTGTTTCTTAAGAAATATCCATGTCCTAAAAGACGTTCACGTTACTCCGCCAAGGCATTTGACCTCGTCAATGCTTATTACTCCGCCAAGGCATTAGTTGACATCCGATCTTCTTTGAAGTCTTGAAGTCGTCCTAACCTTGGAGGTCAGAACGGATCAGAAGTGTTCCCTCCGATCTCACTCAGCTGACTCCTCTTCCTTCATCCTTTCACTCGGTCAAGTTCTAGTCCGACTGGAACTCTACCAGTCATGTGAAGAAAAAGGAAAACTGAGTCCCCTCGGTAAATCTCCTGAAACCGACTCCAATCACTCAGTTTTTCATTGCCAAGACCGACTCAACATCAGGTCAGTCATCACTCGATGATCCACCTCCAAACCGAGTCACCTCAATCAATCTATCACTCAGTAAACTTAATACAACACTGACCATCACTCACTCAAACTTCCACTCGGTATCTTTGCTTATTCTCACTCGGAAAATACCATAGCCTTACTCGGATTCACTCGGCTAATCATCACTTAGTCAAGATCAAACCAACTTCTTCAACTACGTTTCACTCAGAGTCCATCAAGTCCATTGCTACTCCACTAGTGGAAAAAAAGGATATAATCACGGTTAAAAAAGGCCTTTATTCACGGTTAAAGAACCGTGGTTGTTGAAGCCGTGGTAGTAGATGATGGTCTTTAACCACGGTTAACAACCGTGGTAATAAATCACATCTAACCACGGTTAAGAACAACTGTGAACATAACTTACTATTTATATTCACGGTTATCGAGAATAACCGTGGATATAGATACATTTTTATCCACGGTTGTCCATCACAACCGTGAATATAAGTAGTTTGTAACTGAAACTAAACCATACTTATATTCACGGTTATGATGGACAACCGTGGATAAAATGTATCTATATCCACGGTTGCCCATCATAACCGTGAATATAAGTATGGTTTAGTTTCAGTTACAAACTACTTATATTCACGGTTGTGATGGACAACCATGGATAAAAATGTATCTTTATCCACGGTTAAGGTAGTAACCGTGGAAAAATCTTGTCTTTATTCACGGTTATTGCCATAACCGTGAATAAATGCTGAGGTTTTTTTTTTTAATATGCACTCTGTTTTATCGTTGCCCAACCCTGCATTCAGACAAGCCAGTACAGTATACAGTATGCCACAGAAACACTATGCCGAAAGAATCGTATGTATATATATATATAACAATTTATTTTCTATATCAATTCATAACAACCTAAAAAATAAAAGTATATACAATTAAGTTAAATGTAATCTAATAAAAGTAAACCCTAAATCCTACTACATACATATATAAAAGAATAAATATCCTATATCTAGCTTTGCCTAAGTTCATGGAAGTGTGAGGCCCATTGCCTTCTAACATCATCCACAAGTTCCTTTGGGAAATATGACCGGTCATTAAAGTGCTGCAAACAATACACAAAACAATTAGAACAAAAGCTTTATTTATTACATGAAATTGATGAAATTAGAGAAATTGACACGGTGATGAGAATTACCTCTGTCCATCCATCTACTAAATGATGTTGGACAATGGTCAGCATAGTGTGCATGACGAAATAGCCACACTCAAAGGTACCCTTCTGCCTGTAAGACTACAATGGACATATAGTATGGAATAAGTGAGTGAAACTTTTATCCGTCCACCCGTTTATGGCCTTCAAATTAAACAACCGCAAAACAGCTGATAACCTCGTGAAATTGACGCAGTTTGGATACAACGGCTGCTCAGAGTCTTGACACAGAGTTGTATATACATGAGCTTTCTTAAAACCTTCTACCCCTACATCACGGATCATATCCTCGAGTCGGTCATCCATGTCGACATCGTTGTCATGCATCGGGCTTCGATTTTTAGTCTGAGAGCTGTTACTTGGCACCACCACATCTTCACCATGCCATATCCAACGCGTATAACTACGTAGAAAACCGTCACACAGTAGATGTTCTCGCACCTCTTCCAAGTCTACCCGACGCAGGTTGAAGCATTTAACACAAGGGCAAAAATACTTTCCATTCACCCCCACTGCATTCCTTGCTACGAATTCTATAAATGATTCAACTCCCCCCTCGTACTCCAGACTTAGGCGTGACGCAGAAATCCAACTCCGATCCATACCAACTGTTTACAAGGTGCTATGATCAACCTCACTTTTTATACAAAGGTGGTGGTCCTATACCCATTCAGCATGACAATTATTTTTATACGTCATTCATATATACAGGTTAGGACTTATTTTAAAATTTGATGAAATTTCGGCAGCATTTCGCATTGGTCTCTAAGTACACAAAATGAGAGTGGTCAAATCAAATTCAACCACAACCAAATATGCACCCAGAGAACAACACAAAATACAAGTTACCGAAATTTTATCAAATTTTAAAATAACTCCTAACTTGTACATACTAACAATGACGTATAAAAAATAATTGTTCATCCCAAACTGTCCAAACGGACAATTCAAGATTCAACACAAACGATGACATTAATTGATTTAATGACCATTTGTGTCGAATCTCAAACGGGGAACTACGGTTCACTCATATGCACAACAACTTTCATACTAGTTAACTAGTTAACTAGTATGAGCCTACGAGTTTGCAAGATTGAAAACCACATGCATGCAATAGACAGAAATAACATTATATACGAGCAACCAACAATAACAGCAATAACAATGATGAAGTGAAAATTTTCCATTTAAAAATATCTAACTTGAACCTTATTAGGCCCTGTGTATTCAGAATGTAACATTAAATTGTATAGATCATGTGTGAGGTAACATTAAAAACTTGATGGTAATGACTTTGGTTATTCTAATGGAGAATATGATATATCTAACTTACAATGAAATCTTTTATGATATATCTAACTTAGATCATATTTTTTTTTGGTCGAAGCTTAGATCATTAAAAAAGTTGTTAAAACATTGTTAGTTTGGTTTAAAAAATGGTCAAACAAAAAATCAGTTAAAAATGGTAGAGTTATTAGAATGGGAAGATTTTAACAACTTTAGCTATTTTAACATAGATGCATTGAGTCTAACTAAGTTCAGATTCTAAGTAAGAATTAATTCTAGATTTTAAAGAACATGAATTTTTATTTTGGAGGAGAGCCTGAATTTTATTACTGATACCAAAACAAAACAGCAAAGAGATTGTAGCCATCCATTTCAGTTTCTTGGTCCTATAAAATAATCTTTCAAATGTTATCCCTTCTAAACCATAGAATCAACCAAAGATTAAAAAGTAAAAACTAAACAGAAAATTTGACTATACAGGGGATTACTAGCAAGTGTCAATTGCCGATTACAGTTTACCAAGTTTAACTATACAGTGCACTGTGCAACAGTTTACCAAGTTTATTCTAGTTTATTAAAAAAACATATACCCAAATGTCCACTCGATTCTAGGCATTATAAACTGGTAGGAG
Source organism: Clitoria ternatea (assembly GCA_037962975.1). Lineage (NCBI taxonomy): Eukaryota > Viridiplantae > Streptophyta > Magnoliopsida > Fabales > Fabaceae > Clitoria > Clitoria ternatea. The sequence continues at coordinate 113,813,271 of CM075669.1, forward strand.
TTTACAACTTAACTCAACAGTTTGACAACATAGAGACAGAGACAATGAAATGTTAGCACGATAAAACAAGCTTAACCAAACTTAATCACTAGTACAACATAGAGACAGAGACAATGAAATAGGTTCCACAAACAAGGCAGAGCATAATAACGAAGTACACCAGCAGTGAGCGAAGAAGTAGGGTAATGGAGCACTTACTTGAAAATGGTGCGAAGATGACACGAACGAAAGAAGGAAGAAGCGAGTGAACACGAACAGCAAAGAACAAACTCAAGGAAGAAGACGATAACCAGCGCGAAGAAGAAGAGAAAGTGAAAAAAGAATGAAAGGCGCGGCTTTTGAAGTTTCAGAAAGGATGTATATTCACGGTTCCCCTTGAAACCGTGAATATATTACACATATATTCACGGTTTAACAAACAACCGTGGATAAATGTTAACTATATATCCACGGTTACTATCCCAACCGTGGATAAATATTAAATTTATATTCACAGTTATAGAAACAACCGTGGACATACAGTACCCAGTGATTAAACCCTAAAACCTGAACTATATATCCACGGTTGGAAATACATCCGTGAATATTGACATCTATATATATCCACGGTTAACATCATAACCGTGAATGTATCCATCAATATATATTCACGGTTGTGCACACAACCGTCGATATTACTATATATCCACGGTTGACTTATCAACCGTGAATATATATTGATGGATACATTCACGGTTATGATGTTAACCGTGGATATATAGTTTTCTCTGATTATAACGTTCACCTTATAATTTCAAAAATGCCACCGCGCATGTTTTTATCACTGATCCTCTTCTACCCGTGAATATATCCCCGTTGTTATATCCATTTTTTCCACTAGTGCTCGGAAATATATTTTCCTCTGTACTCCACTCAGAAATGAAAATTCTCAGCGAGTTTTCACTCGGAACTGCAAGTCTGACTATGAGTGACTCATAAACGAGTCATTCAGAAGTATTTTACTCGGAAATAAGTCTCTCTAATTAATTTAACTTGGCAGTAAGTCACCCCAAGATGTGTCACTCGGATTCTCTCACCCAGAAGTGGTTCTATCAGTTCCACTTCACACATAAGTGTCTCGGGTGCAGGAATTTCACTCGGAATAAACTCACTCGGCCATATTCCACTCGGAAAGCACAACCTTCACTCGGAATTTCTCTTAGTCACTCGGAATTTTCCTTCTTCACTCAAAATTTTCATTCTTCACTCGGACAGAGCCCCTTTTTCACTCGGAAATTCATTTCTAAGGCATATTTTACCCGGAAAATGGATCTTATCAATACAGGTCTATGTAATTTCTATAATTATACCCAAAAAATGGAATTTTTTTTTGAGTATTATAAATCATCCATAGAGCGTTTTATTCATTGATCAACACTTACAGGCCTTCCATGCTTCATAAATTACATAATTGAACTACTATTAAAGCAGGATGTTACACTCCGGTGTGTTGATACTATTGAAGCAAACCAAATCATGAAAGATATCCACGAAGGATCTTTTGGAACTCATACGAATGGGTATGCTATGTCAAGAAAAATCCTGAGAGCTGGGTATTATTGGATGACTATGGAAGCAGATTATTTTGCTTACGTACGGAAGTGTCATAAATGCCAGATTTATGCTGATCACATTCATGCACTGCCTTCATCCTTAAATGTCTTGTCAGCACCATGGCCTTTTTCAATGTGGGGTATGGATGTAATTGGGCCCATTGAGCCAAAAGCCTCAAACGGTCATCGTTTTATTCTAGTGGCCATCGATTATTTCACCAAGTAGGTAGTGGCAGCTTCGTACACCAATATGACAAAAAATGTTGTGGTCAAATTCGTCAAGCGTGAGCTGATATGCCGGTACGGCTTACCAAACCAAATCATCACGGACAATGGTACAAATCTAAACAACAAAATGATGGAGCTTTGCGAGAATTTTAAAATCTCCAACCACAACTCCTCTCCATACCGTCCAAAAATGAATGGAGCAGTTGAGGCAGCCAACAAAAATATCAAGAAGATAGTGCAAAAGATGGTAGTAACCTACAAAGACTGGCATGAAATGCTCCCTTTCGCGCTGCACGGATACCGAACCTCAGTGCGAACTTCAACCGGGGCAACGCCATTTTCTTTGGTCTATGGAATGGAAGCTATACTGCCATTTGAAGTAGAAATTCCATCCCTTAGGGTGATCATGGAAGCCAAACTGGAGGAAGCTGAATGGGTCCAGACCAAATATGACCAATTGAATCTGATTGACGGGAAGAGGTTAACCGCCCTTTGCCAGGGACAATTGTATCAAAGACACATGAAGCGGGCATACGAAAAGAAAGTACGCCCCCGACAATTCCAAGAAGGTGATTTGGTCCTCAAGAAGATTTTGCCAATTCAAAAGGACATCCGAGGGAAATGGACACCAAATTACGAAGGACCTTATGTTATAAAGAAGGCTTTCTCTGGAGGAGCCCTCATACTCACCAACATGGATGGAGATGACCTGCCAATGCCTATAAATGCTGATGCAGTGAAGAAATACTTTGCATAAAAAGGGGGGGGGCTCGCTAGGTTGAAAACCTGAAAAGGCGACCTAGGCAAAAGTTAGAGCAGCAAGATGAGTCAAAAACTTGAAAAGGCGGTTCCACAAACTCGACTCCACAACATAAACCCTTCAAGCCAAAGACAAAAGAGGTCAAAACGGGTATTAGGGTCGTTGTCAAATTACATCCTCAGAAGCAAAATCAGAGGACGAACACAAAGTCGTGATAAAGGATCAAGTTTCTCATTGCTTGCGGAAGATCACTAGAGGATATATGAACCTCCCCTTTTCCACTTGCCTTCCATTCTCTATATCTTATCATATCTTTGTGCTTAATATTATTTTCATCTCTATTGTACACACCTGATATTTATAAATAAAAGTCTCCCTTCTTCCAACATGTGTTCATAACTAAATTTTATGAATAAACAAGTTTTTGCCTAAAAGAAATTTTGAAATTGGAAACGATAGAGCGTACAGTTATGGGGAACGAAATGCATCCTAGCGCCAGAATTTGCTTGGTATAAGCATAGCTATCTCTGCTAAATATGCTCGCTAAAAGTTGGAGATGTTTCTATTTCATCCATGAGTTATCTCAAAAAGTCAGTCGCCAGGGAAGATTTACCTGTAAGTCTTTTTATACTAACTCACTTTTTTATCAAAGGGACGCCAAACCCATCATCCAAAAGCGGGTATTCGCCGAAGTTTTCTCTCAGCAAGACCTATAGACTGAAGATCTCTCCCGAGGAGTCCCACGAAAATGGGATCAGTTCCCTCAACCAGGATATTTCTTTGATCAGAGGACTTATCCTTCCCCAGTGAGCTCACTATTACCGAACTAGCACCCATTATACTCCTCTCACTAAAAATGCTTAAACTGGGGCATTTCCCTAGATCACTCTTCCAGTCAAAGAACAGTACCCCGAATTTCCAAAAGGCTCAAACTGGGGCATTTCCCCAGATTTCTTTCAAGAGGCAGTCCCCAACAACCTTCAGTTATGTCAAACCGGGGCATCTCCCCAGAGTTCATTCAAGGGGCAATTCCCCAAACGACTTCCAGTCATATCAAACTGGGGCATTTCCCCATATTTCATTCTCTTTCCTTAAAAGGGCAGTTTCCCAACATCCCCCGGATCACTCTTCCGATCAAAGGACAATATCCCAAATCACCCAATACTTCCCCAGTGGAACCATGAAGGTTACCAGACGAATGCTAACAAATCCTTCCCCAGTGGAGCTACACTTCCCAAACAATTCAAACTGGGGAATCTCCCCAGGTTTCAGTCAAGGGGCAGTTCCTCAAGATTCTTCCAAAACTAGGGCATTACCCCAAAACTTCAGATCCTAGTTAATTTGGACGGGACGTCCTGTTAACCCCCAAATCATTTTTTAAAACTGGGGCATTACCCCAAAACTTCAGATCCTGGTTAATTTAGACGGGACGTCCTGTTAACCCCCCAAATCATTTTTTCAAAATTGGGGCATTACCCCAAAACTTCAGATCCTGGTTAATTTGGACGGGACGTCCTGTTAACCCCCCAAATCATTTTTTTCAAAATTGGGGCATCACCCCAAAGCTTCAGATCCTGGTTAATTTGGACGAGACGTCCTGTTAACCCCCAGATCACTTTACCCAAAAAAAACTGGGGCATCACCCCAGGACTTTTCCAGTCAATCGAGAGGCAACACCCTCACCTTTTACTTTTCCAGTCAATCGAGAGGCAACACCCTCACCTTTTACTTTTCCTGTCAACCGAGAGGCAACACCCTCACCTTTTACCTTTCCTGTCAACCGAGAGGCAACACCCTCGCCTTTTTATTTTTCCTGTCGACCGAGAGGCAACACCCTCACCTTTTACTTTTCCTGTCGACCGAGAGGCAATACCCTCACCTTTTACTTCTCCTGTCAATCGAGAGGTAACACCCTCACCTTTTACCTTTCCTGTCAACCGAGAGGCAACACCCTCACCTTTTTATTTTTCCTGTCGACCGAGAGGCAACACCCTCACCTTTTACTTTTCCTGTCGACCGAGAGGCAACACCCTCACCTTTTACTTTTCCTGTCAGTTCCTAGGTTTTCCCCTCATCTGATACTTTGACAATGGTGTTCACGTCTTTACTCCCTTTCCATTTCAAAAAGCAAGAAGAAACTTCATGCTCTTCTTATGGAAAAGAAGTAAAGAGGGGCATCTGTGAACACCTATTTCAGTCCGGTCGATTCACAAGTAAAAAAGTAAAAAAAAAGAGAAAAGAAGAAAGAAAAAAAGAATACAAGTAAAAAAGGAAAAAGAAGAAAGAAAAAAAAGAAAAGTACAAGTAAAAAAAAATACAAGTAAAAAAGAAAAAAAAACTGACTCGAAAATGATCATTTCTGAGTGAAGGGACTCGGAAATGATCATTTCCGAGTGAGACATGGTCCATGGCCTGTTTTCACTCAAGCGGGTGATGGTTTGCTCAAGCGAGACATGTCACGCCCAAGCGAGATTGATACCTGATGCATATTCCTTTCCTTCGAATGATGAAATCTGAGTGGAATTACTCAGAATGGAGCAAATCCGAGTGGAAGCTGTCCCACTGTAATCATTCCGAGCCAAATTCCAAGTTCTGACTGAAAAGCAGGAAGATCCGAGTGAAAAATAGTCAAATTTCAACTTCTGAGTGGAAAGAAGACAATTTCCGAGTGACAAACGTCCAATTTCTGAGTTCTGTCTGGAAAGCAGGCAGATTCCGAGTGAAAAGTATTCAAATTCCAATTTCTGAGTGGAAAATAATCAGGCATTTCGGAGTGGTTGTCCAAGTTCTAAATTCTGAGTGAGGAATAAGACCATTTCCGAGTGCAAATGTCCAATTTCCATTCTAATTGGAAGATGAAACCGACTCCCAAAGTCAGTTCCGGGTAAATCCTCCAAGAAGTGAGGTTCTGTCATTTTTAAAGAAAATCCGAATGATGAGCTTCCTAGTGAAACTAACTTCACGACTGTCAATGTGAAGTCAAAGAAAGAATGGTTCTGACCTCTCGGTAACCGAGTAAAAATAAGGACAACTCCCAGATATCCGAGTGGATTGATGCACATATGGAACGATTCTGAGAGAAGACTGATGCCCTTACAAAAACCGAGTGGATGCTTGCAGAGTAAAGAGCCTCCAATTGGTGATTAATGATTGGTGATTGAAACCAAGTAAAATAAAGCCGACTCAGAATGATAGCCATTTCTGATTAGAAAAGAAGGAATGGTTGACGAGTGAAAGAAATTCTGAGTGAGAAGTCAGTGGGAGCTGAGTACCAAATTCCGAGTGAAAAGCCAATCAAAGAAAGAGTCTACTGAATGACTCAAAATCCACTCAGAACCGAGGGAAGAAGGGGTCTACCGAGTGAAGTATTTCCAGTCTGCACCGAGTCGTTCCCTTCCATTTTCAGTCGGCTCCGAGCCACTCTTTTACTATCACCCTCCATTCCACCCATTCCCGAGTCACTCTTTAAACCATCACCGAGCCACATTTAAACATCACTGAGCTCATTTTCATCAAACCCGAGCTCATTTTCACCCAAATCTGATTCACCATTCTCACCCAGATTTTGAGTCATCCTTTACTCGTTTCTGAGTCAATTCTCACCCAGATTCCGAGTCATTTTCACCAATTCCCGAGTGACTTCTCACTCAATTTCGAGTCATCTCCACCCAATTCTAAGTCATTATTCAACCATTTCAGTCGGTTCCAAGTCACTTATTACTCGGTTCCGATTGAATGTTTCACAGCAGCCTCACACCGAGCAAAACCTCTACTCGGCCTTCCATAGAAGGATTCCTCCCAGAAGAATTCTCACTCGGGAAGGAGTATTTTCACTCGGCTTTCTATGGGAAATGCTTCATTCCACTCGGAATTAACTCCCAATGTGGATGAATACTGACTGAGAGGCTGATCCGAGTCATTTTCAGTCGGAATTCTACCATTCTCACTCGGATTTCCATCATTTTCTCTCGGATTTTCACCATGCTGACTTGGATTTCCACTATCCAAGTGGATCCTTGAATTACGGGAGGTGGTTGGCAACCAGACAAGGAGGAAAATGATAAAGAATTGCCACCAGCCTCCATTCTCCTTAATTGTCAAAGATCCAGGCTGTTCCTAACACACCATCCAAGTTGTTTGATAATTTCAAGGGGCGGCTGGCAACAAGACAATGTGGAAATATTAAAAAATCCTCACCAATTGGCAGCCAGGCTGTCACGGGTCTGTTCAGGCAATCATCATGCTCCTCAAATGTTCTATAAATACTGCAAACGAAGGAAGAAGAAGGGATCCTGGAAGCATTCATTGGAGAGAATTCGAAACAAATTTTTTCCTCACTTTTCAACCATCCTTCTCCTTTCCCATACAACCCCCTTCATCTAAAACACCGTCCCTCTTAATACCGTCCCCACTCACCTCACCCAACACCGTCCTCACAGCCCCTCAACACCGCCTCACAGTCCTCACCCTCCAAACACCGTCCTCTCTCACTCCCCACACTATCCTGCTCTACACCGCCCCAAACCTTCCTCACGTCCTCTCTCCTCACTCCGCCTTCCTCACAGCCCCTCTACACCGTCCCCCTTCCTCACCTCACTCCGCCTTCCTCACAGCCCCTCAACACCGCCTCACAGCCCTCTCCCAACACCGTCCTCTCTCCTCACTCCCCACACTGTCCTGCTCCATACCGCCCCAAACCTTCCTCACGTCCTCTCTCCTCACTCCGCCTTCCTCACAGCCCCTCTACACCGTCCCTCTCTCCCTTGCCTCACTCCGTCCTCCACCCTTACCCTTCACCACTGTTTCCTCCCTCTCTACACCTCACAGCCCCCCTTTCACTATCCCATTTCCCCCTCACTCCACGCTCACTTTTCCCTTCCTTTTCTCCTTCAAAACCAAACCACACACATACCTCCTTCCTTCCCCTCAAACACCCATCCGACCTCACCAACAAACTCCTTCAGCCGTCCTTCTCTTTTGCACACCGTCCAGCTCTTTTCTCACCACATCGGTCTCACTCTCATTTTTAATACTCGTATTTATTTCATTTTCTGTTAAATTAATTACTGTTTAAGGACTATGTTATTAATTAATTTCTGTTAATTAATAAATATTAATAGAAATGAATGTTTCACACTTTCTATTCGGACTAGCATAAAAATTGTAATTATTATTATTGTCGTTATTATTATCATTGTAATCTTTATTATATTTATTAAAAATGGTGGAGCGAGATTAATTTGGACGAGACGTCCTGTTAATCTTATGTAAATATTCTGTGTTTAATTTCTTTTTGTTTATTTTTGTATATTTTGTCACCTCGTATATTCTCTTTTCATGAAAAAGTTAAAATAATTAATGGGTTAATTATAATGCGTGCTATCAAATTGAGGTAACCGTTTTTATAACGGACAGTTGTGAGGTGCTAATACCTTCCTCACCTGTAATCAGACTCCCGAACATGGAATTTCATTTTTATAACCAGTGCTTTAACAAAGGTTTTCCCGGTATTTTATCCTAAAAAATATTGGTGGCGACTCCCTGTTTAATTTATTATTTTTAAAATCGTTTTGAGGGTCGGCCGCGCCGCTGCGATCCCGGTCGCGACACCTCCTCCTCGTACAGAAAAAAGAAGTCCGAGGATTCCTAGGAAGGTTAAACTACATTGCCCGATTCATTTCCCAAATGACGGCAACCTGTGAGCCGATTTTCAAGTTACTTCGTAAGAACCAGCCCGGGGAGTGGAATGAAGATTGCCAAACTGTATTCGAGAAGATAAAGCAGTACTTGTTGGAGCCGCCAATCTTGGTTCTGCCCGTCCCTGGGAAACCACTAATCCTGTACCTGACAGTGCTGGACGAATCCATGGGATGCGTGTTGGGTCAACATGATGAGATTGGGAAGAAGGAGTGTGCCATCTATTACCTGAGCAAGAGATTTACTGAATGTGAGATGAGATACTCTTCCCTCGAAAGAACATGCTGCGCCTTGGCCTGGGCTGCCCGACGCTTACGGCAATACATGCTCAATCATACTACATGGCTGGTGTCTAAGATGGATCCCATCAAGTACATCTTTGAAAAGCCAGCTCTAACTGGAAGGATCGCCTGTTGGCAAGTGCTACTGACAGAGTATGACATAACATATGTCACCCAAAAGGCTATAAAAGGGAGTGCGCTAGCAAATTACTTGGCACATCAACCCATTGACAGTTACCAACCAATGCGGCATGATTTCCCGGATGAAGATATTTTGGCTCTGTCCAAAGAGGAAGATGATCAAGTGAACAGGTGGACCATGAGGTTTGATGGAACCTCCAATGCACTGGGACACAGAATAGGGGTCATCCTGATCTCACCTGACAAGGAATTCATCCCCGTATGCGCCCGGTTGTATCACTAGTGCAAAAATTGGATATAACAACGGGATATATTCACGGGTTGTAGTGGATCAGTGATAAAAACATGCGCGGTGGCATTTTTGAAATTATAAGGTAAACTTTATAATCAGAGAAAACTATATATCCACGGTTAACATCATAACCGTCATCGTACACGTCAATATATATTCACGGTTGAGAAGTCAACCATGGATATATAGTATCTGAAATATATATCCACGGTTGACTTCTCAACCGTGAATATATATTGACGTGTACGATGACGGTTATGATGTTAACCGTGGATATATATTGATGTCTATAATGACGGTTGTATTTCCAACCGTGGATATATAGTTCAGGTCTTAGGTTTAATCACTGGGTACTGTATGTCCACGGTTGTTTCTACAACTGTGATTATAGATTTAATATTTATCCACGGTTGTGGTCGTAACCGTGGATAAATAGTTAACATTTATCCATAGTTTTTTGTTTAACCGTGAATATATGTGTAATATATTCACGGTTTCAAGGGGAATCGTGAATATACATCCTTTCTAAAACTTCAAAAGCCGCGCCTCTCAGGCTTTTTTCACTTTCTCCTTACTTTTGCGCTGGTTATCGTCGTCTTCCTCATCCTCCTCTTTGCTGGTCGAAGGCTTCTGGGTTCCCTTCCTTCTTCTTTCGCGTGCCCTTCTTCTTCGTTCACCATTGTCAGGTAAGTGCTTCGTTGCCCTTCTTCTTTCGTTCACAGAGGAAGCTTCATTGTCTGAGAGTTTATGTTTTTATATTCGACGTGAACTCTGTCTCTGGTATTTTGACATTGCCTGTGACACTGTGTATGTAACACTGTTGTATGCCTGTGACATTTTGACATTGCCTGTGACACTGTGTTTGTAACAATGTTGTATGCCTATGACATTGTCTCTGTTAAAGCTTGTATCTGTGTCTCTATTCCTTTTACACTTGCTGGTAATATTTCTGGGTCACTTTTATTTTTGTGTAATGAAGGTTGGATTAAAGATTGGTGTTGGTTGCTGAGGTAGACATTCAATTTTTATTAGACATTCAATTTTTATTGGTGTTGGATGAGGGAGTTGCTGAAAAAGTTGAGGTGTATAAGTTGATTTTGTGTCAGTTTCATAATCAGTTGGGGAAACATGGTGTGAAAATGGAGATTGCAGATGTAGTTGATATATTTTGATGGGATGTTGGCTGCATAGGCAGATTTATAGGGACTATATTGGTCTGGTTCTATGTTGGTTACTGATATTCTAAGAGCTGTGATGCATGAGATAAATTAAAATATGGATAGAGATGGGATGCTAAATTACTAATGGATATAGTTGTTGAAATTTGGTGAACTATGAAGCATGAGGTGAATCATAATATTAATAGAGAATAAATGCTAAATTTTTAATAAATTATGGATGAGTTAGGGGTTGAGTCGGACATATATAATTAAACCAAATTCCTAAACAACGGTTGTTTCACCCAGAACACAACTGACTGAAAAATCACAGAAACAACCAATTGAATACAGAATTCTAATACGTCATGCATGCACCCTGCTTGACCCGATTTTTTTATTAGAGTTTAGCAACAACATCAAGTATCAACCTTGTGTGCAAGCTCAACCTTCATTTACTTTTATTGCTGTTGTTATTGGTTGCTCGTATATAATGTTATTTCTTTCTATTGTATGTATGTGGTTTTGCAATCTTGCAAACTCGTAGGCTCATACTAGTTAACTAGTTAACTAGTATGGAAGTTGTTGTGCATATGAGTGAACCGTAGTTCCCCGTTTGAGATTCGATACAAATGATCATTAAATTAATTAATGTCATCGTTTGTGTTGAATCTTGAATTGTCCGTTTGGACAGTTTGGGATGAACAATTATTTTTTATACGTCATTGTTAGTATGTACAAGTTAGGAGTTATTTTAAAATTTGATAAACTTTCGGTAACTTGCATTTTATGTTGTTCTCTGGGTGCATATTTGGTTGTGGTTGAATTTGATTTGACCACTCTCATTTTGTGTACTTAGAGACCAATGCGAAATACTGCCGAAATTTCATCAAATTTTAGAATAACTCATAACCTGTATATATGAATGACGTATAAAAACAATTGTCATCCTGAATGGGTATAGGACCACCACCTTTGAAGAAAAAGTGAGGATGATCATAGCACCTTGTAAACAGTTGGCATGGATCGGAGTTGGATAACTGCATCACGCCTAAGTTTAGAGTACGAGGGGGGAGTTGAATCATTTCTAGAATTCGTAGCGAGGAATGCAGTGGAGGTGAACAGAAAGTATTTTTGCCCTTGCGTGAGATGCTTGAACCTGCGTCGGGTAGACTTGGAAGAGGTCCGAGAGCATCTACTGTGTGACGGTTTTCTGCGTAGTTATAGCGTTGGATATGGCATGGTGAAGATGTGGTGGTGCCAAGTAACAGCTCTCAAACTGAAAATCGAAGCTCGATGCATGACACCGATGTCGACATGGATGACCGACTCAAGGATATGATCCGTGATGTGGGGGTAGAAGGTTTTAAGAAAGCTCATGTATATACGACTCTGTGTGAGGACTCTGAGCAGCCATTGTATCCAAACTGCATCAATTTCATGAGGTTATCAGCAGTTTTACGATTGTTTAATTTGAAGGCCATAAACGGGTGGACGGATAAAAGTTTCACTGACTTACTGAAGTTGTTGAAAGAAATGCTTCCAGCTGGAAACAGCTTGCCGAATCATAACTATGAGGCCAAAAAGGTGTTGTGTCCTATGGGTTTAGAGTATGAGAAAATACATGCATGCCCAAACGATTGTGTATTATTCCAGGGTGAGTTAGAAATGCTGCATCGATGTCCTAGGTGTGGGGTGTCACGGTATAAGAAGAAAGAGGCGGATTCTGATGAGGTATGCACTAAAGGGTCTCCTGCAAAGGTGTTGTGGTATCTACCTATAGTTCCATCAACTACAACACGTATTCCAACATCTATCGTGGAACATGACATAGATGATGTAGTTGCCAGTCTTTATGACCACCATGAAGGCTTGTGGGAAAATATTTCATCTTAATAGGGTTTTAATCTTGTTAGTGATTCATTAAATTACATGTTATATTAGTTATTTGTTGTTTTAAATGTTATATTAAATATTTGACAGTTTTGTTTCCTTGTTTGGACAGATACTCATGGCTGACCAGGATGGACGATCCAGGTCTGACTCACAGGCCAGTGGTTCCTCTGCTCGGAAGAGCAGAGGTGTTACCCGGATGCCAGACGTTGCACTTAGGCGTCACCGGGGAGAGAGGCTACTTGTTGACATGGATGTCAACACCGGTAGATTTAGTGGACCGAATGCCACGAAGTTTAGCAGTTATTTGGGGGTTGTGGCTTGGTCGAAGGTGTCCATCATTATCCCCGACTGGGATAGTGTCGAGGAGGTGGTGAAGAACCAGCTATGGAGTGATGTTCTGGTAACTTAGATATTATTTAAGTTTTATTTTAGTGTATTATTTCATGTAACTCTTAATAAGGACTCCTTTATGGACTAACTCCTTTCATGTAGGATTCTTTTGACATACCATCTTCTGACATAGCGAGGAGGAAGGTACTCGGTATTATGGCTGAGCGATGGAGGTCGTTTAAATCCATACTCACCACGAGGTATATTGAACTTTAAATTCTTAATCAACGCTTCACCAAATTGTACCAATCCTTAGTTTAAATGTACCTGAATTGTAGGTATGTATTCGGGGACGACCAAGGAAAGTTCCCTGGAGAGAAATATCCCTTTATCGATCAGGAGACCTGGGATGCTTTTGTTGCATCTAGACATTCTGCCGAGTTTCAGGTACATTGGTTTTTAGATGATTAAATTATGTATAATTTAAACGGCTAACTCTGAATATTTTTTTTTCTTGTTGTAGGAGACCAGAAAGAAAGCCCGGGAGACTAGGAAGCTAAATGACTACCCACACACACTGTCACGTGGGGGTTACCGTAGGTTGGAAGAGTGGCTGGCATAGGAGAGGCTGAGTCAGTGTCAGACTGACACTGGTATTGTGGATCCCCCTTCCCCACCTACACGCCATGACAAATGGAAGCGGGCTAGGATCAAGAAGAGTGGGGAATACACTTCCTCACAAGCTCAGGAGGTTGCCTCACGGATAGTAAGTATTCCACCAGGAGATGGCCCGATTCAGGGAGGAGATGAAGGCCTCACTCAGCCACCACCAGAAGACTACTACACCAGCTAGCGACCCACAGGTTAGATTCTTTATTTAATTTCCTCGGTTTTATTGTTTGTAATCACTTTATTTCATTGTTGAATAACTTCTGCTTGATGTGTCAATATGTAGATACGGAAGGTTAGCACTAAGGGGTCATGCGCTGTGGCTGACCCTGACGATGATGGGGTCGAGCCACCAGACACCCGTCAATGTGACCTGTTCGTTGACGGGTCGGAGGAGCCAGTTGCCACTGGTATGGTGTACAACTTAGGCCCTGTGGTTCACCATCAGACATTACCTGATGGTATGTCAAGGGTCTCTGTTGTGCTCGTCCTCGAGGAGGATACTGCTGTGCCAGTGGCAACTCCGGAGGTGAAGACCGTCGGTCAGGCGGTGGGCCACTTTCTGATGTGGCCCAACAGACTTCTAGTGATTGCCCCTGGACAGGTAAAAACCCTAAACACTAACTAATTTGGTTATATTGTCAATTATGGTACAAAATGTGATGGTTGTCAATTGTTCAACAGGAACAGACATTGAAGAAGCCAGACCCGGCCAAGGATCCCATCTGAATGCTATGGCGCATCGGGTATGAGCAAGGAGAGGACACTGTTCAGATCCCATGGCAGCCACTAGTGTTCGGCCGTCCCAGTGATTTTCCAGTTTACGTTACACATTCTGACATGTGTGACATTATTTCGGGGACGTCGATGCTGAACGGCTCCATCTTTCAGTTGTGGGAGCTGTAAGTATATCCTTGTTTTGTCCAATTTTTTCATTATACAAGTTATTTGTCGCTAACCATGTCTTAACTTGTTTAGGTTTCTGGAAAAACTCTGTGTGGACTTGGGTTTCCAAGGAACTTATGGTTTCTTAGAGCCCTCGCTCATACAGAAACAAGGAAACACCCCGCAGGGCACCCAGGCATACATCCAGAATTGGATGTTTGAGTCTGGGAAGCCTGTATACATGGGCCCCTATCATAAAGGGTAATATTCTATTCCATAATTATTGTCATGAATTTTTGCATTTTGAAGTCTCACTTATCACTAGAAACTACAGGGCTCACTAGACGCTTGTGGTGATCTGTCCGAAGGACTATCTTGCTCTACATTTTGATACTTTGCATCGGACAGTTCCACAAGACCTGAAAGATATAGTAGACCGGTAAGTTAATCCCTAAAAAATAAGTACAAATTTGATTACATCATTTTTAGAACTATACGATTCTAACTTATCTTGTGTTTTGTTTGACGTAGGGCGGTGGTTGGATACAATCTACTGATTGGAAACAAGTCCAACGGAAGAAAAGTTGCATGGGTGCACCCAAAAGTAAGTCAATCGTATTCATTCAAATCTTCAATACATATTTTTTAAGTTGCGAATTCACTTATTCTATACTATATGTCCATTGTAGTCTTACAGGCAGCAGGGTACCTACGAGTGTGGCTATTTCGTCATGCACATTATGCTGACCATTGTCCAACAACATTTAGTAGATGGATGGACAGATGTAAGTCTCATCATTTGCACTACTTTTGTACCAATTTCATCAATTTCATGTAATAAATAAAGCTTTTGTTCTAATTGTTTTGTGCATTGTTTGCAGTACTTTAAGGACCGGTCATATTTCCCAAAGGCACTTGTAGATGATGTTAGAAAGCAATGGGCCTCACACTTCATTGAAGTTAGGCGAAGCTAGATATAGGATCTTTATTCTTTTATGTATCTAGTAGGATTTAGGGTTTACTTTTATTAGATTACATTCAACTTAATTGTATATACTTTTATTTTTTAGGTTGTTATGAATTGATATAGAAAATAAATTGTTATATACATACCATTCTTTTGATATAGTGTTGCTGTGGCATACTCTATACTGTACTGGTTGTCTGAATGCAGGTTTGGAAAACGATAAAACAGAAACCATATTAAGAAAAAAACCTCAGTATTTATTCACGGTTATGGCAACAACCGTGAATATAGACTATATTTATCCACGGTTACTACCATAACCGTGAATATAGATTCTATTTATCCACGGTTATCCATCATAACCATGAATATAAGTACTAAAAGGTTTCAGTTACAAACTACTTATATTCACGGTTATGATGGACAACCGTGGATATAGATACATTTTATCCACGGTTAGTAGCATAACCGTGAATATAAGTAGTTTGTAACTGAAACCTTTTAGTACTTATATTCACGGTTATGATGGACAACCGTGGATACATAGAATCTATATTCATGGTTATACTGGACAACCGTGAATATAGATACTCTTTATCCACGATTATTAGCATAACGGTGAATATAAGTAGTTTGTAACTGAAACCTTTTAGTTCTTATATTCACGGTTATGCTCGATAACCGTGAATATAAATAGTAAGTTATATTCACGGTTGTTCTGAACCGTGGTCAGATGTGATTTATTACCACGGTTGTTAACCGTGGTTAAAGGCCATCATCTACTACGACGGCTGCAACAACCACGGTTCTTTAACCGTGAATAAAGGCCTTTTTTAACCGTGATTATATCCATTTTTTCCACTAGTGTATTTTGATTGTACCAACAATATTGCCGAGTATGAGGCATGTTCTTTGGGGATACAGGCGGCTTTGAACATGGGAATAAAGGTCTTAGAAGTTTATGGAGATTCTGCTTTGGTTATCCATCAATTGAAGGGTGAGTGGGAAACTAGAGACAGCAAACTAGTTCCCTATCATGCTCACATCAAGAAGATGATTAAAGAGTTCGATGAAGTTACCTTCCATCATGTTCCACGGGATGACAACCAAATGGCAGATGCTTTGGCCACCCTAGCCGCTATGTTCAAAGTTAGCAGTGACTACGAGGTGCCCCTCATTGAAGTAAAGAAATGACAAGAGCCTGCCCATTGCCAGGTCATAGAAGGAGAACCGGATGACAAACCTTGGTATCATGATATCAAAAGGTACCTCCAATACCAAGAATACCCTGAGGGCATCACAGATAATGACAAACGAACTTTGAGAAGGCTAGCTATGGGATACCTGTTGAGCGGCAACGTGCTATACAAGAGGAATTATGATTCCATTCTCCTCAGGTGTGCTGATACCGTCGAGGCAAACTAAATCATAAGGGATATCCATGAAGGATCTTTTGGGACTTACACGAATGGGCATGCCATATCAAGAAAGATCTTAAGGGCTGGATATTATTGGATGACATAGAAGCAGACTATTTTGCTTATGTATAGAGGTGCCATGAATGTCAGATATATGCTGATCATATTCACGCACCACCTTCATCCCTAAATGTCTTGTCAGCACCATGGCCCTTTTCAATGTGGGGTATGGATGTTATTGGGCCCATTGAACCAAAAGCATCAAATGGGCATCGTTTCATTCTTGTTGCCATCGATTATTTCACCAAGTAGGTGGAAGCAGCTTCATACACTAATGTGACTAAGGGTGTAGTGGTTAAATTCATCAAACGTGAACTGATATGCCGATACGGCCTACTAAGTCAGATCATTACTGACAACGGTACAAATTTGAACAGCAAGATGATGAAGGAGCTTTGTGAGAGCTTTAAAATCTCCCACCATAACTCTTCTCCATATCACCAAAGAATGAATAGGGTGGTTGAGGCGGCTAACAAAAATATCAAAAAAATAGTGGAAAAGATGGTGGTGACCTACAAAGACTAGAACAAAATGCTTCCCTTTGTGCTGCACGGATACCGAACCTCGGTGCGAACCTCGACCGGGGCAACCCTGTTCTCTTTGGTCTATGGAATGGAAGCAGTACTGCCTTTCGAAGTGGAGATCCCATCCCTCCGGGTGATCATGGAAGCCAAACTGGATGAAGCCAAGTGGATGCAGGCTAAGTATGATCAATTGAACCTAATTGATGGAAAAAGGTTAACCGCTCTCTGCCACGGACAGTTATATCAAAAGCGTATAAAGCGGGCGTATGAAAAGAGAGTGTGACCCCAACAGTTCCAGGAAGGGGACTTGGTCCTTAAGAAGGTTTCGCCAATCCAAAAGGATGTCCGAGGGAAATGGACGCCTAACTATGAAAGACCATATGTCGTAAAGAAAGCCTTTTCCGGAGGGGCTCTCATACTCACCAACATGGATGGAGATGACCTACAAACGCCTGTCAATGCCGACGAGGTAAAAAAAATACTTTGCCTAAAAAAGAAGGGGTTCGCTAGGTTAAAAACCTGAAAAGGTGACCTAGGCAAAAGTTAAAGCAACTAGATGAGCCGAAAACCCGAGAAGGCGGCTCAGACAAAATCACCACCTATAAACTTGACTCTGCAACATAAACCCTTCAAGCCGGAAACAAGGAAGTCAGATTAGGGCATCAGGGTCATCGTCAAATTACGACCTCAGAAGAAAAATCAGAGGATGAACATGAAGTCGTGAGAAAAATCCAGATACTCATCGCTCTCAAAAAATTGCTGGAGGGTCTAAAGGCCTTCCCTTTCCTATTTACCGTCAATTTTTTGTACCTTGTCATATGTTATCTTTTGCATTACTTTCATCACCATTGTACATACTTGATGTTCGTAAATAAAATTCTTCCTTCTTCCTACATGTGTTCATGACTAAATTTTATGAATAAACAAGTTTTTGCCTAAAGAAAATTTTTGAAATTGAAAATGACAAAACACAATGTTATAGGGAACGAAATGTATACCAGTGCCAGACCTTACCTCAGACAAGCACAGCCAACTCCGCTAGGCAAGCTCATCGAAGTCGAAAATCACTGTTATTTTGTCCATGAGTTACTTTAAAGCCAGTCGCCAAGGGAGTTCACCTGTAAGTTGTGATTTCTTTTATACTACTCACTTTTCTATTAAGGGGTGGCCAGAACCCATGATCCAGAAGCGGGTAGTCACCAAAACTCTCCCCAGCAGACCCACCATTCATTCCCGAGAGGAACACAGACTGAGGATTCTTCCTGAAAAAACCACAAAATGGACTCAGCTCTCCCCAATCAGAATACTTCCTAATCAGATTTAGGAAAAACCTAGATACCCCCAGCAGAATCACCTTTCTGACGGAACCACAATGACTGAAGGCCAGCCATGCCTTTCTCCCCCCCAGAGGGATAACACTTTCCCCAATGAAGTCGCCCCTCTAGTAATAGCCGAATACCAGCCATATCTTTCTACCCCAGAGGGACTACACTTTTCCCCAATGAGTTCATCATTACCAGACTAATGCCCGTCACAATTCTCTCATCAAACAGCTCAAACTGGGGCATATCCCAAAATTTTCTCTCTTCCAATCAAGGGGTAGTACCCCGAATCACCCAAAATAGCTCAAACTGGGGCATCCCCCAGAATTCTCTCCCCTAGCAAGCCGCCATACATCCCCAATAGGCCCCAGATCTCTCTTCCAGTCAAAAGGGGCAGTGCCCCGAATTCCCTGATAGCTCAAACTAGGGCATCACCCCAGGTTCATTCTCTTTCACTCAAGGGGTAGTCCCCCGAGATTCTTTCAATTATGTCAAACTGGGGCATCACCCCAGATCTTTTTTTTTCAGTTAAGGGGCAGTACCCTGAATTCCCCAGTAAGCTCAAACTGGGGCATCAACCCAAGTTTCTCTTGTTTCAGTCAAGGGGCAATGCCCCCAAGATTCTTTCAATTATGTCAAACTGGGGCATAACCCCAGATCTTTTTCTTTCATCCAAGGGGCAATGCCCCTAAGATTCTTTCAATTATGTCAAACTGGGGCATCACCCCAAATCTTTTTCTTTCATTCAAGGGGCAGTACCCCGAATTCCCCAGTAAGCTCAAGCTGGGGCATCACCCCAGGTTCCTCTCTATTAAGGGGTAGTACTCCGAACTTCTTCAGTATTTCTAGAAACTGGGGCATCCCCCAGACCTTTTCCTTTTAGTTAAGGGGTAGTTCCCCAAGGTTCTTTCAATCATTTCATACTGGGGTATCACCCCGAGTCCTTAGATCCAGGTTAATTTAGACGTGACGTCCTATTAACCCTCAGATCTTTCAACCGAGAGGCAACACCCTCACTTTTACTTTCCTGTCGACCGAGGGTCAACCCCAATCTTTACATTTCCTGTCAACCGAGGGTCAACCCCAATCTTTACATTTCCTGTAAACAGAGGGCTAATTAGGATGAGACGTGCTGTTAACCCCCGACCTCTTGATTTCCTGTCAACCGAGGGTCAACCCCAATCTTTACATTTCCTGTCAACCGAGGGTCAAACCCCAATCTTTACATTTCCTGTCAGCCGAGGGTCAACCCCAATCTTTACATTTCCTGTCAATAGAGGGCTAATTAGGACGAGATGTCTTGTTAACCCCTGAACTCTTTATTTCTAATCAACCGAGGGTCAACCCCAATCTTTACATTTCCTGTCAACCGAAGGTCAACCCCAATCTCTTTATTTCCTATCAACGAAGGGTTAATTGGGGCGAGACGTCTTGTTAACCCCCGATCTTTTCATTTCTTATTAACCGAGGGTCAATCTCAATCTCTTTATTTCCTATCAACGAAGGGTTAATTGGGGTGAGACATCCTGTTAACCCCCGATCTTTTCGTTTCCTGTCAACTGGAGGTCAACCCCAACCTCTTTGTTTCTGTACCAGCCGAGAGGGCAAACACCCTCACCCCTTCTTCCCTGTCAGCCAAAAGAATATTACAAAAAAAAAAATCGATGTTGACACCAACCTGAGGAGGATTTCAATTAGTACCTCCTTAGCATCCGAGGTTAAGGGCAAAAGGAAGCAGGACGGCATCCAAGAATGGTGTCTTAACCCCTACATCGGTTAGAATCAGATGCACTTGGCTCGATTTGGACTTTGGTCATAAGGGATGATGTCACATCCTTACACCGGTTGCAACTCAATTTGAGGTATACATCGGTTAGAATCAGATGCACTTGGTTCGATTTGGTGATAAGGAACGATGTTAAGGACTCAATTCAGTTGGCCAAGTTATTAAAGAACGATGTGGGTTTTATTGATTCGGAATTCAAGTGTAATTGATGAGATTAGACGATGTTGTTTCAAGTTGTTATTTATTATACATCGGTCATAGGTCAATTATACTTGGCATTCTTGGAAATTAAAAAAAACAGAGGCAGATGTGAAAAATGTACTTCATTAAAGAGAAAAACACTCTATGTCCTAGTGCTTAGGGAGTCCGGCCCAACGACAGTAGCTGTCCTCTCAGAATCTTCTGACACCATTCTCAGCTTCATACTTTGGCCCGCGGGGAGAGGCAGAGGTTCATAGGGAATATCCTCAGGTTCCACTGCCTGACCCCGGTCCATAGCATATAAATGCCCACCATGAAACTCATAGTAGACACCTATACCGTTCAGGTTGAGCTACACAGCTAAATTCTAGTGTATAACTTGACGAACGGTAGAGCTGAAAGCGACATCGGCTAATTCTGAGAATTCATCCATCTACTCCTCAATTTCTCACCGTTCTTGGGCTTGAGCCTCCTACACACCGGCGACCTTAGCTACCAGCTCCTCATTCTTCTTTTCCACCTCAGCCCGTCCAACCAAGACTTCATCTAATTTAGCCTGAAGAACTTTAAGAGCGTCCTCCGAGGCAGCCTTATTTTCCCTCTTGGCAGCGGAATTGTATGCTGAAGTGATTTTGACTAAGTCTTCCTGGCTCTTAGTCAAAGTAGTCTGGGCCTGCGTTCTCAGGGCTTGAGCCTCTTTCATCCGGTCTAGGCATTGTTTAGCCTCGAGACCGGAGTAGTAAGACTTCCCTAGAGAGTTGAGAACCCCGGCCGCCTCGACCAAGTTGAAAAGAGCTCCCTTGACAACACTCTGCACCTCGGAAGCTGGGAGATCGCCCTTTAGTGTGAAGAGGATATGGAAGCGGGCCGGTGTCTCCCTAGTGCATTGCAAAAACTCTGGGACACCGGAGTTGCAGTGGGGTGCAGAGGCATTGGCTGGCTGAGTCCGGTCCAAGGTGTTATTTACATCTTCA
Organism: Clitoria ternatea; assembly: GCA_037962975.1. Lineage (NCBI taxonomy): Eukaryota > Viridiplantae > Streptophyta > Magnoliopsida > Fabales > Fabaceae > Clitoria > Clitoria ternatea. The sequence goes on from CM075669.1 coordinate 113,834,451, forward strand.
GTAGCCTCTTCCTCCTCATGATGTGCCTCCACCTCGGCCTCAACTCTTTGGGCCTTGTGCTTCCTGGACCTAGAGCTTTGGCCGGGGTGGTTGCTCTTCTTCCCCTTGTCCTGGACCCTGTCCTCTGAACCCAGGGTCAAATTCCCAACTTTGTTAGCCGGGATACTCATAAATTTGGCTAATGTTTGCTTGGGAGTCACCCTATTCTCCACATCGGCTGTAGTGGCATTTCTGGCTTTGGCCACTTCCCAGAGTTTCTTGAGAATGTCGATCCGAGCCATTTTACCTGAAAAAAAAACAATGTCAAACCGGTATATATTAAAAAAAATATTAAAAAAATCTATCTAGATAAGTATCCCGGCGAGACTCCATCCCAAGGAGGTTCCTGCAGGAAATCTTGGCCAGGCAAGAGTAGCCCTTCAAAGTGTCCAAGACTTTTCTGGACTTAGTCGATGAAACACTCTCGCTGACGGTGTAGGCATTGCTGGTCAGGAGGAAGTGCTCGTGAGTCCAGCCGGTGTAGAACTTCCTGGAAAAATCAGAATTTTCCCAAAACACTGGTTTTCCTACATTGACCTCGACCTTGACATAGGAGTGTTTAAAGCTTACTCCATCTGTCTTAGTCGATTCGGTGTAACTTTCAAAATTTACCACCTTGGAGTCATATTGGAGGTTAATGAATCCAAGGCCCCTCCTGAGTTACCCTGGCGCATCACCCTGCAATAGCTAAAGAAGAGGGCGACGGTGGGGATGAAGTGGAAGTACTCCCCAAGTACCTCCAGAGATCTCACCAAACTCCAGCCGTTGGGGTGAAGCTGGCCGGGAGAGCAGTCCAAGAACTGGAGTACTCCCATTTCAAACTCCGTAAGGGGGAGACGAACGCTGATCTTTAAAAATAGCATTTCGTACATGAAAATGTACCTAGACCTCGGCTGGTGGCAAATCTGATCTCTAGACAAGGGGCAGAGAACAGTGAAGTCATTTTCATGCTCCTCGCCAGAGTGAACAATGACATCTTCAATGGTAACATCGGCCGCATCCTCAGCGTAGCGGGAGACGATGTTCCTAGGGTCTTCATGAACCCAAAAGTAGGGATCCTTGGCCTTCTCAGCGAGCCAATCTATACGGTGTGCAATGACATTTGTCTCGTCGGTGTTAGTGGCAACAACAGGGACACCGGTAAAAGAATTTCCAGAGGAAGCCTTGAAGACGGTGTGGCGGAGGAATAAGACACAACTGTAAAAGGCCACATTGTCAGATAAATAGAGATCGGCACTGCTACCCCGCTCACTAGCAGTGCCCAAGTTAAAAGGAGAGGATAATGTGTCAAACTCCCTCGTTTCCTATAAAGGCAAGGTGGATAAACGATGTCCTGAAACCATGGGCCGGTGTAAAACCCCAGAGGTTGCTTCACCATGGCGATGCTGACCCCGGCTCATGACTCCTCCCGACTGACATCGGGATGTGATTGAAGGAGGCCCTGATAGGACCTCGACGGAATGAAGAATGAAGAATGAAGAATGAAGAAGAAAGGTGTGGAGCTACCTGTTGAGATGATGCGAGCAGTTCTTTTAGTGCAAGCAAGAATGTTGAACACCGGAGGTCTTGAACGTCGGAGAGGCAGAGCTTCGGTATCAGAAAATAAGTAAAAATGAACGACCCCCATGTTTGCTTTTATAGGGTGAGGGGACGAGGATCCAGAACGTTCCATATTCGGGCCCAGGCCCATGAAAAGAGGCCCATTCGCTTCGACTGTTCGCATTCCGGTCCGAGGGCGCGAAACGTTGAAATTTGAAAGGACGAATCAGGTAATGAGACGTGTAAGGACTCTTAGCTCATTTCAACTATGAACCATCCTGAGGTTACACCGGGTACATATTTACTTACACCGTCGGATGTCACACCGGGTACATATTCACTTCAAAAACATGAAAACTTCATGTTTCTCTTATGAAAAAGAAGTAAAGAGGGGCATCTGTGAACACCTATTTCAGTCTGACGAGTTGTTGAATTAAAATTGACCCCGTCTGCAAGAAATAACACCGGTTAGAGGCTAAGAAAAGAACACCGGTCCTATCTTTTGAAAGGGAACATCGTCCGATGTCCATCTGGGGTACACCGGCTCAGGACTATGGAATTGGTGACACCAGTCTGGTCGTTTAAGATACTGTATGTCGATCCGGTGTCCCCCAATGGTCTGATGTCTTAGCTCTTATGTACTTGACATCGGGTTGGTAAGTTCGGTTGCCCTTGCTGTGACTTGGAATCGTACCTCCAATCAGACCCTCGAATCCTGGAAGTGGCAGACAGGGAACGGAAGTAGAAATAATTAAAAATTCCCCACCAGCCGCTGCTCCCCACAACCTGTTAGTGGCCAGGCTGGCTCTACTGTGCACGTGGGCGAGTGGAGGCTTGAGCTGTCCAAGCACTAAGCCAGCACCTTGGACCTCTATAAATGCCTCAGCTGAAGAGGCACAAGGGTCGACTCTTTGAATATAGAAATCCCCTAAAAACTTGCTCCGATGTTCAAAGAGACCCTAAGCAGTTATTCCAATTCCTAGTACCTCAAACCTCAGAGAATTTCCCCAAGAATCCTGAACTGTAGCTAGGACACCGGTCCCAAACCCGTTTTGCAACGAATTTCACCAGAACCTCTGAATCTAAGAACTTGTGCTCATCAAGTTCACACCGGCTCTTCCACCAAACCCTCACACCGTCCCTTCGCTAAACCCTACACCGGCACCATACTGTCCGTTCCACAGCTACACCAGCATCACTCGGGCTGTTGCTGCTCGGGCCCACACCGGTCTACGTCTGAACTTTGGTCCCCAATATCACTACTACACCGGTTCTGTTCTGTCTGTTTTCTCTCATTTTTCATTATTTATTTTTCTGCTAAATTTATAATTTTTTATTCTATTCTCTTGTTTAAGTTCAGTCTGTTAAACTTCTTTTATTTTGCTTTATAACTAGTAATAACAAAAAGAAATAATTATTTTTTGTATGTTCTTTTAAACCCAAAATGTAAAAGCTGTTTTTAGCCAGTGTCGTGCGGAGGTACTGCCTACACTATTTCCTAAAGCCCATACACGTGCGAAGAACTTCGCTTTATATGCACCTTGTCCATCATCAAGTTTCTAGTTTCGCTTAAAACTCCTTCATCAAGAACTACATAACCCTAATTTCTCGATAACTCAAGAATACGTAGGAGCAGGACTTAACTCCTGTCGGGCCCATCCTTCCTTTTTCATTTTTATGTTTTTTTGTAACTATTCCGTTTTGATCACTTCCACGAAAATCAATTTAGACGTGACGTCTTGTTGATTTTCCCCCATTTTTGGTTGACCATCACCATGATTCATAAGGAAAGGAATACTTAGGATGAGACGTCCCGTTTATCCCCTTCTCGTTTCTGACCCCGTATTTTTTATTAAAGGATGACTAATTTAGACGCGACGTCTTGTTAGCATTCTTCCCTTTCCCTGGTTTATACCGAAGTCGAGGTTAATTTGGGCGAGACGTCCTGTTGACCTTGCTTCGACACTTCATGTTTGTTTAGTTTGTTGCCTTCATTTTTTTATACAAAGTACAATAATAAAAAGGAAGAAAGAAAACATCTTTTGTAAGGCTATTTATGTTGCGCATTTTCAATCTTGGTACTGTTTTTGACAGGCGATGTAGGATGCTAATACCTTCCCTACTTGTAACCGACTCCCGAACTTGAATCTCACCTTTTTAACCAATGCTTTGTTAAAGTTTTTTCCCAATGTTTTTCCTGTGGATAAAAACGTTAGTGGCGACTCCCTATTTTGTTTTAACCTTTTTGTTTTTCGAAAGGGTCGGCCGCGCCGCCGCGACCCCGGTCGCGACAGATGGCATCTCTTGCAATGCCTTAGCAAAGGAAATATTTATGTGAAGCTTCTTGAACACATCTAAGAACTTAGCAAAATTTTGCTCCTCTATTTGTTTCTTAAGTCTATGTGGAAATGGAGCATTCTTTAATTTCTCAGGAGTTAGCTTGACAGCTTCCTCCAAGATCAAATCATTCTTTTTCTTTTTCTTTTGATGAACTTGATTTCCTTTCTCTTTTTCTGTTTCTACCTTATTTTTAGTTTTATCCTTAACTTGCTCACTTTCCTGCTCTTTTTTCTTTTTCTACAGTATTTTCATTACTTGGAGTAGGAAGAACCAAAGTTTTTCCACTCCTAGTGATTATTGCTTTGCAATGTTCCTTTGGATTTACCTCAGTATCTCTAGGAAAATTGCCTGATTGTCTCTCAGCTAACTGCTTTGAGAGCTATCTAACCTGATTTTCCAGATTCTGGATAGAGGCTTCTTGATTTTTAAAGCTAGCCTGAGTGGCTTGAATGAACTAAGATAGAACATTCTCAAGTTTAGACTTTTCTTTAGGGGGAGGGGGAAGAGGTTGTTGTGGTCTAGTTATGGTTTGAGTTTGTGGTATGTTTTGATTTAAATATGGACCCTTCTGCCATGAAAAATTGGGGTGGTTTCTATAGTTCGGATTAAAAGAATTAGAGGGGTAATTCCTTTGAAATTGTTGTCCCATGAAATTAACTTGCTCAGCAGGCATATTTGGATCACACATGCCATTTTCATGGTCTCCACCACAAAAATCACAACTCATCATGCAGACTTGACTAGGCTTTTAGAGTTCTAAAATTTAAACACTTAATTTCTCCAAAGCCTGAGTCATCAACTTACTTTTGTCCCTCTTTCCGCCTTGTGTATGACAGAAGTCCATAGTATAATAAATGTTTACCAAGATAACAGTGACGAGATTTTCAAATATGTGCTTGCGAGCAAGGAAGACGTCAATAGCATCATAATCTACATAATTATCGATGCTAGGGAACAAAATGACACCATAAATAGTAATGGCCAGGGTATCCATAAAGGTTTCCCAATCCCCTTTTTCTGCCAGGTCATGCATATGTTTCTCAAAGTACTCTTGAGCGAACCCAAGGGTCTGATTTTTGTTTAGTTGTGCACTCCTTAATGTTTCTGGATGGATCTTTAGGACATTGGCGATGGAGGTGACATTTGTATGGTGCTCAAGATGACGGTAAAACGTCTGTACTTCAAGAGGCATTCCTAGAATTCGCTCAAATTCCTCAATAGATGGAGCTAATTGAAAGTCCCTGAAGGTAAAGCATTGGAGATGTGGGTCATAAAACTGTGTCAAGGCAGTGATCGCCTCAACTTGTACTTCCACTTGTAACAGTTTTAGAATCCTTCCATATTTCCTTGAAAAAGCCATCTTGAGTTAAATTCAATTTTTCCCCATTGCTTGCGAACTAGCCGTGTCAACCTTCCTAGCTTTAATATGCGGTAGCTTTCTTAATTCGTTTACATTCGCACCACAACTATCTGATCTCATGTTAATTTCCATACCTCACTCAAAGGTACTCGTTAAGCTCTGAATAGCTCCCTTCAAGAACAGAGAAAAATCAGTCATTGATATATTTTGTAAATCGCTACTCCCTTAGTAACTTCTTAGAAAACATTTTTACAGTCGGGGAAGTAGCGATCGGCAAAACCCATGCCAAATCAAGAGTCATGTGGGTTACGGACCTCCCGGTTATCATCAAAAATTTTAATCCTTTTATTTTTTTTTATTTTTTTGTTTCTAGTATAAAAGATCATGGAAGATAAAAGATGCTTTAGACCTTCTTTAAAATCGCAAAGAAAGAATTGGAATATCTCTTGAAGATTTGAGTCTCATCATTAACACTTTTCGATTCACCAGACCTTAATCTAGCTTCAGATGTTTCCCCTGAGCAAATTAAGTCTGAATCTCTATATGATGACTCAACAAAGCACCTTTCCTTCTCAACGAAAAGAATTATCATAACAAGGAAAGTACCGAAGCAAGACAAATCTCAAGCTGATCTCAAAGCATCCATTTTTCACCAACTTTCTAAGATGTCAGTTTCCTTTAATCAAGGAATATCTTCTTTAGTAAAAAATATACAATCTCTATTTGTCTTCATCTCAAAAGCTCTCTACCCCATACAAAATGTGCAAAACATCTCTCTGACCAATTAGAAGAAAAATCACTTTCTCATGAGATAGAATAAATTTTAAATGGTCATCCAACGGATCTATCTCCTTCAAACAAGTATTTATATGCTGCACAAACTCTAGGCAAAGTTGTGGGAGAGAATACACACAATGCAAGAATGAGAGTGATGCATAAAGCTATATGTGTGTGTAATAGACATAAATGTCTCTCAAGAAAAGAAAAAAGATTACAAAAGAAGAATAGAGAGATATGAAGAAATATATGGAAAAAAATAAAAAAAGAGAGCTTGTGAGATTGAATCAAAAGAGAAAGATGGGCAAGTCACATAAAATTTGAAGAACATATACATGCCCAAATGTTTATGTATCAATATTTTTAATCTTTAGTAAACACTAGTCTGAGTGAGCTATTGGGAAACACTTTGGCCTGAAGAGGCTTTGGAAAGAATACTTGGGTTTGAGCCAGGAGTGACTCATGAAAGAATACTTGGGTCTGCCCTAGGAGTGGGTGCTTGTAAAAAAAATACTCAGAAGCACAGGGTATGCTTAAGCCAAGAGTGGCTGTATTCAAGAATACTCAAAAGCAATGGGTGTGCTTAAGCCAAGAGTGGTTGGTGTCAATAATACTCTTAAGCTCGGTTTGGGATGCTTATGTAAAATGTTTTTACATAGTGGAAATCCTTCAAATTTAAAGGTACTGGATGTAGTCTCCGAGTTGGAGGTGAACCAGTATTGTCTCTCTCTTACTTTTTACTATCAAAAGTCTGGTGCATTATTATTGTTGTTATACTCGATAGTAAAAGTCTGACAAAAATATGCTCACTCAACCAAAGTATCACCCTCTTCATCTCATAAAAGTCTGGTCCGCTATGCATAACGCATTAACGCTTAAATATCACTTTTTGGTTTGAAAAAGTGAACAGACTTATTCAACCCCCCTCTTCTAAGTCTGTTCTCCAAACCATTAATTATTATTAGAAAGTTGGATTGTTTAGTAAAAACTCATTTATAAGAATATTTGATAATTTATTTTATCATGTTTTAATATCGTACAATATTTGGTTGTTTGATTAAATTATACTTTGGTTAAATGTAGCATGGCTTCATTATCCCAGTCACGTGAAGTGAACCCAGGTCCTGAAGATCCATTGTTGTTGAGATTCCAAAAGCATCCATGTATCAAAATTGGTTTAGAATGGAAGACCAGATTGAATTTTGAAATGTAGGCATGCATTGGTTTTTTGTAATGGTAGAAAGGGTGTCCTAGAGTTGGTCATGTCACTTTTACAGAGGGTAGGATTTCTTGGTATTGTATTACTTCATTTTTTCTAGATAGAGACTGCCTTATTATCTTCCCTTGTTGAGAGATGGAGGCCCGAGACTCATACTTTTCATATGTCACTAACAGAGTACACTATTATACTCCAAGATGTGGCCATCTAAGTTGGTTTACGTATGGATGGTCTATCTTTGATACTGGATACATCTGGCCGTGATTGGAGTGTATTGGTCCATAATTTGTTTGGCATATATCCCTCAGAAGATGCATTTCATGTTGGTTTCCTGAAAGTGAAGTGGCTATCAAATAACTTTGCTAACATTGAAGATCATATGGGCAATGATCTATGACTTTTACGATACACAAAAGCATATATCCTATAGTTGATTGGGTGTGTGATATTTCTTGATCATTCAAGCAGTCGGGTATCTTTAAAATACCTACCATTACTTGAACTCATAAACAGGTGTAGGGAATATAGTTGGGGGTCTGCAGCATTAAGTTATATGCATTGTGAGTTATATAGCTCAACCAAGTATGAGTGCACACCCATCTACGGTCTTCACCTATTGTTACAAGTTTGGGCATGGGATAGATTTCCAACTATTCCTCTGAAGCTCCCACAATAAGTTACACCCCTAGGGACACCGTATGCGGCAGTATAGTACTTGGTTATTTGTTTCATTTTATGTAACTGAGGACTTTATTTTGAATTGTTATGATGGCTTCCATTGTAGGTGGTTGGGATAGGAAACATTTAAATTTGTATGATCTTCTCCTAGTAAACTATCCTTTGTTTTATCTTCAAGTTCAAGCAAAAAAACACCGAATTTATTATATATTCATAAACAACAATAAATAATTAACCAAACTAAATATATTTACCTTCACCTTGTGTTAGACATTGTGAAGCACCTTGTATTTGATGCAATGAAGACCCCACAACATCAATAAATACCTCAACCATAGCCATATCAAATTGTAACTCAAAAATACTTAATAACATAACAAGCTCTTCATCATCATTTATTTAGAAACAAAAAAATTATATTTTTTCTTATTGATAACTTCCTACTAGTTAGTTGGCTAATTGCCAAATTACCTTCTAGTTTTAACTTACATGAAATCTTCTGTTTTAAATCCTCCACAGTAATATCACGTCTGGTTTGTATCAACTTGGTGTCTCTTTTAAATGTATAATCTTCTGAACCTTCGTATTTTCGCCCAATAGTATAAAAAATCAACTTAATCTCGGATCCCATCTCTGAAATGTTGAACATTTTCATACCTTAAACACAATAGCTAAGCTAATTGCCTTTGTAAAATATGGACTACAATAACTAAATGAAGGAGACCCTCGAAAGGTAAGGTTGCTATATAGAGGCAGTGCGTAGAACATTTCATGGCTCCACTTGATGAAATGCCACGTGGCTGGTTCCCATGCATTTTTCACTTTGGAAGTAAGAAATAAGGGTCTCATCATTTCGTACCTCTACTTGACGAAATGTCACGTGGTGGGTTCTCATGCATTTCATACTTCCAAAGTGTAAAATACAAGTCACTTCATCCACAACCAAAAAAAAACCTATTAGCGACCACCAAAACTCGTCGCTAAGTTGTGAATTTTCCGTCGCTAAGACTATTAGCGATGAAACTTATGACGGACATGACATCGTCGCTATCTACATCATCGCTGACATCACAATGACGACACTGCCCATCGTCGCAGACTTTCCGACGGGGACACGCGGTCGCTAAACAGGTCCCTTTGGTGGAGACGTATCCCGTCGCTATTACTGGCTAATTAGCGACCACCAAACGTCGTCGCTATTACTAGCCTACTAGCGACCATCAAGCCTCGTCGCTGTTACTAACCTACTAACGACCCCGAAGCCCGTCGCTATTACTAACCTACTAGCGACCCCCGTAGCCCGTCACTATTACTAAACTACTAGCGACCCTCGTAGCCCGTCACTATTACTAACCTACTAGCGACCCCCGGAGCCCGTCGCTATTAATGGCTTAAGAGCGACGACCATGTTTATTCTGTCGTTAACATGTGTTCTTAATTTATTTTTATATTAAATTATTATTATTATTTTTTAATTAAATTTAATTTTTAGGGTTTATTATTTTTTAATTGAATCAATTAAGAATATTATGATTCTCCGTTGAGCGAGTGAACCCTAAATATTGAATATTGAATGATAAAACAAGAAAAGGATAATGACATTAACAAAGACTGAAGTAAGGTATATATACATATAAAATATAAATCAATGTATATAATAGATAAACAAATACTAAAAAAATATATATAGTTAGGATGAAGGGGGATCCTCTGGTGGTGGTGGTGGCGGCTCGGAAGTAGAGAGAGGGAGCCTTGCCATTAACTACATCAGTAGCTCCTGCTGCGCAGCAAGCTGTTGACGAGTCTCGGCCTGTTGCTCCTCAGCCCGTCGTCGGTCCGCCTCGGCCCGCTCCTCCAAAAGCTGCCTCTGGCGTGGCTCTTCTTATAGCTTGTTGTTCAGGCTTTAAATTACTTGAACAACTTCCGCCAGAAGGCCAGAGGAGGAACGGGAAGAGGAAGAGGTCTTCCCCTTTTTCACCAACTACATACCAACGCCACCCAATCCAAAGATCCTCTCTTCCTTGTTCACGCCGCCAACAGCCTCCATATAGATGGCGTTGTCGTCGGAATAAGAAAGGGTAGGAGGTACCTCCCCCTCAGGTGTGGAGGCCACCAACTCCGCCTCTTTCTCAGCCCTCATAGCAAGATAAGCCTCCTGTAAAACAGAAATACATGATGAAAATCAGTAATATATAACTTGTAAGTTTAATTATGTGTAAGTTAAATTAAATTACCGCCATGTCTGTGGATTTCTAGTTAACCCAAGAACCAGCTTCATTTTTCTTGGTCATTTGCATGACCTCAAATAAAGGTGCTCCTTCTGCTCCTAATGTTGACAATAAAATAAAAATTATTAATAGAGAATATATTAACTCATTCATTAACAAACAGTAGAAAATTGTAAACTTATAAATCTCTTTTTGTGCTCAAGCACCGAAATGCTTCCCCCAGTACAGATAGAGGCTGCAGTATCAGCTACTCTGTTTGCCTTGTTCCGAGCACTCGCCTGCTGGGACAATACACCCCCTACTTCTGGACCATCCTGTCCTAGTGGTCCTCAGGGATCCAACGAGGGCGCTCGCCCTTGTCTCTGACCTTCCAAAGGGTACTCTTGATAATTTTGGAGGTCAATGTGGCAAAGACCTTGCTAGTCTCATCAATCATACCCTCGCCCACTGATAATCACGCTGTAAAATGAAATGAGATTTCAAAATTAATAACAGGTGTATATTAGCCATAAATTCATAACAAAGGAAAGTGTTAACTTACCAAGAAGGTGTCAAACCACCTATCCTAGACAACCTTCCCAGCATCTGTCAAGAGATGTATGGACCATCTCACTGGGCCTTCAAAACCTTAGTAATCGCTTTGGTAGTGTGACTACTATCAACAAAGCTGTAATAAACAACAATTATAAGCAAATAAAACAACATACAACATAGGGAGACTATCAAAATTTTGGTAGAGTCTCCCCTGTAAATGTAACATTTCCAAATTTTAATGGTTGCCCTATTACAAACAGGAAAGTTCCTAGTAGAGTTCAATCTATTCAAGTACTAAATAAACTAACACAACAAACCAACAAGCAATCTATAAAAGTAGTAAATAAACTACTATACAAGTAACATACAACTATGTAAGTTTTATATACAAGCCAACTAACAAGCCACCAACTAAGAAACTTAAAACAAATTATTGTCTACTTACTCGTCTCCGGCCGACATGGGGACCAGCATGGGAATGAGGGATACCAGAGGTAGGGTCACCTCGAGGCCAGGGTCCTCCAAACCACCAAGTTCTGAAGGAATGGTCTGCTGTGGTAGTGAAGGAATGGTTTGCTGCGATGGAGTGGTGCCCCATTGTGGGGTAGTCTGCTATGGAATGGTGCACCCAGGTGGTGAAGAAGTGGTGGTCTGTTGTGTGGTGGTGGCCTGCTGTAGGGTGGGAGTTTCCAGACGGGATGTTGGGGTCCTCGAGCCACTACCCTGACTAAAAGGTAGTCGACGTCCTGTCATCTATGGATAAAGACATGAAAACAAATGTTAGTCTCAAAATATAAAGATATTTATATATGTTTAATAACTACATACTCTGTGTCTGATTCAGTTTGAAATTCCCTCTCAGTTTCAGTGTCATTATGGTTGTCTGTTTTAATATGATCCTTAGTCTCCAAATTGGCCCTAGACCGTTTTGATTGGGAGACAACATTTTTGTCAATGTGTTCACCACCGTAATGGCGAGTGTCCTATCCATTATCACTAGATCAATGTTGAACAATAGATGACTATCATTGAGCTTGTTTGGTGTAAGCTGATAAGCATCATCAACCTCATCGGAGACATTATCAGTGATTTGACTTCGGCCCTTGGCTTTGATTACTACGTGCCAGTCCTAATGCCCTCCCAGGAAGTCCGTGTAATAAACCTGCTTGGCTTGTCGGGCAAAAATTAAGGGATCAAACCCTTTATATCTACCATTTTTTACCTCAACTAAGCCGTAGTTATTGTCAACCTTGGTTCCTACACCGACTGTGTTGTCGTACCAATCACACTTGAATAGAATGATATCTTTTCTTAGTCATCTGGAGAAAGAAACTTGAATATAAACCCCGTAGTTATGGGTACGCATCCCTTAACTCCAATGAAAAATGTTAAATTTGTAGCTGATTACATAGTAAATAGGCCATTTTGTATCAGTTTTCACCGGCCCCCAAGAAAGGGCTTGGAGTAAGGGATCTTTAATATGGTTGTTAGGGTCTTGAATCTATGTACAACATAACACATAGGTTATCTTTAGATATGTAACATTAGAAGTACAACTGAAAACCACATGGTATACGGGTCTTACATGTTGTACAAACCAACTGATGAATTTGGATGATACCTTACCATGAATTTGGTCATCAGTTATATCATTTTGCTCAAGTTTTAGTATATATACATATAATCTATTTAAAGAACAATAATTTAGATACAATAAAAGCTAGATTAGAATGTAAACTACAAGTTGGTGACTTACTCAAAGATAGGGTTCTAGTTTTGGGCAATTTAGAAGAATGTATAAGTGAGCTGCCTTTCAATCTTTCTCATCAATGTAACATTTTGTGACCTTGCTCCCTAGATGACCGGGATGGTTAAAAATTGAAATTTGATCATCTAGCACTTTATGTGTGGCCACCCCAAGATTGTGGGCAATTCTACACTTTCTAGTTTCTATCTCCATCGGAAAATAGAAGAAGCAAAAGTGGTCATTTCTTCCATTAAGTATGCCTCGTAAATTGATGCTTCAACACACGCTTTGTTTGACACTTTGTCTTTTAAAGAGTGTAAGAATCTAGAACAACGTAAAAATGTTAAGTTACAAAATACTATTATAGGGAACCATGTTTGTAATGAAATTAAATAGTTTTGGTGTTCACCTTTTGAATGGATACATTCAACGGTACTGTACCGGGCCACCAACTAAGGCCTCATATGGTAGATGGATAGGCAGATGCTCCATCGAGTCAAAAAAACTTGGTGGGAAAATCTGCTCCAACTTACAAATCAGACCGGGATACTTTCTTCCATCTTTAGAAGTTTCTTCTCAGTTAACGAAGTTGCCGTCAACTCCTTAAAGAACTGACTCAACTCAACCACCGGTTTCCAAATAGGTTTCGGTAAGCCATGAAACGCGTACGGTAGTAGTTGTTGCATAAACACATGGCAATCATGACTTTTCATGCCAAACACCCTGCCCTCTTTCACGTCGACACATTTACTCAAGTTAGAAGCAAATCCATCAGGCAGGGTCAACCCATTCATCCACACACATACAACAATCTGTTGAGGTCTAGTTAAAACATATTTTGCATGGGGTTTAAACATTCTTCCATGTCCCGCATCCCTCATTCTAACTCCTTCCTAGAACACCAAATCGAATGGTCTAGACGACTCTTCTCGTTGTTCTTTGTTCTCCCTTTGATGTCCATCACAGTGTCAAAAATATTCATGAAAATATTTTGTTCAGTGTGCATGACATCAATGTTGTGTCTTAACAACAAGTCTTTCCAATATAGCAAATCCCATAAGATACTCTGCTTCACCCAATAGTGTTCCTTCCCATAACCCACAAACTCCTTAACACTCTTATCCTAGATGTACGGATACTTTTCGACTCTTTGCCAAACCCGTGCACTGGATAACCTATGGGGTGGTGGTTCATTCACAACCTTGTTCTTCTTAAAAGCAGTTTTGTTTCTCCTGAAGGGGTGACCCAATGGTAGAAACTTTCTATGACAGTCAAAAAAACTTGTCTTGCCACTAAGAGGGAATAATTCCCCCTGGTATATTCCATGCATACAAGTTAAGCAAGCTTCCCAGACGTTGACCATCTAGAAAGCACACCATACGCCGGGAAGTCGTTAATGGTCCACATCAAAATAGCCCACATCATGAAATTGTTCTCCAAAGATGCATCATATGTCATCACCCCGACATCCCACAATTGTGACAACTCTTTAACCAACGGTTGCAAAAACACGTCTATTTTCGCCTTGGGATTTTTGGGTCCTGGAACCAGTACAAATAGAAACATGACCTCCCTCTTTATACACATATCAGGAGGCAGATTGTATGGGGTCAGTATGACTGGCAAACAAGAGTACGCTCTTCCATATTGATCGAACGGGTTAAACCCATCAGTATATAAGCTAATTCATACATTGCGTGGCTCGCCTAAAAAGTCCGAATACAGCTCATCCAAACACATCCATGCTTTCCTGTCGGAAGGATGGCACAGAAGACCCTTCTGTGTTCGGTTCAGAGCATGCCAACGCATGTGTTTTGCCGTGGATAATGAGGCGTACAGCCGTTGAAGACGTGGTGTTATGGGGAAGTACCATATTTTCTTCCTGGCCATCCTAGTTACTTTCTCTCTCCTTTTAGCAGTTTTGTAGCGTTCCTCATTACAATGTACATATTTTGTGACCTTCTTGTCTGCAAACTCATTTCTAAACAGCATACACCCGCCAACACAACACTCTATCTTCACACAACCCAACCCCAGGTTTGCCACTCTTTTCTTAGCATGGCACAGGTTTGATGGCATTCGATGATTACTAGGCATGGTGGAACCCATCAGATCAACCATCCTATTAAAATAACCTCCTGAAAGATTATAATCTGCCTTTAGGCTTAAAGCAGCTAGGGAGGCGGATAATTCAGTGTCACTGTCATACCCATCCCACAATGGAGTTTGAGCCGTCGCTAACAAATCATAAAACCTCTTCACCTCCGGATTAGGATCCTCCTCTATATTGTCATCCTCATTCCCTGGTTGGTCATCATGTTGTAGCATATATCCAGTGGAGGGTCCAACATGATCCATCACCATCTGCTCTATGATGTTATACGTATCCCTATTCCCTCCGACCTCATAGTAAGACTGTTGATATTTTAAAAAAAATTTATTTGGTGTAATTCGATGTTCACATACTCGTAAGGACTTTATCGCGATTGGACAAACGAAAAGAAAGTTAGAAAATTTAGCGTTTAGGCGGGCTTGGTTTCGTTTGATATGGTTGTATTAATTAATTTTAATTTCGTGATGTTTTTATGTAATTTGTAAAATTATTTTCCGGTAAGCCCTGCTATTAGGAATTTAATTTACCGTTCATATGTCATCGAAATCGTCCTAGGAATATCGCATATCTTGGGAAAAATAATCGATCGGATAGTTAACAATGTCTTTTTACCAATTTATAGAAGCAATGCTATTTTTTAATAAAAGAAATACAATAACTAAATTAATTAAATGAATTAGTATTTACTTAGAAAGTTTCATCTGAAAGAGACTTTATTAAAAAGTTTTTAACTTAGGCCCAAATAGGCTTATTAAGTAAAATGAAGAAAATAAAAGTAAAATTTTGGATTGAAGTAGAAAAGAATTTAACAACAAATCTAGTCATCACTTTTGTGACTACTTAGAAGAAAAGAAATGACAGCCTTATAAATTTTGGAAAAAGAACTAGAGTTACAAAAAGGAAAGGATTTTTTTTTGAATTAAGAAACTTAAGATGAAAAGAGACGATAGGATTATATACTTAAAATAAATTAAGCCCAAAAATGTAGAATTTTAAAAGGAAATGGTACTATGTTAGAAATTTTTAAAGAGCCATTAGAGGGAGTTGTATGTCTATGATAAGTTAGCTAGTAACTAAGAGACAGACTTTTGAATATAATCGTCGCTAAACTTGAAAATAAATAGTACTCACCAATTAACTAGTGACTTTCGGAAACTAGGCAATATCACCCTAAGTTGTGACGCCTGAGTGATATCTAAGAATTAACAACCAAATAGTTATCAGGCAAAAGAGAATTATGTGCAGTTAAGGAAGCGAATTAAGTAAATTAATCACTAAAGAAAGGAATTATAGAACCTAGTAAATTTACGTTTAAGAAGGATATCGTAACATAAGGAATTAAGTAGAATATAAGAGATTAATTGGGGACAAAAAGAATTGACGACCAAGAAAATGAAGTACTTAAATAACAAAACCCACCTAGATCCCTAAGTATTAAATGGTCAATCATAGAATAAATAAAATATGGTTAGTCAAAACAATATAATTGCGGAAGCAATCTAGATGAAGTAGTGACAGATAAATAAGAAAATAAAAAGATTATAGAATTTAATTGAAAGGAAATAAAATATCACTAAAATCATTGTCAGGATATAAAGGATTAGTGGCCCATTTGTGATCAAGAAAATAAGATTAATAACATTGTCCACTTAGATTAGAAAAAGGGAAATAACTAATTAGTCATTTGATGATAACTAAAGAGTTCATAATTGGGCCTCACGAGGTTGTATTAAGGGAGTAATCATACGTAAGTAAATAGAGAATGCTCAGCAAGTGGAGAAATGAAAAATAGAGATATTGAACTAAACGGTATACCCTTAGTGATAAATTAAATTAAGGAAATGCCAATAACATGAATTGTATAAATGGTAACACTTATGTCTAGTAAACTTTTGGTGACGATAAGTGCGTAATTACTTGCTAAGTCATGGTAATGATGAAGAATAAAATTTACATCATAGGTACTTAATATTACATGTAATATAACACTTGTTGGTTGACTGATTATGTGACATGATGGGATATGTGACTGTGAATGATTGTGTACATAAATATATGTGTGATAGTTACGTGATGAATATGGTATAATGCATTGTATTTTGTGATGTTGTATACTTGTTGATGTGGTATGGTTGTGAATATTATATGATGCATGAATAACAAGATGAGGAAATTATAGATAAAAATTTGGAAAAGGGTATCCGTAGGGGTCTCGGAATGATTAAATATAAAAGTATGTGAGACTCGGATCCGAGATGAAATGTGGGCGTTGAAGCGCCAATGTACCCAAATTGTTGAGAAAGTGTAAAACCTCACTTCATTCCTAAGTGTTGAGCACGTTACTATAATAAAGAAAATGAGAAAATTTGGTTACACTGAGTAAAGAAAAGGACTCGATATTAGGAATAGAGGGGAGTCATTTGGGGGACCCTATCGAGGACCATTGAATAAAAATGAATTATTGAATTATGCATCATGAATTGGAGTTGAGGAGGGATGTTGGAAAAATCCCTTAGAGCATACAGTGAGGGGTACATTGAAGAATCTGCCGCGCCTCGATACCCGAGGGTAGTCTAGGGAGTATCACCGGAGGCGAGAATTCCAAGTGGCATCGGATTCGCGCCCGTTGTCGGACAACCCGTAGCAAACTCTGGTATACTTCAACAAGAGACGGGATTTTCTATGACCGTGAAGTACCCGTTCTGTGGTGATGTGTGATATGTGTGATTGGACATTTTGATATTGGGACTGAGAGTCCTTACCCATTTATGAAAACCAGAATGAGGAGAGCTTCGGTCGCTCTAGTTGGGGAGGGGAGATAAGGATGGCGTTGTTGTGCACATGGATATTGTATATGAGATTATTGAGGAGGAGATGGGCCCACATGCATCATGATGACTAATAAAAGATTTGAATAACGAAATGAATTCATGCATTGCATTACTATGTTGAAATTATGATTGCTTGTTGTTTAAATATGATCTTATAGATATTAGTAACCTTGAGAGATGACTGGGAAGATGGGAATGTTCAGATAAGATGAAGAGTGGTGAGATAACTTAGAGTGTATTTTAGGAATCCCAAAGAGAGCGGGTGGGACTTGATCTTGGATTGTTTTTGTTGTATGTGGGCAGGTGTTGATGAGACACCTTCCCGATTGTTGTGGATGTGAAGACTCACCCTTACGCTAATTTTTCCAGATATCGTGGGGATGAAGGCAGACTTCAGAATGAAGATCACCCGAGTTCTTCTTGGATAGAGGACGGTAAAATTAGGATAGATTATTTTATTTTCATTTATGGGAGCCTGCGTGCCCCTTCACTTTCTGTATGTACTATTACTATTACGACCATGTCTTATATATATGTTGTATATAAGGTGTATCTATCCCACCCTAGGTTTTGGGTATTTTAGGTTTTGGGTGGTTGGTTCCCACTTAAATCTATCTTTTTAGTGGTGTTTCCCACTTCTTGAATCGATTTAGGGCATTCTGATTTATGCATTTTAGAGTTCCAGATTCGTATGAATTGATTCAGGCCTTGTTGAATCGATTCAAACATTTTTGTTCGGGGTTCCTGGGCTTGCATCTTCGTGTGAATCGATTCAGGGTAATGGTGAATCGATTCATGACATGCTGTTTTCAATTTTGGTGACTTCCAGGGCTGTGAATCGATTCAGGGTCATGGTGAATCGATTCATGACATGTTGCTTCTAATTTTGGTGACTTCCAGGGCTGTGAATCGATTCATTCATGTGTGAATCGATTCAGACATTGCATTTTGATGTTTTTCCATGCCTGATGGTCTTTCCTTGATGGGTTATGATCCATGGTTGTTTTCCTTTGTCTTTGTGCATTGGTTTCTTGATTTCTTGACCTTGTTGAAACATTTTCTTCATGATTTCTTGAGTTTCTTGATTTTATATATCAACTTTGATTGTTTCATTTGTTTTTGATTCATGAAGATCTTGTAATGCTTGTGCCTTTGTCATTATCAAAAACTTGTTAATAACATGTAAATACATTCTCCCCTTTTTTGATGATGACAACCAATGGCCATCTCTTGGGGTGTTAATATCAATAATTTTAAAGAAGCAATGATAAAGAATTATTTGAAAATCAGAGTGAGTTTTCCTTTGTTTATCAAGTCTTCCTTATCTACCCCTTGTTTTTCAATTTGATATTCATCTTTAAAAAAACAATGTATCTTGAATTTCTAAAGTCTCTCTCTTGAATTTCTAAAGTCTCTCTCCCTTTGTTTCTTTATCCCCCTTTGTTTCTTTCAAATATCTTATCCCCTTTTGTTTCTTTCAAGTATCTCTCCCCCTTTGTCATTATCAAAAACAAATTCAGGGAATAATTAACCAAGCGTGTAAATAGGATAATTAACCAAACGAAAACGATCACATCGCGCATCAAAATGATCAAACAAATATGACATCCAAACAGATATAACATTTAAGCAAATAACCATCCAAACAAGTAATGGAATCAGTGTCAAGTGAAAAACCAAAATAAAAGCCTCAGAAGGGCAGCCAAGTCTGAACATAAAAAGCAACTAATTTTCAAGCAAAATCATAAAGTAAAAAGCCAATCAAGGCTGAGGAAAGTGAATGCTGGAAATCTGAGTGGCAAGCTCGGTGTAGCGTTCTTCCATGTTGGCTTCAAGCTTGTCCAGGCGAGAGTTGAAGTTTGCTTCCATGATATCCAGGCACTGATCCAAGTGGGCAGTGATCCTAGCAAACAAGTCATCAGTAGGAGCGGGTGGAGGAGGAGGATGAGCAGCATCTTTAGCATCATTACGAGGGCAGCGAAGAAATTGCCATAACCCGTGATACTCAATGATGTTCATCTTTGTGAGATGAGATTTTCCAATTGGTGCTTTGGGTCCTACAATTTCCTTCACTTCATTTTTCAAGTCCACCTTGTAGTGGCGTAGTGGCTTTGTGATTAGGACAGCATATGGGAGGCGAGCAAGATTCTGAGCCTCAATCATATGGTGCCTTACAACATCAATCCAATTAATTTCTTTTTGATTGATGATGGCCCAGAGCAACAAGATTTGTGCCTCACTCAATCTTGCATAATTTCCATTGGAAGGAAGGAGAATTTTCACCATGACATAATGCAAAAGGCGGTGGTCAAGGCTTAGAGTGCCAACGGTGCTAGAGGGAGCGGCAAGGTTGAAGAAGGTTCTTGCCTCCAAAGGATTGTAGTTCCATGAAGGAGAGGGTTCTTTTCCATGGAATTGAGCATTGTTAAGAGGGAGCTTTCCAACTTGATTTAGCACTTCATTGTCAAGAAGAATGGTTTTGCCTTTCACTTTGGCATAGTATCGAGCATCTTTAAGGTGCAATGTTGAATAGAAAACCCGAATCAATTCTGGATAGATGGAAACTTCCTCGAGAGCCATGAATCCTACTAGCTCTTGTTGGTGAAGAGTGTTAATAAGAGAAAGACCAGAAGATTCAAAGAATGGAACATCAAGCCAATGAGGGGAGATGAGGTGTTTTTCAGAAAAGGAGGTTTGGTATCTTTCCAACTTCTTTTGGGTAGAGAAGAACCTTGAGAGATCAGAAAATTGAGGGATGGTGGCACCGGCTACATTTGCTCTTTGTTTCTTTCTTGGTTGAGAGGAGGAAGCCATTGATAATGGAGATTTGGAGAAGAGGTTTGTAGATTGAGAGGGAGATGGTTTTAAAGAGAAGGAGGAGAAAAGTGTGAAGAATGATGAAGAAATGATGAGAAACGGACTCAATCAGCGTTAAAATGCACAAGAACCGTTGCGTGAATCAATTCAGAGGAAGCTTGAATCGATTCAACCATTACTGTTTGGGAATTTTAAGAGGCATCAGGGGTTTGAATCGATTCGAAGGGAGTGTGAATGGATTCGAACTTCTCTATTTGTGGAAAATGTTGAGCAATAGTGCTGTGAATCGATTCGAAGGGGTCATGAATCGATTCTGTTTTTAAAGAAATTTGGACAATCAGGTATTTGAATCGATTCAAAGGGTGTGTGAATCGATTCACTCGATTCTGTTTTACTTCGAATTACATTTTTCCTTAGCTGAATCGATTCAAGGCATATCGTAACTCTTTTTAGATCATTAAAACTTCATTTTTATGAAAATCTTTGCCTCCTAATTCATCCAACCTATTGAGATCAACACAATACATAGTTTTCAACCACTTTATGACATATCTAAGGATTCTTAATCACAACATGAACACTAATCAATCAACACATTGAAAATCAAGTATTTGTCAGAAACATTTATCATTCAAATGCAATTGGATATGTCTAAAATTCCTAATTCTCTTCTAATATGAATGAATTGTTCTTTTGCTAATGGTTTGGTGAATATGTCTGCAAGTTGTTTAGAGGTTTCAACATGTTCAAGCACACAATCACCCTTTAATACATGATCCCTAATGAAATGATGTCGAATTTCAATATGTTTGGTTCTTGAAAGCATTACAGGATTCTTTGAAATATTAATAGCACTTGTGTTATCACATTTAAGAGGCGCATGGTCTAGCATAACACCAAAGTCTAGGAGTTGTTGTCTCATCCAAAAGATTTGAGCACAATAACTACCAGCTGCAACATATTCTACCTCAGCTGTTGACAATGCAACACTTACTTGTTTCTTGCTATGCCAAGAAACAAGAGAACTACCAAGCAAGTGACATGTTCCACTAGTGCTTTTCCTATCAAGCTTACATCCTGCAAAATCTGAATCAGAATATCCAACTAAAGTGCATTCAACCACTTTGGGGTACCATAACCCAACATTTTGAGTTCCAACGAGATATTTCATTATTCTTTTTACTGCAGTAAGGTGTGATTCTTTTGGACATGCTTGGTATCTAGCACACATACAAACAGCAAACATGATATCCGGTCTATTTGTAGTTAAGTAAAGTAAGGATCCGATCATACCTCTATATTTTGTAAGTTCAACATCCTTACCCTTCTCATCCTTGTCCAAATAACATGAAGTGCCCATAGGTGTGGCAATGTCATTTGCCTTGTCCATGTTGAATTTCCTAAGCAATTCCTTGCAATACTTTGATTGACTAATGAAAGTGCCTTCATTAGTTTGCTTAATTTGCAGTCCAAGGAAGAAAGTAAGTTCCCCCATCATGGACATCTCAAATTCTTCCTGCATTAGCTTAGCAAACTCTTTGCACAACGATTCATTAGTAGCACCAAAGATTATATCATCAACATACACTTGAACCAATAGTATGTCATTTTTCTTGTGCTTGATGAATAATGTTGTGTCAACCTTTCCTCTTTCAAAATTGTTTTCTAAAAGGAATTTACTTAATCTTTCATACCAAGCTCTTGGAGCTTGTTTTAAACCGTATAATGCTTTCTTTAGTTTGAAAACATGATTCGGAAATTGATAATTTTCAAAACCTAGAGGTTGATCAACATACACTTCCTCTTGAAGGTATCCATTCAAGAAAGCACTTTTGACATCCATTTGGTACAATTTAAAATCCTTACAACATGCAAAGGCTAATAGTAATCTAATGGCTTCTAGCCTAGCTACGGGAGCATACGTCTCTTCATAATCAATGCCTTCTTCTTGATTATAACCCTTAGCTACTAGCCTAGCCTTATTCCTAGTAATTATACCATTTTCATCTAGTTTATTCCTAAACACCCATTTTATTCCTATTATTTAGTGATCATTGGGTTTTGGCACAAGTTTCCAAACTTCATTTCTTTCAAATTGATTCAATTCTTCTTGCATGGCCAACATCCAATGTTCATCAATAATAGCTTCATCAATGCATTTGGGTTCTATTTATGATACAAAGGCTAAATGATTACATGCATTCCTAATGGCGCTTCGAGTACTTACTCCTTTAGTCATTTCACCTATGACTTTGTCCAAGGGATGATCCTTCAAGGTGATCCATTGTTGTGGCTCCTCATGTTGTGTTGTTTCTCCTTCATTGTTGACTTCTTCTTTTTCATTCAAATTCATTTCTTAGAATGTTCCAATGTTTCCAATGCCTAGAATTTTCCCTTTGGTGTTATCTCCATAGGTGACACTTCCTTTCCTTTTGGGAGTGAATGATGTGAATTTGCTTATGTCTCCCGTCAGGTGTTGCTTTCCTTGAAGCATACCTACAAAACAAGATTAGTTTAGAGAACTAGGTACCCATTGTATGTTTGGTCCTTTTCAGTTAGTTTGTGGTAATGTCCCTTTGGGAACCCACACCTTTCTAATAACCTTGGTCCTAATTTTCTAACATTACAATTTGAAGAGTTATGACCTTTAAAACCATAATGATTGCATCTCATGAAAGGTGATGATGATCTCCTAGGTGGTACAAAGAAGTTTTTGTAGTGTTTTTCCTTTGTGGTAGAGTTGTATCCTAAACCGGTTTTATCAAACATACATCTTTGGTTTCCAAGTAATATATTTAAGTTATCTCTATCTTTTGTAAATTTTTCTAATGTTTTATTTAAATCTAAGACTTTCTTTTCTAGATCAACACATTTATTAAAGTATTCACATTGTTTTGTCCTAGAGCATGCTTGATCATTTTCTAATTTATTTTTCAAACATTTATTTTCTTTACAAACTTCTATAAGATCCATCTCAAGCTGGTCAATGGTTTTTCTAGATACTTTATACTTACTAGAGAGCTTAACAAATTTATCATACAATTCTTCAAATGCATCTAGTAATTCATTCTTGTCTAAGTTAAGAAGGCTTACCTCATTTTCGTCTTCTTGATGATTTGCCATTAAGCACAGATTTGCTTCTTCACTCTCGGACTCATCGGAGCTACTCATATTGTTTTCATCCCAAGCGATGTAGGCTCTTCTTCTTCCTCCTTTCTCCTTGTTCTTCTTCTTAAGGTTTGGGCAATCCGCCTTAAAGTGCCCTTCCTTGCCACATTCGAAACAACTTGGTGAAGAAGAGGATTCATTAGAAATTGGTTTCTTACCTTGGGGTTTAAAGTTCTTTTGGAATCTTTTGTTTTTCATGAACTTTCCAAATCTCTTCACAAACAAACCAAATTCTTTTTCTTCATCAAGGTCACTGCATGATTCTTCTTCATGTGTAGAAGTGGCCTTGAGAGCTAAGCCTTTCTTCTTGGAGGATTTTTCTTCTTCCTCCGCTTGCTTTAAATCCCTTAGTTCTTGCTCTTACTCTTGAAGCTTTCCAAAGAGTGTGGCAAGAGACATCTCATTGATACTTGGGGATTGTTTAATGGCAGTAACAAGAGGTTGCCATTCCCTGCTAAGACTTTTCAAAACTTTATGCACAAGCTCTTTGTTAGTATATACTTTTCCAAGAGTAATAAGGTGATTTATTATAAGTATAAATCTCTTTTGCATTTCTACAATGGTTTCTCCGGAGTTTATCCTAAAACTCTCATATTGACTGGTTAAGGTACTAATCTTGGAGTCTTTTACATCACTAGTACCTTCATGGGTTACTTATAAAGTATCCCACATTTCCTTAGCCGTTTGACAAGTCATTACTCTAAAGAATTCATCGGGTCCTAAAGCAAGAGTAATGAGGTTTTTAGCCTTATAGTTGTATTGAACTTTCTTTTCTTCATCATTAGTCCACTCATCCATAGGTTTCTCAACATTCTTCCCATTAATAGTATGCATGGGTATATATGGACCATTTTCAATGGCATTCCAAACTCTTAGATCAATGGATTGAATAAAAATTTTCATTCTTTCTTTCCAAAACGCATATCCTTCCCCATTAAAAGTGGGAGGTCTATTTGTGGCCCCACCCTCAGGAAAAAGGTTTAGAGAACTTGAGGCCATCTCATATCTTGAAGCTGTTAAGCTTGATCTACTAAGAGTCATGCTCTGATACCACTTGTTATTCAAGTGGCCTCAATACTCAAAAGGGGGGGTGAATTGAGTTTTTAAAACTTTGCTTGGAATGTCTAAAGATTATGCAGGTGAAATCAAGTTTAATGCAAGAGATGATACAAAACAAGAGATGTATATGGCTGAGACAATTTGTCAAACACTTGGTGTGCAATATTCAAAGTTAACTAATTCAAGCAAGCTTAAGTATGTAAATCACAATCAACCAACACAAATCAATAAAGTGCAGTATGTGAACGTAAAAGAGTAAGGGAGAAGAGGTTGCAAACCAATTTAACGAGTTCCACCAATCCTAGTGTACATCTCGCCTTCAAGCAACCCACTTGAAGGATTTCCACTATTGAAGTTTAGAGATTACATGCTATGAGCAATTGCAGCTTCCTAGTGTCCCACACTCAAGAACTCAATTCTCACTAGCACAAGGGTAACCCACCCAATCTCTCAAACTCTCAATACCCAAAGGTTGAACCCCAACCTTTGTGACCACTCAACCTAGAGTGAATAAGCCTTTGTGTTTGGTGGTGTTTACAAGATATGAACTCTCTAAATAGAGTAGATGTACAGGTGAATGCTCTCTAAAATTTCTAGCTCTCAACAAGAGAGGATATACAAGTTAAATCTCAACTTTCAGAAAATGCAAAGATATAAACTCACTAAGAACAAGGAGGGAATGAAGAATTGATTGTCTCTTGCTTCTTGTGGTTGTGCTTGTGTTTCCCTTGCATTTATAGAGCCTTGGTGCAGCTTCAAAGTCCTTCTAGCCATTGTAAGTAGCGGTTCCAGCTTGTCTTTGCGTATTTTAGGTTTTGGGTGGTTGGTTCCCACTTAAATCTGTCTTTTTAGTGGTGTTTCCCACTTCTTGAATCGATTCGTAGCTTCTTGAATCGATTTAGGGCATTCTGATTTGTGCATTTTAGAGTTCCAGATTCGTATGAATCGATTCAGGCCTTGTTGAATCGATTCAGGCATTTCTGTTTGGGGTTCCTGGGCTTGCATCTTCGTGTGAATTGATTCAGGGTAATGGTGAATCGATTCATGACATGCTGTTTTCAATTTTGGTGACGTCCAGGGCTGTGAATCGATTCAGGGTCATGGTGAATCGATTCATGACATGCTGTTTCTAATTTTGGTGACTTCCAGGGCTGTGAATCGATTCATTCGTGTGTGAATCGATTCAGACATTGCATTTTGATGTTTTTCCATGCCTGATGGTCTTTCCTTGATGGGTTATGATCCATGGTTGCTTTCCTTTGTCTTTGTGCATTGGTTTCTTGATTTCTTGACCTTGTTGAAACGTTTTCTTCATGATTTCTTGAGTTTCTTGATTTTATATATCAACTTTGATTGTTTTATTTGTTTTTGATTCATGAAGATCTTGTAATGCTTGTGCCTTTGTCATTATCAAAAACCTGTTAACAACATGCAAATACAATAAATTCATCCCAAACTGTCCAACCGGGACAATTCAAGATCCAACACAACACGGTATGTCGGCCGGTTGTCTTGAATCTTGAACGGGAACCTAATGGGTACACACACGACTAAACCCTACATTGTTAAACTTTACTTTACTTTTTTATGTACCCTAGAACAAGGAGCCGACTAAAATTTCGGCAGAGTCTCCCTTGTAAATTAAACATTTCCAAATTTTTTACAACGCCCTGTTACACACAGAAAAGTTCCCAGTACAGTTCAATATATAACTACGACTAAACCCTACATTGTTAAACTTGAATTTACTTTTTATGTACCCTAAAACAAGGACCCCACCAAAATTTCGGCAGAGTCCCCCTGTAAACAAGACATTTCTAATTTTTTTACAATGCCCTGTGACACACAGAAGATTTTCCAGTACAGTTCAATATATATGCTACGCATTGTATATGGAATTGAGGGAGGTAATCACCCACCACAACCTAATGAGCTCTGCTCTCCATTAACAAACAACAGTACACATGCATAAAAACATCATGTTTTTAGCACACAAAACCAATGTCTAATGATCTCTACTCTCCCCTAACAAACAACAATACTCATGCATAATACAATATACAACTAAAACAATACACATGCAAATCAGATAGTAAATAGACTCACTAAAAAATAAATTAACTTACTAACCTGTTGCAATAGGGGCAGAGAACCTGAAATGATGAAGAATTAGAGAACTGAGAGAATGGCACAGCGGCACTAGAGACAACTACACCAAACAAGAAAATGTAAATGAAAAGCTAAACAAAGGACAAATCTATTTAATTTATTTACTAAATTAAATTTATTAAATATTTTTTTTGTTATACTTCAAAAATTTTCTATCATAATATTTAGGAGAGAAGTCAAATGTTCATATTCAATTGATCTCTAAGATAAAGAATCTAATTAAAAATTTGTTTCTATAAATATAATAAATACATGTTATAAATTCAACCCATGTAATCTTAAAAAGGACCACAAAGACAATTATATTATCCCTCTCATACTAACATGTTAAATCATGTTCCTAATCACGTTATAACTTGGACATCAACATCTAGATTATGGGCCAAACATGTTCCTAATCATTTTTCATTACTAACAAGTGATTTCAACCATAAAAAAATGAACCCATAGGTGGGTAACTATGGAGATTCAATTCATTTGGAATTTTCTCTTTATAAGGGATACAAGTATAGGGGAAGGGACGGAAGTGGATAATTAAGTATCTTAATATGTTGATTATGATTGGAGTTTTTATCTTATATATTTGTTAAACCAAGTTTATTTCTACTTAATCAATCTTTCTTCCTCAAAGAGAATTACATATATACATAGGTATATACTTATAATTACATTAGAAATATATGAAAATTATTTAAATATTTGATATACATAAACAAATGGTCCTTTACACCCCGTCTAATTCTTTTGATAACCAGATCTTATTCTTTCTATATCAAATTAGTCACGCAAGAACAAAATATGAATCACCAGCAACCAACAGAAAAACACAAATCAAAAACCAGACAGAGGCACAAATGTAATAAGCAATCTGTAACAGTAACACAAATAAATTAATAAAATTAGGGGATGGCGTTAGTTCTCTAGTGTGACTGGGACTGTAATATGGAAACATTAAGAAACACCCATAGATCTTGGATTTTCCTTATGTTCTGCATATTGAGCAATGAAACATGAACCTATATTTGTAGCGTATGAATTTAGAAAAAAGAAATAGAATTGGAAAGTGGTACTGCCAACAAAATCTATACACATATTGGAAATGAATCAAATACAGAACCACAATCAAACAACTCTACAATATTTTAAAGAAATCCTACACCAACTCTCCTTAACGTAAAATAATTAAGATATTAGATTTCTTTTAACAATCTCTCTGTAATATGAATATATCATATATGAGTTTTTATTTATAAAAACTCTTTTGGATACTGTCTTCTATTTTACTTTTTAAACCATATACATCATTCATATAATTGGAGTAAATATTTTTAACAATTTAACCACAGTTAAAACAATTTACCTCTATAAATCAGCCTTCCTAGGTAACCGGGATATTTTAGATAGTGTAAGTAAGCAAAATCTGGTTGGCTTGAAAGAATCCTTAAAAGCTAGTAAGCAAAATCTAGGTGCAGTTACAAGTGACCGAGATAGGCTTAGATTGTTGTGTAATGAAAAAGATAAGCCACTACAGGTAAAGATATTGAGTCCATAAAATGAGTTTTATTTTATCTTTATTCTATCAATTGACTTGTCTACTGGTTGTACAATATGATAACAAGCTGCAATTCTAGAGAAAAGGAATATGGAGTCAAGGATTACCAAGTTAAGTAACACAGTGATAGAGAACAGTGTCAAAAAGGATGTTCATGGAAATAACCAAGTAAGATTCTGTGAAACTATTTTTCACACATTAGTTATCATCTTTCGGATTAATATTTCTGAATTTACCCCACTGATGTATCAATTGACTTGAAAAAAATAAATACATGCACACCTACTAGGCTGCAAACAAGCACAACATAGGTACTAGGTACAGTTTAGGAGTTACTCCAGCCAAACACAATATAATCAAGTATTATCAATTGAAAGTGTTGAGTTTGTTACACAATTAACACACTGTATATTTTCTGCTTCTTACAAGTTTGCTTCATAATGTTTCTAGATACAAATAATATCTTCTGTTTTCAACAAATTTTTTTAAGAAATAATAGAATTTTCTGATTTGGTTCATATTTTATTAAACAATTCAAAAACCAATTTTGATTGTCTAGTTCAAAGTTAGTTCTACTAATAACTAGTTTCTATTTTTGCCTATATAAGGACCAATTCAAACAACAAGGCAGAAACTGGTTCTAATATTTTAATTAACCCAGCAAATAAATGAATAATTTAAGCCATAAAACCTAACTTAAAATTCATTAATCATTCACTTACCAACATACCCTACGAGACTAAAGATGGTAAACTAAAGTAATGGTGTAAAAATACATTGAGTAATTGATTTACAACAAACAATTTTAAAGATTAAATTAATGATTTCTGAAAGGTGTAGTGAAGTGTCATATACTAACTGTTTTAGAGACAAAAATGAAAGTTTAGTCTATAAAAAAATTAATCCTGACATTTTTTTAAAAATCACCAAATGACTTGATATGCATGCTGGAATGTGAAGATAAGCCAGCAGATGGAGTTTTTTATGACCCCATTAACTAGAACTTTTGTTATGTCTAAGCTCCCTTTAACCAAACAATTCAGGTCAGATATCTTTATTTTGAGAATGTATTATATATTTTTGAGAAATAATTACATTATCTTCTATCAAACACAAAAAAATTCTATTCTCATCAAATTATTTTGAAAATATCAAAAAAACCTCACACCAAAATGAAATCATTTTGAACTTCAAAAACAGAAAACAATACAATAATTATACGTATCAGTTTTTGTGCAACTCATACAAGTGACATAACTTAATCAAAAACTTATATACGTGCAACTCATTTAACAGCCAGCAAGCAAGTCATTTAGCAGGCAACAACCAACTCATTTTTCATAGGTTCACGGTTTGGAACTTGCATTTGCATCAGCAAAACAAATTATATATGTGCAATATCTGTCCATTTAGTAACAAGCCACCCAAAAAAGGACTTGCTAAAACTGGTTAGAAATAATGAATAGAACTCACAGAAAAGTGATTTGCTAAAACTGGTTAGAAATAATGAATAGAACTCACATAAAAGTGATTTGCTAAAACTGGTTTTAATTTTCTTGTTAGAACTCATCTAAGTAACACAAATTTTCAGTATCCAATAAAGCAAGCATGAAGTCTATTTCTCACTCCATGCATTATAGTGATAAAATCTGGGGGCAGAGACTCCATGAATGACAATAAGTCCTTAAACAGCAGACTCTATTTCTTACTGCATTTCTAACTAATTTCCCACTGTTATGTAAATGTGTTCTGTTGAGATAGTAATTTTTTTGTTTTAGGATTTTGATTTTTTACAAATATTATGTTAGGGATATTATGATTCTGGTTTAGGGATTGAGAAGAATTTAAATTCACTACGCATATATCGTACTGATTCTGACAACGATATTGGTCCTAACAGGGCTAGTTTTGTTTACCTAAGTGGTGCATAGAAAAAAATTGCAAAAACCCACAAATAAAACGTATTTGCAGATAAATTTTTAATTTTTTTGAAAAAACAATGGTAACTGAGACTGGAAATATGAAATAAAAACAAAAATTTCTTTCAAATCAAAATTTTAATAGAAGTCTTGTAGGATAGCCTAAAAGCATTATTTGTTCGTTTTGGATGATCTTGGCAAGTTTCTTAAATGCATGATACGCTTCATGTTTATGAGTAAGAAACAATGTCTATGTATACCTAGAATAATCATCCACAATCACAAGACCATAATAGTTTCCATCAAAACTTTTAGTTTTTCAAGGTCCAAATAAATCCATGTGTAAAAGTTGTAAAGGTCTATTTGTTGAAACAACATTTTTTGCTTGAAAAGATGCCTTTACTTGTTTCCCCTTTTGACATGCATCACAAAATTTATTTTCAAATTTCAATTTTGGTAAACCAATTACTAACTCTTTCGAAACAAGTTTATTTAAATGGTCTATATGAATATGGGCAATTCTTCTATGCCATAGCCATGGTTCATCCTCTTTAGTTATGAAGCATTGCACATCATTTAAAGCAAGACAATCAAGATTAATCATGTAAATATTATCAATTCTTTAACCAATGAACTTTACTTCCTTGTTTAGCTTATTTTCAATTATGTAACAATTTGATTCAAATACAAGTTTATATCCTTTATCATATAATTGACTAATACTAATCAAGTTATGTTTAAGTCCCTCAACATATAATACATCATTTATAGAAGTGGAAGAGTTTTTACCAATTTTTCTAATTCCTGGTATTCTTCCCTTCGTGTTGTCTCCATATGTAACAAATCCTTTATTTCGTAGAGTTAATGTATAAACTTACTTTTATCTCCCGTCATGTGTTTAGAACACCCACTATCCAAGTACCAATGGGTGTTACTTGCTTTAAAACATACCTACAAAACAAGTCAAGTTAGAGAACTTGGTACTAATTTTATGTTGGGTCCTTGTAGGTTAGTTTATGAAAATGTTCCTTTAGGAACCCATATTTTTCTTACAACCTTTGGCCCTAATTTTTTAACATTACAATTGGATGCACTATGTCCTTTAAAACCACAGTGATTACATTTCATGAAAAGTGATGCAGTTTTACTAGGTGGTATAAAGAAATTTTTATAATTCTTTTGTTTCTTATATGCATTAAAACCTAATCAAGTTGTATCAAACATGCAACGTTGTTTTCCAAGTAAAACATTTAAATTGTCTCTACCATTTGTAAATTTTTCTAAAGTTTTATTCAAGTCTAAAACCTTAGTTTCTAGAATGTCACATTTCTTTACAAATTCACAAGGTTTAGTCTTAGAGCATGCTTGAACATTTACTACTTCCTTTTTCAAAATTTCATTTTCTTTACTAAGTTATATAAGATGCATCTCAAGAATTTCTATGGTTTATCTTGATAATTTATACTTGTTTGACATTTTAATAAATTTGTCATATAATTCTTCCAAGGCATCAAGTAATTCATCTATATCTAAGTCATGGAAGTTTACCTCATTTTCTTCATCTTGATGGTTGGTCATAAGGCATAGGTTGGCTTCTTCATTTTTTGATTTGTCCAGGCTACTTACATCGTTTTCATCCCATGTTATGTATGCTCTTCTCTTTCCTTTCCAATTTTTGTTTTTCTTTCTAAGATTTAGACAATCCGCCTTGAAGTGTCCTTCCTTACCACATTCAAAACAAGTAGGTGAAGAATTATTATCTTTAAAAGTAGATTTCTTACATTTGGAAGTGAAGTTCTTTTGGAATCGTTTGTTTCTCATAAATTTTCCAAAACGCTTCACAAATAGGCCTAGCTCATGATCATCATCATCTAGGTCACTTTCGGATTCATCCTCCTCGATTGAAGTAGCTTTAAAAGCTAGTCCTTTTTTCTTAGAGGACCTTTCTTCTTCCTCTCCAATCTTCAAATCTTTTAGTTCTTGCTCTTGTTCTTGAAGCTTACCAAATAGTGTAGCAAGAGACATCTCATTTATGTTGGGAGATTGCTTGATGGCAGTAACAAGAGGTTGTCATTCCCTAGTAAAACTTTTTAGAACTTTATGGATGAGCTCCTTGTTAGTATAAGATTTACTAAGAGTAATAAGATGATTAATAAGTAAATCTCTTTTGAAGTTCTAAAATAGTTTCATCGGAATTCATTCTAAAGCTTTCATATTGACTAGTCAAGGTACTGATTTTAGAGTCTTTAACATCATTAGTTCCTTCATGAGTAACTTGAAGGGTATCCCATATTTCTTTTGCAGATTTACATGTTAAAACTCTAAAAAATTCGTCAGGACCTAAGGCAAGAGTAATAAGATTTTTGGCTTTGTAATTGTATTGAACTTTATTTTCCTCATCACTTGTCCAATAATCAATGGCTTTTTAAATTTGTCTACCATCAACAGTATGCATAGGTATAAAAGGACCATTTTAGCATTCCATATTTTCAAATCAATTGATTGAACAAAGATTTTCATTCTTTCTTTCCAAAAAGCGTAACCCTCACTATTAAAAGCGAGAGGTCTATTTATGGCACCACCCTCAAGAAAAAGGTTAAGAGAAATAGAGGCCATCTTGTTCTCTTGAAATTGTTAAGCTTGATCTACCAAGAGTCAAGCTCTGATACCACTTGTTAACCAAGTGGTCTCAATTACTCAAGAGGAAGGGTGAATTAAGTATAAAAATTTTCTTTGGAATGCTTTTGCAATTGATTCTTAAATAAATATACTTCATAAAGATGATGAATTTAATCACAAGTAATAGCAATTTATACACAAGACAAATTAACAAGTACTTAATATATGACAAATAAATTTACTTGATAGTTAAAAGGTTGTTTCAAATAAATTTAACAATTTATAAACTCAACAAACTAGACAAGCAATTAAAGTACATAAATTTAAAAGAGTTTAGGGAAGAGAGATTTGCAAACCGATATACACGAGTTCTACCACACCGATGTACGTCTCGCCTCCAAGCAACCCACATGGAGGATTTTCACTATTAGAGATTAGAGATATAACTTTGAGCAATCATGGCTTCCTAGTGTCCCACACTCAAGAACCCAATTCTCACAAGTACAAGGGCACCCCACCCAATCTCTCAATCTCTCAATTTACAAGGTTAATCCCCAACCCAAACTTTAGGAATTTTTGGTGTTTAGAATATAGGATTGACTCTCCAAAAGAGTGGATATACAAGTTTAAGGTTTTCACAAAATTATAACTCTCACAGAGAGAATATGCAAATTTTAAGCAAACTCTCAAAAAATATTTTCAAAATAATTAGAACAGAGAGTAAAATGCTAAGAATGAAAAGAGAAAGCTACGGAGGAATAGAAGAGAATGAAATGCTTGCTATGAGCTAATGAAGTGAAACGTCCTTCTTCCTCTCTATTTATAGCCAAGCACCTCCAGACTCTTGCATTAAAAAATTGCTCCACTTCTCCTTAATTCATGCAATGGAAAATTCAATTCCATGTTTTCTGTAACATCCTTGATGTTTTAATATTAGAAAATAAATGAAAAATAAATAAAAGTATTATTTGGGTTGAAATTATAATAATATATGAGAAATTAAGTGGAAAATGGAATTTTAAGGAAAATGGCATCAAGACCCTAACGCGTAGCGTCAGGTAGGAATTAATGAGCTAACGTGTAGCGTCTATGGAATGCGTAGCGTCAGCGTCGCGATCAGTTTAAAACAGAGGCATGCAAAATAGTTTAGGCAAAACCCTTTCTTCTCCATTTTTCTTCTCCTCTGAGGCATTTCTGCTAGGGCTTATAAATTCTTGAGGTTTTGGGCAATTGGAACTAAGGTAAGGCATGTGGGGTCTTCAATTGCTAGTTTCTTCTTCTCTTTCTCTTCTTTTCCTTCCAAATCTAAATTTGCATGTGATGATTGGGGTTTTGATTTTGAGTTTTAGTTAGTTGGAAGGCTTGGGTAATGAGTTTGGGAGTGTGAGGAAGGAAATGTATTAATTGATTTAGTGTTTCGGTAACCGTAGGTGTCGGAACGAGCGTTGGCCAAATAATCGGTGAAGTGGGCGTCAGAATCAGAAGAGGAGCGGCGAATCAAGTACCCAAAGGACGCAACCGACACCTCGAGCAAATTATGGAAGCTTGGAAATGAGGTAAGGGGGTGTTCGGGTCATAATTAATTAGAACCAATATGCGAACAAAGTATGGGAAGTTTAGAATTTAATTCTATATTATTAGAAATAATGTAGATTAGTTAAATATAATTGTTATAATCTTATAAGTATGTATAAGTGAGGCTAAATAGTTAAACGATGAAGAAATATATTGGTTGAGTTAATTATGTAAACTGATAATTACTTTGATTGGTGTGAATGATGATTCGAATAATGAGATTGATATGTGTATGTGATCATTCCCTATTAAATGGGTTTATGTTTAGGTGAGTTCGAATCGAATAATGAGGTATTGATGTATGTATGAATATATATATATATATATATATATGTGTGTGTGTGTGTGTGTGTGATGGCATCTTATAGATGGGCTTGACAAGATGATCGCCCTGTATTGTGAGCACATGCCAGTTTTTGGTAGTTGCATATGTTGTTTGTTGATGATATGCCATGTTTATGAGATATAATATGTGATTATATGGTATGGGATAGCCAACGGTATGTATACCCCTTGTTTTCTGGCTTCTGTGGTCTTTGTGCCCAGTTGAGCTGCCTAGTGGTCAAGTCGGACCCAGTGGTTGAGGAGGAGAGCCAAGTCGGGCTCGGTGAACTAAGTCGGGTTCACGGGATGTCAATTCGGACTCCCAGCTGAAGGCCAGTCCTTTAGTATCCGGATACTAGGTGTCGAAATGTATGAGAGTCAGTTGTGACATATGTGGACTTTATATTGATTAGTGAATGGAATGAATTATGAATTGAGAACGTGATGTATATTGGTGTATATATGACTTGGATAATGCTATGATATTGTGATAAAATTATGATGTTAATTAAGTGAGAAATGATATACATATGTGTATGAATATGAAACGGGAAATTAGGAAAAGAGATGGCTGGTATATGAGTATATATATATATATATGCACACTTATATGAATGAGTGCAGGGAATTGGAGGAAATCATTTCATGATGTAAATTGTAGGTATTGTTAGGCCTTATTATTTCATTCTATATTAATTATGATATTCCAAACACTTACCCTTGTTGTTTCATTTTAGTGACCAGTGAAAGGGATGATGCTAATGCTGCGGAGGTGCGCCAAGTGGAAGATTGATGCCAAGGAACGGGAATGAATGAATGAATGTAATATATATAAATGTGTATGCTTAGGTGTGTAATAAACAATAGATTGTCATGGTGTGTGATGAGTACTAGACCATGCGTGATGTGATGAATTTACTATGATAATGTGTTTAATGTGACTGATATGAAATGTGGCACGGAGTCAATGTGTGTGAACGATGAATGCTATGGGCAGGTGCTGTATTGATGCATGATTGATGCGTGTGCATGACATGATTGATGTTTGATTGATTTAAAGGTTATGCATATAATGAATAAATATGAAATTAAGGAATTGAATAGGTGATTTTGGAATCCGACGGGTTTCAGGACCCCCGGAAGGTACCGATAGGTCCTCTAGGACATTTAGAATATGTGTGCATTAGCTTTGGCTCAATTGGAATCCGTTTAGGATGTTTGGTGCAAGTGTTTTGCACCTAATTGGTTTAAACTACATTTTGTGCATAACTTGCGCATATGTTGAAATTTTGGTGAACAGACGGTGCCAACAGTTCCGAAATAGGGAAAACATGTGGCCCGTGAAGTTTCGTGGTAATCAGATCTAAAACGGGCCAATTAGGTAGGTTAGAAGTTGGTTAAATTTGTTAAAATATGTAACAGCATCAGGTGTTGTTACTGTCATGCCCACGCTACGCGTGAGGCTGATGCGTAGCGTGAGGTGTGCAGCAGAGGGCTAACGCTATGCGTGGGGCTGGTGCGTAGCATCAGGCCCCTGTTTTAGGTTTTTGTTTTCTTTTGATTCAAATAGTTTTGAAAACTTATAAATGGATTACTTAAACGAATTCTGGGTACTTTTTATTAAAAATACGTATTTTATAATTAGCAAGTAATTTAATTATGTAAACGTGAAAAAATTTATTATGAAAATTTATTAAAAGTAATAAAAATAAATGTAAATTGACGCAGGTCGTCACATTTTCTGCATTGTTGTTTTCTCCTTCCAGGTTTTATGCATTCCATGTTTCCAGCCTTGATTCTTGTAGTGCTTCCATGCTTTGCGTAATGTGTTTCTCTGATTCAATTTTTAGCTTCCAGTAACCATTTCAACTAAATGAATTGATAGATGAATCGATTCATGCATAATTTTTGAAGTTACTGGGCTAAATATAACGTGTGAATTGATTCCCAATAGGTGTGAATCGATTCCCGATAGGTGCAATCAATTCATGACTTTCAAAATTCACTTCCTGAGCTAATCATAACATATGAATCCATTCCTCATAGGTGTGAATCGATTCATGCGTTTAATTTTGCATATCTTTGCCCTGTTACATGTAGGAATCGATTCATGCAGCTATGTGATGCTGTGTGAATCAACTCATGCACTTGATGCATGGCTTTTTATGCTTTGTTTCACCCCTTTTGATATTCGATTGGATATGGCTTGGTTCCTTTGATTGTTTGGTATTTGGATGAACATTTTCCATTTGTTTTAATCTCTTGTTGATGCTTTGACTCAAATCCTTTGTTGTTCATCAAATTTCATATCATCAAACATAATTAAATCCTAATTGAATTGTATATGTTTGATCTTTGAGTCTTGAGTTGTTTGTCATTATCAAAACCTGTGTCAACATATAAACGCAGGTGTCACTTTACATTGGAAAATAATAGTAAGGGTGATTCAAGGGCGTCAAGTCAAGGTGAGTGTTGAGTGAGTGTGAGAGTGATCCCGTTGAAGCCATGGAGCGTTAGGGTTTTTAGTGTGAATTGACAAGAGTGTTTTGAATGAACTGTTTAGTGAAAACCTTTTAAATTGGCTAATTCTTAAGCTGATTTACTTGGGAAGCCTTTTTAAATCAGATTTTCCTTGGCTAATTTCAAGAATCACTTATTAAATATGTTGTTTTGATAACCAATTTTAATAATTACGATAAGATAAATTAATCATAAAAATTACATGTTACTACATCTATGGTCTATAAACAGATTTAAAATTCAATGTAAAAAGCCTAACTTTTCTACTTAGTGTGCTTAGTTTTCTTTACGTACCTAGCTATATTTAAGATTTTGAAAATTTTCATATTCCTTTACCCACACCAAATATATACCAATATTATAATCGTGTCTGTGTAAGATATCCTGTAGATTAGTTTAAAATTCAGGGATTGATCAAGGTAATATTGTGTGTGTATATACATACATATATATATATATATATATATATATATATATATATATATATATATATATATATATACTTTGTTGTTAATAAAAACACAAGTTTCACAAGGAAAAAGGTATAGTAGGAGTAGAAGGAAACGGAAAATGGAAAAAAGCGCATGGCATGGACAAGAGGTCAATAAGTGAAATGATGAGTTTGAGTTTGGGGGTTTTTGGCCACTGTGGGGTTATTTTTTAAAAATATTATTATTTTAGGGTCATTTTGAAACTATTTATTTGTCTGAGGTAGAAAGTGTCATATCAATTTTTTCATTACGTAGTTTTAAAATATGTTACATGTATTTCGTAATTACAAAAAACGTAATGCAGTATTTCGTATCTTGACAAAACGTAAAAGTATGGTTACATATGATGAAGAGATGTAATGACAATGATATTACGCATTTCGGAAAGGCGTAAAGTCAGTTGCCATGTTCTTGCCTCGTGTAATTATTCAGCACAAAAGGTTCAAAATATAAGTGCTTTATCATTTGTCTTGTATAAATAAGAAAATTCCTTTCCTTGCCCTCTTACCTGTGTAGTAACATGTCTAGTAGGGCTATGGTTTTAATTTTCTTTTGGTCAACAGGGCTATGGTTTTAATTAAAACTTAATATGATTTTGAATATAAATGGAAAGAATTTCAGATGATATATGTTGAAATTGAAATTTTAAATTTTTTTTAGTCTATTAATTTTTTATGAATTTTTTTTGTTATTAATTTAACAATTTTAAAATTTGAAATTTTTCATCGAAACATTATAAGTTATTTATCTTGTATAAATATGAAATTTCTTTCCTTACCCTCTTACCCGTGTAGTACTGTGCCAAAGACAACTATAGAATAGTCTTGCCTGTTCGCAGAACCTTCCCAATTGTGAATGCCACCGTATGAATATTATAGTTCGCAAATGTAGTACTAACTTACATTGAAAATACCATGTTATTGTGACTAAAGCAAGTGGTGAACTTCGAGCTTTTTTATGAAAAAAAATTTGACAAGATTATCGTTAAATGATTAGCAAAATCTCATATGTTGTAAAGAGTTTTTTCTTTTATGATTTATATACTTTAAAAAAAAGAACAGTAGAAAAACATCCTAAAGTAAATTACCTTCAAATTCAAACGATACATCATACATGTATCATTAAAAAATTTAAATTTTTTAATGTTTTTCTCGACCCATTTTTTTCCCTTCACTTATCATGTTTGGATGAAAAATTTTAAAGTTTAAAATTGTTAAATTAATATTAAAAAAATATTCATAAAAAAATTTAACAGACCAAAAAAAAGTAAAATTAAAATTCAACATATGTCATTTGAAATTCTTTCCATTTATATTCAAAATCATTAAGTTAAAATTCAAAATCATATTAAGTTTTAATTAAAACAATAGCCCTATTAACCAAAAAAAATTAA
This sequence comes from Clitoria ternatea, assembly GCA_037962975.1. Lineage (NCBI taxonomy): Eukaryota > Viridiplantae > Streptophyta > Magnoliopsida > Fabales > Fabaceae > Clitoria > Clitoria ternatea. The sequence goes on from CM075669.1 coordinate 113,873,462, forward strand.
AACCTGTAGACATGTCATTACACAGATAAGAGGCTAAGGAAAGAAATTTTCTTATTTATACAAGTAAAATGATAAAGCACTTATATTTTAAACCTTTAGAGCTAAATAGTTACACGAGGCAAGAACATGGCAGCTGACTGTACACCTCTCCGAAATGTGTAATACCTGTGAACACCTATTTCAGTCCGGTCGATCCACAAGTGAAAAGGCTTCTAAAAAAAAATTTAAAAAAAAATTTAAAAAAAAATAATAAAAAACTGACTCGGAAATGATCATTTCTGAGTAAGATGACTGGGAATGATCATTTCCGAGTGAGACATAGCCGGGTGCTATTCCAAGTGGGCTTCAAGAAATTTCAAAAAAACGAAGGAAAGGCTTCAAAGAAAAGACTCGGGGAAGGACATTCCGAGCGAAATGGGACTGTTATGAGTGAGTATCCCTCAATTGGAGGTGAATCCGAGAGGAAGCTCCCCGACTGCAACTAATCCGAGTGAAGGATTGCTGATTGAAGCGAATTAGGTTGGGGAACAACTGCTTCTTCTGGACAAAATTGCCTCCGAATGGAAGACTCCCGAGTGAATTGATTCCGAGTGGAAGAAACTCTGAACCTCAGAAGAACAATTGTCAGGCAAGGCATTTTCGAGTAGTGTGCCTCTTCAAACAAAGAAAGATCCGACCCGGAATGAATCACTTTCGGCCAGATTCTCAAGTTTTACACTAAGCCTAAGTGAAGATTCCAAGGAAAGCACATCCGAGTGAGTTGAGGCAGAGAGCTGTATTTTCGAACAAAGCAAGGCTCAGACCTGGGAAGATTTCTATCGGTCAGATTCTCAAAACCCAAATTCTGATTAAAAAGAAGGCCGGCTCCGAGTAAATATATCCGGGTGGCTAGATTCTCAAGTTCCAAGTCCTGAGTAAGAAGAGAGTCGGTTTCCGATTTATTGCACCCGAAGGATTAAAGCTGAGTTCCGAATTCTGATTGAAAAAAGACCGACTCTGAGTGAATAAATCTGAAGAGTTGATTGATGATTGAAGCTGTTCCGAGTGAAAACAAGGCCGACTCCGAATAAATCTGAAGGGTTGATTGTCAATCCAAATTCTGATTGAAAAGAAAGCCGGATTCCTATTAAATTACTCCTGAATAAACACATCCGGGTGGGAAGCATTGTTGAAGCTGAGTTCCGAATTCTAAGTGGGGAATAAGGCCGGTTTCCGAGTGAATGCATCCAAAGGATGGATGACGAGTGAAACCATCCTGATTGGAAAGTAAGGACGAGTAAATGCATCCGAACTGTTGATTGCCGAGTGAAACCATTTCTGATTGAAAAGTAAGTAAATACGTCCAAATGGTCAGATTTTCTCAATGTTCCATTCTGATTGAAGAAACAAGGACGACTCCCGATTGTACAAACGAATGGAATGATTGACGACTGAAGGCAATTCCGGATTTCCGAATGAATGTGTCCGAGTGGAGTGAAGGAAGGGTCATTCTCGACTGAATGACTCCCAAGCAAATCCGAACAAGTTTCTCCAAGTGATTCAATTCCAGAGACATAGCCGAGTGAAAATTTTAGGAAATTCCGATTGGATCATTTGAACTTGTTCCGAGTCATTCTTCAATCAGTGCCGATTGAATCGTTTGAACTTGTTCCGAGTCACTCTTCAGCTAGTTCCGAGCCACCCTTTAGGCGGTTCCAAGCCACCCTTCAGTCAGTTCCGAGTCACCCTTCAGTCAGTTCTGAGTCACTTTTCACTCGGTTCCGATTGAGTGTTCCAATCAGAATTGCTTTGCTCATCTAACTCCTCACAGCAACCCAACACCGACCAGCAAAGCAACACCGAGCAAAGCTTTCACTCGGTCATTTGTGAATGAACAACACCTTTTCCTCTCGGATTGATTCCCACTATGGGTGGATACCGGCTGAGGCGCTAAATCCGAGTCAGAAGGAGAAAATCGACTCCATATTTCCACCGATTGCCCATGCTGACTTGGATTCCCACTGTCCAAGTGGATCCTTGAATTATGGGGGGCGGCCGGCAACAAGACAAAGGAAGAAATAATAAAGAATTCCCACCAGCCGCCGTTCCCTATGGTTGTTAAGGTCCAGGCTGTTTCCTCAAAACACCATCCAAGTTGATTTGCTAATTTTATGGGGCGGCTGATAACAAACAAAAATTAAAATAATAAGTTATTCATCAGCTGTTGTTCCCATCATTGGTGGCCAGGCTGTCTCTGGGCTATTCAAGCAATCAGCACACCTGGGACTTCTATAAATGCCCCAACAAAAGAGAAGAAGAGGGATTCTGGAAGCCTTCATTAGAGAGAATCCAGAAGCTTTTTCTTTAAAAGAAAAAAAATAGTCTTAAAAGCTCACACCTACGCTGTCCGTCTTCTCTCCTCTAAAATCCACCATACAGCTCCCTAAGACCCACACTGTCCGTCCCTCTCCACACCGTCCTCATCCTTCCCTATCCACACCGTCCTCACTCTCCCCTCACCAAAATCGTCCCTCCTTCCCTCACCCACACCGTCCTTTCCTCTCCGTACAGCCCTTCACTCTCTCCTCACCCACACAGTCCTTTCCTCCCCACACCGTCCTCATCCTTCCCTCTCAACACCATTCTCCTTTTCCCACACCGTTCTCACTCTCTCCTAACCCACACTGTCCGTCCTCTACCTCTCAAACACCGACCCTCTCCTCCCAAAAACCACGCTGTTACTCTCCTTCTCCACACTGTTCTCCTCTCTCCCAGTACCGTCCCTCTCCTAAACACCACACCGACCAGCTCCCTCAAATCCTCACCATACCGTCCTTCTTCTAAATCCATACCATCCCTCTCCCTTCAGCTCACACCGACTGCTCCTTAAACTCACACCGCCCAGTCCCTCTCTCCTCACCAACACCGTACAGCCCCTCACTCTCTCCTCACCAACACCGTCCCCCTCAAATCCTCCAACATCGTCCCTCTCCTTAAAACACACCGTCCATACCGTCCTCCTCCTCCAACACCGTCCCTCTCCTCCTAGACTCAACACCGTCCAACGTCCCTTCATAACACCATTCAGTCCTTCTTCCCTTCAACTCACACCGTACAACCCCCTTAAATCCTCCAACACCGTCCCAATCCATACCGTCCAGCCCCCTTAAATCCTCAACCACACCGTCCCTCTCCTCTTAAATCCACCACCGTCCAGCTCCTTAAATCCCCAACACCGTTCAACTCTCCGGCGTCCAACTCTCTCTCACCACACCGGTCTCACTCTGCTCCTCATTTTCAGTACTTGTTATTATTTATTTTTCCATCAAATTAAATAACTGTCATTTGATGGATCCATTCCCTTTTCAATTATTAATTAATTTCTGATAATTGAATTAATCCCCATCTTTTTTTTATTTTTATTTATTTATTTATTTCCTTACCTTTTTTTAATTGTTCTGTTTTTATCACTTCCATGAAAATCAATTTAGACGTGACGTCTTGTTGATTTCCCCCTATTTCTGTAAATAATAATACAAAGGAAGAAATAAAACATTTTTATAAGGCTATTTATGTTGCGTGTTTTTAATCTTGGTACTGCTTTGACAGGCGATGTAGGGTGCTAACACCTTCCCTACTCGTAACCGACTCCCGAACTTGAATCTCATTTTTTTAACCAGTGCTTTATTGAACTTAGTTTTTCCAATGTTTTCCCTATGGACAAAAACATTGGTGGCGACTCCCTGTTTGTTTTATCTCAAAGGGTTGGCCACGCCGCCGCGATTCCGGTCGCGACAATACCACTGCTATTACGTGTCTTCATCATAAGTAACCATGCTTTTACATTTTGTGAAGATACAAAATATTGCATTACGTCTTTTGTAATTATATGAAATACATGTAACGTATTTTGAAATTACGTAATGAAAAAATTGATATGACACTTTCTACGTCGGACAAATAAATAATTTTAAAACAACTCTAAAATAATAATATTTTTTAAAAATAACCCCAAAATGGTCAAAAACTTGAGTTTGGGGTTGGATGTTTTTCCATGTTTGAACCATTATACTCTTAGAATCCAAAACTACTACCTAAAACAATGGAAGCAGACAAATTTGGTGACACGCATAAAAGCATTGTTCTCGTTTTAAGGTCGTGGACGGCGATGAAGCGTGTTCTTATCTATGAGAAAATTAAGGGGGCATGATGGTGCATCATGACGATATGTATGCATGTCTCTTGGGCTAGTGTAATACGTGTCCTCATACTTCTTGTCATTTCACACTCACACACGACACACACCTACAGAGGTTTCCTAAATAATAGTATAGGATAGAAAATTTGAATAGTCTTATATTTCAAAATATCGGGACGTCGACTATTTCTTTATATATTAAATATTGAATTTCTTTTATACCCCTAATTATTTTAAATTTTTTAAATTGATATAAAAATTTACTTCAATAAGTTATTGTTCTAATTATTTAATATCAGGGATACATTAAAAATACGTCAATTAAAATAAATATTTTTTATTGTCATGATGATTTAATCAATTTTATTTTATATTATGAAACAAATATTATATATATTTATTTAATCTTGATAAAAAAAATTAATTAAGTACAATACAAGTATAGATTGATTGTTTAAGCGTAATATTTGGTGTGTTTGAATCTTTCGTATATCTAACTTAAATTTTAGATAAACTAATATAGAGATATAAGTGATTTTGTTATATTAAATAAATAAAGATAATTAATAATAGATAAGTGACATGAGATAAATAAATGTGTTCACACAAAGAGTAGTAAGCACAAAACCCTAGGAAAATCCTTCTAGGAATTAGGTTTATTAATCTCTATAATGTGTTACTTGATTACAATAGGTGAATAATCCCTGGTGCAAAAAGTGGATGTAACAACTGGATATAATCACGGGTTAGAGGGGATCAGTGATAAAATAATGCGCGGTGGCATTTTTGAAATTATAAAGTAACTATATTCACGGTTATTCACCACCCGTGATTGTAGGTTCAAGGGTAACTATATATCCACGGTTAACACTACAACCGTGATTGTATACTTAAATATATAATCACGGTTGTATTTCCAACCGTGGATATATAATTCAGGGTTTAGGGTTTATTTGTTGACGACTATATATCCACGGTTAACACCACAACCATGGTTATATATTATGGATACGATCACGGTTGTGATGTTAACCGTGGATATAAAGTTTATATTTAACCAGGGGTATTGAAGTAACCATGGATATAGAGTTAATATAGTCACGGTTATAAGGGGATATGTAATTATATATGTTTTTTGAAACTTTAAAAGCCACGCCTGATAGGCTTTTTTCACTTTCTCCTTCTTCTTTCGCGCTAGTTGTCGTCTTCTTCTTGTGCTCGTCCTCCTCTTTGCCTCAAGTTGTTGTTGTTTGCTTGCTTTTTCCTTCTTCTGCGTTGCCCTCATACTTTTCTTCGTTCACTTGCTCCTTCCTTCTTCTGCGTTGTCGTCATTATCTTTGCAGCATTGTCTTGTAAGTGCTCCCTGATGCTTATGCTATATCACTGTTTATGGAAGCTTGTCTATGTGTGTGTGTGTTTTCACTTGGCTTGTCAAAGCTTGTCTCTGTGTGTGTGTGTGTTTTTTTTACTTGGCTTATCGAAGCTTGTCTGTATGTGTTTGTGTGTGTTTTTAACTGTCTTTGTTTATTTGTTCAGCAACCAGTTCAGTATTTTATTTAGTATAGTTAGGTACTTGTTGTTTATTTCGTATGGTTATGTACTAGAAATGCCTAAGATACTAGTTTGTTGAACTGTATGGAGTTGTTAGAAAAGATATATAGGTTGTGTTTCGAAGGTTACTTGCATAAACTAGGTAAGATAATCTGAACCAAGAAGTGAAAGAAATATGAGGTTATGAAATCAAGAAGGAAAAGTTGCTGTCGTCGACAAAGATAGTAGGGGTGGGATGGTTTAAATGAGGTAGAGGCATAGTGGTTTAATAGGAAAAGTATGCTTAAGGAAGAGAGAATGAGAATTTTTTTTTACAAAGACTAAAAACATATTATCAAATACAAAAAACATAGTCATTAGGACATATCCCATAATATTAAATAAAAGTCGAACTAGAACAACAATTTATTTTAAGGACCGAAATCAAAAGAAATCATATTTACAAACACTAAAAACTTATTCAAATCTATAAAATAGACAAGTGCTTATAAAAAGGGATAAGTAGAAAGTGCTCCCTTGCTTTAAGATTTCCAAAATTTAGGTACAAAAGAGTAATTCAACATCGAAGAATTACAACAAAACCATGATACTATATACTTTAACCTTTGAAATTCACTTGGCTAAACCCATCAACGCTTACTCCTGTGGCTAGAACTAACAAAACTTCATTATGAAAACTCTTATAATCTAACACCATAATCCATAATCCACAATCCAATCCAACACCATACTCATACTTCAAAATAACATAAATTAAAAAGATTATACTAATTTGGGAGAAAAGTTGACTAAATTATTATCCATTTTAAAGTATTATTTTTAATCAAAATTTACATTAACTATACAATATATAATGTTATTTCTGTTGTTATTGGTTGCTCTCACATAATGTTATTTTTGTTGTTGTTGTATGTGTGTGGTTGTCAATCTTGCAAACTCGTAGGGTCATACTAGTTAACTAGTATGAAAGTTGTTGTGCATGAGTGAACCATAGTTCCCCGTTTGAGATTCGACATAAATGATCATTAAATTAATTAATTTCTTCATTTGTGTTGAATCTTGAATTGTCCATTTGGATAGTTTGAGATGAACAATTGTTTTTTATACCTCATTAGTATGTACAAGTTAGGAGTTATTTTAAAATTTGATAAAGTTTCAGTAACTTGCATTTTATGTTGTTCTCTGGGTGTATATTTGGTTGTGGTTGAATTTGATTTGACCGCTTTCATTTTGTGTACTTAGAGACCAATGCGAAATGCTATCGAAATTTGATCAAATTTTAAAATAACTCCTAACCTGTATATATCAATGATGTATAAAAACAATTATCATCCTGAATGGGTATAGGACCACCACCTTTGTAAAAAAAATGAGATTGATCATAACACATTGTAAACAGTTGGTATGGATCAAAGTTGGATAACTGCATCACGCATAAGTCTAGAGTACGAGGGTGGAGTTGAATCATTTATAGAATTTGTAGCGAGGAATGCTGAGGAGGTGAATGGAAGGTATTTTTGCGCTTGTGTGAAATGCTTGAACCCGCGTCGGCTAGACTTGGAAGAGGTGCGAGAACATCTACTATGTGATGGTTTTCTGCGTAGTTATACGTGTTGGATATGGCACAGTGAAGATGTGGTGGTGCCAAGTACCAGCTCTCAAACTGAAAATCGAAGCTTGATGCATGACACCGATGTTGACATGGATGACTGACTTAAGGATATGATCCGTGATGTGGGGGTTGAAGGTTTTAAGAAAGCTCATGTATATATGACTCTGTGTGAGGATTCTGAGTAGCCGTTGTATCCAAACTACGTCGATCTCACGAGGTTATCAACAGTTTTGTGATTGTTTAATTTGAAGGCCATAAACAGGTGGATGGATAAAAGTTTCACTGACTTACTGAAGTTGTTGAAAGAAATGCTCCAACCTGGAAACACCTTGCCGAATCGCAATTATGAGGCCAAAAAGGTATTGTGTCCTATGGGTTTAGAGTATGAGAAAATACATGTATGCCTAAATGATTGTGTATTATTCCGGGGTGAGTATAAAATGCTGCATCGATATCCTATATGTGGGGTGTCACGGTATAAGAAGAAAAAGGCAGATTCTGATGAGGTCTGTACTAAAGGGTCTCCTGCAAAGGTGTTGTGGTATCTGCCCATAGTTCCAATACTAAAGCATCTGTTTGCCAATGTAGATGATGCAAAACTTATGAGATGGCATGCTGATGAAAGGGTTGTTGACGGACTACTTAGGCATCCGGCCGATGGATCGCAGTGGAAGAAAATGGATACGATTTATCCGGATTTTGCTCATGAACCAAGAAATGTTAGGCTTGCACTAGCCACAGACGGCATGAACCCCTTTGGGAACCTAAGCACAAACCATAGTTCGTGGCCTGTTTTGTTGTTTGTTTACAACTTGTCGCCATGGCTGTGCATGAAGCGGAAATGTCATGTAATCAATGATGATTTCTGGTCCACGACAACCGGGGAACGATATTCATGTATATTTAACTCCATTAGTTGAAGACCTCAAAATGTTGTGGGAAGACGGGGTTGATGTGTTTGACGGGTTTACGGGGCAATCATTCAAATTGTGTGCCATGCTATTTTGCACGGTCAATGACTTTCCAGCGTATGGTAACTTATCCGGGTATAGCGTGAAGGGTCATAAAGCTTATCCTGTATGTGAGGAGGGAACTAGTTCTGTGCGGCTGCACCATGGTAGGAAAAATGTTTATCTTCGACATTGAAGGTTTCTTAAAGCGAATCATCCGTTTCAGAGGTTGAAGAAGTCGTTCAACGGTGCCCAAGATTTTGAAATGGCTCCTCTACCACTGTCTGGTCGCAAGACATATAAAAAGGTGAAAGACGTCAACGTGGTACTTGGTAAGTGTGAAAAATAATCCCCAACACAAAACAACTGGAAGAAAAGTCAGTGTTTTTTGACTTGCCATATTGGAGGGAGCTTGATGTAAGACACTGCATTGATGTAATGCATGTGGAGAAAAATGTGTGTGACAGTTTGGTTGGTACACTTTTAAACATACCCGGGAAGACTAAGGATGGCGTAAATTCGCGTATGGACTTAGAGCAGATGGGTATACGTCAGGAGTTGCATCCACAATCAAAGGGCAAATGAACATATTTGATCCCAGCATGTCATACATTGTCCAGAAAAGAAAAGATAAGTCTGTGTGAATCGTTATGTAGTATGAAATTTCCGTCTGGTTATGGTTCAAACATCAACACATGTGTTTCCATGAAAGATTTGAAGTTAGTTAGGTTGAAGTCTCACGATTGTCATATGTTGATGCAACAGTTTTTGCCTATTGCCATTCGTGACATTCTTCCTAAAAATATGAGAAATGTCATAACAAGGCTGTGTATGTTTTTCAATGCCATATGTTGCAAAGTAATCGTGGCTGATGAATTGGATGTGTTGGAACAGGAAGCATCACTTATACTATGTCAGCTTAAAATGCATTTCCCGCCCTCTTTTTTTGACATAATGGTCCATTTAATCATCCATTTGGTGAGAGAGGTCTGTTTGTGTGGTCTAGTGTTCTTGCGGTGGATGTATCTCGTTGAGCGATATATGAAGATATTGAAAGGGTATATGAAGAATCAACATCGTCCCGAAGCTTCAATTATGGAAAGATATATTATAGAGGAAGCAATTGAGTTTTGCACTGAATACATGTCACATGCTGCAAGCATTGGTATTCCAAAGACTCATCATGATGGGCGATTGGATGGGAAAGGTACGATTGGAAAAAAAATGAAGAGCATGCCACGTGATGATGTCCTTCAAGCATACTTGTATATTTTGAACAAGACGGATGACGTGCAACTGTATCTAATCACTCACAAGGAGCTAGTTAAGAGAACCAACCCTAAAATGACTGAAAAGTTGGTGTTGAATGAACACAACAAGACATTCATGCAGTGGTTCCAAAAGACCATTCTGAAAGATATATCTGTATCCTCGACATTACATCGACTAGCACAGGGCCTAAACTTTGATGTCTTCACCTTTTGTGGGTATGACATAAACAGCTATTCATTTTATACAACGACACTGGATGAGAAGAGTACAAATCAAAATAGTGGAGTTATGGTTGTGGCTCAGTCAATGCATTTCTTAACTTCAAAGGACAACAACCCTGTCATTGCCGACCAGTGTTACTTTGGTGTGATTGAAGATATATGGGAAGTCGATTACGGTCCTTTCACCGTTCTCGTGTTTAAATGCAAATGGGTTGACAATAAGGAGGAACCATTCATTATGGCAACGCAAGTGCAGCAAGTTTTTTATGTTACTGACCCAGCTGACAAAACGTGGTCAATTGTTATCCAAGGTAGACACAACATTGGAGACCCCAACCTTAATGTTATGGAAATTTCATCCGCCACAACACGTATTCCGTCATCTGTCATGGAACATGACATAGATGATGTAGTTGCTAGTCGTCATGACCACCATGAAGGCTTGTGGGAAAATATACCATCTTCATAGGGTATGCATGATTGTATTGAATGTTATTTTAATGAATCATTGTATTAAATGTTATAGTAATTATTCATTGTGTTAATCATGTTACAAGTACTATGTATTGACATTTTGTTTTTCCTTGTTTGGACAGATACTCATGGCTGGCCAGGATGGTACTACTAGGTCTGACTCACAGGCCATAGGTTCCTCTACTCGGAAGAGTAGAGGTGTTACCCGGATGCAGGATGTTGCACTTAGGCGTCATCAGGGAGAGAGGTTGCGTGTTGACGTCAATGCCAACACTGGTAGATTTGGTGGACCACATGGCTCAAAGTTCAGCAGTTACTTGGGAGTCGTGGCATGCACAAAGGTGCCCATTATTATCCCTAACTAGGATAATGTCGACGAGGTCCTGAAGAACTATATCTGGAGTGATATTCTGGTAAGTTAAATATGTTATATTAATTACATTGTGTTAATTATTTTAATATATTGTTTCATGTAATTCATATACTGACTATTTCCCCCTTGTAGGACTCTTGGGATATACCAGCACATGACATACCGAGGAGGAAAATCCTCAGTATCATTGCTGAGAGATGGAGGTCATTCAAGTCTGTATTTATATGTTGATGTAGGTTTTGATAATGACACAACAAATGAAGATGTTATCAAGCAATTAATTATAATTGATGATGAAAAATTGATGAATATCAAGAATATATGATAAAGCATTTTAAGTGGCTTAAATCAAGAGGAAAAGGATCATCAAAGTGCCTAAGGATCAAAGGATTGGAACCATAATTCATTAAATATCAAAAATGGCTCAACAAAACATGGAAAAATGACAATCAGCTACAAGATTCACACTTATAATGAATCAATTCCTACATTATTTTGGTGCAGGAAAGTAAAAATTCAAGCAATGAATCGATTCTTTATATACCATGAATCGATTCACTCGGTGTTTATAGCCCAGAATGTGATTTTGCCATGAATAAATCGATTCCCACTAAGGATGAATCGATTCACACAAAGAAATTACACCCAGGATTTCATTTTTACAAGAATGAATCGATTCCTCCCTACCTTGAATTGATTCATGCGCTAAAACTTGCACAGAAACACTAAATGAATTGATTTCTTTATGAAACAAATTGATTCATTCAGTTCAAATAGTTCTGGAACATTAAGTTAAAACATGTTACAACCTGGAATCGCAAATTGGGAGCCTCAGATCGTATTTCATGCATAATGCTCCATTAAGCAAACAAAAGCAAGTCCCATTACGCAATTTATGGATCTAATGAATTTTTTAATTGCAAAGAAGCCATGCCTTGACACTATAAATAGCAGAAGAGTTGAAGGCATTCAACACACCAAGTAGAGAAGCAATTCCCTCTGTTCTTTCTCTTCCTCTCCTACGTAACTTTCTTTTTTCTTTGCTAAAAGCTTACTGTCCTTATCAATTGGCAAATTACTTTGAGAGTGTGAGCAAAATTATTTTTAAGAGCAAAATTTGCATATTATTTCTTGAGAGAGAAAATTATTTTTTTTAAGTGAGCTAAAATTTACATATCCTCTCTTTGAGAGTTATCATTTGGTGAAATCTTTAATTTGTATATCCACTCTATTAGAGAGTTACTCTTGTATTCTAAACACTAAAATTTCTAGAGTTTGTGGGTTGGGTTTCAACCTTGTAAATTGTGAGATTGAGAGATTGGGTGGGGTGCCCTTGTACTTGTGGGAATTGGGTTCTTGAGTGTGGGACACTTGGAAGCCGCGATTGCTCAAAGTTGTATCTCTAATCTCCAATAGTGGAAATCCTCTAAGTGGGTTGCTTAGAGGCGAGACGTACACCGGTGTGGTGGAACTCGTATATATCGGTTTGTAAATCTCTCTTCCCTAAACTCATTTAATTTGTGCTCTTAACTTGCTTACTTAATTTATTGTGTTCATAACTTGATTAATTAACTCTTTCATTATTGCTAATCAAAATCAGTGCATATTCTATTAAGTTGTTAATTGTTTAGAATAACTATTTTAAGTAATATTCTTGAATTATTCTTTCTAAGTACCAAAAATAGTGTTGTGATTAATTTGTTACTATTACTTGAATATTACTTTATCTCTTAAGTGAACTTATTTGTTATATACCTATTGCTTATCAATTTACCTTATGCATAAATTGTTATCATTTGGATTAAATTTATTATCTTCATTAAGCATAATTATTAAAGAATCAATTTCAAAAGCATTCTAAGTAAAATTTTTAATACTCAATTCACCCCCCCTCTTGAGTAATTGAGGCCACTTAGTTAACAAGTGGTATCAAAGCTTGACTCTTGGTAGATCAAGCTTAACAGCTTCAAGAGAACAAATGGCCTCAAATTCTCTAAACCTTTTTCCTGAGAGTGGTGCCACAAATAGACCTCCCGCTTTCAATGGTGAGGGTTACGCTTTTTGGAAAGAAAGGATAAAAATTTTTGTGCAATAAATTGATTTGAAAGTATGGAATGCTATTGAAAAAGGTCCTTTTATACCTATGCATATTGTTGATAATAAACAAATAGAAAAACATATGGATGACTGGACTAGTGAGGAAGAAAAGAAAGTGCAGTATAATTACAAAGCAAAAAATCTTATCACCTTAGCCTTAGGACTCGATGAGTTCTTTAGAGTAGTTACATGTAAATCTGCTAAGGATATGTAGGATACCCTTCAAATAACTCATGAGGGAACTAGTGATGTTAAGGACACTAAGATTAGTACTTTAACTAGTCAATATGAAAGTTTTAGAATGAATTCCAATGAATCTATTATAGAACTTCAAAAGAGATTTACTTTGATTATTAATCATCTTATTACTCTTGGTAAATCTTACACTAACAAGGAACCTATCCACAAAGTTCTAAAAAGTCTTACTAGGGAATGACAACCTCTTGTTACTGCCATCAAGCAATCTCCCAATGTAAATGATATGTCCCTTGCCACATTTTTTGGTAAGTTACAAGAACAAGAACAAGAGTTGAAAGATTTGAAACATGCCAAGGAAGAAGAAAAAGCCTCAAAGAAGAAAGGGTTAGCTCTCAAAGCCACCTCAATTGTTGAAGATGAATCCGAGAGTGATCTTGATGAGGACGAAGAATTAGGCCTATTCGTGAAACGCTTTGGAAAACTTATGAAGAGCAAACGTTTCCAAACGAATTTCAAATCTCAAGGTAAGAAACCTATTCTTAAAGAAAATTCTTCTTCACCTACTTGCTTTGAATGTGGAAAAGAAGGACACTTGAAGATAGATTGTCCAAATCTAAAGAAGAAAAACAAAGATAGAAAAGGAAAGATAAGAGCCTATATCGCATGGGATGAAAATAAGATAAGTAGCTCGGATGAATCGGAAAATGAAGAAGCCAACCTCTGCCTCATGGCCAACAACCAAGATGAAGATGATGAGGTAAATTTTCATGACTTAGATAAAAATGAACTACTTGACGCTCTAGAAGAATTGTATGATAAATTTATAAAAGTTTCTAATAAGCATAAGTTATCTAGAAAAACCATTGACACTCTTAAGATGCATCTTATGGAAGTATGTAAAGAAAATGAAATGTTAAAAATGGAAGTAGTAAAAGTACAAGCATGCTCTAGGACCAAACCTTGTAAATTTGTAAAGAAATGTGATATTCTAGAAACTAAGGTTTTAGACTTGAATAGAACATTAGAAAAGTTTACAAATGGTAGAGACAACCTAAATATTTTACTTGGAAAACAACGTTGCATGTTTGATAAACTGGACTAGGTTGCAATGCCTATAAGAAACAAAAGAATTATAAGAACTTCTTTATACCACCTAGTAAAACTGCATCACCTTTCATGAAATGCAATTATTATGGTTTTAAAGGACATAGTGTATCTAATTGTAATGTTAGAAAGCTAGGGCCAAAGGTTGTGAGAAAAGTATGGGTTCCTAAAGGAACATTACCTCAAACTAACCTATAAGGACCCAACATAAAATGGGTACCAAGTTCTCTAACTTAACATGTTTTATAGGTATGCTTTAAAGCGAATAGCACCCATTAGTATTTGGATAGTGGGTGTTCAAAATATATGACGGGAGATAAAAGTAAGTTCATTTCACTTACTCCACGAAATAAAGGATTCGTTACATATGGAGATAACACAAAGGGAAGAATTCTAGGAATCAGAAATGTTGGTAAAAATTCTTCCACTTCTATAAATGATGTATAATATGTTGAGGGACTTAAACATAACTTGCTTAGCATTAGTCAATTATGTGATAAGGGCTATAAAATTGTTTTCGAATCAAACAGTTGCATAATTGAAAATAAGCTAAACAAGGAAATAAAATTCGTTGGTCAAAGAGTTGATAATATTTATATGATTAATCTTGATTGTCTTGCTTCAAATGATGTGCAATGCTTCATAACTAAAGAGGATGAATCATGGCTATGGCATAGAAGAATTGCTCATATTCATGTAGACCATTTCAATAAACTTGTTTCGAAAGATTTAGTAATTGGTTTACCAAAATTGAAATTTGAAAATAAATTTTGTGATGCATGTCAAAAGGGAAAACAAGTAAAGGTTTCTTTTCAAGCAAAAAATGTCATTTCAACAAATAGACCTTTACAACTTTTACACATGGATTTATTTGGACCTTCAAAGATTAAAAGTTTTGGTGGAAATTATTATGGTCTTGTGATTGTGGACGATGATTCTAGATATATGTAACACCCCTGATTTTCTAGACTCGAATCCTGATGTAATCAAAACAAATAATTAATAAAAATGCGAATAAATTTTTTTTCACGTTTAGAATATTTCCTGAACACAACTACGATTACATCAATACCCAAATCACAAAGAACCAAAGAGTGAGACCTAATAAAATATAACTGGATCGTGAAATAGTTTGCCCCTAACGGTATACAAAATAACAGAGTTTTACAGCGGAAGAAGAATGTGTATACCGGGCACATGCCTAGTCCCATATATGAAGATATGAGAAAAGGCTCGGCAGAGCATGCAATGGCATATCATAAGCCTAATAGACAACCATTATCATTTTACATAATCACATGAGCATGCAATGTCTAATATATATGTATATACATATCTATATGGTCATGCATCATACATCTCCAATACCCATATCCCATAATTGGTCATATCCGATTCACTTCAAAACATATGTCATCAACAATTATACATTCCCAAAATGGGCTGCATATTCAGCACTATTTTATTCATCAAGCGGGTATGAGTCCATATACCCCCAAATACCAATACAATATCCACTTATATCATTATTCACAATACATTCAAAAATATCAATAAATATCAACACTATCATGTATATTCATTCACAATTCAATAAATTACAATCGCTGCCGGCCAAGGCATTCCATTACCACTATTTTACCTTCACCAAAGCTTTTCTTTAAAAATGTTCTCTTCCCATGACATCCCTGCATCAATACTAAAAAGTAGACCACATGGGAGAGTGAGTTATACATTTCAAATGACGATATAAATACAATTGAAATTATGTGCATATGCATATCAACATCATGTATGCTTTGCTAAGCACATCCATAGTCATCATAGATTATTAATTCAACAATATATATACTTATTTCATACTTGTTCATCAAATTATAGCAAAGCAAGCATATACACATCTATCACATCGCCACAATGGGTTAACATCATCAACATCGACCATTCCAGTCTTTTCTCAAAGCCACCATAGGCTAACATCATTATTATCAATCATAAATAAATACGCCCTTCATTACATTGGGCCATAACATACATATCATCATATTCAACATCATTTCGTATATTCATATCATTTATAACTTTTATGTGGTCTTTTGGTATATTAATTACCCATCTCATCAACACTATACCACCATCTCAATCATCATCAATCATCATCATATTTTGGCATATCTCTATGCTATATGCAAATGCTCTTATGGCTAATGCATATGCACAATGGAATAGACAACAAATGCGGATCCGACTGTGGGAATAAACACCAGATTGTGGGTTCAAGCATGATCACATACCATGCCTCTACTGCAGTAGTAAAATATGTACACATATATCATAATGCATGCATAATCACCAAATTTTACTGGTACCAAACCGCATCGCCCATAATGCAACACCTGGCCATTTTCACCATGACTGCGGTAAACAACATAATCAATATATGGTGTTGCGGGCCGGCCAGATCTCAAATCATGGCGGCTGTGATCCCATGGACCACCGAGGTCACCTGCTCATCAAGAGCTACCCCCCACAAGGGTCGGCCACATGTAGCTCTCCGTATCAATACATGGGCGGCTTCGTGACTTACACACCGAGTCACAGGGGAAACAACATATTGCTCGTGCACTGAGCTACCCTCTCACTGGGTCGGCCGAGGGAACTCCCCTAACGTTCCAACATCGACGACTATGATATGCCATGGATACAATGCAATGCAAATCAAATACATTCTCACTCTGTGCTGTTAGCCTAGGTGGCCTCTAGGAAACTCAAGGGGGGGGTGAATTGAGTAGTTAGGAACTTTCTCACTAATAAATTTCTCCTCTAAAAACTCAATATGCAATGATATGTGATTTGAATAATAATGCTTAAAACATAAAGAGTTTATGGGTTAGAGAAGTGCAAACAGAGATTTATACTGGTTCGGCCAACCACTGCCTACGTCCAGTCTTCTCAAGACACCCTTGAGGAAATTCACTATAATCAAATCCCTTGATTACACCACAATGGGGACTCACACCCCGATCACAAATGCATTGGATGCTACACCACACCCAAGCACATCACCCTTGGATACTACACCATACCCAAGAACATCACCCTTGGATGCTACACCACATCTAAGAAGAACACCCTCAGAGATACACCACTCTGAGTATCAATCTCACTTTAGAGATAAAGAACTCTATAGAAAAACTCTCTTCAAGAGTATGATGAACAAATTGAGGAACAAGAAGAGTAATAACTCTATTAAGAGAATATGGCCATTATTGCTCTTAAGAAAAGATTGGAAGTATTTTTGTATTGGTGTTATTGGTGTGCTTTTGCAAATCAAATACCCTCCTATTTATAGGAGAAGAAATGCCTTCAAGAGGTGTGAAATTATTGATTAAAATAATTAGAAAGGTACCTCTTGGATAAAATAATATTTTGTGAAAAGTTATAATGTTTCAACATGATTTTTTGCTTTCTGATCACGTTGTAATCGATTACATAAAATAGGTAATCGATTACAGCCATTTAAAATCAGTTTTAAAACATAACGTTCATATTGTAATCGATTACTTAAACATGGTAATCAATTACATTGCTGAGGTAATTGATTACACCAATGAGGTAATCAATTACACGATGTAATTGATTACACTAATGAGGTAATCAATTACATTCCATCAGAATGTATTCTTATTTTAAAACCTTTTTATATTAATGGCCGTAGTTTCTTTTTATAGAGTCTTACTTTCATTATGCCTTGGTCTTGGATCTTCATTCTTGATCTCTGGCATTGGCCTTGTCATTATCAAAATCCTTCATGGTCTTTATTCTCCCCCTTTTTGATGATGACAATATTTCATTGATTTCATGACTCTTTTTATGCTTGACATGGTATACTAAATCTTCAAGTCTTGCGTCCATGTTGTTAATCATGTCTTGCATATATGTTGTTGATATCAAAACCTTAGTTCTTCATTCTCCCCCTTTTTGATATTGACAACAATTCCTGAGAAGAAAAATAAACAGCATGCAAGATACAAGATTTTCTCCCCCTTAATTTTGGTTTAGTTGACAAGGTTTGATTGATTTTTCTCTTATTTTGCTTCTCATATATTAACCAGGTTTGATTGATTTTTCTCTTATTTTGCTTCTCATATATTACTCCCCCTTTGTCAATGGCAAAAAGAATATAAGAGCATAAAGTTTTAGCAAAGAGTGATGCACCTTGTTGTTTGATGTCACTCGTTATTTTGATATTGCTCTTTGTTACTTGTTGATTGATAGATGCTTCAAGAAATGTGTTGACTTTTCTTGTGGGTAAGAGTTAATCCTTAAGTGCCTCCCATCAATGATAATTCCTGCATTATTATAAATATTTGATCTTGGTACCTAAATTTTCTTGGGTCCTTGTGGGTTAGACGTGGATACTATATTCTTAGGAACCCAAATCATTTTTGTCTCAGTATAGCCTTTGTTCCTTATATGACATGTTGATGCACTGTGACCTTTTCTCACATAATGAGAGAATTTAACAAATGGGCTAGTTGAGGTCTTTTGTGAAATAAAGAGATTTTTCTGTAACTTTTTCTTTTTGGAAGGATCAGATCCTAGTTCTGCTTTTAAATGACATTTTTGTTTTCCAAGAAGAATATCTAGGTTATCTCTTCCTATAGTAAATTTAACTAATGCATTTTTCAAATCATCAATCTCTTGAATATGCTTTTGACATGTTGAACATGTATGTTTAATGATAGTTTTATTTTTAAGCTTAGTTTCTAAGTCTTCCTTTTCTTCTTTAACTTGTCCTAGTTCATGATTGACCTTTGATAGACTTTCTTCTAAGATTAGGTTAGAATTTTTCATATTTAAGAATTTCTTAGCTAGTTTTTGATATTCATTATGAAGATCTTCAAAAGCTTCTTGCAATTCATCAAATGTAGGATTTGAGTCATTTACCTCTTAGGTGTTAGTCATTAGGCACAGATTTGCGTCTTCATGGTCTGATTCCTTGGACGAGCTTAAACCATTTTCATCCCAGGTAATATAAGCTATTCTTTTATTTTTAGGATGCTTTTTCTCTTGCTTGTCAGACTTCTTATTTAGTTTCGGACACTCCATTTTCATATGTCCATATTTTCCGCATTCAAAGCATTTTGGACCTTGGTTAGATTCATCATTTTTGAAGGAATTCTTGAAGTTCGGCTTCCTTTTCCCTTCCTCTTTCTTTAGAAACCTGTTAAATTGTTTAACAAATAATTAAAGGTCATTATAATCATTTATACCTTCTTCATCATCTTCTTCATCATCTTCTTCATCATCTTCTTCATTACTTTCTTTAATGGTTGATGATGATGCTTTTAGAGCAATACTTTTCTTCTTTTTGTTGCTTTCCTCATGTTGATTCAATCTTTTAAGCTCGAGTTCATGCTCTTGTAATTTTCCAAAGAGTGTTGCAAGGGACATGCTTGACAAATCTTTTGATTCTGATATAGCAGTTACTTTTGGTTGCCATTCCCTGTTCAAGCATCTTAATACTTTATCAATCAAATCTTCATTTGAAAAGGTTTTTCCTAAGCATGCAAGATGATTGATTATATGAGTGAATCTCTTTTGCATGTCTTGTATGCTTTCATTGTTGTTCATTCTAAATAATTCATATTCCCTAGTTAGGGTATTTATTCTTGATCTCTTAACTTCGCTTGTTCCTTCGTGAGTTACTTCTAAGGTATCCCACATCTCTTTTGCTGTCTTGCAATTAGATATTCTAAAGTATTCGTCCATTCCTAAGGCTGAGGTTATTATATTTTTGGCCTTGAGGTTATATTGGACTTTTGTTTTATCCGCACCAGTCCATTCACTTCTTGGTTTAATCATGGTCACTTCTCCAACTACTTTGGTTGGTATGAATGGACCATTTTCAATGGAGTCCCATATGTCTATATCAATAGCTTCTATGAATATTTGCATACGGGTTTTCCAATATTGATATCCTACTCCGTTAAATACAGGAGGTCTATGTATGGAGTTTCCCTCAGGAAAGATAGGATTGAAAGAGGCCATGGATCTTCTTGAGGTTGTTAAACCTTTTCCAAGATACGAGCTCTGATACCACTTGTTAGCCTAGGTGGCCTCTAGAAAACTCAAGGGGGGGCGGGTGAATTGAGTAGTTAGGAACTTTCTCACTAATAAATTTCTCCTCTAAAAACTCAATATGCAATGATATGTGATTTGAATAATAATGCTTAAAACATAAAGAGTTTAAGGGTTAGAGAAGTGCAAACAGAGATTTATACAGGTTCGGCCAACCACTGCCTATGTCCAGTCTTCTCAAGACACCCTTGAGGAAATTCACTATAATCAAATCCCTTGATTACACCACAATGGGGACTCACACCCCAATCACAAATGCATTGGATGCTACACCACACCCAAGCACATCACCCTTGGATACTACACCATACCCAAGAACATCACCCTTGGATGCTACACCACATCCAAGAAGAACACCCTCAGAGATACACCACTCTGAGTATCAATCTCAGTTTAGAGATAAAGAACTCTATAGAAAAACTCTCTTCAAGAGTATGATGAACAAATTGAGGAACAAGAAGAGTAATAACTCTATTAAGAGAATATGGCCATTATTGCTCTTAAGAAAAGATTGGAAGTATTTTTGTGTTGGTGTTATTGGTGTGCTTTTGCAAATCAAATACCCTCCTATTTATAGGAGAAGAAATGCCTTCAAGAGGTGTGAAATTATTGATTAAAATAATTGGAAAGGTACCTCTTGGATAAAATAATATTTTGTGAAAAGTTATAATGTTTCAACATGATTTTTTGCTTTCTGATCACGTTGTAATCGATTACATAAAATAGGTAATCGATTACAACCATTTAAAATCAGTTTTAAAACATAACGTTCATATTGTAATCGATTACTTAAACATGGTAATTGATTACATTGCTGAGGTAATTGATTACACTAATGAGGTAATCAATTACACGATGTAATTGATTACACTAATGAGGTAATCAATTACATTCCATCAGAATGTATTCTTATTTTAAAACCTTTTTATATTAATGGCTGTACTTTCTTTTTATAAAGTCTTACTTTAATTATGCCTTGGTCTTGGATCTTCATTCTTGATCTCTGGCATTGGCCTTGTCATTATCAAAATCCTTCATGGTCTTCATGTGCATCCTGAATGTATACATATTACCATGCTTTCATTCTAGGGGTTTTCATCTCATTATTCATTACCATTGTCTCATGTATACATATATATGTATATATATATATATTGGTGTGGCATTCACATCATTTTCATTATCATATTTCATACCACACATACAAGATCATGCTTGTATCACACACAATGGCACACAACAATTTATCAATATTGACGATCATCCTTTACTCAAGGAAATGATCCACAACTTCATTCATCATCACGTAATACCGATGTCATCTTCGATTCATTGGGATATAACAATTACTAAGTCATCCATTCATTCACTCATCAATCTTAAAATTATTCTAGGTTATCTCTCATAACCCCACCACCAAGTTGTCTTTATCATTCCATCATGTCCCACTCTCAGTGGTAAGCATATCATAGTTAATTCATCCCCAAGCATATCATTAAGTCTCTAACCTTCACTTTATCATACCATGTCTATATATCCCATATTCATTCCTCAAGTATCATATAATGTAGAGAAAAGGGTTTAACATAAGCCCAATTCAAAGGAAATGAAATAAAAATTCAATTTGGGCAACTCGCTCAAGCGAGACCACACTCGCTTGAGCAAGATCAGTAGGACTCGCTTGGGCGACCCCTTTCGCATAAGCGAAATGCTTCCAGTAGCGCCCCCACGCTCACTCGCTCGAGCGAGATTCCCTTCCACATGGCCACTCGCTTGAGCGAGTAGAGTCACAGCATCAGACCCCTCACGCCCGCTCAAGCGACTCATGCTCGCTAGAGTGAAAATCATGCAGTACCTATTCTAGACTTGCTCGCTTGAGCGAGATACAATACACCTCATCACTCGCTTAAGCGAGACTCACCCAGTGCCACATTTCCACTACGCTCGCTCAAGCGTGGCCACGCCCGCTTGAGCGAGATTCGTCCAGTATCTCACCAGCCTTATTGTACGAGCGAAAAACATCCAGTATCAATTTTCTCTCTCGCTCGCTCAAGCGCAGCCATGCCCGCTTGAGCGAGATTTGCCCAGTGTCTCCCCTGCTCACTTCACATTCGTCTCGCTTGAGCGAATAGCTCACTCGCCTGAGCGAGATTAGGCCAAAGGCCATAATAATGGTACAGGGGATTCTCGCTTGGGCGAGAATCCATCTCGCCTGAGCGAGATTATCAGAACTTATGCAGGGAAACGTAAATTCTCCCAACCCAACACACAAAATCTCATTCTAACCAATCTAATCACAACCAACACATCATACACATCACATAAGGCATATAAAACTTGCTCTAACCATTCATACTCAGAAATTCTCATTCCAACTCATCAATCACTCTTACTTATTTAATCTATGAGGGGAAGATTTTAACTACACCCCACATCACTCCCTCATTCATTTTTCCACACAATCTCTTCAAAACAATCCTCTACAATTTATGTAGTTTATCCATTTATAGATTTTCACCATCATCTAATTTATATCCAACCAAGGGACCATCAAACACTTATCATTAACATCATATAAATACATACATTTTCATAACAATCAACATAAGCCAAGCCATTATTCATCACTTCAGCAACTCAATCATATAAGACATTCATGGCAAGGCATTGCATGAGTTCAACATATACATAATTAGCAATTAATTCACTCATGCGATTTGAAATGTAAACTCCTCTCCTACCTCGGGAGAAGAACCGCCACGCAATTACATTGATCATTCCGCATCATCGTCTGGAATACAATCCTATCAACAAATACACATACACATGTAATCAATAAACCATCACAAGGCATCATATCTCTTAACTTATTATCAAGTCCTAGACTCGTCTAAACCCCAAATTCATATGCTTCTGTTAGGCTTCGGGAATTCCTTTCCCAAAATCAAGATTCTCTAAGTTTCAAAGGGTTAACTATACCCAACAACATAATATTACATCCCTTATCAATATAGCATCCAATCCCCATATAAGTCATCCATTTGCCATCATTCTCATCCATAAGCAACATAAACTATCTTAGCTTCATTTAAGGCCACCAAGAATTCATAATTCCCAAGTGACATATATTATGGCCTAAGGCCTCATTCAAGACCATCAAGTACTCAACAATGGATATCATGTACTTATCCTCAAAGTTAATTCCTATAACCACATATATACTTATGTGTACTCATCTCCCAAAACTCAAGAATCAATATCAATATTTCAAACATTCATTTCTCCATATACAATCATTCCAAAGCATCCAAAATCATCATAATCACTAACTTAGTCAAAAACCCCCAAATCATCATACTTAGGGTTTTCTCTAAAATTTTCCCAACAACACCCAATATCCACCATTTTCCAAGAACCCTCATAAACCCAATAACCTTATCCCTATATACTCACAAAACCTTAATCAAAACCACTCTTCAAATATTCAAGCCTAGGGTTTCCATATTTTCATTAACATGAAATGTTTCTAATCACTACTTTTTAACCCAAATAACATAACAATCATCAATGGAATATCATAGAGGCAAGAAACCTTGCCACATCTCCTAGCCCAATATCAAATACGAAAATGAAGAGATGAGGAGGGAAGACCATCAAACATTTGCTCCAATGTCACTTTCATGCTCCATGAATCCAAGCTTAGCTCTTGATTTTAGCAAGAAATAGAAGGAGAAGGAGTGGGGAACGGTTTTGGGATGAGGAGAAGATGAAGAAGAAGAAAAATAAATAGTGAATAAAGGGAGAGAGTACCCCCCAGTGATAGAGGGAAAGAGAGAGGAATTTGGTGTAAATTGGGTATTACCCAATGGGTAAAAGAGTGTACCAAGTTGCTTTTACCAATGGTTAATAATCCCTCATTGTCCAATGGATAAAAGGACCAAAAGAGAGAGGGAAAGATGCTACGGTTAAGTGGAAAGGAGGAGATGAGAATTTATATTTTCTTTTAATTCCATTTCACTCGTATTTTCCCCGTTTAATAACATATGTCGAGTCCAATTAATTATCTCCTTAGCACTAAAAATTATTCCAACTATACCGTCATAACCACAATAATTTTCTGAACATCCTAGGCCCATCAATTATTTAATTCGATCAAGTGGGTCACACATCATCCGTTAAATCATCCGATTCCGGTAAATCTTGATTTACTGATAATTCACCTCTAATGTCTAACGAGATCCCCCATAATTATTTGACTATAAATAATTAGTTATCATTATCCAATAAATTTATTTTCTTTAAAATCTGGGATGTTACAATATACATGGACTTTGTTTCTTACTTATAAACATGAAGCATATCATGCATGTAAGAAACTTGCCAAGATCATCCAAAATGAACAAAATTTGAAAATAGCATCCATTCAAACGGATCATGGTGGAGAATTTAAAAATCAATCTTTTGAAAAGTTCTATGAAAAATTTGGCATTGAACATAATTTTTCGGCTCTAAGAACTCCACAACAAAATGGAGTAGTTGAAAGGAAAAATTGATCTTTAGCGAAGCTTGCAAGAACTATGTTAAATGAAAGTAATATTTTAAAACATTTTTGGGCCAATGCGGTAAATACCGCTTGTCATGTTATGAACCGATGTTTGATAAAACCTATATTAAAGAAAACCCCCTATGAGCTTTATAAAGGAAGAAAACCAAATATTTCTTATTTTCATATATTTGGATGCAAATGCTTTGTTTTAAACAATCGAAAGGATAATCTCAGCAAATTCGATGCAAAATCTTATGAAGTAATATTCTTAGGTTATTCATCTACTAGTAAAGTTTATCGACTCTTTAATAAATGAACATGTACAATTGAAGAGTCTATACATGTCAAATTTGATGAACTTAACCAAAATCCTCCGAGAAAGGAAATTGATCATCTTGTAGGTACCTTCCAAGAAATGAACTTGGAAGATGAAGAGGGAAACAAAAATCAAGGAGAAACACCTCATAATAACCAATCTCAACAAAAGGAGTGGATCACCATAAAGAATCACCCCTTGGATAATATCATAGGTGAAATAACAAAAGGTGTAAGTACTCGAAACGCCATTAGAAATGCATGCAATCACTTAGCTTTTGTATGACAAATAGAACCCAAAAATATTGATGAAGCTATTATTGATGAACATTGGATGTTGGCCATACAAGAAGAATTGAATCAATTTGAAAGAAATGAAGTTTGGGAACTTGTGCCAAGACCCAATGACCATCTAATAATAGGTACCAAATGGGTTTTTAAAAACAAGCTAGATGAAAATGGAATAATAACAAGAAATAAAGCTAGATTAGTTGCTAAGGGATATAATCAAGAAGAGGGAATAGACTATGAAGAAACGTATGCTCCCATAGCTAGGCTAGAAGCCATAAGATTATTGTTAGCTTTTGCTTGTTGTATGGATTTTAAGCTTTATCAAATGGATGTCAAAAGTGCTTTTCTAAACAGCTATATTCAAGAAGAAATTTATGTAGATCAACCTTCCGGTTTTTAAAATCACAAATTTCCAAACCATGTTTTTAAATTAAGAAAAGCTTTATACGGTTTGAAACAAGCTCCAAGAGCTTGGTATGAAAGACTTAGCAAATTTCTTTTAGAAAATAATTTTGAAAGAGGAAAGGTTGATACTACACTGTTTATAAAACACAAAAGTAATGACATTCTTTTGGTACAAGTTTATGTTGATGACATAATATTTAGTGCTACTAACAAAATTCTTTGTTAAGAGTTTGCCAAGATTATGCAAGATGAATTCGATATGTCTATGATGGGAGAACTCACCTTCTTCCTTAGATTACAAATCAAACAAACAAATAAAGGTACTTTCATTAGTCAAACAAAATATTGCAAAGAACTACTCAAAAGGTTCGAAATGGACAAGGAAAACGAAATAGCTACACCCATGAGTACATCTTGCTGCTTAGACAAAGATGAGAAGGGTAAGGACGTTGAAATAACTAAATACCGAGGTATGATAGGTTCCTTACTTTACTTAACAGCTAGTAGACCCGATATTATGTTTGTTGTATGTATGTGTGCTAGATATCAAGCATGTCCTAAAGAATCACATCTCACTATCGTAAAACAAATTTTGAAATATCTTATGGGTACTCAAAATGTTAGTTTATGGTATCCCAAAGGCGTTGAATGTATTCTTGTAGGATTTTCTGATTCTAACTTTGCTGGTTGTAAACTTGATAGAAAGAGTACTAGTGGCACATGTCATTTACTTGGTAGTTTCCTTGTTTCTTGGCATACCAAGAAGCAAGTAAGTGTTGCTTTATCAATAGCTGAGGCAGAATATGTAGCAGCTAGCAGTTGTTGTGCTCAAATTCTTTGGATGAGACAATAACTTCTTGACTTTGGTGTTGTTTTAAACAAAGTGCCTATTAAATGTGATAACACTAGCACCATAAATATCTCCAAAAATCTGGTCATGCATTCTAGGACTAAACATATTGAGATAAGACATCATTTTATAAGAGACCATGTTTTGAAAGGAGATTGTGTTCTTGAATATGTTGAAACTTCAAAACAATTGGTGGATATTTTTACAAAGCCCCTTCTGAAAGAACAATTTATAAATATTAGAAGGGAATTAGGAATTTTGGAAATTGTTTAATTGATTTTTATCACATTTTCTTACTCTTTGAACATAGTTTTACAAATCTTTAGACTTAAATATTTTAACTTAACACTTTCATAAAATTCTTACTCCTTTGACTATAATGATTTACCTTGTGAAATATGGTCAAATCTTTTCATTAAAAAGCCAATCACATTTTCAATAATCATGTGAATGCTTCTGAGTTTTTATTGAGTTCCCAGATAGCATCTACTCAATTTAAACATGTTTTTGACACAAAATAATCTCCTATGCACCACATGGATCTAAAAAACAAATGTCAAATGACCTTTGATTTTCTTGACTTTCTTGTGCAACAAGATCATTGGCAAATTGCAAAATTTTAATCCTTGTATAACCTCTCACAAAACACCCATGAGACTTTGCTTATCCAAAAGAAGGAGAAAATATCATTATGATTGCTCACATGCTTTGAATTACATTGTGATATATGTTGCATGTTTTAGAAGGAGCTTTATATGCAAATGGTATCTATCTCTATAAAATGTATCTATCATAAAGTGGTATATATTCTTAAATGTTTTTTTGATGATGCCAAAGGGGGAGAAAATAAATATGTACATTCTAAGTGACATAAAGCATCTTACAAAGGGGGAGAGAATATCATGATGTTATAATGATATCTATTAAATGATTAAGGGGGAGATAACATCTAGAGATCAACATCAATATCTATCCTTGTTGAATTACATGATTAAGGGGGAGCTTTATAATACTTCTTTACAACAAGTGATATCCAATTGCATGTGTAATTGACAAAGTGGTATTCAATTATATGTATGATATATGTATAACATACGGTATCAAATTACATGTGTAAGGGATAGTCATTTATGCCATGTGTTTGAATTGTTATGAAACTAACACCCTGAGAGATGAACATTTGTTGTCATCATCAAAAAGGGGGAGAATGTATTTATATGTTGATGTAGGTTTTGATAATGACATAACAAATGAAGATATTGTGAAGCAATTAATTGTAATTGATGATGAAAAATTGATGAATATCAAGAATATATGATAAAGGATTTTAAGTGGCTTAAATCAAGAGAAAAAGGATCATCAAAGTGCCTAAGGATCAAAGGATTAGAACCATAATTCATTAAATATCAAAAAAGGCTCAACAAAACATGGAAAAATGACAATCAGCTACAAGAATCGATTCACACTTATAATGAATCGATTCCTACGCTATTTTGGTGCAGGAAAGTGAAAATTCAAGCAATGAATCGATTCTTTATATACCATGAATCGATTCTCTCGGTGTTGATAGCCCAGAATGTGATTTTGCCATGAATGAATCGATTCCCACTAAGGATGAATCGATTCACACGAAGAAATTGCACCCAGGATTTCATTTTTATAAGAATGAATCGATTCCTCCCTACCTTGAATTGATTCATGCACTAAAACTTGCACAGAAACACTAAATGAATTGATTCCTTTGTGAAACAAATTGATTCATTCAGTTCAAATGGTTCTAGAACATTCAGTTAAAACATGTTACAACCTGGAATTGCAAATTGGGAGCCTCAGATCGTATTTCATGCATAATGCTCCATTAAGCAGCAAAATCAAGTCCCATTACGCAATTTATGGATCTAATGAATTTTTTAATTTCAAAGAAGCCATGCCTTGACACTATAAATAGCAGAAGAGTTGAAGGCATTCAACACACCAAGCAGAGAAGCAATTCCCTTTGTTCTTTCTCTTTCTTTCCTGCGTAACTTTCTTTTTTCTTTGCTAAAAGCTTACTGTTGTTATCAATTGGCAAATTACTTTGAGAGTGTGAGCAAAATTATTTTAAAGAGCAAAATTTGCATATTATTTCTTGAAAGAGAAATTATTTTTTCTGAGTGAGCTAAAATTTTCCTATCCTCTCTTTGAGAGTTATCATTTGGTGAAAGCTTTAATTTGTATATCCACTCTATTGGAGAATTACTCTTGTATTCTAAACACCAAAATTTCTAGAGTTTGTGGGTTGGGTTTCAACCTTGTAAATTGTGAGATTGAGAGATTGGGTGGGGTGCCCTTGTACTTGTGGGAATTGGGTTCTTGAGTGTGGGACACTAGGAAGCCGCGATTGCTCAAAGTTGTATCTCTAATCTCCAATAGTGGAAATCCTCTAAGTGGGTTGCTTAGAGGTGAGACGTACACCGGTGTGGTGGAACTCGTATATATCGGTTTGCAAATCTCTCTTCCCTAAACTCTTTTAATTTGTGCTCTTAACTTGTTTGCTTAATTTATTGTGTTCATAACTTGATTAATTAACTCTTTCATTATTGCTAATCAAAATCAGTGCATATTCTATTAAGTTGTTAATTATTTAGAATAACTATTTTAAGTAATATTCTTGAATTATTCTTTCTAAGTACCAAAAATAGTGTTATGATTAATTTGTTACTATTACTTGAATATTACTTTATCTCTTAAGTGAACTTATTTGTTATATACCTATTGCTTATCAATTTACCTTGTGCATAAATTATTATCATTTATGATTAAATTTATTATCTTTGTTAAGCATAATTATTAAAGAATCAATTTCAAAAGCATTCCAAGTAAAATTTTTAATACTCAATTTACCCCCCTTCTTGAGTAATTGAGGCCACTTGGTTAACAAAGTTCTCATTCACCAGGAGGTACGTAAGGAGTTCAAATTCTTAATCAAAAGTTTACCTGTTGTATTCTCAATTTTTACTTCACCTTATTTTAACTGTGAATTGTAGGTTTATATTCGGGGAGGAGCGAGGACAGTTCCCCGGAGAGAAATATACCTTCATTGATCAGGAGACTTGGGATGCCTTCGTTGCATCTAGGCATACCGACCAGTGGAAGGTACATTGGTATTTAGCATGATTAAATCATTCTCAATTTAAACGTAAGTCTAACACATTTTCTTTCTTGTTGCAGGATGTACGAGAGAAGGCACAACACATCAAGAAGCTGAATGACTGCCCCACAGATTGTCGCGTAGGGGTTACCGACTATTGGAGGAGTGCATGGCCCAGGAGAAGGGCAGTCAGTGTCAGGCTAGCCAACCTGACACCGGTGTTGTGGATCCCCCTTCCCTACCTGCACGCCATGAGAAATAGAAGCGGGCCAGGGTCAGGAAGATTGGGGAATACACTTCCTTACATGCTCAGGAGGTCGCCTCATGAATAGTAAGTATCAGCCACATAAAGTTTTCTGATGTTTAGTTTAGATGAAACCTTAAACATTAACTTATTTGGTTTCAGGATTCCTTGGTTGAGCAATCAACCCAAGGGTCTTTCGTTGCCCTTGGTAGGCAGGACATCTTGACCACCGCCATCAGTAGGCCAGAGCACCCAGGAAGGGTGCGTGCTATTGGTTGAGGTGTAGGTAAGTTGTAAATAACTGTATCCTTTCATTTGTTATCTATTAAACAATTATGGGCTAATCATTCACATTTCACAGGCCTCTAGAGCTATTACGGTGCTCCCGACCCTGCCCCCTCCGTTGAGCAGTTGGTGGAGCAGAAGGTTGAGTCGAGGGTGGCTGTTGTGAAGGCTGAGTATCAGCAGGAGATTACAAAGCTGCAATAAGAGATAGCCCGATTCAAGGAGGAGATGAAGGCCTCACTCAGCCACCACCAGGAGACTACTGCACCAGCTGCCGACCCACAGGTTAGATTCCTTATACTATTTAACTGTTCTTTGTTTGTAATTTGTTTCTTTCATTGTTGAATAACTTCTGCTTGATGTGTAAATATGTAGGTATGGAGGGTTAGCACTAAGGGGTCGTGCGCTGCAGCTGACCCTGACGATAATGGGGTCGAGCCTACGGATACCAGCCAATATGACCTATTCATTGATGGGTCGGAGGAGCCAGTTGCCACTGGCAAGGTCTACAACTTAGGCCTTGTGGTTCACCATCAGTCATTACCTGATGGTATGTCTAGGGTCCCTGTTGTGCTCGTCCTCGAGGAGGATGCTGCTGTGCCAGTGGCAACTGCAGAGGTGAAGACTGTCGGTCAAGCAGTGGGACACTTTCTTATGTGGCCCAACAGACTCCTGTCGGTTGCTCCTATACAGGTATAAACCTAAAACACTAACTGATTTTGTTATATTGTCAATTATGTTCCAAACTATGATGGTTATCAATTGTTCAATAGAAACCGGCATTGAAGAAGCCAGACCCCGTCGATGATCCGATCCGGATGCTATGGCAGATCAGGGCTGAGCTAGGAGAGGACGTTCTTGAGGTCCCATAGCGGCCACTGGTGTTCGGCTATCCATGTTCGCTACCGATTTACATTACACGGAGTGACATGTGTGAAATTATGATAGGGTCGACGATGCTGAACATCTCCATCATTCAGCTGTGGAAGCTGTAAGTATATCATTTTATGTCCAATTTTTTCATTATACAAGTTATTTGTCGCTAACCATGTCTTAACTTGTTTAGTTTTCTACATAAAATCTGAGTGGACTTGGGTTTTGATGGAACTTATGGTTTCTTAGATCCCTCTTTCATACAGAGGAAAGGAAATAGTAAGGAGGACACCCAGGCATACATCCAGAATTGGATGTTTGAGTCTAGGAAGGGTGTATACCTGGCCCCGTATTATAAGGGGTAAGATTTTATTCCATAATTATTGTCCATTAATTTTTGCATTTTGAAGTCTTACTTATCATGGTAACTACAACGCTCATTGGACGCTTTTGGTGATATGTCCCCGGGCTTATGTTGCTCTATACTTTGATTCTGTGCATGGGACAGTTCCACAAGACCTGAAAAATATAGTAGACAGGTAAGTTAATCCCTAAAAAATAAGTACAAATTCGATTACATCATTTTTGGTCTTATACGATTCTAACTTGTGTTTTATTTGACGTAGGGCGGTGGTTGGATACAGTCAACTGCTTGGAAGTAAGTCCAACGGAAGAAAACTTACGTGGGTGCACCCAAAAGTAAGTTAATCAAATTCATTCAAATTTTTAATATATTTTTAAGTTATGAATTCACTTATTCTATATTTTATGTCCATTGTAGGCAGGAGGGTAGCTTCAAGTGTGGCTATTACATCATGCACACCATGCTGACCATCGTCCAACAACATTTAGTAGATGGATGGACAGATGTAGGATTTTTATTCTCTTATATATGTATCTAGTGTAGGATTTAGGGTTTACATTTTATTAGGTTACATTCATTTGAATTGTATATAGTTTTATTTGTTAGGTTGTTATGAATTGATAGAAAATTAATGTTATATACATACCATTCTTTTTATATGTTATATATTGTTGCTGGATATGCTGGCATATACTGTATATTGTGCTGGTTGTCTGATTGCAGGTTTGGGAAAAAATAAAACAGAACCCATATTAAAAAAAACCTCATTATTTAATCACGGTTATGGTAACAACCGTGATTATAGACCCTCTTTATTCACAATTTCTACCATAACTGTCATTATACATAGTCTGTAAAGGAAGTTTTATGACTACTTATATTCACAGTTTTTCTTGACAATCGTGATCATATACTCTCTTTATTCACGGTTGCTACCATAACCGTGATTATACATAGTCTGTAAATGCAAGTTTTATGAACTTGTATTCACGGTTATGATTGACAACCGTGATTAAATATGTTCTTATTTAATCACAGTTGTTATTAACCGTGATTAGATGTGATTTATAACCACGGTTGTGAACCGTGGTTAAACGACCTCATCTACTACCACGGCTGCAACAACCACAGTTGATTAACCGTGATTAAAGGCCAATTTTAACCGTGATTATATCCACTTTTTCCACTAGTGAATATGTGCTTTTATACAAAAGTTACAAGGTGGGCTTCGGCCTATTAGACTAAGATATAAGCTAATCCACTATCTAATATTGGAGAGAGATTTGAGGGATTGGTGGAGACCACCCCTCATATTAAGGGGGAACAAGAGCCCCTTAGCCACGAGTCTTGGGTATGAGGCCGAGCGAAGTGGCTTAGATATAAGTCGAAAAATCTTTCTCCACCTTGCTGTAGATGGGCGCCACAAGGTTAAGAGCCTTGGGATAAAAATTGGGGCTCTTCACTCCGAGTGAAAACAAGTTGAGTTTTGATTTCCTAGGGAGGACTTCAAGCCTTGGTTTCCGAATGAAGATTCCGAGCCTAGGTTTCCGAGTGAGGACTCCGAGTAAAATGAGTTTTGGTGATGTGGCAGAAGAATGATAACCGCCATTGAGGTGGCAGGAATATGATAACCGTCATTTGCTATTACAAAGTGGTGGGGAGATGCGCCTGCCATGATTTTGCCGTTTCTACATCCTGGGCCATTTAAGAGTGCATCGCTTGTCCAAAGTTGTCCTAAAAGCGTTACATCCATTGATTTGGGACTCTTGGATCTCTATCATTGGATGCCATTTAAGAGTGCGTCGCTTCGTCCAAAGTTGTCCTAAAAGCGTTATATCCGTCGATTTGGGACTCTTGGATCTCTATTGTTGGATTCTGGACTATGTGGCTTCTCTTGGGGGCATTAACTCTTGGATGTATCGTGTTCGTTGTTCCTTCTTATCACTTGGCCTTCTCACTGTTAGATTAAGGAGTATGATCAAAGGGTGTTTCCCTCTTATAAATTTATTTCCTTCTTTCCTTTCAAAACTTTTAGACTTTCTGAATCTCTATTCTCCCCCAATCTTTAGTAACTAAGAGTTCTGTCTACCCCTGCTGTGACTTCTGTTGTTGCATTTGTGCCCATAACTTTGCTAGGATCTCTTCTTGCTAGGTCAGGGCTTTTCCTTGCTTCAAGTTTTCTTTGCCTATGAGGGTTGTGTAGTATGCCCATGGAAGGGAACTATGACTGGGTAAAAGACGAAGTGTTACAGCTCTCTTCGTCTTTCCAAAGTGAGGAAAATATGGCCCAGTTATGGGCGTTGGGGGCTTTTAACCACTGTTCCCCTGCCCAAAACGTAGAGTGTGTTTGTTGTTCTGAGCTTGATAGGGTTTGTCATGAGCGTAGGGATCCTAGCAAATTAGACTTCACCTTTGTGTATGAGACTTTTTTTCCCGACTCCATCTTTCCTTTCCCTTTTTCGATTTTCAAGTTGGGGTATTGTATGCTTTGAACATTGCCCCCACCCAATTGCATCCGAACGGCTGGGCATTTGTACGGGCGTTCGAGATATTATGCGAGCACTTTGGCCGCACCCCTTCGGTTCCTCTTTTTTTTTTACTTTTTCAATGCCAAAATCCCTAAGGCGGGGACACCCGTAGCATGGGTTTCTCTGAACGGTGTTGCTCACCGTAATCTCATCAGGGCTTTGGATCAGTCCTACAAAAACTTCAAAATGGGTTTCTTCAAAATCTGAGTGGGACTGGATCCACTTGGGAAGGACTTTTTACATTATCTTGACTCCCAACCTCGCTTTCCATTATACTGGACCCACAACCCAGTTCAATTCCGTGTATCATGGGACGACTTGAGTTTGTCTGAGAGGGCAGACGCTAAATTTCTGTCGAATGATTTGGGGATTTTCTTTAGCTCCCAGGCCTTGATCGCCCTATCCCTTCACCGAGATTCTCTCAATGCCTAGATAGGTGAAAGTGGTTTCTATTGCTGTTGCGCCTTCTTGTTTTACGACTTGTTTTGTTTAATTGAGTAAACACTACTTGTGTAGCTAACATGGCTCCTAAGAAGCTTTTTGTGAAGGATCTGAAGAAGCACTACCCGGGGAAAGGCACTCGAGCGGAGGGAGACAAGAAAGCAGCACAGGCGGGCGGGAGTTCTTTTGTACCTATGGGTTTTCCCCGGGTTATTACCAATGCCATCCCCATCTCTATGGTTCCCACCACTTCGTAACTAGAGAGGGAAGCGGGGCGATCATCTAAAAGGCCACGCTCAGAATCATCTAACCGGGAAGACAGAGCGGGGTCAGGATCGGAGGCCCCTGGGTCAGGTCGTCCTAGCTCCCCTAGGCGTATTGAAGAGCAACAGGGAGGGGAGACCTCTTGGATTGTAATTTCTGATGGTCATGAACAGGAGGAAGAGATTCTGGAGCTTCAGAGCCGAGTGCATCGAAGGCAGGATGAGACTGTCTCTTCTGAGGAGGTGTTAGTGGAGCAGATTACCGTTACCCTTCCCTGTGAAACAGAACTAGAAGACAGGAAGTGGGAGAGCTTTGCAAATGGGTCCTTGTCTGGTACCCATAATCCTCTGTGGTCTTTGTAGAACGTCTGATTCCCTATACCGGGTGTTGTTGATCAGACAGTAGTCTTCAAGTAGGATGAAAGGAAGTTTGAAGGTTCAAACGCCCCATTGATGTATTAGGAAATTGAGATGTTCAACCTCTGAGCAACCTCCATGACTCTTTTCTTGGAGAAGAAATTTGTTGAGCAAGAGAAAGAGCTGGCGGTGTTAAGGGAAGAGAGGACCGCTTTCCTTCAAGAGAAAAATTAGTTACAGCAATCTTGAGATTTTTCCATCTTACAACTCGACGGTGCTCAGAAGGAAATTAGGGAGATGGCCGGTAAGATCAAGCGGGATAAGGTTGAGTTATCTGAGGCCCGGAGAGGACAAAAGCTGACCAAGGTGAAGTTGGTTACTGTGACCGAGCAATACGCCAATCTAGGAAGAAGGCTGAACTCGGTTGAGGAGGCTTATGGCCTGGTTTATACAGGCAGGCGGGAGGCGGAGAGGAAGCTGAAGGAGGCAAAATTTGCTCTCGAGAAGGAGAGGGAGGAGAAAGAGTCTTATAAGGCTTTTGTTATGGAAGAAGTGTCGAAGAAGTACCTATTGGCCTTTAAACTATACCAGCAGCAGATACAGTTGCTGAATCCTACCTTGGAGTTAAATTTGGAAGGTATCGGCTCCTTCTGTGTCATTGTGGATGGCAAGATAGTGGACTTTCCCGATTCTGAGGTCAAGGAGGAGGCAGCTGCTGATGCTAGTGTTGGGGTCGAAATAGAGGATCGTGCCGAGTATTCCTGGCTTCCTCTGTACATTACCTCTTTCATGTTTTACTTGGCGGTCACTGATAGACATTGATTCCAATATTTCAATTACTTCCTCTACAGTTTTGTTCATTAAAGAACCACCTGCACAAGCATCTAACATCATCTTGAACTGAGGTAATAAACCATGGTAAACGATCCTTACCTTTTCGGCATCATCCAGGTTATGGTTTGGACATTTTCTAAAGAGTGCCTTGAATCGTTCCCATGTTTCCCCTAATGATTCATCATTATTTTGAGAAAAAGAATGTATGGCTGTCATGGCTTCAAAATATTTTGAAGGAGAATAAAATCTTT
This sequence comes from Clitoria ternatea, assembly GCA_037962975.1. Classification (NCBI taxonomy): domain Eukaryota; kingdom Viridiplantae; phylum Streptophyta; class Magnoliopsida; order Fabales; family Fabaceae; genus Clitoria; species Clitoria ternatea. The sequence continues at coordinate 113,909,612 of CM075669.1, forward strand.
CCAAAAACTTTCTTTCAACATCGGACCAGTTTGCAAAACTACCCGGTGGGCAAGATTTAAACCATTCTTTAGTTTTACCAATCAATGAAAAAGGAAATAACCTCATATAAACAGATTCTTCTTGATTGGGTTCAAAACCAATTGTGCTACATAACTCATAAAAAACAGTTAAATGTTCATATGGTTCTTCATGATTTAAGCCAGCAAATTGATTATTTTGAATAATATTTAAAGTAGCAGGTTTAATCTCCACTGGTACAACAGGTCCTTGAAACATTCCCGAAACTCGGGGTCGACCATTAATAGCAGCAAACTGTCCCAATGTTCTCCTTTCAGCAGCCATATTTGAATTTTCAAAAGTTTTAGAAGTAGAAGAAGATTTAGTTTGTGTTTTAGATTTCAAAGACTTGATTTTCTTTACAAACCTTTCTATCTCAGGATCAAAATAAATTTTACCTGCAGTAGATCGGGTTTGCATACACAAACTAAACAAAGAAAGTTAGTGTAACAGTAAGTAAAAGTAAAAAAAAAATTAACTAAGGTAAAAAATAAAAATAAAAATATTTACCACAGGTAATTAAAAATTTACTGTTTTACTAAAATAATTCAATCCCCGGCGACGGCGCTAGAAAACTTGTTAAGCCGACGATAGCGTCTGAACCGTTCGTTTCTACCACCGGGTTGTTAATTGGCAAGCGCACCAATCATTTGTAGTTTTCAAAATTTAGATATCGTTCCACTGGGATTGAAAGTCCAATAACAATAGTAATTTTCTATTCACTATGGTAAATGTTAAGAAAGTTATGGACAAAAGAATGATTTATATACAATTTATACAATATTCACAAGATAGCATGGTTGAGTTGTTCATGAGATAAAAAGAAAATAAAAATCTATCTAAAAAGTTGAGTTGCAATCTAGAATAGGTAAGATACTTGAGATAAACACAGATAAACAAATAATGTTGGAAATTGGATCCCTAATCTAGAATAACAATGAGGAACTCAAGACATGCATATTTAATCATCAAGTTTCATATCATTGCAGCTTACAATCATTATAACCGATCCCTCGTGATATAAATTCTAAGAATTCACCGTAAAGTCCGATCCCTCGTGAGCTTTCTCAGTAAAAACTTGCATTAAGACCTGGCCTTATGGCAATAATGGTTAACAACCCCTATAGAATTGAGATACCAAGGGTATTCCAACTTTTACATTCATCAAAACAAGTTTCAATACGGCATGAATAATCATTCTCCCGTTTGACATTCATACTAATAAAACAAGTTTCAATACACATGAAAATCATTCTCCCGTTTGACGTTCATATTAATAAAAGGTTGAAATACTAACATGGACTTGAATCATAAACATGCAGAGGTCGAATTCACAACATTATACTCAATAGACTAGTTCACCAACTCCAACATAAACAAATTAGTTACACATGGTGAAAGTAAAGACAACACTTACAGAGTTTGACATTATGAAGACGATGGCAACTTCACGATACAACGATCACAATACACCAAAACACACTCAAGTATCTAGAAAACTATTCTAGAACTACAACTTACAAAAGAAGTACTCAAAGTCGAGCACAAAGAGAGAAAAGAAGAGAAGTGAATGAGAATGGGATATCTTGAATGCTGTTGGATGGCCCTATTTATAGGACTGAGCAAGGGTGCTGACGCTACGCGTCAGTGTAACGCTACGCGTCAGTGTAACGCTACGCGTCAGGCCCCTGACTCAACTTCCATTAAACAGCTGATAATGGCTACTTCAAATTATTAAATTTGATCATGCTTGGCCACTTGGACGTGTTTCCATTGTATTTTGGCCATTTGTGCTTAGTGGGGTGGCCCTTGGTACTGAGTGGAGTACCCATTATTGGGTCCAAGTGGAGTGGTGGGCCAAGTTGGAGTTGGAGTCCACGCAGCACTGACACTACGCGTGGCTGTGACGCGTAGCGTCAGCATCAAAATTCAGAGTCCACGCTACGCGTGGGATTGATGCTACGCGTCAGATCCTCCAGTATAATTTTCTCTTGAATTCTTTACTTTTTCACTGCAAAACTAGAGAAAATTGATCAAGGGCAGATTATTTCCAACAACATCCATTTATTGAATTAAAACCTAATTTTCTAACAAATTAACCAAATTTTTATTATTTTTATAAAATTTTTATTAAAAGATTTATTGTAAATTTGAGGACTAACAAATACCCCCAACTTGAGACATTGCTCGTCCTCGAGCAAGAGAGAAAAATAAAAATAAAAATTTGAAATCAAATTTTTGAGTTAGTCCGAGAATTTACCACAAAAAGTATTTACACAATTTACCATTTTGAAATAATCAATTATAGACATCTAATATAACAAAGGTTTAATGATAAAATTCTTTACAATATTTTATTAACATACCAAGCATAATTTCAGGCTTACCTCTCCAAGTGTTTATCTCAATGCAATTGGTAACCTATTTCACTCAATCAATCATAAAATCAAATGAATTTAATTTTGATTTTCATCCAATCAATGGTTGGTTATACAGAGTTAATTCAGAAATCACAAGGTCTTTTCACGGGTTGTAATGAGGCTTGGCTTACAAGAATCAATGGTTTTTTCTTGGAATTCAAAAACCTGAAATCATAAAAGAGCATTTTATAATTCTTAGGCTTTCTCTTGGCCCAAACTTCTCATTTTCTTTTATTGGTGAAAAATAAATACCCCCAACTTGATTCTTTTCACTATTTTTGACTTTTCTTTTTCATACTTTATTTTCTTTTGAAAAGAATCAAGTTGCTTATTTTCACTTCACATTTTTGTAAGAACATTTATTTCGACTGCTCTTTTAATCAATCAAGTATAGGGAATGGTTAAAACAAATTTAGGTTTCAAGGGTACCAAAGAATTTATTTTAGACTCAAATTGGCTTTCAAAGGATAAAATAATTTTTACCAAGGTAAGCTGTTTGGCTCAAGGTTTCTTTTCACCAATAAATATGCCTTGATTATTTTCCTGAATTCTCTGTACAACAACACAAATCAAAGATTAAAGCAAAATCAATTCGAATGAAGTTATATCGATTAAACCCTCAAGTGTTTAACAAGATCTCTCAACTCACCGGGTTTTTTTGAAATTTCTTGATAGTTAATAAACTTATTGTAATTAAATTTATCAAAATTCCTAAGTTATAAAAGAATTAATAATTGATTTTACAAAATTGGTTTTATTGTGTAAAAATGTTAAGTGAATAAATTGACTTTCTAACAAAAATTTGATTATTTATTGAAAGAAAAATTTCTTATTTTTTATTTTTCATGCAAAAACATAATTACGTAAGATTAAACACACCACATAATAAAAGAAAAAAATATCTAAAATAATATCAATGTAAACATGAAACTAACAATAAAAATGTATGTAAAAAGGTACAAAAGATAACACCATCAATCCTCCATCTGGTCATCATCCTCCTCCTCCTCATCAGCATCACCATCAATATCAGCCTGTGCTCCAGAAGGTCCACCAGTCTCAGGGTAGGTAGGTAAATCACTGGGCCAAGCTACATGTGCTGCAAACTCATCCGAGGTGACATATGGTGCTCCCTCTCCCTGTAACCTGTACTGATAAAATTCATCATGAAGATGAATATATGCTCTATGAGTAGCAGCCATCATCTGCATCATATGCTGATGCTCAAGTGAAATCTGGGCAAATCCCTGTGTGACAGCATCAGTAGATGAAGGCTGAACTGGTGGTCTCCTCCTCCTAGGTCTGGGCTGAGCCTCCTACTCTAGAGGTGGAAGCTCGCACTGCTGAACAAAATAGTCTCTGTTCACTAGAACTTTAGGGACTCTCCCTGAAGAACTAGTGAACTTTGGTGAAGGTACAATGACTCCCTGCCTCCTCAGTAAGGCAGATATGATGAGAGGAAATGGAATAGGGCGGTTCACTTTATACCCAAGGGCATAAAAGTGAATCTGCTCAGATATAAGCTCGTATGAAGCATGAGGTGGGACCATACCTGGGCTAGAGGGGTCAGCTGGGTCTTCAGGAGGTTAGATGGACTCCTTCCAACCTTACTTAGGTTGAAAAAGATTTCATCTTTGCTCAAGAAATAAGCAACCTCCTTGAGGGAGTATCCTAACTCTCCTTCAATAGCAACCTTGTTTCTGTTTTCCTTCCAGAAACAAGTATCATCTTCGAGAGTAGGCTCCCAAGGATTACCCAATAGGGTACTGATAGTGTCCCGGTCATATGTAATATGCCGGCCCCTTACCCAACTCGTCCGCTGCTGTCCTATGCTCGGTGCATCCTGGCGATTCCTGAAAGCGTTCGCATAAAACTCCATCACTAAGATGGGATCCCCCTTAGTCGGTAGAGAAAACAGGGGTCCCCATCTCCTTCTCTGAACTTCATCCTGCAGCTCAGGATAGTCTCCAGCACTAAGATCCAATACTCTCTCCCACATCAGCTTTTGGCCCTTAATCTGATGAAAACGGGCCCATTTCGCATCAGTACGAAATCACATAGGATCCTCGGTCCTAACACCTCCTGTCCCTGAAGATCAGGATCCTCAGAAGTAGTATCGGTGTCAGTGGCTCTTCTTTGTCTTTTAGAAGGACCAGTGACAGGGATGGATTTCTTCGGAGCCATCTGTAAAAAGTAAAAAATTTTAAAATTAAACACACATTGAATTAAAAAGTAAATCATACTTTAACAATCATATACAATCAACCAAATATTTACACAAAATTTAAAACACAAATATTTTTAGTTTTTCTAAGGATAAAAATTTACACAAAATAGACATGTAAACAACATATTTTTGTATTTTTGTGATTTATAGAGAAAATTAATATGCATATTTTTGGATTTTTAACAAATAAACAAAAATTCACACAAAATAATATGCATCAACAAAATTTTTTATTTTTAATTTTTATCAATGCAAGAAAGTATAACAAATACTAAATAAGATAATTTATTAATTTAAAAGAAAATAACAAACAAACTTTAAAATAGGCATACTGGACTGATTTATTAAAAACAACAAATAAATATATACATAAAACAGTAAACATCACTCAAAATTTAACAAAATTAGAAACAGAGGCTGACGCTACGCGTGGGTGGGATGCTACGCGTCAGCCTGTTCTGCCCACGCTACACGTCAATGGGATGCTACGCGTGGGCTTGTAGTCCATCCTCACGCTACACGTCAGTGGGACGCTACACGTGAGTTGCGTAGAACAGAAACAAAAACAGGGGTTGCACAACAGCAACCCCTTTCCAAACCACATTCAATTCAATCAGCAAGCAATTTCCAATGGTCATCTAATTCTAACCCTAACCACATGCAATTCTAAGATTTGAAAATTAAAATCAAACTAAAGAGAAAGGATTAGAAAACTTACTTGTGATCCCTTGAGCAAATATGAGAAGGTTTGGAAGTGTTGAGAGAAAAAGAGGGTTTTGAAATTTTAGGGTTTTGAAAACTAAAGTGAGGCAGAGAGGAGGTTTTAGGTTTTAAAACCTAAGATGGGCCTCTCTGGTTCAGTTTTAGAAACTGAATGTGGGCTCTGACGCTACGCGTGGTTGGGACGCTACGCGTCAGGTTAAAAATTCAGAGTCCACGCTACGCATCACAGTGGCGCTACGCGTGGGCTTCTGTCTTTGATTATTCAAAATTTTGATTTTTAAAAACCTTTTCTTTTGAGTTTTAAACCCCTTTTCTTTTAAAAACATAATTCTAAAATTTTTTTTTGTTTTTTTTATGTTAAAAATAATTGAAAATAACAAGAAAAGAATGGGTTGCCTCCTATTGAGCGCTAGATTTAATGTCTCCAGCCAGACATTACCTCTGATTAATCAGGTGGTCTCCCAATATTCGTTGAGGAATCACCTGTCTTTTTCTTCCTCCTTCTTCTTCTCCGATGCTTGATTACCGGTCTTTCATCATTTAAGGCATCGGTTAATTTAAAACAATTTAATTGATTGGGAAGAGATATACCTGGTTTGGTTGAAGGGTAAACTTTATCATTCGTCCTAAGATGTTCATGAGCACTGAAGTTTACCTCTTCTTCATAAACTTTGACTGCAACCATACTTTGATCAACATCTACTCTTATCTTTGCAGTCTTCATGAAAGGTCTTCCTAGGATCAATGAGATCTTAGTATCCTCCTTCATATCCAGTACCACAAAGTCAAACCTGAAGTGGTACTTATCAACCTTTACCAATACATCTTCCACAATCCCAAAAGGCTTCTTGACAGAGCTATCCGCATACTGTAAGTTTGTCTTCGCTTCTTTTAGCTCAAATTCACCAATGCGCTTTATTAAATCTAGGGGCATCAGATTGATGTTTGCCTCTAAATCTAACAGAGCATTCCTGATGTTGATATTTCTAATGGTTACAAGAATGGTGAAACTCCCTGGATCTTTACATTTTTCCGGAGTTATGATGGTAGTACAGTTTGTTTCTTGCTCTTCTTTTACTGGTTCTTGCATATTTTTTTCTTTTTCATTTTTTTCTATTTTTTTACTTTCTTTTTCTTCTTCTTCTTTCTTTTTCTCATTCTTTTCTTTACAATCAATTTTCATAACTTTACAATTTTCAGAAGAAACAACATTACATTGTTCCCTTGGGTTTTGAGTGTTTGCAGTAAACCCAAAACTTTTTAATTCGGCTATTTCTTTTGCAAGCTGACCCATTTGTATATCCGATGCTTTCCGGGCAGCTTCATTTGTCTCCACAAACTGTAATAGCTGTTGAATAGATTCCTCTATCCTTGCCAATCTTGCATTGTCAGTTTGTTGTTGCTTAAATTGATTGTTAGGAGGTCGGTTGGAAGGTCCAACATCTTGTCTCCAACCAATATTCTGATTTTGCCAACCTTGCAGGTAATTGTTAGGAAAAGATTTCCATGATTGAAAGGAAAATTACCTAAGGTGCTCTTTGATGGTTCATAAAATTGGCTTGCTCTTGCTCATTTCCATAGTAACCACATGGTTGTTCTCCCATGCAGTGCATACATTGTTTAAGTTGAGCAGGGGGTGGTGATGTTACTTGAGCAATTTGGAGTTTCTCCAATTGCTTGCTCATAACTTCAATTTGTTGGGTCAACAATTTTTGCTGAGATAATACTGCATCATTCACTCCCAATTCGAGTATTCCTGGCTTCCTCTGTACATTACCTCTTTCATGTTTTGCTTGGCGGTCACTGATAGACATTGATTCCAATATTTCAATTGCTTCCTCTACAGTTTTGTTCATTAAAGAACCACCTGCACAAGCATCTAACATCATCTTGAACTGAGGTAATAAACCATGGTAAACGATCCTTACCTTTTCGGCATCATCCAGGTTATGGTTTGGACATTTTCTAAAGAGTGCCTTGAATCGTTCCCATGTTTCCCCTAATGATTCATCATTATTTTGAGAAAAAGAATGTATGGCTGTCATGGCTTCAAAATATTTTTAAACAGAATAAAATCTTTCCAAAAACTTTCTTTCAACATCAGACCAGTTTGCAAAACTACCCGGTGGGCAAGATTTAAACCATTCTTTAGCTTTACCAATCAATGAAAAAGGAAATAACCTCATATAAACAGATTCTTCTTGATTGGGTTCAAAACCAATTGTGCTACATAACTCATAAAAAACAGTTAAATGTTCATATGGTTCTTCATGATTTAAGCCAGCAAATTGATTATTTTGAATAATATTTAAAGTAGCAGGTTTAATCTCTACTGGTACAACAGGTCCTTGAAACATTCCTGAAACTCGGGGTGGACCATTAATAGCAGAAAACTGTCCCAATGTTCTCCTTTCAGCAGCCATATTTGAATTTTCAAAAATTTTAGAAGTAGAAGAAGATTTAGTTTGTGTTTTAGATTTCAAAGACTTGATTTTCTTTACAAACCTTTCTATCTCAGGATCAAAATAAATTTTACCTGCAGTAGATCGGGTTTGCATACACAAACTAAACAAAGAAAGTTAGTGTAACAATAAGTAAAAGTAAAAAAAAATAAATTAACTAAGGTAAAAAAAATATTTACCACGGTAATTAAAAATTTACTATTTTACTGAAACAATTCAATCCCCGGCGACGGCGCCAGAAAACTTGTTAACCCGGCGATAGTGTCTGAACCCGGGGAGTTTCACCATTCCTGTATCCATTGGAAATATCAACATCAGGAATGCTCTGTTAGATTTAGGGGCAAACATCAATCTGATGCCCCTAGATTTAATAAAGCGCATTGGTGAATTTGAGCTAAAAGAAGCGAAGACAAACTTACAGTTTGCGGATCGCTCTGTCAAGAACCCTTTTGGGATTGTGGAAGATGTATTGGTAAAGGTTGATAAGTACCACTTCAGGGTTGACTTTGTGGTACTGGATATGAAGGAGGATATTGAGATCCCGCTGATCCTAGGAAGACCTTTCACGAAGACTGCAAAGATAAGAGTAGATGTTGATCAAAGTATGGTTGCAGTCAAAGTTTATAAAGAAGAGGTAAACTTCAGTGCTCATGAACATCTTAGGACGAATGATAAAGTTTACCCTTCAACCAAACTAGGTATATCTCTTCCCAATCAATTAAATTATTTTAAATTAACCGATGCCTTGAATGATGAAAGACAGGTAATCAAGCATCAGAGAAGAAGGAGGAAGAAAAAGACAGGTGATTCCTCAACGAATATTGGGAGACCACCTGATTAATCAGAGGTAATGTTTGGCTAGAGACATTAAATCTAGCGCTCAATAGGAGGCAACCCATTCTTTTCTTGTTATTTTCAATTATTTTTAACATAAAAAAAACAAAAAAAAATTTTTAGAATTATGTTTTTAAAAGAAAAGGGGTTTAAAACTCAAAAGAAAAGGTTTTTGAAAATCAAAATTTTGAAAAATCAAAGACAGAAGCCCACGCGTAGCGCCACTGTGACGCGTAGCGTGGACTCTGAATTTTCAACCTGACGCGTAGCGTCCCAACCACGCGTAGCGTCAGAGCCCACGTTCAGTTTCTAAAACTGAACCAGAGAGGCCCATCTTAGGTTTTAAAACCTAAAACCTCCTCTCTGCCTCACTTAAGTTTTCAAAACCCTAAAATTTCGAAACCCTATTTTTCTCTCAACACTTCCAAACCTTCTCATATTTGCTCAAGGGATCACAAGTAAGTTTTCTAATCGTTTCTCTTTAGTTTGATTTTAATTTACAAATCTTAGAATTGCATGTGGTTAGGGTTAGAATTAGATGACCATTGGAAATTGCTTGCTGATTGAATTGAATGTGGTTTGGAAAGGGGTTGCTGCTGTGCAACCCCATTTTTGTTTCTGTTCTGCGCAACTCACGCGTAGCGTCCCACTGACGCGTAGCGTGAGGATGGACTGCAAGCCCACGCGTAGCGTCCCATTGACGCGTAGCGTGGGCAGAACACGTTGACGCGTAGCATCCCACCCACGCGCGTCAGCCTCTGTTTTTAATTTTGTTAAATTTTGAGTGATGTTTACTGTTTTATGTATATATTTATTTTTTATTTTTAATAAATCAGTCCAGTATGCCTATTTTAATGTTTGTTTGTTGTTTTCTTTTAAATTAATAAATTATCTTATTTAGTATTTGTTATACTTTCTTGCATTGATAAAAATTAAAAAATTTTGTTGATGCATATTATTTTGTGTGAATTTTTGTTTATTTGTTAAAAATCCAAAAATATGCATATTAATTTTCTTTATAAATCACAAAAATACAAAAATATGTTGTTTTGAATTTTGTGAATTACATGTCTATTTTATGTAAATTTTTATCCTTAGAAAAACCAAAAATATTTGTGTTTTAAATTTTGTGTAAATATTTGGTTGATTGTATATGATTGTTAAAGTATGATTTACTTTTTAATTCAATGTGTGTTTAATTTTAAAATTTTTTACTTTTTACAGATGGCTCCGAAGAAATCCATCCCTGCGACTGGTCCTTCTAAAAGACAAAGAAGGGCCACTGACACCGATACTACTTCTGAGGATCCTGATCTTCAGGGACAGGAGGTGTTAGGACCGAGGGATCCTACGAGATTTCGCACTGATGCGAAATGGGCCCGCTTTCATCAAATTAAGGGCCAAAAGCTGATGTGGGAGAGAGTATTGGATCTTAGTGCTGGAGACTATCCTGAGCTGCAGGATGAAGTTCAGAGGAGGAGATAGGGACCCCTGGTTTCTCTACCGACTGAGGGGGATCCCATCTTAGTGATGGAGTTTTATGCGAATGCCTTCAGGACTCGCCAGGATGCACCGAGCATAGGATAGCAGCGGACGAGTTGGGTGAGGGGCCGGCATATTACATATGACTGAGACACTATCAGTACCCTATTGGGTAATCCTTGGGAGCCTACTCCTGAAGATGATACTTGTTTTTGGAAGGAAAATAGAAACAAGGTTGCTACTGAGGGAGAGTTAGGATACTCCCTCAAGGAGGTTGCTTATTTCTTGAGCAAAGATGAAATCTTTTTCAACCTAAGTAAGGTTGGAAGGAGTCCATCTAACCACCTGAAGACCCAGCTGACCCCTCTAGCCCAGGCGTGGTCCCACCTCATGCTTCATAACATCACTCCTGTCACCCACCTCTCATCTCTTCCAGTTGAACGTTGTTGCCTTCTCTTTTCTATTCTTCAGGGCCATACCATCGACATCGCCGAGCTTATATCTGAGCAGATTCACTTGTATGCCCTTGGGTATAAAGTGAACCGCCCCATTCCATTTCCTCTCATCATATCTGCCTTACTGAGGAGGCAGGGAGTCATTGTACCTTCACCAGAGTTCACTAGTTCTTCAGGGAGAGTGCCTGAAGTTCTAGTAAACAGAGACTATTTTGTTCAGCAGTGCGAGCTTCCATCTCTGGAGCAGGAGGCTCAGCCCAGACCTAGGAGGAGGAGACCACCAGTTCAGCCTTCATCTACTGATGCTGTCACACAGGGATTTGCCCGGATTTCACTTGAGCATCAACATATGATGCAGATGATGGCTGCTACTCATAGAGCATATATTCATCTTCATGATGAATTTTATCAGTACAGGTTACAGGGAGAGAGAGCACCATATGTCACCCCGGCTGAGTTTGCAGCACATGTAGCTTGGCCCGGTGATTCACCTACCTACCCTGAGACTGGTGGACCTTCTGGAGCACAGGCTGATATTGATGGTGATACTGATGTGGAGGAGGAGGATGATGACCAGATAGAGGATTGATGGTGTTATCTTTTGCACCTTTTTACATACATTTTTATTGTTAGTTTCATGTTTACATTGATATTATTTTGGATTATATTATATTTTGTCTTTTATTATGTGGTGTGTTTAATCTTGCGTAATTATGTTTTTGCATGAAAAATCCAAAGATAAATTTTATCTTTCAATAAATAATCAAATTTTTGTTAGAAAGTCAATTTATTCACTTAACATTTTTACACAATAAAACCAATTTTGTAAAATCAATTATTAATTCTTTTATAACTTAGGAATTTTGATAAATTTAATTACAATAAGTTTATTAACTATCAAGAAATTTCAAAAAAACCCGGTGAGTTGAGAGATCTTGTTAAACACTTGAGGGTTTAATCGACATAACTTCATTCGAATTGATTTTGCTTTAATTTTTGATTTGTGTTGTTGTACAGAGAATTCAGGAAAATAATCAAGGCACATTTATTGGTGAAAAGAAACCTTGCGCCAAACAGCTTACCTTGGTAAAAATTATTTTATCCTTTGAAAGCCAATTTGAGTCTAAAATAAATTCTTTGGTACCCTTAAAACCTAAATTTGTTTTAACCATTCCCTATACTTGATTGATTAAAAGAGCAGTCGAAATAAATGTTCTTACAAAAATGTGAAGTGAAAATAAGCAGCTTGATTCTTTTCAAAAGAAAATAAAGTATGAAAAAGAAAAGTCAAAAATAGTGAAAAGAATCAAGTTGGGGGTATTTATTTTTCACCAATAAAAGAAAATGAGAAGTTTGGGCCAAGAGAAAGCCTAAGAATTATAAAATACTCTTTTATGATTTCAGGTTTTTGAATTCCAAGAAAAAACCATTGATTCTTGTAAGCCAAGCCTCATTACAACCCGTGAAAAGACCTTGTGATTTCTGAATTAACTCTGTATAACCAACCATTGATTAGATGAAAATCAAAATTAAATTCATTTGATTTTATGATTGATTGAGTGAAACAGGTTACCAATTGCATTGAGATAAACACTTGGAGAGGTAAGCCTGAAATTATGCTTGGTATGTTAATAAAATATTGTAAAGAATTTTATCATTAAACCTTTGTTATATTAGATGTCTATAATTGATTATTTCAAAATGGTAAATTGTGTAAATACTTTTTGTGGTAAATTCTCGGACTAACTCAAAAATTTGATTTCAAATTTTTATTTTTATTTTTCTCTCTTGCTCGAGGACGAGCAATGTCTCAAGTTGGGGGTATTTGTTAGTCCTCAAATTTACAATAAATCTTTTAATAAAAATTTCATAAAAATAATACAAATTTGGTTAATTTGTTAGAAAATAAGGTTTTAATTCAATAAATGGATGTTGTTGGAAATAATCTGTCCTTGATCAATTTTCTTTAGTTTTGCAGTGAAAAAGTAAAGAATTCAAGAGAAAATTATACTGGAGGATCTGACGCGTAGCATCAATCCCACGCGTAGCGTGGACTCTGAATTTTGATGCTGACGCTACGCGTAGCGTCAGTGCTGCGTGGACTCCAACTCTAACTTGGCCAACCACTCCACTTGGACCCAATAATGGGTACTCCACTCAGCACCAAGGGCCACCCCACTAAGCACAAATGGCCAAAATACAGTGGAAATACGTCCAAGTGGCCAAGCATGATCAAATTTAATAATTTGAAGTGGCCATTATCAGCTGTTTAATGGAAGCTGAGTCAGGGGCCTGACGCGTAGCGTCACACTGACGCGTAGCATCAGCACCCTTGCTCAGCCCTATAAATAGGGCCATCCAACACCATTCAAGATATCCTATTCTCATTCACTTCTCTTCTTTTCTCTCTTTGTGCTCGACTTTGAGTACTTCTTTTGTGAGTTGTAGTTCTAGAATAGTTTTCTAGATACTTGAGTGTGTTTTGGTGTATTGTGATCATTGTATCGTGAAGTTGCCATCGTCTTTGTAATGTCAAACTCTGTAAGTGTTGTCTTTACTTTCACCATGTGTAACTAATTTGTTTATGTTGGAATTGGTGAACTAATCTATTGAGTATAATGTTGTGAATTTGACCTCTGCATGTTTATGATTCAAGTCCATGTTAGTATTTCAACCTTTTATTAATATGAACGTCAAACGGGAGAATGATTTTCATGTGTATTGAAACTTGTTTTATTAGTATGAATGTCAAACGGGAAAATGATTATTCATGTCGTATTGAAACTTGTTTTGACGAAAGTAAAAGTTGGAATACCCTTGGTATCTCAATTCTATATGGGTTGTTAACCATTGTTGCCCTAAGGCCAGGTCTTAATACAAGTTTTTACTGAGAAAGCTCACGAGGGATCAGACTTTACGGTGAATTCTTAGAATTTATATCACGAGGGATCGGTTATAATGATTGTAAGCTGCAATGACATGAAACTTGATGATTAAATATGGATGTCTTGAGTACTGACTTCTCCGAGGGTAAATTTCATGGTCAGGTGCATGGTTGAGACGATGACACCTAAGGTGTTGAGCGAGGTTCGACCCAACAGAGCATTGTAGGAGCTGGGAAAGTCAACGATCAGGAACTTGACCCATATTGCAGACTATCTCTTCCGATCCCAAAGCTAGTCCTTAAGTCAATACATCCTAAAACCTGCACGGAATCACCTGAGAAGCTAAAAAGTGCACCATCGTACCTGTGTAATTGTTGGACAGGGAGGCCCATCATTTGGAATGCCTCCCAATAAAGTATATCCGTGAACTGCCTTGGTCTACGAGCACTCACTCAATCACAAAGTCTTCAACATCCATGGTTACCACCATGGGCTCGTCTCGGTTTGGTCTACCCCTGGGGAAATCTGACTTGTCGAACGTGATAGCGGTAGAGTCGGGGTGTTCCTACAGTAAATTTACCTGACCTGACTGGCGTGATCGGCGTGCTCGGGTTCCGGGGAATCCACCGGAAATCGTATGTATGACTCGTTGTGGGCCCCCTTTCTTCTGCGGGCCCGGGAGAGCGGGAGCGAGGAGCTCGTGAGCGGTCCCGAGCCTAGAGTTCTACTTGGTTAGGGTTGTCTCTTTCTCTTCCCTAAAAACCTCCGCAGGGATTGTCACTTCTCTGTGCGACAAACCTTGCAAGGTGTCCTTGTCGAATTAAATGCTCTATCTGATTGCAAATGGATCGGCAGTTCTTAGTAGCACGGCCAAAAGCTCTATGGAACTCACAAGATTTGGAAGTATCCAGCCCCTTAGGGCCCTCTCCTGGGGGTGGCAAAGTTAGGAGTCCCGTATTGTAGACTTTATGCAAAATTCGGTCGTGATGGTCCCTCAGTAGTGTGAAATTTGTGTAGTGAGGGTCAGTGTAAGCCTCGAGTCCTGGTTTCTTCTGGGGCTTTTCCTTTTCTGCTGAGGGCAAGGATTTCTCTACTCTGCGGGGTTAGCCCGATTGATCACCTTGGTTCGATCGGCCTCACGTTCATCGATAGCAATATACCTTGAGGCTTTCGTATGAAAATCATCCAGGCCTGATAGTGGTTTCTTCGCCAGGGAGTCAGTGAATTTGCCCGGGTATAAACCCATTTGAATAGCATGTAAAGCCACTTCCAGACTGAGGTCTCGGATCTGGATGGCTTATTTGAAGAAACGAGCCATATATTGCTTTAGTGATTCTCCCAGAAGTTGGTGCAGATTAACCAGGCTATGCCACATCTGTTGCACGACCCTGCTAGTGGAGAATTGGATGAGAAACTTTTTGCTTAGGTCATAAAAACTAGAGACACTTTTTGGCGGTAGATGGAAGAACCATTGCAACGTCGATTTAGTCAGGTTGTGGGGAAAGTTTGGCAAAAGAGTGAATCAGATGCCTCCGTTACCAACATGGTGTTGGTGTAGATGGTGAGGTGGTCTTCGAGATGGCCGTTTTCTTCGTACTTTTCAATTATAGGGGGTTTGTAATTAAGGGGGGTAGGTGCTTCCATAATCGGGTCGGTCCAGGGGTGCGCGGCGAAGGGTAGTTCAGGGTTATATTTTGCAGTGTCCGTTTGGTATGAGGTTTGATCAGCGGTCTTTTGACGAGCGGATCATCCGACTTTGTGACTAGAGGCTTCGTGTTCTCCTTTATTTTGCCTTCTAAGTTCTGCATTCTCTTGCTGCAGATTGGTAACTGTCCTTTGTAAGTTTTCGACGATGTTGGTAAGGTGTTGTATCCAGTCGTCGTGATTGGATGAGGCTTGGGGTCCGTTGTCTTCCTCCCACCGTGTGTTATGAGTGTTCACCATGGTTGGGGCTTATCTTTTCTTCAAAATTAGGATTACGGTTCTGGTGGTGTAGGATCCGTTTTATCGAGCCCCACGGTGGGTGCCAAAATGTTCACACAAAGAGTAGTAAGCACAAAACCCTAGGAAAATCCTCCTAGGAATTAGGTTTATTAATCTCTATAATGTCTCACTTGATTATAATAGGTGAATAATATGTGCTTTTATACAAAAGTTACAAGGTGGGCTTCGGCCCATTAGACTAAGATATAAGCTAATCCACTATATAATATTGGAGAGAGATTTGAGGGATTAATGGGGACCACCCCTCATATTGAGGGGGAACAAAATGTTTAGTAACTTAAATGTATATAGAATATTTAATTGAAGATATTATAGCTCTATATAATAACTCATAAATTAAGAATTTAAGATAGAATTAAAATTTAAATTAAAACCTTTAAGATTATGATATTGATGAATAAAAAGTTTACTATTTTGATGTAATCAAGAGTCTTATTATGAGATAAAAACCTCTGAATATAATTAAAAGAAGTTATAGTTAATATAAAATGTTAAGAGTAATAATAATATAGTTTAAGGTTATTATTTTAATTTAAGATCCCTAGAGCAAAAAGATTCTATGAACACAGGATATGAACTTGGTTGTCTGAGAAACGAGTTTAAATTAGACGCGGTGACATTTTTAAAATTATCAAACTGGATCTAAGAACACGGTTCAAGGGGAATTGAGTTCTTAGGTCGTACTTTTTTATTTTTTTAAATAAACCTATGAACACAGTTTTGGGAGAACCGTGTTCTTAGGACGTATTTTTTAATTTTTTTAAATAAATCTATGAATACGGTTATAGGGGAACCATATTCGTAGGCTTGGCCGTATTTTTTTCTAAATACACCTAGGAACTCGGTGAACCGAATTTCTAGGTCCCTATAAACTTAGTTTAGTTCAGAACCAAGTTCATAGAGTCCTCCCGTGCACTTCTTTTAAAGTTATTTTCTGCAATGGTCTTGAATATTGCTTAAAACCCTTCGTGTTTTTAGACCCTAAACATGGTTTATGTGAGTCCTTGAACCTGCATTGCGTCCATTACCTCGTTTCCTACTGGAATCTGTGTTGTGTATGAAGTTGGTGGTGTTTTCTTCTTCCTTGACATGTGAAAGCTAGTATACTCCTTGAATACCTTAACATATATGTATATCATGTTTTGTGAATTTATCTCTTTGTGTTTCTTTGCATTTTGTCAAGGGTTCCTGAAGTTGTGCTTTCTTTGCTTTCCATTGTATTGACTATGGGTTATGCATTGGGACGTAGCATGGATAGACGTTGATGCACACTGCACACCATGTGTTTGACAAAATGCCTCCCTTAATATAATAGTTCATACACACACCATTACACATATATAACACAAATGTATAAAAAATTATCATTCCCTAACATAAAATTTATCATACCTTAACACATGTATATCATGTTGGTAGTTGTGTATATTTCTTTGTGTTTCTTTGTCATTTTGTTGAGGTTGCCTAAATGTGTTTTTTTGCTTGCCATTATATTGATTGTGGGTTATGCATACTGAACACGATGTGTTTGAGAAAATGTCCCCCTTGATGTAGCAGTCTATACAACACCACTGTATAAAAATTATCATTCCCTAACACAAAAAAATTAAAAATTGTTAAGATAGATTTTATTAGTATAAAATTTAAGGTATTTAAATATTTTAATTTTATTTTAAATATTGGTAATGAATTTATGTTATAAAGGTATTAACTATTTTAATTTTATTCTAAAAATCTTACATATTTTTTTGTAATTTTAATATAGACGATGTATGAAATCTTAATCTTAATCTAATAAAAAATTTTCCAAAATTTTCCTTGTGGACCTTAAATGCCAAATCGTTATCCATTTGGAGAACCACTTGTCATTTTACTTAATATTTTACTTTAGGTAATAATTTCATTAAAATGTAAATAACTAATATTTTATAGTATTTATTCTAAATTCTAATCAACTAGGTGTACTATGTGTTAAATAGTCTTACACCTCAAGTGTTGCATTTGGGCCAAATTCATGGATAGAAGTTGGATTAATGCATCACATATAAGTGAAGAATATAAGACTAGAGTTGAAACGTTTCTAGAGTTTGTAATTTGAAATGCCAAAGATATGAATGAAAGATACTTTTGCCATTGTGTTAAATATGGGAATACGCGCCTGCTAGGGTTGGAAGTATTGAGGGAATATATGTTATGTGATGATTTTCTCAAGAACTATACACGTTGGATATGGCATGGTGAACATGTTAACACGCCGAGTATGACAAATGAAAGTTTTACACATGATGTTGATTATGATATGGATAATTAACTTGGGGAGATGATTTATGATGTGAGCAAAGAAAATTTTAAGAGGGCACATGTGTATAAAACTCTCTGTGAGGATTTAGAGAAACTATTGTATCCAAATTGGACTAATTTGACAAGGTTGTCAGTGGTTTTTTGATTGTTTAATTTGAAGGTGAGAAGTAGGTAGACGGATAAAAGTTTCACTGAATTGCTGCAACTATTGAAAGAAATGCTTCCAGCTGGTAATACCTTTCCAAATCGTAACTACGAGGCTAAAAAGATTTTGTCCTATAGGGTTGGAGTATAAGAAGATACACGCATGCCCATATGATTGTCTGTTCTACGAAGGTGAGTATGAAATTATGCATGAATGTCCAAGGTATGGGTTGTCATGGTATTAAAAGAAAGATAATGATTATTGTAACATCCCAATTATTAAAATCAAATTAATTATGCTCTGGAGAATTAATAAATAAATTATGAAGATTGTTAAGAATTAAATTAAATTAATTAGGTATTTAAATGGATGATGAAATTAAATAATTTAATTAAAGGGTATTAATTAAGAAGATTAGTTCTAACTTAAATTATGGGGGTAAATTATTAGTGACCATGATGTGGGAGTAAAAAGATTAATTACTTAAGGTAAAAGTGAGTTTTATGAAAAGGAAATAAAAGAAAATACAAAAGAAAAGCGTGAAATGAAAAAAAGGCCCTTGAACTTAAATTTATTTTTTAATTCTTTTCTTCTCCCTTGCACTTACGTGTGAGAACAAAGAGAGAAGGAAACATAGTGCTCTATTTCCATGGCCATGAGTAGAGAGGCATAATAGAAGTCTAATTCTTAGTCGAAAACTGAAATTGAAGGCATCATTGTGACTAGAGGAACAAGGTGAGTATACAGGCGAGTCAAATTTCATGGTTTCTGTAACATCCCAGTTCTAAAGTTTGATACTGAATAAAAAAAAATTAAATTAAATGATAAGAAATTGGAAGTAAAATAAAGAATTAGTTGTTAATCATAATCAATATAACGTGAGAGTTAATGACAAGTTAATTGGACTTAATTGATGGGATGTGGCTATCTGTGATTGGCGGAAGGTGTGAGTGGACTACGACTCACGCTTTCCCATCCCACTCCTTCTCCTCGCATGCGTATATAGGTGTATACTCAGTATCACCGTGTGTGTAAAACTTCTCCCACTACTCCATTCTTTCTTTTTCTTCTTCGTCTCCATCTTTTTTCCTTTCCCCTGTTTCTGTTCGTCACAACGTCAGTGCGGGAAGAAGGTCAGAGCCCCGACAGGTGAAGGACGATCGTTGAAGCAGAGGAAGAACAACACTCCACCCCCTGAACCAAGTGCAGAGTACGACGGAGTGGAGAAAGGCTGAACGAATCAATAGAAGGGCGTCAGATTCAACGTCGAAGAGCAGAAAAAGCCTCTTGAAGTTCCTTTCGTAGGTAGGGGGTGCTTGCATGTCAAATGCATGGTTCACGAACGGTACTGGATAAGTGTACTGCTTGAGTGTATGTGCATGTGTGTGATGATTGGATCCTGTGCATGATTGGAGATTCTGGATTCCGTGTGTTTTATAGTGGTTAAACAGTAAATGCTTGTAATCTAGATGGTGGTGAAGTAGTATGTTAGTATTGATAATGACGAATGATATGCATGATTCTATCTTTGTTAACACTGTGAGAATATGAATGTGTGCTCGTTAGTTGATTTGTCAGATGCTATTACTTTGATTGCTGATGGTTGTACATATTGGTGTAAATAATAAAGCGAATAAAGGCTGTATTGAATCTGTTCCTACTTAATGGTTACGAAGGAGGTATCGGTGGAGTGATGACGCTTGCTGGTAAATGCATTTAGCTGCATATGTAAGAGTGGGGTGACCCGTGGAAGGTCAAGAGCCCCGAGGGAATGACTTCCAGTTACAGACCTCGGCTAGATTCCGAAGGAGCTCGTGGTAGCCGTAGGAGCTAGAGAAGAGTCTCGAGACGCCAATGGGAGGCCGGTACCACACGGGAAGAGCTGAAGGACGAGGGGCCAGGAGAGGGGAAAACTATAACTAAAAGTCATTACTCGAGTCGGATCCGCAGGCATGCATGTAGATATGAGGTTGATTAGAGTAGTACGTATAACGTGTGTGGAGTGTTATGAATGATTTCTGAGTGTGGGGGATACCTGGGTGTGTTGTATGTATGTCATAAATATTATTTTGTCGTGCCTAACCTTAATTAATCTGGACACGATTGAATGGATGTGAATGTGCATACTGACACTGATACCGAGTCCTTGATTGTCATTTTACATGTAAAAGCTCACCCCTGCAGTGGCTACATTTTCAGTGAACATCTCTCGGAATGAAGGATGAAGGAGGAGCCGAGTGCAGGACAATGAATCCGAGCGCTATTGGAACATATATCTATATGTATATATGTATATATGTATATATACTGTGTATAACATTTTGTTAAGCCTTGGCCGGCTCATGTTTTGGTTTTAGTCCTTACGTTAAAACTTGAACAGCTTCGGGTAACAGAAGTCTTGATGAAGTTCTTGTAACTATATAAATGCTTTCGTTTATATATGTATATGTTGTGTGTTCTTCTATACCGTAAGTGATGTTGAGCGGTGAAGAGGAATGTATGAGTATGTCTTATGAGCGTAGGAGGTTAGTGTGCTTATGGGTGGCTGTGAAGCTGAGTGGTTCCGAATGAAAGGTTATATGTATGCCGAGTAGGAACATTCTAAGTGATCCCCGTCTCAGGAAAGAGTCAATGGGGTGAATTGGATTGGAATATACTCTAAGCGTAGGGTAATTATAATCCGAGTGATCAAATGGTAGTATGCCGAGTGAGTCAGTCGCTATTCCCCGAATGAATATAGGCCTGAGGATTTCCGAGTAAAAGTAAGTATGAAATCCCGAGTGAGGAAGAGTTGGTATTTCCCGAGTGAAAACCTCGAGTGATTCCCTTCTGAGAGAGGAGTTCGAATGGTGGTTTAGAGTGGGTTGGATCTTAAGTGTAAGGCATCGGTAACCCGAGTGAAAGATGTAAATTCTAAGTGAGGATTGGTATCCCGAGTGGTTGGGTTTCGAATAAGTCCGAGTGGGACTTAACTATCGGATTTCCTGAGTGAATGAGTGAATGTGCTCTGAATAATGGATAGGAAATGCGACCCGATTGTGTTAAGGTTGGATTACATCGAGTGATGTTTGAATAGGATATATTCCGAGTGAGAAGGAGTTCTGGAATCCGAGTGGGATAACCCTCAGTTCCCGAGTAGAGTATAAGTGTGGTCGTATGGATAAAATTAGAATGGCTAAGTTATGGAGTTCCGAATGGACTTAGGAATGAACCTTCGAGTGGACTTAGTCGGTTACCGAGTGTATGGATGTCCCGATGCCGAGTGATGAATTTACCGTGTGAGGCTTTTCGCTTCAGCGAACGAAGGATCCGCTCCAGCGAATGA
The DNA here is from genome assembly GCA_037962975.1 of Clitoria ternatea. NCBI lineage: Eukaryota > Viridiplantae > Streptophyta > Magnoliopsida > Fabales > Fabaceae > Clitoria > Clitoria ternatea. The sequence continues at coordinate 113,930,933 of CM075669.1, forward strand.
GTGTTGGGAAGGCTTTTGTGTTGGCATCGCTTAAGCGGATCGTGCCTCGCCCGAGCGACTAGTGATGTTTCGCCCAGGCGCTGGTGTGTTTCGCCCAGGCGCTGGTGTGTTTTGCTGAACCGAATGGGTCGGTTCCAGCATTATTCCTCCCGCTAATTTCTATATGTGTGAATGCTCCTTTATTTCCCTTGCCCTTGTTTTTTTCTCTATGCCGATTGACCAGTGGTTGATTTTGTGAAAAAATTTTTCCCTGTTTCTGGATTTATTATTTATTAAAAAAAATTAGGGTGTTACATTTTGGTATCAGAGCAGACCGAAAGGTCCAAGGCCAAGGTATGCTTACCGAGTGTAAGCGGTTGTGTGTTTTCTGACTAAATGGTCATAATTGTTGTGACGTTAGTTGAACCTGATTGATATTGGCTTGTGGATAGGAGGTTGTTTCCTCCTGGTCCGATTGTGTGTAACCTGGAGGAATGACATAATGTGCTAAGCTATTGCATGTTAGACTGAAAACCCGATCGGTAGTAAGTGGCTCGGTATACTTATCCTCGAATGTTGATTTCAGGATAAGGAATGACGCATCGCCAAAGCATGGAGGCTATAGCCACAGCATTCCAACGCTTTGCGGACGTGTTTGAAAGGCAGGGCCAGACTCGAGCTGAGGATGGCCACATGCTGGACCGCTTCCTAAAGAGGAAGCCGAGTGAGTTTCAGGGAGGACGTAATCCGGAGGCAGCTTTTAAATGGACTCAGGAACTGGAGAGGATTTTTGGGGGTCTTCGTTGTACCGAGGCCCAAAAGGTGGAATGTGCAGTGTATATGCTGCAAGATGAAGCGGAGAACTGGTGAAAGATAGCCAGAAGCCGATTCCCTGATGATGATGCTCAGCTGACATGGAACGATTTTAAGACATGCTTCTTAGAGAAATACTTCCCTGACACAGTGAGGAGTCGGAAGGAGCTGGAGTTTATGGAATTGAAGCAAGGCTCCATGACTGTGGAAGAATACGCGACAAGATTCAAGGAGTTGTGCCTATTCTACCCACCCTTCCAACAACCTGGGACGGAGAGCTCGAAGTGCCTTAAGTTTGAGAATGGATTAAGATCAGATGTTAAGAGGGCCTACAGATACCATGAGATACAGAGTTTCCCTGCATTGGTGAATAAATGTAGGATATTTGAAGAAGATGACAAGGCCCACTCGGGCCAGAGCAGCAGAGCCAACCAGTATCTGAGGCCTCAGCAGTCACGTTTCAAGAGGCCAGGTAACGTAGGAAGAAATGAACCCTTCACTAGATATCAGGGTCGCGGTGACCGAGGGAGACAGATGAGTGGACGACCCAGGTATGGTAAGTGTTTTAAATATGGTGGCGACCACTTTGCTCAGAGTTGCAATGATACCGATGTTAAGTGTTTTCACTGCGGGAATAGGGGACACATTCGCCCTGACTGCCCCCAGCTCCGTCAAACAAATGCTAGTGTGCGTCAAGAAGGGTTCCAGGTGAAGAGTAATAGGAATAATGGACAAAACTCACGGGGCGGAAACAACAAAGCTAGAGGGAATATGATGGTTGCCCCAAATATCAGGAGGAGAGACACCGACCAACCAGCGACGGGAAGAGTGTACGCCATCAACGCAGAAGAAGTCGCACAAGCAAATGACTTAGTACAATGTAAGTGCTCGCTCGGTAAATACACACTTAGTGTAGTTTTTGATTCTGGAGCTACCCACTCCTTCATAGCTGATGATTGTGTAAAACGTTTGAAATTATCGACCGTGGAAATGGATCGGATTTTGGAAGTAGCCAATCCGACTAGTCCTAAGGTACTGACCTCATCAATGTGCAAAGAAGTGACGTTCGAATTGTGCGATCGGAGTTTCACTTTCGACTTGGTGTGCATACCCTTGAAGGATCTCGATATCGTGCTCGGAGTAGATTGGCTTTCAGCCAACAAGGTGTTAGTGGATTGCAGAAACTGAAGGATAATTTTCCCAAGACAGCACCATGAGGACTACACAGCACAAGGTATAACTCAACTATTCATGATGCTCTGTCTAACCGAGGGTGAGAGTAAAACCCGAGTGAACGAAATCCCGATTGTCTGTGAATTTCCAGAATTGTTCCCTGAAGACGTACCGAGTGTCCCTCCCAATAGGGAAGTCGAATTCTCTATAGACTTGATCCCTGGGGCCGAGCCAGCCTCCTGTGCACCTTATAGAATGTCCCCAACTGAATTGGCCGAGCTGAAGAAGCAAGTAGATGAGTTACTCGGAAAACAATTCATTAGGCCGAGTGTATCACCATGGGGCGCACCTGTGCTGCTTGTTAAGAAGAAGGATGGCAGCATGAGGCTTTGTATAGATTACCGACAGCTGAACAAACTCACCATTAAGAATCGTTACCCGTTGCCCAGAATTGATGACTTAATTGACCAACTGCGTGGAGCCTCAGTCTTCTCAAAGATCGACCTACGATCGAGATATCACCAAATCCGAGTGAAGGACTCGGATATCCCAAAAACTGCCTTTAGGACTCGGTATGGCCACTACGAGTATGTAGTGATGCCGTTCGGTGTGACAAACGCCCCTGCTGTTTTCATGAATTACATGAACAGCATATTCCACCCCTATTTAGACCGATTCGTAGTTGTTTTCATTGATGACATCCTAGTCTATTGTAAGACTTCCGAGGAGCATGAAGAACACCTCCGAGCGGTACTCCAAGTGTTAAGGGAGAAGCAGTTGTTCGCGAAGCTTTCAAAGTGTGAATTCTGGATGAATAAGATCCACTTCCTCGGACATGTAATCTCCGAGCAAGGTGTCTCGGTGGACCCTTCGAAGGTGACAGCTATAATGGCATGGGAGAGACCCAAGTCGGTCTCGGAGATAAGGAGTTTTATGGGCCTGGCAGGTTATTATAGAAGGTTCATTGAAGGTTTTTCTAAGCTGGCGTTACCACTAACTAAATTGACTCGGAAAAACATTCCCTTCGTGTGGAGTTCCGAGTGCGAGAGCAGCTTTCGAGAGCTGAAGAACAAGTTGACAACTGCGCCAGTACTGGCATTACCCGACTTACAAGAAAGCTTTGTAGTTTATTGTGATGCATCAGGACTCGGATTAGGGTGCGTGCTCATGCAGAGAGATCGAGTGATAGCGTATGCCTCTCGGCAATTGAGACCTCACGATCAGCATTATCCAACCCACGATTTGGAGTTAGCAACTGTAGTTTTCGCACTAAAAATTTGGAGGCATTATTTGTATGGGTCTAGATTTGAAGTATACAGTGATCACAAGAGCCTTAAATACCTATTTGACCAAAAAGAGCTGAACATGAGGCAGAGGAGATAGATAGAATTCTTAAAGGACTATGATTTCGAGCTGAAATACCATCTGGGTAAGGCAAATGTCGTTGCCGACGCGTTGAGTCGGAAATCCCTCCATATGGCAACAATGATGGCAAGAGAAGTGGAGTTGTTGGAGCAGTTCCGAGACATGAACTTACATGTTGACACCCCCTCCTCTCAGAAAATAACAATCGGTACATTAAGAATCGCCAATGAATTCCTGAAATCCGTGTACGAGCAGCAGCAGTCAGACTCCTACTTGGCTGAGATGTGAGAGACGCAGGCCAAGGGAAAGGATTTGTCCTTAACCGAGGGATCAGATGGGATCTTCCGAGTGAAAGACAGGATATACGTACCGAGTGAGAAAGGATTAAGGAAAATGGTGCTTGATGAAGCTCATAAGAGCCTCCTCAGTATTCACCCAGGTACCACGAAGATGTACCATGACCTGAGGAAACAGTTTTGGTGGCCCGGGCTAAAGAGGAATATGGCGAAATACGTAGCTCGGTGTATTACTTGTCAGAAATCAAAAGTGGAGCACCAGAAGCCGTACGGTGCAATGCAGCCCCTGGAGATTCCCATATGGAAATGGGACTCGATTGCTATGGATTTTGTCATGGGATTGCCCAAAAACCGAGCGGGCCATGATGCGATTTGGGTCATAATTGACCGACTGACGAAGAGTGCACACTTCCTGCCTGTGAACATGAAGTACCCGATGCATAAATTGGCACGGATTTACATTCATGAGATTATCCGACTGCATGGTATACCAACTTCCATCGTATCGGATAGAGATCCTAGGTTCACGTCCTGGTTTTAGACTAGCCTGCATCAAGAATTGGGCACTAAACTTTGGCTTAGTTCTGCCTACCACCCCCAATCAGATGGACAATCTGAGCGGACGATTCAAAGTTTAGAAGACTTATTAAGAGCGTGTGTGTTAGAGCACGGAGGAGATTGGGAGCAGTACCTCCCCTTGATTGAGTTTACGTACAATAACAGCCATCATAACAGCATCGACATGGCACCCTACGAAGCACTATATGGACGAAGATGCCGAACCCCACTTTGCTGGTCGAAAACGGGTGAGAGTCTGCTATTAGAGTGATATTGTGAAGCAAACCACAAAGCAAATCCGAGTGATACAGGGAAAGATGAAGGCATCTCAAGACAAGCAGAAGAGTTACCATGACAACCGCACCAAACCATTGAAGTTTTCAGTCGGAGACAGAGTGTTTTTGAGGACTTCTCCGAGTAAAGGAGTCGGACGAGCCTTGAAAGGTGGAAAGTTAAGCCCTCGATACATTGGACCTTATGAGGTGTTGGAACAAGTCGGCACCATGGCATACCGAATAGCATTACCAACCCACTTATCACGATTGCACAACGTATTTCATGTGTCTCAACTAAGGAAGTATCTACATGACCCCAATCACACAATGCCTGGCAATGAAGTGGAAGTCAAGGAAGACCTGACCACTGTGACTACACCAATCAGAATCATGGACCGATCGGTGAAGTGTTTGAGGAACAAAAACGTACAGCTGGTAGAAGTGGAGTGGCAACAAGGCAAGACTACCTCTCGTACCTGGGAACGCGAAGACACCATGAGGCAGCAGTACCCCGAGTTGTTTACTAAGGTGAGTTACCGAGTGAATTTCGAGGACGAAATTCTTTTGAGTGGAGAAGAACTGTAACATCCCAGTTCTGAAGTTTGATACCGAATAAAAAAAAATTAAATTAAATGATAAGAAATTGGAAGTAAAGTAAAGAATTAGTTTTTAATCATAATCAATATAACCTGAGAGTTAATGACAAGTTAATTGGACTTAATTGATGGGATGTGGCTGTCTGTGATTGGCGGAAGGTGTGAGTGGACTGCGACTCACGCTTTCCCATCCCACTCCTTCTCCTCGCATGCGTATATAGGTGTATACTCAGTATCACCGTGTGGGCAAAACTTCTCCCACTACTCCATTCTTTCTTTTTCTTCTTCGTCTCCATCTTTTTTCCTTTCCCCTGTTTCTGTTCGTCACGACGTCAGTGCGGGAAGAAGGTCAGAGCCCCGACAGGTAAAGGACGATCGTTGAAGCAGAGGAAGAACAACACTCCACCCCCTGAACCAAGTGCAAAGTACGACGGAATGGAGAAAGGCTGAACGAATCAGTAGAAGGGCGTCAGATTCAACGTCAAAGAGCAGAAAAAGCCTCTTGAAGTTCCTTTCGTAGGTAGGGGGTGCTTGCATGTCAAATGCATGGTTCACGAACGGTACTTGATGAGTGTACTGCTTGAGTGTATGTGCATGTGTGTGATGATTGGATCCTGTGCATGATTGGAGATTCTGGATTCCGTGTGTTTTATAGTGGTTAAACAGTAAATGCTTGTAATCTAGATGGTGGTGAAGTAGTATGTTAGTATTGATAATGACGAATGATATGCATGATTCTATCTTTGTTAACACTGTGAGAATATGAATGTGTGCTCGTTAGTTGATTTGTCAGATGCTATTACTTTGATTGCTGATGGTTGTACATATTGGTGTAAATAATAAAGCGAATAAAGGCTGCATTGAATCTGTTCCTACTTAATGGTTACGAAGGAGGTATCGGTGGTGTGATGACGCTTACTGGTAAATGCATTTAGCTACATATGTAAGAGTGGGGTGACCCGTGGAAGGTCAAGAGCCCCGAGGGAATGACTTCCAGTTACAGACCTCGGCTAGATTTCGAAGGAGCTCGTGGTAGCCGTAGGAGCTAGAGAAAAGTCTCGAGACGCCAATGGGAGGCCGGTACCACACGGGAAGAGCTGAAGGACGAGGGGCCAGGAGAGGGGAAAACTGTAACTGAAAGTCATTACTCGAGTCGGATCCGTAGGCATGCATGTAGATATGAGGTTGATTAGAGTAGTACGTACAACGTGTGTGGAGTGTTATGAATGATTTCTGAGTGTGGGGGATACCTGGGTGTGTTGTATGTATGTCATAAATATTATTTTATCGTGCCTAACCTTAATTAATCTGGACACGATTGAATGGATGTGAATGTGCATACTGACACTGATACCGAGTCCTTGATTGTCATTTTACATGTAAAAGCTCACCCCTGCAGTGGCTACATTTTCAGTGAACATCTCTCGGAATGAAGGATGAAGGAGGAGCCGAGTGCAGGACAATGAATCCGAGCGCTATTGGAACATATATCTACATGTATATATGTATATATACTGTGTATAACATTTTGTTAAGCCTTGGCCGGCTCATGTTTTAGTTTTAGTCCTTACGTTAAAACTTGAACAGCTTCGGGTAACAGAAGTCTTGATGAAGTTCTTGTAACTATATAAATGCTTTCGTTTATATATGTATATGTTGTGTGTTCTTCTATACCGTAAGTGATGTTTAGCGGTGAAGAGGAATGTATGAGTATGTCTTATGAGCGTAGGAGGTTAGTGTGCTTATGGGTGGCTGTGAAGCCGAGTGGTTTCGAATGAAAGGTTATATGTATGCCGAGCGAGGAAGAGCTCGTACAGTTCACCGGGAGGATCGCCCTCCCAATTCGAAGTTTTTTCCTGGAATTTTAAACCTTGTTGACTATGACAACAGTCGCGACTATAAACAGACTCGCGACTATGGCAGGGCGGTACGCTCTGCTCTCTCGCGACCCCTACTCTAACGAGTAAGCAAGTAAACTACCTTTTGAAGCACCAGTCGCGTAGGGCGACCGGGCCAAGCCGAGTCAGAAAGGCTTTGATGACTCAAGCAAGGTTCATATTAGGGAAAGGAGAGTGAGGGGAAGAGGGGGCAGCCCTCGGCCCGATCATCCAATTCACTCCAACAGACAGGCATGGTTCTGTAGTCAAAGCAGGAAGATTCTAAGTGATCCCCGTCTAAAGAAGGAGTCAATGGGGTGAATTGGATTGGAATATACTCTAAGCGTAGGGTAATTATAATCCGAGTGATCAAATGGTAGTATGCCGAGTGAGTCAGTCGCTATTCCCCGAATGAATATCGGCCTGAGGATTTCCGAGTAAAAGTAAGAATGAAATCCCGAGTGAGGAAGAGTTGGTATTTCCCGAGTGAAAACCTCGAGTGATTCCCTTCTGAGAGAGGAGTTCAAATGGTGGTTTAGAGTAGGTTGGATCTTAAGTGTAAGGCATCGGTAACCCAAGTGAAAGATGTAAATTCTGAGTGAGGATTGGTATCCCGAGTGGTTGGGTTTCGAATAAGTCCGAGTGGGACTTAACTATCGGATTTCCCGAGTGAATGAGTGAATGTGCTCCGAATAATGGATAGGAAATGCGACCCGATTGTGTTAAGGTTGGATTACATCGAGTGATGTTTGAATAGGATATATTTCGAGTGAGAAGGAGTTCTGGAATCCGAGTGGGATAACCCTCAGTTCCCGAGTAGAGTATAAGTGTGGTCGTATGGATAAAATTAGAATGGCTAAGTTATGGAGTTCCGAATGGACTTAGGAATGAACCTTCGAGTGGACTTAGTCGGTTACCGAGTGTATGGATGTCCCGATGCCGAGTGATGAATTTACCGTGTGAGGCTTTTCGCTTCAGCGAACAAAGGATCCGCTCCAGCGAATGAGTGTTGGGAAGCCTTTTGTGTTGGCATCGCTTAAGCGGATCGTGCCTCGCCTGAGCGACTAGTGATGTTTCGCCCAGCGCTGGTGTGTTTCGCTGAACCGAATGGGTCGGTTCCAGCATTATTCCTCCCGCTGATTGCTATATGTGTGAATGCTCCTTTATTTCCCTTGCCCTTTTTTTTTTCTCTATGCCGGTTGACCAGTGGTTGATTTTGTGAAAAATTTTTTCCCTGTTTCTGGATTAATTATTTATTAAAAAAAATTAGGGTGTTACAGTTTCTTTTTTTTTTTCTCTCTAAGCCAAAATTGGAACATGCATGGGGGATCTTCTTTTTTCATTTTATGGTAACTTGGAGCTTGAAAAGGGTTCTATATGAAGTGGATGCGATGAATGATGAAGGGGGTTTTATTTTTGTATCGTAGGTGGTGGACCGAGTGACAGGAAGTTGCTAAGTGATGTGGGTCTTGAAGCGGAGGTTGAAATCATCGAAGGTAAGCTTCAAAAACTCTAATAGGATATTTGAACTCATTTAGATGTATCGGGTCACTACTAAAAGAAGGCCATTCAGCGACGGGCCTAAGCCATCGCTAAAGCATATGAATTCCGTTGCTAAATGAATTAGCGACAAAAATATTGATGGCAAGGAAGTCATCGTTACGGCAATCATCGTTGATACAACAACGTTGAGAGAAGCACCCTGTCGCAAGATCTATGACAACACCATGCCATCGCTATTGTGGCCCTATGGTTAGTGACGCTCCCCGTCGCTGGTGTCATAGTGTAGCGACCACCGTATCCCGTTGCTGGTGTCACAGTGTAGCGACCATTGTACCCCGTTGCTGGTTTCACAGTGTAGCGACCATCGTACCCCGTCGTTTGTGTCACAATGTAGCAACCACCTTACCCCTGTCGCTATTATGTTAGCAATCTAGCGAGAACACCTGTCTTTTTATCCATCACTAATATATGTAGGTGGTTCTTTTTAACTTAATTTTTGCTAATTATTTTTTAATTGGATCAATTAAATATTAAATATTGGTTAATAATTACAATAATATTAAAACAGGGAACCTACTGAAATTTCAAAAGAGTTTCCCTTGTAAACTAGACATTTCCAAATTTTTTACAACAACCTGTTACATATAAGATTTTCCAATACAGTTCAATATATACGTATTGCATATGAAATTGAGATAAACATCACCACAACCTAGTGAGCTCTAGTCTCCACTAATCGATAACCATACACATGCATAAAACACATGTTATCAGCATATAAATTCAATGCCTAATCCGCTCTGCGCTCCACTAACAGACAACCACACACATGCATAAAACACAAGTTATCAGTACACAAATCCAATGCCTAATGAGCTCTGCTCTACACTAACAGACAACCATACACATGCATAAAATGCTTATAGCTAATCATTTTCAATAGTATTAATATTTAGAAATTGAGAAATTTTACACACTAAGAGATGCAATATATCGATCTACGCACCTAATGGTGCAACTACTTTTACTCCCACTGAGGCTTGAACTTGGTTTTGTGAACATAAGCAAGTGAACAAACGTTAAATGAACATAAACAAGAACACTATAAAACAAAGTTTCTAAATGTCTTACTTTCACAATTTTTACTAGGTTTAGTTAAAGTTTGTGAAAGATTATGTATAGTTTCTAATATAGTCTTTTATTCTAAAAAAATTAATGCTTAAAATGAAAAGATTAATGTGGCATCTACCCTCAACATTTGACATTTTATTGGTAGTATCATCTTTGTAATATAAACATTAAATAAATGATAATATATAATATAAACATATTATTGGTAGTATCATTTTATTGATAGTATCATATACCTTCAGGCTTCCCCCTCTAACATTTAACCCCCCTATCAATATAATATAACTTGGTGGCACCATTCACTTCTACCTTCCTTACTTCTCTCAATCTTTTCTCATTCTTAGCAAGAAGAAAAATTACAGCAAATGCATTTGAAAGAGGAATTACACACCCAAAGATATTCCCCAAATTAATAAAAAATCCATCACCCAAAGCTAAGGAACCAAGAGATCTAAAAGAAGTATAAATGTGAGATTAAATTATGGGGCTAGCATGTGAAGCATTGATTACATAATTTGTTAGATATCAAACCATACTTCGGATAAGTTGTTGTCATAAAGAGGTAGTATGTAACATCCTAAATTTTATACAAATGATTAATTGAGAGAAATAAATGGTATATAATCATATATGAACTGATTAATGTCCCTAAAATTTAGAAATAATTAAATTGAGATTTAATATGACTGTTCATAATTATTGAAGCTTAAAGAGCCAAAATTAATACCTGATTAAAATATGGGTGTCAGACTAAGTATCTTCTATTGAGGTACTATTGGTCAGAGTTATTAAGAATATTATTGTGAATCCGAATATGTCTTTGGAATGATTTTTGAATAAAGTATTGAGCCCGAACGGTGATCCTGTTTATCATAAAACGGGGAAATATTAATGAGAGGTAAATTTTAAAACACAAAACTCTTATTTCTCTCCTCTTATTCACGTTGCCTTCTCCCTTCCAAAGGCAAAATTTATTTGCTCTTATTTCCTCATTTCTTCTTCATCTTCTCCCTCTCTAAAACTAACCAAAGTGGTTTGGAATTATTCCACCCTTCTCTTGCAAATTTTTGTCACCCTTTCCCTCTCTTGGAAGCTCATTGTTGTCTCTTGGCTTGAGGTAAGTTCCTCACAATTTTATTGAGCTTGTGCCCTAGGTTTTGGGTTATCGTGGTTGGGTGAGTGTTTAAATACATATGGGTATTGAATGGGAGCATTAAGTGTGTAAACCCTAAGGTGGTGTGTATTGAATACAAGCTTTTATGTGCATTAATAGTGGTGCACAAAAATAATGGTGAAGATGATGGAAGTTAATTACATTAATGATGATTATAGGGTTTTGATGAAACCTTAACCCTAAGAATTAAGGGAAAACATTTAATGTTGTTGGAGAATTGATTTTTTTAAGGGAAATGTGTGATATTTAGAGTGTGAGTGTTGCTAATGATGTTGAGAGAATATTTATTGATGATGAGAGATGGTATTAATGATGTTGGATGGTCATTAATGGTGGTTGATGACCATTGGTGTGAGAACCCATTGATGGGTGTAGCTTTAAATGAATAATAATGAACTTGAACACTAAACCCATGGTGGTTATGGTAAAGTAAATGAAAAGGAAAATGGTTTGATAATGATAATGTTATGAACATCAAGTATTTAATTGAGAATATGTAAATCTTGGTGGGTAAATAGGAAGTAATGGTATGGTATATTGTGTGGTGTAGGATTTATTCTGATCGACAAGGTGGACCATCAAATCGCTTGCATTACTTCTCTTGAGCTTAGAGAAGAGTTTATATTCTAAATGCATGAGTTGAATATTGGTTGATTATTGTATATGGTATTGCACATGTTTGCCTTGCCTTTGTTGTATTGTTGAATTATGGTGTTGAGAATTGCAATTTTATGTGCTTGGTAAATGTTTGTTATGCATTTGGATTATTGGTGGTATACTTTACGGTGATTGATAATTATCATGAGATGTTGGGACCATTGTTAAGTCCCAAGTCATTGAAAATATATGTGTATTCACCATAAATATTGATTGTTGAGTACTGATGATGAATCAAAGTGAATGCTGATGTTGAGCATACCCTTGAGTAGTTAATGATTGTTATTATTGATAATAGTGGGTGCCATTGTGGTTGATGCAAGTATGAAATTGTATATGTGAATTGAATTGCATTGGTGAAATGTTGTGAATGCCATACTAAAATGTGAAACAATGGCAATAATCAATGAGTTAAAAATCCACTAAGAATTGTATGATAGTGTTGATGATGGTGATGATTGATGTGTGGTGTGATAGGATGCATAGTGTGAGAATGCATATGATTTGCATCTGTATTGCATCTATGGCATATTGCATAACTGCCGGTAAAGGAATGTTAAGGGTTCCTTCGGTTGGCCCAGTGGGAAGACGGCTCTATACACGAGCATTATTGTTGTTACCCTAGTGGCTCAGTGGTGGAGTCACGAAGCTGCCCATGCTCAGCTACGGGGAGCTGCATGTGGTTGACCCTGTGGTATAGTTGGCAATTTGGGTGGACGGCCCTAAACAGGAAGGGCTTTATCGGGCTCCGGGACACTTAGGGCAGGGCCAAAAAAGGCCCGCAAAAATTTGGGCCTTAAAATTAAAGGGCCCTAGCCCGGCCCTCAACGGGCCGCAGGCCACTTCGGGCGGCCAGTTTTAAAAAAAAGTTAAAAAAATAAATTTATGAAAATCAAAATTCTATCCAAAAAAATTAAGGCTGCATTTAGTTACAGAAAATTATTCTAATTTTTTGGGAAAAGTTTTCCGCTTGTTTTCTAAACTTTTCATTTCTTAGAATAGTTAGAAAAATTTTGAAAACTCGTTTAGATAATGTGACCGTTTTTCAATTTGAAAAACTAGAACACTAAAAAAGTTGTTTAAGTGCACTCAATTTTCTAAATTTTTTAACGATTTTTTAATTCAAATTAATTAAGATATATCTTATATATATATATTATTTATGACAATGTTGTATATTATATGCATCGTATAAAAATTATGACAAAAATTTAAAGTTATATTAAAATGAAAGTAAATGAGTTTGTGTTTAAATATATTTCAAAATAGTAACAGTAAAACTTTTTGAATCAATAGCTGTTTGTTTCATATTCTCATTTGGTTACAACAGTCTTTATCTTGTAAGTTAGTTACCTTATCTTGTAATTCAATTACCTTATCTTGTAATTCAGTTACTATCTTTTCTATTTTTTACTTTTCTTAGAAAACATTTTAAAAGAGTTTTTTGATTTTCTTAAAAAATAGAAAATTAGTTTTCTATTTTTCTATAAAAAAATTTAAATAATTTATAAATAAACAATTTTTCTATTTTTTAAATTTTTCTAAGAATAATTTTCTATTTTTCTAAGAAAACTTATGAACTAAACGCAGCATAAAACTTTGTAATTTTTTTTATTGAACATCTACGAATATTTGTAATATTTTTTAAAAATGTTTCATAAATATTTATCATTAAAGTTCATAACAAAAGCCTACAAAAGTCTATATTCCACAAATACAGTGAGATGGGAAGTTGAAAAATCCTAACTAAAAGAGAAACTACCTATAATTTTTATTTTTTTAAAATACTTGGGCCGCCTACGGCCCTCACGGGCCGGGCCGCACTCGGCCTATTTTTTTAGGGCTTTTTTACGGTCGGGCTTTTTTCCTTGTTTATTAATTTTAAATTTTATTTTTAGGCCCTCACACTATATTTTTTTGGGCGGGTTCGGGCTGGCCCATGCGGGCTAGCCCATTTTTCTAGCTCTACCCTGTAGGGGGTGGCTCTTTGAGGAGCAAGTGTCCCCGGTGGTTTGGTGGATCACAGCGGCCATGGTATGATTCATGGTTGGCCCGCAACACAATATGTTGTTTATGTTGTTTACCACGATCATGGTGAAATTGACCGTTGTTGTAAGATGGGCGATGTAGTTTGGTACCAGCAAAAGGATATCGATAAACATGTAAATGATGAAATAAGTGTACACATTTCACTACTACAGTAGGGGCATGATTTTATATCTATGCTTGAACCCACAAAATTGGTGTTTTATATTCTCATAGTTAGATCCGTGATTGATATAAATTCTATTGTGCATATGCATTAGCCTAAGAACATTTGCATATAGCATGGAGATATGCCAAAAGAGGATGAGTTGTGATGATGGTTGAAATGGGTGAAAGAATACCTAAAGATAACAAATAAAATATGAATACAAAGAAATGACTTTGTGTATGGTGGTGATAATTGTGTTTAGCCCAAATGATGTAGGGCAATGATGTGTATATATATATACTTTGTTACGGATTATAGTTGGTGAATATTATATATATATATATATGTTGTTGAAATGATGTGATCATGATGATAATTGATGTTGTTGATGCAAAGTACATGTCATTGTATGCATATATACATAATCACAAATGTATTCACATTCATCACTTAGAATTTATAACTCACTTAGGTGAGATGCATCTATTTGTTAAGTATATATTTTGGTGATGAAGGTAAATTAGTTGTATAAGAATGCCTTGGCCGGCAAACGTTTTGTATTGCATATGGTGGAAATATGCATAATATGTATCTGGATATTGGATGATTATAGATGTATATTTTTGAAGGTCATGTGTGAAAATTAGGCCTTGATGTGGAAAGGCTAATTTTTGGTTGTGACCTTGACATTGATGGATGACCATTGTAGTACCTCAGCTTTATGCCACATTGATGAATGAATGATATTATTTATGGGTTATGATCCTTGGTTATGCATATTGTGTATTCATATATAATTGGAATGTTGAAATGTATATATATCTAGAGAATAAATAGGCCATATTCCCATTTGATGGCTAAGACTTTATGTAAAGGTTATTCATAGCTCATAATGCATGTATGTGACTTGTAAGTGCGGGCAAGTGTGGCCAAATAGGTCTACATTGTGAATTGGCATGCTTGGTTAGGCTAAAATGTGCTTAATATACCACTTATGCATTGGATGATTTAGAGTCCAAATTGTGGCTGTGACTTGTTAGGACAAGTCTCAAATACATGTATAAATATGTGCCAATTGATAACTTGGACCAAGTCTGTATAGAATACCTTGGACCAAACTGGGCCTCACTCAAGCGAAATCATGAAGAATAGATTCTGTTGGATTTTCACTCAAGTGAGTGAGTACTCGCTCAAGTGAAAATGGTGTAATTTGATTCTGCCTCATTTTTGCTCAGGCGAAAGGCACCTCGCTCAAGTGAATGAATGGGGATTTGATTCTTTGGCATTTTCGCTTAAGCGAGGGGTGTCTTGTTTAAGTGAAATTACAATGCTTTACTTTTGGACGTTTTTCGCTCGAGTGAATATGGCTCGCTCAAGCTAATTGGTGGGTCTAATGCTTGGAGCATTACTCGCTCAAGTGAAGACTCGGGGACTCGCTCAAGCGAAAGCTACTTTGCTTAAGCGAGATCATCGGGATTTTATTTTCTTCATTCCTTTCCTTGTTTTGGGCCTTTTCTCATATCTTCATATAATGGGAAAAGGCGTATGCCTGTATTCACATTTTTCTTCCGCTGTAAACTCAAGTTATTTCCGTATACACTTTGGGGAAATTATTTATCATTCTATTTTTGTAAATTCTTTGACTTCGGTTCCGATTTTCTGTAATTCAGGTTTGGATGTAAGGTTGTATGTTTAGACTATTGAAGCACAAAAAATTTATTTGTATTTTTGTTGATTTGATTATCATAATTACACCGGAATTCGGGTCCAGGGAATTAGGGCGTGACATAGTATATAAAGGAAAAGATGGTGACTTAGCAATTAAAAAAACATTTTTTTAAACCACATTCCCAAGACACAACCTCCCTTTTAATATCATCAATAAATCTTCCTATTCATAAGATGATCTCTGTAACATCCCGAATTTTATGAAAATGATTAAATATGAGGAATAAATAATAAATAATTAAATATGAGTTGACTTATGTCCCAAAATTTTAGAAATAATTAAATTGGGATTTATTATAGATATTTATAATTCATGGAGATTTTAAGAGATAAATTTTACCCGGTTGAAATATGAGTATCAAACCATGTATCCCCGATTGAGATGCCATTGGTCAGGGCTGTTAAGAATATTATTGGGAATCCTAATATATCGTTGGAATAATTTTTGGATTAAATATTGAGCCCGAACAGGGATCCTATTTATTTTAAAACGGAGAAGTTTAAGTGATAAGTTATAAATTTAAATGAAAACCCCATTTTTCACTCTCTAACTCACGACACCTCTCTTGTCTTTTGGCAAACACTTGCTTCTTTTCTCTTCATACCCTCTCTTCTTTTCTCCTCTCATCCTTCTCATCTTCTCCTTCCATTCTCCAAAACCCTTGTGTGGTGTGCTCTCCTTCTTCTTCCATTTTTGTTTGCCACCTCCAAGCTTGAGGAAGATGATGTTGGATGGAAGCTTTCTTTCTCTCTCTTGGGATTTTTGTCACTTTCTCCTATCCCTTTGATGCCCATTGTTGCTTGTTGGTTGAGGTAAGTTCCCCATCATTTTTCACGAGCTTATGCCATAGGTTTTGGGTTTTTGGTTGTTGGGTGAATGTTTAATGCAAATAGGGTATTGAATGAATCAATTAATATACAAGCCTTAAGGTGGGGTGGCTTAAATGCAAGCTTTTATGAGCATTTAATGTGGTACCCAAAATTAATGTTGAAAGGTGATGGAAAATTAATGAGCATTTATGATGGTGATGGTTTTCAGTGAAACCCTAACTTTAATAAATTGGGGGAAGTGTAAAATGTGAGTAGAATATATGTTTAATGATGTTAGAGAATGATGGTAATAATGAAAGATAGCCATTCATGATAGTTGATGAATATTGATAATGGTTGTTGGGTTCTCATGAAACCCTAGCCCTAAGAATTTAGGGAAAATGGATATATTATAGCTTGAGAGGTTGAATTGAATGTGAATGGGTAATATTTAATAGGTGTGTTGTTAATTATAATGATGAATAATTATGAATATAGTAGATAACCCTTAATGGTGGAATCAATAGGGTATACATATTGGTTGGTGAATTGGTAGGCCATGATTTGTGTCATTAGAGTTTGTTAATTAAGGATGGTTCAAAAGAAGCAAGGATAACTTGTGTTGAACTCTAAGTGATAATGATGATATTTGAAGGATTGATGTGATTTAGGATTACATTATGTAATGGATGAGATGTTGTTGTTGTTGGGAATAGTTGGCCCTTTTAGATCTAGGGAACCTTGGTTTTAGGAAAGGAATTCCTAAAGCCTAACATGAAAGTATAAATAGATGCCTTGACAGGTTTAGAACTTATTACTATGCTTCATGATATAGGAGCAATTATTTAGAATCATAATGAGAACCTTAATATGGAACATAATTGAATGAATGCAAATGTATGTATATTGTGTAGTTTGGGTTCCCGACAATGGTGCGGAATAATTGGAGCATTCGGATTTCGGCTCTTCCCTCGAGATAGGAGATGAGTTTACATTCAAATTGTATGAGTAGAACGATAGTGATTATTGTATGTGATGAATACTCATGCTTGCCTTGCCATGTAGATATTGAAATAACGGTTATTTGATGATATTTGAGAAATGGTGTATGAGAATATGTATTGACTGTTATAAAAATATATATATGTGATGATGATAAGTTAATTTTGATATGGTTAATGAATTGGAATGGAAATTATTGAGTATGAATGTTTGAGGCAAGTTTTAAATACCTAATAAGAGGTGTATGGTGTGTTGAATTTGTCCAATTTGGATTTGTATGAGTTTTGGTGTGTGAGGTTATTAAATTCTCACAATTCTGGACTTGAACTGGTATTCTCGCTCAAGCGAGATGGATTATCGCTTAAGTAAGAATCCCTTGTACCAATATTATGGCCCCTGCCCCAATATCGCTCGAGCGAGCGAGTGTGTCACTCAAGCGAGACGTGTGTGGGTGAGTGGAAGAGTTACTGGACGAATCTTGCTCAAGCAGGTGTGACCGCGCTTGAGCGAGCGAGAGAAGAATTGGTTCTGGAGGTTTTTCGCTTAAGCGAATGATGAGGCGAACTGGACCCCGCTCAAGCGAGCCAACCTTAATGAGGTACTGGACATTTCTCGCTCGAGTGAGTGGCTAGTTGAAGGGAACCTCGGTCGAGCGAATGCATGTGGAAATTGTCACTAGAACAATTTCGCTTGAGTGAGTCACCAAGTATGGGAGAGTCTCGCTCAAGCGAGTGAGCGTGGAAACGCTGCTGGATAATTTTCACGCGCGCGTAGGGCTCGCGCAAGTGAGCTATGTTAATCTCGCTCAAGCGAGTGAGGGTTTCGCTCAAGCGAGATGCACTGAATGGAGTTGTACTCTATTTTCTTGATTTTGATGGTGTTGGCCCCCTTTCCTTTATATTGTAAGATGGTTGATATAGGGATATATAATTAGGACATAATATGGGGGTGTTGAATAATGATTAAAACATTGGGATAACTCGTTTATACCCATAATATATAATGAGAAACATAAATGTTGACCACCAAGATGGAATACAAAAGAATGACAAATAGTATTTGATGATGGGGTTATGAGACACACCCTAGAGTGATCATGAGATTAAGGAGAGAATGATTAAATGACATAGTACTGGTTATAAACCAATGAATCAGAGATGATATCGGTATCGCGTGACAATAAATGATGTTGTGACCATTACTTGAATAAAAGGAAGAATGTTATTATTGATGAAATTGTGAATTGCCACTATATTGTATACAAGTATGATCTTATATGTATGGTCTAAGATTGTGATGATGGATTGTTGTATTGCCATACTAGATATGAGACAACGGTGATGAACAATGAGATGAAAACCACTAAATGAATATGTGACAGTGTTGATGAATATTATGAGATATTGTAACACCATTGAGGTTAATCGTAAGTATCGAATTACATATATGATATGACATACATATGAAATATATTGAGATGAAAACATACATTTATTTATGGAACAAATGATATAACTTGAATGTTACAATGATTATCATTATTTTTACTTCCATGCATGGATTGTTATGAAATGAGATTATAGGCATTGAGATGCTAAGTATGGGAATAAAATGCCTTGAGGGGCTTGTACATAATTGTATGTTATTGATTGAAAATGACAAATTAAAATATATCCCTATGTGAGAGGGTGAGATATCCTTGTGAGGTTGTTTGGTATATGCATTATTGCATTTTGCATTCATGGCATGGCATTACATTGAAATGTGGTTGTGATCATAATGATGAAAGATCCTGTGGGATTCTATGAAGGGAGTACCCCTTGCGAGGTGGGAAACTAACTTGATGATGATATGATATTGAGCCGATGGTTGCGATCACTTGGTTATTGAAATAAAAAAAGGGCTTGTGAGTTCCTATGATACCCGTGGTTGCAATCACGAGGCGGGAGTATCCCTTGCGAGGCGGGAAACCATTATGAATTGTTGAACGTGGTTACGATCACAAGAAGGCACCTTGTGAGGCTGCTAGAGGGAGCACCCCTTGCGAGACGGGAAACCCATATAAATGAATGATATGGTGGTTGCGATCACCTAATGAAATGAAATGGATCCATTGCATATGCATTAAACAATTGACATATGCATTAGTCATAGGTGCATGGCATTCGAGATGGGATACCACGAGAGATGAAAAACCCCTTGCGAGGAGGAATTGAATAAAGATTTAATAAATTGATGATGATGATACGTGGAAATGTGCTGGTGTATGTGCTTGTGCTGGCTTATATTATGAATTGCGATTCATACGGCTTGTATACCTATTATAACAATGTGGTCTTGATTAAATAATGATTTAATAATTTTATAGCAAAGCACACATGATGAATGAATGCATGCACACTTAATCATAATATATTATATTTGTCATTTGAATGTATAACTCACTCTCCTATGTGGTCTCCTTTTTAGCCTTGTGATACAGGTTGCCATGGGATAAATCCAGATTTTAAACTGAAATTTTGGGAAGGTAAATAGTGGTAGTGGAAATGCCTTGGCCAACATCATTTGTGAATTTTATTGTAATGACTAAAATGTATATGATGATATTGATGACTTAGTGATTTTGGTCATGTATAAGATAATCGTGAATGCAAGAATGGTGATCATATGTATTAGTACATAAGTGATGATTTAATGAGTACTTGAGGAATTGAACTTTAACAATATACATTGATGATTGTGGTGTTTGGATTAATGCCGGTGAATAAGCAGGCTAATTATGAGAATGGGCAGTGGTGATAGTTGGGGTATGACCCTGGATGTATATGTATATATATTTATATCTTAGGCAATGCATGTGTATGTTGTAAGTGGATAATTGGGTTATGATCTAATAGGTCGATGTTAGGTATTTGCATGCTTGCCGATCCTTTTCTCATATCGCCATATTTGGGACTAGGCGTTTTCCCGGTATACGCATTCTTCTTCCGTTGTAAACTCTATTATTTCTTTATACCCTTATGGGCGAATTAGTTATCGATCCAGTCATAGGTTTGATAAATCTCACTCTTCGATTTTCTGTGGTTCGGGTCTTGATGTAGTCGAGATAGTGTTTAGTAACTATTTTAAACGTGAAAAATTTACTCAAATTTTTATTAATTATTATCTTGATTACATCGGGATCCGAGTTTAGAAATCCGGGGTGTTACAAATGTGGTATCAGAGCGTGGTTTTGCTCTGAATTAGATTTGTTAATTATCATCAGAGTATGATTACTCTGCATTGAAATTGATAACATGGATGATTGGAGCATAATTTCTCAATGTGGGAACATTTTAGTGATCATTGGAATATGGTTGTTCTGTATAGATCTAAGAGTGACAATTATCTTGAAGATGGTGTTATGTTAAGCATTAAGTGCCCTATATGGATTATGAAGGACAAATTGTCTAGGAATTATGAATTAACTATAATATCAATGCTTTCCTAATGGATATTCTTTGTGAATTATTAGTGTAGGAATTATGATGATAGCTTATTGAGGGCTCTGTGAAATTATGACTCATAAGCTATGATTGATGTTTTTGGGAGTATGCCCAATATCATTAAGGTTGTGTGATACACCTATGGAGCGTAGTTGCTCATTGTTAATTATGGTTGAATTATGGAATTGAATACGTGTGGATAAATTATACGATGTAAATAATATGTTTGATTGTGTAAGTCCGGCCAAGTTCCTTACCCTATTTCCTTCCATTGACGAATGTATTGTGATTGTGCATTGATGTTTATACATTGAGTATAAAATTGATTTGATGATAGATCCATGTTGAATGATAACCATGGAAATGAAACATTGCATTGATGAATATGAAATATGAGATATGAATTGATATGGTGATAGACCATGGATTTTGAGACCATGAAATATGTATTGAAATTAAATTGTTGGTTAGACCTCCTGCATGATTCATACTTGTGGCTCTTAGCTGAGATATGCTTGTTGAATAAAGTGAGACTCATATGCTTCAGTTGATTGAATGAAAAATAGTGAAGGAGTTCTATAATATGGGTAACTATAAATAGAAATGATTTGTAATGATTCTATTAAGAAAGGGATTTTTGGTCCTTAGACATGAGGATTCTATATATATATATTGATGCAATTGGTATGATATAACTCCCTATATTGTGAATATGAGCGAATGATAAATGATATGCATAATTACATATATGATTGAATTGTGTAAAGACTAGGATTGCCAAAGATAGATGTCCTAAAGAATTAAATTGGATACGATTTTTGGTGTGTGAAAGCCAAATGAATGATTAATTAAATTGGGATTTATGAGATGTGATACCTTTAACTGGATTTAGCATAATTTTACATGAATAGGCCTTGTGAAATTGGGTCCTTCAATGGGTTAGGCTCTATGATATTTTGAGGAATGATGATTTGAAGTTGCGGTTGGATCCCACAACGGATACTAAATGACCCTTGATTTTACTAAGTATGATGATTGGCTAAGCCTTGGGGTTAGTTGACCTATAGTAAAGTTGATTGGGAAATAAAGTGTTGAGGTTAGAGCCGACGTGAGATGGAATACGAATGATGAATGTAACCCCTGATGATTGATGAATAATAATGTTGAAATTCAAGGTATGATTTGGCATTGGATGAGATGTAAAATTTTATGGTATGGTCTCAGGCTAAATTATATGCCCTTGATGTTGCGATCATGAAATTCACTACGAATTGTGATATGACATAAGGATAACATGCGTGATTATGAGTCGGTGAATAGAAGTTTAATCATGTCGTTACCTCCCTTTTTATTTAAAAAATGTTATATTGGTAATAGAAACCACATAGTGATATGATATGATGTGAGTTATATGTCCAATTTATGGACCTTGGTTGTGATCTATGAGGAGAATCTCTGATGTGAAAACTTATTATATGACTGTGAGCTTTACTTTAACCTTGAGGTCATGTGCCGACTTCATGTGTTTGTGGTAAGCACTACGGGATTGGGACGCCTTCCTGTATGTTGGATGCAGCGACACATAGGTCGGACAAGTGTAGGGTTGTAACTGCTTATGGTGAATGTACTAAGCCTATCTGGTCGCACCGAGTATGAACATGTGTGCTCTGCGGGATGAGTTGTGTGGGATGAGTTATGATAGATGACGTATGAATCATTAAGATGTAGGAAATTTTATGATTATGTCCTAGTGGACTTTAGAAAGACTGATGTTATTTATGATGTCATTGAACCCTGATGGGGTGTGGCCTGAAGTATGGCCTTCTGATTTATATGATGAGGTTAAATTTCAAGGACGAAATTTCTTTTAGGTGGGGTGGATTGTAACCTCCCGAATTTTATGAAAATGATTAAATATAAGGAATAAATAATAAATAATTAAATATGAGTTGACACTAGTGCAAAAATTGGATATAACAACGGGGATATATTCACGGGTAGAAGAGAATCAGTGATAAAAACATGCGCGGTGGCATTTTTGAAATTATAAGGTGAACGTTTTAATCAGAGAAAACTACATATCCACGGTTAACATCATAACCGTGAACGTACCCATCAATATATATTCACGGTTGAGGAGTCAACCATGGATATATAGTACCTGAAATATATATCGACAGTTGTATTCACAACCGTGAATATATATTCATGGGTACGATCACGGTTATGATGTGAACCGTGGATATATATTGAAATCTATAATCACGGTTGTATTTCCAACCGTGGATATATAGTTCAGGTTTTAGGGTTTAATCACTGGGTACTGTATGTCCATGGTTGTTTCTATAACTGTGATTATAGATTTCAATATATATCCACGGTTGGGATCATAACCATGGATATATAGTTAACATTTATCCACGGTTGTTTGTTAAACCGTGAATATATGTGTAATATATTCACGGTTTCAAGGGGAACCGTGAATATACATCCTTTCTGAAACTTCAAAAGCCGCGCCTTTCACTCTTTTTTCACTTTCTCTTCTTCTGCGCGTTGGTTGTCATCTTCTCCATTCTCTCTGAGCTTCGTGCCCTGAGCTTCATGCCCTTCTCTCTGTTCAGCATCTTCTTCCTTTCTTCATTCAGGTAGGTTCCCTGAACCCCCATTGTCATGCTTGTTTTTCATTCGGTCACTTGCTGTTGAGAACCCTCTGTTCCCTGAACCCCCCATTAAAATGCGTATGTAGTAGAAGCTGAACCAATGTTGCCTCTGTGTGTGTCTTTTCATTGTTAATGTTACCTCTGTATCTATATTTGTTGGATGGCCTGCACGGAGGTCACCCGGCGTAGGAGCAGCGACGAACACTTCTTCTTCCTCTGTTTGTTATTTTGTGTTGTTTATGAATGGTCCTGTTTTGTTAGGTCGTAAGTACATAATAATTTCATTGTTCAATTATTGATTCTTTCTCTGTTGGTACATAATAATTTGATTCCTTGTTTCCTGTGACATGATAGTTATTGGTTCAAAAGCTTAAGTTATAGAGAAAATTACTAGGTTTAAACTCTGTTTATATATCACAGATAATCGATTTTGCAACAGTGAAAATTTATCACCTATATATTCTAGAAAATTAAGATGGAAGCCTTATATTCATAGGATAACTAGTTACATTAACAATCTTTGGATGAACCAACCTATTGATTTGTAGTTGTAAGTTTAACTTGGGTGTATGAACTTTAGAAATATTATAAGATACCTCTTTTGGTTAAAATGTACTCCCTAAATTGAAAAGTTCTAAATGGTTGAGATTACTGTTCTCCTAAAACTTATATTGTTCTTCTTAAGTAGAATTTAACTAAATTCAACACCATGTCCATAAGCCATAATCCATAAAATAAAAGTACAAATCTCAATTCTCATAATCCATAATCCATCATCTAACACCATAGTTCTACTTGAAAATAATAGAATTTAAAAATATCATATTAATTACTAAATAAAAGTCTAAAGTTTGAACCTGCATTATAAACCAACATCATAATCCATAATCCATAATCCATACTCCAACACCATACTTCTACTTCAAAATAACACAAATTAAAAACATCATACTAATTTAGGAAAAAAGTTAACTAAATTATTATCCATTTTATTTCTGTTATTGTTTGTTGCTCTTATATGTTATGTTTATTGCTGTTGTATGTGTGTGGTTGTTAACTAGTATGAAAGTTGTTGTGCATATGAGTGAACCGTAGTTCCCCGTTTGAGATTCGACACAAATGGTCATTAAATCAATTAATGTCATCGTTTGTGTTGAATCTTGAATTGTCCGTTTGGACAGTTTGGGATGAACAATTATTTTTTATACGTCATTGTTAGTATGTACAAGTTAGGAGTTATTTTAAAATTTGATAAAATTTCAGTAACTTGCATTTTGTGTTGTTCTCTGGGTGCATATTTGGTTGTGGTTGAATTTGATTTGACCACTCTCATTTTGTGTACTTAGAGACCAATGCGAAATGCTGCCGAAATTTCATCAAATTTTAAAATAAGTCCTAACCTGTATATATGAATGACGTATAAAAACAATTGTCATGCTGAATGGGTATAGGACCACCACCTTTGTATAAAAAGTGAGGTTGATCATAGCACCTTGTAAACAGTTGGTATGGATCGGATTTGGATAACTGCATCACGCCTAAGTCTGGAGTACAAGGGGGGAGTTGAATCATTTATAGAATTCGTAGCGAGGAATGCAGTGGGGGTGAATGGAAAGTATTTTTGCCCTTGTGTTAAATGCTTCAACCTGCATCGGGTAGACTTGGAAGAGGTGCGAGAACATCTACTGTGTGACGGTTTTCTACGTAGTTATACGCGTTGGATATGGCATGGTGAAGATGTGGTGGTGCCAAGTAACAGCTCTCAGACTAAAAATCGAAGCTCGATGCATGACAACGATGTCGACATGGATGACCGACTCGAGGATATGATCCGTGATGTAGGGGTAGAAGGTTTTAAGAAAGCTCATGTATATACAACTCTGTGTGAGGACTCTGAGCAGCCGTTGTATCCAAACTGCCTCAATTTCATGAGGTTATCAGCAGTTTTGCGATTGTTTAATTTGAAGGCCATAAACGGGTGGACGGATAAAAGTTTCACTGACTTATTGAAGTTGTTGAAAGAAATGCTCCCAGCTGGAAACACCTTGCCGAATCGTAACTATAAGGCCAAAAAGGTGTTGTGTCCTATGGGTTTGGAGTATGAGAAAATACATGCATGCCCAAATGATTGTGTATTATTCCGAGGTGAGTTAGAAATACTTCATCGATGTCCTAGATGTGGGGTGTCACGGTATAAGAAGAAAGAGGCGGATTCTGATGAGGTATGCACTAAAGGGTCTCCTGCAAAGGTGTTGTGGTATCTACCTATAGTTCCAAGACTAAAGCGTCTGTTTGCCAATGCAGATGATGCAAAACTTATGAGATGGCATGCTGATGAGAGGGTTGTTGATGGACTACTTAGGCATCCGGCCGATGGGTCGCAATGGAAGAAAATGGATAGGATTTTTCCAGAATTTGCCAATGAACCAAGAAATGTTAGGCTTGCACTAGCCACGGACGGCATGAACCCGTTTGGGAACCTGAGCACAAACCATAGTTCGTGGCCTGTTTTGTTGTTTGTTTACAACTTGCCGCCATGGTTGTGCATGAAGCGAAAATATGTGATGTTATCAATGATGATTTCTGGTCCACGACAACCGGGGAACGACATTGATGTATATTTAACTCCATTGGTTGAAGACCTCAAAAGGTTGTGGGAAGACGGGGTTGAAGTGTTTGATGGGTTTACCGGGCAATCATTCAAATTGCGTGCCATGCTATTTTGCACAATCAACGACTTTCCAGTGTATGGTAACTTATCTGGGTACAGTGTGAAGGGTCATAAAGCTTGTCCAGTGTGTGAGGAGGGGACTAGTTCTGTGCGGTTGCATCATGGCAGGAAAAATGTTTATCTTCGACATCGAAGGTTTCTTAAAGCGAATCATCCGTTTCGAAGGTTGAAGAAGTCGTTTAACGGTGCCCAAGATTTTGAAATGGCTCCTCCACCACTATCTGGTCGCCAGGCATATGAAAAGGTGAAGGACGTCAACGTACAATTTGGTAAGTGTGAAAAACAGCACCCGACACAAAACAACTGGAAGAAAAGGTCAGTGTTTTTTGACCTGCCATATTGGAGGGAGCTTGATGTAAGACACTACATTGATGTAATGCATGTGGAGAAGAATGTGTGCGACAGTTTAGTTGGTACACTCTTAAACATACCCGGGAAGACTAAGGATGGCCTAAACTCGCGTATGGACTTAGAGTTGATGGGTATACGTCAGGATTTGCATCCACAATCAAAGGGCAAAAGAACATATTTGCCTCCAGCATGTCATATGTTATCCAGAAAAGAAAAGCAAAGTCTGTGTGAATCGTTACGAAGTGTGAAAGTTCCGTCTGGTTATGGCTCCAACATCAAGTCTTGTGTTTCCATGAAAGATTTGAAGTTAGTTGGGTTGAAGTCTCACGATTGTCACATGTTGATGCAGCAGTTTCTGCCTATCGCCATTCATGGCATTCTTCCTAAAAATGTGAGAAATGTCATAACAAGGTTGTGTATGTTTTTCAATTCCATATGTTGTAAGGTAATCGTGCCCGGCGAATTGGATGTGTTGGAACAGGAAGCATCACTTATATTATGTCAGCTTGAAATGTATTTCCCGCCCTCTTTTTTTGACATAATGGTCCACTTAATCATCCATTTGGTAAGAGAGATCCGTTGGTGTGGTCCAGTGTTCTTACGGTGGATGTATCCCGTTGAGCGATATATGAAGATATTGAAAGGGTATATGAAGAACCAACGTCGTCCCGAAGCTTCAATTATGGAAAGATATATTGCAGAGGAAGCAATTGAGTTTTGCACTGAATACATGTCACATGCTGCAAGCATTGGTATTCCAACGACTCGTCATGAAGGGAGATTGGATGGGAAAGGAACGATTGGAAAAAAAGTGAAGAGCATGCCACGTGCTAATGTCCTTCAGGCACACTTGTATATTTTATACAACACGGACGACGTGAAACCGTATCTAGCCACACACAAGGAGCTAGTCAAGAAAACCAACCTTAAAATGACTGAAAAGTGGTTGTTGAATGAACACAACAAGAGTTTCATGCAGTGGTTCCAAAAGACCGTCCTGAAAGATGCATCTGCATCCTTGACATTACATCGACTAGGACAAGGCCCAAACTTTGATGTCCTCACCTTTTGTGGGTATGACATAAACAACTATTCATTTTATACAAGGACACAGGATGAAAAGAGTACAAATCAAAACAGTGGAGTGATGGTTGTGGCTCAGTCAATGCATTTCTCAACTACAAAGGACAACAACCCTGTGATGGCCGAGTCATGCTACTTTGGTGTGATTGAAGATATATGGGAAGTTGATTATGGTCCCTTCACCGTTCCTGTGTTTAAATGCAAATGGGTTGAGAATAAGAACGGTGTCACAACTGATGATTTAGAAGTTACGTTGGTGGACCTCAACAAGATAGGGCATAAGGACGAACCATTCATAATGGCAACGCAGGTGAAGCAAGTTTTTTATGTGGCTGACCCAGCTGACAAACGGTGGTCAATTGTTATCCAAGGTAGACACATTGGAGACCCTAATCTTGATATTGTGGACATTCCATCAACTACAACATGTATTCCAACATCTATCGTGGAACATGACATAGATGATGTAGTTGCCAGTCGTCATGACCACCATGAGGGCTTGTGGGAAAATATTTCATCTTAATAGGGTATTAATCTTGTTGGTGATTCATTGAATTACATGTTATATTAGTTATTCGTTGTTTTAAATGTTATATTAAATATTTGACAGTTTTTTTCCTTGTTTGGACAGATACTCATGGCTGACCAGGATGGACGATCCAGGTCCGACTCACAGGCCAGTGGTTCCTCTGCTCGGAAGAGTAGAGGTGTTACCCGGATGCCAGACGTCGCACGTAGGTGTCACCAGGGAGAGAGGCTAGTTGTTGAGATAGATGTCAACACCGATAGATTCAGTAGACCGCATGCCACGAAGTTTAGCAGTTATCTCGGGGTTGTGGTACGGTCAAAGGTGTCCATCATTATCCCCGACTGGGATAGTGTCGAGGAGGTGGTGAAGAACCAGCTATGGAGTGATGTTCTGGTAACTTAGATATTATTTAAGTTTTATTTTAGTGTATTATTTCATGTAACTCTTAATAAGGACTCCTTTATGGACTAACTCCTTTCATGTAGGATTCTTTTGACATACCATCTTCCGACATAGCGAGGAGGAAGGTCCTCGGTATCATGGCTGAGCGATGGAGGTCGTTCAAATCCATACTCACCACGAGGTATATTGAACTTTAAATTCTTAATCAACGCTTCACCAAATTGTACCAATCCTTAGTTTTAATGTACCTTTCATTGTAGGTATGTATTCGGGGATGACCAAGGAAAGTTCCCTGGAGAGAAATATTCATTCATCGATCAGGAGACCTGGGATGCTTTTGTTGCATCTAGACATTCTGCCAAGTTTTAGGTACATTGGTTTTTAGATGATTAAATTATGTTTAATTTATACGGCTAACTGTGAATATTTTTTTTTCTTGTTGTAGGAGACCAGAAAGAAAGCCAAGGAGACTAGGAAGCTAAATGACTGCCCACACACACTGTCACATGGGGGTTACCATAGGTTGGAGGAGCGGCTGGCACAAGAGAGGCTGAGTCAGTGTCAGACTGACACTGGTATTGTGGATCCCCCTTCCCCACCTGCACGCCACGACAAATGGAAGTGGGCTAGGATCAAGAAGAGTGAGGAATACACTTCCTCACAGGCTCAGGAGGTTGCCTCACGGATAGTAAGTATTCCCCTTTATATCAGTGTCTGTTTTTTAGTTTACGTGAAGGAAGTGAATACTAACTTGTTTGTTTTCAGGATTCCTTGGTTGAGCAATCAACCCAAGGGTCTTTCGTAGCCCATGGACGGGAGGATATTTGACTACCGCCATCGGCAGGCCAGAGCACCCAGGAAGAGTGCGTGCTATTGATCGAGGTGTAGGTAAGTGCTAACTAACTCTATGCTTTCATTTTGTTATCTGTTAAACAATTATGGGCTAATCATTCACATTTCATAGGCCTCCACGCCTATTACGGTGCTCCCGAGCCTGCCCCATCCCTTGAGCAAATGGTGGAGCAGAAGGTGGCTGTTGTGAAGGCTGAGTACCAGGAGGAGATATCTAGGCTCCACCAGGAGATGTCCCGATTCAGGGAGGAGATGAAGGCCTCACTCAGCCACCACCAAGAGACTACTGCACCAGCTAGCGACCCACAGGTTAGATTCTTTATTTAATTTCCTCAATTTTATTGTTTGTAATCACTTTATTTCATTATTGAATAACTTCTGCTTGATGTGTAAATATGTAGGTACGGAAGGTTAGCACTAAGGGGTCGTGCGCTGCGGCTGACCCTGACGATGACGGGGTCGAGCCACTAGACACCCGTCAATGTGACCTGTTCATTGACGGGTCGAAGGAGCCAGTTGCCACTGGTATGGTGTACAACTTAGGCCCTGTGGTTCACCATCAGACATTACCTAATGGTATGTCCAGGGTCTCGGTTGTGCTCGTCCTCGAGGAGGATGCTGCTGTGCCAGTGGCAACTCAGGAGGTGAAGACCGTCGGTCAGGCGGTGGGCCACTTTCTGATGTGGCCCAACAGACTTCTGGTGATTGCCCCTGGACAGGTAAAAACCCTAAACACTAACTAGCTTTTTTTCCTTGTCAATTATGGTACAAAATGTGATGGTTGTCAATTGTTCAACAGGAACAGCCATTGAAGAAGCCAGACCCGGCCAAGGATCCCATCCGGATGCTATGGCGCATCGGGTATGAGCAAGGAGACGACACTGTTCAGGTCCCATGGCAGCCACTAGTGTTCGGCCGTCCAAGTGAGGTTCCACTTTACGTCACACATTCTGACATGTGTGACATTATTTCAGGGACGTCGATGCTGAACACCTCCATCATTCAGTTGTGGGAGCTGTAAGTATATCATTTTTTGTCTAATTTTTGCATTATACAAGTTATTTGTCACTAACCATGTCTTAACTTGTTTAGGTTTCTGGCCAAACTCTGTGTGGACTTGGGTTTCCAAGGAACTTACGGTTTCTTAGAGCCCTCTCTCATACAGAGGCAAGGAAACACCTCGCAGAACACCCAGACATACATCCAGAATTGGATGTTTGAGTCTGGGAAGCCTATATACATGGGCCCCTATCATAAAGGGTAATATTCTATTCCATAATTATTGTCATGAATTTTTGCATTTTGAAGTCTCACTTATCACTAGTAACTGCAGGGCTCACTGGACGCTTCTGGTGATCTGTCTGAAGGACTATCTTGCTCTGTACTTTGATAGTTTGCATCGGACAGCTCCACAAGATCTGAAAGATATAGTAGACCGGTAAGTTCATCCCTAAAAATAACCACAAATTCGATTACATCATTTTTAGAACTATACAATTCTAACTTATCTTGTGTTTTGTTTGACGCAGGGCGGTGGTTGGATACAATCTACTGATTGGAAACAAGCCCAAAGGAAAAACAGTTGTATGGGTGTACCCAAAAGTAAGTCAATCGTATTCATTCAAATCTTCAGTACATATTTTTTAAGTTGCGAATTCACTTATTCTATACTATATGTCCATTGTAATCTTACAGGCAGAAGGGTACCTACGAGTGTGGCTATTTCGTCATGCACACTATGCTGACCATTGTCCAACATCATTTAGTAGATGGATGGACAGAGGTAAGTCTCATCATTTGGACCACTTTTCTACCAATTTCATCAATTTCATGTAATAAATAAAGCTTTTGTTCTAATTGTTTTGTGCATTGTTTGCAGTACTTTAATGACTGGTCATTTTTCCCAAAGGAACTTGTAGATGATGTTAGAAGGCAATGGGCCTCACACTTCATTGAAGTTAGGCAAAGCTAGATATAGGATCTTTATTCTTTTATATATGTATCTAGTAGGATTTAGGGTTTACTTTTATTAGATTACATTCAACTTAATTGTATATACTTTCATTTTTAGGTTGTTATGAATTGATATAGAAAATAAATTGTTATATATATACATACCATTCTTTTGATATAGTGTTGCTGTGGCATACTGTATACTGTACTGGTTGTCTGAATGCAGGGTTGGGAAACGATAAAACAGAATCCATTTTAAAAAAAAAACCTCAGTATTTATTCACGGTTATGGACACAACCGTGAATATAGACTATATTTATCCACGGTTACTACCATAACCGTGGATATAGATATATTTTATCCACGGTTGTCCATCATAACCGTGAATATAAGTATTAAAAGGTTTCAG
This sequence comes from Clitoria ternatea, assembly GCA_037962975.1. Taxonomy (NCBI): domain Eukaryota; kingdom Viridiplantae; phylum Streptophyta; class Magnoliopsida; order Fabales; family Fabaceae; genus Clitoria; species Clitoria ternatea. Next base: position 113,962,520 of record CM075669.1, read on the forward strand.
TTACAAACTACTTATATTCACGGTTATGATGGACAACCGTGGATATAGATACATTTTATCCACGGTTGTCCATAATAACCGTGAATATAAGTTGTCACCTTTTAATACTTATATTCACGGTTATGATGGACAACCGTGGATAAAATGTATCTATATCCATGGTTGTCCATCATAACCGTGAATATAAGTGGATGTAACTGACACCTTTCAGTTCTTATATTCACGGTTGTGCTCGATAACCGTGAATATAAATAGTAAGTTATATTCACAGTTGTTCTTAACCGTGGTTAGATGTGATTTATTACCACGGTTGTTAACCGTGGTTAAAGACCATCATCTACTACCACGGATGCAACAACCACGGTTCTTTAACCGTGAATAAAGGCCTTTTTTAACCGTGATTATATCCATTTTTCCACTAGTGTGACTTATGTCCCAAAATTTTAGAAATAATTAAATTGGGATTTATTATGGATATTTATAATTCATGGAGATTTTAAGAGATAAAATTTTACCCGGTTGAAATATGAGTGTTAAACCATGTATCCCCGATTGAGATGCCATTGGTCAGGGCTGTTAATAATATTATTGGAAATCCGAATATATCATCGGAATAATTTTTGGATTAAATGTTGAGCCCGAACAAGGATCCTATTTATTTTAAAACAGAGAAGTTTAAGTGATAAGTTATAAATGTAAATGAAAACCCCATTTTTCACTCTCTAATTCACGGCACCTCCCTTCTCTTTTGGCAAACACTTGTTTCTTTTCTCTTCATACCCTCTCTTCTTTTCTCCTCTCATCCTTCTTATCTTTTCCTTCCATTCTCCAAAACCCTTGTGTGGTGTGCTCTCCTTCTCCTTCCATTTTCGTTTGCCACCTCCAAGCTTGAGGAAGATGATGTTGGATGGAAGCTTCCCTTCTCTCTCTTGGGATTTTCGTCACTTTCTCCTTTCCCTTTGATGCCCATTGATGCTTATTGGTTGAGGTAAGTTCCTCATCATTTTTCACGAGCTTATGCCATAGGTTTTGGGTTTTTGGTTGTTGGGTGAATGTTTAATACAAATAGGGTATTGAATGAATCAATTAATATGCAAGCCCTAAGGTGGGGTGGCTTAAATGCAAGCTTTTATGAGCATTTAATGTGGTACCCAAAATTAATGTTGAAAGGTGATGGAAAATTGATAAGAATTTATGATGGTGATGGTTTTTAGTGAAACCCTAACTTTAATAAATTGGGGGAAGTGTAAAACGTGAGTAGAATATATGTTTAATGATGTTAGAGAATGATGGTAATGATGAAAGATAGCCATTCATGATAGTTGATGAATATTGATAATGGTTGTTGGGTTCTCATGAAACCCTAGCCCTAAGAATTTGGGGAAGCTAGATATATTATAGCTTGAGAGGTTGAATTGAATGTGAATGGGTAATATTTAATAGGTGTGTTGTTAATTATAATGATGAATAATTGTGAATATAGTAGATAACCCTTAATAGTGGAATCAATGGGATATACATATTGGTTGGTGAATTGATAGGCCATGATTTTGTGTCATTAGAGATTGTTAATTAAGGATGGTTTAAAAGAAGCAAGGATAACTTGTGTTGAACTCTAAGTGATAATGATGATATTTGAAGGATTGATGTGATTTGGGATTACATTATGTAATGGATGAGATATTGTTGTTGTTTGGAATAGTTGGCCCTTTTAGATCTAGGGAACCTTGGTTTTGGGAAAAGAATTCCCGAAGCCTAACATGAAAGTATAAATAGATGCCATGACAGGTTTAGAACTTATTACTATGCTTCATGATATAGGGGCAATTATTTTGAATCATAATGAGAACCTTAATATGGCACATAATTGAATGAATGCAAATGTGTGTATATTGTGTAGTTTGGGTTCCCGACGATGGTGCGGAATAATCGGAGCATTCAGATTTCGGCTCTTCCCTCGAGATAGGAGAGGAGTTTACATTCAAATTGTATGAGTAGAACTATAGTGATTATTGTATGTGATGAATACTCATGCTTGCCTTGCCATGTAGATATTGAAATAACGGTTATTTGATGATATTTGAGAAATGGTGTATGAGAATATGTATTGAGTGTTATGAAAATATATATATGTGATGATGATAAGTTAATTTTGATATGGTTAATAAATTGGAATAGAAATTATTGAGTATGAATGTTTGAGGCAAGTTTTAAATACCTAATAAGAGGTGTATGATGTGTTGAATTTGTCCAATTTGGATTTGTATGAGTTTTGGTGTGTGAGGTTATTAAATTCTCACATTTCTGTACTTGAACTGGTATTCTCGCTCAAGCGAGATGGATTATCGCTCAAGTGAGAATCCCTTGTACCAATATTATGGCCCCTGCCCCAATCTCCCTCGAGCGAGCGAGTGTCTCACTTAAGCAAGACGTGTGTGGGTGAGTGGAAGAGTTACTGGACGAATCTTGCTCAAGCAGGTGTGACCGCGCTTAAGCGAGTGAGAGAGGAATTGGTTCTGGACGTTTTTCGCTTAAGCGAATGATGAGGCGAACTGGACCCCGCTCAAGCGAGCCAACCTTAATGAGGTACTGGACATTTCTCGCTCGAGCGAGTGGCTAGTTGAAGGGAACCTCACTCGAGTGAATGCATGTGGAAATGGTCACTCGAACAATTTTACTCGTGTGAGTGGCCAAGTATGGGAAAGTCTCGCTCAAGCGAGCGAGCGTGGAAACGTTGCTGGACAATTTTAACGTGCGCGTAGGGCTCACGCAAGCGAGCTATGTTAATCTGGCTCAAGCGAGTGAGGGTTTTGCTCAAGCGAGATGCTCTGAATGGAGTTGTGCTCTATTTTATTGATTTTGATGGTATTGGTCCCCTTTCCTTTATATTATAAGATGGTTGAGGGAATGTATAGGGATATATAATTAGGAGATAATATGGTGGTGTTGAATAATGATTAAAACATTGGGATAACTCGTTTATACCCATAATATATAATGAGAAACATAAATATTGACCACCAACATGGAATACAAAAGAATGACAAATAGTATTTGATGGTGGGGTTATGAGACACACCCTAGAGTGATCATGAGATTAAGGAGAGAATGATTAAATGATGTAGTACTGGCTATAAACTGATGAATCAGAGATGATATCGGTATCGCGTGACAATAAATGATGTTGTGACCATTACTTGAATAAAAGGAAGAATGTTATTATTGATGAAATTTCGAATTACCACTGTATCATATACAAGTGTGATCTTGTACGTATGGTCTAAGATTGTGATGATGGATTGTTGTATTGCCATACTAGATATAAGACAACGGTGATGAATAATGCGATGAAAACCACTAAATGAATGTGTGACAGTGTTGATGAATATTATGAGATATTGTAACACCATTATGGTTAATCGCAAGTATCGACTTGCATATATGATATGATATACATGTGAAATATATTGAGATGAAAACATACATTTATTTATGGAACAAATGATATGCCTTGAATGTTACGATGATTGTCATTATTTTTACTTCCATGCGTGGATTGTTATGCAATGAGATTGTAGCCATTGAGATGCTAAGTATGGGAATAAAATGCCTTAAGGGGCTTATACATAATTGTATGTTATTGATTGAAAATGAAAAATTGAACTATATCCCTATGTGAGAGGGTGAGATATCCTTGCGAGGTTGTTTGGCATATGCATTATTGCATTTTGCATTCATGGCATGGCATTACATTGAAATGTGGTTGTGATCATAATGATGAAAGATCCTGCGGGATTCTATGAAGGGAGTACCCCTTGCGAGGCGGGAAACCAACTTGATGATGATATGATATTGAGCCGATGGTTGCGATCACCTGGTTATTGAAATGAAAAAAGGGCTTGTGAGTTCCTATGATGCCCATGGTTGCGATCACGAGGCGGGAGTACCCTTTGCAAGGCGGGAAACCATTATGAATTGTTGAACGTGGTTGTGATCACGAGAAGGCAACTTGCGAGGCTGCTAGAGGGAGTACCCCGTGCGAGGTGGGAAACCCATGTGAATGAATGATATGGTGGTTGCGATCACCTGATGAAATGAAATGGATCCATTGCATATGCATTAAACAGTTGATATATGCATTAGCCATAGGTGCATGGCATTTGAGATGGGATACCACGAGAGATGAAAAACCCCTTACGAGGAGGAACTGAATAAAGATTTAATACATTGATAATGATGATTGTGAATGCCCGTGATGATACGTGGCAATGTGATGGTGTATGTGCTTGTGCTGACTTATATTATGAATTACGATTCATGCGGCTTGTATGCCTATTATAACAATGTGGTGTTGATTAAATGATGATTTAATAATTTTATAGCAAAACACACATGACGAATGAATGCATGTACACTTAATCACAATATATTATATTCGTCATTTAAATGTATAACTCACTCTCCCATGTGGTCTCCTTTTTAGCCTTGTGATGCAGGTTGCCATAGGATGAATCCGGATTTTAAACTGAAATTTCAGGAAGGTAAATAGTGGTAGTGGAAATGCCTTGGCCGGCATCATTTGTGAATTTTATTGTAATGACTAAAATGTATATGATGATATTGATGACTTAGTGATTTTGGTCATGTATAAGATAATCGTGAATGCAAGAATGGTGATCATATGTATTAGTACATAAGTGACGATTTAATGAGTACTTGAGGAATTGAACTTTAACAATATACATTGATGATGGTGGTGTTTGGATTAATGCCAATAGGTGAATAAGCATGCTAATTATGAGAATGGGCAGTGGTGATAGTTGGGGTATGACCCTGGATGTATATGTATATATATTTATATCTTAGGCAATGCATGTGTATGTTGTAAGTGGATAATTGGGTTATGATCTAATAGGTCGATGTTAGGTATTTTCCTGCTTGCCGAGCCTTTTCTCATATCGCCATATATAGGACTAGGCGTTTCCCAATATACGTATTCTTCTTCCGCTATAAACTCTATTATTTTGTTATATCGTTATAGGCGAATTAGTTATCGATCTAGTCATAGGTTGATAAATCTCACTCTTCAATTTTCTATGGTTCGAGTCTTGATGTAGTCGAGATGGTGTTTAGAAACTATTTCAAACGCGAAAAATTTACTCACATTTTTATTAATTATTATCTTGATTACATCGGGATCTGAGTCTGGAAAACCGGGGTGTTACAATCTCTAGTAAATCCATTCACCCCCAAACAAAGAAAATCTAATATTGCTCTCCAATGGCTGATCAATAGCCACTATAATGCAAAAGAGGAGACAATAGAATGGGATACTAGATAAAATAATCATATGTTAAACAATAATCACAATCATTTGAAACATGCCAACTAGTATATACCAGGGTTTTAACTTTTAACACCTACTAATCCTAATTACAATGTTTTTCAATCTGTTCCAAATTTGAATTTTTATAATGACTCAGCACAATCTTAGAAATTTATTGCGTAAAATCATGCTCTAGGTTTTAAAGGCTAGAACTTAGTACCCTAATTTAAGAAATGACAAGTTACACAAACATTACTGAAAATCGTCTATAGATGCTTGAGCATTTAGAACAGTTGTTGATGTGCCTAAAGCTTTCTCTAGACTCCAAGATACGGTAGAGAGAATAAAATAAAATAAAATGTTCATTCATTTAACTAACTGACTAAAAGTTTAATCCTACCCTTTTAGCTTTACGATTTCACTAGAAGGATTTTTAAACCTCTTGTACTTTTTTCCCCGTCCACTCTAACAAAAATTTTCTATTCAAAAGCAATATGAGAAATAAGAATACTAAACACAACACTTACTTCTAATGGAAACATGTTAAACTAGTGATGCAAGTCAAAAGATTCAGCATCAAAATAAACTATCACAATCTAAGTATGTTTCTTAGTTGGCCTTTTACCATATATGAAGTGGCCCCAACTCAAGAAAGAAAATTTATTTTGAAGATCAAACGAAAACATGCTAAATTTTTTAACAATAATTTAGTGATCTTAAAAATCTTCTTACTCACAAAGAGCTATCTTACTTGAAGGTAATTACTACCAAATTTAAGACTTGGAAAATATAAGTACTCGAGTATTTTCTAATTTTTATAGGTAAAGAGATTGATCGAACATATGTTATTGAGAAGAGAAGTATAATACAAAGGGGAGGGTTGGAAAAATATTTGTTTGCCTAATTAGAATCGATAATAAATTAACATACATGATATTAGTGCCTAAAGAATGTTTGCCTAGTCATCAGTGAGCTAACGTCAAAAGGGTGGAATTCACACTTTAAAATGTTAGAGCAAGCCCTTAACAGGGCTCTTATAAAAAGTGAATCACTATTTTTTTGTTTTAAAAATCCATTGATCTAATGGAAATTATAAAAGAAATATTGTTTGCTTCGGTCAATGATTATATTGCATATGATCCATTGTAAACCTTATGCCTTCAACACCTCTGGCTAACTATTCTAAAATGTTATCACAAGAACAAGATGAAATCCATTACTACGAACAAATAGTCATCTTGCATATTTGCAATGTCAATAAAAAAAGTAAACAAATAAATAGGTAACATGTCAAGTTCTTACCCTCCCAAATTCCTTGCCTTCAAGATCAATCTACAGATGACCTCATGAAATAATCCTCAAATGCATCTACCAAACTTACTTAACAAATACACCTATCACCTGCTGCAGCTACTGCTAAAAAATAACAAGGGACAATTGAGGAAGTTCCTAAGAAATGATGTTGTACACCATCAACAAAATCTGCTACTACAGTGGCATATTCATATAAAAAATACATCATTTATCTTGGAATATGTAATAGCACGCATCAATCAATAAACCAATCTAATGCATGATGATGAAGTGAATGTTAAAGCTTTAGACATTCAGAATGAACAAAAAATAACAAGGGTCGGTAGAAGTAAATCCAATTAAATAACATTTAGCTTTTGTCCAAACAAAACCCTAAAAATGAATACGAGAGAGAAAATACCTGTCCCAAGAACAATGATTATTGTTTTCTAAATTTTGAATCAAAACAAGTTTAAATACGGAACACACAAAAAGTTTGCAATTTTTCAGTAAAAACGTTAAAAAGGTAGAAGACAACCTTCGATTGGAATCGCAAAGTAACAACACCATAATAGAACCAATAGGACAAAACATAATGAAACTAATAAGTAACCTTTGTTTCATAGTGTTTATGTTAATTTCAAATGCCAAACATTCTAACATGAAACTTTAGTGGATGTCATAGTTTGTACGCCAAATTAATCAGGAGCATTTCAGAAAAATTATACTAGTACTAGTGGAATTTAAAGTGCATATATTTCCAAGTTCATTGTAACTCCCTCCAAAAAATCCTCAAGTTCACTATGTTCCCAACCATCTCTAATTCATAGTTTACTGAATTTCCTACTCTTCTTTTGTTGTGGAAGTTAAGAACCCTGTTCCATGTCCTAATCATAAATATTAGAAAGATGAGAATGAAAACACTTAAATATATGAGTATATGCCACACATTCAACATCATGCTAGCACCTATGAACATGTGTGATAAGACATGAACAAAGGACAAGGGACTCATCAGAGATGCTAAAAAAGTAACGGTTACCGATCGTCGAAAGTAATGTCAGAGACTAAGATAGGGGAGAGAACAAGCAAGGTAAAGAGAATAAAAGACAATGAGTTAGGGGGAGATAGTGAGGGCTACTGGTAGACTACAAAACGTAAAATCAAAGAAGAGAACAAGAAAAGAAAGTGGGCTTACCAGATATGCTTAAGGTCACGTCGGACAAGAAAGAAGAAAGGAAACTTGGCAATTATCGGAGGTCGTGTCAGAGCCTGAGGTCGCATTAGAGCTTGAGTTCACGTCGAAGACTACTTACGATTTTGTGCAAGTAAGTTAGGGGAGGCAGGTAGAGAGGTTAGGGTTTACAGAATTTAGAAAATGGTGGGAGGGTAAGGTGAGGGTTAACTAAGTTATTAGATCTGGCGACAGAATGAAGTCATCGCTATATTGTCATGAGATCTACCAAGAGATAAAGCGACAGAAGAACAAACACGGTCGCTGATCTGAAAACCACGTAGCAATGAAATAGAACCTCGTCACTACAGTGAGCCCAAATAGTGACGGTCTAACTAGTAGGTCACTAAATTGTTAACTATTAGCGATTAAGGCACCGCCATCGCTATAGGGTAGCATAGAGAACAAAAAATAGGGTAAACAAAATGTAGCAATGGAAACTATGCACCGTCACTACAGTTGCTCGACTAGCGACCACGTATCCTATTGCTAAGTTTGTGCACCAACAGAAAATTCTGGAGGGAAAGGAAATAAAGAAGGGAGGTGAACATAGCGACTGGATTAGCGACGACGTGTCTTTTAGCGACGGATTTTGCCATGAAATATTGCCAATTTTAGCGACGGGTTTTAGTTGGTCGCTATCTTTGTAGCGCACTACCTTTTTGATGGTCCCTTTTATCTTTTGGTCGCTAAATAGCGACGACTGGCTTCAGTCGCTAAATTTTAGTAGCTAACATGGATTTTTTTAGTAGTGGGTCTCGATTTCAAAGGTTGGGAGTTAAATTAGTTTGTGAATTTATTGCATTTAAATACTTTGAGAGTTAGTGATTGCAACATCGAAGTGAAGGTCACGAAAGCGTGTAATTGAGGTAAAGGGGGTGCACTAGGTGTATGAATTAACGAAAATGACATTAATGTTAATTTCGAAGCCTGGGAAAGGGGTAGGATAGACTAAAATTATTAAATCTTATGTAAATGCCTAACTATAGTTATACATGATGTTAACTTATATGATTGGATGTTCATGAGGAATAATAACTTGGTTGATAATGTAGACATATTTGATAATGTGATAAATTGAGTTTCAAACCATGTGAATGATAATTTAAAATCTTCAATGCATGATGACAGAGAGAATTGATTTTTGTGATGGTTGATGATTCCTATATGTTGTATTACGATGATTATGATGTTAAAATGGGGTGATGATAAATTGTTAATCATCGAGAAATTGAGAAGTGTTTAGAAATGAGATTAAAGAAATTGAGGTGCCTGAGTGGCCAGTTGAGATCCTAGTTGATGACCATAGTGTCATGATGAGTTTATCTGTGTTGATGTTTTGATAAAGATTTCTTATGTGTATTTTATGTGGTGTGGACGATCGATTGGTATAGTTACTTCTCATTTTGGCTCCTGTGATCGAGCGTGACGCAGTTAAGCTACCTAGTTGTCAAGTAGGACCCAATGGTGAAGTAAGGAGCCAGGTTAGGCTTGGTGGACTAGGTAGGATTTGCAGGTGGTCGGGTAGGACCCCCAGCTGATGACCGATCTGATTTAGTATCCAGATACCAGAGAGACATTATTATTATCATTAATTGATAGTCAGTCATGAAATTAATTGAATTGATGATATAAGTTAATGAATTACTTATGATCACATGATGTGGTTTGATTAATTATACTATTGATGAGATGGAAGATTATTATGAAATTTGAAGCTGAGATGAAAGCTGGATTAGCTGACTTTTGATTAAATGCACCTTTGGCTATCTTATGCTTTTCCCTATAGCCTTTGATTATTTGCATTGATTTGTATTGTCAGTGACTTACCTTTACTGTTGTTGATAGTGACTAAAGATAGGGATATAGCTGATGTTACGGAGACTAGTGCCAGATGTAACATCCCAAAATTTATAAAAATGATTAATTGAGGAGAATAAATAATAAATAATTATATATGAGTTGATTTATGTCCCAAAAATTTAGAAATAATTGAATTAGGATTTATTATTGATATTTATAATTTATTAAGGTTTTAAGAGTTAAAATTTTATCCGATTAGAATATGAGTGTCGGACCAAGTATCTCCGATTGAGATGCCATTAGTCAGGGCTGTTAAGAATATTATAGGGAGTCCGAATATAAAATCGAAATAATTTTTAGATTTAGTATTGAGCCCAAACTGAGATCCTGTAGGTTATAAAGCGATAGAGTTCAATGAGGGAAATGAAATTAATCACAAAAACCCACATTCTTTCCCTTATATCTCACGTTGCCTTCTTCTTCTAAAAACAAAACCATTCTCTTCTTCTTTTATCTTCCTCATTCACTCTCTTCTTCTTCCTTTCAAAGACAAAAAAAATGGATGCATCCTTCTCCTTCCATTTTTATTTTCCATCTCCAAGCTTGAGGAAGATAATGTTGGATGGAAGCTTCTCCTCTCCCTCTTGGATCTTCTTCACCCATCCTCCCTCTCTTGGAAGCTCGCTCATTTCTTGGCTTGAGGTAAGTTCCTCACCGCTTTTGTTGAGCTTATGCCATTAGAGGTGGTTTTATTTGTTGGAAGAGTGTAAATATGCATGGTTTATGGATTAGGGAGCCATTTTTATGCAAAACCCAAAGGTGGGATATGATTCATGTGTGTTTTTGGATGGGTGTGAAGGGGTATACGAAAATTTCAATGTTGGAAGTGAAAGATGATGATTATTAATAATGAATATTAGATTTTAATGAAACCCTAACTCTAGGAATTAGGGGAAATAAATAATGATGTTGTGAGAAATAATTTTAAGTGTAAACCCATGATATTTTACATATGATGTTGTTTATGATGATGGTAAATGGTTATTAATAATGGTTGTTGGGTGATTTTAGAGGAAAATCCTAAGCATGGAAATTGGGGCTTTTGACTTAATTGATAACTAAAGATGATCTATGCTCTTGGAATGAGTTTTGAATGAGTAATATTGATGATTGATGTTGTGGGATTGCGAGATCAAGGAAATAGAGTAATGGCTCTAAGATTGGTAAGTGTGTTAAGAGTTATGATATTGTTGTGAGGGGCTTGAATAATGATGAATGATAGTGGAAATGGTAGATGACCATTAATAGTAGAATCAATGAGATGTACATATTCATTGATAAATTGATAGGCCATGATTTATGCCATATGAATTGGTTGATTGATAATGGTTTGAAAAGAGCTAAGAGGCCTATGATGGATTTGAATGAAATAATGGAAAATGGATGGTTTAAGTAATGATAAATGCATTATGAATGATGAAAGAGATGTTGTTGTTGGGTATGATTGGCCCTTTAAGATTTAGAGAATCATAGTTTTGGGAAAGGAATCCTCAAAGCCTAACAAAAGTATGTGAATAGGTGTTTTAACAAGTCTAAGACTTGATATTGGACTTTAAGAGGTGTTGTCAATGGTTTAGATTTATGATGTGATGGCTCAAAAATTGAATACATGTAAATTTATGTGTGTTGATAGGAGATTATATTTTGGACAATGTGGCGAAACTTTCGGAGCATGCGAATCGTTACGGTTCTTCCCTCGAGGCAGGAGATGAGTTTACATTCAAATTGCATGAGTAGAATGATAGTGATTGTTGTATGTGATTAGTACTCATGCCTGCCTTACCATGTAGATATTGAAATAATGTGAATGGCAATTCATTGATTATGGAGAGTGGTGTATGTGAATATATGTTGAATGTTATGAAAATATAAATGTGTTAATGATAAGTTTAACTTTGATATGATTAATGATTTGGAATGAAAATTATTGAGTATGAATGTTTGAGACAAGTTTTAAATGCTTAATAAGAGGCAGATGATAAGTTGAAATTCATCAATTTGGCTTTGTATGGGTTTTGGTATGTAAGGTTGATGAATTTTCACGTTTTCTGCACTTGAACTGGAAATCTCGCTCAAGCGAGATGGATTCTCACTCAAGCGAGAATCCCCTGCATCAGTGTTATGGCCTCTGGCCGAATCTTGCTCAAGCGAGTGAGTGTCTCGCTCAAGCGAGACGTGTGTGGAATGGGTTGATGAGATACTGGTCGAATCTCACTCAAGCGGGCATCACCGCGCTTGAGCGAGTGAAAGGAAAAAGGATTCTGGGCGGATCTCGCTCAAGCGAGTATCGAGGCATGCTGGGTCTCGCTCAAGCGAGCGAGGAAGGGAATGGCCATGGGGGTTATCTCGCTCAAGTGAAGCAGAGCTCGCTCAAGCGAGATTGGCACCTGATGCTCCCCTTTTCTTAACTCAAGCGTGCATGCTGGCGAATGCCAGGGAATTTGATTCTATGAGAATCTCACTCAAGCGAGTGGATGCCTCGCTTGAGCGAGCAAGTGTGAAGACAAATACTAGCGTGATTATGCCCGAGTAAGCCGAGGCGCTCAAGCGAGAATGAATTGTCTCGCTCAAGCGAGTAAGGGTCTCGCTTGAGCGAGTGACCCTGAGTGAAATTTTGTTGTCTTTTCCTTAGTTTGCTAGTGATGAGCCCCATTCCATTTATGGAAAATTAATGAAACATATATATGTGGGGCATGTAATGGTTATGAAATAATGAGAGAATGCATTGAAAGGATTTAATGATAGTATGCCTTAGTGGTGATGGCTAATGGCTTATGGCCTTAACTAATACGCATGTGCCTATGATAGGTTATGAAGACACAAATGCCTCACTACCAAAGATGAAATAAAATGACTGACGAATGAATTTTAAATGGTGTGGAATATAAAATACACACATTGAACGATGGAACAAATATAGAGTGACAATGAATTGACATTGTAAATGTTATGAATTGATGAAGCAAATAGGAAACCTTGTCTAAGGCATGCCATGTGGTGTTATTTTTATTCGGCAGATGATATGCCTTGAATGTTATGATAAACTGTGGAACACCACAATATGAATTAACATTTGACGATGATAAATGAATTAGTTGTGAAAGATGAGTATACCTAGAATATTAACAAAGAATTGATGCTTATCCTTAACGTATGTAATTGATGCAAGTTAAGCGTGCAGTGATAAGTCAATATTATGATTGCTAAGAGATTATTAATGATGAATGAGGACATAATTATGGTGGGCATAAGTATAATTGCCATACATATGGAATGATGAATAAGCCTTGAATGATTCTAGGTGTGGATTAATGTTATGATGTTTCGCTATGCTTTCTGATTTCAATGCGTGGATTGTTATGAAATGATATTGTAGCCATTGAGATGCCAAGTAAGTGAATAAAAATGCCTTGAGGAGCTTTGTAAATGATTGTATGTTATTGATTGAAAATGTCAAATTAAAATATATCCCTATGTGAGAGGGTAAGATATCCTTGCGAGGTTGATTGGCATTATTGCATTTTGCATTCATGGCATGACATAACATTGAATGTGTGGTTGCGATCATAATGATAAAAGATCCTGCGGGATTCTATGAAGAGAGTACCCCTTGCGAGGCAGGAAACTAACGTGATGATGATATGATATTGAGCTGATGGTTACGATCACCTGGTTGTTGAGATGAAAAGCCCTGTGGGGACCATTGTGGATGAATACCCGTGGTTACAATCACGAGGAGGGAGTACCCCTTGCGAGGCGGGAAACCATAATGAAATGATTGAAATATGGTTGCGATCATAATGAGACATCCTACGGGATTGTATGATGTTAAGCCAGTGGTTGCGATCACTTGGTACTTGAAATGAAAAGGGCTTGCGATTTCCTATGATATCCCGTGGTTGCGATCACGAGGAGGGAGTACCCCTTGCAAGGCGGGAAACCAATATGATGATGATCATAAGTGGTTACGATCACTTGAGATACCATGTGCGCTGTGAACACCTATTTCAGTCCGGTCGATTCACAAGTAAAAAAATAGTAAAAAAGGAAAAAGAAGAAAGAAAAAAAAAGAAAAGTACAAGTAAATACAAGTAAAAAAGAAAAAAAGAAAAAAAGAAAAAAAAACTGACTCGGAAATGATCATTTCCGAGTGAAGGGACTCGGAAATGATCATTTCCGAGTGAGACATGGTCCCTGGCCTGTTTTCGCTCAAGCGGGTGATGGTTTGCTCAAGCGAGACATGTCACGCCCGAGCGAGATTGATACCTGATGCATATTCCTTTCCTTTGAATGATGAAATCCGAGTGGAATTACTCAGAATGGAGCAAATCCGAGTGGAAGCTGTCCCACTGCAATCATTCCGAGCCAAATTCCAAGTTCTGACTGAAAAGCAGGAAGATCCGAGTGAAAAATAGTCAAATTTCAACTTCTGAGTGGAAAGAAGACAGTTTCCGAGTGACAAACGTCCAATTTCTGAGTTCTGTCTGGAAAGCAGGCAGATTCTGAGTGAAAAGTATTCAAATTTCAATTTCTGAGTGGAAAATAATCAGGCATTTCTGAGTGGTTGTCCAAGTTCTAAATTCTGAGTGAGGAATAAGACCATTTCCGAGTGCAAATGTCCAATTTCCATTCTGATTAGAAGATGAAACCGACTCCCAAAGTCAGTTCCGGGTAAATCCTCCAAGAAGTGAGGTTCTGTCATTTTTAAAGAAAATCCGAGTGATGCGCTCCTGAGTGAAACTTACTTCACGACTGTCAATGTGAAGTCAAAGAAAGAATGGTTCTGACCTCTCGGTAACCGAGTAAAAATAAGGACAACTCCCAGATATCCGAGTGGATTGATGCACATATGGAACGATTCTGAGAGAAGACTGATGCCCTCACAAAAACTGAGTGGATGCTTGTAGAGTAAAGAGCCTCCAATTGGTGATTAATGATTGGTGATTGAAACCGAGTAAAATAAAGCAGACTCAGAATGATAGCCATTTCTGATTAGAAAGGAAGGAATGGTTGACGAGTGAAAGAAATTCTGAGTGAGAAGTCAGTGGGAGCTGAGTACCAAATTCCGAGTGAAAAGCCAATCAAAGAAAGAGTCTACTGAATGACTCAAAATCCACTCAGAACTGAGGGAAGAAGGGGTTTACCGAGTGAAGTATTTCCAGTCTGCACCGAGTCGTTCCCTTCCATTTTCAGTCAGCTCCGAGCCATTCTTTTACTATCACCCTCCATTCCACCATTCCCGAGTCACTCTTTAAACCAAATCCGAGCTCATTTTCACCCAAATCTGACTCACCATTCTCACCCAGATTTCGAGTCATCCTTTACTCGTTTTCGAGTCAATTTTTACCAAACTTCGAGTCATCATTCTCACCTAATTTTGAGTCGTTTTTAATCAGTTCTGAGTCAATCTTCGATCGGTTTTTGAGTGACACTTTTCAGTCAGTTCTTGGTCAGTCTTCAATCATTTCTGACTCACTTTTACCAATTCCGTGTCATCCCTCATCACCCGTTCCCGAGTCATTTTCACCAATTCCCGAGTGACTTCTCATTCAACTCCGAGTCATCTCCACCCAATTCTGAGTCATTATTCAACCATTTCAGTCGGTTCCAAGTCACTTGTTACTCGGTTCCGATTGAATGTTTCACAGCAGCCTCACACCGAGTAAAACCTCTACTCGGCCTTCCATAGGAGGACTCCTCCCAGAAGAATTCTCACTCGAGAAGGAGTATTTTCACTCGGCTTTCTATGGGAAATGCTTTATTCCACTCAGAATTAACTCCCAATGTGGATGAATACTGACTGAGAGGCTGATCCGAGTCATTTTCGCTCAGAATTCTACCATTTTCACTCAGAATTCTACCATTCTCACTCGGATTTCCATCATTTTCTCTTGGATTTTCACCATGCTGACTTGGATTTCCACTATCCAAGTGGATCCTTGAATTACGGGAGGTGGTTGGCAACTAGACAAGGAGGAAAATGATAAAGAATTGCCACCAGCTTCCATTCTCCTTAATTGTCAAAGATCCAGGCTGTTCCCAACACACCATCCAAGTTGTTTGACAATTTCAAGGGGCGGCTGGCAACAAGACAATGTGGAAATATTAAAAAATCCTCACCAATTGGCAGCCAGGCTCTCACGGGTCTGTTCAGGCAATCATCATGCTCCTCAAATGTTCTATAAATACTGCAAACGAAGGAAGAAAAAGGGATCCTGGAAGCATTCATTGGAGAGAATTTGAAACAAATTTTTTCCTCACTTTTCAACCATCCTTCTCCTTTCCCATACAGCCCCTTCATCAAAAACATCGTCCCTCTTAATACCGTCCCCACTCACCTCACCCAACACCGTCCTCACAGCCCCTCAACACCGCCTCACAGTCCTCACCCTCCAAACACCGTCCTCTCTCACTCCCCACACTGTCCTGCTCCACACCGCCCCAAACCTTCCTCACGTCCTCTCTCCTCACTCCGCCTTCCTCACAGCCCCTCTACACCGTCCCTCTCTCCCTTGCCTCACTCTGTCCTCCACCCTTACCCTTCACCACTGTTTCCTCCCTCTCTGCACCTCACAGCCCCCTTTCACTATCCCATTTCCCCCTCACTCCACGCTCACTTTTCCCTTCCTTTTCTCCTTCAAAATCAAACCACACACACACCTCCGTCCTTCCCCTCAAACACCCATCCGACCTCACCAACAAACTTCTTCAGCCGTCCTTCTCTTTTGCACACCATCCAGCTCATTTCTCACCACATCGGTCTCACTCTCATTTTTAATACTCGTATTTATTTCATTTTCTGTTAAATTAATTACTGTTTGATGACTATGTTATTAATTAATTATTGTCGTTATTATTATTATTGTAATCTTTATTATATTTCGTAAAAAATGGTGGAGCGAGATTAATTTGGACGAGACGTCCTGTTAATCTCATGTAAATATTCTGTGTTTAATTTATTTTTGTTTATTTTTGTATATTTTGTCACCTCGTATATTCTCTTTTCATGAAAAAGTTAAAATAATTAATGGGTTAATTATAATGCGCGCTATCAAATTGAGGTAACCGTTTTTATAACGGACAGTTGTGAGGTGCTAATACCTTCCTCACCTGTAATCAGACTCCCGAACATGGAATTTCATTTTTATAACCAGTGCTTTAACAAAGGTTTTCCCGGTATTTTATCCTAAAAATTATTGGTGGCGACTCCCTGTTTATTTTTAAAATCGTTTTGAGGGTCGGCCGCGCCGCCGCGATCCCGGTCGTGACAGATGATGACTCCGCTAGGGATTTAGAGAGTCAAGCCAGTCAATTTGATAGCGCATATTTTAATTAGCATATTAATTATTTAACTTCTTCCTTTATTTTATTTTTTGTCAATGTTTGTATATAGTTTTTGTTTTGTTTGAATTTTATCATTTATATGTCTGTGTGATTATTGAACCCTAGGATAGACAACTTTGTATATTTGTTCTGTGTTTGTTCTTTGTGCAGAATGGGGTAAGGTAAAAGGTATTGAATGCCCTTCCACACACTACACTCACATTTACTTGCACACACCTATGAGTGGCGCCCTATACCCGGGCCCCAAATGAAGCTTAAGTTAGGAGGGGTTGGTAACGGAATCGTATGGGATGTACTTCCTATCCGGTGTTCGTGAGAACCTCAACCAGAGTTCGACCTCTCATGATATACACACTTAGTGGATTCCCCACTGTTTGCGTCCCTGTCATGAGTAGGATCTTGGCTCTGGTGACCTTCTAGATGTCGAGTATAAGCTACCCGATATGGAGAATCACTTTTAGACAAGCCATAGGTCCTAGAAAAGACTTTCAACAAAACCCAACCTAGGCCACAAAAGGGCAGACTTTATTTTACCTTATGTCATTTTCACTCTCCCTTTTAAATCCAAATGAATGAATTATCTATCCATTGAGGGTACTCTATTTCAAAAACAGTGATTCATTTCCAAAACACCCAGTACACTCCAAGTGGATAGATAATTCTCTTTTGATCATGTACCTCCAAGTCCTGAGTTGTAGATTTTCATGCTCGTCAAAACAAGAAAATCAAAAGGAACAATTTTGGATCCCTTTAACTGGGGCATCAATAACGATTAAGAAAATCTATGGCTTCTGCAACTTAGACTCGCATGAGTTTTGGAAATCAATGTTTCCCAAAAAAAAAACAAAAACAAAAACAAAAACATTTTTTACATCACATCTTTGGGAAAACATGAATTTCAAAACATAATAATAACTGATTCCTTTTCTTTGTTTCAATATTCGCAGGAAACGATTCAGAAATTGGCAGTACCTCTGGGCAAGTATGGAAATTAACATGAAACATGACAATTATGGTATATATGTGACAGAGTTGAAGAAAATATTACATCTCAAAGCTAAGAAAGTTGATACAGTTAGTCTGCAAGCACTGGGGAAAAGATTAAGTATGACTCAAAAGATGGCCCTTACCAGGAAATATGGGAAGGTCTTAAGACTATTAGAGGTGGAAGTCCAAACCGAAGCAATTACAGCCTTGGCACAATTTTATGACCCACCCCTCCGCTGTTTCATATTTAGAGATTTTCAATTAGCTCCGTCAATAGAAGAATTTGAACAGATATTGGGGATACAAGTGGAAGGGCAAATTCCCTATCGCCATCTTGACCATCACGCAACAACCGCTTCAATCGCCCGTGTTTTGAAAATCTCTCCCGAGGCATTGAGGAATGTGCAAATGAACAGAAATCAAGTTCCCGGGTTCACCCGAGAATTTCTTGAAAAGCACATGCAGATCCTGGCCGATAAAGAGGAATGGAAGGCTTTCATGGATACTTTAGCCCTCACTATTTACGGGGTTGTCTTGTTCCCTAATTTGGACAACTATGTGGATTATGACGCTATTGCTGTTTTCCTGGCTCGTAGGCACCGGCTCGAGAATCCAATCACAGCCATTTTGGCTAATGTGTATTGCACCATGGATTTCTGCCACACAAGGGGGAAAGAGGATCATTTGCTGTTTACCCGTTTTATATGTATGGCTCACATCTCATGTCTTCCATCAAATATGTAAAGCCGAGTATCTGGTTTCTGATTTGAAATTGTGTCAATTGGCCGTGAAGAGTGGGCATGAATGGGCTAATCACCTCGTAAGCCTTACAGCTGAAAAAGTCAGGTGGTATCCTCAATGGTTAATGGTTGAGTCAATCATCTATAGTTGCGGAGGTTACCCGAATGTTCCTCTCATGGGCACGAAGGGATGCATCAATTACAACCCTGTTATTGCAAAGCGTCAGTTGGCTTATCCTCTACTCGGGCCACTGAACGAAAAACTACTCACTCCTTTCGTTTTGTACTATGCAAAAGGGAATTACACATCCGTTGTTCGGGATATAGCCAATGCGTGGAAGAAGATCCATAGAATGGGAAAAGAACTAGGGGCATGAACCCATGCTGTAGGAGCCGAATATTTTGAATGGGTCCTAAACAGGGCCTCCATTGTAAAACTGCCCTTCAAAAGCCCTTCATATCAATTCACGAATAATTTCTCTCCGCCAGTCATCATGGAAGACAAGGTCACCATAGCTCTGAAAGCGCAAATAGAAGAGTTGACAACAAAGAATCAAAAGCTAGAAGAAGACCTTTTGAAATGTCAACAAGAGTGCTCCCTTCAGAGGAAGGAGAATTTCAAAGGGAAACATGCTATGGATGAAATACGAAAGAAGAGGAAGATTGACGAAGACTACAGGGTGAAACAGGACCATTGCCTTCGTGCGGCTAATTCCCAGCTTAAAACAAAAGGCCAACAGAATGACACCATATTAGCCGAAAAACAAGTCCTGAAAAACATGCTGACACTATCTAAAGAAAAAGAAAAAGAGACCTTGGTGAAAAAGGAAATGCTGCAGACTCAGGTCTACAAATTGGAGCAACAGCTTGATGAAACAATGAGGGCTTATGAACAAGAAATACATGATGAACAAAAAAAAGCCTGTGATGCTGAGCAACACTGCCAAAATGCCACACGAGCTCTTGGGACTGAGTTAGCTCAACGGGATGAGGTTGTTCATTTATGGATGGACCGTTTCGCCAAGTTGGCATACATAGCTAATGGAATCTTGGAGGATTTTCCCTCAATGTTGAAACAGGCCGAAGGCATGGTCAATCCTTTATCCACCCCAAAAGAGATATCATCATTTCTGAATTATTGCCAGGAAAGACTTTGTAAAATGAGGGACATGATCGCTCGGGCCAGGGATGATTAAAATGTTGTAATCAAATCTTTCGAGCAATATTGTACCTTTACAGAAGAATGGAATGATGAATAAATCTGCTTTCACAATTGTTTCATGTTAATTTCCACTTTACTGCTTTACCTAGTACTTTTGAACGGGACGTTCTGAGGAATGGTCGGAGAATACGGGCTAAATTCAGAATCGCATCCTGCGTAACATCATTTGTTTCTCTTTTCCTTTATCTGTTTACTTTTATTTTCCTAACAAAATATTGTGGTTTCCAGACATAACGGGTAGACATCCTTACGCGACTAGGCTTAATACAAGACTCATGGCTGAAATAGAACAAGAAAATGAGAGCTTGAGAGCCGAAGTCAATCAGTTGAAAGAACAGATGGCTGAGATGGCCAAGCTTCTTGAAAGGAGAGTCACAGAAGGGGATTCTTCAGCAGGTGCTGAAAATACCAGACAACGACCATCCGCTCCCCAACACACTCAGGGTCCTACTGGAGAGCCAAGTTCAAACCCTGTTCCGCCTCCTCTAACTATTCACGTTAGGAAATCAAACCCTGCTAACACCCAGCAAACCATCTATATAGATGAGGAAGGTAATGCCATACCCTTTCCCCCATATGGATTGCCACCTGGCTATTTCCCGCCACTTCAAGAAGAGCCTGATTATCAGGAAGCAATCCTTCACACGGCTCAACAAAACGTCCCACCCGTCCCGGATCCCCAAACGATTCCAATCCATACACAAGCCACGTAACCATAAGCTGCTCAAGCAATAGCTAGACCCTACATCTCAATGCCTAATGCAAACCCGGCACATGTCGACCAACCAGTTAGGGATACTAGTCATCATGTCGCTGCAGAACCAAATGCTGCTGCTGCTACCTAGGAGGGAAGATTAGAGGTTTTGGAAAGGCGATTCAGAGAAATGGAAAGAACGAACAGGTTTGGAATGGGTAGTGCTGCACAACTCTGTCTGATTCCTGATGTTGTCATTCCCCCTAAATTCAAAATGCCAGAATTTGACAAATATCAGGGGCTAACCTGTCCGAAGAACCATTTTACCATGTACTGTCGGAAGATGGCCTCTCACGCTTCCAATGACCCTCTGCTCATTCATTGTTTCCAGGATAGCTTGGTGGGAGCACCTCTGACCTGGTACAATCACCTTGAATGATCTCATATACGCTGTTGGGAAGATCTAGCAGATGCTTTCATGCAACAGTACAAGTATAATCTGGATATGGCGCCAGATAGAGTACAATTGCAAAATATGACTAAAAAGGATAGCGAGACGTTTAAAGAGTATGCCCAACGGTGGCGAGAAGTAGCAGCGCAGGTTGACCCACCTCTATCAGAGAAGGAGGTAATTTCTACATTTATTGATACACTCCAGTCACCCTTCTACGATAAGATGATTGGAAGCATTTCCTCCCATTTCTCCGACATCGTCACTATCGGAGAAAGAATAGAGAATGGCCTGAGGACTGGGAAAATTACTCGTGGCCCACCTGGGGTTGGAACAGCAAGAAAACCTTCGCTTGGAGAAGGTAAAAGAAGAGAGGGAGAGACTAACCTGGTCTCTCACAACCAAAGAAGGAACCAGCTTAGACCACCTACTCCCGTCACCTTTCCGTCAACTTACCACAATGCGCCACACCCATATGTGGCTGCAATTCCAAATCCGAACCCACCACATTTCCGACCACCAGTTATGCGACCACCTACACCACCATAAGCACCGTATCAACAACCACAAATGAACCCACCGAATCCAAACCTGAGGAGACAAAATAATGACAGCACTCAAGTGCAATTTGATCCAATTCCCATGACCTACACCAAGCTTCTCCCCCATCTTATTGAAAACACATTGGTGGCACCTTGCCCTGTAAAACCGCTTCAACCACCTTATCCCAGAGGGTATGACCCAAATGCGCGGTGTGATTACCATGTCGGTGCACCGGGACATTCCACCGAGAATTGCCTGGCACTGAAGTTTAAGGTAAGAGATTTAATCAGAGCTGATTGGATAAGCTTCAAGGAAGAAAGCCCGAACGTGACCACCAATCCCCTACCTAACCATGGGAGATCAGGTGTTAACGCTGTGGAAAAAGATAAGGAATGTATTTCCAAGGTTCAGGACATCCAAACGCCAATGGAAATGATTCATTCCCATATGCTTAAGATGGGTTTGATAGAAGGATCATGGGATAAAGAGTGCAATGATCTCCAGTCCGCCAAGCGAAGGGACTTCCGAAAAGCTCTTCAGGGACTTATGGACAGTCATGTCATAGAATTTTCCCGGCAGCATGAAGGCAGAATAAATACGATACAAGATCAAAGCCGAGTTCGAGCCCCAAAGCCTCTAGTAATATTTTACAACAAAAATGCACCAGTGGCTTCGACTCCTGCTAAGGATATTATCACGGTGAATGCTCCAACCCCGTTCCCTTATAAGGATTCACGAGCTGTGCCGTGGAAGTATGGCACTGAAGTGGTTGTTACTAGTTCTGAGGTAGTTGAACCTACACCATCATCCCCTATCACGAATATTGCTGGAATTGGGGGTGTCACCCGAAGTGGAAGAGTATATGCTCCCCCATAACCAAAACTTGACAAAGCTACAGGGGATGTTAGACCTGGGAAAGGAGAATCCTCAAGTGAGGCAAAGAAGGCTGTAACTGAAGAGGAGCCCCAAGAATTTCGAAGATTCATTCGCCATAGTGACTACCAGGTGTTGGACCAACTGAACCACACCCCGGCAAAAATTTCTCTGTTGTCCTCGCTAATGAGCTCCGAACCACACCGGAACACTCTAATGAAGGTTTTGAGTGAGGCACATGTGAAACATGATTTGCCAGTAGATAAGTTTGAAGGCATAGTAGGACACATTGTGGCCAACAACTACCTAACTTTTACGGATGATGAGACGCCGGTAGAAGGAAGAGGGCATAATAAAGCCCTTCATATCTCCGTAAAATGCCAAGATCATATCATGGCGAAGGTGCTGGTTGACAATGGGTCATCCTTGAATGTAATACCAAAATCTACATTGGCAAAGTTGCCTTTTGACGGGACCCATATGAGACCCAGTTCCATGGTAGTCCGGGCTTTTGACTAAACTCGTCGGGAGGTTATGGGAGAAATTGAACTGCCTATACAAGTTGGGCCATGTACCTTTCAAATCCTTTTTCAAGTCATGGATATTACGCCCGCTTACAGTTGTTTACTGGGACGGCCATGGATCCATTCGGCTGGGGTAGTTCCCTCCACTCTGCAACAGAAATTGAAATTCATCATCAACAACAAGATAGTGATTGTCTCTGGAGAAGAGGACTTGTTGGTCAGCAAACCCGCCAACACCCCATACATTGAAGCGACTGAGGAAGCCCTCGAAACCTCATTTCAAGCTTTAGAGGTGGCCAATGCAACAAGCATTACAAAGACATCCTTCCCTAACGTGCCAATGATGGTTGCAAAGACAATGTTAAAAGAAGGATATAAGCTGGGAAAAGGGTTAGGTCGAAAATTGGAAGGAAAAACCCAACCTATATGCCTTCCAGAAAACAAGGACAGATACGGTCTGGGATACAAGCCTACAGCAGCTGATAGAAAAAAGGTAGGAGAAGAAAGAAGGGAGAGAAGGATGGCTCGCCTTACCGGTCAAGTGTTCGACACTGCTAGAATCCCTATCTGTGACCTGTTTCAAAGCTTCAGGAGCGCCGGGATTATATATCCAGGTCAGGTGACTATGATTGGAGACGGGCCCAGCTGTGATGTGGAATTGGTGCATGCTTGTTCACCCAGTCAAGAACTAGACAACTGGGAAACCATGGAGTTCCCCATAACTATCAATCCTCAGTCAAAGTAATTGTTGTTTTCAAAACTTGTCGATCCCTTTGCTATGCCTAAGGCTTTGGGATTTATTTTGTAATAAAGGCAAAAACTTGCTTGTTTATTAAATTAAATGAATGTAGTCCAATTTCATACCTTATCTTTATTCAATCTTTTTCTTTTAAACCTTCTATTTGTTTGCCGTTCTTTGTTTTCATTCATTATAATATAACACCAAATGCAGATCTGAAAGCGATTCTTCTGAGAGTAATGAGAACTCGGTTCTATTTCATGACTCTGATAATCCAAATGATTACGCCTATGAGGATAGTGAGGAAGACTTTGAACCTTCACCCGAATTGACAAAGTTAATGGAACAGGAAGATAAGGAAATTCAACCTCATCAGGAAAAGATTGAGACCATTAACCTGAGGGATGGAGGGGAGAATAAAGAAGTCAAGATAGGCACCCTCTTGAGTAAACAACGGCAGAGTGAATTGATTAAACTGCTTCGGGAATTTCGAGACATTTTTGCATGGTCGTATCAAGATATGCCGGGTTTGGATAATAACATTGTGGAACATAAGTTGCCTTTAAAGCCGGAATGTCCGCCGATCAAGCAAAAGTTGTGACGAATGAAACCAGAAATGCTTCTTAAGATCAAAGAAGAAGTCAAAAAATAATTCGATGCTGGTTTCTTAGCCGTAGCTAAGTATCCGCAATGGGTAGCCAACATAGTTCCCGTTCCAAAGAAAGATGGGAGGGTAAGAATGTGTGTGGACTACCGAGACTTGAATCGGGCGAGTCCTAAGGATGATTTTCCTTTACCTTAGATTGACGTATTGGTTGATAACACAGCTCAGCATTCCATCTTCTCATTTATGGATGGATTTTTGGGATATAACCAGATCAAGATGGCACCAGAAGATATAGAAAAGACCATGTTCATCACTCTGTGGGGCACCTTTTGTTACAAAGTAATGTCCTTCGGATTAAAGAATACAGGAGCCACTTATCAAAGGGCAATGGTGACTCTCTTCCACGACATGATGCACAAGGAAATAGAAGTCTATGTGGATGACATAATTGCCAAGTCCAGGTCTGAGGAGGAGCATATTGCTGACCTGAGAAAACTTTTCGAAAGGTTGAGGAAATTCAAGCTTAGATTGAATCCCACCAAATGCACTTTTGGCGCAAGATCCGGCAAATTGTTAGGATTCATTGTGAATGAGAGAGGGATAGAAGTTGATCCTGACAAAGTCAAGGCAATTCTGGAAATGCCTCCTCCTTGTACTGAAAAAGAAGTCCGAGGATTCTTGGGAAGATTAAATTACATCGCCCGATTTATTTCCCAAATGACAGCGACCTGTGAGCCGATTTTCAAATTGCTTCGCAAGAACCAGCCTGGGCAGTGGAATGAAGATTGCCAGATTGCATTTGAAAAGATAAAGCAGTATTTACTGGAGCCACCAGTCTTAGTGCCACCTGTTCATGGGAGACCACTAATTCTATACCTGACCGTGCTGAATGAATCCATGGGATGTGTATTAGGTCAACATGATGAGACTAGGAGGAAGGAATGTGCCATCTACTACTTGAGCAAGAGATTTACCAAATGTGAGATGAGGTATTCATCTCTTGAAAGAACATCTTATGCATTGGCCTGGGCTGCCCGTCGCTTACGGCAATACATGCTTAATCATACTACTTGGCTGGTGTCTAAGATAGATCCCATCAAGTATATCTTTGAAAAACCCGCTTTGACTGGAAGGATTGCCCGTTGGCAAGTGTTACTGACGGAATATGACATAACATATGTCACCCAAAAGGCAATTAAAGGGAGTGCGCTGGCAGATTACTTGGCACACCAACCCATTGAAGCTTACCAACCAATGCGACATGATTTCCCAGATGAGGATATCTTGGCTCTTTCCAAAGAAGAAGATGGTCTGGAAACCAGATGGATCATGAGATTCGATGGAGCGTCCAATGCACTAGGACATGGAATTGGGGCTATCCTAATCTCACCTGATAAGGAATTCATCCCTATTTGTGCTCGGCTATGTTTTGACTGCACCAATAATATTGCGGAATATGAAGCATGTTCTCTAGGAATACAAGCAGCTCTAAACGTGGGAATAAAGGTTCTGGAAGTTTATGGAGATTCTGCTTTGGTTATCCATCAACTAAAAGATGAGTGGGAAACTAGAGACAGCAAACTAGTTCCCTATCATGCTCACATCAAGGAGATGATCAAAAGATTCGATGAAGTTACCTTCCATCATGTTCCACGGGAAGACAACCAAATGGCAGATGCTTTAGCCACCTTAGCCGCTATGTTCGAAGTTAGCAATGATTACGAAGTGCCTCTCATTGAGATAAAGAAGCAGTAAGAACCTGCCCACTACCAGGCCATAGAAGAAGAACCGGATGGCAAGCCTTGGTATCATGACATCAAAAGATACCTCCAATGCCAAGAATACCCTGAAGGTATCACGGATAATGACAAACGAACTTTGAGAAGACTAGCCATGGGATACCTATTGAGTGGTAACGTGCTATACAAGAGGAATTATGATTCCATTCTCCTTCGGTGTGTTGATACTGTTGAAGCAAACCAAATCATGAAAGATATCCATGAAGGATCTTTTGGAACTCATACGAATGGGCATGCTATGTCAAGAAAAATCCTGAGAGCTGGGTATTATTGGATGACTATGGAAGCATATTGTTTTGCTTACGTACGGAAGTGTCATAAATGCCAAATTTATGCTGATCACATTCATGCACCGCCTTCATCCTTAAATGTCTTGTCAGCACCATGGCCTTTTTCAATGTGGGGTATGGATGTAATTGGGCCCATTGAGCCAAAAGCCTCAAACGGTCATCGTTTCATTCTAGTGGCCATCGATTATTTCACTAAGTGGGTAAAGGCAGCTTCGTACACCAATGTGACGAAAAATGTTATGGTCAAATTCGTCAAGCGTGAGCTGATATGCCGGTACGGCTTACCAAACCAAATCATCACGGACAATGGTACAAATCTAAACAACAAAATGATGAAGGAGCTTTACGAGAATTTTAAAATCTCCCACCATAACTCCTCTCCATACCATCCGAAAATGAATGGAGCAGTTGAGGCAGCCAACAAAAATATCAAGAAGATAGTGCAAAAGATGGTAGTAACTTACAAAGACTGGCATAAAATGCTCCTTTTCGCGCTGCACGGATACCGAACCTCAGTGCGAACTTCAACCAGGGCAACGCCATTTTCTTTGGTCTATGGAATGGAAGCTGTACTGCCATTTGAAGTGGAAATTCCATCCCTTAGGGTGATCATGGAAGCCAAACTGGAAGAAGCTGAATGGGTCCAGACCAAATATGACCAATTGAATCTGATTGACGGGAAGAGGTTAACCGCCCTTTGCCAGGGACAATTGTATCAAAGACGCATGAAGCGGGCATACGAAAAGAAAGTGCGCCCCCGACAGTTCCAAGAAGGTGATTTGGTCCTCAAGAAGATTTTGTCAATTCAAAAGGACGTCCGAGGGAAATGGACACCTAATTACGAAGGACCTTATGTTATAAAGAAGGCTTTCTCTGGAGGAGCCCTCATACTCACCAACATGGATGGAGATGACCTGCCAATGCCTATAAATGCCGATGCAGTGAAGAAATACTTTGCATAAATAAAAAAAAAAGGGGCTCGCTAGGTTGAAAACCTGAAAAGGCGACCTAGGCAAAAGTTAGAGCAGCAAGATGAGTCGAAAACCTGAAAAGGCGGTTCCACAAACTCGACTCCACAACATAAACCCTTCAAGCCAAAGACAAAGGAGGTCAAAACGGGTATTAGGGTCGTTGTCAAATTACATCCTCAGAAGCAAAATCAGAGGACGAACACAAAGTCGTGATAAAGGATCAAGTTTCTCATTGCTTGCGGAAGATCACTAGAGGATATATGAACCTCCCCTTTTCCACTTGCCTTCCATTTTCTATATCTTATCACATCTTTGTGCTTAATATTATTTTCATCTCTATTGTACACACCTGATGTTTATAAATAAAAGTCTCCCTTCTTCTAACATGTGTTCATAACTAAATTTTATGAATAAACAAGTTTTTGCCTAAAAGAAATTTTGAAATAGGAAACGACAGAGCGTACAGTTATGGGGAACGAAATGCATCCTAGCGCCAAAATTCGCTTGGTATAAGCATAGCTATCTTTGCTAAATACGCTCGCCAAAAGTTGGAGATGTTTCTATTTCATCCATGAGTTATCTCAAAAAGTCAGTCGCCAGGGAAGATTTACCTGTAAGTCTTTTTATACTAACTCACTTTTTTGTCAAAGGGACGCCAAACCCATCATCCAAAAGCGGGTACTCGCTGAAGTTTTCTCTTAGCAAGACCTATAGACTGAAGATCTCTCCCGAGGAGTCCCACGAAAATGGGATCAGTTCCCTCAACCAGGATATTTCTTTGATCAGAGGACTTATCTTTCCCCAGTGAGCTCACCATTACCGAACTAGCACCCATTATACTTCTCTCACTAAAAATGCTCAAACTAGGGCATCTCCCTAGATCACTCTTCCAGTCAAAGGACAGTACCCCGAATTTCCAAAAGGCTCAAACTGGGGCATTTCCCCAGATTTCTTTCAAGAGGCAGTCCCCAACAACCTTCAGTTATGTCAAACTGGGGCATCTCCCCAGAGTTCATTCAAGGGGCAATTCCCCAAATGACTTCTAGTCATATCAAACTGGGGCATTTCCCCAGATTTCATTCTCTTTCCTTAAAAGGGCAGTTTCCCAATATCCCCCGGATCACTCTTCCATTCAAAGGACAATATCCCAAATCACCCAATACTTCCCCAGTGGAACCATGAAGGTTACCAGAAAAATGCTAACCAAATCCTTCCCCAGTGGAGCTACACTTCCCAAACAATTCAAACTGGGGCATCTCCCCAGGTTTCAGTCAAGGGGCAGTTCCTCAAGATTCTCCCAAAACTAGGACATTACCTTAGGTTTTTCTCTGTCAAAGGGCAGTACCCCTGATTTCTTCAACATTTCTAGAAACTGGGGCATCACCATCACTCCGGACCTCCTTCTTTTAAGGAGCAGAACCCCAAGATTCTTTCAATCATCTCAAACTGGGGCATCACCCCAAAACTTCAGATCCTGGTTAATTTGGACGGGACGTCCTGTTAACCCCCAAATCATTTTTTCAAAATTGGGGCATCACCCCAAAGCTTCAGATCCTGGTTAATTTGGACGAGACATCCTGTTAACCCCCAGATCACTTTTCCCAAAAAACTGGGGCATCACCCCAGGACTTTTCCAGTCAATCGAGAGGCAACACCCTCACCTTTTACTTTTCCAGTCAATTGAGAGGCAACACCCTCGCCCTTTACTTTCCTGTCGCCGATCAAATGGCAACCCTTTCACTTTTCCAGTCAATCGAGAGGCAACACCCTCACCTTTTACTTTTCCAGTCAATTGAGAGGAAATACCCTCAACCTTTTACTTTTCCTGTCAATTGATAGGAAATACCCTCAACCTTTTACTTTTCCTATCAACTGAGAGGCAATACCCTCACCTTTTACCTTTCCTGTCAATCGAGAGGCAACACCCTCACCTTTTACTTTTCCTGTCAACCGAGAGGCAACACCCTCGCCCTTTTTCCTTCCTGTCGCTGATCAAATGGCAACCCTTTTACCTTCCTGTAGGCAACAGCCTCACCTTTTACTTTCCCAGTCAACCGAGAGGTAACACCCTCACCTTTTACTTTTCCTGTCAGTTCCTAGGTTTTCCCCTCATCTGATACTTTGATAATGGTGTTCACGTCTTTACTCCCTTTCCATTTCAAAAAGCAAGAAGAAACTTCATGCTCTTCTCATGGAAAAGAAGTAAAGAGGGGCATCTGTGAACACCTATTTCAGTTCGGTCGATTCACAAGTTAAAAAATAGTAAAAAAGAAAAAAGAAGAAAGAAAAAAAAGAAATGTACAAGTAAAAAAAAATACAAGTAAAAAAGAAAAAAAAACTGACTCGAAAATGATCATTTCCGAGTGAAGGGACTCGGAAATGATCATTTTTGAGTGAGACATGGTCCCTGGCCTATTTTCGCTCAAGCGGGTGATGGTTTGCTCAAGCGAGACATGTCACGCCCGAGCGAGATTGATACCTGATGCATATTGCTTTCCTTCGAATGATGAAATCCGAGTGGAATTACTCAGAATGGAGCAAATCCGAGTAGAAGCTGTCCCACTGCAATCATTCCGAGCCAAATTCCAAGTTCTGACTAAAAAGCAGGAAGATCCGAGTGAAAAATAGTCAAATTTCAACTTCTGAGTGGAAAGAAGACAGTTTCTGAGTGACAAACGTCCAATTTCCGAGTTCTGTCTGGAAAGCAGGCAGATTCCGAGTGAAAAGTATTCAAATTCCAATTTCTGAGTGGAAAATAATCAGGCATTTCCGAGTGGTTGTCCAAGTTCTAAATTCTGAGTGAGGAATAAGACCATTTCCGAGTGCAAATGTCCAATTTCCATTCTGATTGGAAGATGAAACTGACTCCCAAAGTCAGTTCCGGGTAAATCCTCCAAGAAGTGAGGTTCTTTCATTTTTAAAGAAAATCCGAGTGATGCGCTCCCGAGTGAAACTTACTTCACGACTGTCAATGTGAAGTCAAAGAAAGAATGGTTCTGACCTCTCGGTAACCGAGTAAAAATAAGGACAACTCCCAGATATCCGAGTGGATTGATGCACATATGGAACGATTCTGAGAGAAGACTGATGCCCTCACAAAAACCGAGTGGATGCTTACAGAGTAAAGAGCCTCCAATTGGTGATTAATGATTGGTGATTGAAACCGAGTAAAATAAAGCCGACTCAGAATGATGCCCATTTCTGATTAGAAAGGAAGGAATGGTTGACGAGTGAAAGAAATTCTGAGTGAGAAGTCAGTGGGAGCTGAGTACCAAATTCTGAGTGAAAAGCCAATCAAAGAAAGAGTCTACTGAATGACTCAAAATCCACTCAGAACCGAGGGAAGAAGGGGTTTACCAAGTGAAGTATTTCCAGTCTGCACTGAGTCATTCCCTTCCATTTTCAGTCGCCTCCGAGCCATTCTTTTACTATCACCCTCCATTCCACCCATTCCCGAGTCACTCTTTAAACCAAACTCGAGCTCATTTTCACCCAAATCTGACTCACCATTCTCACCCAGATTTTGAGTCATCCTTTACTCATTTCTGAGTCAATTTTTACCAAACTTTGAGTCATCATTCTCACCTAATTTTGAGTTGTTTTTAATCAGTTCTGAGTCAATCTTCGATCGGTTTTTGAGTGACACTTTTTAGTCAGTTCTTGGTCAGTCTTCAATCATTTCTGACTCACTTTTACCAATTCCGTGTCATCCCTCATCACCCGTTCCCGAGTCATTTTCACCAATTCCCGAGTGACTTCTCATTCAATTCCGAGTCATCTCCACCCAATTCTGAGTCATTATTCAACTATTTCAGTCGGTTCCAAGTCACTTGTTACTCGGTTCTGATTGAATGTTTCACAGCAGCCTCACACCGAGCAAAACCTCTACTCGGCCTTCCATAGGAGGACTCCTCCCAGAAGAATTCTCACTCGGGAAGGAGTATTTTCACTCGGCTTTCTATGGGAAATGCTTCATTCCACTCAGAATTAACTCCCAATATGGATGAATACTGACTGAGAGGCTGATCCGAGTCATTTTCGCTCAGAATTCTACCATTTTCACTCAGAATTCTACCATTCTCACTCGGATTTCCATCATTTTCTCTCGGATTTTCACCATGCTGACTTGGATTTCCACTATCCAAGTGGATCCTTGAATTACGGGAGGTGGTTGGCAACTAGACAAGGAGGAAAATGATAAAGAATTGCCACCAGCTTCCATTCTCCTTAATTGTCAAAGATCCAGGCTGTTCCCAACACACCATCCAAGTTGTTTGACAATTTCAAG
The DNA here is from genome assembly GCA_037962975.1 of Clitoria ternatea. NCBI lineage: Eukaryota > Viridiplantae > Streptophyta > Magnoliopsida > Fabales > Fabaceae > Clitoria > Clitoria ternatea. The sequence goes on from CM075669.1 coordinate 113,994,308, forward strand.
GGGCGGCTGGCAACAAGACAATGTGGAAATATTAAAAAATCCTCACCAACTGGCAGCCAGGCTATCACGGGTCTGTTCAGGCAATCATCATGCTCCTCAAATGTTCTATAAATACTATAAACGAAGGAAGAAAAAGGGATCCTGGAAGCATTCATTGGAGAGAATTCGAAACAAATTTTTTCCTCACTTTTCAACCATCCTTCTCCTTTCCCATACAGCCCCCTTCATCTAAAACACCATCCCTCTTAATACCGTCCCCACTCACCTCACCCAATACCGTCCTCACAGCCCCTCAACACTGCCTCACAGTCCTCACCCTCCAAACACCGTCCTCTCTCACTCCCCACACTGTCCTGCTCCACACCGCCCCAAACCTTCCTCACGTCCTCTCTCCTCACTCCGCCTTCCTCACAGCCCCTCTACACCGTCCCTCTCTCCCTTGCCTCACTCCGTCCTCCACCCTTACCCTTCACCACTGTTTCCTCCCTCTCTACACCTCACAGCCCCCTTTCACTATCCCATTTCCCCCTCACTCCATGCTCACTTTTCCCTTCCTTTTCTTCTTCAAAACCAAACCACACACACACCTCCGTCCTTCCCCTCAAACACCCATCCGACCTCACCAACAAACTCCTTCAGCCGTCCTTCTCTTTTGCACACCATCCAGCTTCTTTCTCACCACATCGGTCTCACTCTCATTTTTAATACTCGTATTTATTTCATTTTCTGTTAAATTAATTACTGTTTGATGACTATGTTATTAATTAATTTCTGTTAATTAATAAATATTAATAGAAATGAATGTTTCACACTTTCTATTCGGACTAGCATAAAAATTGTAATTATTATTATTGTCGTTATTATTATTATTGTAATCTTTATTATATTTCTTAAAAAATGGTGGAGCGAGATTAATTTGGACGAGACGTCCTGTTAATCTCATGTAAATATTCTGTGTTAATTTCTTTTTGTTTATTTTTGTATATTTTGTCACCTCGTATATTCTCTTTTCATGAAAAAGTTAAAATAATTAATGGGTTAATTATAATGCGCGCTATCAAATTGAGGTAACCGTTTTTATAACAGACAGTTGTGAGGTGCTAATACCTTCCTCACCTGTAATCAGACTCCCGAACATGGAATTTCATTTTTATAACCAGTGCTTTAACAAAGGTTTTCCCGGTATTTTATCCTAAAAAATATTGGTGGCGACTCCCTGTTTATTTTTAAAATCGTTTTGAGGGTCGGCCGTGCCGCCGCGATCCCGGTCGCGACATGCGCATTGATGATTGAAATGGATCCATTGTGAATGTATTTGTGTATGTGCTTGTGCTTGCTTACAATATGATTTTTTAATTTATAAGGCATGTATGCCTACTTATGGGAATGTATTTGTGAGTAATGATAAATTAGTGATTTATAAGCAAAGCACACATGATGATTATATGCATATACACATGATTACGATATATTTATATTTGTCATTTTGAATGTATAACTCACTCTCCCATGTGGTCTCCTTTTAGCATTGTGATGCAGGGTTGTCATGGGATGAGATGAGATTTTGAATTGAAGCTTTTGGCGAAGGTAGATAGTGGTAGTGGAAGTGCCTTAGCCAGCGTCTATTATGAATTTTAATGTATTAAATAAATTGTATAGGATTATATTGATGATTTAGTGATTTTGGATATGTATAAGATAATCCTTTGTATATATGAATGGTGAATATATGTTTAGTACGTAAGTGATGATTTGATGAGTACTTGAGGAATTGAATTTGAACGATATACATTGATGATGGTGATGTTGTATTAATGCCACTAGGCGAATAAATGCATCAATTATGAAATATGGACAGTAGTGATAGTGGTGGCATGACCCCGGTTACGTGTATATACATATACTTTAGGCAATGCATGTGTATGTTGTAAGTATAGGATTGGTATTGACTTAATAGATTTATGATAGGTATTTGCATGTTTTTGCCGAGCCTTTTCTTATATCTTCATATATGGGACTAGGCGTATGCCCGATATACACATTCTTCTTTCGTTGTAAACTCATTTGTTTTGTATACTATTATGCACAATTTAATTATTAGTCCAGTTACATTTATATAAATCTCACTCCTTGATTTTCTGTGGTTTGGGTCTTAGTGTAATCGTCAGGGTGTTTTGAAACTATTTCAAACGTGAAAAATTTACCCGTATTTTTATTAATTATTATCTTGATTACATCGAGGTTCGGGTCCCAAAAATGGGGTGTTACACCAGATAAGCTAGAAGCAATGCCAAGGAGATTGGGTTGTTGGTGTATATATGTAGTGTACTTACGTAAATTTGTAATGTTTTGAGTATTTGTGGCCATAGTAATAGTTTATGTAAATATGTGTGCGTATATATATGTGTGTGTTTGTAATGGTGCTTTATGGTGCACGTTGGTCGATAACTTATGAGTATGATTGTGGTAATGATATGATTATGGATTTGAAGACCTAGTGATGGTTATGAGTGTGTGTGTGTGATGATTACAAGTGATGATGGAAATGTATGCCTGATAATGATATCATGATGTGAAGGATGATGTATATTTGTTTGATAACTAGGATTTGTATATGCCACTGAGCCATTTTGATTGATGATGCATGACTATAGGCAGGTTAATGTGATTGTATACATGTTATATGTGGAAGTAGATATAGTGATTAAATAATTGAAAGGCATTGGGCCAATTATGTGTGAATGTTATTTATGATGTTCTACACCTTGATAAGAACTAAATCGAAATGTTGGAGTAATTTAAGTGGTAGAATTCTTAAATAGCATGGGATACATCTATTTTGAAATGATTTAAGGTGGTGGGGTTGTAAAATTTTATCTAGCTGATGTTAAAGACATTAATTAGAGAAGAGATATGTGAACTTAGCTAATTAAAAGGATGGAATTGAGTTCTAGTGGGATTTCAAGTCCCCGGACCATATATACTTTACCTAGGCATATTTATGGTATGTGTGTAAAGAAGTTGATGATTGCATTATCTTTGAAGTGGTTTAGGTAAGTTGTTTGATAAAGCGCCAAATTGCGTTTTACACATATCTTTATGATTCGGATGAATTTTTGAGTACGGACTACACTTGCAGGTCCAAAATAAGTAGTTGATATATAATGCCCATAAAGTTTCATAACAATCGATATTAAAACAAGAAAGATAGGGTGTGAGGGCTCTGGGTGAAATTCAGAGTGATTTCTAGGTTATTTTCACTCAAGCGACAACAATCTCACTTGAGTGAAACCTACAGCGGAGATTTTGGTGAATTTTCACTTAAGCGAAATATGGGTTCTCACTCAAGAAAGCCATTTCTCGCTTAAGCAAATTAAAATTAGCTCTCACTTCCTTTACAAAAGTTGTAGATAATTGAGTCGCATATATTTTCTCGTTAGTTTCGCTTCAATCAGAGGTCTATAGCTTAAGTTATGCCCAAAATACTACAGGCTGTCTGGGCTAAAATTTTATACAGACTAGTTTCACATTTCTACGAATTGGGCAATGTTAGAGGCATAGTTGGCCCCAGGCCCTTGTATAAAATTTGTAGATAATTGAGTTGTGAAGGTGTACCAATTAGATTCACCTCGATCAGAGTTTCATAACTCCCGTTAGATGTAAAATACTAAATGGTGTATTGATAGGTGTTTAGTTTGCATTAGTTTTAATGGTGTTTTCTTTGAGTTTTCTAGTTTATTTGTTTTTTCTCCTTTTAATCCCAGTTGTTTTCCTTCATTTTACACATGTTACTCGGGTGTCTCTATTTTGCAGGAAATGATTTGTTACAGGTTCTTAAACAAGGAAACAAGAGACATTTGATGAAGGGAAAAAAGTCCAAGCTATCCAAAAGCATGAAAGTAAAGCCATATCGACCTTGGAATGCACTATGGAGAAAGAAAGAGCACTCCGGGAACATTTTAGTGAAGTTAAGAGAAATCTATTGCTAGTGGGAAATTACCACTACCAGTGGATCCCAATAACTTGAGCCAAAATGCGTAAAAATTGAGACAGAAAAATCCATTAGCTGTGGGTTTTTCCCACTAGCCGTGGACCGTACTGGAATGAAGAAGTTTTGGTAGAGAAAAACCCACTGATCATGGTTCTTGCTGTCTAGAATAAAAAATTTAGGATTTTTGGACCCCTGTCACGATCCACTAGCCATGGGTTTTTCCCACTGCTAGTGGATTCTGCACATTTGGCACTTTCCTGGGTTTTAAGAGCAGTTTGAGATATTAGAAGGTGGACACACAATGACACAACACACAAGACATTTTGAGAGATGTTTTGGAAGAAAAATAGAGAACTTTTCTCAAGGGGATTTGAAAGGGATTAAGAGATCAACATTGAAGAACGCCAAATTGCTGAATTTGGGAAGAAGAATCAAAGGACATAATGAGAGCTTGTTCCTTTTTTTTCTTCTTCTTTTTGAATCTTTCCCTAGAATTATGTAACCTTATGAATATAATCTTTATTATGGGTTTATTGAATTGGGCATGTGTAACTAAACTCCACTTTTAGGATTCATGTACGTGAATGCGTCGTGTATTGATTTTACCTAAGGCCTAGGGAAAGATTCAAAGAGAAGAAGAAGAAAAAGGAACAAGCTCTTACTATGTCTTCCGATTCTTCTTCCTAAATTCAGCAATTTGGCATTCTTCAATGTTGATCTCTTTCAAATCCCCTTGAGAAAAGCTCTCTATTTTTCTTCTGAAAAATCTCTCAAAATGTCTTATGTGTTGTATCATTGCGTGCCCACCTTCTAATATCTCAAAAACTACTCCTAAAACCCAGGAAAGCGCCAAACGTGTAAAATCCACTGGCAGTGGGAAAACCCACGGCTAGTGGATCGTGACAGGGGTCCAAAAATCCCAATTTTTTGATTCCAGGCAACAAGAAGCACGACCAGTGGGAAAAACCTATGGCCAGTGGATTCTAGAACAATAAGGCCCATGACCAGTGAGTTTTTTCTCTGCCAAAACTCCTTCATTCTAGTAAAGTCCATGGCGAGTGGTAAAAACCAGGGCCAGCGGATTTTTTTGTCTCAATTTTTACGTTTTTTGGCTCAAGTCAGTGGGATCCACTGGCAGTGGATTTCTCTTAACATCATTAAAATGCTCCCGGAATGCTCTTTTGATGTATGCTTTCTCTATAGTGCATTCCAAGGGTCGATATTGTAACAACCCCCGTTTTTGTGTGTTAGGACTTTAAGGCCAATTCTCTTGGTTGCTTGATAATTTTGTGTATTGATGACTGGTCTACGGCCAATTAGCTTGTGTGTGATAACTAAGTTATATTTTAGAAGATTTTGTGAATATGAGATGAATGCCCTTGCTTTAACTATGTGAGAAATAGAGGCAATTAGGATAATAATAATAATAATGTGTTTGATAATACTCATAACAACAGAGATTTATCAATTAAAACGTTAGAAATCTAATAGAAATATTTCCAATATTTTTGTTCATGTTATTTAAACTACGTAACTCCCCTTGTTTAGGCCAAGAAATTATTTGAGGGACTTAAGTCAATTATTTTTATCCTAAAGCATCCCTCACAACATTCCTAATGATTTTTACGAATAGCCCGATGCCCGTTTTTAACCACCCAAGCCCAAAAACTTTGATTTTAAGTTACCCGGGCAAGCCAAAATGCGTATCTGTATGTATTTTTGTGCGTAATTTCCTCTTTCGTTATTGCATTCGAGTTGCTCTTATCCCAAAATCTCTGTATTGATGTTGACAACGAGAGCTAATTCTTACCCCATAAATCCTAGAAATTAAAATACCACACTGATTCACGTTTTTCTAGTGGCTGCTTGCACTATGTTCAGTATTTTTCATGTTTCAACCTTATATGACCATGAAATCGAACAATTCTTTCGCTAAATTTTCTTAACTCAATTCTCTACAACTTTGATGCAGAACATGAAGCCCAAATCCCTACCAATTTTGCCCAGAAAATTAATCTTTACAAGGAACAATAATCCCATCACAACCTTGCACTATCTTCGTATTTGGCCATAACTCCCTCATTTCTTAATGAAAATTTTTGTTCTATATACAAAAGTAAAGATGAAAAAAGGTCTAGAACTTTTGGCCCATTTTCAAATTCGGCCTAGAAAGGCCCTTAAATTCACGAGCAAGTGACTGCCGCTAGACTTGACACATCCGTTTTGCATGAGCAATTAACCAATCATGTTGCACGACCACCTTACCACTTACCTAAGCCATGAAAGTCCTTCTTTACCATTCTACAAGCTGAAGAAGACACCTATCAAGTGCATGAAAGCATGGTGACACCTACCCTACTCTCCCTTTGGCCGTGTGAACCCTTGGTGAGCAAGGCATTGCAAGCCAATTTTCATCCTAAAACTACTTTTGTCTCTTCTTTGCTTTCCTATCTTTCCCTCTAACTTAGATAAAATTCCAGTAACCTTCTTCTTTATTTTCTTATACTTCCTCCATCTACAAATACTTTTCACGTTTTAAGGACAAAATACGCCAAGTGAGTAAGGTTCCGTCTAATACTCAGGCACCCTAATGATAAGATAAGCATACAACATGTTGCATCTAGAGTTAAGGAGGGATGTTGGAATATTCCCCTAGAGAATACAGTGATGGGTACACTGAAGAAACTGTTTCGCCTCGATCCCTGACGGTAGTCTAGGGAGTATACTGGAGGCGGACCTCCAATGGCTCGGATTCACGCCCGACGCCAGACAACCTATGGCAAACTCAAGTATACTTTGACAAGAGGTGGGAGTTTAGTATGACCGTAGAGTGCTCGTTCTGTAGAGATTGTGATTGGTCATTATGATGATAGGGCTGCGTATCCTTACCCATTTGTGAAAACCAAAATAAGGAGAGCTTTGGTCACTCTAGTTGGGCAGGTAGAATAAGGCGGGATTGTTATGCACATGATTATTGATATATGGGATTGATCGATGGAAGTTGGGCCCCATTGCACATTGGTATTAAATTAAGATAAGTAACAATTGAACCTAACACATGCATAGCATATCATAATTGTTTGACTAACACTGATGATTTTCCGTGTTTTTTCTGTATTTCGAAGTACTGTATGACTATTCTTGGGTATGTTATGTATGCTCTTCTTTCTTGCTTATTATTTATATGTTTGACTAACCCTTTTCGTATTGTGTGTTGTTTTCCTTTCTTGTGATCATCAGCTGAGGGTCAAGGTGAGCACGAGCAGGGCTTGGGCTACTTGTAGTAGAGGACATTAGACCGAGAACATTGATTGTGTGTATTTTCTGTCTGTGTCGAGATCGTTGCAAATCTTGACGTTTAGTTGTTAATTTGTAATAATTGTTCTTGGGAGCCTATGAGCCCGTACTCTTTTAGGTATGTTTATGTTAAAAGAACCCATCTATGTAATGCACTTATTTTAAATCATGAACTGATGATCACCAATAAAAAAAGATTCCATTTTTTACAAATATTAGTGACTCCTTAATTAAGTAGAAAGTTCCAGTGTGGGAAATGTCCTAGTTAATCGAGGGTGTCATGTTGATGGTATCAGAGCATGGTCGATTCTTTCAGCTTGTGGTGTGGACTGCTAAGGTTCCCTCGTACTCAAAAGAGTTATTCACAAGGCCTTGATACTCGCTTATTAGGATTTGATTGCTTGCCTCTGTGTGTGGAGCCTTCTGATTTAGGAAGACTCGTTGAATTTTTGTTGAGATTTTCTTTTCTTTCAATAATCATGGTGCACCGAATCAACGTAATGTTGAACGCTTTGTTAGATAGGATGGTAGAAGCTTTGGAACATCAGGGGGCGAATGCTCTCCAAGCTCCGTCGCGACACGATCAAGGACTTATCGACTTCTAGAAGAACCACCCCACACAGTTCAAGGGAGGTTTTAACACTGAGGGAGCTCAGTTATGGATCGAGCAGATGGAGAAGATCTTCACAGCTATGCGGTATGGGGATAACGACAGGGTAGTCTATGCTACCTTCATGCTAGTCGGGGAAGTTGAGCACTGGTGGACTCATGCGAAGGTGAGGATGACTGCTGATGGAGCAGAGATTACTTGGGATTGGTTTAAGACTGAGTTTCTGGCTAAGTATTTCCCTAAAGATATCAGAAGGCAAAAGGAACAAGAATTCTTTAATCTGAGGCAAGGGTTCATGTCAGTAAGGGAATATACAGCGAAGTTCGATGAGTTGGCTAGGTGTTGTCCTTACCACACCCAGATGAGTGAGGCTTCTCGATGTGCTAAGTTTGAAGGAGGGCTACGCTAAGTCATCCGTCAAGTAATCTGTTATCAATAAATCACCCAGTTTACTACTCTGGTGGACAGGTACTGTATCTATGAGCTTACGTCAGCATAGAAATCGAAGGGAACTTCCATTTATGGGCTAGAGCGATGTGCCTTTGACAAGTGACCCCTCAAGGACTTTAGGTCTAACGAGCCTTATTCTCGACCGAATTTTAGCATACCTAGTGGATTCACAAGAACTCAAAGTGACAGGCCACCTGTGAGGTGCTATAAGTGTGGAGGACCCTACTTCACTAGGAATTGCCCTAGAAGGACCCCGACCTGCTACAGTTGTGGGAGGACTCCCTAGTGCATGAGCAGCAGAAATACAAGGATTCAAATAGGATTTGCAAAGTGTCGTGTTTCAAAGCATAAGACAAACACAAAAAAATGTTATGTTTTAGGATTACCTCTTGAAGATTATCGAAGCATTCGTAGCCCGGTCCTTTAGGAGTCCACACGAGTACTCCCACAAAAAACGTTACACCTTCCAAATGCTAGTTTGACGGCGTGTAGCTTTTGCAACTTTTGTGTATTTTGTGTCTCTTTTTGGGTGAACTGCCTATGAGCATCTTATGCTCTATTTTTAGGCTTAGGTTTGACCTAATTTGTTCTCTCTAAAGAGTGGGCTCCTTACTCATTCTAAATGAGTTAGGCCTAATAGCTTTATTTTAGTCCAACTAAAATAAAAGTTATTTTCTAATTGGCTTACTCTATGTGTGTGACCCTATAGGTAAAATACTTGGTCATATTAATAACAAACTATTTTATTATTAATATAAAATAAGAGCGGCATCTAGCAATGCATCATTATGTTTGAATATTATTTAATATCAACATAACCTATAAGTGATAATTATTTTATATGTTTGTTCCTTTTGTCACGATATCCGAATTGGTCCCAAGGCATAGTCGCGTCATCCTTGTACCGCCCAATTTATTTTACTTAATACCAGAGTAGACTTTATCTGAATAAATATCTAATATTTATTCTTTCTAGCATGGCCATGCATTTCCTTAGTCTCACTCCATCAAGTGGCCTATAGATATCACTCCTGTCACATAGGAGAGACAAATCCCATCTACATCACTCACATCCCTCTACATAATTTGTTCATTGCCTAATCATAACCTTTATAGTCCTTTTGTTACAGAAGATGTTTGATTGAATTAAAATAACAAACTCCTTGTGTAGGAATCATAGTGACTTCAGGTCAAAAGACTACATATACCATTATCACATTGAGAATCGTTTATGACATTCATGTAACGATCCATGCAACGTTCTCATGGTGGGTCTGTCCAGTACATCATTACTCTTAATGCATACCCGTGTTAAGACTTGATATCATATATATCCATGATCTGTGAGATCAGATCATCAGTAAACTCACACACTAGTCTTAATGTATTTACATGTCCCCACGTAAATACTTGACTAGAGACATTATAGGAATAACTCTCATATGACCTATTACTCCAAGGATAAATAAAGGCTGTTAAACTATTTAACAAAAAATGCCTAATACAAAATGATGCGTCCTATATAGGCTCTTAGTGCATATTTCCAATAAGAACTTTGTCTGCCCTAAGAAGAACTCAAATTTTCTGAAGACAAAGGTTAGAGGTCAGATGGGACATCCTGTAGGCCATGGAAATAGAGGACCGACTGCTAGTGCATTAGTTAATAATCCTAGAATGACAAACCCGAACTGTCATGATAGTGGTAATGTTCAGTAATTACCAAGAAATGTTGCAGCAGGCAGGGGTGGAGGTAATGCTAGAGTCTTCACCATGAATGAAGAAAAGGTTGCACAAAAGAACGACCTAGTACAAGATATTTGCTTTATAGGTGAGGTGTTTTTCAATGTGTTATATGATTCTGGAGCCACTCATTCATTCATATCTGAAGATTGTATGAAGCATTTGAATTTGCCATTGACCCCCTTATCTGGTAAAATGATTGTTGTTACTGCTGCAACTGAAACTGTAAGTTCTTCTGTTATTTGTATGAATAGCCCTATTACTATTGATGGAAGGTCCTACCAGGTGGATCTGATTTGTTTACCCTTGATTGACGTGGATATTATTCTGGGAATGGATTGGCTTGTTACCAATCGTGACACCTGAGCCCTCTCAGCTCGGGAAGTCTGAGTCTGTTATTATCACTTAGGAGGTAACTCCATTCCAATCAAGAATGTGAGTGTTAGAGCCTAATTAGCTTTCGGTTGTTTGAGAATTCCCTAAAGTTTTCATAGAAGATATACCTGGGATACCACCAGCTAGAGAAATCAAGTTTAGCATCAATATTCTACCCAGTACTGGGCCAATCTCCATCGATATACAAGCTGAAGGAGACACCTATCAAGTGCGTGAAAGCATGGTGACACCTACCCCACTCTCCCTTTGGCCGTGTGAACCCTTAGTGGGCAAGGCATTGCATGCCAATTTTCACTTTTCCTAAAACTACTCTTGTCTCTTCTTTGCTTTCCTTTCTTTTCCTCTAACTTAGAAAAAAATCTTGCAACCTTCTTCTCCATTTTCTCATACTTCCTCCATCTACAACATCATCATCCACTCACCGCCATCTAGCCCAAACCATTAGACCACATTTCCTAACCTCAAAAATTCAAGCTACCATCTTCCAAGACCATACCTTCTCCTTGAAATTTCTTCAAACAGCAAGAATTTTTTTCTCCCATTCACCCTCAAATTCACATCCAAACCACCACCTTCCAAGTATCCATTTTCCTTCTTCTTGATAAAACAAATTATGATGATCTAAAAAGCAAAGTTTGAAGTCCTTGGCATTTCTCTTGGTGATCGAATTTCTTAAGGTAAAGGGGAGTAACTAGCTTGTTTAAATTCATAAAATTTCACAAGCATGGTGATGTATAAATTTTCCTTAACATTTATACCTTGATACTCTCTTAAAGATCTTTGTTTTTATAGTTTTAATCTTGAAAATTCTTTAGAAAAAGTGAGATCTTTAAGTGGTATCATGGCTATACCATGATTTTATTAAGTTCTTTAAAATTTTAAAGATTTAATTATGAAGTACTGACTTTTGAATTTTTATTGCTGCAGAATTTTTGTTGTGAATATGTGCATATGATATACTTATTTAACAATGTTTGTTATTGGTTAAATTTGGTGGCTTGTGGTGTTGATAATATTTTTGGAGATCTAAAGTATTTTAGAATAAGTTTTAATAACTAAGAATGGATTATTATTGCTGCTAGAAAACTATTTATGGTTAGCTAAAAGATTTAACGTTAATAGATCCTAATATAGGAACTCACTTAAAATGAATTAACGCTTGAAATTTGTTTACATGGTTTGACCATTGAATTTCTTATGTTAAAAATAAGTTTTTAAACATATATTAAATTCTAGAATTTCATTAAAAATAAGGAAATGATTGGGTTATATTTATGGTAATTATGCGATATGCTTTAAATTTGAAAGAAGATATTCTAGGAACGTTTAAAGTTTATTTTTGATAAAATCTTTAGACATGGGAGCTGTTGTATTGTGAATGCTTGGTATTATAATTGATGATGAAATTTTTAGTAAATGTGATAATTAATGACAAAATTAAAAAGGGACCCTAGTTTAGGCGGGAATAGTGAATTAGAAATGTGAAAAATGTATTTTTTGTGGGTAAAAGGAGGAATTTGGCAAAACTATTTTGGAAGATTATTTTTTGATGTAAAATATGAATTTTGAGCATGAGAAAAATACCCAAATAAGTAAAATTGATTAGGAGAATTTCCGACACGCAATTTGTCCTTAAACGCGTTTTTACAAACGTTAAAAATGACGAACTTAAACACGTTGTGACTTTTCATGTAGGGGATGTTTTTTAGGCAGAATTAGTATTTAAACTACCTATATTTAAATAGAACTTTAAAAGTTAAACACTTTTTGACTTTGGAATCACCCAATTTGGAATTTTCTAGATCAAATACGACAAAAAACGACATTTTGACAAATAATGAAAATTAACCATTTTTGTACCCTTATTTTAGAAAGAGAGGATTCTTTTATTTTCAATATAGGACTAGGATAAATATTTTCAATTACTTTACCCAAGGATTTATGAAAATTTTAGAAATTTGAAATCAATACGACGAAATGACCTTAGTAAATAATTGAAAAATCATGAGAAATATATTTTGCCCTAAGTTTTTTAAAAGGTAATGATAAATTTTAACTTCATATTTTGAATGAAGAAACCAAATAATCTAAGGAAATTTTGTTCTTTAAAGAGTTTAACAAAAGTACTATATTTAAATATCGTTTATAGATTGATAAATAAATTGGATATTTTAATAAATTAAAAAATTTCCCTATAAGACTTATTTAGAGAATGACCTCGATATTTTTAGTAAAATGATTCAGGTAGTATTTAGACTTTGGTCCCTTGTGCCTACTACACGAAAAGATTTTACTATAAATACTTTGCACGTTTTAAGGACAAAATACGCCAAGCGAGTAAGGTTCTGTCTAGTACTCGGGCACCCTAGTGATAAGATAAGCATACAATTATGGAAGGATGTTGGAATATTCCCCTAGAGCATACAGTTAAGGAGGGATGTTGAAAAGACTTAATAATTTTATCTTTAATTTTACTTAATCCATTAAGTATTGTTGAGTTTAGCATCGTTTAAGTAATGTTTTGTCATTCTTTGGGTTTTACTTATTTAATTAAAATATAAAGTAAATTATGCAAGAAAATGGATAAAAAGATAAACACATAAGAACACATAAGGAAGGAAGTTTATTCTGAAATCCATTAATCCAGCGTATATACGTTACAAAGCCAACATACATACGCTAGGCATCTATTTATTTGTGTTTGACAGGATCCAAGTCTAGGAGTTCAACGTATGTACACCCAACTCAGCGTATCATACACTCGTCCCAACACCATCATCCAGTGAGCCAGCGTACATACACTGGAATGGAGCGTACCAACGCGTGAAGAAAGAAGATTAAAGTGCCAAAGACAGAAGGCCAGCGTATATAGCTAGACCTTGGCATACATACGCCCATAACACAGAACCAAAAATCATCAGACAGTGGCCCAGCGTACATACGCTGGGTAGGAGGGCGTACATACGCCTAGAAACAGAATCTAATTTACCAAGTTAGCAAGCCAGCATATATACGCTGGAACGTAGCGTACATATGCACATATCAAGTTATTGGAAGGCACACAATGTAACATCCCAAATTTTATAAAAATGATTAAATAGGAGGAATAAATATTAAATAATTATGAATGGGTTAATAAATGTCCCAAAAAAATAATAAAATGATTAAATTGAGATTTATAAGAATTATTTATGATTTATTAGGACTTTAAGAGTTAAAATAATACCCAATTAGAATATGGGTGTCGGACCAAGTATCTCCGATTGAGATACCGTTGGTCAGGGCTATTAAGGATATTAATAGGAGTCTGAATATATATTCAGAATAATTTTTAGATAATGTATCAAGCCCGAACTGAGAGCCTGTTTGTTATAAAATGGTGAAATTTTATTGTGAAGCCAAATATTAAAACATAAACTCTCCTTTCCTCCCTTCACTTTCACGTTAGCTTCTACTCTCTTTGGGCAAACACTCTCTTCTTCTACCTTCCTCATTCATCTTCTTCTTCTTCCTTTTGAAAACCTGATAAGTCTTGAAAAGACTTAATTATTCCACTGTTTATTTAACATAAATTACTAAGTATCGTCTAGTTTTGATATTAGTATTTAATAATTTGTTAATAATTCATGTTTTAATTAATTATTTCAAAAGTATGCTATTTATGTATAAACACCGATTGAAAATATTAATTAGATAAGGAATTTTGAAGTATTTATAAATTCACTGAGCAGCCAGCGTATAATTGCTAGGCAAGTAGCTGTTTATTGGTGCAGGAACAGGGCGGACTCAAGATAAGAAGAAAATTCCGAGTGAAATCCTACAAATTCGAGCAGAAATTGATAAATCCGAGTGAGACTTCCTGAATCCGACTGAAAAGAGCCCAAATACTGACCAAGCGAGACTTCAAGTAAGCTAACTTAAGAAGACTCCAAAGACACCGACTCCGGAAGAGAACAAGGACTCGGAATATAGCATGAAGAACCCGAACGCCAACTGCAGAATACCGATTAAATAATCAACTCGCTCAAGCGGGAGTTAAATTCGCTAAAGCGAAGGATAAAAATTAGCTCAAGCGAAGCAATCACGCTTGAGCGAGAAAGCTATTCTGTATTACATATTTCCAATTTGCCCAAGCTTCGCCATAACGCTTAAGTGACCAAGCAACACTGTAGTACAATTCCCGAACTCGCCCAAGCGAGAGTTTAATCCGCTCAAGCGAATACTCAGCAGCTGAAGCATAAAGGCAGTAATTTAAACACTGTTCCTTCCCTCCAACAACACACTTGGTGCAGTATTGTTCCGCTTCCATAGCCTTCTTCTCTACTACTGCAACCTTAAGTAATTTAAGAAGTAAGCTGTCAATTAGCTGGTGCTGCGCTGTAAATTAGCTAAGGCTGAGCTGGATCCTGTTAAGAGATGAGCTGTAATTAGTTGTTTACTCTGTAAACTGAGTAATTAGTTTTATTCGTTAACTTAAGTTCTCTAAGTTATTAGTTAAGTTAGTTAGTTTAGTTAAGATGCATATATATATATTCATGTACATACTCTGTAAAGGGTGTGGAGACAGAGAATACATAGAACACAATCTTTTTCATTCAAAACTTCGAACATCTTACTACTTCATTTTCTCTCTCTAAACTCTCTCCTCCATGACGTTCCATAATCCTTCGATGGAACTGAAGTCAATGGAGTTCTAAATCCCTAAGGTTGGGATTGTGAAGGTGAACAATGGAGTCTTGAAGCTGTGAGCAAGTAGATTGACTTCTAGATCCTGAGGCGAACAAGCTGAGGAGTGGAGCAGAATTGCTGGATTGACAAATCCAGAACTGATGAAGAACTTCACCAGTGAGGAATCATGGCTGAAGCTTAGGTAACTTCCAGCTTTCTAACTAGTTCAGGCCTAATCAATTTAGGTGAATAGTTAGAGTTCAACCTCCAATTTCGCATTAGATTCTTAGGTTAATCGAGCACTTAAGGAATTAAGGTTCATTGCTTAAGGATTAGTGTTTTTCACCTAAGGAATTAGGGAATAACCACAAGCGGATTGTCCTCTAGATTGTGAAGTTCGATTATACTTAATTGCATGTTTCTTGAGGAAATTGTGAGCCGAAGCAATCCTGACCTGTTTTCTATTAATCACTTTCTTCATTTCACTTTAACTCTGTTTCTGAAAATACAAAAACAACTATAAAACACTAAAACCATAAAAACCGAATGAACTTCATGTATTTTCTGTTGGTTCAGCTTGTACTAGTCCTAGATTGAGGTACTTACCACAATCCCTGTGGGACGATCAAATACACTACAATTTTAACGACTGGTGCGCTTGCCAAAGTGTAAATCCGAGAGTCACATTTTATTTTACTAAGATTTTTACACCAAATTAATGGCTCAGGATTTCAGCATCAAAACCTAAGAAAGAAAATAGTGTATATTCTTCTTCCCCATTTTTGTTGTGCATCAAGCTTGGAGGAGATGGCAATGGTGGTATGGAGCGCTCCTTCTCCAACTCTATTTTCGTGCTCTCCCTCCCCCCTTGGAAGCTCATGGTTGTCTCTTGGTTGAGGTAAGTTCCTCATCGTTTTTCATGAGCTTTGTGCCTTAGGTTTTGGGTTTTGGTGTTTTAGGGAGTATTTATTGTATATCGGTTGTTGGGAGAGCATTAAACATGGAAACCCTAAGGTGGGTGGTTTTAAATGCAAGTTTTAAGAGCCTTTAATGGGGTAAACGAAATTAATACTTGGATGGGTGGAAAATTGATGTGCATTTATGATGGTGATGGGTTCTAGTGAAACCCTAACTTTAATAAATTGGGGAAAGTGTGAAATGTGAGTAGAATGTAGGTTTAATGATATTAGAGAATTATATTAATGATGAAAGATGGTCATTGATGGTGATTAATGAGTATTGGTAATAATTGTTTGGTTTTGATGAAAACCCTTGCCTTAAGAATTTAGGGAATTGTATATATTGTGACTTGTTGGGTTGAATTGGAAGTGAATGGGTGATATTTAATATGTGTGTTGTTAGTTATAATGATGAACATTGTAGATAACCCTTAATGGTAGAATCAATGGGATATACATGTTGGTCGGTGAATTAATAGGCCATGGTTGTGTCATTAGAGTTGTAAATTAAGAGTGGTATAAAATAAACAAGGATAACTTGTGTCAAACTCTAAGTGATAATGAAGATATTGAAGGATTAAAGTGATTTGAGATTACATTATGAAATGGATGAGATGATGACGATGTTGGGTTTAGTTAGTCTTTAAGATCTAGAGGATCTTGGCTTTAGGAAAGGAATTCCCGAAGCCTAACACAATTGCATAAGTTAATGTTTAGCAAGTTTAGGACTTGATGTTGAGCTTTATGATAAGCTCACAAATGTTTAGAATTATAATGGTTATTGATTATGTGAATGCACATGTATATGGTATGTAGATTGCATTCCGGATTATGTAGCGGAGCTTTCGGAGCGTACATTTGGTTGCGGCTCTTCCCTCGAGGTAGGAGAGGAGTTAACATTCAAATTGCATGAGTAGATTGATAGTGATTATTGTATGTGTTTGATACTCATGCTTGCCTTGCCATGTATATATATATATTGAATTAATGAGAATGGTAAATGGTTGATTATGAGGATGATGTATGAGAATAGGTGATGATTGTTATGGAAATGTATACCTATATATGTGATGATGATAAGTTAAATTTTAATGTAGTTATTGAGAAAATATGAATGGAAAACTAATGATTATTAAGGATTGTATGTGTAACAATGAGATAATTGTATGGTTATGTATATATATGAGGATGATAAATATGAATTTAAGGTGTGATTAATAAGTTGGGATGAGAATTTCTGAGTAAGAATGCTTAGAGAAAGTTTTATGTGCCTCATGTGATGTTTATAAAGTGTTGGATGTGATTAATTTGACTTAGAATGAGATTTCATAAGATGAGTTGTGAGAATTTTTGTTTTCTGCCTAAGTTCTGATAATCTCGCTCAAGCGAGAATCCCCTGTATCAGAATTATGGTCTCTGGCCTAATCTCGCCCATGCGAGTGAACTACTTGCTCAAGCGAGACGAGTGTGAAGTGAGCAGGTGAGACAGTGGACGAATCTCGCTCAAGCAAGTGTGCGACGCTTGAACGAGTGTGAGGGGTCTGATGCTGGGCGATACTCGCCCAAGCGAGTGGGTTCCTCGCTCAAGCGAGTGTTTGAGGAAATGTTTACTGGGACAATTTCGCCCGAGCGAGTGGCCAGGTATGTGGTGTCTCGCTCAAGCGAGCAAGTGTGGAATTAACACTAGCGTGATTACGCCCGAGCGAGCCGAAGCGCTCAAGCAAGAAGGAGTGGTCTCGCTCAAGCGAGTAGGGGTCTCGCTTGAGCAAGTGACCCCTGATGGAAATTTTATTTTATTTTCTTAATTTGATGGTGTTGAGCCCTTCCCTTTGTATTGTAAGATGATCGAGGGGATGTATAGGGATATATATAACTATGACATAATATGGTGGTGTTGGATAATGATTAAAATATTGGGATAACTTGTTAATGCCATAACATATAATAAGAAACATAATTGTCGACTACTAAGATGAAGTACAAAAGAATGACAAATAGGGTTTGATGATGGGGTTATGAGATATACCCTAGGATGATTATGAGATTAAAGAGAGAATGATTAAATAACATAGTACTAGTTCTAAACCGATGAATCAGAGTCGATATTCGCATCGCGTGGTAATAAATGATGTTGTGACCATTTCTCAAATAAAAAGGAAAAATGTTATTGATGATGAAGTGGTGAATTGCCACTGTAGTGTATACAAGTATGATCTTGTACGTATGGTCTAAAATTGTAATAATGGATTGTTGTATTGCCATACTAGATATGAGGCAACAGTGATGAATAATGAGTTGAAAACCACTAAATGAATGCATGGTAATATTGATAAATAATACCTGACGCATAAAACCATGGTGGTTGAATACAAGTATTGACTAGCCATATGATTTGAAATATATATATATATATATATATGATGTGTTGAGATGTAAAGTCAAGTACATGATTGTAATGGGCATAAGTGTAAATGCCATATGTGGAATGATGAATATGCCTCGAATAATTCTAAGTGTGGATTAATATGATGATGCTTGTTGTGCCTTCTGATTGTTATGAAATGATGTTTGTGGCCATTGAAGTGCCAATTATATGAATGATGTGCCTTGAGGGGCTTTGTAAATGATTATATGATTATTGAAAATGCCAAATCAAATTATATCCCTAATTGAGAGGGTGAGATATCCTTGCGAGGTTGTTGGGCACATGCATTATTGCATTGTTGCATTCATGGCATAGCATGGCATTGATAAAGTTTGTTATCATTGAATATATCACCTTGCGGGGTGCCACGAAGGTGTATCACGGATTGAAGATGATATCATGTGATTTGTTATTGAAATAAATCACCTTGCGGGGTGCCACGAAGGGTGTATCCCTGAGTGAAGATGATATCATATGATTTGTTATTGAATTGAATCACCATGCAGGGTACCACAAAGGGTATATCCCAGAGTGAAGACGATGTTATCGTGTTTATGAATATATCACCTTGCGGGGTGCCACAAAGGGTGAAGACGATGTTATCGTGTTTATGAATATATCACCTTGCGGGGTGCCATAAAGGGTATATCCCAAAGTGAAGACGATGTTATCGTGTTTATGAATATATCACCTTGCGGGGTGCCAGAAAGGGTATATCCCAGAGTGAAGACAATGTTATCATGTTTATGAATATATCACCTTGCGGGGTGCCACAAAGGGTATATCCCGGAGTGAAGACGATGTTATCGTGTTTATAAATATATCACCTTGCGGGGTGCCACAAAGGGTATATCCCGGAGTGAAGACGATGTTATCGTGTTTATGAATATGTCACCTTGCAGGGTGCCACAAAGGGTATATCCCGGAGTGAAGACGATGTTATCGTGTTTATGAATATATCACCTTGCGGGGTGCCACAAAGCGTATATCCAGGAGTAATGATGATAATTTAAGTGATTGTGATCATTATTGGATTAAAAATCAGATCCGTTGCATATGCATTAAACAGTTGACATGTGCATTAGCCATAGATGCATGGCATTTGAGATGGGATGACCATGAGAGAAGAGAAACCCCTTGTGAGGAGGAAGTGAATAAAGATTTAATAAAATGATGATGATGATGGTGAATGCCCTTGATGATAAGTGGCAATGTGATTGTGTATATTCTTGTGCTTGCTCATGTCGTGAATTGAGATGTATGATGTTTGTATGCCTATTATAATAATGAGATGATGATTGAATGATGATTTAATGGTTTTATAGCACAGCACACATGATGATTATATGTGTCACAACCTGGATCGCGACGGCGCGGAGAGAAAGAAAAAACTGTGTATGAAACAGGGAGTCGCCACCAACGTTTTTATCCATAGGAAAAACATTGGAAAAAAACTAAGTTCAGTAAGGCACTGGTTTAAAAAATGAGATTCAAGTTCGGGAGTCGGTTACGAGTAGGGAAGGTATTAGCAACCTACATCGCCTGTCAAAACCAGTACCAAGATTGAAAGTGCAATATAAATAGCCTTAAATAAAACATGATTTCTTCCTTTTTTGTATTTTTATCTAAAAACGACGGAATGGAGTAAGAGAACTGTACAAACATAGAATGTCGAAGCGAGGTCAACGGGACATTTCATCCGAATTAAACTCGACTTCGATATGAGACAGAAAAGGAGGAAGAGAATGCTAATAAGACGTCACGCCTAAATTAGACATCCTCGAATAAAAAAGGGACAGGGATAGGAAAGAGATAAGCAGGACGTCTCGTCCTAAGTATCCCTTCCCTATGAATTGTGGCGAGGCTTGAACAAAAACTAGGGGGAAATCAACAAGACGTCACGTCTAAATTGATTTTCACGGAAGCGACAAAAAAAGAACATTTATGAAAGAAACACGAAAGTTAAGAAATAAATCAGTAAAAAGAAACAAGAAAGATGGGCCCGACAGGAGTTGAGGTCCTGCTCCTACGTATTCTTGAATTATCAAGAAATCAGGGTTACATAGTTCTGAGTGTTTTTCTTTTAGGAAAAGATTGGGAAAATGTTGATGGGTATCATTTTGGTGAGGAATCCATACAAGACGAAGTTCTTCGCACGTGTATAGGTCCTATAGAGGTTGTGTAGACGGAAGTATTTTCCGTACGACACTGACTAAAAATGATTTTTTTCTTTTTTTTTGATTTTATTTAGATTTGAAAGAAAACACAGGAAACATCCATTTCCCTTTATTATTATTTTTTTTATTTTTTTAAACTACGAAGCAAAAGAGGGAGGGTAACAGAAGCTACAAGAGAGAAAGAGAAATAGTAAATTCAGAAAAGAGAAGGAAAAATGAGCAAAAACCGAGTGAGAAAAGAGAAAACCGAGTGAGAAAAAGGGAAAACCGAGTAAAAATGGAAAAAACCGAGTGAAAAAATAGAATACCGAGTGAAAAATTAAATACCGAGTGAAAACTGGAATACTGAGTGATGGAGTAAGGGACTGCAGAGTGGGTCAGAAACTGACTGAAGGTGAAAGAGACCGACCGAGTGAGAAAGGGACCGACCGAGGGAGAAAGGCAGTGGGGGGTTGAGAGGAGTTTGAAGGTATTTAGAGGGAAAGAGAAGGGTGTTGGACGGTGTGGAATTGGTGCAGGGTCTGGATGGTGTAAGGATTTGGGAGACGTTGGGACGGTATGGAGTTGGTATAGGGTCTGGACGGTGTAAGGATTTGGGAGATGTTGGGACGGTGTAAAGGACTTAGGAGGTGTTAGAACGGTGTGGTGGATTCAGGAGGTGGATTGGAACAGAATCGGTGTGGTGGATTTAGGAGAACGGTGCGGAGAGGGACAATGTGGGTAAGAGGGGACGGTGTTGAGAAGGACGACTGGGTGTTGAAGCTGTACGGTGTAGGGAGAAAGAGGACGGAGGTGAACTCAGGCAGAGTTTTCTTGCAGGGAGAGAAAATCCAACCCCTTGAGCCTCTTCAGCTGGGGCATTTATAGGGGTTGAAGACATGGGCTGAGTGTTTGGGACAGCTCAATTTCCATTCAGTGGAGGCAGCCTGGCCACTAACCGATAGTGGGGGGACAGCGGCTGGTGGGGAATTTTTAATTTCTCCACTTCCGCCCCCTGTCTGCCACTTTTAGAAAGTGCGATTCCAGGTCAGTGCGCATAAACATTCGGGCTCATCCTTCCATTGTCAGGTTTGTGACATCGGCCATTAAAGACTGGTTAGATAGAATTCCAATAACTGGTCCGATGTGATCTCTTTGGAACCTGGACCGGTGTCACATTTACACTAGTCGGACCTTTTCAATGTTTGGGGTACCATGGGATCGGTGTTCTTCCCCGTGGCCCGGATCCACTGCCTTAGTCAGCATCCATCCTTAGTGGGAGATAATCCGAGTGGAAAAAGTGTAAAAGACCGAGTGAGGCATTCAATCGGAACCGATTGGAACATACATTCGGAACTGATTAAAAAGTGATTGGGAACTGATTGAAAGGTGAGTGATTCACTCGGAACTGATTGAAGAGTGATTTGGAACCGATTGAAAGGTGAGTGATTCACTCGGAACTGATGGAAGAGTGATTCGGAACCGATTGAAACGTGAGTGATTCACTCAGAACTGATTGAAGAGTGATTCGGAACCGATTGAAACGTGAGTGAGTATGAACCGATTGAAACGTGAGTGATTCACTCGGAACTGATTGAAGAGTGATTGGGAACTGTTTGAAAGGTGAGTGATTCACTCGGAACTGATTGAAGAGTGATTCGAAACCGTTTGAAAGGTGAGTGATTCACTCGAAACTGATTGAAGAATGATTCAGAACCGATTAAAAGGTGAGTGAGTCTGAACCGATTGAAACATGAGTGATTCACTCGAAACTGATTGAAAACCTGCTTCTATCACATGTGATCCACTCAGGATTAGCAAGTTTTTATTCAAATGATTCAATCGGCATCCTCAAAATGTTTCACTCGGCTATGTTTCTGGAATTAAACCACTTGGAGAAAACTTGCTCGGATTTGTTGCTTGGGAGTAATTCAGTCGACCTTTCCTTCACTCCTTGAAGTGATCCACCCGGACACATTCACTCGGGAGTCTGACTTGCTTTTCACTCAGAAATTTGGAATTTGAGAGAGTCTGCCCAGATATTCATTCTCAGCCTTTCTGCGCTCAGAATCAGTCCACTCGAGATTATCTCACTCGGAGAAAACCTTCCCTCGGACTCAACCTACTCAGAAATGGTTGAAAGGTGTCTCACTCGGTGCTGACTGAAGAATGGTCCCTATTCACGCTTGAGCGTGTTAAACTTCGCTCGGGCGAACACATTCCAGCAGCTAATATTATGCCTCTCGCTTGAGCGAGACCCCTTCGCTTAAGTGAGATTATGGCCTCCAATGTTCCCGCTCGAGCGTAGCCAGAGCCGCTTGAGCGAAAGACCTTTGTTTAATCGGACTTGCTTCACTCGGCGTTACTTTGTCCGGAAATGGCACTGCTTGTAGCATTCAATCGGAAGTGGCTAGGTGATTTACTTGGAGATTGTTTGCTCGGAAGTGGAATTGCTTGATGCATTTAAATGGAGTTTATTCAATCGGAATTGCTTTGCTCAGAAGTAATTCAATCAGAACGGTTTCAATCGGCAATTATCCATTCGGATGTACTCATTTAGGAGTCGGTCTCGGAACGGTTTCAATTAGAATTTGGAACTTTTGAGAGAGTTTACTCAGAGCCTTTTCTCTGTTCAGAGGCAACTTCCTTGGAAGCAGCTCACTCGGGAATGACTCGATCGGAGACATTCTACTCGGAAATTATCAATCGGTCCCATGGAACTTGACTCAGAGCCTTCTTTTAGCTCGAAAGTAACTCCCACACTTGAAGTCCACTCAGAAACTTGTCATTCTGAGACATCCCACTCGGAAACTGCACTCGGACACGGCTGACTAGTATTTTCACTCGGAAACAACCCTTTTCACTCGGAAATAGCCATTTTTTCATTCAGAAATATTATAGCCAGAAGGATTAGTTAAAATTGAAGCTCAATCCTTTCTCCGAGATGCTTTCCACTTGTGTCGGACCGAAAGAGGTGTTCACAGATGCCCCTCTTTACTTCTTTTTCACAAAAGAAACACGAAGCTTCTGTGTTTCTGAAGCGAAAAGGAAGTAAAGATATGAACACCGATGTAGGGGCCAAGTGGGACCTCTTGATCGGTATGGCGTCTGACGGTGCTGGCAATCACGAGTTGTTGTGACCTTTTCCTCTTTTCCACATCTGTCTCTCTTTTTTTCTCTTTTTTTTGTTTTTTGTTTTGTTTTTGTTTTTGTTTTTGTTTTTTTTTGTTTTGTTGTCTTTTTTGTTTTTTTGTTTTTTTTTGTTTTCTTTTTCGAGTTCTGAATGAACCGGGAAAAATTCTTTCAGTTAACAAGAGGTGAGAAGATCGGGATTGACCCCCGGTAGACTGGAAGGTAAAGGGTGCCTGTATAGGCGACTGGAAAATAAAGGGTGCCTGAATAGGCGACTGGAAAGTAAAGGGTGCCTGAATAGGCGAATGGAAACTAAAGGGTGCCTGAATAGGCGAATGGAAAGTAAAAGGTGCCTGAATAGGTGACTAGAAAGTAAAGGGTGCCTGAATAGGCGAATGGAAAGTAAAGGGTTCCTGAATAGGCGAATGGAAATTAAAGGGGTACCTGAATAGGCGAACAGAAAGTAAAGGGTGCCTGAATAGGCGAATGGAAAGTAAAGGGTGCCTGAATAGGCGAATGAAAAGTAAAGGGTGCCTGAATAGGCGACTGGAAAGTAAAGGGTGCCTGAATAGGCAAATGAAAAGTAAAGGGTGCCTGAATAGGCGAATGGAAAGTAAAGGGTGCCTGAATAGGCGAATGGAAAGTAAAGGGTGCCTGAATAGGCGACTGGAAAGTAAAGGCTGCCTGAATAGGCGAATGAAAAGTAAAGGGTGCCTGAATAGGCGAATGAAAAGTAAAGGGTCCCTGAATAGACGAATGAAAAGTAAAGGGTGCCTGAATAGGCGACTGGAAAGTAAAGGCTGCCTGAATAGGCGAATGAAAAGTAAAGGGTGCCTGAATAGGCGACTGGAAAGTAAAGGGTGCCTGAATAGGCGAATGGAAATTAAAGGGTGCCTGAATAGGCAAACAGAAAGTAAAGGGTGCCTGAATAGGCAAACAGAAAGTAAAGGGTGCCTGAATAGGCGAATGGAAATGCAGAGATTGGAGGAGCTAACAGGACGTCTTGTCCAAATTAACTCACTGGACTTAAAGGCTCTTGGCGATGCCCCAATTTGACATGACTGAAGGTTCTTGGGGAATTGCCCCTTGTCTGGAATAAAAGAAACCTGGGGAGATGCCCTAGTTTGACATGATTTGAAGGAATCTTTGAGAAATGGCTCCTTGAATGAACAAAAGAAACCTGGGGAGATGCCCCAGTTTGACATGATCTGAAGGAGTCTTTGAGGAATGGCTCCTTGAATGAAAGAGAGTGAACCTGGGGTGATGCCCCAGTTTGACATATTTTGAAGGAACCTTGGGGAATTGCCACCCTTGACTGAATAGATCTGGGGTGATGCCCCAGTTTGAGATGGTCTGAAGGAGCCTTGGGGAACTGCCCCTTTGGCGGAAAGAGAATGGACCAGGGGTGATGCCCCGGTTTGACATGATTTGAAGGTTGTTGGGGAACTACCCCTTGGATGAACAAAAGAAATCTGGGGAGATGCCCCAGTTTGAGTTATTTAGGAAATGTATTTCTACTAGGGAAGGATTGATGGTTCGGGGTACTGCCTCTTTGGGTGAAAGAGAATGAACCTGGGGTGATGCCCCAGTTTGAACTATCTGCTTCGAAACCTTGGGGAGTTGCCCCTTGAGCGAGAAGAAATGATCCTGGGGTGATGCCCCAGTTTGATTTGTCTGGAAGTGTAGTCCCGCTGGAGAAGGATTGATGGCTCGACCATCGCCCCTTGATTGGGAAGGGAAAATCCGGGGTCCACCTGGTATGTGTGGATTTTACTGAGAGAAGTGTGCTGGGGTTCTTTTGGGGAGAGTTCTTCTAAGCCTGAAAAGAAAAGTGTTCTTATTAGGGGGAAGAAGATGATTTGAATTTTTGGCTCACCGGGAGAGGGTTTGGTGATTTTACTGGGGGAAAGAATTTTGTTGGAAACTATCCTTGGGCTTGGGAAGGGGACACGCTTGACTGTTGGAATGTATCAGGTAGATTCCTCGGAAGGGAGTTTGAAAAGTGTACGCTTTGGCAATTGAGGAGAGGACTTCAAGAAGTGCCAACTTTGGCGGTCTAGGGAAGGAGTTCTGAGAAGTGCCAACTTTGGCAGTTGAAGAAGAGATTTTGAGCAGTACCAACCTTGGCAATTTAAGGAAGGGATTCTGAGGATCGCCAGCTTTGGTGATTTGAAGAAAGGATTCTGAGGAGTGCCAACCTTAGCGGTTTGGGGAAAAGATTCTGAGGAGTGCCAATTTGGCGATTGAAGAAGTGATTTTGAAAAATGCCAACTTTGACGATTTGGGGAAAGAATTCTGAGAAGTACCAACTTTGGCGATTAAGGAGAAGACTTTGAGAGGTGCCAGCTTTGGCGATTTAAGGAAGGAGTTCTGAGAAGTGCCAACTTTGGCGATTAAGGAGAAGACTTTGAGAATTGCCAACTTTGGCGACTTGAGGAAGGAGTTCTGAGAAGTGCCAACTTTGGCGATTAAGGAGAAGACTTGAAAGATTCTAGTTTTGGCAGCTGCGGTTCCATTGAGGAAAAGGACTTGATTGAGGCGTCAATGCTTGACATGACTGTCCGTTGTAATAACCTGCAGAAAAAATGGTAAGTAGTGCAAAGATACATTCAAAAACTGGGTAGGTCCTGTGAAACCACGGCCCTTAGGATAACTCATGGACAGAGGAGAATCAAAGAGGCGATCATAGCTTTGTAGCGCGTGCCTGGTTGAGTCTTTGTGATGATTGTCTAAGACGAGGTCAAGTAGTAGGAGCTTCTTGTCCCTTACGACTTTAAATATTCACCATTCTTTCATTTTATTTTTATAAAAACACAATGTTTTATCAGATCAATGCAATTCATAACACGAATCGAAAAAGGATAAATTTTATTCATGTATGCCAAACAGAATACAGAGAATGGACAAAGGGGAAAATAGATGGGATGGAATGAAGTTACATAGGACAGGTCAAGGCCAGGAGAAACAGGGAAGGTTTGAGGATCCTCCAGTGAATTCCTGAGACTAGTGAGAACCTTAATCCCACGTCACGACCTCAAGTACATCGTTCAACTCTGCCTTTGAGAGGGTAGTTTAACCATGGTCCCCATGCCTCAGTTTGCACGTTTTGCATTGGGAACTTTAGTGACTTGGCCGAAATCTTGACCCTAATTTTTACCTGAGCCGCCTTTTCAGGTTTTCAACTCACCGGGTTGCTCTAACTTTTGCCTAGGCCGCCCTTTCAGGTTTTCAGCCTAGCGAGCTTTTCATGTGTTTTTCTCTTCTTGTTCATTTTTGGCTGCATCCTTTACAGTAAAAGGTTGAAACTGATTACACTCCAGTTGAATCTGCCCAGCCTTTCCAAATTTAGTTTGATCCTTTGGGGAACTGATGTCACTTCAAATAGGAGACTTCACTCCTATGCCATGTACCCAAGGAAATATTGGTGAGTCTTTTGGCATCAATGAGAGGGAATTAGTTTTGAATCATCATTTTGGCCTTTATTTTCTTTTTCTTTTTTCATTTTCCATTTCTTTTTGTTTGCCTTCTTTTTTTGTTTTTTTTTTGTTTTTTTTGTTTTGTTTGTTTGTTTTTTTTGTTTTGTTTTGTTTTTTTTTAAATCCCCTTAATGACGCAACGACTCAATCTGACAGACTATTTCCTTGGCTACATAGGCATGAGGAATGGCGCACTCTTTAGGGTTGAGGTGTTGATGATGACAAGAATGCAAGTTCTTGGCCTGACAACATTTGTTCCCCTTATACAGAAAATGACAGCTTGCTCGAGGATCTAGATGTAACCAGCTTTCCCCGCTTGGTATGTGCATTGGACTTCAAGCTTGACTCTATTTTTCATTTTTCATTTTTTTTTGCATTTTTTGTTTTGGCAAATTCTCCCTTGATTGTATCTGTATTTATAAGCATCAGCAATTTGCCCCCCATCTATGTTGATGACTGTTGAATTTCCTTAAATGACTGGCCTACCACTTATCCAATTCGGGACTTGGCCATGTTGTCATTCACATAGATTCCTGCCACATCTTGAAACAAAATACTAATGCCTTCTGATAGATTCCACCGTGATTCCTTCAGGCGTCCTTGACTTAGGGGTACTCTTTAACCTCTTGTTCTAATAATCTTGCTAACTAGTATGGTGGCTCACAGGTTTCCTTACCTTCTTCGTCAGCATAGTCGACTGGGTGATTGAAATCGTGAAGCGGAATTGTGATTTCACTAGTCTCAAGAGAATCATTTTTGGATCTACAATTCAGTATGTTATGGAAAAAATAAAAAATGGGAAAGGGAACAAGTAAATAAAGAAAATGAATCAAAGCAAGGATAATGGGATGAGAAAAAAAACTTTTTTTTTCGATACGCATTTATTGATTGAACGTAAAGCAAGTTTTTTCGCCCTTATTACATGAAAAGTCCCAAAGCCTTAGGCATAGCCGAGGGATAAACAAGATATTTAAGGCAATGACAAATTACTTTGGTGAATCGTTTACAATCGTAAGGAGTTCGACAGCCTCCCAATTACCGAACTCTTGGTCCGGTGGGTAGGCGATCACCAACTTGGCATTATCATCAAAACCATCTTCAATATCGGCCACCACGACATTAACTTCTGAACTTCCATGATTAGGCAGGGGATTTATGGTTACGTTAGGGCTTCCTTCTTGAAAACTAATCCAGTCGGCTTTGATCAAATCTCTCACTTTATATTTCAAAGCTAGGCAATTTTCTGTGGAATGCCCTGGTGCCCCAGCGTGGTAATCACAATGAGCGTTTGGGTCATACCCCCTTAGATAAGGAGGTTGCAATGGCCTCATAGAGGATGAAGCTACCAGACCTTTCTGAACAAGGATTGGAAAAAGTTCGGTATATGTTATAGGAATTGGATCGAACTGCACAGGGGTGCGCTTATTGTTGGGATTCCTTGTGTTCTGATTATGATTGGGTGGTCGAGTCACTTGCTGTGGGTGATGGTATGGCATGGGTTGTGGCGTTGGCGCTCTTACCATGGGCGGACGGAAATGAGGAGTATGAGCTGCCGGGCCATAAGTAGCAGCGGCCACATAAGGGTTGGGAGCTTGAATCATGGTAGGGGCGAATGGTCTCGGCGGAGCTATCTTTTGATTAGAAGAGATGGAATTAGTTTCTCCATCCCTTCTCCTAGGCACCGGCTTTCTTGTCATTCTTGTCCCAGATGAGCCCTGAGTGATCTTTCCCGTTCGTATTCCGCTCTCTACCCTTTCCCCAATAGTCACGATGTCGGAGAAGTTGGATGAAACACTACCAATCATCTTGCCGTAGAAAGGTGATGGGAGCGTGTCGATAAACATCGCGACTATCTTTTTTTCTAACAATGGGGGGTCTACTTGTGCCGCTGTCTCTCTCCAGCGTTGGGCATACTCTTTAAACATTTCACTGTCCCTTTTCAACATATTCTGTAACTGAACCCTGTTGGGTGCCATATCCATGTTATACTTGTATTGTCTAAGGAAGGCATCTGCTAGGTCCTTCCAACAACGAATATGGTTCCGCTCAAGGTGAGCATACCATGTAAGAGCGGCCCCCGCCAGACTATCTTGGAAACAGTGAATCAACAATTGGTCGTTAGAAGAGTAAGATGCCATCTTTCAATAGTACATCGTGAGATGGTTCTTTGGACAAGTCATTCCTTGATACTTGTCAAAGTCTGGCATCTTGAATTTGGGCGGGAGGACAACATCTGTGACTAGGCATAGTTCAGAAGCATCTATCAGTCCGAAACCTCCGGCGCCTTCCATCATTCTCAAACGCTCCTCTAGGATTTCTATCTTTTCCTTTTGGGGAGCTGCGGTCGTGCTATGACCGCCTACCGGGTTCATCATGCGGGTTGTATCTTGGAGATTGGTCATATAAGGAGTTGTGTATCCGTATGGATAGCCGAGTGGCTGGTTGAATGGAGGCAACACATGGACTGGTTCATTAGGCCTGTATTTGGTAAGGGTCCTTGGGGTTGGGCCATAGCTTGTACGGCATAAGTCGGCTGGATCATCTGGGCTCGTGTGTTTTGGGCTTGTGCGTTGTAGGTTGGTTGGGCCATCGGGGCTTGTGTGTTTTGGGTTTGGTAGGCTTGTGGGTCATGGGCTTGCATGCTTTGGGTTTGGTGGAGTGGTGGCATGTTTGGCTGGGTGGGGTATGAAGCGTGAGGATTCATCGCTTGCTGGTCGTGGGCGTCTTGCTGGTTAGCGAGCGGGGGATAGTACCCCGGTGGTAGGCCATAAAGTGTAAAAGGTACTGGGTTGCCGTCAGGACCGATAAATGTATGCTGTTGTGCATAAGACTGACCGTAAGGTGGCTGGGCCTCCATGGTAGGGTTAGGTCTTCCGACATGAATGGTGAGAGGGGGTGTCGTTGTGTTAGGGAGTTGGGTTCTTGCTGGGTCAGAACCAAGGGGGGGTGGCGCGGTGGCAGGCTGCTGTTCGACGTCCTCAATACCTGCAGAGGAGCCTCCTTCTGTGAGTTTTTTTCTAAAGGTTTAGTTAACTCCGCCACTTGCTCTTTCAACTGATCGAACTCGGTTCTAAAGTCTCCGTCAACAGCTTCTGTCTCAGCCATGAGTTTCCTTTGGAGCCGGGTCTGGCAAGGATGCCTACCCATGACGCCTATGTCTCTTTTTTTAAAAAAACAAAAATGTTAGGTGGAAATAGAAAGAAGGAGAATGTCGTGGGAAGCAATTACAGGCTTTGGCGAATATCCTTTGACTGTTCCTTAGAACTTATCATTCAAAAGTACTGGGTATGGTAAACATGGAAATTAATATAGGATAATTATGAAGACATAAGAAATCTTTCATCCTGAGGCGGGAGCCTCAAGCTCAAACATTTTCTTCGGGCAGTTACAGCCCTCATTTCTTAAGTTCAATCCCATGTTAATTTCCATAGATACTCAAAGGGTATTCGTTAAGTTCTGAATAGCCTTCCACGAAATGAGGATAAGGAAAAGAAATTAGTTGATGTCATGTTTTGGAATCGGTACTTCCCCATAGATTTAACATAAAGCAAAATTATTTTTTTTTGGGAAACAATGATTACCAAGGGTCCAAGTCGCAATAGTCACAATTTTTCTAATCATCATCGACGCCCCCCGTTGGAGCGGAAATAAAGTTATATTCTTCGACAATTAGGAAAATCTATGACTCAGGACTCAGGGGTACACGACCAAAAGAGGATTATCTATTCATCCGAAGAATACTGTGTGTTCCAAAACGAGTCATTGTTTTAAAAACTCCGTAAATCTGCGGGTGGTAGATAATTCATTTTTTTTTTGATAAAATGGGAAAGCAAAAATGATGTAAGGTAAAGTAAAGTTTGCCCTTTTGTGGCCTAGGTAGGGTTTTGTTGAAAGTCTTTTCTAGGCCCTATGGCTTGTCTAAAAGTGACTCTCCACACCGGGTGGCTTCCGCTAGACATCTAGAAGGTCACCAGAGCCAAGATCCTAACCATGACAGGGATGCAAATAGTGGGGAATCCACTAGGTGCGTATATCATGAGAGGTCGAACTCTGGTTGAGGTTCTCACGAACACCGGATAGGAAGTACATCCCATACGATTCCGTTACCAACCACTCCTAACTTAAGCTTCATTTGGGGCCCGGGTATAGGGCGCCACTCATAGGTGTGTGCAAATAATTATGAGTGTAGTGTGTGGAAGGGCATTCAATACCTTTTACCTTACCCCATTCTGCACAAAGAACAAACACAGGACAAATATACAAAGTCGTCTACCCTAGGGTTCAATGATTGCAGAAAAGTAACATGGTCTTCTACCCTAGGGTTCAACAAACATGCAAAACATAGACAATGAAACAAATAACAAGACACAATTAAAACAAGAACAAACATTCACAACAATTAACAGAAAATAAAACCAGGGGAAGAAATCCGAGATAACAAAGGCTATATAAAAAGAACATGCGCTTTCAATCAAACTGGTCTGACTCTCTTAAGTGTCCCCAGTGGAGTCGCCATCTGTCGCAACCTGGATTGCGACGGTGCGGCGAGAAAGAAAAAACTGTGTATGAAACAGGGAGTCGCCACCAACGTTTTTATCCATAGGAAAAACATTGGAAAAAAACTAAGTTCAGTAAGGCACTGGTTTAAAAAATGAGATTCAAGTTCAGGAGTCGGTTACGAGTAGGGAAGGTATTAGCACCCTACATCGCCTATCAAAAATAGTACCAAGATTGAAAGTGCAATATAAATAGCCTTAAATAAAACATGATTTCTTCCTTTTTTGTATTTTTATCTAAAAACGACGGAATAGAGTAAGAGAACTGTACAAACATAGAATGTCGAAGCGAGGTCAACAGGACGTTTCATCCGAATTAAACTTGACTTCGATATGAGACAGAAAGGGAGGAAGAGAATGCTAATAAGACGTCACGCCTAAATTAGACATCCACGAATAAAAAAGGGACAGGGATAGGAAAGAGATAAGCAGGACGTCTCGTCCTAAGTATCCCTTCCCTCTGAATTGTGGCGAGGCTTGAACAAAAACTAGGGGGAAATCAACAAGACGTCACGTCTAAATTGATTTTCACGAAAGCGACAAAAAAGGAACATTTATGAAAGAAACACGAAAGTGAGGAAATAAATCAGTAAAAAGAAACAAGAAAGATGGGCCCGACAGGAGTTGAGGTCCTGCTCCTACGTATTCTTGAATTATCAAGAAATCAGGGTTACGTAGTTCTGAGTGTTTTTCTTTTAGGAAAAGATTGGGAAAATGTTGATGGGTATCATTTTGGTGAAGAATCCATACAAGACGAAGTTCTTCACATATGTATGGGTCCTATAGAGGTTGTATAGACGGAAGTATTTTCCGTACGACACTGACTAAAAATGATTTTTTTTCTTTTTTTTTGATTTTATTTAGATTTGAAAGAAAACACAGGAAACATCCATTTCCCTTTATTATTATTTTTTTTATTTTTTTTAAACTACGAAGCAAAAGAGGGAGGGTAACAGAAGCTACAAGAGAGAAAGAGAAATAGTAAATTCAGAAAAGAGAGGGAAAAATAAGCGAAAACCGAGTGGGAGAAGAGAAAACCAAGTGAGAAAAAGGGAAAACCGAGTAAAAATGGAAAAAACCGAGTGAAAAAATAGAATACCGAGTGAAAAATTAAATACTGAGTGAAAAGTGGAATACCAAGTGATGGAGTAAGGGACTGCAGAATGGGTCAGAAACTGACAAAAGGTGGAAGAGACCGACCGAGTAAGAAAGGGACCGACCGAGGGAGAAAGGCAGTGGGGGGTTGAGAGGAGTTTGAAGGTATTTAGAGGGAAAGAGAAGGGTGTTGGACGGTGTGGAATTGGTGCAGGGTCTGGATGGTGTAAGGATTTGGGAGATGTTGGGACGGTATAGAGTTGGTATAGGGTTTGGACGGTGTAAGGATTTAGGAGATGTTGGGACGGTGCAAAGGACTTAGGAGGTGTTGGAACGGTGTGGTGGATTTAGGAGGTGGATTGGAACAGAATCGGTGTGGTGGATTTAGGAGAACGGTGTGGAGAGGGACAGTGTGGGTGAGAGGGGACGGTGTTGAGAATGACGGTTGGGTGTTGGAGCTGTACGGTGTAGGGAGAAAGAGGACGGAGGTGAACTCAGGCAGAGTTTTCTTGCAGGGAGAGAAAATCCAACCTCTTGAGCCTCTTCAGCTGGGGCATTTATAGGGGTTGAAGACATGGGCTGAATGTCTAGGACAGCTCAATTTCCATCAGTGGAGGTAGCCTGGCCACTAACCGATAGTGGGGGGACAGCGGCTGGTGGGGAATTTTTAATTTCTCCACTTCCGCCCCCTGTCTGCCACTTTTAGAAAGTGCGATTCCAGGTCAGTGCGCATAAACATTCGGGCTCATCCTTCCGTTGTCAGGTTTGTGACATCGGCCATTAAAGACCGGTTAGATGGAATTCCAATAACTGGTCCGATGTGATCTCTTTGGAACCTGGACCGGTGTCACATTTACATTAGTCGGACCTTTTCAATGTTTGGGGTACCATGGGATCGGTGTTCTTCCCCGTGGCCCGGATCCACTGCATCAGTCAACATCCATCCTTAGTGGGAGATAATCCGAGTGGAAAAAGTGTAAAAGACCGAGTGAGGCATTCAATCGGAACTGATTGAAACATACATTCGGAACTGATTAAAAAGTGATTGGAAACCGATTGAAAGGTGAGTGATTCACTCGAAACTGATTGAAGAGTGATTCGGAACCGATTAAAAGGTGAGTGATTCACTCGGAACTGATGGAAGAGTGATTCGGAACCGATTGAAACGTGAGTGATTCACTCAGAACTGATTGAAGAGTGATTGGGAACCGGTTGAAAGGTGAGTGATTCACTCGGAACTGATGGAAGAGTGATTGGGAACTGTTTGAAAGGTGAGTGATTCACTCAGAACTGATTGAAGAGTGATTCAGAACCGATTGAAACGTGAGTGAGTATGAACCGATTGAAACGTGAGTGATTCACTCGGAACTGATTGAAGAGTGATTGGGAACTATTTGAAAGGTGAGTGATTCACTCGGAACTGATTGAAGAGTGATTCGAAACCGTTTGAAAGGTGAGTGATTCACTCGAAACTGATTGAAGAATGATTTAGAACCGATTAAAAGGTGAGTGAGTCTGAACCGATTGAAACATGAGTGATTCACTCGAAACTGATTGAAAACCTGCTTCTATCACATGTGATCCACTCAGGATTAGCAAGTTTTTATTCAAATGATTCAATCGGCATCCTCAAAATGTTTCACTCGGCTATGTTTCTGGAATTGAACCACTTGGAGAAAACTTGCTCGGATTTGTTGCTTGGGAGTAATTCAGTCGACCTTTCCTTCACTCCTTGAAGTGATCCACCCGGACACATTCACTCG
The DNA here is from genome assembly GCA_037962975.1 of Clitoria ternatea. Taxonomy (NCBI): domain Eukaryota; kingdom Viridiplantae; phylum Streptophyta; class Magnoliopsida; order Fabales; family Fabaceae; genus Clitoria; species Clitoria ternatea. Next base: position 114,029,022 of record CM075669.1, read on the forward strand.
GGAGTCTGACTTGCTTTTCACTCAGAAATTTGGAATTTGAGAGAGTCTGCCCAGATATTCATTCTCAGCCTTTCTGCGCTCGGAATCAGTCCACTCGAGATTATCTCACTCGGAGAAAACCTTCCCTCGGACTCAACCTACTCAGAAATGGTTGAAAGGTGTCTCACTCGGTGCTGACTGAAGAATGGTCCCTATTCACGCTTGAGCGTGTTAAACTTCGCTCGGGCGAACACATTCCAGCAGCTAATATTATGCCTCTCGCTTGAGGGAGACCCCTTCGCTTAAGCGAGATTATGGCCTCCAATGTTCCCGCTCGAGCGTAGCCAGAGCCGCTTGAGCGAAAGACCTTTGTTTAATCGGACTTGCTTCACTCGGCGTTACTTTGTCCGGAAATGGCACTGCTTGTAGCATTCAATCAGAATTGGCTAGGTGATTCACTTGGAGATTGTTTGCTCGGAAGTGGAATTGCTTGATGCATTTAAATGGAGTTTATTCAATCGGAATTGCTTTGCTCAGAAGTAATTCAATCAGAACGGCTTCAATCGGCAATTATCCATTCGGATGTACTCATTCAGGAGTCGGTCTCGGAACGGTTTCAATCAGAATTTGGAACTTTTGAGAGAGTTTACTCAGAGCCTTTTCTTTGTTTAGAGACAACTTCCTTGGAAGCAGCTCACTCGGGAATGACTCGATCGGAGACATTCTACTCGGAAATTATCAATCGGTCCTATGGAACTTGACTCAGAGCCTTCTTTTAGTTCAAAAGTAACTCCCACACTTGAAGTCCACTCCAAAACTTGTCATTCTGAGACATCCCACTCAAAAACTACACTCGGACACAGCTGACTAGTATTTTCACTCGGAAACAACCCTTTTCACTCGAAAATAACCATTTTCACTCGGAAATAGCCATTTTCACTCGGAAATAGCCATTTTTTCATTTAGAAATATTATAGCTAGAAGGATTAGTTAAAATTGAAGCTCAGTCCTTTCTCCGAGATGCTTTCTACTTGTGTCGGACCGAAAGAGGTGCTCACAATATGCATGTAGACATAATCACAATATATGTATATTCGTCATTTTGAATGTATAACTCACTCTCCCATGTGGTCTCTTTTTTAGCATTGTGATGCAGGTTGCCATGGGATGAGTTCGGATTTTAAATCAAAGCTTTAGTGAAGGTAAATAGTGGTAGAGCAAGTGCCTTGGCCGGCATCATTTGTGAACTATCATGTATTGAATTTATGAAAGGAATAAGTTGCTTATGATGATATAGAGGTTTTAGTGATTTTGGATGTGTATAAGATAATCCTTCATATTTAGGAATGGTGAATATATATATAGGTAGTATGTAAAAGATGATTTAATGTGTACTAGAAGGACTGAAACTGAATGATGTACATTGATGATAGTGATAGTTGGGAGAATATCCCCGGATGTATATGTGTATATATATACATATATAATTGTGTCTTAGGCAATGCATGTGTATGTCGTGAGTGAATTAGACGGGCTTTGTTTTATTAGGTCTATGTCGGGTATTTGCATGCTTTGCCGAGCCTTTTCTTATATCGTCATATATGGGACTAGGCGTTTGCCCGATATACACATTTCTCTTTCGTTGTAAACTCTGCTATTTTTGGTATACCGTTATGGGTAAGTTAGATATCGATCCAGTCATATCTTATTAATTCGTACGCTTCAGTTTTCTGTGATTCGGGTTTTGGTATGACATCGGACTTACTTAGAACGTGAAAAATTTACCTGTATTTTATTAACTATTATCTTGATCACATCGGGATCCAAGACTAGAAAACCGGGGTGTTACAAAGGTGGTATCAAAGCGTATTTTACTCTGAATTAGAATTCTTGATTATTATCAACGCATGGTTGCTTGGTATTAAAGTTAATGTTTTGGATGGTTGGAGCACGATTGCTCAATATTGAAACATTTATGGTGACCTTTGGAGCGAGATGCTCATTGTTGGAATATGTTTGTTTTGTATAAATTTAAGAGTGATAATTATCTAGAGGATGATGATATATTAAGGTATTGATTGCCTTATATGGACTTGTGAATGACTAATTGTCTAAGAATTATGAATTGATTATAAGGGCATATTGCTTATTTAGGATTTTTGATGAATGATTATTCATAAGTCATGATTGTTCTTTATGGATATATGCCCTTTGCCATTGAGGTTGTATGATATACTTGTGGGGCATAGTTACTCCTTGTTGATTATGGTTGAATCATGAGATTGAATACATAAGGATGAATTCCTCAATGTTATTGATATGGTTATTTGTGTAAGTCCAGCCAAGTTCCTTACCCTATTACCTTCAAATGACGAATACATTGTTATTGTGCATTGATGTTGATATATAGAATACATATTGATTTGATGATGGGTCCATGTTGAATGTTAATCATGGAAATGAAACATTGAATTGATGAATATGAGATATGAAAGATGAGTTGATATGGTAGTAGACCATATATGTTGAGACCTTGATAGATATGTTGGAATTGAATCATGTGATTAGGTCTCTTGTATGAGTTACCGTTATGGCTCCTGGCCAAAGTATGCTTATTGAATGTGAGTAGTTCATATGAATTGATTGAATAAATGGTAGCGAAAGAATTCCTTAACATGAGTATTCATGGAATGAAATGATTGATTATGTTATTGTTGAAAGATGAATTAAAAGGATTAATTATGCTACTTATGAAAGATGGATTTCATATCCTTTGGTGTGAGAATCTTGTATTTTATAATGCAGGTGACTTACTATGTCTCCTTAGATTGAGAACATGAATAAGTGATAAAATGATTGAATGTGAAATTGTGATTCACTAGATTGGGGTTGTGACTTGGTTTCATATTTGTAGACTGAGTGAATGATTGATTTGATTTTAAGCCACTAGGTGTGGTGACCCCGGTGATTTGGCATGATCTTGCATGATCAAACCTTATGGATGATTAATTTAATTGACCCTATGGTGGTCTAGGCTCTATGTTGTTTTTATGAGCCATATCTAATGATGTTATGTGGTATAGGGGTATTCCACAATGGGTACTAGGTAACCCTTAGATTTTCTAGGTCTAGTGATTGATCGAATCTTGTGAATAGTTGAGCCATAACGAAATTAATTGTGAAATACGTTGTTGAAGCTAAAGCCGGTATGTAATGGAATGCGAATAATGAATGCAACCCCGATGATTGATGAATAATAATATTATGGTGTACATGATTTTACGGTATGACTTTGGGCTAAATTCTATGCCGTCGATGTTGTGATCATGAAACTAGCTATGGATTATGATATGACATAGGGATGACATGCATGATTGTGAGTCGGTAAATGGAAATTGATCATGTTATTACCTCCCTCTTTAATTGAAAGGTGCTATATTGAGGGTAGAAACCCTGTAGAGATGTACTGTGATATGAATTATACGTCTTTCTTATGGACTTTGGTTGTGATCTGTGAGGAGAATTCCTAATGTGGAAGCACATTATATGATTAGAAACCCTATTTTAACCTCAGAGTTGTTGTACTTCCTGTGAGTTTAGTAACCCGTTTAGGCTTGAATCGATTTATAACCAATGATGTATGGAAGAGACAAAGGATTATTGGACAATTTGACCATGACTTCGGGATGGATGAGGTCCGATGATGCGGTAATTACCCCGTAATGATTGAAAATCTATGGTTGGTACACTAATATATGGTAATGTTAAATAAGATTGATGATTGGTATAGCATGATGGATGCCAAATTAATTGTATAATGACGATGAGATATAAATATGTTAGTCGTGGACTGGTGAGGATTGTCACTAAGTCTCTTATAAATTAGTGTTAATATGTGAGCAATAGGAATACAAAGTACTGGTCCCGATATGGCCTTACATGCCATAGGCATTGTGGCAACATGCACTTATGCACGAACTTTATGTGTTTGCAGTAACCACTATGGGATTGGGATGCCTTCCTGTATGTCGGATACAGCAACACATAGGTCGGGCAGGTGTAGGGATTGTAACTACTTATGGTGAATGTATTGCGCCTATCTGGTCATAATGAGTATGAACATGCAAACTATGTTGGATGAGTTGTGGTCGGAGATATGTAACACATTTTGAAATGTAGAAAATTTTACATTTGGGGAAAAGAAATGATGATGAACATGTCTTGAAAGACTTTGGAAAGTCCAATGTTATTTTATGGTGTCGTTGAACCTTGTTGATGTACGGCCTGAGGTATGGCCTTGCGATATGTATATCAATGCTGAATTTCGAGGACGAAATTCTTTTTAGGTGGGGTGGATTGTAACATCCCAAATTTTATAAAAATGATTAAATAGGAGGAATAAATATTAAATAATTATTTATGATTTGATGGTGTGAAGACGATGTTATCGTGTTTATGAATATATCCCGGAGTGAAGACGATGTTATCATGTTTATGAATATATCACCTTGTGGGGTGCCACAAAGGGTATATCCTGGAGTGAAGACGATGTTATCGTGTTTATGAATATATCACCTTGCGGGGTGCCACAAAGGGTATATCCCGGAGTGAAGACAATATTATCGTGTTTATGAATATATCACCTTGCGGGGTGCCACAAAGGGTATATCCCGGAGTGAAGACGATGTTATCGTGTCTATGAATATATCACCTTGTGGGGTGCCACAAAGGGTATATCCCGGAGTGAAGACGATGTTATCATGTTTATGAATATATCACCTTGCGGGGTGCCACGAAGGGTATATCCCAGAGTGATGATGATAATTTAAGTGATTGTGATCATTATTGGATTAAAAATTGGATCCGTTGCATATGCATTAAATAGTTGACATGTGCATTAGCCATAGATGCATGGCATTTGAGATGGGATGAAAACAAGAGAAGAGAAACCCCTTGCGAGGAGGAAGTGAATAAAGATTTAATAAAATGATGATGATGATGGTGAATGCCCTTGATGATAAGTGACAATGTGATTGTGTATATGCTTGTGCTTGCTTATGTTGTGAATTGAGATGTATCATGTTTGTACACCTATTATAATAATGAGATGATGATTGAATGATGATTTAATTGTTTTATAGCATAGCGTACATGATGATTATACGCATGTACACATAATCACAATATATGTATATTCGTCATTTTGAATGTATAACTCACTCTCCCATGTGGTCTCTTTTTTAGCATTGTGATGCAGGTTGCCATGGGATGAGTTCGGATTTTAAATCAAAGCTTTAGTGAAGGTAAATAGTGGTAGAGGAAGTGCCTTGGCCGGCATCATCTGTGAACTATCATGTATTGAATTTATGAAAGGAATAAGTTGCTTATGATGATATAGAGGTTTTAGTGATTTTGGATGTGTATAAGATAATCCTTCATATTTGGAATGGTGAATATATATATATAGGTAGTATGTAAAAGATGATTTAATGTGTACTAGAAGGACTGAAACTGAATGATGTACATTGATGATAGTGATAGTTGGGAGAATATCCCCGGATGTATATGTGTATATATATATATATATATAATTGTGTCTTAGGAAATGCATGTGTATGTCATGAGTGAATTAGACAGGCTTTGTTCTATTAGGTCTATGTCGGGTATTTGCATGCTTTGCCGAGCCTTTTCTCATATCGTCATATATGGGACTAGGCGTTTGCCCGGTATACACATTTCTCTTCCGCTGTAAACTCTGCTATTTTTGGTATACCGTTATGGGCAAGTTAGATATCGATCCAGTCATATCTTATTAATTCGTACGCTTCAGTTTTCTGTGATTCGGGTTTTGGTGTGACATCGGACTTACTTAGAACGCAAAAAATTTACCTGCATTTTATTAACTATTATCTTGATCACATCGGGATCCAAGTCCGAAAAACCGGGGTGTTACACACAACACCCAACCAGGAAGAATTCCAGCGTACACATGCTGGTATGTGGGCGTTTCTACGTGTAGCTAGGAGGGAAACTAGAAATAGTTATTTATTCAGTTATGTAATTTTTTTTATTTGCTTGTAAGCCTCTCTGGGGTAACTGCGTGATTTAGCCTTATTTGATAGTTAGTTCAAGGCATAAAACTATATATAGGTAATTTCCTTGTAACTTACACAAGCAATAATATTACTCTCATTTTCTGATTTTGAACCTCTCTCCAAACCTTTTCTCTCACTAAACTCTCTATTCCATGGCTCTCTGTATTCTTTCTTTTGCTGATTCCACTTCCATGGGTTGTTAAACCCCTAGGGTTGGGATTACTGAAGCTTCCAATGGAGTCTTGAATGTGCATTGAGGAAATCATCTTCTGAGGCATGAGGAGAACAAGCTGAGAAGTGGAATACACTGCTGGATTGACAAATCCAGACCTAATTAAAGCATCTCACCAATAAGGAATCATGGTTGAAAGCTTAGGTAACTTTTGGTTTCCTAGCTAATTCAGGCTTAATAATTAGGTGAATAGCTAGGGTTCAATACCTAATTTCATATTAGATTTCTCTATCACTAAACACCTAAGGGATTAGGATTTAATGCTTAGGAATTAGTGTTAATCACCTAAGGAATTAGGGATTAACCATCTGTGAAGTTGTCATCTTGAGTCTGAAGCTTGATTGAACCTCAATTGCATGTTTCTTGATGAAATTGTAAGCAGAAGTAATCCTAACCTATCTTCCATTAAATACATTTCATTTTTCATATTGTTTCTGAAATTACAAAAACATAGAAATTCTGGAAAAGCATAAATAGAATGAATCTTATCCTATTTTGTTTTGGTTCAGCTTGTACTAGTCCTAGGTTATGGTAATCACCTCAATCCCTGTGGGATGATCAAATATATTACAAATTAAATGATTGGTGCGCTTGCCAAAAGAATATAATCCTCTGAGATTATGCATCAAGTTAATGGCGCCATTGCCGGGGATTGTTGAGTAATATCAATAATCCTAGGACTGGTATTAGACTGAACCATTTAATTCTGTTTTGTATTTAGTAGTAGTTTAATTTTCATTTTAGTATAGCAGTAGCTTTGAAATTGATTCTGTGAAATATCTGGTGTATACAGTCAAGGAACAGAGGAGAGCCATTCTTCTTTGGTCTTGATATTGATTTGTTAGAGCATAGACTTAGAAAAGAGAAAAAGCAAAAAGAACAGCAAGAAATTGAATAGAGGAGAGTTAGACTAGGTGACTACTCCAGTCCTATTGAAGAAGGATCGCAATCCAGCATCCTTAGGCCTCCAATTGTAGCTAATAATTTTGAACTTAAACTAGCATTGCTGTAATTGGTTAGAAATGATCTATTTGGAGGAAGTGAGGTTGAGGATCCAAACTTACATCTAGCAACCTTCCTCCAAATTTGTGATACAGTTAAGATGAATGGTGTCCCTGATGAGGCAATAAGATTGAGATTGTTTCCTTTTTCTCTAAGGGATCATGCTAAAGCCTGGTTGTAGAGCCAACCAAGAGGCAGCATAACTACTTGGGAGGATTTACAAAGAAAATTTCTGATTAAATATTTCCCTCCTTCTAAGTATGCCAAGTTGCATACAGAAATCACTTGTTTCCAACAGAGAGAGGGTGAATCTCTAATGGAAGCATGGGATAGGTACAAAGAGAGTTTGAGGAAATGTCCTCACCATAGGATCCCTAATGTGCAGCAAGTTACCATATTTTATAATGGAGTAAGGCCAGCTACTAGGGTCTTGATTGATACCTCAGCTAGAGGCTCACTAACTACTAAAATTGTAGAAGAGGCCATTGAGTTGATTGATGTTATGGCTTCTAATGAATGTCTAGTTAGTGAAAGGAGTCAAATCCCAAAGAGAGGGATACTAGAATTAGAAGCAAAAAATGGTTATTTGGCTCAAAGTAAGTTGATGACTTAGGCTTTGGAGAAATTAAGTGTACAAATTTCAAAACTCCAAAAGCCTAGTCAAGTCTGTATGATGAGTTGTGATTTTTATGGTGGAGACCATGAAAATGGCATGTGTGATCCAAATGTGCCTGTTGAACAAGTTAATTACATGGGGTAACAATTCCAAAGGAATTATCCCTCTAATTTCTTTAATCCTAACTATAGAAACCACCCCAATTTTTCATGGCAGAAGGGTCCACATTCGAATCAAAACATGCCACAAAATCATACCACAAATAGATCACAACAACCACCTCCCCCTCCCCCTAAAGAAAATTCTGAACTTGAGAATGTTCTATCTTAGTTCATTTAAGTCACTCAGGCCAGTTTTAAAAATCAAGAAGCGTCCATCTGGAATCTGGGAAATCAGGTTGGACAACTATCAAAACAGTTAGCTGAGAGACAATCAGGCAATTTCCCTGGAGATACTGAGGTAAAACCTAGGGAACATTATAAAGCAATAACCACAAGAAGTGAGAAAACTTTGGTTCTCCCTACTCCAAGTCATGAAAATACTACAAAAAAAGAAAAAGAGCAGGAAAGTGAGCAAGTTAATGATAAAACTGAAAACAAAGTGGAAATAGAAAAAGAGAAAGAAAATCAAGTTCATCAAAAGAAAAGGAAAAAGAATGATTTGATTTTGGAGGAAGTTGTCAAGCTAACTCCTGAAATGATTGCCCTCAAATGCAAAATTTTTAAAAGAACTACTGTCTAAGAAGAGGAAGCTTAAGGGAGATGAAATGATTGCCCTCACCTAAGAATGTAGTGCAATTATTCAGAAGAAACTCCCTCAAAAGCTAGAAGATCCTGGATCTTTTACAATACCTTGTGCAATAGGGGATGTTCATGTTGGAAGTGCCTTATGTGATCTGGGAGCTAGCATTAACCTTATGCCTCTGTCCTTGATGAAGAAACTAGGAATTAATGATCCGTAACCAACTTAAATGTCTTTGTAGTTGGCTGATAGGTCTATCAAGTATCCTCATGGGATGCTAGAGGATTTGTTGGTAAAAGTAGATAACTTTATCTTTCCAGCAGATTTTGTAGTTTTGGATATGGAGGTTGATAGAGAGATTCCCCTAATTTTAAGGAGACCCTTCTTAGCTACTAGGAGAGCTTTAATTGTTGTAGAGAAGGGAGAACTCATGCTGAGAGTTCATGAGGAGCAAGTAACTTTTAATGTTTTCAATGCTATGAAACATCCAACTGAAAAGATGGATTGTTTTATGCTTGAAGAAATTAAAAGCTATAAGATTCCCATGTTGTTAAAGGCTGAAGAAGAGGCTTTACAAGCCTTTTTAGAGGATGATTTCGACTCCAAGGCTGAGGAGTTGGATGACTCACAAACTGAGCTACTGAACCTACTAGAAGCATGTGAAGTAGGCGAAGTAGAAGTTGAAATAAAAGAAAACTTAAATAATGCTGCACTTGAGAAGGGTAAGGAGGTGTTTGAAGAAAAACATGATTTGAAACCCTTGCCTTCTCATTTAAGATATGTTTTCTTGGGAAATAATGAGTCACGTCCAGTAATCATTAATGTTGAGTTAGATGATGAGGATGTAAAAAACTGATAGGGGTTTTAAGAAAACATGAATCTGTCATTGGTTGGAACATTTCTGATTTAAAGGGGATTAGTCCATCATTTTGTATGCATAAAATTCTGATGGAGGATGACTATTCTCTAGTTGTTCAGTCACAAAAAAGGTTAAACATCATAATGAAAGAAGCTATGAGGAAAGAAGTGGTTAAACTCCTTGATGCAGGGATTATCTATCCTATCTCGGACAGCGCTTGGATCAGTCCGGTCCAAGTGGTGCCTAAGAAAGGAGGGATCACCACTGTTAAAAATGAAAAAGGTGAAGTTATTGCCACTAGACCAACTACAGGTTGGAGGATGTGCATAGACTATAGAAGGCTAAATGACTCCACAAGAAAAGACCATTTTCCTTTACCTTTTGTAGATCAAATGCTTGAGAGGTTATCAGGACATAAGTATTATTCCTTCCTTGATGGATATTCTAGATACAACCAAATTATGGTTGATCTAAAAGATCAAGAGAAAATAGCCTTCACCTGTCCATATAGAATCTTTGTATACAGGCGCATGCCTTTTAGTTTGTGCAATGCACCAGCAACCTTTCAAAGGTGTATGCTGGCAATTTTTAGGAACATGGTAGAGAAATTCATTGAGGTCTTTATGGATAACTTCTCTGTGTTTGGAAACAGCTTTGATGTATGTCTCAGCAACCTATCTAAGGTGCCAGTGAGATGTCAAGAGACTAATCTTGTCCTCAACAGGAAAAAATGCCATTTTATGGTTAGAGGAGGGATAGTCCTTGGCCATAAAATCTATGCTGAGGGCATCTAAGTAGATAAAGCCAAGATTGGTACCATTGAAAAGCTTTCTCCTCCAATCAATGTGAAAGGAATGAGGAGTTTCTTAGGATGTGCTCGCTTCTATAGGAGATTTATAAAGGATTTTTCGAAAATAGCAAAGCCTTTGACTGATTTACTTATGAAAGATCATGCTTTTGTTTTTGATGAAAAGTGTGTCAAGGCTTTTGAAAATCTTAAACAAAGATTAATTACAGCTCAAATCCTTGCAGCACCTGATTGGTCTTTACCATTTGAACTCATGTGTGATGCAAGTGATTTTTCTATAGGAGCTGTATTGGGACAAAAAAAAGAAAAATTAACACATGTTATTTATTATGCTAGCAAGGTGCTGAACGAAAATAAAATAAACTACACCACCACTGAAAAAGAAATGCTTTCTGTGGTGTATGCATTTAATAAATTCAGAGTTTACTTGATTGGTGCTAAGGTCATTATGTATACAGACCATTCAGTAATCAAGAACTTGCTAGCGAAAAAAGAATCAAAGCCAAGGTTGATCAGGTGGGTTCTGTTACTCCAAGAGTTTGATTTAGAAATAAGAGAAAAAAAAGGAGTAGAGAACTCAGTGGCTGATCAATTCACTTGTCTAGAAGGTGAATCAGACTCCATCTTGATAAAAAAGGAATTCCCAGATGAGAGGCTGATGGCAATTACCACAGGGCCATGGTATGCTGACATGGCCAACTTTAAAAGTGCCTTTATGGTACAAGAAGGATCTCAAATGAGGAAACAGTTCTTCCATGATAGCAAGATTTTTCTTTGGAATGATTTATTTCTGTATAAGATAGGAGTAGATGGAATTATCAGGAGATATATGCCTGAATCAGAGCAAGAAAGACTCTTGTAGTACTGCCATGACTCCTATTATGGAGGACACCACGGTGCCTCCAGAACAGCAGCAAAAGTGTTACAATGTGGCTTTTATTGACCAACAATTTTTTAGGATGCTAGAGTATATGTGTAGAGGTATGATAAGTGCCAAAGAAGTAGAGGTCTCTCTGCTAAAGCTGGCATGCCTTTGACAAATATTTTAGTTGTGGAGTTATTTGATGTTTGGGGCATTGACTTTATAGGACCATTCCCAAAGTCATTCTCCAATGAATACATCCTTGTTGTTGTAGATTATGTCTCCAAGTGGGTGAAGGCAATCCCTACCAGAACCAATGATGCACATGTGGTGCTGAGGTTTATAAAGAAGAATATTTTCTCTAGATTTGGAGTCCCTAGAATCCTCACTAATGATAGAGGGTCATATTTTTGTAGAAAAAACCCTAAGATATTTTGAGGTACTCTATAAGGTATCCACTCCATACCATCCACAAACTTGTGGACAAGTTAAGCTTTCTAACAGAGAAATTAAGAGGATACTAGAGAAGGTGATAGGGAAATCTAGGAAGGACTAGTCTGTGAGATTAGATGACTCATTGTAGGCCTATAGGATAGCATTTAAGACTCTAATTGGCATGTCACCTTATCAGTTGGTGTATGGTAAGGCTTGCCATCTTCTTGTGGAGTTAGAGCATAAGGCATGGTGGGCCACAAAGTTGTTAAATATGGAATTTGACAAATCTCAAGAGGAAAGAGTGCTGAAACTCCATGAACTTGAGGAGTTCAGACTCAATGCTTATCAAAGTGCCTCAATCTATAAAGAGAAAACTAAGAGGTGGCATGATAAGTGGATAAATTGAAAAGAGTTTCATAAGGATGATAAGGTCTTATTATTCAATTCTACGTTGAGACTCTTTCCAGGAAAACTAAGATCAAAATGATCTAGACCTTTTATTGCGAATAAGGTTTTCCCTCATAGCGCAATTGAGGTAAAAGAACTAGACACTAGTAGAACTTTCAAAGTGAATAGCCAACGAATCAAGCTCTACTATGGAGGAGAGTTTGATAGGCAGAAATCCTCCATTTTTTGCAGACATCTTCTTAGGTGTCAAAACGTCAAGCTAGTGACGTTAAAGAAGCCCTTGAGGGAGGCAATCCTACATTTTAACTACTGTATTTTGTTTGTATGCCTTAAAAAAAGAAAATTAAATAGGGAGAAAGAAGAAAAGACTGAAAAAGCTTGAAAAATGTTTGAATAAGGTTTGAGCGTACGTACGTTGTATTTCAGCATACATACGTGCATCAGTCAAAGAATAAAAGTGTTGGACCAGAAGGCTGGTGTACATACACTCAATCTTAGTGTACCTACGCGTGGGTCCAGTAGGCAGAATAAAGTGTGAGCGTATGCCCAACTGGGGCGTAGCTACGTGCAAAAGGCAATTTTGGAAAATAATAAGGCTGAAAGATGGCATACATACGCCAAGACCCCAGTGAACCTACGCGTGGTGGGTCTGTTGCTTAATAAGGGAAATAAATCCAGCGTATGTACACTGATGCTCAGTTTTCCTACGCTGAGGTTCTGTAACTAAGTCATAAAAAGAACCTGATGTATTTGTATGTTGATGTAGGTTTTGATAATGACACAACAAATGAAGAAGTATCAAAGATGTTATCAAGCAATTGATTATGTTTAATGTGGAATTTAAATTGGTTGATGTTTAATTTTGATGAACAATCAAGGACTTATCTTAAAGGCATTTAAAGAAGCTTAACACAAGTGCAAATGATCAACAAATGTGCCAAGAATCAAAGGATTGGAGCCAAGACTCATCAAATATCAAAAAGGATAAAACAAAGTGTCCAATTTCATGCAACAGGTGCATGAATCGATTCATTATGCAAGGCAAAGGAGAATGAATCGATTCATACGATTTTTAGGACCCAGGAATGCATTTTTGCCAGCATGAATCGATTCATTACATGTGTGAATCGATTCACACGAAGACAGTGGCCCAGGAAATGCTTTCTTAACAAAATGAATCGATTCTTTTCTCTTGTTTAATCATGTGAATCGATTCAACATGCTGTCAGGAACAAAAATCATGCGCAGACTCTAAATTCCCTTCGGTTGGATCAAATTGGAAGACCCTAGGCAATGTTCCATGACTTGTCCCTCTCCACATGCATGTGTTACATTGAAAATGCAATTAAATTGAATATTAGACAAACATGCTTCTTGATGCACATACAATATTCTCTTGGAGACACTAAAAGGTTTATTGGAATTGGAATGCCAAGTTGAATGGAGACACACATGCCTAACACTTCAAGCTCCAAGGAATTAAATATTACACATGTCATGCCTCATGGAGCCTATAAATAGAGAAGGAGTTGAAGGCAAAACTTGCACCAAGCATTTGAAGCATTTCCATTTGCTTTCTTCCTCCTCCATTCTCTTGCTCTTCTACTTACTCTCTTTATTCTTGATTGGCATATTTCTTGAGATTATTTTTGAGAGTTAATTTGTGGGAAGATTATATTTGTGTACTTAACTTGCATATCCTCTCTTTGAGAGTTACTATCTTGTGTAAGCTTTAAACTTGTATATCCACTCTAGTGAGAGAGTTTCCTTGTACACTTAAACACTAAACTTCATAGAAGCTTTGGGTTGGGTTTCAACCTTGTAATTGTGAGATTGAGAGATTGGGTGGGGTGCCCTTGTACTTGTGAGGATTGATTTCTTGAGTGTGGGACACTAGGAAGTTGCAATTGCTCAAAGTGTATCTCTAATCTACAATAGTGGAAATCCTCTAAGTGGGTTGCTTAGAGGCGAGACGTACACCGGCGTGGTGGAACTCGTATACATCGGTTTGCAAATCTTTCTTCCCTTAACTCATTTAATTTGTGCACTTAATTTGTTTGCTTAAATTCCTTGCTTTATTAATTTGACTAAGTGCATGATACATTAAGTTGAAACCTTTTTTTAATAACTTTGTTAAACTTGGACTTAAGCATTTCTTTTGAATCAATCTTTCTAAAGTCCCATAAATTGCTTTGTAACTTAATTGATTCATTGTTCAAACTCTTTAAAGTTGTTATTAGTTTGTCTTGTGTATAACTTGTTGCTTCTTGTTATCTAATTTATTATCTTAAGTATACATAGTGACAAAAGAATCAATTTCAAGAGCATTCCAAAGAAAAATTTTAATACTCAATTCACCCCCCCTCTTGAGTAATTGAGGCCACTTGGTTAACAAGTGGTATCAGAGCTTGACTCTTGGAAAATCAAGCTTAACGGCTTCAAGAGAACAAATGGCCTCAACCTCATATAACATGTTTCCCGAGGGTGGTGCTACAAACCGACCTCCCGCTTTTAATGGTGAGGGTTATGCTTTTTGGAAAGTAAGAATGAAAATTTTTGTACAATCAATAGATTTAAGAGTGTGGAATGCTATTGAAAATGGTCCCTTTATACCTATGCATATTGTGGATAATAAACAAGTTGAAAAGCCTATGGACATTTGGTCTAGTGAAGAAGAAAAGAAAGTGCAATATGGTTATAAGGCAAAAAATCTTATTACTTCGGCCTTAGGTCCCGATGAATTCTTTAGAGTAATAACATGTGAAACGGCTAAAGAGATGTGGGATACTTTACAAGTAACCCATGAAGGTACAAATGATGTTAAAGACTCTAAGATTAGTACATTAACTAGTCAATATGAGTGCTTTAGGCTAAATACCAATGAATCTATTGTTGATATGCAAAAACGTTTTACACTCATTATAAATCAACTCATTACACTTGGAAAGACTTATACTAATAAAGAGCTTATTCACAAAGTCTTGAAAAGTCTTAATAGGGAATGGCAACCATTAGTCACGGCCATCAAACAATCACCTACTATCAATGAAATGTCTCTTGCTACACTATTTGGTAAGTTGCAAGAACAAGAACAAGAGCTAAAAGAATTAAAGATGGCGGAAGAAGAAGAGAAAGTCTCCAAAAAGAAAGGACTAGCTCTCAAAGCTACTTCAATTGTTGAAGATGAAACCGAGAGTGATCTTGACGAAGATGAAGAGTTAAGCCTATTTGTAAAAAGGTTTGGAAAGCTCATGAAGAACAAACGCTTTCAAAGGAACTTCAAATCACAAGGTAAGAAATCTATACCTAAAGAAAATTCTACTTCACCAACTTGTTTTGAATGTGGAAAGGAAGGACATTTCAAAGTGGACTGTCCAAATCTAAAAAAGAAGAACAAAGAAAGAAAGGAAAGAAGAAGAGCATACATAGCATGGGATGAAAATGAGGTGAGTAGTTCGGATGAATCCGAAAATGAAGAAGCAAATCTTTGCCTCATGGCCAATCACCAAGATGAAGAAAATGAGGTAAACTTTCATGACTTAGGAAAGGATGAATTACTTGATATTCTTGATGATTTGTATGATAACTTCACCAAAGTCTCTAATAAGCTTAAGTTATCAAGAAAAACTAGTAATACTCTAGAAATGCATCTCATGGAAGTGTGCAAAGAAAATGAATCCTTAAAAGAAGAGTTAGCAAATGTTCAAACATGTTCTAGGACCAAACCTTGTGAGTTTTCAAAGAAATGTGATATGCTAGAAACTAAGGTTTTGGACTTGAATAAAACTCTTGAAAAACTTACAAATGATAGAAACAATCAAGCATGCTCTAAGGTTAAACCATGTGATTTTGCAAGAAGATGCATTATATTAGAAACCAAGGTTGTAGACCTAAATAGGACACTAGTAAAACCGGCTTGGGATATGATCAAGAACATAGCAATCACAAAATGGAAAAACACTACAAAAATTTCTTTGTACCTCCAAGCAAATTCTCCTCACCTTTTATAAAATGTAATCATTGTGGTCTTAAAGGTCATAACTCTTATAATTGCAAAGTTAGAAGATTAGGACCAAAAGTGGTGAGAAAAGTATGGGTTCCTAAAGGAACTTTTTCACAAACTAACCTACAAGGACCCAACATAAAATGGGTACCAAGCTCTCTAACTTAAATTGTTTTGTAGGTATGCTTTAAGGCAAGTAACACCCATTGGTACTTGGATAGTGGGTGTTCCAAACATATGACGGGAGATAAGAGTAAGTTTATATCACTTACTCCACGAAATAAAGGATTTGTTACTTATGGAGATAACACAAAGGGAAGAATACTCGAAATCGGAAATGTTGGTAAAAATTCTTCCACCTCCATAAATGATGTGTTATATGTTGAAGGTCTAAAACACAACTTGCTTAGTATTAGTCAATTATGTGATAAGGGCTACAAAATTGTTTTTGAATCAAATGGTTGCATAATTGAAAATAAACTAAACAAGGAGATAAAGTTTGTTGGTCAAAGAGTAGATAACATTTACATGATTAATCTAGATTGCCTTGCTTCAAATGATGTACAATGTTTCATAACTAAAGAGGATGAATCATGGCTATGGCATAGAAGAATCGCTCACATTCATGTAGACCATTTAAATAAACTTGTTTCAAAAGATTTAGTTATTGGTTTACCAAAATTAAAATTTGAAAATAAATTTTGTGACGCTTGTCAAAAAGGAAAACAAGTAAAGGCTTCTTTTCAAGCAAAAAATATTGTTTCAACAACAAGGCCTTTACAACTTTTACATATGGATTTATTTGGACCTTCGAAAATCAAAAGTTTTGGTGGAAACCATTATGGTCTTGTGATTGTGGATGATTACTCTAGATATACATGGACATTGTTTCTTACTCATAAACATGAAGCATATCAAGCATTTAAGAAACTTGCCAAGGTCATCCAAAATGAACAAAATTTAAAAATAGCATCCATTCGAACGGATCATGGGGGAGAATTTGAAAACCAATCTTTTGAAAAATTTTGTGAAAAGTTTGGCATTGAACATAATTTTTCGGCTCCAAGAACTCCACAACAAAATGGAGTAGTTGAAAGGAAAAATCGATCTTTAGCGGAGCTTGCAAGAACTATGTTGAATGAAGCAAATATTTCAAAACATTTTTGGGCCGATGCGGTGAACACCGCTTGTCATGTTATGAATCGTTGCTTAATAAGGCCTATACTAAAGAAAACCCCCTATGAACTTTACAAAGGACGTAAACCAAATATTTCTTACTTTCACATTTTTGGATGCAAATGCTTTGTCTTAAACAATGGAAAGGAAAATCTTGGCAAATTTGATGCAAAATCTGATGAAGCAATTTTTCTAGGTTATTCATCTACTAGTAAAGTATATAGACTCTTTAACAAACGAACCTTTACAATTGAAGAGTCCATACATGTTAAATTTGATGAACTTAACCAAAATCCTCCGAGAAAGGAAGTTGATGATCTTGTAGGTACCTTCCAAGAAATGAACTTGGAAGACAAAGAAGAAGCCAATAATGAAGAAGGTGCAACACAACTTGACAATCAACAAGATTGGATAACCTTAAAGGACCATCCCTTGGACAAAATTATTGGAGAAATCACCAAAGGGGTAAGCACTCGAAATGCTATTAGGAATGCATGCAATCACTTAGCCTTTGTATCTCAAATTGAACCCAAAAATATTGATGAAGCCATTATTGATGAACATTAGATGTTGGCCATGCAAGAAGAATTAAACCAATTTGAAAGAAATAAAGTTTGGGAACTTGTGCCAAGACCCAATGACCATCAAATAATAGGCACCAAATGGGTTTTTAGGAACAAACTAGATGAAAATGGAATAATAACTAGAAACAAAGCTAGGCTAGTTGCTAAGGGGTATAATCAAGAAGAAGGAATAGACTATGAAGAAACGTATGCTCCCGTAGCTAGGTTAGAAGCCATTAGATTATTATTAGCTTTTGCTTGTTGTATGGATTTTAAACTTTATCAAATGGATGTCAAAAGCGCTTTTTTAAATGGCTATATTCAAGAAGAAGTTTATGTAGATCAACCTCCCGGTTTTAAAAATCATAAATTTCCAAAACATGTTTTTAAATTGAGAAAAGCCTTATACGGTCTGAAACAAGCTCCAAGAGCTTGGTATGAAAGACTCAGTAAATTTCTTTTAGAAAATAATTTCGAAAGAGGAAAGGTTGACACTACACTATTTATAAGGCGTAAAAATCATGACATTCTTTTGGTACAAGTTTATGTCGATGACATAATTTTTGGTGCTACAAATGAAAGCCTTTGTCAAGAGTTTGCTAAATTCATGCAAAAAGAATTTGAAATGTCCATGATGGGAGAACTTACCTTTTTCTTAGGATTACAAATCAAACAAACAAATGAAGGAACTTTTATTAGTCAAACAAAATATTGTAAAGAATTACTTAAACGTTTTGAAATGGATAAGGCAAATGAAATAGCAACACCAATGAGCACATCTTGCTATCTAGATAAAGATGAAAAGGGTAAGGACGTTGAAATAACTAAGTATCGAGGAATGATAGGATCCTTACTTTATTTAACTTCTAGTAGACCTGATATTATGTTTGCCGTATGCATGTGTGCTAGATATCAAGCTTGTCCTAAAGAATCACATCTCACCGCTGTAAAAAGAATTTTGAAATATCTTGTGGGTACTCAAAATGTTGGTTTATGGTATCCCAAAGGCGTTGAATGTAATCTTTTAGGATATTCCGATTCCGACTTTGCGGGTTGTAAGCTTGATAGAAAAAGTACTAGTGGCACATGTCATCTACTTGGTAGTTCCCTTGTTTCTTGGCATAGCAAGAAACAAGCAAGTGTTGCATTGTCAACGGCTGAGGCAGAATATGTAGCAGCCGGTAGTTGTTGTGCTCAAATTCTTTGGATGAGACAACAACTTCTTGATTTTGGTATTTCCTTGGATAAAGTCCCCATTAAATGTGATAACACTAGTGCAATAAATATATCTAAGAATCCGGTCATGCATTCTAGGACCAAACACATTGAAATAAGACATCACTTCATAAGAGACCATGTTTTGAAAGGAGATTGTGTACTTGAATATGTTGAAACTTCAAAACAATTGGCGGACATTTTTACAAAACCCCTTCCAAAAGACCAATTTATAAATATTAGAAGGGAGTTAGGAATTTTGGAAATTTCCTAATTGATTTATTTTATCACACTTTCTTACTCTTTGAACAAAATTTTGCAAATCTTTAACTTGAAGATTTCCAACTCATCTTTTTCATAAAATTTTCATTTCCTTGAACATAATACCTTACTTTGTGATATACATACAAATTTGTAAAGAAAATTTATACTCACACTTCCAATAATCAACTTAATGCTCTACAAATCTCTTGTGTTATTTAAAGACCCCGTGGAGTCCCCATATATTTTAAACATATTTTGACACAAAGATAATCTCCTATATACAACGTGGTTCTCAAAAATAAATGGCAAATGACCTTTGATTTTCTTGACCTTCTTGTGCAACAAAATCATTGGCAACTTGCTAAATCCAAATCCTTGTATGAATCCCTCACTTCACAACCATCTAGTAACATGATTCTTCAAAATCGCGTAAAAATAGCTAGATGAATCGATTCCCATGAGACATTATGTGCCTATATGCTTTGAATGATTTCATAATATATGTTGCATTGTCATCTTACTTCAAAATGTATGCATCTACCTTTAAGTTGTATATGTTTATAAGGAAATCTTTTTGATGATGCCAAAGGGGGAGAGAAATACATATTTCTTAAGGGGGAGAGATATATCTATAAGAAAGGGGAAGAATTTATAAAAATATCTTGTAAAAGGTAAGAGATATTTAAAGTATTGTATGATTAAAGGGAGATGACTAAGAACGAGAGAACATATATTAAGGGGGAGAAACCATATATTAAGGGGGAGAGACCTTTGTTTCTTGAACACCTTCTTGATTTCTTGTGTCTATGATTTCATCAACATATGGTATCAAATTATATATGATAGGGGGAGTCTTTATTGCAATATATAAGAATTGTCATAATACTAACACCCCAAGAGACAAACATTTGTTGTCATCATCAAAAAGGGGGAGAATGTATTTGTATGTTGATGTAGGTTTTGATAATGACACAACAAATGAAGAAGTATCAAAGATGTTATCAAGCAATTGATTATGTTTAATGTGGAATTTAAATTGGTTGATGTTTAATTTTGATGAACAATCAAGGACTTATGTTAAAGGCATTTAAAGAAGCTTAACACAAGTGCAAATGATCAACAAATGTGCCAAGAATCAAAGGATTGGAGCCAAGACTCATCAAATATCAAAAAGGATAAAACAAAGTGTCCAATTTCATGCAACAGGTGCATGAATCGATTCATTATGCAAGGCAAAGGAGAATGAATCGATTCATACGATTTTTAGGACCCAGGAATGCATTTTTGCCAGCATGAATCGATTCATTACATGTGTGAATCGATTCACACGAAGACAGTGGCCCAAGATATGCTTTCTTAACAAAATGAATCGATTCTTTTCTCTTGTTTAATCATGTGAATCGATTCAACATGCTGTCAGGAACAAAAATCATGCGCAGACTCTAAATTCCCTTCGGTTGGATCAAATTGGAAGACCCTAGGCAATGTTCCATGACTTGTCCCTCTCCACATGCATGTGTTACATTGAAAATGCAATTAAATTGAATATTAGACAAACATGCTTCTTGATGCACATGCAATATTCTCTTGGAGACACTAAAAGGTTTATTGGAATTGGAATGCCAAGTTGAATGGAGACACACATGCCTAACACTTCAAGCTCCAAGGAATTAAATATTACACATGTCATGCCTCATGGAGCCTATAAATAGAGAAGGAGTTGAAGGCAAAACTTGCACCAAGCATTTGAAGCATTTCCATTTGCTTTCTTCCTCCTCCATTCTCTTGCTCTTCTACTTACTCTCTTTATTCTTGATTGGCATATTTCTTGAGATTATTTTTGAGAGTTAATTTGTGGGAAGATTATATTTGTGTACTTAACTTGCATATCCTCTCTTTGAGAGTTACTATCTTGTGTAAGCTTTAAACTTGTATATCCACTCTAGTGAGAGAGTTTCCTTGTACACTTAAACACTAAACTTCATAGAAGCTTTGGGTTGGGTTTCAACCTTGTAATTGTGAGATTGAGAGATTGGGTGGGGTGCCCTTGTACTTGTGAGGATTGATTTCTTGAGTGTGGGACACTAGGAAGTTGCAATTGCTCAAAGTGTATCTCTAATCTACAATAGTGGAAATCCTCTAAGTGGGTTGCTTAGAGGCGAGACGTACACCGGCGTGGTGGAACTCGTATACATCGGTTTGCAAATCTTTCTTCCCTTAACTCATTTAATTTGTGCACTTAATTTGTTTGCTTAAATTCCTTGCTTTATTAATTTGACTAAGTGCATGATACATTAAGTTGAAACCTTTTTTTAATAACTTTGTTAAACTTGGACTTAAGCATTTCTTTTGAATCAATCTTTCTAAAGTCCCATAAATTGCTTTGTAACTTAATTGATTCATTGTTCAAACTCTTTAAAGTTGTTATTAGTTTGTCTTGTGTATAACTTGTTGCTTCTTGTTATCTAATTTATTATCTTAAGTATACATAGTGACAAAAGAATCAATTTCAAGAGCATTCCAAAGAAAAATTTTAATACTCAATTCACCCCCCCTCTTGAGTAATTGAGGCCACTTGGTTAACACCTGATACAATAGGAAGTGGGCGTACATACGCCTAGGGCCAGTGTACATACGCGTGACCCAGACCTTGTCAACCAATGCAACCAAAATATGGGTGTATATATGCCCAGGGTCAGCGTACATACACGCGACCCAAGCTTTACCACCCGTTGAAAACCAGTGAGTGGGCGTACATACTCCCAGGGTCAGCGTATATACGTGTAACCCATGCTTTGACACTTGATACAACAGAATGTGGGTGTACATACGCCAAGGGTAAGCATACATATGTGTGACCCCGGATTAGGCAGTTGATGTACAACAGAATGTGGGCGTACATACGCTGGGATATGGGCATATATATGCGCAGTTCTACAGTATAAATACCAACCCCAGTGTACAAACCCTAACTTCAGCCCTTTTGTATGTTGGAAGCTCTGGCTCTTGAAGGAAAAGGCACAATCTTTGGATTCCATTGAAAGGTAACGTATCTTCCATCCTTAATTTCAATTACTGGCTAGAATTATTGCATCCCACCATTTCAATTTTGAAATTAGTGCATCCATTATGTCTATTTATCTCACATTTTCATTTTTTTCTTGTTATGTTTGCCTCTGTATTTGCAACCATTTAGGCTCTATAAATACAACCCATTTAATCCATAATGACCACAAGACCATAAAGATTCATTAAGAAAACTGAGAGGATTATTGAAATAGAGAATGTGAGGAAAACCTAAAAAGAGAAGGGAAAGGGAGTGGCTACTTCAAGCACCCATGTTTCTCCACCACCCAAAAAGAGTAAGAGCAATAAGGGAGAAAATAGGTCCAAAAGAACTGAGGATTTTGATTGGCTTAGATTTAGGGATCTCAAGGCTGCCCAGGAATATGAAGGAAAATTTAAAAATAGAGGAGTGATAAGGGAAAGGGCTCTGGTTCTTACTGATGAGCTGAAGTTGTCATCTTCAGTCTGAAGCTTGATTGAACCTCAATTGCATGTTTTTTGATTAAATTGTGAGCTGAAGTAATCCTAACCTATCTTCTATTAAATACATTTCACTTTTCATATTGTTTCTAAAATTACAAAAACATAGAAATTCTAGAAGAGCATAAACATAATGAATCTTATCCTATTTTGTTCTGGTTCAGCTTGTGCTAGTCCTAGGTTGTGGTAATTACCTCAATCCCTGTGCAATGATCAAATATATTACAAATTTAATGATTGGTGTGCTTGCTAAAAGAATATAATCCTTTGAGATTATGCATTAGAAACTCCACCTTAAAGTTCTCCCAATTCAAAGGAGTATGAGCCGCTATCATAGGCTCATGATTAGGAACCCACCATGATTCAGCTTCATCTCGGACCATAAGTACCACGTATTCGACTTTTTGAGCTTCAGTACACTTCATGCTAATAAATATCTACTCCAAGCCACGGATCCAAATATAAGCATCTTTCGGTTTATAAACCCCATGAAATTCGGAAGGCTTTCACTTGAGGAATCGGTCAAGACCATGATTTGGTTGACCAACAGGTTGTTGTTGCCATTCAAGAATATCGGCAAACCGATTAAAAGCTTCAGCCATAGCGGCTGCATTGATGTTGCGTCTATTTGCCATCGACCAATCTAGACACATAACACAAATATATTTAGAAACCTTATGTTTCTTTCCTCAAGATTTATCAATCATTAATAATTATCATCAACATATGTATCATCATAATATATTCACAATTTGAAGGTAAATATTGGAAAGGAAATTCCTAGCCGGGCTTAATATCAATCACATACTTATCACCATCACTCACAATATAAAGCAGTGAGCAATTTTAGCTCCAACAATGCTTAACTATGGCAATACATCCTAACATTAAGTGACAAGCACTCTCACAGAGCATAACAACATTTCAATAATAAACAATCACACTTCAATGGCAAACAATCTCACTTTGATAAGGGAACTCACCCTTCAATAACATTCAACTCATACAATTAATCCATGAGCAATCAATGCTCTGATACCAGGTTGAGACATAAGGTTTTAAATAAGGTTTAACAAATGACCCTGGACCATTTTGAACAACCCATCCCATGTATAAAGATATGAGAGGGTGGATAAAATAGATCAAGAGTGAACCTTAGACAGTTAATCTCATGATCATCAACAAGGAATAGCAGAAGTGTACAATTAATGCATGAAGGGTGAATAGGAACGAGGGAAGGTTTATGCGTATCCCATTTAGTTGTTAAAGTGTGTTAATTATGTGCATATGATGTTGTGTAATCATGTCATGACCAAGCAATACCAATAATACCTCAAAACAGAGGAAAATTTATGAAAGTAGGGTCATGAATCGATTTATGACACCCTATGAATCGATTCAATATACAAATTCCAAAGCCTACCAAATTTTGACGCCAACTTATATACATCATTTGTAACGTGTGGCCACCGGCCGCACTAAAAAATTCCCGAAAACGATAGAGTTATGCCCATAAATGCATTTCACTCGTTTTGAGACATTTTTGTACAACTCAAGGGCCTATTCTCAATAGAATTGGCCCAATCACAAATCATGCATTTAAGTCATTGAGACCATTATATGCCATTCAAATCTCACAAAACTTATTTTGACCCTATTGGTTCCTCTATTATGCATAAAACCATGAAAATTCATCATATACTTCATGCCAAAATCATTCATTCAACATTCTAATGCCCTACTCACATTCTCATTCATACACAAGACTCATATGCATTGTTAATAAACATAAACCTCATGATATCAACATCCATCCATTAACATGGCATATAATCCTTCAATCTACAATCAATATAATCTATTGTTAGGGTCATTACTAAAAATTAGCCATTAAAAAACACACAGGTCTAATTTTTACACATGACCCATAAATCAAGATTCATGACCAACCAATTATCATACACAAAATAAAAATATACATTTATCAAGTGATTTACAAAAGATGCCGGCCAAGGCTCACACTTTCTTTCCATATTTACCACCATCATTGCTTACCCTCCAAAAGAGTAGGATTCAATTATATACCTACATCAAACTTTAAAATTGCAACTAGGAAGTGAGTAACATATACCAAATGATTCAAAATCATACATTATGATGATACCTATACATATGTACATAACAAGTATTCCTCAAGAAGCATCATAAGCTTTATTCACACATCATCACATTTCTTTTTAATATCATACGTATCCAAATCACTATATTCACAACTCACACATCAAAATCATGGCATTCTCAATAAAGGTCATCATACATTCAATGTTAGTACCACACCCTTCTTCCTCTTTATTTAACAATCATCCATCGCCACCACTGGCTAACAACTAGGCATATCTCTAACTATATGCAAATGCATAAAGGAATCAATAACAATTGCGGATCCGACTGTAGGAAACAATATCATATCAAATGTGGGTTAAGCATAGGTGTGCTAGTATGTGTTAGGAAATCCCTAAACATGAGCAGCGGAAAAAAAAAGGGGTTCCAAAGGATTTGCAAGGTTTCGTGTTTCAAAGCACAAAACAAACACAAAAATCGTTTTTGGATTACCTCTTGAAGAACACCGAAGCAGTCGTAGCCTCGTCCTTTAGGAGTCCACACGAGCACTCCCACCAGAATCGCAACACTTGCCAACTGCTAGTTTGACGGCGTGTAGCTCTTGCAACTTTTGCGAATTTGTGTCTCACTTGAGTGAACGGCCTATGAGCATCTTATGCTCTATTTATAGGCTTAGGTTTGACCTAATTTATTCTCTCTAAAATTGGGCTCCTTACTCATTCCAAATGAGTTAGGCCCAATAGCTTTATTTTAGTCCAACTAAAATAAGACAACATTTTTTGATGGGCTTACTCTATGTGTGTGACCCTACAGGTAAAATACTCAGTCATATTAATAATAAATTATTTTATTATTAATATAAAATAAGAGCGACATCTAGCAATGCATCATTATGTCTGAATATTATCAACATAACTTATAAGTGATAATTATTTAATATGTTTGTTCCTTTTGTCACGATATCCTAATTGGGCCCAAGGCATGGTCACGTCATCCTTGTACGGCCCAATTTATTTTACTTGATACCGGAGTAGACTGAATCCGAATAAATATCTAATATTTATGCTTTCTAGCATGGCCATGCATTTTCTTAGTCTTACTCCATCAAGTGGCCTATAGATATCACTCCTGTCACATAGGAGAGACAAATCCCATCTACATCACTCACATCCCTCTGCATAATTTGTTCATTGCCTAATCACAACCTCTATAGTCCTCTTATTACAGAAGACGTTTAATTGTATTAAAACAATAAACTCATGTAGGAATCGTAGTGACTTCAGGTCGAAGGACTACATATACCATTATCACATTGAGAATCGTTTATGACAATCATGTAACGATCCATGCAAAGTTCTCATGGTGGGTCTGTCCAGTACATCATTACTCTTTATGTGTACCCGTGTGAAGACTTGATATCATCTATATCTATGATCTGTGAGATCAGGTCATCAGTATACTCACACACTAGTTTCAGTGTATTTACATGTCCCCATATAAATACTTGACTAGGGACATTTTAGGAATAATTTTTATATGACCTATTACTCCAAGGATAAATACGTTTTAAAACAATTTTAAACTGAAATATTTATTTTATTGATAAGCATAAAAAATGATACAAATGAAAAAGCATAAAAGCTCATAGTGCATATACCAACAATCTCCCACTTGCACTAGAGCCAATCAGACATTTGCCTAATGCCTAATGATCTAGTGTCCCCCTCATGTTTTTGTTGTATAAGAGGTTTTGTGAGTGGGTCAGCAATATTCTCATCAGTATGCACCTTACATATCTTTATATCTCCTCGGTCAAGGATCTCTCGAATGAGATGAAATCGCCTAAGTATATGCTTCGATCGTTGATGTGATCTAGGTTCCTTAGCTTGTGCGATTGCTCCACTATTGTCACAGTAGAGACTTATAGGGTCGACAATGCTAGGAACAATCCCAAGTTCTGTTATGAACTTCTTGATCCATACTTCCTCTTTTGCAGCATTTGAGACAGCAATATACTCAGACTCTGTAGTAGAATCAGCAACTGTCTCTTGCTTTGGACTCTTCCAGCTTACAGCGCCACCATTTAGACAAAACACGTACCCAGATTACGATCTTGAGTCATCCTTATCAGTTTGGAAGCTAGCATCAGTGTAACCTTTTACAATGAGCTCTTCTTACCCTCCATATATCAAGAATGAATCCTTAGTTTTTCTTAAGTACTTCAGGATATTCTTGACAACAGTCCAGTGACTTTCACCGGGATCAGACTGGTATCTGCTCGTCATGCTTAAAGCGTACGAGATATCTGGTCGGGTACATATCATGGCATACATGATTGATCCAATAGCAGATGCATATGGAATCTTATTCATCTGTTCTCTTTCTTCTTTAGTGGAAGGAGATTGAGCTTTTGATAAGCTTATGCCATGAGCCATAGGCAAAGTTCCTTTCTTGGAATCTTGCATGTTAAACCTACCAAGAAGTTTTCTTGATCTATCTCTATAGATCTTAATTCCTAACACGTAGGTTGCTTTACCTAAGTCTTTCATAGAAAAACAGCTTCCCAACCAACTCTTCATAGACTGAAGAGTAGGAACGTCATTTCCAATAAGTAGTATGTCATCAACATACAGGACCAGAAAAACAATTGTGCAGTCACTAACCTTCTTGTAGACACAAGGTTCATCCTCATTTTTAGTAAAGCCAAATTGTTTAACAGCTTCATCAAAACGAAGATTCCAGCTTCTGGAAGCTTGCTTAAGTCCATATATAGAACGTTGTAGCTTGCACACCTTCCTGGATGCTTCAGGCTTAACAAAGCCTTCGGGTTGTGTCATGTACACTTCCTCAAGAAGATTTCCATTAAGGAAAGTAGTCTTGACATCCATTTGCCATATCTCATAATCATGGTATGCAGCAATAGCAAGCAGAATCCAAACAGACTTTAGCATAGCAACTGGGGAAAAAGTTTCATCATAGTCTATACCATGTATTTGCTTGAAACCTTTAGCCACCAACCTTGCTTTAAAGGTACTTATATTACCATCCATGTCAGTTTTCTTTTTGAAAACCCACTTGCATCCTATAGGTTTTACCCCTTCAGGTGCATCAACCAAGTTCCAAACTTGATTAGTGTACATGGAGTCCATTTCAGATTCCATGGCTTCTAGCCATTTCTCAGATTCTGAACTTGCAATGGCCTCTTCATAAGATGTTGGCTCATTTTGATCCATTAGGAATACATCTCCTTCCTGAGTTACAAGAAATCCATATCTTTCAGGTTGTTGACGTATTCTACCTGATCTACGCAAGTCTTGTGCTACTGGAGCTGGAGTTATCACAACATTTTGTGGGTCCTGCTCCACTTCCACCATTGGCTCTTCAATGCCTTGTGAGTCTTGAATTTCTTCAAGTTCTACTTTTCTCCCACTGATTCTTGTAGAGATGAATTCCCTTTCTAAGAATACAGCATTCCAAGAAACAAACACTTTGCCCTCGGTAGGATTGTAAAAATAATAACCCTTAGTTTCTTTTGGGTATCCCACACAAAAACATTTATCTGACTTGGACCCGAGTTTATCTGAACTTTGACGCTTAACATAAGCTTCACAGCCCCAAATCTTAAGAAAAGACATACTAGGTCGTTTCCTAGTCCATATCTCATATGGTGTCTTTATAACAGCCTTTGATGGAACACGGTTAAGTGTAAAAGTTGCTGTCAATAAAGCATGTCCCCAGAATAAGTTAGGGAGGTCAATTTGACTCATCATTGATCGAACCATGTCCAACAAGGTTCTATTTCTCCGCTCAGAAACCCCATTCCATTCTGGTGTTCCAGGGGGAGTAAGTTGAGATATAATCCCACACTTTTTAAGATATTCATCAAACTCTAGGCTCAAATATTCACCACCTCGATCGGATCGAAGTGCTTTAATTGTCTTGCCAAGTTGGTTCTCTACTTTATGTTTAAACTCCTTGAACTTTTCAAAGGATTCTGATTTATGTTTCATGAGAAACACAAATCCATATCTACTGAAATCATCAGTAAAAGTGATGAAGTAACTAAAACCTCCCCTAGCCATTGTCCCTATAGGCCCACATACATCACTATGTATCAAGCCAAGAAGATCACTCGCCCTTTCACCTTTTCCGGTAAATGGGGTCTTAGTCATCTTCCCTGATAAACAAGATTCGCATGTATCTATTGATTCAAAATCAAAAGATTCTAAATATCCATCTTGATGGAGTTTAGAAATGCATTTCTCATTTATATGTCCTAGGCGACAATGCCAAAGATAAGTTGGGTTTAAATCATTTGTTTTAACCCTTTTAGTATTAATGTTATAGATAGGGGTTTCAAGATCTAGAACATAAAGTCCATTACTCAAATTTGCACAACAATAAAACATGTCTTTTAAATAAATAGAACAACTATTATTCTTTATTGTAAAGGAAAACCCTTTCTTATCAAGACAAGAAACAGAAATAATGTTTCTCCTTATTACCGGAACAAAATAACAATTGTCCAATTCAAGGACTAACCCTGATGGCAAGGATAAAAAATAAGTCCCTACAGCTAATGCAGCAACTCTTGCTCCATTTCCAACGCGTAGGTCTACCTCGCCCTTCATCAACTGCCTACTTCTTCTTAGATCCTGCACATTAAGACAAATGTGAGATCCACATCCAGTATCTAATACCCATGATGTTGAAGTTGACATGTTAATTTCTATAACAAAAATACCTGAAGTAGAAGTCTCACTTCCCTTCTTCTTAAGCTCTTCTAGGTACTTTGGACAGTTTCTCTTCCAGTGTCTCTTTTGTCCACAATGGTGACATTTACCTTCCTTAGCCACCCCGCCCACAGGTTTTAAGGCTGATGTACTTGGCTTATCCTTGCCTTTCTAAATTTTCTTGCCATTTCCTACAATAGCCTTTCCTTTGCCTTTATACATGCCCTTTCCTTTACCTTTTCCAGAATTGACCATCATTATGGCCTTGCCCTTTCCTTTAGAAATATTAGGCTCAGCAGTCCTCAACATATTGAGTAGCTCTGGCAATGTTTTGTCGAATGCATTCATGTTGTAATTCATGATGACTGGCTTAAAACTGTCATGTAATGATTTCAAAATGAGATCGGTAGCCAACTTTTGAGGGAAGGGGAATCCTAGCCTAGCTAGATTCTCCAAGTACCCAATCATTTTGAGCATATGAGGTCCTACAGAACCTCCCTCTTCAAGTCTACAGCTAAATAGGGCTGAGGAAACTTCATATCTTTTCTTGGTCAGCTTGACCTTGATATAGCTTCCTTAGGTTTTCGATCATATCGAAAGCCTCCATGTGCTCATGTTGCTTCTGAAGCTCAGGAGACATGGTAGCCAACATAAGGCATTGGACATCTAAAGCATCATCTTGATGCTTCTTATAAGCATCCTTGTCAGCTTTAGAGGCGTTTGCAACGGGTGGTTCCGGAACTGGACTTTCCAAGACATACTGCTTTTTCTCTTGTTTGAGGACAATCCTCAAGTTTCTATACTAGTCAAGGAAGTTAGAACCAGACAATTTTTCTTTGTCTAGGATTGATCGCAACGAAAGGTTCGAAGGTGTGTTTGACGTCATGGTTATCTAAAACAGAAAATATGTAGTAAGTATCATTTTCAAAACATATTTAAATTATGGTCATTTAAATTAAATATGTCTCCCACTATTTTGATTCAAAACAAAATACCCGCCACGAATCAGAAAATCCTGTTGGAAGATTTTCTAGTGGGCTAAGATCCATATTTTGCCAAGTGTTAAGTCAGCTTTGGCTGATCACCTAATACTTGGTTATTTAGGTAGGAAACTTTTCCAATTGTATCTTTATACAACTCTTAGTCATTGGGTTAAGTAACCAGTACTAATTATTCATCTTATGAATATTTAGCCCAATGTTTACGCCTCTAAGTTATATTCAATCCAATTGAAAACTTAGTTAAGTTAAAGCCCAATAAAACAGTTTGGATATTACCATTATCCCATCGCGTCTTACTAATATAAATAATAGTGCCCTGCTTTGGCAGACCCACTATTTATTGACATTAGTGTTGACGAGTGTACTTATTGGAAGGTGTTTATAACTTAATATTATTTTGAGGGATTTTAATTTATTTTAAAATTACCGTCTTTGTTAAACGCTTTAACCTAATAAAATTATCCCCAAAGCATGCAAACAAAATTGTGAGATGGTTATGGTCTTCCTAGAAGAAAAATAAAAAAATAAATAAACCTAGAGGAACTATATTGCCATGGCTTCATGAAGTCCTACTTCTTGAATCCATCATCCTCTTAGAGTCACCACTCCTTGGCTTTCTTCTATGTCTCTACTTTGTTGGCCCGATCAAGATTACATGTTTAAATAGAAACTCGCTTTACATACGAGTGAAGGGTTGAGAAGAGAAATACAACAGAATAGAGAGAGGCACAGCACGCAGGCTGTATTTAAATAAAATAACTAAGACCATAACCATTCACCATGCAACGTGTTAATTAATTGAATATTACCCATTTAAAAGCATTAAAAGAGTAATTAATTTTTAAAACAGGCAATTAAACACGTGGGGTCGGTAATAAGGCGCTACGCAGAGAATGTACGGGGGTCCCGCTAGGGGGGCCGAGGGGGGCCGCCCCTTGCGGGGTGCGGGGCAGCGCCCCGACCCGAAAAATTAGTACTGTAGTCAAGTTGGTTCCCATGAAAGAGAGGTGGGTCCGGTGTGACCGCTTAAGTACCAAGTCTTTCCTAGCCAGAACGTCCCTTGACCATTAACAGCTCTAAAATTTCGGCTAGGGTTTCAACCACTTTGAAACCCTAATTCCTTGTTGCAAACACTTCACAACGCAGCCATCAAGGCATATGTAGGCAACGCCGTCTAGGGTTTCAAAACCTAGAATTCAATTTGCGCTAATGCCAACATGCAATGCCTTTCCATGACGGCCGTCTAGGTTTCAACTCTTGAACCCTAGATTAAGGAACGGCCATGGTTTAACACTTAAACCTTATCACTTAACGCCCCATAACATGAACCATTCATGTTCGAAGATCAACTCAATTGATTCATAATTTGTATGATGAATATCATATGAGTAAAACACATATCAAATACAAAAATTGCATAAACTCATACATCATACAAATTTAAACGGCAACAACATACATACTAAAATTGAGAAACTCTATAACATGCATCATATACAATTTACAAAGAATAACTCAAAATTATATGTATCATGCCAAAATAGAGGTCATACCATATACATGATTAATCATTGTAATATATGCATCATATGCGATAACTCAAAATAGCAACATAATCATGCATGTTCATTTTCGGATCCTAGTTTCACAAAACATTTTCGCAAAACAAAAATGCAAAGCTTTAAACAAGAAACGATTTCGCAAATCATATTTTCCAAAAGCTCTTGCAAATGAAAACATATCATCATAAAATAGAAACAAATGCCCAAAACACGGTTCTTGCAACCTGGCTCTGATACCACTGTTAGGAAATCCCTAAACATGAGCAGCGAAAAAAAAGGATTCCAAAGGATTTGCAAGGTTCCGTGTTTCAAACCACAAAACAAACACAAAAATCGTTTTTGGATTACCTCTTGAAGAACACCGAAGCAGTCGTAGCCTCGTCCTTTAGAAGTCCACACTAGCACTCCCACCAGAATCGCAACACTTGCCAACTGCTAGTTTGACGGTGTGTAGCTCTTGCAACTTTTGCGAATTTGTGTCTCACTTGAGTGAACGGCCTATGAGCATCTTATGCTCTATTTATAGGCTTAGGTTTGACCTAATTTGTTCTCTCTAAAATTGGGCTCCTTACTGATTCCAAATGAGTTAGGCCCAATAGCTTTATTTTAGTCCAACTAAAATAAGACAACATTTTCTGATGGGCTTACTCTATGTGTGTGACCCTACAGGTAAAATACTCAGTCATATTAATAATAAATTATTTTATTATTAATATAAAATAAGAGCGGCATCTAGCAATGCATCATTATGTCTGAATATTATCAACATAACTTATAAGTGATAATTATTTAATATGTTTGTTCCTTTTGTCACGATATCCTAATTGGGCCCAAGGCATGGTCGCGTCATCCTTGTATGGCCCAATTTATTTTACTTGATACCAGAGTAGACTGAATCCGAATAAATATCTAATATTTATTCTTTCTAGCATGGCCATGCGTTTTCTTAGTCTTACTCCATCAAGTGGCCTATAGATATCACTCCTGTCACATAGGAGAGACAAATCCCATCTACATCACTCACATCCCTCTACATAATTTGTTCATTGCCTAATCACAACCTTTATAGTCCTCTTGTTACAGAAGACGTTTAATTGTATTAAAACAATAAACTCCTCATGTAGGAATCGTAGTGACTTCAGGTCGAAGGACTACATATACCATTATCACATTGAGAATCGTTTATGACAATCATGTAACGATCCATGCAACGTTCTCATGGTGGGTCTGTCTAGTACATCATTACTCTTAATGTGTACCTGTGTGAAGACTTGATATCATCTATATCTATGATCTGTGAGATCAGGTCATCAGTACACTCACACACTAGTCTCAGTGTATTTACATGTCCCCATATAAATACTTGACTAGGGACATTTTAGGAATAATTTTTATATGACCTATTACTCCAAGGATAAATACGTTTTAAAACAATTTTAAACTGAAATATTTATTTTATTGATAAGCATAAAAAATGATACAAATGAAAAAGCATAAAAGCTCATAGTGCATACACCAACAGTATGCCCCTAAAACCCCAAAACCTAGGGTTCATGCTCTTGAGAAATGACAAAGAGCTTACCTCAAGAGAAGAAAAGGATGGGTTTCCATGTGAGGGAGAGTGGAGCACGAAAATTGATAGGGAAAAGGGAAGCCTCAAACCACCATCGTCTTCTCTTCTAAACTTGAAGCAAACAAAAATGGATGAAGGAGGAACGACACACCATACTTAGGTTTTGAAGAATGGAAGAAGAAGATGAGTGGGAGATAAAGAGTGAAGGAGAAAGGAGAGCAAAAGACTTTTGTCTTTAGAAGGGAAACCAACGTGAATGAAGAGGAGACTAAGGAGTGTTTAGTGTTTTAATTTAACCCTTCACTTAAACTTCTCCATTTTAAATCAAATAGGATCTCTGTTTGGGCTCAATACTTCATCTAAAAATTATTTTGAATACATAACTAGATTCCCAATAATATTCTTAACAGCCCATACCAACAGTACCTCAATCAGAGATACTTGATCTGACACCCATATTTTAATCGGTTATAATTTTAGCGCATAAAGCCCTAATAAATTATGAATAATCCCTAAAAATCTTAATTTAATTATTTCTAATATTTTGGGACATTAATTAATCCATGGGTAATTATTTAGTATTTATTCCTAATATTTAATCATTTATATAAAATAAGGGATGCTACAACAAGTATGTTAAATATGAATCTTGACTATAAGTGGAGCTTTACAGTGTTATTGTTCCTTTGGAAATCAGAGAATATGCAATGCTAGTGAATAAAGCATAGTTGATCGAGGAGGTATAGTTACAGAGGGTAGCATAACAAAAGACGTGAAACAATTGAAGGTTAGGGGGTCAAATTTCAAGTAGGAAGGGCAGTCTGGTCGTGGTTGGTCTTCTACCATATCTTCTTTTTCATCTTGAGACCATAGCAATAGTTGTTTTGGTGGGAAAACATGTTTTAATTATGGCAAAGATTGTTATGTGAGCCAGCCTACTTGTTTTCAGTATGGGCAATAAGGGTAGAACAAGCCCAATTATCCATAAAGATAGGCCCAAAGTGTAAGGGTAACTGGGCTAACACCTTAGTGGCCTGTGGTGGTGGATTATATAGAGGTATTCGAGGTGGTGGTGACTATGTGTGAGAAATTGGTGATGTTTATTGAAAATAGGATGTTTATTATGAACCTTATCTGTCTCCTGTTGAAGAACTTGGACATTATCCTTGGCAAAAATTAGTTACCAGTCAATCATGTTATGGTGGATTATTTCCATAAGACCATCAGCTTCCCGGAGGAGCATGTTTCTAAATTAGTGGTTAGTGAAATTTTTGAGATGTTTATTCTCTTATCTATAGCTAGGGGGAGCATGATTCTAATCACTATGATATTCTAGTTGTATGCGAGTTCCCTTATGTGTTTCCAGAGGATATTCCTGAGTTGCCTCCGAGTAGAGAGATTGATTTCTTTATGGATCTTGTTCCTGGTGCGGAGCCCATTTCTAGGATACTGTACCTAATATCACCTATGGAGTTGGCTGAGGTGAAGAAGCAAGTACAGGAATTGTAGAGTAAAGGTTTTATTAGGTCGGGTGCTTCACCGTGCGGTGGTCCAGTTTTACTGGTTATACCAAGTTATCAGATTATCACCAGATCAGGGTCTAACCTGAGGATATTCTGAAGACGGCTTTCAGGACCAGATATGGCCATTTTGAATATATGGTGATTCCTTTAGGGTTACTAATGCCCCAGTGGTGTTCATGGATTACATGGATAGGATTTTCCATCTATATTTGGATAGTTTTATAGTTGTGTTCATTGACGATATTCTAGTGTATTCTAAGTCTTATGAAGAGCATGTTCATCACCTCCAAGCGGTATTGCAAGTGTTGAGAGATAAGCAATTATATGCTAAGCTATCTAAATGTGAGTTATGGTTAGAAAGTGTCTAGTTTCTAGGGCACATGATCTCAAAGAAGGGTGTTTTTGTTAATCCCTCTAAAATTAAAGTTGTGCTAGCTTGGGAGAGACCAAATGATTACTGAGATTAGGATTTTTTTGGGTTTAGCGGGATATTATCGTCGATTTGTTGAGGGTTTCTCGCGCCTTATGCTCCCTCTGGCTAAGTTGACTAAGAAGGATTATCCTTTGTATGGAATAGTACGTTGAAGAGTGGGGCATAGTACGATAGGCCCATAAGATGTGGCACAGCTGGTTCATCTAGTCACTTTTAGCTTCTCCTAAGTGTTTCTTAAGGCCTTTCAGTACTTCTCTATTGGCCACCTCAGCCTAGCCTTTTATCTGTTGATGCTTAACAAATGAGAAAATCTGGACTATCCCTAGTCCTTCCAGCAACTCTATGAACTTCTTATCAGTAAACTGAGTGCCGTTGTCAGTTATTATCCACGCTGATACCCCGAACCGTGCTATGTTATTCACATACACAAAATACTGGATTCGAGCTGACGTAATATGCACCACCGGCTCTGTCTCAATCCACTTCGTAAAATAATCCACCACCACAATAAGGTACTTGATACCTCCTAGAGCCGTGGGAAATGGGCCTAAAATATCTAGTCCTCGTTGGTGAAAAGGCCATGGCACGGTGGAAGTGAATAGCTCCTCAACCGGTGTGTGATGAAGGTTAGCAAACCTCTGACAAGGATTGTACTTCTTCATAAAATCCATGAAATCCTTCTTCATTGTGGGCCATCAATAACCAGCTCTCAGAATTTTTCTCATTAAGCTTCACTCTCTGAAATGGTGCCCATACTGCCCTTCATGCACTTCCTCCATCACCTCTTGCACCTCGTTCTCATTCAAACAATAGAGGTAGGGTACAGAGAAACCTCTTCTAAATAGCATCTAATTTACCATTGTAAAATAGGGCAACTCCCTATGGACTCTCTTTTTCTCAGCCTCATCGATGGGTAGTTGTCCATTAACCAGATACTAGACAAAAGGAACTACCCACGAGCCATCCTTGAATGCGTAGAAAGTTTTGGCCATATGCAAAGGGGTCAGGGGAATGCTGGGTGTAGTCAAAGTGCTCTAGACTATGGTGGTAGTGCTACCAGGCTATTTTATACTGTCCAACCTTGATAAGATATCAGCTCTGGTGTTTTTTTCACTTGGTACATGCTTAAATTCCAGCGCTACAAAATGCTTCTTCAACTTATTAACAATTTAAATACAACTAGAGTTAGGGCTCTCTAACTTGATACTCTCCTTGTATTAGTGAAATCACTAGCTGTGAATCGCTACAGAGGGTGACCTCAGAAGCTCTAATATCCAACGCTGCCCTTAGTCCGATGAGACAAACTTCATACTCAGCTTAGTTATTGTACGTCTTGAAATTAAAATGCAAGGAAATCTCTAGATGCACCCTATTATCACTTTCAACCACTACACCTACGCCTCTTCACTTGTTGTTAGAAGAACCATCAACACACACCGTCTAATGAGAACGGGGGGTGGTTAGATCTGTTCCAGTCATTTCCACCATGAAGTCTGCTAGCACCTGAGCCTTTATAGCACCTCGAGGCTCGTACGACACATTAAACTCTGATAACTCAATGGACCACTTTATCATTCTTCCAATCAGGGCCGGCTTGCTCAGTATTGAGCGAAGCTGAAGATCCACCCTTACTATAATAGGGTGTGCATGAAAATATGACCTCAAACATCGAGAGGCTCAAACAACTGCTAGGGCGGTTTTTTCAATCTTTTGATACCAGCCCTCAGCTTCTTGCAACATCTTGCCAATGAAGTATACCGGTCTCTGCCCCTCCGGTGTCTCCTTCACCAGGGCCATTCCCAAAGCCTCATCTGAAACTGCTAATTATAGAATAAGAAGTTCGTCAGGGTTAGGCGTCACCAAAATAGGAGGTTTGGACAGCACCTCTTTAAGCTCCTGAAAGGCTTACTCTTGCTCTTGTCACCACTTAACCTTCTTGGATTTCTTTAAAATCTTGTACAAGGGGAGGGATCTGTATGCCATTTTATGCATGAACCGTGCCAAGGCTGCCATCTTTCCATTCAGGGATTGAACCTCCCTCATGTTCTTTGGGATTTGTAAGTCCTAAATCGCTTAACACATGCCTGGATTTACCTCTATTTGGCGTTGAGTCAACATGAAACCAAAATAATTTTCTACCAGGGACGACAAAGTCTTTAACAAGGTCACCCCTAGCTAGGGTTTTAACAATAATGTCATCAATGTACATCTCTACCAGCTTGGTATGCATGCCTTTGAACACCTTGTTGATCATCTACTGGTGTGTGGCTCCAGCGTTCTTCAAACCAAAAGGCATGACGGTGTAGCAGAACACACCATGGTCATTGACAAATGCCATCTTCTCCCGACCCTCCTCCCATATCAAAATTTGGTTATACCCTGAATATGCTTCCATGAAAGACAAGTATTGGTAACTAGACAAATCATCAATTATTCTATCAATATTTGGGAGAGGGTATGGATCCTTTGGGCAACAACAGTTCAAATCAACATAATTTGTACACATTCTCCACTTGTTAGCTTTCCGAACCATCACCACGTTAGAAAGCCAAGAGGAATACCAGATCTCCCTGATGAATCTAGCCTTCAAAAGTTTCTCTGTTTGCTTACAAGTTGTCTTTTGCTTTTCTAGGCCCAGCCTCCGCTTCTTTTGGGTAACTGGGCTCGTCTCTGGGTAGACGGATAACTTGTGACAACAAAAATTGGGGTCCATCCCCGGCATGTCAGCAGCAGTCCATACATAAAGGTCTTTGAACTCCTGGAGAAGCACAAGTAGGCGTTGCTCCATCACAACTTCTAACTTGTCATTTATATGTGTGATCTTCTCTAGGGTATCTTGAAGTACGACTGCCCTGGAACCTCTCTTCGGTGTTGGCTTGGATGGATTGAGTGAATCAATCTTAAGCTCAAACCTAGGATCAAGGTCAATTAGGCTGACAAATCCAGTCGTGGTTCCTCCGTCATTCAACTTCCTATTCTTATTGAATGCCTCCAACTTCACCATGTTGAGGCTCAGATTATAGCAGTACCTGGCCATCTCCTGGTCACCTC
This sequence comes from Clitoria ternatea, assembly GCA_037962975.1. Taxonomy (NCBI): domain Eukaryota; kingdom Viridiplantae; phylum Streptophyta; class Magnoliopsida; order Fabales; family Fabaceae; genus Clitoria; species Clitoria ternatea. The sequence goes on from CM075669.1 coordinate 114,067,823, forward strand.
GAATAGATAAGACATTGTTGTCCTTATCAATAAACTTGATAAGGAGGTAAGGTGTAGACACAATAGCCTTTATAGTATTCAGCGTTGGTCGTCTATTATCCCGTTATGTGGGTGATAAATACTAAGCAAGCAATATATTCATGTGATTATTTAAAGCATCTTTGCAAAAAAATAAAGTGAATGGATGGAAAAACATAGAATTTATGAACATAAATACCAGTTTTAAAAAATAAAGAGATCAGCTTGAAATCCTTTAAGAAATGCAGGAAAAGCTACCAAGTCAAAGAAAGGTCAAAAGAGAAATCACCCAGGACATCACGCTTAAGCGTGTCTTATGCTCGCTTGAGCGTGATCGAGCCAAGCATCAGACCTCGTTGAAGCTTAAGCGTGGATTAAGCGTAATCTAAGCGTGACTTGACAAGATGAGCTCGCTTGAGCTTGGCTTGAGCGTGGTTTGTGCACACCAAAAATCAGCATCAGGACCCTCCCACGCTCAAGCGTGGAAATGGGGTGCTCAAGCGTGAGCCCGAGCTCGCCTGAGTGCGGATCAAGCATAAATAAGACATGCTGGACAGGAAGGGCACGCTTGAGCGTGGCTAAGTTGGCTTAAGTGTGAGACAACCAGTGAGCATCAGAACCTTCCATGCTTGAGCGTAAACATTAAGCTTAAGTGTGACTCATGCAATATAGAGTTTTTAATTTAATATTAACCAATGGTGCGATGCCAACTCAACCACTTTGAGGTGTTTCTGCATGTCTCGGAATATTCCTTCACGGGTTCTATGCAAGTGGGCAAGGGAAGATGAAGCATAACCACTATAAATCAAGCAGAAAATAGGGCATCAATAGATGAATCATCCACTACATCTCATGCAAAATCCAACTTCTCTATTATTCCTTTTACCTTCTGTATTCATTTCCAAATTTTCTTGAAGTGAAAATGCAAAGCATGAGTAACTAATTTTCCTTTATTGGGATTGGTTGTAATCCATTCAAACCTGAAGTAATGTTGTTGTAAGTTTTTATGTATGTTAATGAGATTTGATACTTTCTATATTTTGTTCTGCCATTAATACATAAAAGTACTTCACCACTATTTTCTTGTTTTAAGTTTTCTTAAGTATATTAGGAAGTAACTTTTGAAAGCAGATCTGAATAAAACACTCATTCTCAGTAGCTGACCAGGGATGGCATCTAATGCAACGAACGTCAAAACAATCGATCGCTAATGCTGGAATGATTTCAAAGTGATTGAGGGATCAGCGGTTTGAAATCATTCTTATGAATTTTGTAGTCGAGGGATCGATACAAATGACTTTGATTGTGATGTAGGAATTATCATTTCAAGTTACATACATGCAAATTTATTTAGCTTACGAAAGGTGAGATGCGATGAAACCAATCCCAGTTTTCCAAATCTGATTTCCATCAAATCACTTTACTGTTATTATTTTCATTCAACACTTTTTGTCAAAATCAAAACAGATCTTTTGTCAAAATCAATTCAAGAACTAAGATCTTCAAACCAACACCTCCTTAGTGGAACGAAATCTATACTATACTACAATCACTGTGTTTAAACTTGGCACAAACATTCCATTGAGTTTATATTATACAAACTTGATTCTCTTATTTGAGCATTTCATTTCTTTGTATGATCCATAAAAATCCATTACCAAGTTTTGGCGCCACAGCCGGAGAGGTGATTCAAGTTTGAATATTTTAGCATTGAATTGACAAGACTCTGTAAATAAGTTTCATTTCTTTGCATTTTTCATTTTTGTGTGGTAACTTTGCTTGAGTGAGTGCTTAATTTATGATCTTGAGAGGACAGGGACCAAAAGAACAACTTGCTTTTGATCCAAAGATAAATAGGTTCCTCAAGAAAATCAAGAAAGCCAAGCAAAAGAAGAACTTCCACACAGGAAAAACTTCCTCTGAGAAAATGGCGGATGTCAATAGCAACAATCAAAATCCACCAAGGAGAACACTTGGAGACTATGCTTTACAGCAAGGGCCAAGACATTTCTCAAGGATTACAATTCCAAACATTGTCAGAGCACTAGAAATGAAACCAGCATTTCTTAGTTTGATTAGTTCACACCAATTTACTAGCATGTCAAGTGAAGATCCATACACCCACTTGGCGACTTTCTATGAATTAGTTGGAACCATGGGATTTGACCAAGATGTTATTGATGCTACATATTTAAGACTATTTCCTTTCTCTTTAGCAGGAAAAGCAAAGGAATGGCTCCAGTCGCACCCACATCAAAGTTTGAATAGTTGGGACACAATGGAAGAAAAATTCCTACACAGATTCTTTCCTCCATCTAGATTTATCAAGGCCAAGTCAGATATTACAACATTTAAACAAAGCCAAGACGAACCCTTTTGTGAGGCATGGGAACGTTTCAAATCTTTCCTGAGAAAATGCCCAAACAATGGACTTGAAGATATTGCACAACTTAATATCTTCTATAATGGACTCAAAGCTGATACCATGATGACAGTGGATGCAGAACAAGCTACAGGAATCATTGAAGCATTATCATCCACAGATTACCAAGCCCAACACGATAGAATGCAAGTCCACAAGAAGGGAGTATTGGAACTAAATACAACAGATGCCATTTTAGCTTAAAATAAAATTTTGACCCAACATTGAAGCTTTAACAGAGCAAATGGCAAAACTCCCTCAGTAGTTACATGCAGTGTAAACCTCTACAAACAATCATCAATCATAATTGAAATGTGATTTTTGTGAAGGAGAACATCAGAATGGACATTGCCAAGGAGAGCAATTTGACCAATCCATCCTCTATATAAGTAACCAAGGTAAGCAGGGTAATTTCAATAACAATGCTTACTCTAACAATTTTTCACAGGGATAGAGAAGTAATCAGAATGGTGGATGGAAGTAGGAGGCAAGCACTTCCAACAGACAACAACCTAACCAACAAGGTTCTTCTTTGATGGAAAGAACATTAAAACTAGAGGACACTCTAGAAAAGTTCATGCAAGTTTCAATAACCAACCAAAAAAATACAGATGCCTCAATCAGAAATCTGGAGACCCAAGTGGTGCAATTGGCTCGCCAAATTACAGAACATCATAATTTGTAATTTGGGGCTAATACCCACCTGAACCTAAAGGAGCAATGCAAAGCAACCACCACAAGAAGCGGAAAAGTCACTGGACAAGAAGAGGAGAAAGGTGAAAAGGTGGAAGAAAAAAGTTGTGAAAAGGAATCAAGGGAGGAAGTTACAGAAGAAAAAAATAAAAAAAAATGAGGATGTACATATGGAGGAGGATGTAGTTGAAAAAAATAAAAAGAAAGAAATGAAAGAAGGAAAGAAAAAGGTAGACAACCTAACACCACAGTTGAAAAGTTTACCATATCCAAAGAATCCTTCGAAGATAGACAAGGAGAGGCAGTTTGCAAGATTCATGGACATTTTCAAAAGGTTGCAGATAAACATACCTTTTATGGAAGCCATGGAGCAAATGCCAACATACGTAAAGTTCAAGAAAGAGCTATTAACAAAGAATAAAAGATTCTCCGAAGAGACAGTGGAGCTCGCAGTAGGATGCAGTGCTATTATTCAAAAAGCATTGCCTCAGAAAAAAAAGATCCAGGGAGTTTCATAATTTCAGTAACTATTGGTACTTTACCGGTAGGAAAGCCACTCTTAGACTTGGGAGCTAGCATTAACTTAATGCCTCTCTCAATGGTAAAAAGAATCGGAGATCTTGAGATGAACCCAACACAAATGACTCTCCAACTCGCTGATCGATCTATGAAGTTTCCATACGGTATAGCGGAGGACGTGCTGGTACGAGTTGATAAGTTCCTGTTCCCTGTAGATTTTTTCATCATCGACACTAAAGAAGATACAGAGGTGCCTCTCATTTTGGGTAGACCCTTCATGAAAATAGGAAAGGTAATTATTGATGTGGATGATGGGAAACTCAAGGTAAGAGTACAAGATGAGGAGGTGAACTTCAATCTGTTTGATGCAATGAAGTACCCAGCGGAGAAGTAACAGTGCTTCAAAATTGACATTGAAGAAATAGCTATGAAAGAAAAATCCAATGAATGGCTCAACAAAGATTCACTCAAGGAGTTAATGACAGAAGCTGAACCAAATGGAAAAGTGATGGAGGATGCTGAAATAGATGTGAAGGATTTAGAAGATGAAAAGTGTGATACCCAAGAAGAAAATCATTATGAAAAAGTGGAACTAAAGGTTTTGCCTTCACACTTGAAATATGTTTTTCTTGATAAGGAAGGACAAAAACCTGTTATTATTAATGAGCACTTTTCAGAATCCGAGGAAAAACAATTGATTTAAGTATTGAAGGAAAACTCAACGGAAATCGGTTGGAAACTAGAAGACTTGAAAGGTATAAGTCTAGCCTATTGCATGCACCACATATACATGGATCAAGAATTCAAACCAGTTGCTCAGCCGCAGAGACGCTTAAATCCAACCATGAAGGAGGTTGTCAAAGGGGAGGTAATTAAGTTACTAGAAGCTGGTATAATTTATCCAATCTCTGATAGTTCTTGGGTAAATCCTGTGCAGGTTGTTCTAAAGAAGGGAGGAGTAACTGTCATACAAAATGACAAGAACGAATTGATCCCTACAAGAACAGTCACAGGATGGAGAATGTGCATTGACTACAAGAAACTAAACACAGCAACTAGGAAAGACCATTTTCCTCTACCCTTCATGGATCAAATGTTGGAAAGCCTCGCAGGACAAGCCTATTATTTCTTTTTGGATGGATACTCAGGATACAACCAAATAGCTATTGCACCAAAAGATCAAGAAAAAATAGCATTCACATGTCCCTTTGGGATATTTGCATACAGAAAAATACCTTTTGGGTTATGTAATGTTCCTGCAACATTCTAAAGGTGTATGTTAGCTATTTTCTCAGATTTGGTAGAGAAATGCATTGAAGTCTTCATGGATAATTTTTCTGTTTTTGGGCCATCATTTGATCAATGTTTAGAAAATTTGAGTGTAGTATTGAAAAGATGTGTGGAGACTAATTTAGTTTTAAATTGGGAAAGTGTCACTTCATGGTTACTGAAGGAATTGTGCTGGGACACAAATATCCAAAAGAGGAATCGAGGTAGACAAAGCCAAAGTGGAAGTAATTGAGAAACTGCCACGACTAGGGAATGTGAAAGGTGTTAGAAGCTTCTTGGGCCATGCAGGATTTTATAGAAGATTCATCAAGGACTTCTCCAAAATTGTAAAGCCCTTGAGTAATCTCATGAACAAAGACACTCCCTTTATTTTTGATGATTCTTGTTTACACGCATTCGAAACCTTGAAACATAAATTAACTTGTGCACCTGTGATAATTGCTCCTGATTAGGAGTTAGATTTTGAAATAATGTGTGACGCAAGTGACTATGCTGTTTGGGCCGTATTAGGACAGAGGAAGGCTAAAATTTTTCATGTCATTCACTATGCTAGCAAAGTTTTAAACCCTGCCCAAACAAATTATGTAACAACAGAAAAAGTGCTATTAGCAATAGTGTATGGCCTGGAAAAGTTTAGACCTTATCTGATTGGTTCTCAAGTCAATATTTTTACTGACCATGCTGTTATCAAATATTTGTTGAACAAACCTGACTCTAAGCCCAGGTTAATTAGATGGATCTTGCTGTTGCAAGAATTCAATCTAGTAATCAAAGACAAAAAGAGCAGTGAAAATTTTATTGCAGATCATTTGTCTCGCCTTGTCAACAGGGAAGTCACACTACTACAACCGGAAGTAAATGAAGAATTTCCGAATGAGAAGCTGTTGATGATACAAGAAAGGCCATGGTTTGCAGACATGGCAAACTTTAAAGCTGCAGGAGTGTTGCCTGAGGATCTTTCATGGCAACAAAAGAAAAGTTTTTGAAAGATGAAAAGCAGTTTATATGGGATGATCCATACTTGTTTAAACTTGGATTAGACCATATTTTGAGGAGATGTATGTCTCAACAAGAAGCCAACAACATTTTATGGCACTGTCACAGCTCCTCGTATGGAGGACACTTCAATGGGGAAAGGACTGCAGCTAAGATCCTTCAATCAGGTTTTTATTGGCCATCATTGTTTAAATATGCTAATGTTTTTGTGCAGCATTGTGATGTATGTCAGAAAACAGGTAGCATATCAAAAAGGAACGAGATGCCATTAACTACCATTCTTGAAATAGAAGTCTTTGATTGCTAGGGCATAGACTTTGTTGGACCTCTACCTACTTTATTTTCAAATGAGTACATTGTTGTAACAGTGGACTATGTGTCAAAGTGGGTAGAAGCCTTGGCCTGTGTTAAAGTTGATGCCAAAACTGTGATCAAGTTTCTTAAGAAAAATATTTTCAGCAGGTTTGGTACTCCAAGGGTACTAATAAGTGACGGAGGTTCCCATTTCTGCCATACTCAACTTCAAAGGTGTCTAGAACACTATAGAGTAAAGCACAAGGTAACCTCCCATACCACCCTCAAGCCAATGGCCAAGTAGAAATGTCCAACAGAGAGATCAAGAGGATATTAGAAAAGATAATTGGCCACAACAGGAAGGATTGGTCCTTAAAGCTCGACGGCGCTTTATGGGCATATAGAACAGCTTACAAAGCACCAACTGGATTTTCACCTTACCCGTTGGTGTATGGAAAAAATTGCCACCTTCCTGTAGAGCTTGAACACAAGGCATTCCGGGCAATGAAAATACTGAACTATGACCCAAAAGCATTAGTTCAAGAAAGAAACATTCAGATGCATAAGCTAGAAGAGTGGATGATGGAAGCCTATGAATCTTCAAGAATCTATAAGGAAAGGATGAAGGCTTACCATGACAAGCGCATTGTGAAAAAAAGTTTTTATCCAGGACAGTCTGTGCTCCTGTTTAATTAAAGGATAAAATTGTTCCCAGGAAAACTAAAGTCCAAATGGTCAGGGCTATTCATTGTGAAAGAAGTAAGGTCTTATGGGGCCATTGAATTACAAGACCCTAAATCTGAGAGGACCTGGGTGGTAAATAGTCAAAGACTCAAACCTTATTTGGGAGGAGAGGTGGAGAAGGTCACCACCATCATTCAATTGAGGGATCCATGATCAAACATCAGGCATCAAGCTAATGACATTAAACAAAGCGCTTTTGGGAGGCAACCCAATCTTTATATTTTGTTTAAAATTTTGTTAAGTTCAATTTGTTAAATATTTGTATGTTATGATTGAAGTTTTCTTTTACTTTTTAGGTCACTCATCAAACTACTCCAAATGTCAGAAGACAAGATAAGTTGCAAACACTACCAAATATCATGTACGCTTAAGCTTAAGAATACGCGCTCAAGCGTGACCAGTTCAAAGGATCAAGCGAGACTTTTTACGCCTAAGCATGAGTGATATTATCCAAACTTCGCTTAAGCGTAGGTAAGGCGCTTAAGCAAAGACATGCGCAACTGATTACTGACTTATTTTCGCTTAAGCGAATGTTTCAGGAACCTAGCGAGAGAGAGATAAACTAGCATCAGAAGGTTCCTAACCTCGATCACGCTCAAGCGTGATAGAAAACGCTCAAGCGAGGAAATAGAGGGGCATCAGGTATCAACCACGCTCAAGCGTGGCAATTACGTGCTCAAGTGGGAACTTTAAATCTTCAATCACGCTTAAGCGTGAACTCTCCAAGCTCGAGCGCAACCTTTCTCTCATGTCATGCTCAGGCATAGTGTTTTCAAGCTTAAGCGACCTTTTATCAAGACAATTTAAAGCAGGAACAAGCAATCACGACTGCGTTTAAGTGCAATTACCATACACTCAAGCGTAAAATGATTTTCATAACCCTGCGCTCAAGCGAATCTGAAAGTGAACACTGGTGGACGATCACGCTTAAGCATGATGTACTCACGCTTGAGCGAGAGTTTTTAAAAACTGCCCCTGATACTAATAAGTGCAGCGTTTTGTAACTTCCCACTCCTGTAACCGCCCATTATCATCTCTATTTTTCAAAGTTTTGTAACTATCAAGCCTATTTTCACTACTTATCCCATTCCCTCTTGATTTGCATTAAGCATTCTCACTGCATTTTGTTAACAAGTCACTTCAAGGGTCATTGTATTTTCTATTCTCTACATCAATTTTTGATTCTTCAAGATGGCAAGAGTTAAACAAACCGCCCCTCCTTCTTCACCAAAGAACACTACAGGGTCATCAAGGAGAAATAAAGGAAAACGGCTAAGGACATATGACCAAGACAGCGCCCCAAGATTCAAAAACAAAGATAATAGTAGGCGCTATGAAGATATTTCTAACTGGACATTCATACCAGAAAGAAAGGTAGACTTGGTCATTAGAGAATGCGATTCTTTCTTGCAAATCATCAGAAGAAGAAATTGGCTAAAAATCTATTATCCCAAAGACAAATATGATCCTGAAATTGTCTGGGAATTTTATGCCAATGCCTGGCCCAAGGACGGTGCAGGAGATAGAAGGACCTATGTAAGAGGACATGTGCTTTCTTATGGCAGAGATGCTATCAACACTTACTTAGGTAATCTCATGGAATTGGCGGAAGGAGAAACCTGTCAGTATGGAGAAATGAGACTGCAGAATCAGGAAATCCCTACCCAAGATATAGAGGCAGCCATATGTATCTCTGGTCATCACTTCCAAACTGGCCAAGAGGAACGGCCAATGCGTATCCTGAGAAAGGATATGACTACCCCTTCTCAAGTTTGAACTCCTTCTTACTCATAAATGTGGCCCTAAATGCTCATGTATCTGATTTGATTTATGGCAGATGTTATCTGTTATATTTTATTTTACAAGAAGACATCACCATTGATTTGGCACAGATTATCTCAGATGAAATCCATAAATTCGCCATAGCAGAAAAAAAATACTCTCAAGCAGGCCAGAAGGTTAAGGGTTGTTTAGGATTTCAAGCTTTTATCACTAATTTCTGTGAAGTGCAGGGAATTGTAGTTCAAGACCTGAAGCCTATCAGGCCTCCTATCGATAGGCGCTTCATAGAAAAATACTGCACCAATACCAGGCTTTCCCAAGAACCCCAACAAGAACCTCAAGAAGCACAACAGCAAGCACCACCACCAGCAGGATCAGAACCTGCCCCTCCTCCTCTCAGTCAAGAGTCATTAATGATCCTACAGGGAATCCACTAGATTCAGCTCCAGAACAGTCATCTCTTAGCACAACAAAATGCCAATCATCGTGGACTGATGCACATACATCATGGCTTATACCATAGCATTCCTGCAGGACAACCTAACCCTTGGATGGACCCAATCCATTTTGAGGCCCACATTGCTTAGCCTGGGGATAGGCCTCCTTTCTTTGGAGGGGTGAGACATCACAGGTGGGAGCAGGACCCTCCTCCCAAGGTCCTCCAATGAGGGAAGAAGAGACAGACACAGAGGATAATGAGTGACTTTTCTCCTAAATTCCCTTTCTGATCTATAGTTGCTATTTTTACTTCTCATAAACAATTTTCATTTTTCTTCTTTTATTTTACTTACTACAGATAACTTGTTTAAGGTACTTTGGTTTTGGTTTGAAGCCTCTCATAATTTTGCATGAACTGCTTGAATGGTTTTACATGAATATACTTGTAGTAGATTTGTTTCCTAACCATAAGCAAGAAATTAGAATGCATGTACAGATTCTTTAGGCATAACAAATTATAAGACAGTAACAATTAAAGAAGACAATTGGTTGCACTAAAAACCAGAAAAATGAAATACATACACTTGTGAAAACTTCTTACATGCTTGAACCTTTTTCTATTAGAACAAAGGAATATGCCTTTAAACTGGGTGAGAAGTAAGTAATTTAACACCGAGAGTCTTATTGGAAATTGTTAAGACGGCATTGCCTAATTTTCTGATTAACCCTTTTCTTAAGAAGTAAGCAAGGAAATGATCAAGGCATTTTGTTTGAAAATGCATTTTAAGCCAAGAGCTAAAAAGCCATCCTTAACAAATTATCCCAATTTTTTTTGGTAGCCCAATTGAGCCAAATTTTTTCAGAAAAACACCCTAACTTGAGCATGAAAAATAAAATTCCTACCTTCTCAGCATGCCTAATAAGAAAAGAGCATAAAATATTTTTTTCAAATAATGGTGATGAAAGAAAGAGAGGTTGAAAAATTAGTAGATTCTCCAAACAAGAATCTTTGAACAAAAAGAGAATAGAAAAAGGAAGAAAATGAATTCTGAAGCATGAAAAGCAAGGAAGAAGCCTCTAAGTTTTAATGAATATTTATGCTCTTCTTCATACATGCAATTTGAAATCCTAGAAAAACCAGTAATTCTTGTTAGCCCAACCTCGTTACAACCATATTAAAAGACCTTTTTGATCCTTGCTGCTCTTTTGATTGAGGTTTAAAAAGAAATGACTGACAATGTCAACTAAGCAATTCTAATAATGAAAGAGTGAAATAGTCACCTTGTGAGAGATAATGAGAAGTCCTTTGTTCTTAGAGCATTGGGTTACTTCTTTTGTGAAGAAGTTAAAATAGAGCACTATATTTCAAATTAATGGATATTGAGAATGCCAATTGAACTTGAATAATAATTGCTATCTTTTAATTTTAGTTCATGATGAGAATCTGAGCATGACTATTTTCTTGTTTGAAAATCTAAAATCTATTTTTGCTTGAGGACAAGCAAAAATCTAGGTTGGGGAGAGTTTGATAAATGCTAAGCAAGCAATATATTCATTTGATTATTTAAAGCATCTTTGCAAGAAAATAAAGTGAATGGATGGAAAAACAAAGAATTTATGTGTAACATCCCGATTTAAAAATTAATTACCGAATGAAATTGAGCTATTAAAATAATAATTTCAAAGTGGAAGATTACTTGTTAATTATAATTAACCTAATTAATTTAACTTAAGAAAATAATGGCTGATTAATTATGATTAATTGTTAATAGCTGGCTGCTTGTGATTGGTGTGTGACGTGAGTGGACTGCCATTCACGAACTCCCACCCCACTCTTCTTCTCTTCGTACGCATATACATATGTCCAGAGCCACTGTTATTCATTTCCCTTCAGACTTCCTCTTCCGCTACTTCTCTTCTCTTCGTTCTTTCTTCTCTTCTTCTTCTTCGCTCTTCTTCTTCTCCCCAGTTCTCTATTCTCTGTTTCTGGAAACCCACAACGATGGTGCTGCAGAAGGTTCAGAGTTTCCTTCTGTTGTTGAAGGACGATCATCGAAGCGGAAGAAGAACAGTTACCTATTCCCTAGCTAATTGCAGAATACAATGGCGTTCGAGGGGGGCTGGACGAGTGGGAGTACTGGACAAAGCAACAAGGCAGAGGATCAACGTCAAAACAGAAGAACCTCTCGGAGTCTCTTAGTTGGTAGGGGGTATCTTATATCTTAAATGGATAGGTTATGGACGGGTTCCGGGTGTTAATGGCTTACTGATTCTATGTCTGATTCTATATTTTATTTGCATGAAGAGTATATGATATCTGGATGCATGATGATTAGGAATCGAGTGTTGTATGTTTAGTTCCGTCCATGAAATGCATGTTGATAGCCTTGAGAGTATTGAATGGTTGCATGAAACAAATGTGTTGAAATGTTGTTGATGATTATCGTGTGACTTATGTGGCATGCTGGTTATTATGAGTTTGAAATGCTGACTGCATGTGAGAAAATGTGGACTTAGTGAGTCTGATGATGTGTTACACCGATTGCATGTGATGCATGTATTGTTGAATGAAAGTTGTGTATGAAACTTGTGTTGTGTGATGAATCCGCGTGTGGCGCATGGGATGCGTTAATGCTGAGAGCATGTAGTGTGGGACACTACCATCGGTTATTAAAGCGTGAGACGCTGTGAAATCCTTTTGAGTGAGACTCAAGGTAGCCTTTGAGTGAGACTCAGGCTGCCCGTGAACACCGCCGTTGGCGCTGAGAACGTTGGTGTCACCTATGAGGGCAAACGGTTTGGTACCAGTAAAACAGCCAAGCAGCTGGGAGCTGAATAGAAGGCTGGGAGCCTGCGTTGCAATGAATAAAAACCGATTACACACGAATGTGGAACCGAGTGAATTAATCTATGTACATGTACAGTTGATGTGTATGAAATCTGATTGTATGAGTATATGTTAATGTTATTGAGATGGTGTGTGCATATAGCCAAGTGATAGTTGATGGATTTTGATCGGTAGATGTCTTATGCGTGTCCTGATTAATTGGCATTGTTATGTTATTGATTGTTGCTATGTATGAACATATATATTGCTACACTAATGAGGAATAATCCGAGTCAGTATCTATAATTTAATATCTAAGATACTTACCCCCTATTGTGGCTATATTTTACAATGAATGTCTCTCGGAATGATGAATGAAGGAGGAGCTGCACGCCGAGTGAAGTGCTTGTGCACTATAGGAATATCTGTGTATATGTATATACTGTGTATAAGGTTTTGTTAAGCCTTGGCCGACTCGTATTTTGGTCTTAGTCTCTTTATATCAGAATTTGAACTCTCTTGGGTTGAGAGTATGACAATGTGCCTGTAAATATTTATATATATTCCTATATAAATCATACTATACGTTTATTCTATGTTGTGTGTGAAGGTCTGAAAGGTCCGAGTGATATATATATTCATGCTTTTTCGAGTGAGAACTTTTCGAGTGAGTGTTTTCCGACAGAAGAGTGATCTATAAGGTTCTGAGTGAAACCCATTGTAGTAAACTTATTGGAAGTTAGAAGATTCTTAGGTGAGACTTGACTTAGTAAGATAAATTGAGTGAGAAGGATTTTATATGCCGAGTGAAAAATGAGTGAAACACCCCGAGTGGTAAAAGACCGTGAAGGATAATCCGAGTGGAAGGTACTCTTAGATTCCGAGTGGAATGACCGTGGGAATCATTTCCCGAGTGGTCAACCTTAGTATTCTGAAAGAATGATGTTGGGGAGTGTGATGTAAACTTCCGAATGAAGCTTGTACGTGTAGGGGTTAATCCGAATGAATCGAGAGTAAAGACTTTTCCGAGTGAACCAGACTCTGAATCCGAGTGAGGGAATACCGAGTGGAGTTGCTCGCCTCAGCGACTAAGTGTTCGCTCCAGCGAGTGATAGCGAAAGGAAGGTCTCTAATTGGTTTCGCTTAAGCTATGCGTACTTCGCCCAAGCGTGTTGAGTCCTCTCGCTCAAGCGATGTTGAATCACGCCCTGGCGAGTGGGCGCTGTTGGGTTCGCTCAGGTTCTGCATCTTCCGCTGTTTGCCTTGTGATTGATTTGCTTTCCTTCTTATCTTGATTCTACTCTTCTTAACCTCAACTGCCCATTTTGCCCTTGAACACCCTTTGATTTTTGGAAAAAATTTCCTGGTCTCGGTTTATTCTCAAATTGAATTTAGGATGTTTCATTTTGGTATCAGAGCATCCTTGAGAAATCTTGGATGTTTCATTTTGGTATCAGAGCATTCTTAAGAAAATTAAGGATGTTATATTTTGGTATCAGAGCATCCTTGAGAAATCTTGGATGTTTCATTTTGGTATCAGAGCATCCTTGAGAAATCTTGGATGTTTCATTTTGGTATCAAAGCATTCTTAAGAAAATTAAGGATGTTATATTATGAACATAAATACAAGTTTTGAAAAATAAAGAGATCGGCTTGAAATCCTTTAAGAAATGCAGGAAAAGCTACCAAGTCAAAGAAAGGTCAAAAGAGCAATCACCCAAGAAATCATGCTTAAGCGTGTCTTACGCTCGCTTGAGCGTGATTGAGCCAAGCATCAGACCTCATTGAAGCTTAAGCGTGCATTAAGCGTAATCTAAGCATGACTTGACAGGATAAGATCGCTTGAGCTTGGCTTGAGCATGGTTTGTCCACACCAAAAATCAGCATCAGGACCCTCCCACGCTCAAGCGTAGATCAAGCGTGCATCAGACATGCTGGACAGGAAAGGCACGCTTGAGCGTGGCTAAGTTAGCTTAAGCGTGAGACAACCAGTGAGCATCAGGACCTTCCACGCTTGAGCGTAAACATTAAGCTCAAGCGTGACTCATGCAGTATGGAGTTTTTAATTTAATATTAACCAATGGTGCGATGCCAACTCAACCACTTTGAGGTGTTTCTGCATGTCTCAGAATATTCCTTCATGGGTTCTATGCAAGTGGGCAAGGGAAGCTGAAGCATAACCCCTATAAATCAAGCAGAAAACAGGGCATCAATAGATCAATCATCCCCTTGCATTTCTCCATTATTCCTTTTACCTTCTGTATTCATTTCCAAATTTTCTTGAAGTGAAAATGCAAAGCATGACTAACTAATTTTCCTTTATTGGGATTGGTTGTAATCAATTCAAACCTGAAGTAATGCTGCTGTAAGTTTTTATGTATGTTAATGAGATTTGATACTTTCTGTATTTCATTCTGCCATTAATGCCTAAAAGTACTTGATCACTATTTTCTTGTTTTAAGTTTTCTTAAGTATACTAGGAAGTAACTTTTGAAGGCATATCTGAATGAAACACTCATTGTGAGTAGCTAACCAGGGATGGCATCTAACGCAACGAACATCAAAACAATTGATCGCTAATGTTGGAATGATTTCAAAGTGACTGAGGGATCAGCGGTTTGAAATCATTCTTATGAATTTTGTAGTTGAGGGATCGATACAAATGACTTTGATTGTAACGTAGAAATTATCATTTCAGGTTACATCACTAGTAGAAAAGTACCATTTCACATCGTAGCCTTCATCACGGTTTAACAAAAAACCGATGTGAAAAATAAAGGCGGAACATTTCACATCGGTTTTCTATAAAAACCGATGTGAACAACGGATTATCACATCGGTTTTTTGAAACCGATTTTAAATATTGACGCGGTGGCAATTTTGAAATTATGTGAAATGTTTTATAAGCATATTAGACCACGCTTTTTAGGAAACCGATATGGAATATGGAATCAGGCCTAAATACCACATCGGTTATCTGAAAAACCGTTGTGGAAAATTATTTTTTTAAAAAATTAAAAGTGTATAGGGCCGGCCTCAGTTTTTCCGCGTATACCACATCGGTTATTTGCAAAACTGATGTGTATTGTTTTCATTTTTCCCGTGCCACATCGGATATTCTAAAAACCGATGTGAAATGTGTAGATTGTTATAATATTTGATAAATTCAAAATTTATGATTACTCGATAAAGATAAATATAAATGTAATATTTCACATCGGTTTTACTAAAAAACCGATGTGGTAGGTCCTAAAAATTTAAGTTGCGTGTGTTAAAGGTTTTTCATAAATCCGATGTGGCCTCACTTTTCACATCAATTTTTCATAAATCCGATGTGGCTTCACTTCTCACATCGGTTTTGCCAAAACCGATATGGTATTGGATTTTTGTTAAATATTTTTTTCTTTTTAGTTAAATCCTCGTGATATCCCAGATCCAAATCGCAACCGTCCATTCACCGATCACACGGATTGCTCCCAAATCCAACACTCCAAAACCAAACCGACCTTCCTCTAACATTTCAATCCTCAATAAACTCCCTCATCTTATCCTACTCTTTTTTCCTCACTGGTAATCGCTAATTATCTCTTCTCCTTCTTCTTCTTCTGGATCCTTCTACACTCACTCAACTAATGGCAAGGCTCCCTGTAAGCAGCTGGAGACAAAGGCCGCTCCGAAGTCTCCTCCCCGCGGTTGGGGTCAAGTGTGAGGCACAACTCGTAGGTAAAGAAGGAACGACCTCTGACGATGATTATTGTGCCATCAGGGAGGAGTTGGTTGGAAGCGTACCAGCGGCTGTTAGAGAGGTTTTGGGGGATTCAAGCCAGTCGTACGGAGTTTGTTATAGCTGTCGTTGA
This sequence comes from Clitoria ternatea, assembly GCA_037962975.1. Taxonomy (NCBI): domain Eukaryota; kingdom Viridiplantae; phylum Streptophyta; class Magnoliopsida; order Fabales; family Fabaceae; genus Clitoria; species Clitoria ternatea. The sequence continues at coordinate 114,083,703 of CM075669.1, forward strand.
AGCCGCTGGTTTGGATGAGGGTGCCATCAAGGGACAGGGAGCCGGAGGAGCATCAGGCGTCGGATTGGAGGAGGGGTCGTAGAGGACGGAGTGGGCAGTGCAGTCGAGTTTGAGGGTCATGTCGTGTGGGTTATTTTTGTGCGTTATTTTTTTTTTGTCTTGTTAATTTCCATCTGTGAAGGTTGTTAATCCAGTAATTTTAGCATATTGGGCAGTTTCTTCTAATAAAATTTGTATAGTTGTAACTTTCAGATATGGTTCACTGCTCTTTTTTATTTTCATCTTTCTGAAAAACCGATGTTACGTGCATTAAAAAAATCGATGTTATATGCCCTCCATTCATATCGGTTTCTAATAAAAAGCGTTGTTAATTTATTTCTTTTCACATCGGTTTTCTTTAAAAACCGTTGTTAAGTTTTTCCTTTTCACATCGGTTTTCTTTAAAAACCGTTGTTAATTTTTTGATTTTCACATCGGTTTTCTTTAAAAACCGTTGTCAAATCTATTTTTCACATCGGTTTTAAAACGGATGTGAGATGTACCTATATTTCACATCGGCCGGATCCACATCGGTTTGAAAACCGATGTGAAAAGCCTAAAAAAACCGATGTGAAAAGTTGTTTTTGTACTAGTGCATACATGTAAATTTATTTAGCTTACGAAAGGTGAGATACGATGAAACCAATCCCAGTTTTCCAAATCTGATTTCCATCAAAACACTTTACTGTTATTATTTTCATTCAACACTTGCTGTTTATCTTGTATTCAATCTTTTGCATAACAAAAATCAAAACAAATCTTTTGTCAAAATCAATTCAAGAACTAAGATCTTCAAACCAACACCTCCTCAGTGGAATGACATCTATACTATACTACAATCACTGTGTTTAAACTTGGCACAAATATTCCATTGAGTTCATATTATACAAACTTGATTCTCTTATTTGAACATTTCATTTCTTTGTATGATCCATAAAAATCCATTACCAGTAGGGACTCCATATCAATTACTAGAACCTTGGACTTGACAATCCTCGCACATGCTCACCTTCAAAAGACACCAGGGTGTCTAAATACCCTTTAGTGGGCTGCTTTGCTCCTTTAAAAACTGTTAGATCCTATGTATAAGGCTGTAGATCAGAATCATTAAACCCCATCGCTTAAAATAGTTATAAAAAATTACATTGCAAGAACTCCCCTGATCTATAAGGATCCGCTTAACATCCTTATTTGCGATCACTGCTATGATGACCACCGTATCATCACCTCCTAGGATAGTTGGCTAAAATCTTCATTTGAGAAGGAGATTGTTGAAGCTGCTACTCTGTCCCAAAATGGGTGATTATCCCGGGGCTTGCCTTAAACTGATAGAATCATGCGATGATGATTCTTCCTTATAGTGATTAATGCTCCCCCATTGGAAAAACCTTCAACGATCATATCTATCACCTCACACTGGCCTTACTGCTGTTGCTGGGGTGCCTTCTCCTCCTGAACCACCTTGGTGATAACAATCCCATTCTACTTATCAGCAGTAGTAAACCTCTTCGTGGGACCTCGGCCGTTATCACCATCATCCTCGTGGTCACGACTCCGCTTCTTTATCCGGTCTAGCTCATCTATGGACCTTTTCTTAAAGAGGTATTGCTTTAATTTCCCCTCACGGATAAAGGTCTCCACAATGTCCTTTAAAGATCTACACTCCTCAGTAGTGTACCCGATCTATTCATGGAAATCACAGTAATTGCGTAAATTTCCAGGCCTCTTTAATGGGCTGGTCTTTTGATGTCATATAAACTAAATGCCAGGAAACCCACTTCTTTCAAGATCTACGCCGGTCTGGTGTTCAGTGGAGCATAGTTGCTGAATAAAGCCACACGTCTCTTCTGCTGCTAGGGCTATGGCTTCCTGAACCTGTCTCTTTGAAAGGTCTTCTCTAGCCTAGCCCTATCTTTCTCCCTAGGTGGCTGTGACACCGAAATAAGTGGCTTTAATCTCGCCGTTGTGGCCTCCAAGTGCATCTTAATATAAATGTATTTTGATGTCTTCCTTCAGAATTCTTTGAATGATGTCGGAGGGTTCTTTGCCAAGGACAAGGCAAAGGCAGACTTAGGCTGTAAAGACTCAATTAAATATGCAGCTGAATAGCCTCAGCTAGGTTGGGGACCATGGCCGCTTCCTTGTAGAACCTCTTCAAGAAGTTATTCAGAGTCTCAGTCTCACCCTACCTTATCTATGCAAGGGTATGTGACATCTTGGGAACGTCCCTGAAATAACAAAGTGATCATTAAAAGCCATTACCATTTTTTCCCAAAAATCGATCGATCCTGTAGGAAGTCCCTTGAACCAGCTAAGGGCTTCTACAGTCAGGGTACGAGGGAACTTATGACACATAATGTCTTCCTCAGCCCCCAGAAACATTGTCTCATATACATAAGCATCCAAATGCTTACTCGGGTCAGTATCACCCGTGTATTTCCCAATAGAGAGGGGCTAAGTTGTCTGTAAGTGCCTAGGGATAGGCACACTCATCAACCTCCTAGAAAATGGGACGTTGAGCCTATATGTCCCTAGGGTTACCACCACTGGCTCTCTTCTCCTAACAGCGTTTCTCTCCCCAGAATCCATAGTCTACTCCTTCTTCTTATACGTGGGGATTTTAGAATACTCGAGCATGGTGGACTTCTCCCTGCCAAAAGCCTCATGTGTCTCTTCCGCCTAAAAGGCTACTTTCTCCTCTAATTTCCTGTGGTCCCTCTTTAACTCAACCAACTTTTCCTTGAGTTGCTTGATAATCTCATCACGAGGGTCAGTCATTCCTAGAGGCATCATCCTCTGAGAGCTCCTTTCTGGCGAGTCAAAGGCAAGGCGCCTATTGACTTGGGGCGTGACATCCTCAACATGCCCCTATTGAAACTCCCTCAAGTTTCCTTCCATGATAAAGTCGTGAAACTTCTACAAAAAATAGGAATAAATCTATCGAGTCCCACTGGGCGTGCCAATGAACTTGTCTAAACTGGGGTCAAGAATCTAGTGTGGGACCAACCACAAATGTTCTCTACTCAAATTAATTTATACACCGGTATAGTGGGTATCCGGATTGTGTCCTTTATCTTAGTGGGAAATAAAGGTCTTGGTGTCCTAGAAATCCTTCACACTAAGCTTTTGTGTTGATGAGGGTCGAAGGGTGGTGTCACCTACGAAGATTCTCTGACGCTCAAGTTAGTAACCAGATAAGGAATTCAAGATTTCTATAGAGTAAATTCGAGAATGAGTCTAACATACCAGTGTTGTGAGAATGTAGGTATTTATATGCATGCATACGGAGAATGAAGAGTCTTTTAGGGTTGGGGGACTGTACCTTGTATTATTTATTGAGTAACACAGATGCTTTCTGGTGCGCATGGTGCTGACCTAGACTTCCAGTATAGAAAGGTATCTGATACGGGCTTCTAGTCCAGAGGTTTACCTACAACACCGGTAAGTGAGTGAGATCGGGTGAAATTACCCTCTTGCTCATGTACTGGTATCGAGACTGGATCACCTTCATACCTAGTATTAGTTTTATCATACAAAGAAATGAAGTTTTCAAGAAAAGAATCAAGTTTGTATAATATGAAATATTCGTGCCAAGTTTAACACGGAAGTTGTAGTGATAGAAGAATGTCGTTCCACTGAGGGGTGATTAACTTGGAAACTTATATGTATAAATTGACTTGACCAAAAGCTTACATTTTGTGTTTTTAAACAGTTTATGATGACTAAAATTAAACTGAAGGTAATAAGCTTTAATAAGAGAAGTAACAATAGTGCAAAGTTGAATAGAGATCAAATATGTAAAGCTAGGATTGGTTTCATCTAACCTTTCATACATTGTGCAAATCAGCATATATTGAACTTGAAATGACAATTTTTACGTCACAATCAAAGTCATTTGCATCGATCCCTCGACTACAAAATTCATAAGAGTGGTTCCAAACTGTTGATCCCTCAATCACCTTGAAACCATTCCATCCTTATCGATCGATTGTTTTTCAAATATGTTTTCAAAAGTTATTTCCCAATACACTTAAGAAAACCAAAGTCAATAAAATAGTGATCAAGTATTCTCAGGCATTAAGCATAGAATGAAACACATAAAACATCAATTCTCATTACCATACATGCAGAAGTACACCAACAGTATGTTGGGTTTGAATTGATTACAACCAATCCCGATGAATGAATTAGCTACACATGAATGTCATGTTCACCAATAAATCTTTGTGGAGGAACAATACAATAAAAGCTCTCAGAAGGGTTTATTAAGTAGTGAAGAAAAGTGAAGTCTGGAAATGTTAAAGTGAGAAAGTGTCTCTATTCTTTTATACTGAAAGTCTCGCTTAAGCTCATTCTTCCTTCGCTTAAGCGACACCCCACTTTTTGATAGCCCATGCAGAAGTGGTCAGAAACATGCAGAAACATGCAAAAGTGGATACGCTGGGATCATACCATTAGCCAATAATTAATTGAATGACCCATTACCTTCAGATCATGCTCAAGCGCCAGTGGTGACGCTCAAGCGTGGGGGGTCTTGATGCTCTCTGACTTGTTCACGCTTGAGCGCAAGGCTCAAGCTTAAGCTTCTATTGTTCCATGCTTAAGCATCCCATGTCACGCTCAAGTGTGGAAGGTCCTGATGCTCTCTAATTTCTTTACACTTAAGCTTGCTTGCTCAAGCTTAAGCTTGCTTTACTCAAGCTCAAGCTTGCTGACTTTACATTCTCAGATTCCACGCTTAAGCTTTCTCAAGCTTAAGCTTGCTTTGCTCAAGCTTAAGCTTGGTTGTTCAAGCTTAAGCTTTCTCTCTCAAGCTTAAGCTTGTTGTCTTCACACACTCCCGATCACGCTCAAGCTTGCTTTGTCACGCTTAAGCTTGCTTTTTCAAGCTTAAGCTCTCAAGCTTAAGCTTACTTGGCTCAAGCACAAGCTTGCTGGCTTTCTTGTTAAATTTCCTATAACTTTTCCTGCAACTTTCCAAGTGTTTTAACATAATTTTTCCTTTATACACATATCCATCATTACTTGAAAGATTCATGCTCAATTTCTTCCATCATTTATCAATTCAGCTTAAATCTTTACAAAATTAGTTCAAATGAGTCATGAAATCAATACTTAATCTACACTTATCAATACCAAACTTTTCCCTCTCATTATATTCTCAAGGTCTAATGCTTACAACAATTAAAGTCTCTCTAATGGATTTATAACTACTATGATTCTTCATCAGATTGCAAAATGGTAATTTTTGAGTGATCCATAAATATGAAGAGATTTAAGAATTAAAGAGAGAACTCCTAAGAGATTTGAAGAAATTCTTGCAATCTTTTTATAAAGCTCTTTTCTTCTCTTTTAGTTTTAAGCAAAGACTTCTTTGTTGTTCTGCATCTAGCAGACCTTGGTCATTGTCTTTCTTACTTAGTGTATTTGTTCATAACTTGTATATTTTCATACACTAAGTTTTCAAAAACACCAAAAATAGTCTATCTTTCAAATCTGTATTTGTGTAAAAGTCTGGTGAGTTGCCAGTCTTTTAGTTTTCTGTTGGGAAATAGTTGTGACCTAAAGAGGCTTTTGAAAGAATACTTGGGTTTGAGCCAAGAGTGGCTTCTTGAAATAATACTTAGGTTTAAGCTAGAAGTGGCTGGAGTTAGGAATACTTATGGCACAGTCTAGTGCTGAAATGGTAAAAGGAGCTTTTATAATAGTGGAAATCCTTCAAGTTGAAGGGACTGGACATAGCTTCTGAGTTGGAAGTGAACCATTATAAATTCTTCATGTTTATTCTTTCTTTCCCTACTTTTAACAAGTCTGGTACAAAAGCCTAATTGCTTTTGCTCTAAAGTTTCAATTTCTGAAAAAAAGTTTAGGACTTATGATAAGGCCCCGTAAGCGTACGGGTTATGTCGAGTAATATAAAAGATTATCGTATCCACAGGGACTGTTTTCAAAGTACCGGCATATTAAAATTTAATTATCCACACAATTGATTTTTAATGTTTTCGTAAAATAAAACACAAAATAAAGTTTACACAGAACCAAAATAAATACAGAAACAAAATTTTCAAGACACTTAAAAATCAGAGTTGAGAGTATCTTGAGATTTCGGGGGATCAAGACTCTATTTTATATTAATGAATTTTAACTTTTCATAAATAAGAATCAAATTAAGTTTTCCAAGGTGGATTTTCCTTAAGCTAATTAATATGTTCCTCTCAGAATCCTATTAATGTACCTAACCTATGGAAAGCGCTGCTTAATCCTTAGAAAAGGCCCATTATCGTTTTATGAAAATCCCTTTTCAATTCCTCAAAAGGATTTTGATTACTTTCTCGGTTTTACCGAGGTCACAAAAAGTATTTCAAAACCTCGGGTTTAGTTCAAAAGTTTTCTAGTAACAATAAATCTCTCGATTCTATTAATTACTTAAACTTACTAATATACCCGCAAGTATACAGTTTTATCACTTAGGTTCTTGTTAGGAATCACTAAGAGCATTAAGCATAATTTGAACTAAATGGAAAACAGAAATTTATTTAATTCAAAGTCAAAATAACATTAACATAAAATATTGTCACACCCCCTTTATCCCAAGATAAAAATTTAGTTACTCATGATATAATTCAAATTCATACACATGATGGAAGAAAAGTAAAACATACAACACATGGTAAAAATAAAGACTTACGGGTTTCTCCAAAAAGCCCAATAAATTCACCACTGTCACTTCTTGTTGTATTTGCCGTATCCTCCACAGTACATAAATTTAAACACTCAATTTGACCACTCTCTTAATTCTTATACAAAATAACAATACAAGACAAAGAAAATAAATTTCCACACGACACACACTATTTTTCTTCCTCCGCTCTCTGTTGAACACTTCTATTTTTCTGTACCTATTTATAGCAAATGTCATGGCACTTTAGAATTTGCCATCCAAGTGACAATTACATTTTGTGACATTTCTTTAAGTTTTTCGTTGGCAAAGTGAAGCACAAAGGGACCAATGCCAATTCATGGTTGCACTATGACCATTTTCTTTGTAATTTCACGTCACTTGCTCTTCATTTAATTGCCAAATGCTTGTCAATTGCTGTCCAAAATTCACGTTGAAAGCATGAAGTAATGGGTGAATGATTTTAATAAAATAATGGTGGATGGACATACAACATGGCCTTGTGAATTATTTGAGAATAGAGCATTTGTTGGCATTAAAAAAATTCTACACACTAGACCCTTGCCTTTTTTATGTATTGCCGTGAAATGATTGAAGTGGCTGGAGGGAGAATGATAAAAACCAATGGGCATTTGGACTCGAATTCCTTGTTGACCGTGTAGCCAAGAGTTTTGCCTTGTTGTAACGTGAATTGAAGAAGAAAGAAAAAAATACGCTATGTTTTGTCATGAAACAAGAAACAATATTAAATGAATTGGTGGATGTTTACTAGGTGTAGCCGTGGAAACCAATGGAAATGAACAAAAGCTTTGAATAAAATATTAGCAACATGGACCCCTTTTTGAACGCTTTTCACGTGGAAAGGATTAAGTGGGAATGGAAGGTAATTGTTGACTTTGTCAAAATTGAAGCAATGGGACCCTTTCAGGATAGCTTTGCACCTTAGAACCAACTTAAATCCAATTTTGACCAAGTCAAAATTAGATTACCATGTGAACTTTTATCTTTGAAAAAATTCTGCACCATGTCCCTTTGCCTTTGAGAGCCTTTTAACGTGAACTTTTGCTACAAGAGAGAATGAAAATTAATCAATTCATGCTACCATTCAGCTATGTATTTACGTGAAAGGCATAGTAAAAATAAGGGTTCATTTGCTTCATTAAAAATTCAACACTTTGCCTTTAACGTGAGAAATGGTGGAAGAATGGATGAAGGATTTAATATAAAATTTGACACATGGACTTTGCTTTTTTAGAGAGCATTTCACGTTAATTAGAGAGTGGAAAGGGAGACATAATACAGCTGCACCATTTTACAAATTAACGTGAGTTTCATGTGGCACAACAACAAGCTTTTTTTTATTGATTCATAGAAAATCAACAAGCATATTGGCATGAAATGTTAAGGGGAAAATGATCAGATTAATTTGATTCTACATTTAAGAGAAACAATTATTCTAATTAATTTAAATACAATATTCAAAAATTAATTTTATAGAAATGGAATTATGATTTTAAGTTCTTGAAAAATTTGAAGTACTATATTTTAGCACTAATCCATCATAATTTTCCAATTCTAAAAAATATACTTTTTAAATGTTCCATTTAAAATTAATTCATACAAAATACAATACTTGAACAAAAACAATGAAAAGAAAACAGAAACTATGAAATTCAGGAAAAATGATACAATAAACTTTTTATTTTAAATAAATTAAACAGTGAAAAATAGTGTTTTAAAACACTTATCAACTTAGTAAACCCCTTCTTCTAAATCTGACTCTGGACCATTAATTGGTATCAGAGCTTGTCCTTTTGGGTTGATCACTCCAACGAGTGAAAAGGAATAAGATCCATAGCACCTTCTCAAAACAGTTAGCTCATATTAGAAGGATCCTTTATCAACAGACCACCAGTATTCTTTGGTGAAGATTACCCATATTGGAAAGACAAAATAGAGATGTTAATCAAATCCACTCAATATGGCCTATGAGGAGAGATCACTAATGGTGATCATCAAGTTCTTGTTGGTGAAGATGGATAGCCTAAACTAGAATATGAATGGATTAAAATAAAGAGGACAGAGACTAATGCCAAAGCCAGATTCCTCCTTACTTGTGCTCTAAGCAAATCAAAGTACAATAAGGTGTTTAGCTAAAAATCAGCTAAAGTCTGGGACACTCTTCAATGTAATTATGAGGGCACCTCCAATGTAAAGAGATCTAAAAAGATACTAGTGACAAAACATTGTGATACATATAAAATAGAGGATTATGAAACCATGGACCAGATGTTTAGAAGATTCTAAACCTTGTTGAATGAACTTCAAGCTCTTAGGACAACACCTCCATAAAAGATATAAATGTTAAGCTTCTTGAAAACCTGCCTGAAAGATTTGATGCTAAATGCTCAACTCTTAAGAAGGCTAAAGATCTAATCACCCTCATTCTAGATGAACTCCTTAAAGTTCTTAGAGTTCATGAAATAAAGCTGAAGCTGAAGAAAGTCACCAAGTCTTCCTCCTCCAAAAACTTTGCCTTGAAGTCTGAAGAATCAGGCAAAAAGTCTAAAGCTCTTAAGACTGAAGAGTCCACCTACTCAGAACCAGACTCTGACGAGTCAGGTAAAGATACAGATGAAGAGTTGGCCCTCGTAACAAGAAGATTTCACAGGCTGTTGAAGAAGAAGAAATTCAAACCTGAAAAGTTCTAAAGGAAACATCACAAAGGTAAATCTCAATTTAAGTTTAAAACTTACAAATCTAACTTGGAATGTTTTAACTATAGAAAACCAAGACATATAAAGGCAGAGTGTCCTATCTTGAACATGGACAAGAAGGACAAAAGAAAAGAGAAGATTCCCAAAGAAGCAAAAAGAATTAATCACATGGGATGAAAAAGATTCATCCAGCTTTAGCGAGTCTAATGAAGAGACAGAATCTGCCCACATCTTTCTTATGGCTGATGTTGAACCAGATTTAGAAGTTAGCTCAAGTGGTTCAGATTCTGAAGAAGTAAGCTATTCTGAACTCAAAGAAAATTATGATCTTTTGTTTAATGAATTTCGAAGTTATTGAAAATTTTGAGAAATTGAAAGTAAAACATTTTTATATAACCACTGATTATGAAAACCAGATTTCAAAACTAAAAGAAGAAGATTTTGAAAAAAGAAATTCAAAATGAAATGAAAAAAATGAAAGAATAAACCTTGAAGAGTTGCATAAACTTAGACAAGAAAATCTTTTTTTGAAAACCACACTAGTGCAAAATAAGGCTTTTACACCAGTAATTTTACACCAGTTGTATAAAGAACCGGTGTAAAAATTAATGCGATGGTATTTTTATAAATTTTTAGTTACTTTACACCAGTTAGTTAAAATAACTGGTGTAAAAAATAATATTTACACCGATTATTTACATAACCGGTGAGAAATATGTTATATTTTCTGGTCCTAAAATTGGACCGGTGTAACATCCCAAATTTTGGAGAAATAAAATTATTGTATAATGATAATTAATTATTTATGGTCCAATAATTGTGGGAAAATTAATTAGACATTAGAGGTGAATTATCGGTAAATTAAGATTTATCAGAACTATACGATTTAATAGATGATGTGGGACACACTTAGTCAAATTGGATATTTGATAGGTCTACAGTGCTTAGAAAATTATTGTGGTTATGGTGGTCTAGTTAAAATAATTTTTAGTGTTGAGGAAGTAATTCTTAAGAAAATTTCAAAATTTCCCTTTCTCTTCTCCTCTTGACCGTGGACAATTTTCCTCTTTCTCTAGTCACTTTTATCCATTGGACAAAAGGGGTTTTGTTGACCAAAAAGCAAAAGGCAAATGTGTGCATGGACAATTGGACAAAGGGATAACTTTTGGGCTTTTCTCTCTCCTCCTTTCTTCACTTTTGTTGGAAGCTTCTCCCTCTCCACTTCTCTTCACTTTTTTTTCATCTTCCTTCCTCTTCCAATGGTAAAACCGAACCCCACTCTTTCCACCTTCATTTTCTTGTAAAAATCAAAATAAAGCTTGGATTCGTAAAGCATACATGGGACTTTGGGGATAATATTGGATCATTTCCTTAATCCTCTTCCCCATTTTCATTTTGGCATAATGCATGGTGTGAGGTATGGGTTTCTTGTCCCTTATTGTTCCATTTATGGTTTTATGATGTTTGAGCTTGAAATCTTAGTATGGGAAAGTATGGGTATTGATGGAAAATGGTGAAACCCTGGGCTTGAATGGCTTAACATATACTCTTGATTGTGGTTTTGTGATATATAAGAATGAGGGTTATTGAGTTTATGAGGATTCATGGAAATGGTGGAAGTTGAATGTTGTTGGATGATTTTAGAGGAAACCCTAAGTGTTGATATTTTAGGGGTTTTGGCTAAATTGGTGGTTTTAGTGATTTTATGCCCTTGGAATGATTTGATATGAGGAAAATGAATTTTTAGAAGTATTGGAATTGATTATGGATGTTGATGAAATTCTGAGTCAAGCTCAATGTATTATGAATGATGATTTATGCATTTGAAACCCAAACCATAGGTTAGAAGACTATTGGGAACATTGATTATTGTTTACAATTGATTGGCACATTGATAATGATATTAATCTTGTGATGATGTATGAAAATTGTTAAAATTGGTGCTTGCTAATTTGTATGTGCACCCTTAGAATTGATAATTTGGGGCTTTTGGCATAAATAGTAAAATTGATGATTTGGATGTGATGAGAATGACTTTTATAGGTAGAGATGATGTTTGGAATCATTGGTGTTGATATTTGAGATTATTGGATTTTAATGAGGTCCTATCCCAGAGATGTAAAAGATATATGTATATGAGTATATATGATGATTAGAGGAGTTGATTTTAAGGATGAATATATGATGTTTGATTGTGGGGGGTTATTTATAATGATGACAATAATGGTAGATGACTATAAGTGATGGATAAATGAAATAAGATGAGGATTTGATGAGGACTTAGGCCATGATATGTGCCACTTGAAATTGTTGATTAATGATGGTTTAAAGGAAGCCAAGATAGCTTATATTGAACTTGGATGATTTATATGATGGTTTGATGCATTATGGATAAAGGAGATGATGTTGTTGTTGTTGGGTATGGTTGACCCCTTAAGATCTAAAGAATCTTGGTTTTGGGAAAGGAATTCCCGAAACCTAACGTAAGTATATGAATTGGTGTTTTGACAAGTTTAGAACTTCTTACCAAGCCATAGGATATGTTTACAATTGTTTGAAATTGTGATAGTTCCTTGGGATGGCTTGTTGATTGAATGCATATATATGTGTGTGTTGATGTAGATGGTGTTCTAGATGATGCGGTGGAACTGTTAGAGTATTCAAATCGTTATTCTTCTCTCGAGGTAGGAGAGGAGTTTACATTTCAATTGCATGAGTGAATAATTGGTGGTTAATGTATATGAATGTACTTATGCTTGCCTTGCCATGATTATTTTGAATGATGAGATGATGGATAATATGATGAATGATATGCTTAGCAATTTGTTAATTTTGAGAGTTGTGTATATATAAGATAATGATAAATGTTTTGTGGTCCCTTTTGATGGGAGTGAATGCATCTATTAATGAATGATTCATGTTAGAATAGAGCAATTATGTGCCTTGTTGAGTTAAGGTTCCATGAGGATGCATGATCAAGCATTGTTGATGTTAGAATTGATGAATTTGATGTTTGGGGGTGTTTTCTAGTGTGGGAATCGATTCCTAGGGTGTGGGAATGGATTCATGGCTTTCTGGAGTTGTGGGAATCGATTCCCATGATGTAGGAATCAATTCATGGGCTACTGGATTCATGGGAATCGATTCCTAGGTGGTGGGAATCGATTTATGGCCCTGTTTTTTATCGTTTTTCCTTGCTGTTTTTGGCCCATTTGGGTATCTTAATGACATTTTTGGCCTCTGACTTCTTCATGAAAGTTGTAGATAATTATGTTAAGGAGGTTTAAAACTTGGTCTTACCTTAATTGGAGTTTTCTAACCCTCATTAAGCGTAAAACACTGAACCTATTGCATTGTAAAACTAAAATTTAAGAGGGTTTTGAACCCAATTTTTTATGATTGTCAAATTGGGACTAATAGGTGATATTTATAACATGTCCCACTATTTTTAAGACTAAAAATGAAACTTTTCTCATATGTCTTAACGTTGAACTTTGCCATCAGATTATTATTACCCAAAACCCCTTTTATTATGTAAAAAACAAGAGATTATATTAGGGGTATATGATGATGCTTTGTCTTGGTGGTGTTTGATATTGATTGAGACATTGGAAAAATATGTATGTGTCTATGTTATGTTATGAAAACATGAATGTACACCACTAATAATATGATATGATGAATGATAATGAAAGTTAAGTGATGGGGTTGTAAGACACACCTTTGTATGATGATGACACTAATGAGGGGATGATTGTATGACAATGTGTTCGTTATAAATTGAAAAATCAGAGATGATGTCGATAATGAGTAATGATGGATGATTGTTATTATTGATGATTTGTTGAATACCATTGTGTTTTGATGAATCTCTAAAAGACTCATTATATAATATTTACTTAATGATAATTTAAAGGAAATTTGTGTAAAATAATTATATTTCTAATGATATTATTCATAAAATAAAGTATTGGTTTTGATTAGTAAAAATAGAGTATTATTGATATATTAAGCATGTTTTATGTAGGAAATTGCAATTAGAGTAAAAAGGGAAAAAGGATTAAGAATAAGTTATGCTGTCAGAACCCTAGCGTAAGTACGCTACTTTTACGCTAGGCCAGCGCGGGTACGCCCAAGACCAGTATAGTTACGCTCAGCATCAGAGTTGGAGTATTAGTCATTTACGCGTGGGTACGCTAGACCCAGCGCTGGTACGCCAAGAAGAACCTGTTACACATATTTTTGTACGTGGTTACGCTAACACCCAGCGCTGGTACGCCCAGAAGTTGCTTTTTGGTAAAAAATTAGACATAGAGGTTGCGCGTACTTACGTCCAACCAACGTAGGCTTACTCTAGGCACGTTTTGGACCAAGAAAATGCTTAACCAATAGCCCAGTGTACCTACGCTCATTCCTAGCGTACTTACGCCATGTTATGCATAAATTGGTAACAAGTCCAGGAACTTAGCGTACTTACGCCACTCTTACACTCACTCTTACGCCCAATCACTGATATCCATTTAACTTAGTTACTTTCAGAACTTGTACATGTTGTAATTTAAGTAACTTAAGTTATTTATTTATTTGTTGCTCTTAATTAATTGCATTCTTTTTAATTATTTTAATCTAGGATTTTAGTTAAGCCTAGGAAAGCTATATATAGCTGCATTGTAAAGGTTTAACTAACTAATTTTCAAATCTAATTTCACTCTTAGATTTCTTTCCTCTCTCTATATTTTCTCTCTCTAAATTCTCTCATCCCCAACCTTCGTCCTCTGTCTCCAATTTCGTTTTCCTTCCATGAGTGTGTAACTCTCTTGGATTGGGATTGAATGAAGCCTGCACAGTTAAACCTTAAGTGAGCAAGTTGAAGGTGCATTGGAGTAGGTCTGAACACAATAATTGTTCATCATCAACTCTAGGATTGGGAAATCCAAGACCATTTTAAAGACTTCACTAGAAAGGAATCATGATGAGGAATTCTTATTGCAATTGTTGACTTAGTGTTTATACCTAAGGAATTAGGATAATGCTAAGGTTCGCTATAATTTTGCATTAGATTCAATTGAAAGCTGATACCTAAGGGATTAAGATTAGCCTAGGTTGGATTAGTGATAATTACCTAAGGAATTAGGAGTTGCCCATCTATGAGATTGAGTTCTGTTGCATATGTTGCCTGATGTTGTGTTCATGCGAATTTGTGAATTATGGAGTGTTGAGTTTGATCCCAATCTTTGTGTTTAGAGTAGTTCAATTACTTACTTAATTCTGCTTGTGACACTACAATATGAAAATTCATAAAAACAATATAAAATTCAACAAACTACAAACCTTAATTGGCTTTGGTGTGAGGTTCAGCTAGAGATTTCCCAAGATTATGGTACTTAACATAATCCCTGTGGGAACGATCAAATATATTACTTTTTAACGATTGGTGCACTTGGCAAGAATTTCATCACTCGATGAGATTGCATCATGTTTGATATAAGTGTGACCTTGTATGTGTAGTTTGAATTGTATCGATGAGATGTTATGAATGCCACACTAGAATGTAAAAGAATGGTAATGATCAATGAGATGAAAAATCCACTAAGAAATTATGTGGTAATGTTGATGAAAGATTGATGAATGTTATTGATGTTTGTGATGCCATTATGAATGTTACAAGTATTAACTTGCATGTTTGATATAAGTATGTTGAAATGAAATGCCACACTTAAAACTTGAAAACAATGGCTAAAACCAACAATGATAAAATCCACTAAGAATTGTGTGATGGTGTTGGTGATGATAATGATGATTGATGAGTGGCATGATACAATGCATAGTGTGAGAATGCATTGACTGGCATTTGCATCCATGGCATATCATACGCTACCGGTAAGGAATATTAAGAGATTCCCTCGGTTGGCCTAGTGGGAGGGCGGCTCTATACATGAGCATTCTTGTTGTTCCCTTGTGACTCGGTGTGTAAGTCACGAAGTTGCCCATGCTAAGCTACGGGGAGCTGCATATGGTTGACCCTTGTGGGGGGTGGCTCTTGAGGAGCAGGTGTCCCCGATGGTCTTTTGGATCACTGCTGCCATGATATGAGTCATGGTTGGCCCGCAACACCTTTTGTTGATTATGTTGTTTACTGCGGTCATGGTGAAAATGACCGATATTGCAAAATGGGCTATACGGTTTTGTACCAGTAAAAATTGGTGATTACGCATACATTATAAGATATGTGTACACATTATACTACTGTAGTAGGAGCATTGTTATGTAATCATGCTTGAACCCACATTTGGTGTTTATTCCCACAGTCGGATCTGCATTTGTTGTTAATAATTACATTGTGCATATGTATTAGCCTAAGAGCATTTGTATATAGCATAGAGATATGTCAAAGGTGTTGCGATATGATGATGATATATGATGATGGTTGAGATTGAGATGCGATGATGAGATGGGTAAATGAATACCTAAAGGACAACATGTAAAATATGAATACAAAGAAAAGATATTGTATACGATGATGTTATGTGTGATGGCCCAATATGATTAAGGGCTTGTTTGGTTGATGATAATGATGTTGGCCTATTGTGGCATTGAGAAATGATGTGTATATGAGTTGCTTTGCTATGAGTTGATTGACGAATATGTTATATTTATATGTTGTTGAAATGAGGAATTATGATGATTATTAGTGATTTTAGCAAAGCATACATGATGTTGATATGCATATGCACATAAACTCAATTGTATTCCATTATTTGAAATGTATAACTCACTCTCCCATGTTGTCCATTTTTAGCATTAATGCAAGAATATCATAGGATGAGGATATTTTAAAGTAAAGCTTGGAGAAGGTAAATAGGGGTAATGGAATGCCTTAGCCGGTAGTGATTGTAATTTATTATTTTGTGAATAAAGTGTACATGATAGTGTTAATAATCATTGATGTTGGTGGATGTATTGTAAATGATAATGAAAATGGATGATGTATTGATATTTGAGGTATTGGAATTTATACCCATTTGATGAATCAAATGTGTTGGTTATGTAACCCTTTTAGGCGTGTAAAAGTGTTAATGATACATGCCTTAGAGGTTGAATTGTATGTGGTCGATTATGGAATATGGATATTGGAGATGTATGTTGCATGACCATATAGTTATATATATATATATAAGGCAATGCATGATTATAATTTATGTGTAAAAATAATTATGGCCTAATAGGCTTCTGTATGTATTTACATGCTTTGCCGAGCCTTTTCTCATATCTTTATATATGGGACTAGGCGTGTACCCTGTATACATACTTTTATTCTGCTGTAAACTCTATTATTTTTGTATACACTTATGGGCAATTTATCTTGCGATCCAGTTATAAATTCTCACTCTTTGATTTTCTGTGGTTCGGGTCTTGATGTAATTGTTGAGGTGTTTTGAAATATTCTTAAACGTGAAAAATTTACTCATAATTTTATTAATCATTTATCTTGATTACATCAGGATTCGGGTCTGAAAAATCGGGGTGTGACAACCGGTACAAAGTGCCATTTAGTATCCAAATGCAATTGGAAACCCCCCTTCCCCTACTCCCTCGTCCCTGAAAGGCCTCTTCCTCGAAAAGCTTTTGGTTCTTCTTCTAGGTTTCCAAGATCAGTCATCATCCTCGAGCTCCTAAACCCTCCAGGGTTCTTCCTTTCATGTTTTATTTTAAGAATAATTACCTCTCTACCTTGTTTCTTTCTTTTGAGTATGATTAGGTTTTTTATAGGATCTAATTTTTATGATTAGGATCTCAACCTGGTTCTAACAAAACTTGCTTATTTGATGTGTCTCTACCTGGTTTCATAGCGTTACTATTTATTTGAACCACCCACCCCGAATTGTGAATAGGAGAAGGTAGTTGTGAAGAGAGAGAACCTTTTCTTCTTTTTATTCTTCATTCTGGATTGTGTTTACCTCTAATTTCTTCTTCTCTTTTTATGCTTTGGATTAAGAGAGGTGAACATGTGAATAGAAAAATAAAAAGGGAATATAGGAGTGACAACAAAAATTGCCCCTTCAATGCTCTCTTCCGACTTCGTCAATAAGGCTTCTGAGGCCTATCGCAAGCTCGCTTTCGACATCGATTGGCTTCACATGGACATCATGGATGGGTAAAGACTTACTCAATTCAATTCATAGTCTTTAAAACAAAAAATTTAGGTTGTATTGTACTCTATTGGCATTAATCATATGCTCGTATCCAGCAC
The DNA here is from genome assembly GCA_037962975.1 of Clitoria ternatea. Lineage (NCBI taxonomy): Eukaryota > Viridiplantae > Streptophyta > Magnoliopsida > Fabales > Fabaceae > Clitoria > Clitoria ternatea. Next base: position 114,101,389 of record CM075669.1, read on the forward strand.
AGTATTTATCTTCAAAATAAAGTTAAAGCTTGTGTGTGGGTGCTAGTTATGATTGATTTCATAATAATGGGAAGGCAATCTTGTTCACTTAAGGAGTCACATAACATCCTGATATTTCTATCTTTTTGTGTTTCATTTTATTTTCTTCCTTTTGTGCAGGCATTTTGTCCCCAATTTAACTATTGGCACTCATGTCATTGAAAGTCAGATAAAGCATATACAATAAGAGTCTTACTTTTTGACTGATCTAGATGATTTTATGCATAATGCGTGTTGTATTTGAATCATTAATGATTAATCCTTACAGGGCATATCTTGATTATCACCTTATGGTTACAAATCCTCTTGATTATGTTGAACCTTTGGCAAAAGCTGGTGTTTCTGGTTTTACATTTCATATAGAGGTATCAAAAAGTTGGTTCTTATACTTTATTCTTTTGCTTTGTCTTCCTCATACATTGTTTTCTTCTGTTTAATTTTATAATATTTCATTTTCTCCCTTCTTAAAAGTGGTTCTTGTGGATAAATAATGTAACATCCCTGGTAATTTAATATTAGGGAGGATAAAGTAAATATTTGATTAAGTTTGAATTAAGGGGAAATAAGGATTTTAAAGTGAATTAATGATTTAAAATAAATTTTTAGAAGGATAAGATAATTTAGAAATGAATTTTAAAGGAAATGGCATCAAGAGCCTAATGCGTAGCGTGGCTGTGGCGCATAGCGTTAGGTGGGAATTAATGACCTAACGCGTAATGCTAGTGGGACGTGTAGCGTCAGCATCGTGATCAGTTTTAAATGGGGACATACAAAATAGAATGTTAAAACACCTTTTTTTCTCTCTTTTCCTTTCTCCGTGCGATTTGTGACCAAAGCTTAAGGAAACTAGTGATTTCTTACATTTTTGGACCTTGGGAGTTGAGGTGGGTTACAGAAGACCATTGATTTTCAAGTTTCTTCTTCCCTCTTCTTCCCCTCTCTTAAAACCGAATTGCATGTGTGGGAAAAGGGCTTGGATTTTTAGTTTTGATGGACTTGGAAGCTTGGGTTAGGAGTTTTGAAGGGTAAGGAAGGTAATGTACTAACAGGATTTGTGTTTAGGTGACCGTAGGTGGCTAAACGAGTGTCGAAGGAACAATTGGCAGAGCAGTTATCGTGTTTGGAAGAGGAACTGTGAATCAAGTGATCAGAGGATGCAACCGACACCGAGAACACATAACAGAAGCTTGGAATCAAGGTAAGGGAGTGTTCGGGTCATAATTAATTAGGATTGGCATATAAATTGGGCGCGGAAAGATTATAAAATAAGTAAGAGTTATTAAATAGCTCGTAGATTAGCTAGATAATATTTATACGAATATATGTATATGTGTATGTATGTTTTAGTGATTATTAAATCGAGAATGAGATGAAAGCCATGAAATATAAAATAGAATGATTAATTAATCGACCGAAGGTAATAATTTAAATTATGAAAACTATATATGTGTGTAGTGATTACATTTTTGAGATGTATATACATATGTGAGCATGAGTAAGATGGTGGAATTATGTAATAATGGTGAATTGATGTGCGTTGTGGCATGATATTAGTGGGCTTGGCATGTTGGCCGTCCCAATTGATGATTATTATGTGTTGTGAACGAGCCACATGGTATATGATATGTGATTGATGACATATGCATAATTATATGGTGTGGGACGGCCGACGGTATGGATAGCCCATCATTTTCTAGCTCCCGTGATTTTTATAACAAGTTGAGTTACCCAGTGGTCAAGTAGGACCCAATGGTTGAGGTGGAGAGTCAAGCAGGACTTGGTGGACCAAGCAGGGTCCACAGGGTATCAAGTGGGACCCTCAGCTGAAGGCCGATCCTTTAGTATCAGATACTAGGAGTCAGAGATATATGTGAGTCAGTTGTGCATATGTGAATTGATGTATGCTTTATGATGAATTGTGAATTGATATCCATGATGTGTTTGATGAATTTAATGATAAATAATGATTATGATATAAAGTGGGGTATAAAATAGATAACATTAGTAATGATATGAGTTAGATGCAATATATATATATATATATATATATATATGTGTGGTATGTTGTTTGAAAATGGAACCGAGGTTTAGGCAAAGATGAATTATCATGAAGTAGAAGAGGTAATTGTATAATTATAACGAAACTGGTAAGTTAGTAGTAACTAGGATATAAAGTTTTGAGTAGTTCCCATTCATTATAATAGTCATTCTATATTAATTACATTATTCCAAACACTCACCCTTGCTATGGTTTTATTTAATTTAGTGACCAGTGACAGGGAGGATGGTAATGCCCCGGAGGCGTGCCAAGTGGAGAGTTGATGCCAAGAAGCGATAAAATCATTAAATGAATTAATTATAATATGGATTTAGTACATGTAATGAGATATTGTACCTTGTGTGATTGTGAATTAGGGTAGTATAGAGATTATGTGACTTGCATGATGAATTGATGATGTTGAAGATGATTGGAATTGTTAATCATGAGATTGTGTGATGAATTAGAAAAGTAAGTGATGTTGTTGGAGAATGTCTTGAATTTGGTGGAAATATATGCATGAGTGGCACGGAGCCAATATGTATGCATTTAGTTATCACTATGGGCAAGTTTGTAATGTGTTTCTAAATGTTTGTGAATGTTGTATGAATTAGTTGGCATAGATTTGAATTGATTCATGTTATGTACAAGTTAGAAATAGGTGAATTTGTGCAGAATAATGAACTGAATAGGTGATTCAGAGATCTGGTGGGTTTTGGAACCCCCGGAAGGGATCAATAGGTTCCTTAAGTCATTTTGAAACTGTGCATATAGGCTTCGGACCATTTAGAGTCCATTTAGGTGGTTTGGTGCAAGGGTTTTGCACATAATTAAGTTAGACTGCATTTCATGCATAACTTGCACATATGATGGAATTTTGACAAACGGAGAACGCCAACAGTTTCAGAATGGGGGAAACATGTAGCCCATGAAGTTTTGTGGTAATCGGACTTGAAAGGAGCCAATTGGGTAGGTTAAAAGTTAGCCGATTGGCCTAAAATACATAACAGCACCTGATGCTATTTCTGGTATGTTGACGTTGAGGGCCAGCCTGACGCGTAGTATCAGGCCCCTGTTTTTGGATTTTAGGTTTCTTTCATCTTTAAGGGTAGTTTGGTATTCATAGCCGTTGTATAATTGGTATTTTGGCACTTTTCTCCAAAATTAATCATTTTTCATAAATATCAAATTATTTATTTAATTATTTGTGAAAAATTTATTAGGAAATTTAACTAAACACATAAAAATAAATGTAAAATGACCTAGGACGTCACAGATAACTGGAAAGAACTTGTCCAATCAATAAAGTCACAGGGCATGAAGCCTGGTGTTGCATTAAAGCTTGGTGTTTGTTAGCATATGGTAATGGCTGGATTTTATTATGCAACACCAGGCTTTATTATGTTGCATCACCATATGTTTCTGATTATATATCTTATTGTACCTCTGGGTGTTCGTTAGTCTTCCAATTATCCTTGTAGTTGTATAATGTGAATTCCTTCTTCCATTGAGCTTCAAAATTTCATTGCCTTATTAATATCTTGCTATTAATTAATAGGGATGTGGATGTTGTATATGATTTCACTACTTTTTTCATTGACCATTTGAATTTTTCATTTTTAACAGGTGAGTCCAATGTAATTGGAGAAAGGCAATCTAGTAGTTCACTTAAACATGAGTCCTCTGACTGCTGTAGATTCTTGCTAGAAATGGTAATTATTGATTCTCCTTTTGGTGTTTTCATGGAAGATATGAATTGGAGTTCATTAGTGTAATCAGTAGAAAACGATTATCAAAAGTAGTTTAATGAGATAAAGATGGTGGTTGGAAGATAGGGATTCTTTACTTAATTACTTTTGACCTGTATACTAATATGTCCCAGACAAAAATATTCATGACCTTTCACTTAATTACTATTTACTTCCTTTTTGGATGACTAATTTAATCCTCAACACAATAAAGCAGATTTTTTGCCAACTTAATTGGCTTGATCATGACATGACCCTTGTTGCATCCCTTCTCCTTCACTCAAAGAATATCCATGTCACTGATAATAACTATTACAAGATTTTTTAAAATATGTGCAACCGTATATTGTAACAGCCCTGATTTTTGAGAATAGGAAACCAGACCCTCAAGAGTCTGACGATACTCTGTTGAGCTTCTGTTAAGAAGATCAAGGCTTTTGGCTTGTTCCCTAAGCGATTTAGAATGAGGAAAATTGTGCAAAACAGCTTAATGTGAAAGATGAGGATACTGAGAGAACGTAACAAGTGAGAGAAGCAGAGATAAGAAAATAATAAATTATATTCGACAATACTATTTAATTAAAAATAATACGTTAACGACGATTATTTTGAGTACAAATTAATTTATCATTATATTTATTCGATAATTATTTTTTGTCAATAATAATTAATATGTAAATAATTATAACAATTTATTTTGAAATTATATCTATTTTAAATTTTTTATTCATTTATTTGAAAATTATATTTAATAATAAAATATTATCAAGTTCCTCGGATTTGAACTGTGGGACCCAGCCTAAGGTCAGACTCTGACCGTTCGAACCAAGACTAGTGATCCAGTAGGGATACTAGTCCTATTAGAATCTCTCTGCAAAGAATCAAGGGTGTCTGAGTTAGCCTGATAAGCTCAATCAGAACTTCTGACGTCTTCTACGTTTAACTGTTCATATACCTCGGGGTGCCTGATGGTGGCACAGTCAGTCCCTAATAACCCGTTTCAACATTTTAGGAAGGTTTCCTGAAGAGCCCGGAACTTGATTCGGACTCTGCCAACCTCATCCATGAGCTATTCTATTCCGTCGGAAGTTCAATCTGCGCGTTTCTGATCATTCCTACGTAAATTTCTCAAACGATGTTTGATTCAGGTAATTCTAGTTTTGTTGACTTTGTTTCAAAGATATCTTCAACCTTTGTTTCTAGTATCGAACTCCAATTCTTACTCTGTCAACCCAAAAATTGAAGATTAAGTATATTCATCTCAAAATTCCAATGTTTGGACGTTTTTCTCTGGGCATGGTTCAGAAAAAAATTCATGACTTTCTCATACGTCCTTCGATTTGTGCAAACTTAGTGTCAAAATCTCCTTAACAAAATTATCTACGTTTTCTGTGAAGACATCAAAAGCTAAATCCTTCTAGATTGGTACAGTTTAAGAAATCTTTGTGACTCCTTGGCTGTTTCGTTTCAACGATGGCAACCTTCGATAAAATTCGTGAATGTCCCTTTTTCGGTGCTTGAATCACTTCATTCCTTTTTCTGTGGATCCTTATCATAGATATCTACAATTTTCATGCGGGGCACGATATCAAATTCCTAAGGGAGAATTAATGGTGAATTTATTTCGAAGGCCCTAGCTGTTCTAGGAAACTTTTAGAGCACCCCATTGTAAATCAGGTATATCTCGGGCTGCAAAACTTGGATCTTTGCAAATAATATATCAAATTAAAGAGGAAAGGAATACATAAAAACTTCATGAAGAGCTCGAAATCAAATTCTTACTCCATAAATCCTAGAATTTAAAACACTACACCAATTCACGTTTCCCCAACAACAGCTTGCACTAGGTGCAGTAGTTTCCACATATCTCTCTCTCACATAGCAATGAAATTGCATGAGGCCTTCACCACAATTTTTCTAACATATTTCTCCACAACCTTTATGAAGAAACCAAAGTCCAATTCGCAGCCCATGTGGCCCATAAAAATTATTTTTGCAAGGGACAAAAATCCCATAACAGCCTTGCACTAGTTCTGTATTTGAGCCATATCTCACTCAATTCTTGATGGATGTTTTTTTACTTTATATGGATTTAAATAGAACTAAAATTTCTACAACTTTTATGTTCAGACCATTTTCAAATTTGGCGTTTATCATCCCTTAACAATTCACACAAAGTGACGCCCCTGGTTGTGACACAACAAGCCTAACCAACATCACTTCCTCCATCATTCCATTCAGCCATCCCATTCTAGCTCTCTTCTTCCTTTTTATGGCAGCAACATCCCCTTTTATCCTCTCTATCTCCTCTCCTTCCTAGGCCCAAAACAGCCACCAAAAAGTCTCCCTAAACCACCCACAATCACGGCCACACCAAGGACAACCACCATCCACCACCACAAGATCACTTCCCTTCCTTTTGTCTCCTCCAAACCCGTGATCCTCTCCCACCAAACAGCCATTTCTTACTCAGTTTTATTCAAGTATAAAGCTCTTGAAATCTAGCTAGAGACCATCTTACCTTGGCCTCTTGAAGTCATGACCATCTAAAGCCACCAAGGTAAGGATTTTCGCATTTTGGTTCTTGATCTTGTCTCCTCTTTCTTTTGTGTCCCAAAACAGTTTGTGTTCTTGATTTTGTGACATCTCTCTCTATATTTCGGAAGCTTAAAACCGTGACTACTTGTTCCTTCTTAGTGTGCATGTCACTTTTCCTAAGGATCGGGGACGATCGGTGGCGAACGGTGATGAACGGTGGAAAATACGGAGTAAACGATAAATTTTCGATAAATGATCTTTTAGTTTTAAATAACTTCATGGCTGTTTGTGATCTTCCTTGGCTGTCCATAATCCTTTAGGTGCCTAAAATCTTTAATGTCACGTTTTAGCAAACGTAAGGACAAACGACGATGACCGACGAACGTTTCAGAGTATCCAACGAATTTTTGGCAAGCGGATCATTTTCCTTCCTCCAGGCAGCGAGCGTTTTGTATGGTAAGGGGGGTCTTACCTCATTTTGATTTTGTTTTTCATCGTCCTATAATATTGCATGAGTACCCGGGAACCACCGTTTTAATTTTCGTCGCGATCCAATGGTAAAATCTCAAACCGCGAAGATTTTCATAACTGACCGTTAAAATTATTACGTTTTTAATTTAGTAAGTATTTTATAAATTAAATTTGCATAATTTGACGTTCACATGCTCGGGAGGATTTTATCGCGATTGATGCTGAAATCCTGAGTCATTAAATTGATGGTAAAATCTTAGTAAAATGAAATATGACTCTCGGATTCACACTTATGGCAAGCGCACCAGTCGTTAAAATTGTAGTATATTTGATCGTCTCACAGGGATTGTGGTAAATACCTCAATCTAGGACTAGTACAAGCTGAACCAACAGAAAATACATGAAATTCATTCGGTTTTTATGGTTTTAGTGTTTATAGTTGTTTTTATATTTTGAGAAACAGAGTTAAGATGAAAAGTGGAAGGTGATTAAAAGAAAACAGGTCAGGATTGCTTCGGCTCACAATTTCCTCAAGAAACATGCAATTCAGTATAATCAACTTCACAATCTAGAGGACAATCCGCTTGTGGTCATTCCCTAATTCCTTAGGTGAAAGACACTGATTCTTAAGCAATGAACCTTAATTCCTTAAGTGCTCGATTAACCTAAGAATCTAATGCGAAATTGGAGGTTGAACTCTAACTATTCACCTAAATTGATTAGGCCTGAACTAGTTAGAAAGCTGGAAGTTACCTAAGCTTCAGCCATGATTCCTCACTGGTGAAGTTCTTCATCCGTTCTGGATTTGTCAATCCAACGATTCTGCTCCACTCCTCAGCTTGTTCGCCTCAAGATCTTCGAAGCCGATCTACTTGCTCACAGCTTCAAGATTCCATTGTTCACCTTCACAATCCCAACCTTAGGGATTTAGAACTCCATAGACTTCGGTTCCATCGAAGGATTATGGAATGTCATGGAGGAGAGAGTTTAGAGAGATGAAAAATGTAGTGAGAGATTGGAAATGGAAAATGAAATTGTATTGCTTTTTCTCTGTGTCTCTACACACGCTACTACTACTCTTTTTTTTTTTTTTACTATAGAGTATGTACAACCTATTTATAAGTTTCTGCCTAACTAACTTAACTGATAACTTCCGACCACCTCAGCTAACGACTAAAACTACTTAATTACATAATTTACAAAATAACTAATTACAGCTCAGCTCTTAACAGGATCCAGCTCAACCTTAGCTAATGTACAGCTCAGCTCCAGCTAATTGACAGCTCACTTCTTAAGTTAACTTAAGGCTTCAGTAGTAGAGACGAAGGCAATGGGAGCGGAACAGAACTGCACCAAGTGTGTTATTGGAGGGAAGGAACGGTATTTAAATTACTGCCTTGATACTTCAGCTGCTGAGTATTCGCTTGGGCGAATTAAGCTTCGCTTGTTTGAGTCCGGATTAACCTGCAGTGTTTTTTTCTCTCTTGGGCGTTATGGCAAAACTTGGGCGAGGACGGACTCTTAAAGTTATGCTTGAGTGAGTCCGGATTTTACTAGGACGGATTAAATAATGACTAAGCACATCGGTTTCGTATGTAGCATTCCGTTCTTCTTCTCTTTTATAACCAGTGTCTTGGGCGTTGTCTTCTTAAGTAAGCTTGGGCGGAATCTTGCTTTGGGCGGAGTCTTAGACGGAGTCTAGCTCTGGGCGGAGTACTTATCAAATCAGTATTCTGTAGTTGGCACTCGGGTTTTACATGCAGTATTCTGAGCCCTTATTCTCTTTTGGAGTCAGTGTCTTTGAGGTCTCACTCAGTCGGAATTGAAGACGTCTCACTCGGCTCTGTAAGATTTTACTCAGAATTTTCTTCTTGTCTTGAGTCCGCCCTGTTCCTGCACCAATAAATAGCTACTTGCCTAGCATTTATACACCGGCTGCTTAGTAAATTTGTAAATATTTCAAAATTCCTTATTTAATTACAAGTTTCAATTGGTTTCTTACATAGATAACATACTTTTGAATTAATTAACTACAACATAAATTCTTATCAAATTATTAAATAATAATAATAAAACTAATCAATAGTTAGTAAATTATGTTAAATAACTAGTGGAATAATTAAGTCTTTTCAAGACTTATCACATCCCCAAACTTAAAACTTTGCTTATCCTCAAGCAAATATTCAGATTAATTATCAATCAGTAATTGATCAACACAGTCAATCTTTCCTTAACTTAATTCATACTATAATTATTGAATACCGATCATGCTTTCTTCTCGCAATTTTCTAAAAGTATAAATACTTACACCTCCTTTTGGAAGACAAGTTGCTGATGCTTTCCTCACTGGTCGGTGTTTAACTCTTCTCTCGGTGTATAGGGTAAATAAAATGCACTCAGCACCTGCATACTTGTTAGATAAACATAGGCTTGCAACAGTTCTAAACATCATGAAATATGCCAACTCAATCGGATCAATAAGGGCTTTTTAAGCTTATAATGGGGCTCGGCTACAGGCTCAATTATTGTTTTTCCGAGTCATAGATAGGTTACAAGATGTGTCCACTGATGCTTTGCCTCGATTCTAACTTACTTGCCTTCTACTAACAACTCTCTTAACTTTTCCGACTGGATGCCTATTTAATACTTTCGGTGCTTTGCACTTTCTTCTTTTTCTTTTAGTCCTTCGGACTTTTCCTTTTCTTTCTTTTCTTCTTTTCCCGATCGAAAAAAATTTTTTTTTCTTGTGGTGCTTTGCACCTTTTTCTTTTCTGACTTTATTCCTTTTTCTCTCGGCTTTGCCTTTCTTCCTTTTATTTTTCTACATATTCATCCATAATTAAGCTCAGAGTGTGTCCTTAATTACTGTTAGGCACACTCTTCCATCCCCAAACTTAGAGATTGCTAGTCCCTAGCAATAAGCAAAAACCGAGTAATTCACCAGTGGAACATCCAAGGTACTCTAATCGGGTTTTTCTTGGATAAATAGGCTTGTAATGTTAGGTGCATAAAACGAATGAAAAGGTCTCAGGCTCAAACATATTATTGGGTCAAAGGATGATTAATATATTAGGAAGGTTATTTTTGGCCTTGGCTAAATAATCAAAGAAGGCCTTTATCATTTCCGATTGGTTGACATACGACAATTAGCAAGAACTGAGGCAAATTCTGTCTCACTAACTAGCATGCAAGCTCACTCAGAAAAGATAAAACAGGCTCAAAAGCTCATACAATTATAACATTTAATCACCCAGACTTGTCCCCAAACTTAATGTAAGATCATACATCTAGAATGCTAACTAGCATGCCGAGTAAACATTTTAACTAAGGATGAACAATAGTTATGGTCAGAGATCATGAGTTAAGCAAAAACCGATCAATTAATTTATCTGACTACAGCTTAACGAATCAGCAAACTTTTTAAATTATGAAGATGGATTTGGAAATTAAATATAATTATCATATTTTATCAAATAAAGACTCAGACAATTAAATAAAGAGTCGGGATACTAGAATACTTCCCTTTTACCTGAATGGCAGTGCTTGGAAATGCGTAACCGGATCGGGACTCATGGATTTTACCAATACATACGAAAAAAAACGAATAAACAACAAACAATTGAACATGAAAGTAAAATTTTATTACATAATTAAAAATAAGATAAGTTCAGTGTTCAGTAAGCAAATACAATAACTTTAAACTAATACATAAGAAACATTATAAAAACGTGGCACCACTGCTTAAACATTTTGGGCTTCATCATCCTTGTCCTGCTCGGGGAAAATCGTGAATCCAATGGAAGCTAACCACGCATCCCTATCAGGTGGTGCTCCCATTCCCGATGAATGCTCAACCCCCAGCTTCGAAGCAATCTTCCTGAGCATCTGATCGTGGTTCAAAACCCGATCGTAAATTTCAAGTTGCATCTTCTTCACAACCTGCAATTCCTGTAATATTAAAGGAATGTCAGAGGAAGAAGAAGATGAACCAGCTCCTACAAATTGCTTGGGACGTTCTATTTCTATGGTTTTAAAGTTCTCAGCACAGTTTTCATCAGCTTTAATGCTTTCCACCTCTGGTGACTCATTTTCCTCACTGGCAGGAGGGACATTCCTTTGCACCAGAGGAGATACATCCCCTTGGTCCTGATTTCAACTAGGGACCTGGACAGATGAATCAGAAATAGTGATGGTGGCCACTTCTCTTTCAGTATCTAATTGTTTCCTTCGCACACTTCCTTCTGCGAAGTTTGGTCTAGGTTTCTGTAAAAGTCTTTGAGATGTTCTCTTCATGATGAATGTTAAAATAACGATGATAAACAACCTAATCAAACAAAAATACGAACAGAAATGCAAGAGAAAAACAACAAACCAAACTGTAAGATGCATGGCTTATGAACAGTGGAAAACAATAATGATGAAACAAGAAGATAATAACCACGAACTGCGAAGTGAAAGAAGTGAAAAGGCGATACCTTTCTCAGAAATCAGAAAGTGTCGTTTCGTCTTCAGCTCAAGTTCAACACAGGTACTGAAGGTTGGAAACTGAAAGGACTTTTCTTTTATAACGAAGAAGTCAATTTTCCAGAAACGCATAAATGCGGTCAACTTTAAATTATTACTTTTATTAAATGCATTACTATTATTATTATTATTATTATTATGTTTATTTATTTATTTATTACATATATTTTATTTAATTTTTATTATTTTTTTTATTTTTTTAATTATTGTTTTTGAGTACTTAATTACCAGAGGGGTAGAAGATCGAGGAAGAGTGGGATGATACCAATGTGATGCCAAATGGACATAGGAGAATGGAAGATGGATAAATGAACAGACCGTAGCAAATGAAAAATTTAAATACCTGAAATAGAGTGCATGAAAAACGAGTGAAAATGTAATGGAATACGAGTGAATCAAGAGACGAACAATAAAAGAAACAAATAGAAGTATGAACGAATAAATGAAAACTCAAGTAAAAACAATGAAAGGGGTGAAAGGATGATAACCGAGTGAGAATGGAAATAGGTACCGGGTGATTAAATAGTTGATCAACGAATGAGGTGAACAACGCAAGTCTGAGTAAATGAAAGGGAAAGAATGAACGCATAACTGAAAAGCTAATCTGACGGGTGCGGAACGGAAAAGAGGGTGACCGAATGGGAATGAGGAAAGGGTATACCGATCACCGATCGATGAAGGAGATGAGCCAATAAAGGAACCGAATGAACTAGCGAGAAATCTAGTGAATAAGGAACTGAGTGATGAAAAAGTGAACAAAACACTAAATGAAAAGGGTACCGAATGGGTCACAGAATGAGTAAAAGAATGAATGAAGATAATTGTATGAGAACCGAGTGTGACAATGAACGGACGAGTGAACAACTGTCGTGAGGTATGAGTGAACAAAGAAGTGCGTGGAAGAAAGAACGAATGAGAGTAAGGCTGAGCAAAAGAAAGGACGAGTGGATGAAACTGAGTAATATAGATCGGAGATATGAAGAATGAGTGAATGACAATGAGAGTTCGGGCGAAGAATAAAAATGATAGGAGTAAAAATGAAATGAATGAAATACCGAGTAAATGAAAGACCGGGTGAATAAAACGAATACAATGGAGAAACTCAGGGAATGAAAAACGCGAAGACAAGAAATTGAGTGCGATGAAAACGAAAAATCAACAGCGTGAGAAAACTGAGAAAGAAAAATAAGTGGAATGAAACAACGGGTAAATGAATACCGAGTGGATTAAACTGGGTAAAAGTGAAAAAACGAATGAACAAACAGCAAGAGGTCGGACAAATATAACAACAAGTGAAAGGACAGGAAAGAATAGCTAACCGACCGTGTGAACAAAGATGAGTGAAGGATAGACGAGGAAGAATACTGATTGAATGAAAAATAAGAAAATGAAGACGAGTGAAGGATTACTAGGGAATGAAAAACCGAGTAAATGAAAGATCGAGTGAGAGTGGAGAAAGATACCGAGTGATGGAGATACTAAGTGGTAAAGGATGAGTGGAAGAGTAAACAAAACAACGAGTACACCCAATGAATAAAAGACGAACGGAAAATTAAGAGCAAAACTGAGTGAATGAAACAACAAGTGGAAAAAAAACGAATGGATAAAAGATAGAATGCGATAATGAAAGACTGAATGATAGGTGAGGAATGAAAAAGAAAGAGTGACCGAGTGGATGAAAGAATGAATGAAAGAACGAATGAGAATATTCCGAGTGAAGGAGATGAGTGAAAGCAAGAGCGAGTGGAAGAAACCGAGTGATCTAGTGAGAAAACAAGTGACTGAAAAAAAAGACTGCAGAAAGAGACGCATGAAAGAGATACCGAGCGGGGGAATAAGAAACTGAGTGACGAGTGAGTGAGAAAATTACAGAGAAATGGGTGAAGGAACGAAGAAGAAAGAGTAACAGAATTCATGAAAAGAAGGACGAGTGGAAGATAAATGAAAGAAACTGAGTGAGGAGTGAGGAGGCCGAGTGCAAGAAACTGACTACTAGAGAAAGCCGAGTGGATGAATGAAAAACAGGCTGCGTGCAAATGAAACTAATGGATACAATACTGATTGTGATGACTGAGGAATCCGAGTGGTGAAAAGCCGACTGGAATAAGTCACTTTTCACTATCTAACCCGTTCATTACATCGACGATCAGAATTCTTTCCAAGTCTTCCTTTTTATTCGCAACAATTTATTGAAAAATACAGAGTGAAGTTCAGTTGGGAAGAAGGGTTACAACGAAGTAACAATTATCCGAGCGTACTATTTTCACTCAACTTAGTTCAATTTTCCTCTAAGTGCGAAACAACAATCAGTATTGGCTCGCCTAAGCTACCAGTGCTTCGCCTGAGCGAAAATAGAAGAAACAACTCGGATTTCCTTCTTTAACTTCACACTTTTATTTTATTTAAAATTCTAAACAAAACAATCAGGACATAGGGCTGCCTCCCTAGAGCGCTTCTTTAAGGTCACTAGCTTGACCTTATTGTATTTAAGAAGATGGTTTCAGTAACAAGGAGGTTTTCTGCCTATCAAACTCTCCTCCAAAGTAGAGTTTGAGTCGCTGGCCATTCACCTTGAAAAACCGATCGGTAGTCGGATCTTTTAGTTCGACTGCACCATGAGGAAAAACCTCATTTACAGTAAAAGGCCCGGACCACTTGGATCTAAGTTTTCCAGGGAAGAGTTTCAGTCGGGTATTGAATAATAAAACCTGATCGTCCTTCTGAAACTCTTTCTTATTAATTCGCTTATCATGCCATTTCTTTGTTTTCTCCTTATAGATGGATGCACTTTGATAAGCGTTGAGTCGGAACTCCTCTAATTCATGGAGTTTCAAAACTCTTTCCTCCTGAGACTGGTCACAGTCCATGTTTAATAGTTTTGTGGCCCACCACGCTTTGTGTTCCAACTCCACAGGGAGATGGCAAGCCTTACCGTACACCAGTTGATACGGGGACATGCCAATCGGAGTTTTGAAAGCTGTTCGGTAAGCCCACAATGCATCGTCTAATTTTACCGACCAATCTTTTCTAGATTTTCCGACCACTTTTTCTAAAATTCTTTTTATTTCTCTATTTGACAATTCGACTTGTCCACAAGTCTGTGGATGGTAAGGAGTGGATATCTTATGTAAAACCTCGTAGTGACGCAGAGCTTTTTCCATTATCTTATTGCAAAAGTGTGAGCCCCCATCACTAATAATAACTCTCGGAACTCCAAACCTAGAGAAAATATTCTTCTTAATGAACCTAAGCACAACCTGTGCATCATTGGTTCTGGTCGGAATTGCCTCCACCCATTTGGAGACATAGTCCACAGCAACCATAATGTATTCGTTGGAGAACGACTTAGGGAAGGGTCCCATGAAGTCGATACCCTAAACGTCAAATAATTCCACAATTAGAATATTCGTCAAAGGCATGCCAGCTTTTGTGGAGAGACCTCCACTCCTTTGACATTTGTCACACCGTTTGACATATTCCTTAGAATCCTGAAAGATAGTTGGCCAGTAAAAGCCACTCTGTAATATCTTCGCTGCGGTACGGGAGGCACCATGATGGCCTCCATAATAAGAATCGTGGCAGTGCCAAAGGAGCCTTTCTTGCTCGGATTCAGGCACACAGCGCCTGATTACTCCATCTATGCCTATTTTAAACAAAAATGGATCATCCCAAAGAAAAGCCTTACTATCATGAAAGAATTTTTTTCTCATTTGGGATGTCCAACCATCAAGTACCACTGAGGCACTTTTAAAGTTTGCCATGTCAGCGTACCATGGCCCAGTCATAATGGCCATCAGCTTTTCATTTGGAAATTCTTCTTTTATCAAGACAGAATCCGACTCAGCTTCCAGACGAGACAATTAGTCTGCAACCGAGTTCTCTACCCCTTTTTTGTCTCGTATTTCTAAGTCAAACTCTTGAAGTAGCAGAACCCACCTAATCAGTCTCGGTTTAGACTCTTTTTTAGCTAGTAAATACTTGATGGCCGAGTGGTCTGTATATACAATGACTTTGGCACCAATCAAGTATGCACGAAATTTATCAAATGCATACACCACAACAAGCATTTCTTTTTCAGTCGTGGTGTAATGTATTTGATTTTCATTTAACACTTTACTAGCATAATAAATCACATGAGTTAATTTCTCTTTTTTCTGACCCAGTACAGCTCCGATTGCAAAGTCACTTGCATCACACATCAATTCAAACGGTAAAGACCAGTCGGGTGATGCAAGGATCGGAGCTGAAGTCAAACTTTGTTTTAATTTTTCAAATGACTTGACACAGTTTTCATTAAATGCAAACACCTGATCTTTCACAAGCAAATCGGTCAAAGGCTTAGCTATTTTTGAAAAATCTTTTATGAATCTTCTATAGAACCCAGCACAACCTAGAAAACTCCTTACTCCTTTCACATTGATCGGAGGAGGAAGTTTTTCAATAATTTCAATTTTTGCTCGGTCCACCTGCATGCCCTCAGCAGAAATCCTATGACCAAGGACTATCCCTTCCTTAACCATAAAGTGGCATTTTTCCCAGTTAAGAACGAGATTAGTCTCTTGACATCTCATCAGCACTTTAGCTAAGTTGCTGAGGCATGTATCAAAATTACTCCCAAATACCGAGAAGTCATCCATGAATACCTCAATAAATTTTTCTACCATATCCCCAAAAATTGCCAGCATGCACCTTTGGAAGGTTGCTGGAGCGTTGCACAAGCCGAACGGCATGCGCCTGTATGCAAAGATTCCATAGGGACATATGAAGGCAGTCTATTCTTGATCCTTTGGGTCAACCACAATTTGGTTATAACCCGAGTACCCATCAAGAAAACAATAGTACTCATGTCCTGATAACCTCTCGAGCATTTGATCAATAAACGGAAGGGGGAAATGATCCTTCCGAGTAGAGTTATTCAGCCTTCTGTAATCAATGCACATCCTCCAGCCTGTAGTTGGCCGAGTGGCAATGATTTCACCCTGGTCATTTTTTACAGTCGTCATTCCTCCCTTCTTGGGCACCACTTGGACTGGGCTAATCTAAGTGCTGTCTGAGATCGGGTAAATGATTCCTGCATCAAGGAGCTTGACCACTTCTTTTCTCACTGCTTCCTTCATAATGGGGTTCAGTCTGTGTTGTGGCTGAACAACAGGGGAATAGTCATCCTCCATCAGGATTTTGTGCATACAAAAGGATGGACTAATTCCCTTCAAGTCAGAAATGTTCCAGCCAATGGCAGATTCATGAGCTTTTAATACCCCAACCAGATTATTCTCATCCTCTTCTTTTAAGTCAGAATTAATAATTACAGGATGAGTGTCATTTCCTCTCAGGAAAACATATTTTAGATGAGAAGGTAAAGGTTTTAAGTCACACTTTTCTTCCAAAACTTCCTTTCCTTTCTCATCTTCAGTAGTTTCCAAATCATTTTTCTCTTTTAAATCACCTACTTCTAAAACTTCCAGTAGGTCCAGTATTTCCGAGTGAGAGTCAATTGACTCGGTCTCGGAATCAAGGTCATCCTCTAAAAAAGTTTGTAAAGCCTCTTCCTTAGTTTTTAGAAGTAAGGGGGTCTGGTAATTTTCAACCTCTTCAATCATTAGGCAATCCATCCGTTCAGTCAGATGTTTCATGGAATTGAAGACGTTAAAAATTACTTGTTCCTCCTGAACTCTCAGCATGAGTTCGCCCTTTTCCACATCAATTAATGCTCTACCAGTAGCTAGGAAGGGTCTACCTAAGATCAAAGGGATCTCTCGGTCAGCTTCCATGTCCAACACTATGAAGTCTGCTGGAAAGATGAATTTATCAACTTTTACTAACAAATCTTCCAGCATGCCTTGGGGATATTTAATGGACCTGTCAGCCAACTGCAAGGACATGCGAGTCGGTTGCAAGTCATTAATTCCCAGTTTTTTCATTAAAGATAGAGGCATCAGGTTTATACTGGCTCCTAGATCACAGAGAGCACTTCCTACATGAACATCCCCTATTGCACAAGGTATTGTGAAAGATCTAGGATCTTCTAGCTTTTGGGGCAGTTTCTTTTGAATGATTGCGCTACATTCTTGAGTGAGAGTAATCATTTCATCCCCCCTAAGCTTCCTTTTCTTAGACAATAGTTCTTTTAAAAATTTTGCATAAGAAGGCATCTCCTGCAATGCCTCAGCAAAAGGGATATTAATGTGAAGTTTCTTAAAGACCTCTAAGAACCTAGCAAACTTCTACTCCTCTATTTGCTTTTTAAACCTGTGCGGAAATGGAGCATTCCTTAGTTTTTCAGGAGTCAGCTTCGAAGCTTCCTCCAGGATCAAATCAACCTTTTTCTTTTTCTTTTGATGGACTTTATTTTCTTTTTCTTTTTCTGATTCATTTTTAATTTCTGCTTCATTTTTATTATCCTGCTCGGTTTCCTGTATTCTTTCCTTTCCTTTTTCTGAGCCTATTTCTTGACTCGGAGATGGAGAAATAATTTTCCCACTCCTAGTAATTATGGCCTTGCAATGTTCCCTTGGATTTACCTCGGTATCTCCAGGGAAATTGCCTGCTTGCCTCTCAGCTAATTGTTTACAAAGCTGTCCTACTTGATTTTCTAAATTCCTTATGGATGCTTCCTGATTCTTAAAACTGGCCTGAGTGGCCTGGATAAACTGAGAAAGTACATTCTTGAGTTCGGATTTTTCTTTAACAAGAGAGTGATAGGGTTGTTGTGGTTTATTTGTGGGTTGACTCGGTGGTACATTCTGATTCAGATGTGGACCTTTCTGCCAGGAAAAATTGGGGTGGCTCCTGTAATTAGGATTAAAGGAATTAGAAGGATAATTCCTTTGATACTGTTGCTGCCCCATATAATTCACTTGCTCGGAAGGCACAACTGGATCACACATTCCATTTTCATGGTCTCCACCACAAAAATCACAACTGATCATAGAAACTTGGCTCGGCTTTTGGAGTTCTGAAATCTGAATGCTTAATTTTTCCAAAGCCTGAGTCATCAATTTACTTTGAGCTAGATAAGCATCTTGTGTTTCTAATTCTAATATTCCTCTCCTAGGGACTTGGTTTCTCTCACTAATCAGGCATTCGTTAGAAGCCATCACATCAATCAGCTCTATAGCTTCTTCTACAGTTTTAGTTGTTAATGAGCCTCCAGCCGAGGCATCTATCAAGACTCTGGTAGCTGGCCTAACACCATTATAGAAAATAGTCACCTGCTGTACATCGGAAATCTGATGATGAGGACATCTCCTCAGACTTTCTTTATACCTATCCCATGCTTCCATCAAGGACTCACCTTCCCTTTGCTGGAAACATGTGATTTCATTGCGCAGCTTAGCATATTTAGACGGAGGGAAGTATTTAATCAAAAATTTCCTTTACAAATCCTCCCAGGTAGAAATACTGCCTCTCGGTTGACTTTGCAACCAGGCTTTTGCTCGGTCCCTCAGAGAAAATGGAAACAACCTTAGTCGGATTGCCTCCTCAGGGACTCCATTCATTTTTACTGTATCACAAATTTGGAGGAAAGTTGCTAAATTTAAATTTGGGTCCTCAACCTCACTTCCTCCTAATTGTTCATTTCTTACCAACTGCAGTAGGGCTGGTTTTAATTCAAAATTGTTAGCTGCAATCGGTGGCCTAAGGATGCTAGCTTGCGATCCTTCTTTAGTCGGCCTGGAGTAGTCACCTAGTGTAACTCTCCTCTGTTCCATTTCTTTTTCTTCTTTTTGCTTTTTCTCTTTTCTTAACCTACGTTCTAACAAATCGATGTCAGGATCAAAGAAGAAAGGTTCTCCTCTGCTCCTTGACTGCATACAACAATTGTTAACACAACAAAAACAACTAACAGCTACGACTACTTGAAACAATAACTACTAAGAAAAATACGTATTGACTGCACACAGAAACAAAAACAAATGGTTCAGTCTAGTACCGGTCCAAGGATTGTTGATATTACTCAACAATCCCCAGCAACGGCACCATTAACTTGATGCTGAAATCCTGAGTCATTAAATTGATGGTAAAATCTTAGTAAAATGAAATATGACTCTCGGATTCACACTTATGGCAAGCGCACCAGTCGTTAAAATTGTAGTATATTTGATCGTCTCACAGGGATTGTGGTAAATACCTCAATCTAGGACTAGTACAAGCTGAACCAACAGAAAATACATGAAATTCATTCGGTTTTTATGGTTTTAGTGTTTATAGTTATTTTTATATTTTGAGAAACAGAGTTAAGATGAAAAGTAGAAGGTGATTAAAAGAAAACAGGTCAGGATTGCTTCGGCTCACAATTTCCTCAAGAAACATGCAATTCAGTATAATCAACTTCACAATCTAGAGGACAATCCGCTTGTGGTCATTCCCTAATTCCTTAGGTAAAAGACACTGATTCTTAAGCAATGAACCTTAATTCCTTAAGTGCTCGATTAACCTAAGAATCTAATACGAAATTGGAGGTTGAACTCTAACTATTCACCTAAATTGATTAGGCCTGAACTAGTTAGAAAGCTGGAAGTTACCTAAGCTTCAGCCATGATTCCTCACTGGTGAAGTTCTTCATCCGTTCTGGATTTGTCAATCCAGCGATTCTGCTCCACTCCTCAGCTTGTTCGCCTCAAGATCTTCGAAGCCGATCTACTTGCTCACAGCTTCAAGATTCCATTGTTCACCTTCACAATCCCAACCTTAGGGATTTAGAACTCCATAGACTTCGGTTCCATCGAAGGATTGTGGAACGTCATGGAGGAGAGAGTTTAGAGAGATGAAAAATGTAGTGAGAGATTGGAAATGGAAAATGAAATTGTATTGCTTTTTCTCTGTGTCTCTACACATGCTACTACTACTCTTTTTTTTTTTTTTACTATAGAGTATGTACAACCTATTTATAAGTTTCTACCTAACTAACTTAACTGATAACTTCCGACCACCTCAGCTAACGACTAAAACTACTTAATTACATAATTTACAAAATAACTAATTACAGCTCAGCTTTTAACAGGATCCAGCTCAACCTTAGCTAATGTACAGCTCAGCTCCAGCTAATTGACAGCTCACTTCTTAAGTTAACTTAAGGTTTCAGTAATAGAGACGAAGGCAATGGGAGCGGCGGAACATAACTGCACCAAATGTGTTATTGGAGGGAAGGAACGGTATTTAAATTACTGCCTTGATACTTCAGCTGCTGAGTATTCGCTTGGGCGAATTAAGCTTCGCTTGTTTGAGTCTGGATTAACCTGCAGTGTTTTTTTCTCTCTTGGGCGTTATGGCAAAACTTGGGCGAGGACGGACTCTTAAAGTTATGCTTGAGTGAGTCCGGATTTTACTAGGACGGATTAAATAATGACTAAGCACATCGGTTTCGTATGTAGCATTCCGTTCTTCTTCTCTTTTATAACCGGTGTCTTGGGCGTTGTCTTCTTAAGTAAGCTTGGGCGGAATCTTGCTTTGGGCGGAGTCTTAGACGGAGTCTAGCTCTGGGCGGAGTACTTATCAAATCAGTATTCTGTAGTTGGCACTCAGGTTTTACATGCAGTATTCTGAGCCCTTATTCTCTTTTGGAGTCAGTGTCTTTGAGGTCTCACTCAGTCGGAATTGAAGACGTCTCACTCGGCTCTGTAAGATTTTACTCAGAATTTTCTTCTTGTCTCGAGTCCGCCCTATTCCTGCACCAATAAATAGCTACTTGCCTAGCATTTATACACCGGCTGCTTAGTAAATTTGTAAATATTTCAAAATTCCTTATTTAATTACAACTTTCAATCGGTTTCTTATATAGATAACATACTTTTGAATTAATTAACTACAACATAAATTCTTATCAAATTATTAAATAATAATAATAAAACTAATCAATAGTTAGTAAATTATGTTAAATAACTAGTGGAATAATTAAGTCTTTTCAAGACTTATCAGCGATCGACCAAGAAAACAAAAAAATTTAGCATTTAGGCGGGCTCGGTTTCATTCAATATGGTTGTATTATTTATTTTAAAATTTTGATGTTATTATGTAATTTGTAATTTGTTTCGGTAAGCCCCGCTATTATGAGTTAAATCATCGTCACGTATCACCAGGAGTATTTTGACGACATTACGCTTTTAAAGAAAATGTACCGACCGAACGGTTTTGACGTTTCATCTTACTAAGTCTTAAAAGGTGAAATTATTCTTAATATTATAAAGTTTTATGAAAGATGGTTATATAAATTGATTTTTGGAAAGTGGAAAATTTTATATAAAAAAAGGGTTTTATCAATAAATGACCAAGTTATGCCCGATACATTTGGTAGACTAAGAATAAGCAAAATGTTTGGAAGATAATATGCTAGGACTTAGAAAATATTTGTGACTAATTTTAGTGACCAAATTTAGTGATCAATTGAGGTGAATTCTAAAGATGGGATTTTAATAAATTTTATACACCAAGAAGAGGAAAAATAAATAAAAGAAATTTTGATGTGTGATAAAGAAATGGATATTCAAATTTAGAAGAGTTAGTGACCACTTTTTGACCACTTGTAGTAGAATAAAAGTGACTTTAAGAACTAGATTAAATGAAATGAA
The DNA here is from genome assembly GCA_037962975.1 of Clitoria ternatea. Classification (NCBI taxonomy): domain Eukaryota; kingdom Viridiplantae; phylum Streptophyta; class Magnoliopsida; order Fabales; family Fabaceae; genus Clitoria; species Clitoria ternatea. Next base: position 114,123,315 of record CM075669.1, read on the forward strand.
TGTGGCGAAAGAAATTTAAATAGGGAATGAATATTTTGGGTTAAATATTTTGATAGCTTAAATAGGCTAAGGATAAAAAAAAGTGGATAACTAGGTCTAACTCAAAGTAAGTTATTAGAAAGCATCTTAATAAATTAATTAGGGGAAAGGCTCATGCACCTAAATAGAATAGATCAAGAAAATTGGAAATTCTAACAAAAAGAAAATAATGCTGAGTTAGAGATCTAGGTAACCATTAAAAAGAGGGACGAAAGAAATAAAGAGTTTTTATATCTAAAAATATTAATTAGCTAAATAAGGAAAGATCTTTGGACTTAGACTTACCATAAAAAGGGACATAACCTATTAATTAAATGGTGACTTCTAGTAACTAAGTAATGATTGACTAAGTAAGCCTAATCTTAGGATATGATATGCATGAAATAAATATTTAAGTTATAGAGCCCAAATCACTTGTGAGGATAAATAATGTAGAAAGAGATAAGAAGGAAATTTGGGCTTAAACCAGATAATGAAAAAGAAGTAAAAAGATTTATAAATTTGATAGTAAATTTTAGTGGTTAGTTAATGTTTGACTAAGTTCATAATATTAGAATGGATTCTAGAACTCTAAGTAATAGATTAATCTCATAATAACAGTGAACTTTAGTTAACTAAAAGAATGGAATTAAGGAAATAAATCTATGAATATAATTAAGAATAGTAGGGGTGCAGAAAAGTACAAAAGTTAGTAACTAGAAATGTAGAAAGAATATTACTAAATTGACAATTATACCCAAGTAATTAGTGACCCTTTTAGTAACCCAGGGAAATAAGTTATTCAACCTTAATTGGATCAGTAAAAGAAAAACAACAATGAGACCGCTTGATGATGACTAAAGAGTTCATGATTGGACATGAGAAAATTAAATTGAGTAAGAAGATGGTCATACATAATGAAGTAAAGAATACTTAACGAACAAACAATTGAGAGGTATATAAAGAATTAAATCAAGTGATAGTATACCTTAATAACGAACTAAATTAAGGAAATGCCAATGACATAGACTAGATGAACAGTAGAGTAAAATGAGTGGAATAATATATAAGAATATAATATGAATGCTTGCGTCTAGTTTACTTTTAGAGATGTTAAATGTGTAATAACTTGTTAAGTCGTAGTAAATGGTGAATGTCGATACGTATATCATGTGATATGCCTAATAATTATTGTGTGATGATTTCTTAGTGCTACGTGCAATACGACATTTGTTAATTGGCTGATTATGTGACTGCAGATGAATGTGTATATATATGTGTATGTGTGTTAGTTATGTAATGAACATATGTGATGAGTGAGATATGACGACATACATATGGAATGAGATGTGGTAGAAATAGTTAAAGAATATCATGAGTTAACAAAATGAATGATGTGACGAATGGCATGTGTATGATGCATTGAATGAATATGTTGAAATGAGTAAGAAAAGAATGAGGAGATGTCTCGGTAGGGATCCGATAATGACTGAGTTGTGAAAAATGATATGATGAAATTGAGATCGGATCCGATGTAATGATAGGCACTATGGTGCCAATATTGCCCCAAGGTTTTATGGATAATCATGATTCATTTCATTCCTAATGATCGAGTGAGCTGTGTTGTGATTTAAGTAAATATGAAAAGAAAAATGTCTAATCGAGGATTTTACGAAACAAATCCGATGTTAGGAATGAAATGGAATCTCTGACAGGACCCTATCGATGACTAATGAATTAATGGAAGGAATGTATGTTACATGCATCATGTGCATATAACTTGATGTGGACTAGAGCCAACAACGAGGGGTACGCTGAAGGATATGCGGGTTCGATCCCCGAGGTTGGATCTTGGGAGTGTAATGGGAGGGGACCCCCAATGGCTCGACGGTAGCGCTTCGATGCCGGGAAAAACCATGCAATCCTAGTGCACTTCGACCCAGACCAGTATCACTAGGACCGTGGAGAGCCAAGTCCCATTATGATATGATGATGTGTATTGGATCCATGATATTGGGACTGTGAGTCCATAAGTACCCTGTGTTGTGATGTGGGGACTTGGTGGACTTCGGTCGCTCTAGTGCGGAAACGTTGTGTCCAGGAGCAACCTGGGCAGGACGGGTTCTGATATGATATGATGTTGAGAGATGGGCCCACATGCATCATGATGACTAATAAAGAGAATGAAAATAATGAAATGAACTCATGCATTGCATATTATACTGCGATTGTGACTATTTTATTACTTAAGTATGACTTGTAGAACTTAATGACACTGAGAGATGAATGGGAAAATAGGGATGATTAGCTGAGATCAAAAGTGGTGAGATAACTTAAAATGTATCTTAGGAATCCCAAAGAGAGTGGGTGGGACTCGATCCTGGATTGTTTGTGTTGTATGTGGGTAGGTGTTTATAAGACACCTTTCCGATTGTTGTGGAGGTGAAGACTCACCCTTACGCTATTTTTCCAGACATCGTGGGGATGAAGACAGACTTCAGAATGAGGAGCAGCTAGATTCTTCTTAGACCATGGACGGATAAAATAGGTTAAATTTTATTTTCATTCATCGAAGCCTGTGTGCCCCTTTTTCTTTCAGTTGTACAGTTGTTGTAACGACCATGTGTTGTATATGACTATGTTATATATATATGATGTATCTGTTCCACCAAGTTTTATGTATAAAAAAAAACTTCCATATTTTTCAAAAAAAAAAACTTGTAACCTCTCAGTTGACCAAGATAATCTAGTGGAAGGGATTGTCCTAGTTAACCGAGGGTGTTATATTGGTGGTATTAGAGCATGGTCGATTCAACAGGCTTGGGGTATGGTTCACCCTACCCCACTATACTCTGAAAGTCGTCTGTTTGACAGTCATTAGGACTTGTGTGGTAGGAACTACTTGACTAAACTCGAGTAGTTAAAGCATCAGACAAGGACACCAAGGGTCAATGACCAACGTTACCTCGATGCAAGTAGGACGTGCGGAGAATTTTGGGGGCGAAATCCTTAAAAGGTGGGGAGAGTGTAACAGCCCTGATTTTTGAGAATAGGAAACCAGACCCTCAGAAGTCTGAGGATACTCTGTTGAGCTTATGTTAGGAAGCTCAAGGCTTTTGGCTTGTTCCCTAAGCGGTTTAGAATGAGGAAAATAGTAAAAAGCAACTTAATATGAAAGATGAGGATACTGAGAGAACGTAACAAGTGAGAGAAGCAGAGATAAGAAAATAATAAATTATATTCGACAATACTGTTTAATTAAAAATAATACGTTAACGACGATTATTTTGAGTACAAATTAATTTATCATTATATTTATTCGATAATTATTTTTTGTCAATAATAATTAATATGTAAATAATTATAACAATTTATTTTGAAATTATATCTATTTTAAATTTTTTATTCATTTATTTGATAATTATATTTAATAATAAAATATTATCGGGTTCCTCGGATTTGAACTGTGGGACCAGCCTAAGGTCAGACTCTGACTGTCCGAACCAAGACTAGTGATCCAGTAGGGATACTAGTCCTATTAGAATCTCTCTACGAAGAATCAAGGGTGTCTGAGTTAGCCTGATAAGCTCAATCAGAACCTTTGACGTCTCATACGTTTAACCGTTCATATACCTCGGGGTGCCTGATGGTGACACGGTCAGTCCCTGATAACCCATTTCGACATTTTAAGAAGGTTTCCTGAAGAGCCCGGAACTTGATTCGGACTCTGCCAACCTCATCCATGAGGTATTCTATTCCGTCGGAAGTTCAATCTACGCGTTTCTGATGATTCCTACGTAAATTTCTCAAACGATGTTCGGTTGAGGTAATTCTAGTTTTGTTCACTTTGTTTCAAAGATATCTTCAACCTTCGTTTCTAGTATCGAACTCCAATTCTTACTCTGTCAACCCCAAAATCAAAGATTAAGTATATTCATCTCAAAATTCCAATGTTTGGACGTTTTTCTCTGGGCATGGTTCAGAAAAAAATTCATAACTTTCTCATACCACCTTTGATTTGGGCATACTTAGTGTCAAAATCTCCTTAACAAAATTATCTACATTTTCTGTGCAGACATAAAAAGCTAAATCCTTCTAGATTGGTACAGTTTAATAAATCTTTGTGACTCCTTGGCTGTTTCGTTTCAATGCTGGCAGCCTTCGATAAAATTCGTGTATGTCCCTCTTCCGGTGCTTGAATCACTCCATTCCTTTTTCTGTCGATCCTTATTATAGATATCTACAATTTTCATGCGGGGCACGAAATCAAATTCCTAAGGGAGAATTAATGGTGAATTTATTTCGAAGGCCCTAGCTGATCCGGGAAACTTCTAGAGCACCCCGTCGTAAATTGGGTATATCTCGGGCTGCAAAACTTGGATATTTGTAAATAATATATCAAATTAAATAGGAAAGGAATATATAAAAACTTCATGAAGAGCTCAAAATCAAATTCCTACTCCATAAATCCCAGAATTTAAAACACTACACCAATTCACATTTCCCCAGCAACAGCTTGCACTAGGTGCAGTAGTTTCCACATATCTCTCTCACATGGCCATGAAATTGAATGAGGCCTTCACCAAAATTTTCCTAACATATTTCTACACAACCTTTATGAATAAACCAAAGTCCAATTCGCAGCCCATGTGGCCCATAAAAATTATTTGTGCAAGGGACAAAAATCCCGTCACAGCCCTGCACTTGTTCCGTATTTAGGCCATATCTCACTCAATTCTTGATGGATATTTTTGTGCTTTATATGGATTTAAGGAGAAAAAAAATTTCTACAACTTTTATGTTCAACCCATTTTCAAATTTGGCGTTTATCATCCCTTAACAATTCGCACAAAGTGACGCCCCTGGTTGTGACACATCAGCCCCTTCATGCAACTTAAGCCAATCACTTTCTCCCACCCATTAGACACTTGTCTAGCTCCAAAAACTCCATTTCCATGCATCACCAGCCCTTTCCACTTCACTAGAGAGGTGTCAACCTCTGCCCACTCCTCTCCACTCAGCCCATCCACCCCTATTTCCACCAATCACACTTCACGCAAGCCTAACCAACATCACTTCCTCCATCATTCCATTCAGTCATCTCATTCTAGCTCTCTTCTTCCCTTTCATGGCAGCAACATCCTCTTTTCTCCTCTCTATCTCCTCTCCTTCCTAAGCCCAAAATAGCCACCAAAAGCCTCCCTAAACCACCCACAATCACGGCCACACCAAGGACAACCACCATCCACCACCACAAGATCACTTCCCTTCCTTTTGTCTCCTCCAAACCCGTGATCCTCTCCCACCAAACAGCCATTTCTTACTCAGTTTTATTCAAGTATAAAGCTCTTGAAATCCAGCTAGAGACCATCTTACCTTGGCCTCCTGAAGCCGTGACCATCTAAAGCCACCAAGGTAAGGATTTTCGCATTTTGGTTCTTGATCTTGTCTCCTCTTTCTTTGTAATAATATTTATTAACTTAAAAAAATGTGATAATCTTAACCGTCGGTCACGAAAAATTACACGGTTTAAAATCTAACCTTTGGATCACGACGAAACTTGAAATAGTGGTTCCTAGATACTAAAGTGATATTATGGAACAATTTAAAACACAATCAATTGAGGCAAAGCCCCCTTACCTCATGGAACAGCCGCTGCCTCGAGGAAGAAGAATGATAAGCTTGTTGATAGCCTGCTAAATACTGCAATTTGCCCTACGACAGTATTCTATGGTCCCTGATCCTAAAAGAAAACAACATGCAACCCAAAATTGGAAGAGGATGCCATGATCATGGAGAGATTAAAAAAGACTCATGATAAGTCTTGAAAAGACTTAATTATTTCTTCTTTTATTTAACATAATTCATTAATTATTGTTTAAGTTTGGCTTTATTATTTAACAATTTGTTAATAATTCATATTTTAATTATTTATTTTAAAAGTGCTTTATTTATGTAAGAAAATGATTAAAAACATTGCATAGTTAAGAGTTTATGATTATTTATAATTTCACTGAGCAGCCAGCGTACAAATGCTAGGCAATTATGTGTTTATTGGTGCAGGAACAGGTTGCGCTCAGGCTAAGTAGGAAAATCCGAGTGAAATTCCTAAAAGCCGAGTGAGATTTCACAAATCCGAGAGAAACTCCAAAAGTCCGACTGGGAAATGCTTCAAGACACCGATTGAAAAAGGGAATAGAATACCGTAGGAAGAACCCGAGCGAGACTTTAAAAGCACCGATTAAAAAATACGTCAACTTCAGAATGCAGATTGAATAATCCATATCGCTCAAGCGAGCAAGCTCACGCTCAAGCGTGACCCCAAAATATCACTCTCGCCCAAGCTTTTCCATCACGCTTAAGCTAAGAAAGCGATACTGCAGTGCATACTTTGAGCTCGCCCAAGCGAGAGTCCTTCACGCTCAAGCGTGAAGGCAAGTTATTTAAACACCGACTGTTCCCTCCAAAGAGACACTCGGCACCAGTGCTGTTCCTACTGCTTTCTCTCTTACTATTGTACCTTTGTAATTTAAGTGCTGAGCTGTTATTAGTTAATGCTGAACTGTAATTAGCTAATGCTGAACTGTAATTTGCTAAAAGCTGAGCTGTAATTAGTTAGTTATTCCGTAATTATGTAATTAGTTAATTAGTTTAATTATTAACTTAGCTTTCCTAGTGATTAGTTAAGTTAGTTAGTTAAGTTAGATGCCTATATATACTTGTACATACTCTGTAACAATATCAAAGAACAGAGTACATAGAATACAATTCATTTTCCATTTCCAACATCTCTCTAATTCCTTTCGCTCTCTAAACTCTCTCATCCATGTCTTTCCAACTTCCTTCAATAGAACCAATGTCGATGGATTTCTAAATTCTTAAGGTTGGGATTGCAAAGGTTTGCGATGGAATCTTGAAGGTGTATTGAGGAAGTTGATTTCTAGATCCTGAGGAGAACGAGCTAAGGAGTGGATCTGCTTTGCTGGATTGACAAATCCAGATCTGATGAAGAACTTCACCAGTGAGGAATCATGGTTGAAGCTTAGGTAACTTCCATCTTTCTAACTAATTCAGGCCTAGTAATTAGGTAAATAGTTAGAGTTCAACCTCCAATTTCGCATTAGATTCGTATGTTAATCGAGCACTTAAGGGATTAAGGTTTGATGCATAGGAATTAGCGTTTTTCACCTAAGGAATTAAGGAATAACCACTTGTGGATTATCCTCTTGATGTTTGAAGCTCGATTGAACCTCAATTGCATTTTCTTGATGAAGTTGTAAACTGAAGCAATCCTAACCTATCTTTTATCAATCGTATTTCATCCTTAATACTGTCTCTGAAAAATATAAAAACTTAGAAAGTATAAAATCAACAAAAACTGAATGAATCCTTTGATCATTGTGTTGGTTCAGCTTGTATCTGTCCAAGATTGAGGTACTTACCACAATCCCTATGGGACGATCAAATATAATACAAATTTAACGACTGGTGCGCTTGTCAAAGAATAAATCCTCTGAGAATTACACACCAAGTGAATGACTCAGAGATTTAGCATCAAGTTAATGGCGCCATTGCCGGGGGATTGTTGAGTAATATCAACAATCGTTGGACCGGTACTAGACTGAACCATTTTTTTTTAGTTTCTGTATATGTTGTTAGTTTTTAGTAAATTTCGTTGTAAGAGTAGGATTTGTTAAGTCTTGCGTGAATTGTTGTTCTTAGTTACTACTCTTTGATTTTAGTTGTTTAGTTGTTAGTACTAACCATTACAGTAGCTTTGTTTGTGGTTAGTTGTTGCATTTATGGTTTTTGTAGTTGCTTTGGAAAGTGAAAAGTTGCAGGTGATGGATCTTGATGACACCTGAGTAGAGTTTCTTCAATATTCACAAACATTATGCATGAACCATGTAAAGGAAGTATAACCAATTGAGGAGGAGCCATCGGAGTTAGAAAGGAGTTTAATTCAATTTATAAAAGTCACTCAAACCGGCCTCCAAAATTTTGATAATTCAATCATGAATATTCAAAAGCAAGTGGATTTCATTGCAAAGTAGTTAGCCGAAGAGCAAAGAAATACAAAGGTTGAACGAAGAGAAGACCAATATGAAGAGCCATGGGATGATGATGTTGGTCTAGCTGAAGAAATTAAGTTTGGGGAAGAAGAGGACCAGCTAGAAAACATTGAAATAGATGAACCTGAACTTGAAGTTGATGTAGAAACAAAAGAAGAAGAAGAAAATAAGGAAGTTCAGGGATATTTGATGGAAGAAGAGTCAATTGAAGAATGTGAAGAAGAAAGTGATATGGATTATACTTCAGAAGTGGAAGATGATAGTATATCTAGTGAAGCATTCTTTGATAATTGGAATGAAGAAGAATGGTCTGAAGAAGAACAAGAGCAAGAGTTGTCATTGAATAATTTCTTTGATGATGCAAGTGTTGTGGGAGTGCAGATTGAACAAATGACAACAAAAGCTATTGAGGAACCTGGAAATCAATTAGACACTATCGTTGAGCAAGAAGTGATAGAAGAGGTTGAGGTCTCAGCTAAGATGGAAACCATACCTTGGCAACATAATAATGATACTGAAATTTTGTTGGAGCCAAGTGTGAACACAGGGAAAGAAGTAGAAGTTCATGCACAAGAAGAGTTAACATGTGGAGATGTTGAGAATATAAAAGAAGAAGAAGTTCAGCCATGTTATGAGGAGCGTTTGCTAGTGGTGACTACTGCAGCTATGGAAATCAAAAGGAAACGTGAATCATCAAGTCAAGAAGAACATTGCTTGTGGCATAAAAAGAGGAAGACTAACACAAAACAGAAAAAAAAGAGTGAAGAAAAGAAAAAGAAGAAAAAGCAGAAAGTTTGGAAAAATAAAGATTGGAGGAAAGTTATGTTGAGCATTAGCCTCAAACATAACAAGGAAAAACAAGGAGTAAAAAGACTAAGAGTGTATGGTCATAAGAAATAGGATCCTGGAGGATGATCTTATGTTGGTTTTTCTCGTACATAAATGATGAGAGAGGTTAAAAAAAAAGAAGAAGAAGAAGAAGAAGAAGAAGAAGAAGAGAGAGGAATTAAGCGTGAATGGTGTCCAAATGCCAATTCCTTCTGTTCGTTCAAGCGAATTCAATGAGAGCTTAAGCGAATGCATTCATTTCTCTCATTTCGCTTGAGCGAAACACTTTGCGCTTAAGCGAATTTAATACAGAATGCAAATTACTAAAGATTTGTCTGCTCGCTCAAGCGGAACCAATTGAGCTCAGGCGAGAAGCTTCTGTTGTTGTTTCACGCTTGAGCAAAAGTTTAATTAGCTTGAGCGAGAGCGGAAATCGGGCCTGAGGATGTGCTGTTACTCACGCTTGACCCTTTCAGACTGGAAAATTCTAACATCCTCCCAAACTTTGATGTTGGACCAAAGGGGGTACTTTAATAAATGGTTTCAGGTCGTTGATGAAGGGGGTCAGATGATGAAGGGTAACTTGTGTCACCCTGTCCTTCATTTTTTCGATCTCTCATTCTATTAGTCTTTTGGTTTCCTCACCCGATCTCTCTACATTTGTTGTTTGTTCATTCAGCGTCTCATTCACTCATTCTTTCGTCCACTCATTTTGTCACTCAATCGTCTTCTTCATCTATTCGGTATTCCGTTCACTCGGACCTCTCTGCAGTCGTTCTTGCATTCACTCGTCTTTCTCACTCAGTCACTCCATTTCATTCTGACTTTTGTTTTTCACCTCATTTTTCATTCGGTTCTTCATCCACTTAGTATAACTTGTACTCGTCTCTGCCACTCGGCCTTCATTCATTCGGTCACTCTATTTCACTTGTCCTTCATTCACTCTGTCAATCTTCCAATCGTCCTTCATTCATTTGGTCACTCTATTTCACTCGTCCTTCATTCACTCTGTCAATATTCCACTCGTCTTTCATTTATTCGATTACTTTCACTTATCCACTCGTCTCTCTATCTCGGTCTCTTTCACTTCTGTCACTCTTCATTCACTCGGTCAATCATTCTCTCGGTTCCCTCACTCCTCTCGTTCCTCACCCGATCTCTTCCACTCATTCATTCTCCCACTCGCTTTTCTATTCACTCGTATCTCACTGTAGTTGTTCACTCATCCATTCATTGTCACACTCGTCTCTCATGCACTTTACTTTATTCTATTCATTCTTTTACTCGTTCTATGATCCACTCGGTATTCATTCACTCAGTATCCTTTTTATTCAGCGTTTCATTCACTCATTCTCTCAATTTACCTGATTTCTATTTTTTTGTTCCTTCATCCATCTCTCCGAAATTTTTCCATTCACTCATTTTTTATCCACTCGGTGTTCCCTTCACTCGTTTCCTTTTATTTTTCAGTTTCTCGTACAATTCTGTCATTCTCTCATCTGTTCGGCCGACCTCTTTCTCGATTTTGGTTCACTCGGGATCTTGTTCATTCATTCACGTGTCATTCTTCCATGTGTTCTTCCACTCACTCTTGCATTTACTCATCACCTTCATCCGGTCGGTATATCTTTCACTCATCCCATTTACTCGGAATTTGTTTTCATACGTCTTTTTCATTTGTTCTTTCTTCCACTCATTTTTTTTTCATCCACCCATCCCTCATCCACTCGTTCCTTTCGTGGTGCATAACTTCTGTTGTGTTGTGCGCTTGAGCACACACTCTCACGCTTTGAGCATCACCACTCATACCTGAAAGAAAAGAATCCACGTTACCCCTCGCTGACCATGCTTTGGTAGATGAGTCCCACGCTTAAGCGCCTCAAGCTCTCGCTTGAGCGCGATCGAGAAGAAAGGATTTACTGTTAATTTTTCCGCTTAAGCGTGCTGCTGGGAGCTTGAGCGTGAGTCCCAATATTGAAGACCTCTGATACTGTTATTTGGCGCTTGAGCGAATAATGATCCGCTTGAGTGAATTTTATACCTGATGCTTTATGTATGATTTAAATTGGGCGTGTGAGCGCCAATATTTTAGCGTACTTATGCGTATCTCTCAGGTAGTGGGTTGAGCATTTTGTTTTCCACTCGGTCTCTGTTTATGTTAGGATGTTTCTGTGTAATGACTTTATTTAAATATTTTCTTGAACAATGAATTCCCTTTCTTTCAGTTGTAATGGAACTTTATGTATTTGATAAATTGTTTGTTATTATTTCTTTTCACAATTGTTTTGTTAAATTCATACATGCCCGTCCAGCCAGGTGCTTCCCATGCACTGCCATTCAGGTAAAAAGGGAAGTATTCTAAATTTCTGACTCATTAATTGATAACCTATTTTAACTGTGTTTTAATTAAAAATCCATCTTAATTATTTAATTCTTGCTAATTCTCAGGCTTTATTCGGATAAATGAATTAATTGGCATTGTTTGACTCATGATCCCTGTCCATAGCTATTTTTCATTATTAATTAATTGTTTACTCGGCATGCTAGTTAGCAATCTGAATGTATGACCTTACATTAAGTTTGGGGACATGACTGGATGATTAAATGTTATATTTGTAGCTTTTGAGCCTCTATTATTATTTTCCGAGTGAACCTGCATGCTAGTTAGTGAGACAGAATTTGCTTCAGTGCTTGCTAATTGGTTTTATGCCTGCCAATCGGACATGATGAAGGCCTTCTTTGTTAAATTAGCCAGGGCCAAAAATTAGCCATCCTAATATTATTAAATTATCCTTTGACCCAATAATTATGTTTGAGCCTGAGACCCTTTTATTTTGTTTATTCACCTAATGTTACAAGCTTAAATATCTAAGAAAAACCGACTGAATTTACCCCTGGATGTTCCACTAATGGATTGCTCAGTCTTACTTATTGCTAGGGACTAGCAAGTTCTAAGTTTGGGGATGAAGAGTGTTCCTAACAGCAATTAAGGACACACTCCGACCTTGGTTATAGATGAATAACTAGAGAAATGAAGGGAGAAATAGAAAAGCCGAGAAGAAAAATGAAAAAAATCAGCAAGGAAAAAAAGGTGCAAAGCACCACAAGAAAAACCATATTGTGATCGAAAAAAGATGAAAGGAAAGAAGAAGGTATAAAGCACCGTAAGTTGTTAAGTTAGCATTCACTCGGAAAATAATGGAGCTTGATAAGTAGAGGCAATTAAGTTAAAATTGAGTCAAGGTATCAGTGGATACATCTTGTAACCCGTCACTGACTCGGAAAAACAATAATAGAGCCTGTACCCCAGCCCCATTATAAGCTTAAAAAGCCCTTACTGATCCGATTGTGCTGACATATTTCATGATGTTTAGAACTGTTGTAAGCCTATGTTTATCTAACAAGTACGCAGGTGATGAGACCGAGAGAAGAGTGAAACACCGACCCAGTGAGGAAGGCATCACCATCTTGTTTCCCAAAGGAGGTGTAAGTTATTATATTTTCAGAAATTGCGAAAAGAAAGCATGGTCGGTATTCAATAATTATAGCATGAACTAAGTTAAGGAAAGGTTGATTGTGTTGAATAACAGCTTGTTAGTTAATTAATTTGAGTATTTACTTGAGGACAAGCAAGTCTTAAGTTTGGGGATGTGATAAGTCTTGAAAAGACTTAATTATTTCTTCTTTTATTTAACATAATTCATTAATTATTGTTTAAGTTTGGCTTTATTATTTAATAATTTGTTAATAATTCATATTTTAATTATTTATTTTAAAAGTGCTTTATTTATGTAAGAAAATGATTAAAAATATTGAATAGTTAAGAGTTTATGATTATTTATAATTTCACTTAGCAGCCAGCGTATAAATGCTAGGCAATTATGTGTTTATTGGTGCAGGAACAGGTTGCGCTCAGGCTAAGTAGGAAAATCCGAGTGAAATTCCTAAAAGCCGAGTGAGATTTCACAAATCCGAGAGAAACTCCAAAAGTCCGAGTGGGAAATGCTTCAAGACACCGACTGAAAAAGGGAATAGAATACCGTAGGAAGAACCCGAGCGAGACTTTAAAAGCACCGATTGAAAAATACGTCAACTTCAGAATGCAGATTGAATAATCCATAACTCTCAAGCGAGCAAGCTCACGCTCAAGCGTGACCCCAAAATATCACTCTCGCCCAAGCTTTTCCATCACGCTTAAGCTAAGAAAGTGATACTGCAGTGCATACTTCAAGCTCGCCCAAGCGAGAGTCCTTCACGCTCAAGCGTGAAGGCAAGTTATTTAAACACCGACTGTTCCCTCCAAAGAGACACTCAGCACCAGTGTTGTTCCTACTGCTTTCTCTCTTACTATTGTACCTTTGTAATTTAAGTGCTGAGCTGTTATTAGTTAATGCTGAACTATAATTAGCTAATGTTGAACTGTAATTCGCTAAGAGCTGAGCTGTAATTAGTTAGTTATTCCGTAATTATGTAATTAGTTAGTTAGTTTAATTATTAACTTAGCTTTCCTAGTGATCAGTTAAGTTAGTTAGTTAAGTTAGATGCCTATATATACTTGTACATACTCTGTAACAACATCAGAGAACATAGTACATAGAATACAATTCATTTTCCATTTCTAACATCTCTCTAATTCCTTTCGCTCTCTAAACTCTCTCATCCATGTCTTTCCAACTTCCTTCGATAGAACCAATGTCGATGGATTTCTAAATTCTTAAGGTTGGGATTGCAAAGGTTTACGATGGAATCTTGAAGGTGTATTGAGGAAGTTGACTTCTAGATCCTGAGGAGAACGAGCTAAGGAGTGGATCTGCTTTGCTGGATTGACAAATCCAGATCTGATGAAGAACTTTACCAGTGAGGAATCATGGTTGAAGCTTAGGTAACTTCCAGCTTTCTAACTAATTCAGGCCTAGTAATTAGGTGAATAGTTAGAGTTCAACCTCTAATTTTGCATTAGATTCGTATGTTAATCGAGAACTTAAGGGATTAAGGTTTGATGTATAGGAATTAGCGTTTTTCACCTAAGGAATTAGGGAATAACCACTTGCGGATTGTCCTCTTGATGTTTGAAGCTCGATTGAACCTTAATTGAATTTTCTTGATGAAGTTGTAAACTGAAACAATCCTAACCTATCTTTTATCAATCGTATTTCATCCTTAATACTATCTCTGAAAAATATAAAAACTTAGAAAGTATAAAATCAACAAAAACTGAATGAATCCTTTGATCATTGTATTGGTTCAGCTTGTATCTGTCCAAGATTGAGGTACTTACCACAATCCCTATGGGACGATCAAATATAATACAATTTTAACGACTGGTGCGCTTGCCAAAGAATAAATCCTCTGAGAATTACACACCAAGTTAATGACTCAGAGATTTAGCATCAACTCACCATGCAAAAATTTTTAAATTGAAGAGGAAGAAAATATCATGAAATCAAGGGTTAAAATGTTACAAAAACTTGTCTTACCCTTGTTAGTAGATTCATAACTATAAGTGGTGATGCAAGGAGGGAGGTTTTAGCTACAAGACTTAGGTTTTTAGTTGAAGAAAATCAAGAGTAGGGGGCTATCTTAGGTGAGGTTGGCCACGGGTCAAGAGAAGGGAGAAGGAAGAAGAAGTAAATTTATGGTGATTGGTGATGGTGGTGTTTGGTGGCCGTGAGAATAGGTGGTTAAGGAAGGAGTTGTGGTGGCCAAATGAGGAAGAGAGAGTATGGGAGGAAAAGATTTGAAGAGGATTATGGTGGTGGTGATGTTCTGCTGAGGGAGAAAAGAGAAATGATTGAGTGGAATTTATGATGTGATGGGGTAATGATGGTGGAATTGGTTGCATGTGTTTTGATTAGATGATTAGTGAGGTGGGAGGGATGAGTGGAGAGGGATCGCCTGGTGGTGACACCTCTCCAGTGAGGTGGCATGGGGTGGTGAGGTGGTCAGAAATGGGTGGCCAAGAAATTAACTTGTCATGCAAGAAATTAAGGCGTGCAGAATTTTTAAGAACCAGAAATTAAGGAAGTTAAAAATAAATAAAGGTTAATTCATAGGATACGAATCTAGAAGAATGGTCAACATTAAGTTTGTAGATCTTCTTTTTCCCTTTAGTTTGATATATAATTTACGACAATCTAAGATTGGTGGCCTGAGATATGCCCAATTTAAGACGGGATGTTCCAAGAGCTCCTTAATCACCTAGGGCTTCGGTAATAAATTCATAATTAGTTCTCCTTTGAGAATTTGGTTTTGTTTTCTTCATGATAATTATAGAGGTGTTTAATACGGATCTATATCAAAAAGAATGAAGCGATTCAAGTACTGGACGAGGGAGATATGCGAATTTTACTAAAGGCTTCCAGCATGGTGACAAGACAGCTAAGGGTCTGGAAAGATTCATTAAACTGTACTGATCTAGAGGGATTCAGCCTTTGGTGTCAGAAGGGAAAACGTAGAGAATTTTGTTATAGAGATTTTGACACCATGCTTGTGTAAATTAAAGGTCATATGAAAGAGTTTTCTGAGTGAACCATGTGCAGGATAAAATATCCAAATGCTAAAATTTTGAGGTGGACACGCTTAATTCTCAATTTTAGGGGTGACAGAGTGAGAATCGGAGTTCAGGACTAGAAATGGGGGTTATAGATATTTACAAAACAAAGAGATTGAGACTAAAATTGTTCAATTCTAAGATTGTATGCCAAAGTTGTGTCCAAAACACTGAAGGTGTTCTAGTTGAATTTTAAGGCGATATCTAAGGAAATTGATTTATGGAAAAACAGGGTTGATAATGTCCAAACCGGGCTTCGGCCTCTGTAGGAAAAGTTCCTAAAACGTCGAAACGAGTCACCGAGGACAGATCATGCTACCTTCGAATATCCCAAAGTATGTGCACGATCAAACGTAGAAGACGTTAGAGGTTTTGATTAGATCGGTTAGGCCAAGTCAGACATCCTCAATCCTTCATGAAAGAATCTTAAGAAGACTAGTTTCCTTATAGGATCAATAGTCTCGGGCCAAACAGTCAGAGCCTGACGTCTAGTTGGGTCCTAAAATTCAAATCTAGGGAACCAGACGATATTTATCATTTAAATATTAATAATTAATTAAATCTTAACTAAACCTTATTATAATTAAATTTTATATTTTTAAGTTATCGTAAACAATATGAGACACCAAAATGAATATTGATTAATTATTTTATTTTATATTAATAAAATCTATTAACCGATCAAATTAAAATAAGGTACCCACCATTAATTATATTTATTAAGGGATTAATTATTGTCTTATGCAATTTTGAGCTCTAATAATTATCTAGCATTAAAATAAACTTGATACTCAAATAACTTAAATATTCTCAACAATTATTATGATTGAAAATTGGTTGACTAAAATCACTTAGTACTTTCTAAAATTTAAATATCATCCATTAATCATCATTTTATCATTTCAGCATTACTAACAAGAATATATTCATATAATTAACAATTTCAATGTCACATCAAACATAATTACTATCTTATATTAATTTCCATTATGTCAATAAACTCTTTTTCTAACTAAACATCACTAGTAAACACAGCTTCTATCACTTGTGTATTTCATCTAACTAGGTTGTTCACTACTCATATTCTCTCGGGGCCTTACTTTCTCACATTTAGAGCAATCTGAGGATCAGGCCAAGGCCTCAACTCTCCTAAATGACTTAAGAAAGGTACTCTCGGGGGACCTGAGATTCCGGGTTCCTATTTTGAAAAGTCGGGGCTGTTACACTCTCCCAATCTTTTAGGAATTTTGCCCCTGAAATTTGCTGCGCTCACTCTAGACTTAAAGGTAATCTTGGTCGTTGACCACAGATAACCTTGTTTGATGCTTCGACTACTTGGGTTTAACCAAATAATCCCTAACACACGTCCTATTGACTGTAAATCAATATTTTCAGAGTACAGCGAGGTGTAGAGAGCCAGACCCCAAGCCTGTTGGATAGACCATGCTCTGATATCGCCAATGTAACACCCTCAGTTAACTAAGTTAATCCCTTCCACTAAATTACCTCGGTTAATTGAGAGGTTACAAGTTTTAGAAAAATGTGGAAGTTTTTTTTATACAATGAAACATGTGGTGGAAATAAAGCATTATATATATAAACATAAAAGAGTTATATATACATAAGCAGTTCTAACGAACTATACAACTGAAAACTAAAGCGCACGCAGGCACCCATACACAAGGTATATCTACAAACACAAATAAGTAAACCTATAACTAAGCATCTCCACCCATAAACTTGTCAACTGACCAAGGTGACTTTGGTGGATCGGAAGCGGCAGCCAGGTGTGACAAATCTCGAGGAAGGGACGGTCCAGCAGGAGAGGTACTCAAGGATGGAAAGTCACTAACCTAGCAAACTGGCCGGTGTCTGCGGCTGCTGTAAGCCTCACAAGCCTCTACCAAGAGACCCTGGGCTGCTGCTGACATCTCGGGGTAATCCTCAGTCTCCCCATACATATAGCTCCTAAAAATGTGCTGAAGGAAACCCTAAGACTGATCCCACTAATGCCTCACCATGTACCTCTCCATCGGGGTCATCACTAACACCCCCTGACGTATGGGAACATCCTCTAACCTACCTGACTCATAGACCACGAGTGGAACAGCTGGGGATAGCTGTTGAGGCAAAGTCAGGAGTATAACAGGGTCCGCAGCTACTAAATCCATCAGCATATCAAGAGGAAACTCCTCTGGGTCCTCATCATCATCATCCTCGACTAGGAGTGGAACATACTCTAGATTTAGCTCCTTGGGGACTCCTACCTCGGTTGGGCCTGGTGCCACTGGTGCCTCTACCTGCTGGGGAAGTCTCAAGGCCATAGGGGGCTCTGGCAGAGGGTGAAAGTTGAGAAGATATGCTAATAGGGTTGCCTCTCTACTCCCCAGCTCCTCAATCTCCTCCATACTAGAAAGGAGCAGGGGATTACCATAGCGTCGATTGTGCTTTCTCCTAATCATATGGTCGCTTAGGCTTAGGCTGTAGAGGGGGAAGTCCATCCATGGGGGCCTTCTCAGTTATAGCTAGCAAATGATATGTCCTACCTGGTCCTTATGGCGTAGAGAACCTCTCGTCAGGTAGGTGTGCCTGCGCGGGGACCTAAAAATTTTTTGTAGTAGTGAGCTTTCACTTCCAGAACAAGTGGGGTACCGTATCGTGGCGACACGAGTCCTGTAACACGTAAATAGTTCAACCAAAGCTTACTACTTTCCCAAAGGGGTTCATAGCGTATTTATTCTAAGTTATCTCACCTCTCTAAACCTCGACTAATCATTCTCGCCCCGTTCTGCTCTTAAAGGAGTGATACCCATATCATTATGATTAGTTAATAGTAAGCAACCGTAATTTCACACAAGAATAATATAATGTTATGTTTCCTTAAATCAAATATTCTTTAGCCAGTATGATGCATGTGGGCCCGTTCTCTTTCATCACCGTCCCACCTTATTCTCCTTCCCAACTAGAGTCACCAGAGCTCGCCTTGTTCTGTTCCCATAAAAGGGTAAGGACTTACAATCCCATCAATAACAGATCCAATACACATCTCATCAGAACGACACTACACCGTCATAGAAACCCTTGTTTAGAGTCAAAGTACATCAGAGTTTCCCCGGGTTGTCCGGTCTCAGGCGTAAATATGAGCCATTAGAGGTGCTCCCCTGATGTACTCCCAAGACCGCCCTCAGGGGATCGAGACGCCTATCGTTTCTTCAGTGTACCCATCATTGTATGCTCTAGGGGATCACTCAATTGTCCACCCTTATCCTTCAAGTATGATGCATAATTCACAAATTCAATGATCACTTACTGGTCTGCAGCAGGGTCTCCTCAATGATTCTATTTCATTCTTAACGTCGGGCTCTTTCTTTTCATCAATTATTCTTTGATTCTCTCTTTTCTTTCCTGATAATTTGTAATGATCTTACCAGACATTTAGGAATGAAAAGAGGTTACACATTTTCCATAAAATCATAGGGTTCATTAGGACTACAACACCCACTAACCATTTCAGATCTAGAATCTCATACCTTCACAATAATAGTCATCTTGGAACCCTGCTGATACCATGTCTCATATTTCTTTTTTCTGTTTCAATGTGCTTTCTCTATATTCAATCATCCATGCATCTCATGATAATTACTATGGTATATAGTTATAAGGAATTTCACATCGTTGATATATTCGACATTCAAGTATATTGCATCAACAACTATTCCATAGTACTATATCACACGTGAAATTTAGGATGGCAAGGGAGTAACACATTGCATAGCTAATTGACCATGATTCATAGAAGGTTAGCGTAACCGTTGGCGTTAATCCGTTCTACTAGTTCACGTCTCAATAACTTAGATGCTTGGATCTTATATTTTAGCCAAAATGTTTTAATGAATAATTTGGTTTTCTTATATTCTTGAAGTATTACCCATCTATTATTTATTGGTACACTCATTTTTCATTACCCAGTCCTAATCCTTAATACTTAATTATTAAACTCAAATTACCATTAAGTGATCTTATTGTCTAGTTTCCTTCACTAAATCAGATAAATTCTTACTAGTTAGATAACCTGTCTTCTTTTATTACCAATTAATTACTATTTCCTTATCCACCTATTTATGGGTATATCCTTAGTGATACTCCTCCCAATATTTTAGTTGTTACTAACCATTAACTAATGTCGTTTCTTTACTTCTATTATTCTTCCATCGCTAATTATTCTAATTAATCTTTCTTGTAGTCATATCCTTTTTCTTTATGTCAATTATAATGTCTTACCTCTATGATATCAAATTATCATTTAAGGATCTAGTTGCTACGTTAGCTGTTATATTTTGGACTAGTTGAAACACTTATTTCTCCTTAGGAGTTATTACTTAATTTTATAAATAATCCTAATTCTTTTTACTTTGAGATTTGAATTCTAAAGTCCTTCTCATAACGTTAGCCTTTATTAACTACTAACATTTTAAACTTATAGTGTCTTGTTCCTTATTTATCTCTAAAAGTCATCCTTGTTTTATTTAACTTTTTATCTCATGTTCCTTATAAAATTCTTAGGACCCTTCTTTGTACTTTTAAATTTTCACTAGTTATTAAAGGTTTCAAAACTCAAATCTTGGTTTCTTATTTGAACTTCTGCCATTATTCCTATTTCTTTTTAGGCATTATTTCATACCTTTGACTAACTCCTTAAAATTCCTTATCCATTGTTTATTTCGATTGGACTCCAAAAATTCATAATTAATTATTTAAAATCTTTAGACCCAAATATTTGTTCTTTAATGGAATTTTCCTAGTTAACCTTATTTTGTTTATTTACTCTCTTTTATTTCCAAAATCAACTTACTCAACTTGATTAGAAAATGGTAAATTTTATAATAATAGAAAATAGCATTGTTGTTCAACTTAGTAAAATAAAATATCAAAATCGCTTGATCGATGAAAATAGAAAATAACGTTGTTGTTCAACTTAGAAAAAAACATTGTTGTTTAACTTACTCTAATTTCTAATAGTGGGGCTTACCAAAAAATTAATAATAGATTAAATAGTAATACAATAAAATTTAAAATTAAATATTACAACCATACCAAATTACAACTGAGCCCACCTAATTACTAAAATTCCTAAATTTTCTTTTATGACTCCAATCGTGGTAAAAACTCTTCCGAGCACTCAAACATCGAAATACGCTATATAAAATTTGTAATAATATTTATTAAATTAAAAAATGTGATAATCTTAACCATCAGTTATGAAAAATTACATGGTTTAAAATCTAACCATTGGATCGCAACGAAACTTAAAATAGTGGTTCCTAGATACTAAAGTGACATTATGGAACAATTTAAAACATAAACCAACGAGGCAAAGCCCCCTTACCTCATGGAATAGCTACTGCCTTGAGGAAGAAGAATGATGAGCCTGCCGAAAATCCATTAAATGCTCCAATTTTCCCTCCGATCGTCATCTACCATCCCTGATTTTAAAAGAAAACAACATGCAGTCCAAAATTGGAAAAGGATGCCACGACCATGGAGAGATTAAGCAAGTATCATCATGCAAAAATTTCTAAATTGAAGAGGAAGAAAATATCATGAAATCAAGGGTTAAAATGTTGCAAAAGCTTGTCTTACCTTATTTAGTAGATTCACGACTATGAGTGGTGATGCAAGGAGAGGGGTTTTAGCTGCAAGACTTAGGTTTTTAGTTGAAGAAAATCAAGAGTTGGGGGCTATCTTGGGTGAGGTTGGCTGTGGGTCAAGAGAAGGGAGAAGGAAGAAGAAGAAAATTTATGGTGATTGGTGATGGTGCTGTTTGGTGGTCGTGAGAATGGGTGGTTGAGGAAAGAGTTGTGGTGGCCTAATGAGGAAGCTAGAGAGTGGGAGGAGAATAGTTAAAGAGGATTGTGGTGGTGGTGATGTTCTTGTATTTATATCTTGATGTAGGTTTGATAATGACACAATAAATGAAGAAATATTAAGGATATTGTCAAGCTATTAAATTTGATGAATAAAGTACTTGAGTCAAGACATTCACAAAGGTCTAAATCAAGTGAGAAATGATCAACAAAAGTGCCTAGAATCAAAGGAAACAAAACGTATGCAATTAAATATCGAAAAGGGCTCAACAAAGCATGGAAAATTACCAATCAGCTACATGAATCGATTCACACCCATAATGAATCGATTCATACGTCATTTTGGTGTAGAAAGTTGAAAAATCAAGCATGAATCGATTCCTCAATTGCCATGAATCGATTCACTCGGATTTGTGATTTTACCTTACATGAATCGATTCCCACTAAGGATGAATCGATTCACACGTTGATTATTGCCCAGAAATCCCAAAATTAAGGCTCTAAATCTATTCATATGTATAAAGAATCGATTCCCACATCTGACAAAAGCTAAATATAATGTAATGAATCTGGAATGGAACTTCAAAATTCAAATGCCAATATCTCTGATATTCTCTGAGCCAATCCATACTGCACTATGCTTGAAGTTATAAATTAATTCACCATTCCATGATGCACCATGCCATGTCCAAGCTGCTACCAACAGACACTGCATATTCTTGATTCCACCTTGTTGTTCCATGCCCACTAAGCATGCTGGTTTTCTTTTTAATGCAAAGGCACCATGCTGAAGGAATTATTAATTGTAAGAGCCATGCCTTCATTTGCCTATAAATAGAAGAAGAAATTGAGAAAGCAAAGACACCTAAAGCAGAGAAGCAATTCCCTCTATTCTTTCTCTTCTCCTGCTGCGTGACTTTCTTCTTTTCTTTGCTAATAGCTCACTATTTTATTAATTGGCAAATTACTTTAAGAGTGTGAGCAAAATTATTTCTTGAGAGAGAATTGGGTTTCAACCTTTTGGAGAGTTATCCTTGTACACTTAAACACCAAAAATCTTAGAATTTTGGTTTGGGTTTCAACCTTATAAAATTGTGAGATTGAGAGATTGGGTGGGGTGCCCTTGTACTTATGAGAATTGGGTTCTTAAGTGTGGGACACTAGGAAGTCACGATTGCTCAAACTTGTATCTCTAATCTCCAATAGTGGAAATCCTCTAAGTGGGTTACTTAGAGGTGAGACGTACACCGGTGTGGTGGAACTCGTATATATCAGTTTACAAATCTCTTTTCCCTAAACTCATTTAATTTGTGCACTTAATTTGCTTGTTTAATTTATTGTATTCATAACTTGATTAATTAACTACTTCATTATTGCTAATGAATTTGGTTGTTAAAATTAAGTACATATTCTAATACTCACCATTTTTAATACTCAATTCACCCCCCCCTCTTGAGTAATTGAGGCCATTTGGTTAACAAGTGATATCAGAGCTTGACTCTTGGTAGATCAAGCTTAACAACTTCAAGAGAACAAATGGCCTCAAATTCTCTAAACCTTTTTCCTGAGGGTGGTGCCACCAATAGACCTCCTGCTTTCAATGGTGAGGGTTACGCTTTTTGGAAAGAAAGGATGAAAATTTTTATGTAATCAATTGATTTGCAAGTATGGAATGCTATTAAAAATGGTCCTTTCATACCTATGCACGTAGTTGATAATAAACAAATAGAAAAACCTATGGATGATTGGACTAGTGAGGAAGAAAAGAAAGTGCAATATAATTACGAAGCAAAAAATCTTATCACTTTAGCCTTAGGTCCCGATGAATTTTGTAGAGTAGTTACATGTAAATCTGCTAAGGATATGTGGGATACCCTTTAAATAACTCATGAAGGAACTAGCGATGTTAAGGATTCTAAGATTAGTACTTTAACTAGTCAATATGAAAGTTTTAGAATGAGTTCCAATGAATATATTTTAGAACTTCAAAAGAGATTTATTTTGATTATTAATCACCTTATTACACTTGGTAAATCTTACACTAACAAGGAACTTATCCACAAAGTTCTAAAAAGTCTTACTAGGGAATGACAACCTCTTGTTACAGCCATCAAGCAATCTCCCAATATAAATGATGTCTCTTGCCACTTTGTTTGGTAAACTACAAGAACAAGAACAAGAGTTGAAAGATTTGAAACATGCGGAGGAAGAGGAAAAAGCCTCAAAGAAGAAAGGGATAGCTCTCAAGGCCATCTCAATGGATGAAGATGAATCCGAGAGTGATCTTGATGAGGATGAAGAGCTAGGCCTATTCATGAAGCGTTTTGGGAAACTCATGAGGAACAACCGCTTCCAAAAGAGCTTCATACATAAAGGTAAGAAACCTATCTCTAAAGAAAATAATTCCTCACCTACTTGTTTTGAATGTGGAAAAGAAGGGCACTTTAAAGCGGATTGCCCAAGTCTAAAGAAGAAAAACAAAGAAAGGAAAGCAAAAATAAGAGCATATATCGTATGGGATGAAAATGAGATAAGTAGCTCAGATGAATCAAAAAATGAAGAAGCAAATCTTTGCCTCATGGTAAACCACCAAGATGAAGACAATGAGGTAAATTTTCATGACTTAGACAAAGAAGAACTACTTGATGCTCTTGAAGAATTGTATGATAAATTTATAAAAGTTTCTAGTAAGCATAAGTTATCAAGAAAAACCATTGATACTCTAGAAATACAACTTATAGAGGTTTGTAAAGAAAATGAACTTTTAAAAATGGAAGTAGCTAATGTTCAAGCATGCTCTAAGACTAAACCTTGTGAATTTGCTAAGAAATGTGACATGCTAGAAACTAAGGTTTTAGGCTTGAGTAGAACTCTAGATAAGTTTACAAATGGTAGAGACAACTTAAATGTTTCACTCGGAAAACAATGTTGCATGTTTGATAAAACAGGATTAGGTTTTAATGCTTATAAGAAACAAAAGAGCTATAAAAGTTTCTTTATACCGCCTAGTAAAAATTCATCACCCTTCATGAAATGTAATCACTGTGGATTTAAAGGACATAGTGCATCTAATTGTAATGGTAGAAAACTAGGGCCAAAGGTTGTGAGAAAAGTATGGGTTCCTAAAGGAATATTACCTCAAACTAACCTACAAGGACCCAACATAAAATGGGTACCAAGTTCTCTAACTTGACCTGTTTTGTAGGTATGCTTTAATGCAAGTAACACCCATTCGTATTTGGATAGTGGGTGTTCAAAACACATGACGGCACATAAAAGTAAGTTCATATCATTTACTCCATGAAATAAAGGATTTGTTACATATGGAGACAACACGAAGGGAAGAATTCTAGGAATCGGAAACGTTGGTAAAAACTCTTCCTCCTCTATAAATGATGTATTATATGTTGAAGGACTCAAACATAACTTGATTAGCATTAGTCAATTATGGGATAAAGGCTATAAGATTGTTTTTGAATCAAACTATTGCATAATTGAAAATAAGCTAGACAAGGAAACAAAATTCCTTGGTCAAAGAGTTGATAATATTTATATGATTAATCTTGATTGTCTTGCTTCGAATGATGTGCAATGCTTCATAACTAAAAAGGATGAATCATGGCTATGGCATAGAAGAATTGCTCATATTCATATAGACCATTTAAACAAACTTGTTTCGAAAGATTTAGTAATTGGTTTACCAAAATTGAAATTCGAAAATAAATTTTGTGACGCATGTCAAAAGGGAAAACAAGTAAAGGTTTCTTTTCAAGCAAAAAATATTGTTTCAACAAATAGACCTTTACAACTTTTACATATGGATTTATTTGGACCTTCAAAAATTAAAAGCTTTGGTGGAAACTATTATGGTCTTGTGTTTGTGGATGATTATTCTAGATATACATGGACATTGTTTCTTACTCACAAAAATGAAGCATATCATGCATTTGAGAAACTTGCCAAGATTATCTAAAACGAACAAAATTTGAAAATAGCATCCATTCGAACGGATCATGGAGGAGAATTCAAAAATTAATTTTTTGAAAAGTTTTGTGAAAAAGTTGGCATTGAACATAATTTTTCAGCTCCAAGAACTCCACAACAAAATGGAGTAGTTGAAAGGAAAAATCGATCTTTAGCGGAGCTCGCAAGAACTATGTTAAATGAAAGTAATATTTTGAAACATTTTTAGGCAAATGCGGTAAATACTGCTTGCCATGTTATGAACCGATGTTTGATAAGGCCTATGTTAAAGAAAACCCCTTATGAGCTTTATAAAGGAAGAAAACCAAATATTTCTTATTTTCATATATTTGGATGCAAATACTTTGTTTTAAACAATGGAAAGGATAATCTTGGCAAATTCGATGCAAAATTTGATGAAGCAATATTCTTAGGTTATTTATCTACTAGTAAAGCATATCGACTCTTTAAAAATGAACATGTACAATTGAAGAATCTATACATGTCAAATTTGATGAACTTAACCAAAATCCTCCGAGAAAGGAAATTGATGATCTTGTAGGTACCTTCCAAGAAATGAACTTAAAATATGAAGAAAACAAAAATGAAGGAGATACCCTACATAATGACCAACCTCAACAAAGGGAGTGGATCACCGTGAAGACCCTTTGGACAATCTCATAGGTGAAATAACAAAAGGTGTAAGTACTCGAAACGCTATTAGAAATGCATGAAATCACTTAGCCTTTGTATCACAAATAGAACCCAAAGATATAAATGAGGCTATTATTGATGAACATTGGATGTTGGCCATGCAAGAGGAATTGAATCAATTTGAAAGAAATGAAGTTTGGGAACTTGTGCCAAAACCCAAGGATCATCAAATAATAGGTACTAAATGGGTTTTTAGAAACAAGCTAGATGAAAATGGAATAATAATAAGAAATAAAGCTAGATTAGTTGCTAAGGGATATAATCAAGAAGAGGGAATAGACTATGAAGAAATGTATGCTCCCGTAGCTAGGCTAGAAGCCATAAAATTATTGTTAGCTTTTGCTTGTTGTATGGATTTTAAGCTTTATCAAATGGATGTCAAAAGTGCTTTTCTAAATGGCTATATTCAAGAAGAAATTTATGTAGATCAACCTCCCAGTTTTGAAAATCACAAATTTCTAAACCATGTTTTTAAATTGAGAAAAGCTTTATATGGTTTGAAACAAGCTCCAAGAGCTTGGTATGAAAGACTTAGTAAATTTCTTTTAGAAAATAATTTTGAAAGAGGAAAGGTTGATACTACACTATTTATAAAATGAAAAAATGATGACATTCTTTTGGTACAAGTTTATATTGATGACATAATATTTGGTGCTACTAACGAAATTCTTTGTCAAGAGTTTGCCAAGATTATGCAAGATGAATTCGAAATGTCCATGATGGGAGAACTCACCTTTTTCCTTGGATTAAAAATCAAACAAACAAATGAAGGGACTTTCATTAGTCAAACAAAATATTGCAAAGAACTACTCAAAAGATTTGAAATGGACAAGGCAAACGAAATAGCTACACCCATGAGCACATCTTGCTACTTAGACAAAGATGAGAAGGGTAAGGACGTTGAAATAACTAAATACCGAGGTATGATAGGCTATTTACTTTACTTAACAGCTAGTAGACCCGATATTATGTTTGTTGTATGTATGTGTGCTAGATATCAAGCATGTCCTAAAGAATCACATCTCACTACCGTAAAAAGAATTTTAAAATATCTTGTGAGTACTCAAAATGTTAGTTTATGGTATCCCAAAGGCGTTGAATGTATTCTTGTAGGATATTCTGATTCTGACTTTGCTGGTTATAAACTTGATAGAAAGAGTACTAATGGCACATGTCATTTACTTGGTAGTTCCCTTGTTTCTTGGCATAGCAAGAAACAAGTAAGTGTTGCTTTATCGACAACTGAGGCAAAATATGTAGCAGCTGGCAGTTGTTGTGCTCAAATTCTTTGGATGAGACAATAAATTCTTGACTTTGGTGTTATTTTAAACAAAGTGCCTATTAAATGTGATAACACTAGCACCATAAATATATTCAAAAATCCTATCATGCACTTTAGGACTAAACATATTGAGATAAGACATCATTTCATAAGAGACCATGTTTTGAAAGGAGATTGTGTTCTTGAATATGTTGAAACTTCAAAACAATTGGCGGATATTTTTACTAAACCCTTCCGAAAGAACAATTTATAAATATTAGAAGGGAATTAGGAATTTTGGAAATTGTTTAATTGATTTATTTTTCTTACTCTTTGAACATAGTTTTGCAAATCTTTAAACTTAAAGATTTTCACATATCTCTTTCATAAAATTCTTATTCCTTTGAACATAGTGATTTACTTTGTGATATATGGTCAAATCTTTTCATTAAAAAGCCAATCACATTTTCAATAATCATGTTAATGCTCTATAAATTACTTATTTTATTGAGTTCCCGAGTAGTCTTTACTTAATTAAACATATTTTTGACACCAAATAATCTCTTATATACCACATGGATCTTTAATACAAACTGTCAAATGACCTTTGATTTTCTTGACTTTCTTGTGCAACAAGATCATTGGCAAATTGCAAAATGTTAATCCTTGTATAACCCCTCACAAAACATCCTTCTAGTGACATGATTCTTCAAAACTGCGTAAAAACAACTAGATGAATCAATTCATATATAGATAAATCAATTCCCATGAGACTTTGCTTATCCAAAAGAAAGAGAAAATATCATTATGATTGCTTACAAGCTTTGAATTATTCTGTGATATATGTTGAAATGCTTTAGGGGGAGTTTTACATACAATTGGTATCTTGCTTCAATAATGAATGTATCTGTCTTAAAGTGGTATATATTCTTCAATGTTTTTTTGATGATGCCAAAGGGGGGAAAAAATAAATATATACATTCTAAGTGGCATAAAGTATCTTACAAAGGGGGAGAGAATATCATGATGTTATAATGGTATCTATTAAATGATTAAGGGGGAGATAAAATCTAGAATCAACATCTATATCTATCCTTGTTGAAATTGCATGATTAAGGGGGATCCTTATAATTTTTTTTTTACAACAAGTGATATCCAAATTCATGAGTAAATGACAAAGTGGTATTCAATTTTACGTATGACATATATATAACATGTGCTATCAAATTATATATGAACTGAGAGACGTCCCTAAAATTCGGGGGGGTAAATTTTTCATGAATCTAATGTTATTAATTTATGAAAAATATGAGTGTTGAAGCTATCATCCGATACCCCGGATGAATCAGAGACCTATCTCATATATAAAGATATGAGAAGGTATCAAAGTACGCAAGATATATTCATGTGCAAATCAAAGGCCCTAATCGATTATGGTACATGAATTAGTCGATTACCATTCCATAATCGATTACAGAGCAACAGATAATCGATTACAGAGCTCCTGAAAATGGCACAATGAATCAGGTATTATACTAATCGATTACAACTTTCCAAATAATCGATTACGATGTCCCTGTTTCGTCCGTAATCTATTATTCTGTTAACCCTAATCGATTACAAAGTTCCTAGAATCGATGTTAATCGATTAGAGAGTTGGCAGTAATCGATTACAGAACTCCTGGAATTTATGTAATGCATCAGACATCCCACCTAATCGATTAAAGGGACAATTCTAATCGATTAGAGGACTTCGAATAGTTGATAATCGATTGCAGCACTCAGTGTAATCGATTGCCTTAAAAATAGGCCCTATAATCGATTAGGTCAGCAGGACTAATCGATTACACCCTGCCTTATGTAGAAATTATGCAGATTTTTTAAGAAAAATGAACTTCACAACTACCAAAACCTATTCAACCGATATCAGAATGTCACCAAATTTTGACACAGGCTAAAACATATTATTTGTGACGTGTGGCCACTGGCCTCATTCAAAAATTCCCAAAAATGCGTTTATTCCATTCTTGGGCCTTTTTGAGTAACTTAGGGGTCTATTCTCAATGGAATTGACGCGTTCCAGTTCCTACAAGTCACAAATCATGTATTTAAGCTATTGGAACTACCACACACTATCCAAATCTCATAAAACTCATTTTGACCCTGTTGGTTCGTCAATTATGCATGAACTCCATATGTAATCTTCATAAGTTAATCAATCAATCACACATCATGCACACTATTGTCATCAATTGACCAAGAAACTTGATAATTAATATTCATTCCTCAATAT
Organism: Clitoria ternatea; assembly: GCA_037962975.1. Classification (NCBI taxonomy): domain Eukaryota; kingdom Viridiplantae; phylum Streptophyta; class Magnoliopsida; order Fabales; family Fabaceae; genus Clitoria; species Clitoria ternatea. Next base: position 114,152,878 of record CM075669.1, read on the forward strand.
GGTAAGCTAAATCAACCTATTCATATCAACATCAACCATTATTAAGGTCACTACCCAGAAATTGGCCTCTCAAAACACATAGGGTCCAATTTTCGCAAATGATCCCCAAAAGAATACATACTAATATTCACGAAATAAAATAAGCATATACATATAATTGTTGTTTTACAAAAGGAACGCCGGCCAAGGCATTCTTTACCCAAATAGGCTTCCTTCACAATTCTCCTCCACACAAAAGCTCCATGTACAGCCCTACAACACAAGAGCTAAAAAGATATACCACATGGAGAGTGAGTATACTTTCTCAATGATGAAAATCCAACAATTAAGGCAATATATGCATGAATGCAATACAAATATTCCTTCCTCAAAGGAAATTCATTCAACAACAAATCATTCATTTATTAATTTCATCTAAATATGTATACCCATCAAATTTCTCAAGATCACATCAACCCATATCACAATCAAAGTTAGTAATTCAAAGAAAAGGGTTCCACCTACTCCTCACATAACCTCATCAATAGGGTATCACTCTATGCCATGCTTCTATGGCTAATGCACATGCTAGTGTTTAAAATGCTTATGCACGGATCCGATTTTCATTTCCACGGGTGATCGCAACCATCATAATCATTCATTCATATTCGTGGGTTTCCCGCCTCGCAAGGGGTATTCCCTCTAGCGATCTCGCAAGGTTCTTTCTCATGATCGCAACCACGTTTAACATTTCATAAAGGTTTCCCGCCTTGCAAGGGGTACTCCCGCCTCATGATCGCAACCATGGGCACTTAATCTCAAGGGTCCCACGGGGCCTTTCATTTCAAACACCAGGTGATCGCAACCACCGGTCCAATAATCACAGGAACTCGTAAGCCCTTTATATTTCTAACGTCAAGTGATTGCAACCACTTATCAATATCATCATGATATGCATGCCATACCATGTATGCAATGCTCATGCATGCCTCAATCTCATTAGGATTATCTTACCCTCTCATCTAGGGTATATTCATACTCAACCACATAATTATCCATCAATTCATACACAAACATCAATCCATATATTCAAGAAACATTCCGGCTAAAGGTTTTATATACTCATCATATCTTATGTGAAATCAACAATACATCATCACATAATATGCCATCCATAATCTCATTTAGGCTTCATCATATAAACACTCATTTTAAAATACCATACACAATTCTCATCACATAAGCACAATATCATATTTATCCAAGAAAACATGCCATATTACATTAATGCATACATTATCATCACAATTCTCATGCATTTAGAAAATACACCCCTCTCCTACCTCAAGAGAAGTAGATTTCCAGGTTTGATGTTCCCGCTTCACCCGCGTTATCAAGTCCTACATCAATCATTATAGGACCACATCAATTATTCATTTAAAAGCCATTTCAATATACATATACATGACTATGTACACATGATTCTTTTCATGTGGAAGTTATTATAGGTTTATTCATTTGCTTACTTAGGCTTCGGGAATTCCTTCCCTTAAACCACCATTCATTATTATCAATGTAACAACCTAATTTGTTAGGTTACCCCATTTGCCAACCTTACCTTAATCCTATTCCAAGTGGGTTTTTATTTATGTTCTCCCACCATCATCTCTAATCATCATTAAATGCTTCTACCTCATCATTTATTACACTTCCCTCATGAATAAATGTTAACCCCTTCAATATTACATATTTCCCCTAAATCCAAAGTTAGGGTTTCCACCAAACCCACCAACCTTCATAAATACTCATTAATTTCCTTCTTCTCCCCACCATAATTACAACTACCTCATTAATTATTCATAAAGCTTACACTTAAGTCAACCCATCTTAGGGTTCCCACATTTAATGCTTCTCCTAATAACCCACATACATTAAATGCTTTCTTTACATTGAAGACATATAGTAATAGGTTTATATACTTGAAAAATAATTAGAACCCTACCTCAAATAAAGAAATGGAGACGTTCCAAGAGTGGGGGATGATGACCACGAAAATGGGAGAGGAGGAAGGGAGTTCAAACTCCAAGCTTCTCCTTCTTGCTCTAAGAAACGAAAATGGGGGAGAGAGGTAGGTACCACCCTTTTGATTAGGGTTTTTAGAAGAAGGATGAGAAGGGAAAAGTGATAAGATGAAGAAGAAGGAGTAAGTTTGCTGAAGGAAGAGTGAGAATCACGGGAATGAGAGTGAAAAAGTGAGGTTTTGTTTTTATTTTTCATCTTCCACTTAAACTCTTCCGTTTTTATATAAACAGGCTCATTGTTCGGGCTCAACATTTATTCTAAAAATTATTCCGAATACATATTTAGATTCCCAACAATTTTATCTACAGCCCTGACCAACGGCATCTCAATTGGAGATACTTGGTCCGACACCTATATTTTATCTGAGTCAGTTTTCAGCTTATCTGGTCATAATATCTCACTAACAGTTTTCGAAAATCTTATTTAAATTATATCTAGCATTTTAGGATATCAATTAACCCACATTTAATTATTCAATATTTATTTCCTTAATTTAACTTTCTATTTTAAAAATTCGGGGTGTCACAAACTGTTATGAAACTAACATCTCGAGAGATGAACATTTGTTGTCATCATTAAAAAGGGGGAGAATGTATTTATATGTTGATGTAAGTTTTGATAATGATACAACAAATAAAGAAATATTAAGGATATTGTCAAGCTATTAAATTTGATGAACAAAGTACTTGAGTCAACACATTCACAAAGGTCTAAATCAAGTGAGAAATGATCAACAAAAGTGCCAAGAATCAAAGGAAACAAAACTTCTGCAATTAAATATCGAAAAGGGCTCAACAAAGCATGGAAAATTACCAATCAGCTACATGAATCGATTCACACCCATAATGAATCGATTCATACGTCATTTTGGTGTAGAAAGTTGAAAAATAAGCATGAATCGATTCCTCAATTGCCATGAATCGATTCACTTGGATTTGTGATTTTGCCTTACATGAATTGATTCCCACTAAGGATGAATCGATTCACACATTGATTATTGCCCAGAAATCCCAAAATTAAGGCTCTAAATCGATTCATATGTATAAAGAATCGATTCCCACATCTGATAGAAGCTAAATATAATGTAATGAATCTGTAAATGGTTCTGGAAATTTGGAATGGAACTTCAAAACTCAAATACCAACATCTCTGATATTCTCTGAGCCAATCCATACTACACTATGCTTGAAGTTATAAATTAATTCACCATTCCATGATGCACCATGCCATGTCTAAGCTGCTGCCAACAAACACTGCATATTCCTGACTCCACCTTGCTGTTCCATGCCCACTATGCACACTGGTTTTCTTTTTAATGCAAAGGCACCATGCTGAAGGAATTATTAATTACAAGAGCCATGCCTTCATTTGCCTATAAATAGAAGAAGAAATTGAGAAAGCAAAGACACTCAAAGCAGACAAGCAATTCCCTCTGTTCTTTCTCTTCTCCTCCTGCGTGACTTTCTTCTTTTCTTTGCTAATAGCTCACTGTTTTATTAATTGGAAAATTACTTTGAGAGTATAAGCAAAATTATTTTAAGAGCAAAATTTGCATATTATTTCTTGAGAGAGAAAATTATTTTAAGTGCCAAAATTTGCATATTATTTCTTGAGAAAGAAAATTATTTTAAATGCCAAAATTTGCATATCCTCTCTTTGAGAAGTTATCATTTTATGAAAGCTTTAATTTGTATATTCCCTCTTTTGGAGAGTTATCCTTGTAAACTTAAACACCAAAAATCTCAGAATTTTGGGTTGGGTTTCAACCTTGTAAAATTGTGAGATTGAGAGATTGGGTAGGGTGCCCTTGTACTTGTGAGAATTGGGTTCTTGAGTGTGGGACACTAGGAAGTCGCGATTGCTCAAAGTTGTATCTCTAATCTCCAATAGTGGAAATCCTCTAAGTGGGTTGCTTAGAGGCGAGACGTACATCGGTGTAGTGGAACTCGTATATATCGGTTTGCAAATCTCTCTTCCCTAAACTCATTTAATTTACGCACTTAATTTGCTTGTTTAATTTATTGCATTCATAACTTGATTAATTAACTACTTCATTATTTCTAATTAATTTGTTTGTTAAAATTAAGTACATATTCTATTGAGTTATAAATTATTTAGATTAACCATGTTGAAATTTTTTTTAGTGAATTTATTTGCCATATACTTAGTACTTGTATATTTGTTTTGTGTAAAAGTTGTTACCATTTGTGATTAAATTTATCATCTTTGTTAAGCATAATTATTAAAGAATCAATTTCAAAAGCATTCCAAGTAAAATTTTTAATACTCAATTCGCCCCCCTCTTGAGTAATTGAGGCCACTTGGTTAACAGTTCTGCCAAGGGAGAGAAAAGAAATGGTTGAGTTGAATTTGTGATGTAAAGGAGTAATAATGGTGGAGTTGGTTGCATGTGTTTTGATTAGATGATGAGTGAGGTGGGATGGCTGAGTGGAGAGGGATGGCCTGGTGGTGACACCTCTCCAGTGAGGTGGCATGGGGTGGTGAGGTGATCGGAAATAGGTGGCCGAGAAATTAACTTGTCATGCAAGAAATTAAGGCGTACAAAATTTTTAAGAAAAGAAATTAAGGAAGTTAACAATAAATAGGGGTTAATTTGTAGGATGAGAATCTGGAAGAATGGTCAACATTAAGTTTGTAGATCTTTTTTTTCCCTTTAGTTTGATATATAATTTGTGATGATCCAAGATAGGTAGCCCGAGATATGCCCAATTTAAGACGGGATATTCCAAGAGCTCCTGAATCACCTAGGGATTCGGTAATAAATTCACAATTAGTTCTCCTTTGAGAATTTGGTTTTGTGCTTTTCATGATAATTATAGAGTTAATACGGACCCATATTAAAAAGAATGAAGCAATTCAAGTACCGAACAAGGGAGATATGTGAATTTTACTGAAGGCTTCAAGCATGGTGATGAGACAGCTAAGGGTCTAGAAAGATTCATTAAAATATACTAATCTAGAGGGATTCAGCCTTTGGTGTCTGTATAGAAAACATAGAGAATTTTGTTATGGAGATTTTGACACCATGTTTGCTCAAATCAAAGATCGTATAAAATAGTTATGAATTTTTAAGTGAACCATGCGTAGGATAAAACGTCCAAATACTGAAATTTTGAGGTGGACATGCTTAATTCTATATTTTGGGGATGACAGAGTGAGAATCGGAGTTTGGGGCTTAAAATGGGGGTTATATATCTTTTCAAAATGAAGAGATTAAGACAAAAATCGTCCAATTCTAAGATTGTATGCAAAAGTTATGTCCAAAACACTGAACGTGTTCAGAGTTGAGTTTTAAGGCAATTTCTAAGGAAATCGATTTATGGAAAAACATGGTTGATAAAGTCCTAACCGAGCTTTGGCCTTTTTAGGAAAAGTTCATAAAATGTCGAATGTAACACCCTCGGTTAACTAGGACTAATCGTTTTGCTGGGTTATCCTACTTAACTAAGAGGTTACATGTTTTTAGAAAAAGTGGGGAATGTTTTTTGTACAAGTAAAACAATGGCGGATCAGTGGAGGCAAGCGTTAGATAATTTACATAGTCATTCATAAACTGTAAGTGATTGTATATACTCATCCCTTTCTGCTTATTAATAATAGAAGAGTCATAAAATCAGGAACCAGAATACAAGGAGTAGCTATAAGTGGGACCAGCTGGGAGTGCTTGATGAATGTATGATATGTATAATAATAATAATAATAATATAGTAGCTATGATATAGATGATTGTAATAATAATTTTTGGTTTTATTTTCTTAAATATTAGGGTTAACGTGTTGAGGACAAATATAACAATATGGATGATAGTCCACACTTCATAATAATTATTATAACTTTGGATATAACATGAATTTACATAACAAAGGCCATGTTCCCGTCTACCCTTATATCCTCATTTATCACGTTTTTCAAAATTTATTCGCTGGAGTCCACATAGACACCCATGGTCCTTAATATTTTCACAACTCAGTACCTAACTTGTCCACTTAATCATCATGGTTAGTAATAGTCAACACAACCAATTAATCACATACACGATAATAAAATATTAATAAAAATTTAAATGGCTTAATTTAACGGTAGGAAAATATCTTAATTTTTAACTACAGTTCCTGAACCTGCCCTCGAATAGGTAAGGACCAAAGGTTCCTTAACCTTTATGAACTCACGGTTCATCCCAAGATACCCGAGAATATACCCCCTTACCTGAGGTGTCATATTTTTTGGATACTAGACGGAGGGGTGAAAACTTAACTTTCAAACCATAGCTTTGATCGACGATCTGTCTCTGCAGTTGGACTCTACATGATGATCAGAGCCCAAAATGACCAACATGAAAATGATCCATCAAAAGGTGAAGGAGGTGGTGTGATGGCTGCCCATGGTGGTGGAGGGTGGTTCGTGACGACTAAAGTTGAAACTGATTGGTGGAAAAGAAACGAAACAAAGATCGGAGGTCGTAGGAAGAAAGAACGATGAATACGGAAGTCATGGGGAATCGTAGGTTGTGTTGGAAGTCACATGTTTGGGTCTGTTTCAATGGGGAGGATGGTGGTTTTGGGTGGTGGAAGTGGCAGAGGAAGAAGAAAGGTGGAAGTTTGTGGTGGTCAGAGGTGTTTCGGTGAAGAACGGAGGTGATTTCAGAGGTTGGTATTGTGTGTCAATGGAGGAGAGGGAGAGGGAGACATCGCGTAAGGGAGAAGAAAAAGAGTGGTGCGGTTTTGAGAGGGGGTGACGTCCTATTTATACGAAAATCCAGTCGTCACGTCTAGATTTAATCAGTACTAGATGAAACCTAGTTACGATTTTTAATACTTTAAAAAGTGACTTTTTGCTATGACTAGAATCTAAAAAATTTCCCAACATGAAAGTTTTAGATATAATTTTTCTCTTCAAAACGATACATGGTACATGAAAATCTGACATCCGGAGTAGGAGTTATGCCTGAAACTAGGAAAAGTTCTTTCCAGGGCTCCAAAATTATTTTAACTTGTAAAGATGGGTCCACCGTGAAAAATCCTTTGAGAATCAGCTCTTGGGATCTTCATCAAAGTTGTAGGGTTTTTCATCACAAAGCCATAAAATAAAAAACAAAGTGATTTTGACATCGTATGAGGGAGATATTTACGTTTTACTGCGGTTGGGTCACTTAGTTACAAAAATGAATCTTCCTTAGGAAGCTTGGCTTTTTAGGGACGATCGGGCAGGAACTAGCTTTCGAGTTCTTCAAAAGAATTGTAGAGGGGTTAGATTAAAGGATAAAGAAATTGCAAGGAACTAATTCTAAGCTCGTATGAGAGAGTTATGATTTTTCTCATAAATTAATGAAATATAATAGGATTAAATAATGTGTTTTTGAAGTACAAATCTTTGGTTCTTCAAGTTGGTGATGATAGGTTACGAATTTAGGTTTGAGACTAGAAATAAAGATTGCTAGGTTCTTCATAACGAAGAAACCAAGACGATAATTGCTTGATTCTGATACTATATGAGAAAGTTAGGCTTAAAACACTAAAAGTGTTTGAGCCGAACTCAAGGGTTCCGATTTAACTGAGTAGTTTTTCCAAGAAATGGGGTTGATGGGGTCCGAATTAGAGTTTAGGCTCTTTAGGAGTTGTGTTTAAATCACCAAAAAGGTTCATTAAGGACTTCTCATGCTGGGATCGGACATCCCGAAGTGTATAAATGAACAACTGTGGGACCCTTTACGATATAAAACGGGTGTGTAGGAACTAACTTGATTCTTCCTCATTTTACGTGAACAATGGTATTATTCTAACTAGATTCTTATCTAGGTACTAGATTTGGGATTGGATAGTCAATTCTTGACTGCCCGCGAGATCCCTTATTTACTTTTCCTAATATTATATTATTATTTATTGTTAAGTATAACCTAGTGTTATTATTATACAAGATTAATATCACTTTTTATCAAGTTTTCTCAACTCGATTATATTATTCTTCTTATAAAAGGTCTCTGCCCTGATAATCACTTACAAAAACCTCATGTTTGAAAACTTACGTGGTTGAGATTACTCACCGAAAACAGGGATGTAACATCAAAACGAGTCACTAGGGACAGACCGGGCTGCCATCGGATAACCCGAAGTATGTGCACGATCAAACGTAAGAGACGTTAGAGGTTTTGATTGGGCCGATTAAGGCAAGTCAGACATCCTTGATCCTTCACGAAAGAATCTTAACAAGACTAGTTTCCCTACAAGATCACTCGTCTCTGGCCAAACGGTCGGAGCCTGACCTCTGACTGGGTCCCATAGTTCAGATCTAAGAAACGGGGTGATATTTATCATTTAAATATTAATGATTAATTAAATCTTAACTAAACCTCATTATAATTAAATTTTTATATTTTTAAGTTATCATAAACAATATGAGACACCAAAATGAATATTGTCTAATTATTTTATTTTATATTAATAAAATTACTAATAATAAAATTTATTAACCGATCAAATTAAAATAAGGTACCCGCCATTAGTCATATTTATTAAGGGATTAATTATTGTCTTATGCAATTTTGAGCTTTAATAATTATCTAGCATTAAAATTAAACTTGATACTCAAATAATTTAAATATTCTCAACAATTATTATTATTGACAATTGGTTGACTACAATCGCTTAGTAATTTCTAAAATTTAAATATCATCCATTAATCATCATTTTATCAATTCAACATTACTAACAAGAATATATTCATCTCATTAACAATTTCAATGTCAGATCAAACATAATTACTACCTTATATTAATTTCTATTAAGTCAATAAACTCTTTTTCTAACTAAACATCACTAGTGAACACAGCTTCTATCACTTGCTTATTTCATCTAACTGGGTTGTTCACTACTCACGTTCTCTCGGGGCCTTACTTTCTCACACTTAGAGCAATCTAGAGATTCAGTCGAGGCCTCAACTCTCCTAAATGACTTAAGAAAGGTACTCTTAGGGGTCCCGAGAGTCAGGGTTCCTATTATGAAAAGTGAGGGCTGTTAAACTCTCCCAATCTTTTAGGAACTTCGCCCCTGAAATTCGCCGCGCTCACTCTAGGCTTAAAGGTAATCTTGACCATAAATATCCTTGTCTGATGCTTCAACTACTTGGATTTAACCAAGTAATCCCTAACACACAAGTCCTATTGGCAAGTCACTAACCTGGCAAACTGGCTGGTGTCTGCAGCTGCTATAAGCCTCATAGGCCTCCACCAAGAGACCCTGGGCTACTGCTGACATCTTGGCCTGTACATATAGCTCCTAAAAATGTGCCGAAGGAAACCCTAGGACTGATCCCACTGATGCCTCGCCATGTACCTCTCCATCCGGGTCATCAATAACACCCGCTGATGCATGGGAACATCCTCTAACCTACCTGACTCATAGACCACGAATGGAACGGCTGGGGATAGCAAAGTCAGGAGTGTAACAAGGTCCGTGGCTACTAAATCCATCAGCATATTGAGAGGAAACTACTCTAGGTCCTCCTCATCATCATCCTCGGCTGGGAGTGGAACGTACTCTAGAGTTGGCTCCCTGGGGACTCCTGTGTCAGTTAGGCCTGTGCCATTGGTGCCTCTACCTGCTAGGGAAGTCTCAAGGCCATAGGGGGCTCCGGTAGAGGGTGGAAGATGTGAGGATTTGCTAATAGGGTTGCCTCTCTACCACCCAGCTGCTCAATCTCCTCTATACTAGGGGGCGCGGGGGATTACCATAGCGTCGGCTGTGCTCTCGATGACCTCAACATCCTGATCATACGGTCACTCAGGCTCAGGCTGTGGAGGGGGAAGTCCATCCACGAGGCCCTCCTCAGGTATAACTGGCAAATAACTGGGTCCTGCCTGGTCCTTATGGTGTAGAGAACCTCACATCCGGTAGGTGTGCCTGTGCGGGGACCTGAAAAATAGTTATAACAGTGAGCTTTCACCTCCACAACAAGTGGGGTACCATATCGTGATGACACAAGTCCTATAAGACACAAATAGTTCAACCAAAGCTTACTACTTTCTCAAAGGGGGTTCCTAGCGTATTTATTCTAAGTTATCTCACCTCTCTAAACCTCAACTGATCGCTCTCACCCCGTTCCACTCTCGAATGAGTGATACCTGTATCATTATAATTAGTTAATAGCAGGAAATCATAATTTCACACAACAATGATATAATGTTGTGTTTACTTAAATCATAATTCTTTAGTAAGAATGATGCATGTGGGCCCCTTCTCCTTCCTCATTCTCAACACAATACATCTTACCGTCCCGCCTTATCCTCCTTCCCCACTAGAGAAACTGGAGCTCGCCTCGTTCTATTCTCACAAAAGGGTAAGAAGTTACAGTCCCATCAATAACAGATCCAATACACATCTCATCAAAACGATACTACACGGTCATAGAAACCCTCGTCCAAAGTCAAAGTACATTAGAGGTGCCATGGGCTTTCCGGTCTCGGGCGAATCTGAGCTATTGGAGGTCCGCCCCTGATGCACTCCCAAGACCGCCCTCAAGGGATCGAGACACCTACTATTTCTTTAGTGTACCCATCATTGTATGCTCTAGGGGACCGCTCAATTGTCCGCTCTTATCCTTCAAGTATGATGCATAATTCACAGACTCAATGATCATTTACTGATCCTCGTCAGGGTCTCCTCAATGATTGTATTTCATTCCTAATGTCGGGCTCTTTTTTCATCAATTATTATTTGATTCTCTCTTTTCTTTCCTAATAATTTGTAATGATCTTACCCGGAATTTAGGAATGAAATAAGGTTACACATTTTCCAGAAAATCATAAGGTACATTAGGACTAGAACGCCCACTAACCATTTCAGATCTAGAATCTCATACCTTTACAATAATAGTCATCTTGGAAACGTGCCGATACCACATGTCATATTTCTTTTTTCTTTTTCAATGTTTTTTCTCTATATTTAATCATCCATGCAGCACATGATAATTACTACGCTATATAGTTATAAGGTATTTAACATCGTTGATATATTTGACATTCAAGTATATTACATCAATAGTTATTCCATAGTACTATATCACACGTGAAATTTAGGATGGCAAGGGAGTAACACATTGCACAGCTAATTGACTATGATTCATAGAAGGTTAGCGTAACCATTGGCGTTAATCAGTTCTACTAGTTCACGTATCATATATTTTAGCCATTGGAGTAACACTTAAATGCTTGGATCTTATATTTTAGCCAAAATGTTTTATGGAATAATTTGATTTTTCTTCTATTCTTGAACTATTATCCCTTTATTATTTATTGGTACACTCATTTTTCATTACCCAGTCCTAATGCTTATGATCAATTATTGAACTCAAATTACCATTAGGTGATTTTATTATCTAGTTTCCTTCACTATATCACATAAATTCTTACTAGTTAAATAACTTGGTCTTCTTTTATTACCAATTATTTATTATTTCCTTATGCACCTATTTATGGGAATATCCTTAGTGATACTCCTCCCAATATTTTGGTCATTACTAACCATTAACTAATCTTATTTCTTTACTTCTATTATTCTTTCGTCGCTAATTATGCTAACTAATCTTTCCTTTAGTCATATCCTTTTTCTTTGTGTCAATTATAATGTCTCACATCTATGACATCAAATTATCATTTAAGGATCTAGTTGCTACATTAGCTTTTATATTTTGGACCAGTTGAAACATTTATTTCTCCTTAGGAGTTATTACTTAATTTTATAAATGATCCTAATTCTTTTTACTTCGAGATTTGAATTCTAAAGTTCTTCACATAACCTTAGCCTTTATTAACCACTAACATTTTAAACTTTTAGTGTCTTATTCCTTACTTATCTCTAAAAGTCATCCTTATTTTATTTAGCTTTTTATCTCATGTTCCTTATAAAATTCTTAGGACCCTTCTTTGTACTTTTAAATTTTTACTAGTTACTAAAGGTTTCAAAACTCAAATCTTAGTTTCTTATTTGAACTTCTACCATTATTCCTATTTCTTTTTAGGCATTATTTCATACCTTTGACTAACTCCTTAAAATTCCTTATCCATTGTTTATTTCAATTGGACTCCAAAAATTCATAATTAATTATTTAAAATCTTTAGACCCAAATATTTGTTCTTTAATGGAATTTTCCTAGTTAACCTTATTCTATTGATTTACTCTCTTTTATTTCTAAAATCAACTTACTCAACTTGATTAGAAAATGGTAAATTTTGTAATAATAGAAAATAGTGTTGTTGTTCAACTTAGTAAAATAAAATATTGAAATCGCTTGGTCAGTGAAAATTTTCCTCAAAGTGCATATTATCATGAAAGTAATCCCGACGATGCTTAGTGATATATCTAATTTCTAATAGCGGGGATTACCGGGAAATTAACAATAAATTACACAATAATACAATAAAATTTAAAATTAAGTATTACAACCATATCAAATTACAACTGAGCTTGCCTAACTACTAAAATTCCAAAATTTTATGTTATGACACCGATCGTGGTAAAAACTCTTCCGAGCACACGAGCATCAAAATACACTATATAAAATTTGTAATAATATTTATTAAGTTAAAAAATATGATAATCTTACTCGTCGATTACAAAAAATTACACGATTTAAAATCAAACCGTTGGATCATGACGAAACTTAAAATAATGGTTCCTGGATACTAAAGCGACATTATGGAACAATTTAAAACATAATCAAATGAGGCACAGCCCCCTTACCTTATGGAACAGCCCCTGCCTTGATGAAGAAGATTGATAAGCTTACCGAAAACCCGCTAAATGCTCTGATTTGCCCTCCAATCGTCGTCTATGATCCCTGATCCTAAAAGAAAACAACATGCAGCCCAAAATTGGAAGAGGATGTCATGGCTATGGAGAGATTAAACAAGACTCACCATACAAAAATTTCTAAATTGAAGAGGAAGAAAAGATCATGAAATGAAGTGTTAAAATATTATAAAAACTTGTCTTACCTTGCTTAGTAGATTCACGGCTATGAGTGGTGATACAACGAGAGAGGTTTTAGCTACAAGACTTAGGTTTTTAATTGAAGAAAATCAAGAGTTAGGGGCTGTCTTGGGTGAGGTTATCCACGGGTCAAGAGAAGGCAGAAGGAAGAAGAAGATAATTTATGGTGATTGGTGATGGTGGTGTTTGGTGGTCGTGATAATGGGTAATTGAGGGAGGAGTTGTGGTAGCCAAATGAGGAAGCTAGAAAATAGGAAGAGAAGAGTTGAAGAAGATTGTGGTGGTGGTGATGTTTTGCTGAAGGAGAGAAAAGAAATGGGTTGAGTGGAATTTGTGATGTGAAGGAGTAATGATGGTGGAGTTGGTTGCATGTGTTTTGATTCGACGATAAGGGAGGTGGGAGGGCTGGGTGGAGAGGGATGGCCTGGTGGTGACACCTCTCCAGTAAGGTGGTGTGGGGTGGTGAGGTGGTCGGAAACAGGTGGCCGGGAAATTAACTTGTCATGCAAAAAATGAAGGCATGCAAACTTTTTAAGAACCGAAAATTAAGGGGTTAATTTATAAGATGAGAATCTGGAAAAATGGTATGCATAAAGTTTGTATATCTTATTTTTCCCTTTAGTTTGATATATATTTTGTGATGATCTAAGATCGGTAGCCCGAGATATGCCCGATTTAAGGCAGGATGTTCTAAGAGCTTCTAAATCAACTATGGCTTCGGTAATAAATTCACCATTAATTCTCCTTTGAGAATTTGTTTTTGTGCTCTTCATGAAAATTATAGAGTTCTTTGATAAGGATTCATAGTAAAAAGAACAAAGAAATTCATGTACCGTATGATGGAGATATGCAAATTTTACTAAAGGCTTCCAACGTGGTGACGAGACAGCTAAAAAGCTGGAAAGATTCATTAAACTGTACTGATCTAGAGGGATTCAGCCTTTGGTGTCTTCAAGGAAAATGTAGAGAACTTTTTTATAGAGATTTTGACACCATGCTTACATAAATCAAAGGTTGTATGAAAGACTTATGAATTTTTGAGTGAACCATGTGCAGGATAAAACGTCCAAATGCCAAAATTTTGAGGTGGACACGCTTAATTCTCAATTTTGGGGGTCACAGAGTGAGAATCGGAGTTCAGGGATAGAAATGGGGGTTATAGATATTTACAAAATGAAGAGATTGAGACTAAAATCATTCAATTCTAACATTGTATGCCAAAGTTATGACCAAAACACTGAAGGTGTTCGGGTTGAATTTTAAGGCGATTTCTAAGGAAATCGATTTTTGGAAAAACAAGTTGATAGTGTCCGAACCGGGTTTTGGCCTCTCCAGGAAAAGTTCCTAAAACATCAAAATGAGTCACCAAGGACATACCATGCTGCCATTGGATATCCCAAAGTATGTGCACGATCAAGCGTAAGAGACGTTAGAGGTTTTGATTAGATCAATTAGGCCAAGTCAGACATCCTCGATCCTCCATGAAAGAATATTAACAAGACTAGTTTCCTTACAGGATCACTAGTCTCGGGGCAAATAGTCAGAGCCTGACCTCTGGCTGGGTCCTACAGTTCAAATCTAGGGAACCAGACGATATTTATCATTTAAATAGTAATAATTAATTAAATCTTAACTAAACCTCATTATAATTAAATTTTATATTTTAAACTTATCATAAACAATATGAGACACCAAAATGAATATTGTCTAACTATTTTATTTTATATTAATAAAATTACTAATAATAAAATCTATTAACCGATTAAATTAAAATAGGTACCTACCATTAATCATATTTATTAAGGATTAATTATTGTCTTATGCAATTTTAAGCTCTATTAATTATCTAGCATTAAAATTAAACTTGATACTCAAATAATTTAAATATTCTCAACAATTATTATGATTGATAACTGGTTGACTAAAATCGCTTACTGATTTCTAAAATTTAAATATCATCCATTAATCATCATTTTATCAATTCAGCATTACTAACAAGAATATATTCATCTCATTAACAATTTTAATGTCAGATCAAACACGATTACTATCTTATATTAATTTCTATTAAGTCAATAAACTCTCTTTCTAACTAAACATCACTACTAAACACAACTTCTATCACTTGCTAATTTCATCTAACTAGGCTGTTCACTACTCATGTTCTCTCGGGGCCTCACTTTCTCATGCTTTGAGCAATCTGGGGATCAAGCTGAGGCCTTAACTCTCTTAAATGACTTAAGAAAGGTACTTTCGGGGTCCTAAGAGTCTAGGTTCCTATTCTGAAAAGTTAGGGCTGTTACAGAACTCTAGAAAGTGGAGTTTGTTGTTTTTATGTTGAGAGATGAAGCTGAGATTTGGTGAAGACTCACCAAGAGTAGAATGATTATTGCTTCTACTGCCTTGACTTGGGAGAATTTTAAGTTTGAGCTTATGAGGAAATATATTGCAGACAGTCATAAGAGTAAGAAGAAGCTTAAGTTCATGGAACTTAAGCATGGAAACATGACTATAGAAGAGTATGCTTCCAAGTTTGAGGAGTTGTGTGGACTCTACCCTCCTTACCAGCAAGAGGTAACTGAATCCTTTAAGTGTGTGAAGTTTGGAAATGGTCTACGCCCTAATATTTAAGGGGCCATTTGTCAGCAGGAGATTCAAAGCTTCATGGTACTTGTGAACAAGTGTCGTATTTATGAAGAACATGTTCTACCTCATCACTCTAAATTTGACTCTAACCTGAAAGGTCAATCTTCTAGTTTCAAGAAGCGTGAAAATTTCAACAAAGGACGTTTCCAAAGGGGTGCTCACTTTAATGCCCAAGGTAGGGGCGGTGGCCATGGTAACACTTTTGGTCAGGGCAATGTGAATGCCAATGGACCGAGATGTACTAAATGTGGTGGACCTTACTATTCTCTAGAGTGTATTCATCAAGATGATATGGTTTGTTTCAACTGGTTACCTAATATGTTTTATATTTTTTTATAGGTGTGTTGAAAATATTTAGGTTTGGTTGAACATGAGCTTGTTAAAAAAAATTAAAAAAATTTCACTTTATTATATTTTTATTTATTTTCTAGTGATCTCATTTTCAACCATTTAAAAAAACAAAACAATATAAATTAAAAAATAAAATCTTTAAATATTTAAATATATGTTTTAAGTATTACATGATTAAAATGATAACCTTTTCCTTTTACTACGTAGATGTAGTATTTTCTTGCAATATGTATGTATGAATTTTGCATGATTAGATTTAATCTCAAACCACTACATCCTTTTGATTTTGAAATAGATAAAACATTTCACCCACTACTTAGATCATCCAAAAGACTATTAGGGAATAATAACTAAACAAATAATATTGTAGTTGATAACATTAAGAGTAAAACTGACTCTTCAAATTCAAAATATTTGTATAACATGGATGAAAAGACATTGGGAAAACTAACTACACCAGATGTCACTAATCAAATATCATGCATCTTATCTCCCGAGGAAGAGGTTCCTTTTGTGCTTAAAACTGGTTTTGTTTATTTGTTGCCTAAGTTTCATGGTCATGCTGGTGAAAATTCTCATAAACACTTAAAAGCATTTCATATCCTTTGCTCTACCATGAAACCTAAAGTGGTTTCATTAGAACATGTAAAACTTAAAGCTTTTCCTTTCTCCCTAGCAGATGCCACTGAGAACTAGTTATTTTACCTTCCTTTAGGCTCTATTACTAGCTGGGATGACCTTAAGAAAATATTTCTCGAATAATTTTTCCCTGCTTCAAGAACTTCCTCAATTAGAAAAGGAATATGTGGCATCCGACAACATGACTGGGAAAATCTTTATGAATACTGGGAAATATTTAAAAGATTGTGCGCTAGTTATCCCTATCACCAAATTACGGACCAACTTCTTATACAATATTTCTATAAAGCTCTTAATCTAATGGATAGAACTTTGGTTGATGCAGTTAGTCGTGGTGCTTTACAAAACTTTGATTGAGAACATGGCCTCTAATGCTCAACAACATGCCACTAGGAATTATTATGTAGTAATTAGAGGAGTCCATGAGATTCAAACTACTAATGATGGAGATAAAAAAATGGGAAAATAAATTTGCTGAATTAGCAACACTTATGAAAAACATTATTGTGTCTCGAAAATAACAACTTGTAACCCCTGCTAAGGTATGTGCCATCTGTACTTCTATAGATCATTATACCGATTATTGTCCTACACTACAGGAAGCTAAAATTCCCAATGAAAATCCTCAAGCATGTGCTTCCAACATATACAATAGCAGACCGCCATAACAACAACATAACAATTATGATCTCTCTTCCAACAAATATAATCCTGGTTGGAGGAATCACTCTAATTTAAAATTAGGTAATTCCTCACAACAACCTTATGCATATTTTGAGATAAATATTGGACCAAGCAAACCTTTTCAACCTTTTCATGTACAACAACAAGCTACATAAATAGTTGCACCTTCCATTGAGAAATCAAATTTGGAGGAATCGATAAAGCAAATGGCAACACACAATTTGAAGTTCCAAAAGAGAACTGAGGCCATAATTCAAACTCTTGAAAACCAGATTAGTCAATTGGCTACATTTTAAACCATTTGTAGTCTCAAGGTTCAAATAAGTTACTCGCTCAGACAGTTGTCAATCCTAAAAATGTAAGTGCAATTACTTTAAGATCTGGTAAAGCTATCCATGGACCAGAAAAAAAATAACAAACTGAAAATATTGTTGTCATAGAAAAACATGCACAAGAAGTTTTAGTTCAAGTAATAATGGTAATGATATATCTCTTACGAATCCTCCTTTTGTAACAAGTCCTAATAAAGAACATATCCCTTTTTCATTTCCACAAAGACAAAAATCTATACAAAATAAGAAAATGGATAAGGAGATCTTGGAAACATTCAAAAAAGTAAAGGTAAATGTACCTTTAATAGAAGCCATCAAGAAGATCCCAAGATATAACAAATTCCTTAAAGAACTATGTACTAACAAAAGAAGACTAAAAGGCACTGAAAAGATTAATATAAGTAGACATGTTTTTGCACTGATTAAGAAACCTTTGTCACATATACTAGAAAAGTGTAAAGACCCTGGGACGTTTACCATTCCATGCATGATAGGAAATGACAAATTTGAAAATTCCGTGCTACACTTAGGTGTATCCATTAATGTTATGTCTACGATTGTATTTACTTCACTTTCCCTTGGACCTTTGCAAACTATAGGTGTGGTTATACAGTTAGGAAACTGAAGCTCTGTATATCTTGCAGGAATCATTGAAGATGTTCTTATTAAAGTTAATGATTTGATTTTTCTCGCTGGTTTTTTATGTTCTAGATATGGAGAGTGAGACTTCCACCAATAAAGTTCCAATCATTTTCGGCAGACCATTCTTAAAAATAGCTAGGACAAAGATAGATGCGCATACGGGAACACTTTCCATGGAATTTGGGGATAGTGTGGTTAGATTCAATAATTTAGATGCTATGAAGCATCTTACTGAGGACTATTCTATTTTTTTGAATTGATTTAATAACTGATTTAGTTGATGATAATATTATTGAGTTGTTTGATGATATTGATTTTATTGTATTATCTGATTTTTGTGATTCATTTGTTTGTAATTCATGCATGGGTTCTCATCAATGTGATGTGTGTACCAAAATTGAAATTGAAAAACATTGTTCCAGTTGTTGTTTCAACAGAATCAGAGTGTAATAATTTGATTAAAGTAGTTATAGATACATCTGATTCTGTTAAAGTATAAGTTACTGAGACAATGTCAACCAAATTGATTCCTTCTATAATACAACCTCCTATGTTAGAGTTAAAACCTCTTCCTGGACATTTAAGTATGTATATTTAGAGGAAGATAAGAATCTTCCAATGATTATTTTTAACAAAATAAATGTTGATCAAGAAACAAGGTTGTTGCAAATTATTATGAAGCATAAGAAAGCAATTGGTTGGACTTTGACAAATATTCTAGGTATTAGCCTTTTTATGCGTATGCATAGAGTCCTACTAGAGGAAGAAGTTAAATCAGTAAGGCAACCACAAAGAAGACGTAATCCCTAGATCCTGGATGTAGTTAAAAAAGAGGTAACAAAATTATTACAAGCTAACATCATTTACCCCATATCAGATAGCATTTGGGTTAACCCTGTATAAGTGGTTCCCAAGAAGTTTGGAATCACAATGGTCAAGAATGAAAATGATGAACTAATTCCTACCAGAATCCAGAATAGTTGGCGAGTATGGATTGATTACAGGAAGCTTAACAATACAACCCAAAAGGATCACTCTTCTTTGCCTTTCATTGATCAAATATTGGAATAATTGACAGGTAAGTCTCATTACTACTTTTTAAATGGATTTTCAAGTTACTTTAAAATTTACATTGCATACGAAGATCAAGAAAAAATAACATTTACATGTCCTTTTGCCACTTTTCCCTATGGGAGGATGCCTTTTGGCTTATGCAACACCCCTGGTACTTTTCAGCGATGAATGATTAGTATCTTTGCTGATTTCCTTGAAAATTGCATGGAAGTATTTATAGATGATTTAATAGTATATGGTTCATCATTTGTTGCTTGCTTAAATAGTCTAGATAAAGTATTACGTAAATGCATTGAAACTAACCTTGTTCTAAATTATGAGAAATGTCACTTCATGGTAGAAGAAAGAATAGTTTTAGGCCATGTAATATCTAAAAAGGGTATAGAAGTAGATCCTGCAAAAATTGATGTAATTTCTCAATTACCTTATCCTTCTTATGTACGAGGTATTCGTTCCTTTCTTGGCCATGCAGGTTTTTATAAATGATTTATAAAAAAACTTTAGTAAGATAACCCTTCCATTGTCTAACTTACTACAAAAAATATATAATTTGATTTTAATGACAAATGTAAAAAGGCTTTTGATTGCTTAAAAAAGCTTTAACTACCACTCCCATCATCCAGGTAACAGATTGGTCACTTCTACTTGAACTTATATATGATGCATCAAATTATGCATTAGGAGTTATTCTTGATCAAAGAGTAGGTAAAGTACAACATGTCATTTACTATGCTTCATGAACTTTGGATGCTGCACAAATTAACTATACTACTATAGAAAAAGAGCTACTTGTTATTGTGTTTGCACTTGATAAATTTAGATCTTATTTGCTTGGTTCAAAAATGGTTGTATTTTCAAATCATGCAACATTAAAGTTCCTTTTAAAGAAACCAAATGCAAAACCAAGATTAATTAGGCGAATGTTATTATTGCTCCAAGAGTTTGACATTGAAATTAGGGATAAAATAGGAGCAAAAAATTTGGTGGTTGATTACTTAAGTAGAATTGAAAAAGAACTTGACCCAACTTCCATTAGAGATGATTTTCCTGATGAACAACTTATGGGAATACATGATTCCACTCTCTGGTTTGCTGATTTGGTAAACTACTTAGTTGCTTCTGTTACTCCCATACATGCATCTAAACAATAAATAATAAAACTAAAAAGTGATTCTAAATACTATGTTTGGGATGATCCTTACCTATGGAAACTTTGTAGTGACCAAGTCAATAGAAGGTGTATGCCTAAAAATGAATTTCATTCTATTCTTACATTTTGTCATACATATGCATGTGGTGGACATTTTAGACCTTAACGTACAAAAGGTAAACTGTTAGAATCTGGTTTGTATTGACCAACAATTTTTCGTGACACATATACATTTTGTAAAGCTTGTGAACAATGACAAAGAATGGGAAACATATCTTATAGAAATGAGATGCCTTAACAACCCACGTTATTTTGTGAAATTTTTGATGTATAGGGCATAGATTTTATGGGACCTTTTCCTATATCTTTTGGTTTTGTTTATATACTGCTTGCAGTCAATTATATGACTAAATAGGTAGAAGCTAAGGCTACTCGAATTGATGATTCTAAAGCTGTTGTAGGTTTTGTTAGATCACACATATTTTGCAGGTTTGGTGTTTCTAAGGCCATCATCAGTTATCAAGGATCATATTTTTACAACCGTAAAATGGAGTCCCTTCTTAAAAATATGGAGTTATGCATAAGGTTTCAACACCTTACCATCCCCAAACAAATGGGCAAGCTGAAGTGTCTAACCAAGAATTAAAAATGATCCTTCAAAAGACAGTGCAGCCAAACAGGAAAGATTGGAGCAAAAGGCTAAAAGATACTATTTGGGCTTATAGAACAACTTATTAAACACCTATTGGAATGTCACCCTATAGGGTTATTTTTTGGAAAATCATGTCACTTACCTATAGAAATTGAGCACAAATCTTATTGGGCAATAAAACAATGTAACTTGGACTTAAATGAGATCGGTAAAGAAAGGAAACTCCAGCTACAGGAACTTGAAGAAATTCGTTTGGAAGCTTATGAAAATTTTAAAATCTATAGAGAAAAAGTCAAATCCTTTCATGATAAATAGGTCTTAAGAAAAAACTTTTTCATTGGACAAAAAGTTTTATTGTACAATTCACATCTAAAGCTCATATCTAATAAGCTTCGCTCTAAATTGGCAGGCCCGTTTGAAATAATTAATATCTTTCCTTATAATGTGATTGAGATTTCAAATAAAGCGACAAAAAAGGTTTTTAAGGTAAATGGGCACCGACTTAAACCTTTCTCTCAACGATTCCAAAAGCACACTATAACACCCCTGATTTTCTAGACTCGAATATGAGGTAATCAACATAATTAAATAATAAAAATACAAGTAAATTTTTTGAATTATAAATAATTTCAAACACCATCACGACTACATCAAGACTCGAACCACAGAAAACCAAAGAGTGAGATGTGATAATCTATAACTGGATTGTTAAATACTTTACCCATAACGGTATACAAAATAATGGAATTTATAGCGGAAGAAAAATGTGTATACCAGGCATAGGCCTAGTCCCATATATGAAGATATGAGAAAATGGCTCGGCAAAGCATGCAAGTATACAACACAAGCCTAATAGACCACAATCGACCTTACACATAAATCATAAACATGCATTGCCAATATATATATATGTTTATTTATATGGTCATGCAACATACATCTCTAATGTCCATAATTTCATAATTAACCATATTCAATTCAACCTCAAAATCATATGTCATCAACACTTATACATCCTAGAATGGGCCACATATCCAACATCATTTTATTCAACAAGTGGGTATGAATTCAAATACCCCAAACATCGGAACATCATCCATTTATATCATTGTTCACAATACATCACCCAATATCAATAGTCATCACGTTATTATATACATGTTATTCACAATGAAATAATTTACAACCACTGCCGGCCAAGGCATTCCATTACCACTATTTACCTTCACCAAAGCTTTACTTTTAAAATATCCTCATCCCATGATATTCCTGCATCAATGCTAAAAATGGACAACATGGGAGAGTGAGTTATACATTTCAAATAACGAATATGAATACAATTGAGATTATGTGCACATGCATATTAACATCATGTATGCTTTGCTAGAATCATCAACAATCATCATAATCTATTCATTTCAACAATATACATATTATGTATTCATCCATCAACTCATAGAAAAGCAATCACATACACACATCTTTTCTTAATGCCACAAGAGGCCAACATCATTGTTAACAACCATAGCCAAACAAGCCCTTCATCATATTGGGCCATCACATGCAACGTCATCATATTCAATATCTTTTCATTGTATTCATATTTTACATGTTGTCTTTTAGGTATTCATTTACCCATCTCATCATCATCATATCTCAATCTTAACCATCATCAATCATTATCACCTTTTGGTATATCACCATGCTATATGCAAATGCTCTTAGGCTAATGCATATGCACAATGGAATAACAATAACAAATGCAGATCTGACTGTGGGAATAAACACATATTGTGGGTCAAGCATGATCGCATACCATGCCCTTACTACAGTAGTAAAATGTGTACACATATATCATAATGCATGCATAATCACCAATTTTAAATGGTACCAAACCGCATCTCCCATAATGCAACACCTGGCCATTTTCACCATGACCGCAGTAAACAACATAATCAACAATATAAGGTGTTGCAGGCCAACCATGATTCTCAACATGGCAGCTGTGATCCAAAGGACCACCGGGGACACCTGCTCCTCAAGAGCCACCCCCCACAAGGGTCTATCACATGCAGCTCCCCGTACCTCAACATGGGCAGCTTCGTGACTTACACACCGAGTCATAGGGGAAATACCAGAAATGCTCATGCACTGAGCCGCCCTCCCACTGGGCCAACCGGGGGAATCCCCTAATATTCCAACACTGGCAGCTATGATATGCCATAGATGCAATGCAATGCAAATCAAATGCATTTCTCAAACTGTGCATCCTAAATACCACTCATCATCATCATCATCATCATAATCACCAACACCACCATACACACCTTAGTGGATTTTACCATTGCTGGTTTTAGCCATTATTTTCAAGTTTTAAGTGCGGCATTTCATTTCAATATATTTCATACGATACATGCAAATCAATACTTGCAACAAATCACAATGGCATCACTATCATCAAATAACATTCATCAACATCACCATATAATTTCTTAGTACGTTTTTATCTCATTGATCATTTCCATTGTTTCATATATATAGTGTTGCATTCATAATAATTCACCAATATAATTTTAAACCACATATACAAGATCACACTTGTATCACACACAATGGCATTCAACAATCATTCATAATAATAATCATCATTTTCTTAAGGAAATGATTAACAACATTATCCATCATTATATATTATTGATATCATCTCTGATTCATCGAGTTACCACAAACACATTATCAAGTAAATGTCTCTTTATTAGTCACATCATCATTTAAGGGTGTGTCACGCAACCATAACATTTACTTTTCATTATATCATATCATTGATGGTGAACATTCATGTTTTCATAACATGTTTCAATTAATATCAAACACCCCAAGACAGACTATCATCATATACCCCTAACATAATCTCTTACTTTTATATAATAAAGGGGTTTTGGATACTATTAAGCTCATGACAAATTACAATATTAAGACATAAGAGAAAAGCTCACTTTTAGTGTTAATAATAATGGGACATGTCATAAATATCACCTATTAGTCCCAATTTGACCACCATAGAAAGTTGGGTTCACAACCCTCTTAAACTTGAATTTTTCAATGCAGTGGGTTTGGTATTTTTCTCCTAATAAGAGTTAGGTAACTCCAATTAAAGTGAGACCAATTCTTGCACCTCCGTAATACAATTATCTACAACTTTCATGCAAAAGTTGGAGGCCAAAAATGTCATTAAGATGCCCAAACAGGCCAAAAATAGCAAAGAAAATAGAGCAGTTGGAAAAACAACATAATAGTGGCCATAACAGGGCTTTGAATCGATTCAAGCACGAATGAATCGATTCAGGCACTTCCAGAGAGCTTTGAATCGATTCAAAAATTGTGTGATTTGATTCAAACACTTCCAGTGGTCCTTGAATCGATTCAAGACTGTTCTGAATCGATTCAAGACAGCAATTATGCAGATTTTGCTCAATTTTTCAACTTCTAAGCATCATAACTCTTGAGTAATCAACTCCAAACTCTACCAAATTTTAACGCCAACTTATATACATCATTTATGATGTGTGGCCACCGGCCGCACTCAAAAATTCCCAAAAATGAGGAACTTGTGTGCATAAATGTGTTTAGCCCATTTTAAGGCGTTTTTGTGCAACTCAAGGGTCAATTCTCAATGTAATTGACCTATTCCAATTTCTACAAGTTTTAAATCATGCATAGGCACTATTGGAACCATTCCATGGCATCCAAACATACTAAAATTCAATATGTCCCTATTAGTTTCTCAATTGTGCATGAAAAATCATAAAACACAACCTTACATCTTTAAGTAATTCGCCAATTCATGGGTTTCTATCAACAAATAAATCATATTCATCAAAAGACCACTAAACATTCATCATTATCTCATATATATGCAATTCCCAAACATTCAATAAATGGCCAAGCCTATCATCCATCACATTATCAATCACCATTCAAGATATCATGGCAAGGCAAGCATGAGTACAATCATATACATCAACCATCAATTATTCACTCATGCAATTGAAATGTAAATCCCCTCCTACCTCGAGAGAAGAACCGAAATCCGAGCGCTCCGAACGCTCCACTTCATCGCTCAAAGTAGAACCTGCATATTGCACATATACACACATGCAATTAATAAGTCATCATAAGACATCAACTCTTAAAACTTATTATCAATTCCTAGAGTTGTCTAAACTCCAATTCATACGCTTAGGTAAGGCTTCAGGAATTCCTTTCCCAAAACCAAGATTCTCTAAGCCTCAAGGGGTTAAACAAATCCAACAACAACATCATGGCCCTTACCCATAAGGCATCCAATATCTCATGTGAATCACTCAACAATCATCATAATTTATTCAAATCCATTATAAGCTTGTTGGCTCCATTCAAGACCATCATCACTCAACAAACTCTTGAGATATTTATCATGGCCTAACGGCTCATCAACTCAGGTATCCCTTATTAATGGTTTTTAACTATTACTATCACAATTACAACATCTCATATTCACTCTCAATGCAACACCTCAAACCTTCATTCCTACATACATGCATATATCATCTTGCACAACCTCATGAACATAGTTTAAAATATCATCAACCTTATTAATCAATCCCAATGATTTTAAAGATTCATTCTCTTCATATAAATTATTCTAGAGTATTCAAAACCATCAAAATCATCAATTTAGCCAAAACCCCCAAATCACCACACTTAGGGTTTTTCATCAAAACAATTTCTAATAACCATTAATCTCCATCATTAACAACACACACACACACATTATCATGGGTTTTCACTAAAAATCATCTTTCATGGCATTATTATTCATTTCCCCCAATTCCTATAGTTATGGTTCCATTGAAATCTAACAATCATCATCTTTCACTTCCAACATTTAAATTTTCGGATACCCCCTTACACTGACACAAAATCACATATAAATCACACCCCACCTTTGGGTTTTTCATAAAAATGGCTCCCATTCCTAAACCCAATCATAAGGCACTCTCCTAATCAAATAGAAACCAAAACCTAGGGCCAAAAACATTAAAAGAGTAAAGAAATTTTTTCCTCAAGCTCTAAGCTATCCCAAGCCCTAGCATGAACATGAAAATTGGAGGAGAAGAGAAAAGCTTCCAAGCAACAAAATTACCTCCAAAATGAAGAGGAAGGGGCAAGGTTGGTTGGGTATGGAAGAAGACTCACAATAATAGTGAGTTCCATGGAAGAAGAAGAGAAAAGGGTGAGCTTGTGTGAGGGAGAAGGGAAGTGACGAAAATCAGGGAGATGGGAGGAGAGGATGCACGTGAAAATAAAGGAGAGAAATGAGGAATTAAGTTTTAACTTGGTCATTCATTAAGACATTTTATGTTTTATAACAAACAGGATCTCCGTTCGGGCTCAACACTAAATCCAAAAATTATTCTGAAGACATATTCGGATTCCCAATATTATTCTTAACAGCCCTAACTAACGGCATCTCAATCGGAGATACTTGGTCTGACACCCATATTTTAATCGGGTATAATTTTGTCTCTTAAAGCCTCAATAAATTATAAATAATCCTTATAAATCTTATTTAATTATTTCAATATTTCTAGGACATTTATTAACCTATTTATAGTTATTTAATATTTATTCCTCTCAATTAATCATTTTGTAAAATTCAGGATGTTACACATACAAATGCAAAAAGTGTATTTGTGTGATGCCAAATATTTTGACTAACTTTTCCTAATAACAATATAATAAATAAATAAATAATAAAATTGGATATCAATTAATTGACATCATCAATTTTTTGTGCTAACACTTGTCCTAATCATTATTACTATTTTTGTTTTGGTATTATTATCATTTTCTTGTAGTACTTAAAAGGTCATCGTCAGGCTCGCGACATTAAATAATCGCTAGATAGAAGGCAACCTATCACCTTTTCTTGTCTCCCTCTACTATTCTCTATAACCTCGTTTTCTATTCTTTCTTTTCTAAACAGCTACAGTTTCAAAGTAATCTGACAATGGAATAAACCTTTGCAAAACTCAAGGATAGATTCCCTAAACTTCCACGCGACATAGTTGTAAAACTTTACAAAGCTTGAGTTCAAAGGTTTAAGTTACTCACATATTTTGACATTCCAGAGGGTGTTTGTTGGCTTATCGAAGCGAAGGTACGTTTTTCTAGTGAATCACATAAGTCATATATGAAACATTTGCCAGGTATGGGATATAATTCTTATTCTAAAAAATGAAGAGCTAAGAGGATGGGAGTTTTCCACAAGTACGTAAGATGGAACTGTGATACACGTTGTAGGAACCTTGGAATGGTGTCTATAAATTGGGATGACAAAATTAACTTTATAAGGGGTAGCCTGAGTATAGAGTGCAACTTGGATAACTTAACCCAAAATCTTGAGACGCCCATGTAGAACTGTTCAAGGAGTCCTTCTGAAGTTATATGATCTATTCATTCAGTAGAAACAAAACTATAATCTTGGGAATCTAGCTTTAAACAGCCCTGACTCATAGAAGGTGTTTAAGCCGTTACTAGACGTAAAACCAGAGGAAGATGTGAGCCACAGTCACAACTATTATACATATTTACTATTATTTTCAATGCTTTACTTTTTTGAATTCACTTTGACTTTTAATAATTACCTACTTTTATTTTCTACAATCATGTCTTTTCAATTATCTTTAATACCGTCATTTCTTTTCATATCATAATAATTGTGTAAACTTTTCTCTGTCATCAATTATTTTATCTCAGTTTTCATCTATATAAGAGCATATAACTCTATATAGAAAACACAAAAAATGAAAAAAAAATCAAATCCATTTATGTTTTTTCTAACACCCTCGGTTAACTAGAACAATGTCTTGCACTAGATTATTCTACTTAATTGAGAGGTTACGAATTTCAGAAAAAAATATGGAAGTTTTTCTTAGTACACAACATAAATACATGGTGGAACTGAAGCATAATAGACATACATATATATATACATACATCTTTGTCAAATCACATTGCATAGTCATATCAGATTTGTACAAAACAAAACTCAGGGGCATGCAGGCTCTCATACAATATATACATCAAAACATAAAAGGAAAGAAAAGAGGTAGCAAGACTTCTAGTCATCATCGCTTAGTGGAGAGTCTAGTTGGTCCGCTCCACAAATGGGTTGGAATGATGTAGGTGAAGTGGAGACGTCTAAGGGTGTTGCACTAGTAGAGGACTGACTGGTAGAGGGTGGAGAAGATTGCTCCTATCGGCTACTATAAGTGTCAAAGGCCTCTCCAAGTAGATCTCCGGATACAGAAGACATCTTTATAAGACCTTTCATACCTCCGTACATAAAGGTCCTCTAAACATAAAAATGGGACTCGACTCTTCACGGTCATAGATACATCTTGTCATTTAGTCAAAGTAAACTAGGCTTGCATTGTCTCACCCGGCTCAGGTGCGACTCTTATGCCATTGGGTTTTCATCTTGGTTGTACTCCCAAGGTTCTCTTTGGAGACCGAACGTGAATGTCCTCTAGCGTACCCATGGTGTATGCTCTAGTTTCCACACATCAAATGTACATGATGCACGTATCGTACTTTTCCTTTTTCTTACTCATTGTACTCGTCACCAGTAAAGTCTCTCCAATGATCTATTTTCATTCTTAACATCAGTTACCTTTATTCTATTACTAAATATTAGTAAGGGAGGGTAATTTACAAAATTATTTGGGGACATTAGTTTTTATCATAGGATAAACTCTGTGGAGGGTCTGAGTATTTGGTTTACAGGAATATACTAAATTTCCATATCTCACTCCCATCAGTTGGTAATTAAGAATAAAAAAGGCCAAGCGGTAATCTTTTATATTCAATGGGTACTTTTCATAATCTCATTATACCATCACATCTATCCATATCACATTGCTTCTCATTGTATTGAGACTCTCTACCATGACATATACCTTATTTTTATCAACTCTTTATCTTTTTGTATATTAACAATACATCATACTAAATCTATTCATACACGTCTCATCATGCTCGTTTAAATCATCGTACTTGTAATTTCACACAGACAAGTATCTTACAACCAACGAATAATTCACATAAGTCAATTAAGCATATTCATTTTTAGTCGGACAACTTAAGTATCAACAAACAAGGATTAGCTATCCAATTAATCAATATGTTGTATTCAAATCTTATAAGGTTATTTTAGTGGGATCAATTATAAAATACTATTATTTACTACCTTTATATATGTATATAAATATTCCTCTATAATTACCAATTGGTACCAAGCACTAATAGTTATCCTTATTACGGCACTACATTCCACCTATAATTGTTGTGGAGTTTTAGACATCTCAGAGTATTATTATATTATATTTATATATACATACACTAGTTAAATTCCTCATTTATATCTAGTGATTTTTGCTTTGAGATTACTTTTCCCGTTAACTAGGAAATTTATCCTTTTTTGGTTTACTAATTATTATTTATCTATTATTTGCTCTTTCATTATGTTTATTACCCTTCTAAACTTGCCTATTATTTCTAGTCTTATTCCAATTCCCATTCTTACTTGATTAACACTTATTTATAAATATATATCTTGACTACCATTTTAGAACTAATCTTTTTATCTACTTGACTTAATGTAGTCTAGTTCTTTATTTAAAGGGCTAGTTTGCTTACTTAAGTATACTATAATCTTATTTTGGCAAGCTCTATTACTATCCTAAATGACCAATTGTCCATAATCCAAGTCTAATTCCCTTTTTTACTTAACTAGTACTTATTTACAAACAATATATATATCTAACACTTTCAAACTTATCCTTTTATTTATTAACTAATTATCTTTGTTGTTCTTAACTTCTTTTTGATACACCTATGTAACTAACTCTATGATATCTAATTATAACTCAAATTTTTACTCTTTCTTTATTATAATCTAGGTATTATTTAAGAATCTAATTATTGTCCTAAACATCTAAATCCTAAACTTGGCTTAAAAGCACTACATTTCATTATTAAAATTTTTATCAAGCCTATCAATTACCTTAGTTCCTTTTAGTCACTTATACCATGTCTAAATTCTAAGTTTCCTTTTAGTGACCTCTTTACTATATTCGTTTGTTAGAAACATTTAAGCCCTTCAAGATTTACTCTTTGTCTTAATTTCTTAAATTACTATTATTTTATTTAATCTTTATTCTAATTAATCCCTAAAATCTTTATAGGTTTGTAAAGTCTTAAACGATTATATAAATCCTTTTTGAAATTTTGTAATGTAAAATAAAAATTGTGATTGTCGCGGGTCGATGAAACTTCTTGAAATGCCCACTATTCTGAGATGGCTTCGAAAACGGTTAACGGTGAACCTAACCTAACTTAGTGGGGCTTACTGGACAAATTACATAATATTGCTTAAAAATTCATAAATTAATATTACAACCCAATCGAATTACAACCGAGCCCGCAGAAATTCTAAAATTCCTAATTTCTTTATGATAACTCTAATCTCGATAAAATTTCCACAAGAACATTGAGGCACGCTTTACAAAGTTTATAGAAACGTGTAAACATAAAATATAATAAAATGGCTAATGGCAATAGAAAATCACATAACTTAAAATCTAACTGTCGGATCGCAACAAAACTTGAAGGGGTCATCCCGGGACACTAGAGAAATATTATAGGACAACTAAAAACAAAATAAAATAAAGCAAGGCTCCCCTTACCTCATCTTATGTTCATGGTTTGGAGAGAGAAATGAGGTGGCTTCACCGAAATTCCACCAAACCCTTGAATCCGCTCGCCAATCATCGCTGATCGCTCCCATACCTAAGAAAATGCAACATGCAACCAAAATACGGAAAGAGAGGTCATAGTTTCAAGGGGGAAACAACCATAATACATGCCAAAATTCTATTTTGACAAGGAAAAGAAAAGAAAACAACATCTAAGAATCAACAACCTTACCTTGATGGCCTAGGATGATCACCTCCTTTGGAGGTAGTGAAGCAAGCTGGATGAAATGAAAGGTGGTAGCTTGGATGATGGATTTTAAAGGGTGAGTAAAAGCAAAATTAGTGGCTGATTTGAAGAGGGAAGCCATGGGTGAAGGTGAAAAATAGAGGGAGAAGAAGTAGGAACTTAAGAATAGTACACTTGAGGATGATGATGATGTCGAGAAGAAGAGGGGAGTCTTGGTGGGTCTTGAACGGTGGAGGGTGGTGATAAGTGTGTATTGTGTGTTGTTTTTGGTTGTTTTAGGTCCAGTTTTTAGGGTTTTTACATATTGTTCATGCCTGATTCCCTTGATTTTGATTCTTTTCCATACATATTACTTGGTTGTTCCTATTTTGCAGGATCAATGATATTTTAGGTATCTTTTGAGGAAAAATGGCAAAGTGGATGAAATAAGAGAATTCTGAGGCCTTTAAGAGTGTATTTTGGCAAGGTTGGAGGAAACCATTACTAATGGTGGACAACCACTAGCTATGGTGGACACTGTGGAACACTATAAAGCATTGTTGAAGCAAAGAACAGGAAGTCAGAAGCCACCACTGGCCGTGGTTGGCTCTGCCTGTTACCTAAAATTGTGTATTTGATGTTGAAGAGGAACAGGGCTCAAACCACAAGTCGTGGTTGTCCCCTACAAGGCCCAAATATCTAATTTGTTTATGTTTTTGTGGGGGCACTTGAAGAGACTTACAGAGACTTCTTCTGGGACAGTTTTAAGAGACAGCTTTTGGGAGATTGTGAGGGCTGTTTGAGGAAGAATTCATTAGAAATCAAGAATTAATTCATCAAGGAAGATCAATTAACAAATTGAACACGGTTCTTCGAGAGTTAGGCACGTTAATAGGCTTTGGAGAGAAAGGTATTAATTAAATTAGGGGTATCTACCTTAGAAACAAAAATCGTATAATTAGATAAAAAATTTACCTTTAAGTTTGGTACTATCATATGAACCCTTAAATCCCAAGACCTTCCTTTAATTGAATTCCCCAAACTTGCTCTGATTTTCTTCTACAAAAGACATTGGATTTTCTATTTTCTAATTTACTATCCATCATAGTTTTAGCAATTTGTTTTAAATAATTCACTAGATAATTGAACCACTATTATACTAGTACTTGAGCACAATCTTTGTAGGAACAATATCTTTTTATTACTTCGATACCCCGTGCGTTTGCGGTAGGCTATCAAGTTTTTGGCGTCGTTGTCGAGGATTGTGTTTCCCCCAATATTGGCTAAGGGTGTTTGATTAGACTAGTGTGCATTTTCTGCATTTTTTCTCTGCATTTTCAGTTTTATTTTAATTTTTCTACATAATTACGCTTGTTCTTTTTAGTTGTTCATAGATTTATGCAGCCCTTTATATGCAAAAAAGCGACAACTTTGAGCATATATATTTGATCCTGAGATTGAAAGAACTCTTCGAAAGATCAGACTTCTTAGGACATGTATTAAACAAAACAGGCACCAACCTTCAAGTTCAACGAGTCAAGCACAAATGGAAGATCCCAACAACAGAGCACTTCATGATTTTAGAGTGCCTAATTCAATGGGACGAAGATCTAGCATCATTAGACCCAACATTGAGGCGAATAATTTTGAGTTGAAGTCGTCCTTGCTCTCGATGGTTCAATAAAGTCAGTTTGGAGGATTGCTATTCGAGGATCCCAACTTGCATCTTCAGATTTTCCTTGAGTACTATGACACGCTCAAGGTGAATAGGGTCTCAAATGATGCAATCGAGCTTAGGCTTTTCCCATTCTCTTTAAGGGAAAAGGCTAGAGCTTGGCTGTATGCACTCTCGAAGGGATGAATCACTACATGGGAGCAGCTGTCTCATGCTTTCCTTAACAAGTACTATCCAAGAAGCAAAATAGATCAGTTGAGGAAGTAAATCATCACTTTCACTCAGAAAGATTATGAAACTCTTTATGATGCCTGGGAGAGGTATAAAGAAATGCTCCATGAATGCCCACACCATGGTATTGAATGATGGTTGACTATCACATTTTCTATAATGGGCTCACTCCAAACCAGAAGGTGACCTTGGATGCCACAGCTAGCAATGCCTTCATGAGTAAGAACATGGAGGAAGGTTACAATCTCATAGAGAAGGTTGCCCAAAATACATACCAGTGGTCCTTAGAAAGGATTTCACCAAGAACTCCAGGTAAGTACTCTGTTGATGTTCTCTCTTTATTAACTACTAAAGTAGAGGCATTATCTGTTAAAATTGATAAATTTGATAAATTAGGAACAGGTACTTCTAATCTTGTTTGTGAGTTATGTGGTATTTTAGGTAATAACATTTTAGGTTGTCAGCTTAGAGTGACTTAGAATGCCGAGCCAGAGATGCAACAGGTGGATGATATTGTGAACTACGGTGGAAATTATGGCAATAACTTTTGACAGCCATAAAGACCACCTAGTTTCCAAAATACACCACCTCCCTATCAAGGCAATCAGAGTAATTTCAGATAACCACATGGATAATACATTCCACAGAAATCTAAGCTAGAGTCCTTGATGGAGACCTCTATGACCACCCAGTTAAAACAAAATAATGAGTTCTCTGATGCTATTAAGAAGCTGACCTCTAAGGTGGACACTCTTGCCACCCATAATAAAATGTTGGAGAACTAGATTACTCCACAGGCTTCCAGCTCTACCAGAATTCCAAGGACTTTTCTAGGAAAACCAAAAGTAGGTCCATCCAACCACGCCATGGTTGTAACGCTAAGGAGTAGTACATAATATGAAGGTCCAATGCCGCCAAAGGAAAAATAAGTTGAAAAAGACCTTAAGGAGGATGAGATCATATCACCTCTACCTACTATGGAAGAAGAGAAGCAAGACAAGAAAGAGGAGGTTAAGCCATATCAACCTCCCATTCCATTTCCTCAGCGCTTGGCCAAGGCCAAGTTGGACAAACAGTTTTGTAAGTTTCTTAAGGTTTTAAAAAAACTCTACATTAATATTCTTTCACTGATGCTTTGCAGCAAATGTCTACCTACTTGAAGTTTCTAAAGGATATTTTGTCCAACAAGAGGAAGTTGGAAGAGGATTATACTGTATCACTTACTAAAGAGTACAGTGCATTGATCTAGAAGAAGCTGCCACCTAAGCTTCAGGATCTAGGTAGCTTTTCTATCCCATGCATGGTTAGTGACATGTCAATAGATAGAGCTTTATGTGATATAGGAGCAAGTGTTAGCCTGATGCCTCTGTCTATTTCTAAGAAACTAGGATTGAATGAATTGAAACCTACTAGGATATCCTTATAATTTGTTGATAGATCTATTAAGTATCCTGTAGGTATTTTAGAGGATGTTCCTATTAGGGTAGGAAAAATTTTTATCCCTACTAATTTTGTTGTGCTAGAGATGGATGAGGATTCTATGATCCCTATTATATTAGGAAGGCCAATTTTAGCCACTGCAGGTGCCATGATTGATGTTAAAAATGGTAAGTTATCTCTGACTGTAGGGGAGCAACAGGTTGAATTTAATTTGATAGATGCTTTGAAAAAACCTTTTCATGATAATGTTTACTGTAGCATTGAATTAGTTGACCAAGCGGTGAAGCAAGAGATTCTTCCTAAGGACCCACTTGATTTTGTTTTTCTAAATGAGCCTGCAGGAATATCAAAAGGAAGTAAGGGTTATGAACCACTAAAACATGATATTGAAGTCATGTGTGACAAAGTGGTGAACCCAATTGTGGAACTTAAGCCTTTAAATTCCATACTGAGGTATGAATTTCATGACTCTGATAGATTCTTGGTTGTATTTTAGGTATAGCGTCTGGCTGAAGACGTTAAACATAGCACTTGTGGGGAGGTAACCCCAGAGTTGTTTATATTTGTGTTTTCTTTGAGTGTTTTAGTTGATAAATAAAAAAGAAAAAAAAATCAAATAAAGAGAAAAACAAATAAACAAGAATTTGATGATTTGTTAGGTGTTGGAGTAAGGCATGATTTTTTATTACCATGATGCATGTCCTAATTTAAATTAGATGAATGTATGCCAAAATTATTGTTTTGCATTTTGTTTTATGACATAAAATAGTGGCAACCACTGGCTGTGAATTCCCACCATTGGCAGTGGTTTGGCCCAGGCATTTTCCATTGAAAATATGAAATTTTTGGGCACCACATAGTGAAAACCACTAGCCGTGGTTAGCCTGGAATTTCCCCTGCAATTTTAAGAGTTTTTGGGCACAAGTCAAAGGCAACCACAAGCCGTGGTTTCCCATCACTGGTCGTGGTTGCCATCAGGTGCATGGTCTAAGTTGTATTTTAATTTTTGGGGCAAAACAAAACAAACCACAGGCCGTGGTTTACAACCACTGGCCGTGGTGCAGCCCTGCGTGGGGAAATTCAACATTTTAAATACCCAGCAGAGTCGCTTCCACCCCCTTCTCCATAACAGATAACATTTGATCTTTTGTGTTCTTTTACCCCTCGTTTTTCAATTATGGACCTCTTTGGTCCCCTTGATATGTACATTGGGGACAATGTCTAGTTTTAGTTTGGGGTGATGGGTACACAAAAGTTCAGCTCGTTCTTTCTTTATTCCTTTTTATTTTTGTTTATTTTTATTTTCTAGTTCATTTGCATGATTGTATGTCTGCCATATGCCTTAGGCTAGTATTGATTGTTGATTGTAGTTATTGTTATCTGTATGACATGTGATGTAGATTAGTTGGATTTTAAGCATTGCTTAGGTGAATCTTGTAAAAAAATAAAAAAAAATAAAAATAAAAAAATATATAAATAAAGAAATAAAAAGTTTTTGATTTCTATTCTTACCAAAATAATCACTCTGCATGATGACTGTGTTTCTTTGATCAGGCCAATTACCACTATAAGCTTTTTTCCTTGACTACATGATTCACACATTTTTAGGCACTCTAGAACTTGGCTTTTGACCAATTCAAAACGGTTTGTGAATGCAGCTTGAAATGAAAAAGGCACTTTAGGTTTTGTTTTCTATAACCTCAGCATTTGTTGAAAAGTGTAACCCCTTAGTTGTCCCTTTTGAGCCATGAAATAATATGATATATTCTTTCTAGACCTTTAACATTAGGATTTCTGGTTCACATATAGAAGAGGCAAAAAGGGTAAGCTAACTAAAAATGGTTAAATTGAAAAATAAAAACCATGATAGTTTGGGGTGTGTGATTTAAAGAAAAGGAAAGTTAAGGAGTTTGATCTTTGATAAGTGTTTTATAACACAATAAATTAGATCTAGTTTGCTTAGGATTTTAATCATTATACACTGTATTTCCTTAATTTTTGTGATTTTCGCTTTCTTTCCACTATATTCTACTTGGGTATTTTATTTTGCAGAAATTAAGATAATACAAGGGTCAATAACAAGAGAAAAATGACCATCAAATGATAAAGAAACAAGAAGAACAAGCCCAAGTGGAAAGAATTCTTTTTTTTATACTGAATTCTGACTCAGAATAATTAAATCCGAGTAGGATGACTCAAAAATGATCAAATCCAAGTAGGATGACTCAGAATGAAGTGTTGCCGACTGGAATACTTCCCGGTTGGAGGTAAATCCGAGTGGAAGATTCCCTATCAAAGCTATTCCGAGTGAAAAATGGATGACCTTGAAGGAATATTTCTCGGTTGGAGATAAATCCGAGTGGAAGCTTCCCGACTGCAACCACTCCGAGTGAAAAAGGGACTGACTTTGAATAATTACCGCCCAAAGCTATTTGTCTGAGTGAAGAATTACTGATTGAAGCGAGTCTGATTTGGGGAACAACTGCTTCTTCTGGGCAAAATTGTCTCCGAGTGGAAGACTCCCGAGTGAGTTGATTCCGAATATAAAAAAAACTCTGAACTTCGGAAGAACAATTGTCAGGCAAGGCCTTTCCGAGTAGTGAGTTTAGGAGAAGGTGTCTTTTCAAGCAAGGAAAAGAGTCTGACCGGGAATGAATCTCTTTCGGGCTGACTCTCAAGTTTCAAACTAAACCCGAGTGAGATGTCTCTGAGGAAGGCACTTCCGAGTGGTTTGGGGGCAGAGAGTTGCATTTCCGAGCAAAGCAAAGCTCGGACCTGGGAAGAGCTTCTATCGGCCAGATTCCAGATTCTCTCATGTTCCAAAATTCCTGAGTGAAAGGCAAAGCCAACTCCCGAGTGAATACAACCGAATGGGCTGATTGACGATTGAGGCAATTTCGAGTGAGAAGCAAGTCAGACTTTCGAGTAAATGTGTCCGAATGAATGTGTCTGAGTGGTTCAATTCCAGAGACATAGCCGAGTGAAACATTTTGAGGATGCCGAATGAATCATTTGAATGAAAACTTCCCGATCCCGAGTAAGTCACTTTTCAATCGGTTTTGAATGAATGTTTCAATTGGTTCCAAGTCACTCTTTAATCAGTTCCGAGTGAATCACTTTTCAATCGGTTCCAAATGAATGTTTCAATTGGTTCCGAGTCACTCTTCAATCGGTTCCGATTGAATGTTTCAATCAGAGTTGCTTTACTCGTCCAGCTCTCCTCACAGCCACAACACCGACTCCATCCAATTGCATATCGGCTCCTCACAACACCGTCCAGCTTCTCACAACCACAACACTGGCTCCCCTCAAACCAACACCGTCCAACTCCACACAGCCACAACACCATCCAGCTCTCCTCTCAACACCGTCCAGCCCACAACTTTCAGCTCCTTAAACCAACACTGTCCAGCTTCAAACAGAGACAAATTCCGAGCAAAGCTTTCACTCGGTCTTCTATGAATGAAGAGCACCTTCCATATTCCCACCGAATGCCCATGCTGACTTGGATTTCCACTATCCAAGTGGATCCTTGACTTATGAGGGGGCAGATGACAACAAAACAAAAGGAAAAATAATAAAAAAATTCTACTAGCCACCGTTCCCTATAGTTGTCACCATCCAGGCTGTTTCCAAGTTGATCTTATGGGGCGGCTGACAAGAAAAAATAAAAAAAAAGACCCACTAGCCGTCGTTCCCATGATTATTAATGCCCAAGATCTCTATAAATAGGGGGTAGGTCTGAAGCCAAAGATCAGCATCACTTTTAGATCAAATCCTCTTTCATTCACTTTAATTCCTTTCTTTTATTTCCTTCATTTTTCTTTTCCGTTCCATTCCTTTCTTTTTCGTTTTCTTTCTCTTTATTTTCTTTCTCTGTCCCGTTTCTTTCTTTTTTTTATTTTCTTTTTCTTTCTTTTATTTTGTGAAAGAGTTGTAAGGATTGTAAAAGTGAGTATTCCAATTTGTAATTGGTAGAGGAATATTGCAACAAGGAAATACAGTGGTAAAATTATTTTGAGCTTTTGGAGAAACCCGTAAGTCTTTATTTTTACCATGTCTTGTATGTTTTATTTTTCCATCGTATATATGAATTTGAATTATTTCATGAGTAACTAAATTAATTATCTTGGGATGAAGGGGGTGTGATAATATTTTGTGATAATGTTATTTTGACTTTGAATTAAATAAATTTCTGTTTTCCATTTAGTTCAAAAAATGCTCAATGCTCTTAGTAATTCCTAACAAGAACCTAAGTGATAAAACTGTATACTTGCGGGTATATTAGTAAGTTTAAGTAATTAATAGAATCGAGAGATTTATTGTTACTGGAAAGTTTTTGAACTAAGCCTAAGGTTTTGAAATACTTTTTGTGACCTCGGTAAAACCGTGAAAGTAATCAAAGTCTTTTGGGGAATAAAAAAGGGATTTTCACAAAACGATAATAGGCCTTTTCTAAGGATTAAGCAGCGCTTTCTATAGGTTAGGTACATTAATAGGATTTCGAGAGGAACATATTCATTAGCTTAAGGAAAATCCGCCTTGGAAAACTTAATTTGATTCTTATCTATGAAAAGTTAAAATTGATTGACATAAAATAGAGTCTTGATCCCCCGAAATCCCAAGATACTCTCAACTCTGATTTTTTTTTAAGTGTCAAGTAAATTTTGTTTCTGAATTTAGTTTTTTAAAATCTGTATTTTATTTTACAAAAATATTAAAAATCAATTGTGTGGATAATTAAATTTCAATATGCTGGTACTTTGAACACAGTCCCTGTGGAGAACGATAATCTTTTATATTACGCGACATAACCCGTGCGCTTGCGGGCCCTGTCAATCTTAAAATTAAAAGAAGAGAAAATGAAAAATGAAGTATACACTTTATGGTTTGAAAGTATAGAGAGTTATTAAATTGAGGTTTACTTACCCTCTTGTGATATTACTCTTCTTACAGAATTAAGCCCTTTGCATTCCTTTTTCTTGGTTTCTATTCCTATGCTATGAATCCCCTGGTCCTATTACAACCCTTTAAAAGACCTTTTGACCAATGCATGTTTTCTTGATAACTATGGAGTCTGTGGTCAATTGCCAAGCCTATGGTAGTGTTTAGAATGTTGTGGTCTGAGTAGATTGAAACACAAGCACACATATTGAGTGGAAAGTGAGAAAGAGTACCATAGGTCTAATCTTAGTGAATATGGCTTGACTATTGATTGTGGTATATTCTGGTAGTTTATGCAATCTCTTAAAAACACAAAAACAAAGAAAATAAATAAACATAAGATTCCTTAAGTTTGTTTGGTGTTCCAGTCTTTCATTATATGTTTGTATGGATCCAGTGATTGCTTAAGGACAAGCAATGTTTTAGTTTGGGGTATTTTGATAAGTGTGTATTATGTGTTGTTTTTGGTTGTTTTTAGGTCTAGTTTTTAGGGTTTTTGTATATTGTTCATGCCCGATTCCCTTGATTTTGATTCTTTTTCATACATATTACTTGGTTGTTCCTATTTTGCAGGATCAATAATATTTTAGGTCTCTTTTAAGTAAAAATGGCAAAGTGGATGAAAGAAGAGACTTTTGAGGCCTTTAGGAGTGCATTTTGGCAAGGTTGGAGGAAACCACTGCCAGTGGTGGACAACCACTAGCCGTGGTTAGCACTGGAAGAAAGGGAAATACAGGTCAGAGGCCACCACTGGCCGTGGTTGGCTGTGCCTGTTACCCAAAATTACACATTTAATATTTAAGAGGAAAAGGGCTCGAACCACTCACCGTGGTTATCCACCACTGGCCGTGGTTGTCCCCTACGAGGCCCACATATCTAATTTGTTTAGGGTTTTTGTGGGGGCACTTAAGGAAAGTTAGAGAGACTTCTTCTGGGATAGTTTTGAGAGACAACTTTTGGGAGATACTGAGGGTTCTTTGAGGAAGAATTCATTGGAAATCAAGAATCAATTCATCAAGGGAGATCAATTCTACAAATTTAGGAGAAAGAGTTTGCACTCCTAGTAAGAACTAATTTGTAATTCTGGAACCCTAGTTTACACTTTTGATTCCTTTTATGTTTGGCATTAATTTTGTTATGTATGACATGATGATGACAATCTTTATGGCATACTAAACCTTCGTTCTTGGGATTAAAGGATGTAATACGCTTATGTACCTCAATTAATTGTTCTTTACCTTTCAATGATATGCTTTCATGTTTCTATTTGATTTATGTATCGTAATGCTTCTACAAGACTTAGAGATAAGCATAGTTGATTCCAAATTGTATGCACTACGAGAGTAGGTATATTATTCGAAAACATATAAATTGAACCTATGTTTTTGTTTTACGATGGTAAGCAAACTTATTTGAGGATTAATTGGATTCCCATAAAACTTAAAGGGCTTAATTAACGAATTGAACGGGGTTCTTCAAGAATTAGGCACGTTAATAGGCTTTTGAGAGAAAGGTATTAATTAAATTAGGGGTATCTACCTTAGAAATGGAAATCGTCTAATTGGATTGGCAATTAACCTTTAATTTTGGTACTAGCATATGAACCCATAAATCCCAAGACCTTCCTTTAATTGAATTCCCCAAACTTGCTCTGATTTTCTTTTACAAAAGATATTGGATTTTTTGTTTTCTAATTTACTGTTCATCATAGTTTTAGCAATTCATTTTAATTGATTCACTAGGTAATTGAACCACCGTTATAACTAGTACTTGGGCACAATCTCTGTGGGAATGATATCTTTTTATTACTTTGATACCCCGTGCGCTTACGGTAGGCTATCAGGTGGCTAGGAGAGGGAGGATTATGGTGGCTGGAAAATAAAATTGAAGAGACGAGGTAGTGGTTGGTGTAGGCCGAGAGATAAGAACGAGTTAGTGGAAGTGGTAAGGTGAAGTGAATAAATGAATATGGGTGAATAATATAAATTTTGCATGTAGCTTTTGTTACTTATGGGACGAGCGGGAGGTGTGTTTATATGTTGAAACAGGTTTTGATAATGACAATCTAAAGAAGTTAAAGCATGTACAAGAACAAGGAATAAATGTGTTTGATGCTATATAACTTGATGAACAACCAAGGACTTGAGTCAAAGTACTTACAAAGGATTAAAATAAGTAAAGAAAGTTAATCCAAGTACCAAAGGATCAAAGAAATTAAGCCATAAGACATTATATATCAAAATGGGTGAAACAAAGCATAAAAGGTCATGCATCAGGTGCATGAATCAATTCATATAGCAACACATGGACACATGAATTGATTCATATGAAATACAAGACAGGAGATTTATGATTCAAACGCATGAACTGATTCATGCTTATGATTAATCAATTCATAGGACTGTAAGGGCCAAAAATTACGCAATAACACTATATGAATCTATTCATTTGGTCCTCGAATCTATTCATCTCAATTTTAATAAGCAAATACACTAAATGAATAGATTCATATGGAAAATGAATTGATTCATTTAGTGTAAATTTAGTTCAAATTTTGAATTTCAGAAAGTGGACAGCCTTGCATCGTACCACAGATTTTCCATATCGCATTATGAATTCAATCGTGGAGCACTAAGCAGACAGATAGGAAACGCTCCATAATTCCACTATGCCAATTATGACTCAAGAAGGAATCAAATAAGAAATGTACCATGCCTCCTGAAGCCTAAAAATAGAGAAGGAAATTGAAGAAGCAGATGTCCTAATCCAAGAAAAATGCATTCCTTGCTCTCTTCTCTGTTCTCTCTTATTTCTTAGCAATTAACTCTCTGTTCTATTTATTTGTGATTATTTTTGAGAGTTAGCTTATGAGTAAAAATTATTTTGAGTGCCAAAACTTGTATATCCACTCTATTGGAGAGTTATCCTTGTATACTTAAACACCAAATTCCTAAAGTTTAGGCTGGGTTTCAACCTTGTAAAATTATAAGATTGAGAAATTGGGTGGGGTGCCTTTGTACTTGTGAGAATTGAGTTCTTGAGTGTGGGACACTAGGAAGCTGCAATTGCTCAAAGTTTGTATCTCTAATCTCCAATAGTGGAATA
Organism: Clitoria ternatea; assembly: GCA_037962975.1. Lineage (NCBI taxonomy): Eukaryota > Viridiplantae > Streptophyta > Magnoliopsida > Fabales > Fabaceae > Clitoria > Clitoria ternatea. Next base: position 114,195,533 of record CM075669.1, read on the forward strand.
CTTCAAGTGGGTTGCTTAAAGGCGAGATGTACACCAGTGTAGTGGAACTCGTTATATCAGTTTGCAATTCTTTCTTCCCTAAGCTCCTTTATTATTGCTTGCTAATTTAATTATGCTTTATATTTGGTTGTGAAAATTGTATTAGTTAAATTCTTGATATTATTATTGAACTTTATTATTGCTCACTAAGTGTTTGATAAATTTCTGTGATTAATTTGACTTTATTATTATCTATTTCATTAATCACTTTATAAGTTGCAAAAGAAATATATTCAAAAACATTCCAAAGCAAGATTTTTAATACTCAATTCACCCCCCTCTTGAGTAATTAAGGCCACTTGGTTAAAAAATGGTATCAGAGCTTGACTCTTGGTAGATCAAGCTTAACAGCTTCAAGAGAACAAGATGGCCTCTACTTCTTATAACCTTTTTCCTGAGGGTGGTGCAACAAATAGACCTCTCATTTTCAATGGTGAGTGATGCATAAATCTTGGTGGATTAAATTCTTTTGGCAAGCACAACAATCGTTAAATTTGTAATATATTTGATCGTCCTATAGGGATTGAGGTAATTACCACAACCTAAGACTAGTACAAACTGAACCAAAACGCAAAAAGATAGAATTTATTCTGTTTATGCTTTTCTGCACTTTCCATGTTTTTTGTAATTTCAGAAAAAAATATGAAAAGTGGAATGTATTTAATAGAAGATAGGTTAGGATTACTTCAGCTCATAATTTCATCAAGAAACATGCAATTGAGGTTCAATCAAGCTTCAGACACAAGAGGATAATTCACAGATGGTTAATCCCTAATTCTTTAGGTGATTAACACTAATTCCTAAGCATTAAACCCTAATCCCTTAGGTGTTCAGTGACAGAGAAATCTAATGCGAAATTGGGGATTGAACCTTAACTATTCACCTAATTACTAGGCCTGAATTAGTTAGGAAGCCAGAAGTTACCTAAGCCTCAACCATGATTCCTCATTGGTGAGATTCTTCAATTAGGTCTGGATTTTTCAATCCAGCAGTGTAGATTCACTTCTCAGCTTGTTCTTCACATGCTTCAGAAGATAATTTCCTCAATGCACATTCAAGAATCCATTGGAAACTTTAGCAATCCCAACCCTAGGGGTTTAGCAACCCATGGAACTGGTTTCAGAAAGTGGAACGTTAAGAGCCATGGAAGAGAGAGTTTAGAGAAGGAAAATGTTTAGGGAGGGAAAATGTTTAGAGAGAGATTAAAAATCAAAAAATGGGAGTTGTATATTGCTTTTGTGTGTAAATTATAGAGTATTTATAACTATATATAGCTAAGGCAAAAACTAACTAAACTAACTTTAATTAATTACAAAGGAAACTTCCTAACAATTAAACTAACGAAACTAATTAATTTATTACAAGGGAATGACTAATTATAACACACTAATTAAATTACCAGAATACAAATATAATCAGCAACTAATAAAATAATTAATGGTAACTACTACAATAATTCACGTTGAAGGAGTATAATATACTTTGGAAACAAGCTTGACGTGACATCCTTACTTAAATCTTAAAATATAATTTAGCACTTGCTTGCTGCATGTTCACGTGAACGATGGGATGACAAGGCTGAGTTTGTGAATTGCTTCCTTTGGCTTTTACGTGAATGCAAAGTGACTTCACGCTTAAGCGTGACCTTTGTTCGCTTGAGCGTGATGACTTCACACCTTACTGGATCTGCGCGTATGTACACTGGGAGGCTAGCGTATGTATGCTGGACCACTGACTTACTGATTCTTCTCTTTTCAGGTTCTGTTTATGCGCGTACGTATGCTGGGATTCCAGCGTATGTACGCTGGCTCACTGGACTGGCACTTTGGTCTTCTTTCTCCTATGCGTATATACGCTAGATACTAGTGTATTTACGTTGGATTTGCTGCACCTAGATCCTACAAAATGCAAGTATATAAATGCCTAGCGTATATACGCTGGCTTTTTAGCGTCTGTACGCTAGGTTACTGGATCTCTCAATAAACACATTTCTTTCCTTATGTGCTTATCTTTTTATCTATTTTCTTGAATAATTCAAACACATTCAAATTAATTAATTAAAACAAGAAAGAATGACAATTCATTACATAACAATGCCAAAGTTAATAATAATTGATGGATTAATTTAAATTAAAGATGAAATTATTAAGTCTTTTCAAGACTTATCACATCCCCAAACTTAAAGCTTGCTTGTCCTCAAGTAAGGACTCAGATTAATTAAATCAATTACACTTACTCAAGATAATCAACCTTTCCTTAACTTAATTTATCCCATAATTATTGAATACTATTCATGCTTTCTTTCTACAACTTCTGAAAATTTAATTACTTACACTTCCTTTGGGAACAAGCTGGTGATGCTTTCCTTACATGGATTGGTGTTTTACTTTTCTCTCAGTGTATAGGTTCAATTGTATGCACTCATCACCTGTGTAATTGTCAGATCAACATAGGCTTGCAACAGTTCTAAACATCATGACATATGCTAGCACAATTGGATCAGTAAGGGCTTTTGAAGCTTGTAATGGGGTTAGGCTACATGCTCCATTTTTGTTTTTCTAGTCAATGTTGGGTTAAAAGATGTGCCCACTGATGCCTTGCCTCAATCTTAACTCAAATACCTATACTAACCAGCTCTTTTGCTTTTATTTTTCTCAGATGAAGGATAACTCAACTATTTATGGTGCTTTGTACCTTCTTCTCTTTCAATCCTTTGGACTCTTTCTTTCTTCTCTTTCATTTTTTTCAATACCATTTTTCTTCCATATAGGAATTGCTTTACTAATTTTTCACTTTTCTTTTACTTTTGCTATTCTTCCTTTCATTTCTCAAAATCCTCATCTATAATTAAGGTCAGAGTGTGTCCTTTAATTGCTCTTAGGCACACTCTTCATCCCCAAACTTAGAACTTGCTAGTCCCTAGCAATAAGATAAGAATCAGTAGTTCATCAGTGGTACATCCAGGGACAATTCACTTGGTTTTTCTTAGATAAATAGGCTTGTAAAGTTAGGTACATAATCAGAATGAAAGGGTCTTAGGCTCAAACATAATTATTAGGTCAACAGATAATTAATAATATTAAGGATGGCTAAATTTGGCCCTGTCTAATTTACAAAGAAGGCCTTCATCATTTCCAATTAGCAAACATATAATCATTAGCAAGCACTGAAGCAAATTCTGTCTCACTAAGCAAGAATGCAGACACACTCGGAAAAGAAACAATAAAGGCTCAAAAGCTAATAAATTACAGGTAATCAGCCAATCATGTCCCCAAACTTAATGCGAGATTATAAGCTTAGATTGCTAACTAGCATGGTGAATATACAAATAATACAGGATGGGAATAGTTATGGACAGGGATCATGAATCAAGCAATGCGAATCAATTAATTTATCCAATGGATGCCTGAGAATCAACAAACTTTAAACAATTAAGATAAATTCTAAATTAAATACAATTAATACCTTTCATAAATTAATGGGATGAGGGGATAGATTACTTCCCTTTTTACCTATATGGCAAGGGTTTGGTGAGCGATGGTTGCAAGAATTGAACAATATAAATCAGAAAAGAAAATACATTGAACAATTAACATAGAGTCATACTTGCATTACAACTAAAAGGGAAATACATTGTTCAAGAAAGGAAATTAAAAGAAAGTTATTACATCATAGAATTAACTTAAATGACAGCAAATTAATACATCAGTCTTCCTCTTCTTCATCTTCTTCATCAGCAGCCTCATCCATAGGTTCATCATTTTGTTGCTCAGGGTGGGGTGGAAATTCAGTTGCTAAAGGTGTGTCATCAGGGGGAGTGGTGAACCCAATAGAAGTCTCTGTCAGTTGGAACTCCCATTTCTTCAGTGTGGTCCATATTCAGTGTAGTGGCAATCTTCCTCAGCATAAGATCATGGTTCAGGACCAGATCATAGGTCCCTAGCTATATCTTCTTCTTGGCTTGGATTTCTTGCATTACCATAGAGAGATCAAAAGAATTACCTGAACCTGGTGGTGTAGAAGATGATGGTTTGGGTTGTCTGTGACACTTTGGCTCTTGAGGCATAAAGTGGTCAATGTGGTCTATTACCCAGTACTTATCCATAATCCTCTCAGGCTTCACCTTTGTCAGTTCTTCATAGTTTAACCTAACCTGATTCTTTTTGGCCAACAAAGTGACAATGGAGCAATATGGCAGTTGAAGATTTTTTTCATTGGCTTTCACCATCTCCTCCAATATTAACTCACCCAAATTAACATACAGACCCTTCATTAAATAGTAAATCAACATCAACCTCTTAATGACAACCTCAGTAGCATGAGCCACAGGTTGCAGGGATAAAAAGACGTAGTGGCACCATAAGAGGGGGAGATGATTCAAACAACTTTTCTTGACACATTTTGGTGCACCACTCACTTTTGTTACATATGCAGCCCCTTGTTCTCAACATTCCTCTAGTATTTCCTTTCTAAGATTCTCATTTTCAACCCTATGGAAGATATATACTATCCAAGTGTATTGACATCCTTCACCATCTAAGATAGGTACTTTCAAACTCTTATTCAATATGTGACCAGAGAGAGGAATACTGACTCCTCTCAAGTAGGAAGAAAAAGGTACCTTATCCTCAATAGAATTGCCCCTTAAATTGGCATAGAACTCCCTAGTGAGTTCTTGATAATCGTTGCCTAAGTTCTCATTAATATACTGTCATCCCCTTGCAAACATAGCAGCCTTTACATCAATATCAGAGCAATTATCTTCATCAAGGACCAGCACCCTTTTCCCTTATTACTCCTCTGTTTTTGAATTTTGTCTCATATTCTTGGGCATCCTTGAGATCCCTAAACCTATTCTAGTCAAAATCCTCATTTTTCTTAGACTTCTTTTCTTCCTTAAGGCTTTTACTCTTTTTAGGTGGTGGAGAAACAGGGGTGCTTACAGTAGCCACCCCCTTTCCTTTCTCTTTTGGGGTTTTCTTCACACTTTCCATTTTAATAACTCCTTCTACTTTTCTAATGAGTCTGTGAGCTTATGGACATTGTGAATGTTAAGGATGGTGTTTATAGGGCCTAAATGGGTGCAAATGCATAAATAACACAACCATAGAAAAATGAACATGTAAGATGAATGGACATGATGGATGCATTAAATTTGAAATTGAAACAGTGGAATGCAATGATTTTAGCTATTAACTGAAATTAAGGAATGAAAAGATGTTACCTTTCAATGGAATCCTTCGATTGTGCCCTTTCCTCTTTAAAATCCAAGTTTTCAATGTAAAGAGGTGTGAATTAGGGTTTGTACTGTAACACCCCCGGTTTCCCAGACTCGAATTTTGATGTGACCGATATAAATAATGATTAATAAAAGTATGGGTAAATTTTTCACGTTTCAGGATAAGTCCGATGTCACACCAAGACCCAAATCATAGAAACTGAAGAGTGATATTCATCAACATATAACTGGATCGATAACTAAATTGCCCATAACGGTATACAAAATAATAGAGTTTACAGTGGAAGAAGAATGTGTATACCGGGCATATGCCTAGTCCCATATATGAAGATATAAGAAAAGGCCCAAGTAATCATACAATTTCATAATATAAGCCTATTAGGCTTTAATCAACTATGCACCTGAATCATAATTATTTATCATCAAATGTAGGTAGTCTATACATGAGACATCCATCACCACATGGCATCAATCTAATCATCCTTTACATACTAAACATATAGACTACGTTCATAAATACATAAGTTTGTTACACATACATATTTACCTCTCTAAGTCATCATCCTTATATACAATTTAATTTAATACGTTAAAATTCACAATTGATGCCGGCCAACGCACTTCCATTACCACTATTTACCTTCGCTAAAACTTCAATTCAAAGTCTCATCTCGGCCCATGATAACCCTGCATCACAATGCTAAAAAGGAGACCACATGGGAGAGTGAGTTATACATTCAAAATGACGAATATAAATATTTTGTGATTATGTGTACATGCTTACCATCATCATGTGTGCCTTGCTGTAAAATCATCAGTTCATCATTCAATCATCATCACATTGATATAATAGGTATACAACCCTCATGAAACGCATTTCACAACATAAGCAAATATAAGCACATACACAATCACATTGCCACTTATCAACAAGGGCATTCACAATCATCATTATCATTTTATTAAATTTTTATTCCATTTCTCCTCGCAAGGGGTCTCATCTCTCATAGTCATCCCATCTCAAATGTCATGCACTTATGGCTAACACATATGTCAACTGTTTAATGCATATGCACGGATCCGATTTTATTTCATCAGGTGATCGCAACCACCTTATCATTCATTCACATGGGTTTCCCGCCTCGCAAGGGGTACTTCCTCTAGTAACCTCGTAAGGTGCTTTCTCGTGATCGCAACCACGTTCAACAATTCATAATGGTTTCCCGCCTCGCAAGGGGTACTCCTGCCTCATGATCGCAACCACGGGCATCATAGGAACTCGCAAGCCCTTTTTCATTTCAATAACCAGGTGATCGCAACCACCGGCTCAATATCATATCATCATCAAGTTGGTTTCCCGCCTCGCAAGGGGTACTCCCTTCATAGAATCCCGCAGGATCTTTCATCATTGTGATCGCAACCACATATTCAATGTTATGTCAGGCCATGAATGCAAAATGCAATAATGCATATGCCAATCAACCTTGCAAGGATATCTCACCCTCTCAATTAGGGGTATATTTTATATTTGGTTTTTATTATCATTGGCATACAATCAATCATAAGGCCCCTCAAGGCACAACATTCACATTTTCATAAATCCCCATATGGCAATCATAGCATATCAATCATCATAGCATTTATCCACGCATGGAAACCAATAAGATATCTCAAATCATAAATTCAACAATCACCATTGCATCTTATACATACAAGTCAATACTTGTATTAATCATATTAGCGCCACACTAATCAAAATAGCAAACACTGCTTATTCAAGGGCATGTTCAACAACAACGTCCCTTTTCATTCAACCATATTATTTATCATTCAATATATGTTGTATCCTCAACTTTCAATCATCATCGACACTATTTCAATCCATTTATTTATACCCTCATTGCCATTTAATTGCCCTCTCATTAATTTTGTCATCACACAAAGTGTGTCATGTAACCATATCACTTACTTCTCATCATGCTTCATAATATATCCATAGTGGTGGAGCATACATGTATTCATAACCTAACATAGGCATACACATATCTTGTCAAGGCCTTGATCCATTCTCCAATCACCACTAAGACACACCACACATATACCTTTAGTGAATTCGTTTGTTTTTCCATAATAATAGAGGTTTTGGGCAACAATGAGCCCATGATAACTTTCAACATTGGGACATGAGAAGAGTTCATTTTTAGTCTTAAAAATAGAGGGACATCTCATAAATATCACCTATTAGTCCCAATTTGACCACCATAAAAAGTTAGGTTTAAAACCCTCTTAAACTTGTATTTTTCAATGCAGTAGGTTAGGTATTTTACTCCTAATGAGAGTTAGAAAGCTCCAATTAAAGTGATACCAATTCTCACACCTCCATAACACAATTATCTACAACTTTCATGAAGAAGTCGGAGGCTAAAAACATTATTAAAATGCCCAAACGGGCCAAAAACATCAAAGGTTGCCTATTGGGCAAATCCTGTCGTAATCAATTACGCTAATCGATTATAGCTGAAACAGAACTCTTGTAATCGATTACACTCACCTTTGTAATCGGTTACACCTGAAGCTAATCAATTACGCTGAAAACAGAATGCCTGTAATCGAATACGCTTACCTCCGTAATCGATTACGCCATACCAGAATGCAGAAATTGTGCAGAAAATGCATGATTTTGGGACTTCTAACCCCTCTAACTTTTTTATATCAACTCCAAATGCTACCAATTTTGACACCAACTAAATTACACCATTTGTGATGCGTGGCCACCAGTCTCACTCAAAAATTCTTAAAAATGAGGGACTTATGTGCATAAATGTGTTTTACCCGTTTTGAGGTACTTTTGTGCAACTCAAGGGCCTATTCTCATTAGAATTGGCCCACTCCAGTTTCTACAAGTTATAAACTATGCATAGAAGCTATTGGAACTATCCCATGCCATTCAATCCTCATAAAACTCTATTTGGCTCTATTAGTTCCTTAATCATGCATTAATGTCAATACCTAATTTCACATTTTGAGCAATTTCTCTACCAATATAAACATTAATGCCATCAAATGGGCCTTAGCCTTTCATTACCAATATTCATTCGTCAAAATCACATGGAATTCTAAATTCACATGGTATATGCATACTTCAACCCCTCATGGGTTATTCATTATCATATATATACATATATTATTATCAATAGACAACAATTTGCTATTCACATCATTTCACTATAATCATGGCAAGGCAACCATGAGTATCATGAGATACAATAATCATTAATTATATAACTCATGCAATTTGAATGTAAACTCCTCTCCTACCTCGAGGGAAGAGCCGAAATCCGAATGCACGCTCCGAATGCTCTGCCACATAATCCGGAATGCAATCTACATAACATATACATGTGCATTCACACAATCAATAACCATCATAATTCTAAACATTTGCTAGCTTATCATAAAGCTCAACATCAAGTCCTAAACTTGCTAAACACCAATTTATGCCATTTTGTTAGGCTTCGGGAATTCCTTTCCCAAAACCAAGATTCTCTAGATCTTAAAGAGTAACTAAACCCAACAACATCATCATCTCATCCATTTCATAATGTAATCCCAAATCACCTCAATTCTTCAAACATAATCATTATCATCGTCTATTATCGTAACTAATGACACCCAACATTGAATATTTCATATACCCATCCTTAAAATCAATTCTTCTACTCCCTCACATTCCATATTCATATTAACACCTATCTATAGGTTCCACCATCAATGGTTCTATATTATTTTAAGTAACATTCAATCTTAAACATCATCTATTCACTTTCAATTTAACCTCCTAAGTTACAACATATCCATTTTCCCCAAATTCTTGGACTAGGGTTTAATGAGAACCCAACCACTATAATCAATATTCATCAACCATCTTCAATGGCCACCTCCCATCATCAATATCACTCTCTAACTTCATTAATCATACATTCAACTCATATTTTACACTTTCCCCAATTTATTAAAGCTAGGGTTCCAGTAGAACCCATTACCTATTTATAAGCTTCATTTCAAGCACCCATAAGCTAACAACATAGTATCCTCACCATCAACCACATTCACAACAATTCCCTAATGGTTTTCTAACCTAGGGTTTGGTTCCCCAAGCCATTTTCCATCAAAACAACACCCAATCTCCTATCACAATACTTAAATAGGCTCAAAACCATAAACTAAAGCCATGGGTGTTCAAGATCATACCTCTTTCTACAAGCTCAAACCCCATAACGAAAATAAGATGAAGAGAAGAAAAGATGAGCCAAGCTTTGCTCCAAGTGCCTTTTTGGATGGAAAATGATTTATTGAGGGAGAGAGGGGGTGAACGGTTTTGGAGAAGAAGAATGGAGGGAGGGGAAGAAAAGGAAAGTGAATGAAAGAGAGGGAGAGAGGCCAACAAAAAGGGAGAGGGAAAAGAAAGAGTTTTTGTTTTAATTTTTAATCCCCTCATAAAATTTCTCCATTTTACAACATACAGGATCTCTGTTCAGGCTCAATACTAACTCCAAAAATTATTCCAAAGATATATTCGGATTCCCAATAATATTCTTAATAGCCCTGACCAATGGCATCTCAATCGGAGATACTTGGTCCGACACCTATATTTTAACTGGGTATAATTTTAACTTTTAAAGCCCCAATAAATTTTAAATAATCCTCATAATTCTCAATTTAATTATTTTAATATTTTTGGGACACTTATTAACCCATTTATAATCATTTAATATTTATTCCTCCTATTTAATCATTTTTATAAAATTCAGGATGTTACATGTACGCTAGGAGAGGGTTTTTATAATGCTGAACCCAGCTTTTATACGCTTATGTTCTGGTTACTACAGATGGTAACAGGTTGACACACACTGGGGTACGTGTAGGTACATTGAATCTTTGGCATACTTACACCCACATTAAAGCATAACAGGTGGTAACAGTTATAGGCCACGCTATAAGCGTGCAATCACCCGCTCAACCGCGTATCAGCTCTTCCAATGGTCACGCTTAAGCGTGCATATTCCTCTCCTAAGCGCCACGCATTCCCAAAGGTTCACACTTTAAGCGCAAAGGCCCACGCTTAGGCATGAAGACACGCCCAGGGTCACGCTTGGTACTCGCTTAAGCGCGCCACACATCCAGGGGTCACGCTTCAAGCGTGAAGGTATACGCTGCAAGCGTTATTTCTTTTTAAGGTTCAAAACTGCCAGCGTGAAGGGTCACGCTTAAGCGCTCCTCGAGCTTGCACAAGCGCATGGTTGGTCCAAGAGTCACACTTAAAGCGTGGAGTCTCTCGCTCAAGCGCGAAGACATTCCCTGATTCACACTGTAAGCCACGCTCAAGTATACAAGGCTTCTCGCTTGAGCGTGAAGGCACAAGTTGGTCTGCGCTTAAGCGTGCTATCTCCTCGCTTAAGCACCACGGGGGCCTGATCCTAATTTATTTACGCATAGCTACGCCCAGTTTGGAGTATGTACGCGCACCCTTATCCTAGCTACTGGACCTACGTGTAGGTACGCTAGGATTGGAGCGTATGTACGCGTACCTTATGGTCCATAATTTTATTATTTTGCTGATACGCGTATGAACACTAGAACCAAGGTATATACACTCAAACCTTATTCAAAATTTTTCAAGTTTATTCACACCTTATTCAAACTTTTTTAGTTTTCTTTTATTGTTTAAAAACACCAAACACAAACTACAACAATTAAAGTGTAGGGTTGCCTCCCTCAAGCGCTTCTTTAAGGTCACTAGCTTGACCTTTGACATCTAAGAAGATGCCTGTAAAAACATGGAGGATTTTTGCCTATCAAACTCTCCTCCATAGTAGAGCTTGAGTCTCTGGCCATTCATTTTGAATGTTCTTCCAATGGCTGGTTCTTTTACCTCAATTGCACCATGAGGGAAAACCTTATTCACAATGAAGGGTACAAACCATTTTGATCTGAGTTTTCCAGGAAAGAGTCTCAGCCTAGAATTTAATAACAAGACCTTGTCATCCTTATGAAACTCCTTCCTATTTATCCACTTATCATGCCACCTCTTAGTTTTCTCTTTATAGATTGAGGCACTCTGATAAGCATTGAGTCTGAACTCTTTAAGTTCATGGAGTTTTAGGACTCTTTCCTCTTGGGATTGGTCACAATCCATGTTTAACAGCTTTATGGCCCACCATGCCTTATGCTCTTACTCTACAGGAAGATGGCAAGCCTTACCATATACCAACTGATAAGGTGACATGCCAATTGGAGTCTTAAATGCTGTCCTATAGGCCCACAATGCATCATCTAATCTCACAGACCAATCCTTCCTAGATTTCCCTACTACTTTCTCTAGTATCCTCTTAATTTCTCTATTAGAAAGCTCAACTTGTCCATAAGTTTATGGATGGTAGGGAGTGGATACTTTATGGAGTACCTCATAATGTCTCAGGGCTTTTTCCATGATTCTATTGCAGAAATGTGACCCTCCATCACTAATGAGGACTCTAGGGACTCCAAATCTTGAGAAAATGTTCTTCTTTATAAACCTAAGCACCACATGTGCATCATTGGTTCTGGTAGGGATTGCCTCCACCCACTTTGAGACATAATCCACAGCAACAAGGATATACTCATTGGAGAATGACTTTGGGAATGGTCCCATGAAGTCAATGGCCCAAACATCAAATAACTCCACAACTAAAATATTTGTCAAAGACATGCCAGTTTTAGCAGAGAAACCTCTACTTCTTTGGCACTTATCACACCTTTGCACATATACTCTAGCATCCTGAAAAATTATTGGCCATTAAAGCCACAATATAACACTTTTGCTGTTGTTCTAAAGGCACCATGGTGTCCTCCATAATAGGAATCATGACAGTGCCACAAGAGTCTTTCTTGCTCTGATTTAGGCACACATCTCCTAATAATTCTATCTACTCCTATCTTATACAGAAATAGTCATCCCATAGAAAAGTTTTACTGTCGTGAAAGAACTTTTTCTTTATTTGGGATGTCCACCCTTCTAGTAGCACAAAGGCACTTTTAAAGTTGGCCATATCAGCATACCATGGCTCTGTGGTAATTACCATCAACCTCTCATCTAGGAATTCCTCTTTTATCAAGATAGAGTCTGATTCACCTTCCAGACGAGAGAGTTGATCAGCCACTGAGTTCTCTACTCCCTTTTTATCTCTTATTTCCAAATTAAACTCTTGGAGTAATAGAACCCATCTGATCAATCTTGGCTTTGATTCTTTTTTAGCTAGTAAGTACTTGATTACTGAATGGTCTGTATAAACGATGACCTTAGCACCAATCAAGTAAGCTCTGAATTTATCAAATGTGTACACCATAGCAAGCATTTCTTTTTCAGTAGTGGTGTAGTTTATTTGATTCTCATTTAGTACCTTACTAGCATAATAAATAACATATGTTAATTTTTCTTTTTTCTGTCCTAGTATAGCTCCTATAGCAAAATCACTTGCATCACACATGAGTTCAAATGGTAAAGACCAATCAGGTGCTATAAGGATTGAAGTTGTAGTTAGTCTTTGTTTTAGATTTTTAAAAGCCTTGACACAGTTTTCATCAAAAACAAAAGTATGATCTTTCACTAGTAAATCAGTCAAAGGCTTTGCTATTTTCAAAAAATCCTTTATAAATCTCCTATAGAAGCCAGCACATCCTAAGAAACTCATCACTCATTTCATATTGATTGGAGGAGAAAGCTTTTCAATGGTATCAATCTTGACTTTATCTACTTGGATGCCCTCAGCAGAGACTTTGTGCCCAAGGACTATCCCTCCTCTAACCATAAAATAGCACTTTTCCCAGTTGAGGACAAGATTAGTCTCTTGACATCTCACCAGCACCTCTGATAGATTGCCAAGGCATATATCAAAGCTATTTCCAAACATAGAGAAGTCATCCATGAACACCTCAATGAACTTCTCTACCATGTCGCTAAAAATTACCAGCATACACCTTTGAAAGGTTACTGGTGCATTGCACAAAACAAATGACATGCACCTATATTCAAAGATTCCATATGGACAGGTGAAGGATGTCTTCTCTTGATCTTTTGGATCAACCATAATTTGGTTGTATCCTAAATATCCATTAAGGAAGCAATAATACTCATGACCTAACAGCCTCTTAAGCATTTGGTCTACAAATGGTAAAGGAAAGTGGTCTTTTCTAGTGGAGTCATTTAACCTTCTATAATCTATGCATATCCTCCAACCTGTAGTTAGTCTAGTGGCAATGACTTCACCTTTTTCATTTTTAACAGTGGTCATCCTTCCTTTCTTAGGCACCACTTAGATCGGACTGATCCAAGCGCTGTCCGAGATAGGATAGATAATCCCTACATCAAGGAGTTTAACCACTTCTTTCCTCACAACCTTTTTCATTATAGGGTTTAACCTTCTTTGTGGCTGAACAACTGGGAAGTAGTCATCCCCCATCAAAATTTTATGCATACAAAATGGTGCACTAATTCCCTTTAAATCAGAAATGTTCCAACTAATGGCAGATTCATGTTTTCTTAAAACCCCTATCAGTTTTTCTACATCCTCAACATTTAACTCAGCATTAATGATTACTGGATGTGACTCATTATTTCCCAAGCAAACATATCTCAGATGAGAAGGAAAGGGTTTCAAATCATGTTTTTCTTCAAACACCTCCTTACCCTTCTCAATTACAGCATTATTTAAGTTTTCTTTAATTTCAACTTCTACTACTTCACATGCTTCTAGTAGGTTTAGCAGCTCAGTTTATGAGTCATCCAACTCCTCAACCTCAGAGTCAAAATCATCCTCTAAAAAGGCTTGTAAAGCCTCTTCTTCAGCCTTTAATAGCATATGAGTCTTATAAATTTTGATTTCTTCAAGCATAAAACAATCCATTTTATCAACTGGATGTTTTATAGCATTGAAGACATAAAAAGTTACCTGCTTCTCTTGAACTCTCAGCATGGGTTCTCCCTTCTCTATATCAATTAAAGCTTTTCTAGTAGCTAAGAAGGGTCTCCCTAAGATTAAGCGAATCTCTCTATCAGCCTCAATATCCAAAACTATAAAATCTACTATAAAGATAAACTTATCTATCTTTACTAACAAGTCTTCCAGCATCCCATGAGGATATCTGATAGACCTATCAGCCAACTACAAGGACATGCGAGTTGGTTGCAGGTCATTAATTCCTAATTTCCTCATTAAGGAAAGAGGCATAAGGTTAATGCTAGCCCCTAGATCACATAAAGCACTTCCAACATGAACATCCCCTATTGCACAAGATATTGTAAAAGATCTAGGATCTTCTAGCTTTTGAGGGAGTTTCTTCTGAATAATTACACTACACTCTTGAGTAAGGGCAATCATTTGATCTCCCTTAAGCTTTCTCTTCTTAGACAGAAGTTCTTTTAAAAATTTAGAATATGATGGCATCTCTTGCAATGCCTCAGCAAAGGGAATATTTATGTGAAGCTTCTTGAACACATCTAAGAACTTAGAAAAGTTTTGCTCCTCTATCTATTTCTTAAATCTCTGTGGAAATGGAGCATTCTTTAATTTCTAGGAGTTATCTTGACAGCTTCCTCCAAGATCAAATCATTCTTTTTCTTTTTCTTTTGATGAACTTGATTTTCTTTCTCTTTTTCTATTTCTATCTTATTTTCAGTTTTATCATTAACTTGCTCACTTTCCTGCTCTTTTTCTTTTTCTACAGTATTTTCATTACTTAGAGTAAGAAGAACCAAAGTTTTTCCACTCCTAGTGGTTATTGCTTTGCAATGTTCCCTTGGTTTTACCTTAGTATCTCTAGGGAAATTGCTTGATTGTCTCTCAGCTAACTATTTTAACAGTTGTCCAACCTAATTTTCCAGATTCCGGATGGATGCTTCTTGATTTTTAAAGCTGGCCTAAGTGACCTAGATGAACTGAGGTAGAACATTCTCAAGTTCAGACTTTTCCTTAGACGGAGGGGTAAGAGGTTGTTGTGATCTATTTGTGGTCTGAGTTTGTGGTATGTTTTGATTCAAATGTGGACCCTTCTACCATGAAATATTGGGGTGGTTTCTATAGTTTGAATTAAAGGAATTAGAGGGATAATTCCTTTGAAATTGTTACCCCATGAAACTAACTTGCTCAGCAGGCACATTTGGATCACACATGCCATTTTCATGATCTCCACCATAAAAATCACAACTTATCATGCAGACTTGACTAGGCTTTTGGAGTTTTAAAATTTGTACACTTAATTTCTCCAAAGCCGGAGTCACCAACTTACTTTGAGCCAAATAAGCATCTTGTGCTTCTAATTCTAGTATCCCTCTCTTAGGGATTTGGCTCATTTCACTAACTATGCATTCATTTGAAGCCATAACATCAATCAACTCTACAGCTTTTTCTACCATTTTAGTGGTCAATGAACCTCCAACTGAGGCATCAATCAAGACCCTAGTAGTTGGTCTCATTCCATTATAAAGATGGTAACTTGTTGCACATCAGGGATCCTATGATATGGACATTTCCTCAAACTCTCTTTGTACCTATCCCATGCTTCCATCAGAAATTCACCCTCTCTCTGTTGAAAACAAGTGATTTCTATGCGTAACTTGGCATACTTCGAAGGAGGGAAATATTTAATCAAAAATTTTCTTTGTAAATCTTTCTAAGTTGATATACTGCCTCTTGGTTGGCTTTACAACCAGGCTTTTGCACGGTCCCTTAGAGAAAAAGGAAACAATCTTAGTGTTATTGCCTCATCAAGGACACCATTCATTTTCACTGTATCATAAATTTAAAGAAATGTTGCTAGATGCAAATTTGGATCCTCAACCTCACTTCCTCCGAATTGATTATTTTTAACTAATTGCAGCAAAACCGGTTTAAGTTCAAAATTATTGGCTGCAATTGGAGGCCTAAGGATGTTGGATTGTGATCCTTCTTCAGCAAGCATAGAGTAGTCACCTAATATAACTCTTCTCTATTTCATTTCTTGCTGTTCTTTTTGCTTTTTCTCATTTCTAAGTCTACGCTCTAACAAATCAATATCAAGATCAAAGAAGAATGGTTCTCCTCTGTTCCTTGACTGCATACACCAGATATTAGACACATAATCAGTTTTAATGCTACTACTACTGCTACACACAAGCTACTACGATACTAAAATGAAATTTAACTGCTGCTATTTATAAAAACAAAATTAAATGGTTCAGTCTAGTATCGGTCCAAGGATTGTTGATATTACTCAACAATCCCCGGCAACGGCGCCATTAACTTGATGCATAAATCCTGGTGGATTAAGTTCTTTTGGCAAGTGCACCAATCATTAAATTTGTAATATATTTGATCGTCCCATAGGGATTGAGGTAATTACCACAACCTAGGACTAGTACAAGCTGAACCAAAACACAAGAAGATAGAATTCATTCTATTTATGCTTTTATGCACTTTCTATGTTTTTTGTAATTTCAGAAACAATATGAAAAGTGAAATGTATTTAATGGAAGATAGGTTAGGATTACTTCAGCTTATAATTTCATCAAGAAACATGCAATTGAGGTTTAATCAAGCTTCAGACTCAAGAGGACAATTCACAGATGGTTAATCCCTAATTCTTTAGGTGATTAACACTAATTCCTAAGCATTAAACCCTAATCCCTTAGGTGTTCAGTGACAGAGAAATCTAATGTGAAATTGGGGATTGAACCCTAACTATTCACCTAATTACTAGGCCTGAATTAGTTAGGAAGTCAGATGTTACCTAAGCCTCAACCATGATTCCTCATTGGTGAGATTCTTCAATTAGGTCTGGATTTGTCAATCCAGCAGTGTAGATCCACTTCTCAGCTTGTTCTCCTCATGCTTCAAAAGATAATTTCCTCAATGCACATTCAAGAATCCATTGGAAACTTCAGCAATCCCAACCTAGGGGTTTAGCAACCCATGGAAGTGTTTTCAGAAAGTAGAACTTCAAGAGCCATGGAAGAGAGAGTTTAGAGAGGGAAAATGTTTAGAGAGAGATTGAAAATCAAAAAAATGAGAGTTGTATATTACTTATGTGTGTAAATTATAGAGTATTTACAACTATATATAGCTAAGGCAAAAACTAACTAAACTAACTCTAATTAATTACAAAGGAAACTTCCTAGCAATTAAACTAATGAAACTAATTAATTGATTACAAAGGAATGACTAATTATAACACACTAATTAAATTACCAGAATACAAATATAATCAGCAACTAATAAAATAATTAATGATAACTACTACAACAATTCATGTTGAAGGAGCATAATATACTTTGCAAACAAGCTTCACGTGACATCCTTACTTAAATCTTAAAATATAATTTAGCACTTGCTTGCTGCATGTTCACGTGAATGATGGGATAACAAGGCTGAGTTTGTGAATTGCTTGCTTTGGCTTTTACGTGAATGCAAAGTGACTTCACGCTTAAGCGTGACCTTTGTTCGCTTGAGTGTGATGACTTCACACCTTACTGGATCTGCGCGTATGTACGCCAGACCACACTGACTTACTAATTCTTCTCTTTTCAGGTTCTATTTGTGCACGTACGTATGCTGGGATTCCGACGTATGTACACTGGCTCACTGGACTGGCACTTTGGTCTTCTTTTTCCTGCGCGTATGTACGCTAGGTTATTGGATCTCTCAATAAACATATTTCTTTCCTTAAGTGCTTATCTTTTTATCTATTTTCTTGCACAATTCAAACACATTCAAATTAATTAATTAAAACAAGAAAGAATGACAATTCATTACATAACAATGCCAAAGTTAACAATAATTGATGGATTAAGTTAAATTAAAGATGAAATTATTAAGTCTTTTCAAGACTTATTAGTGAGGGTTACGCTTTTTGGAAATAAAGGATGAAAATTTTTGTTCAATCAATTGATTTGAAAATATGGAATGCTATTGAAAATGGTCCTTTTGTACCTATGCATGTTATATATGGTAAACAAGTTGAAAAACTCATGGATGATTGGACGAGTGATGAGGAAAAGAAAGTTCAATACAATTACAAAGCTAAAAATCTCATCACCCTAGCTTTAGGCCCTGATGAATTTTTTAGAGTTGTAACTTGTAAAACCATAAAAGATATGTGAGACACTCTTCAAATCACCTATGAGGGAACTAGTGATGTAAAGGATTCAAAGATTAGCACACTTACTAGTCAGTACAAAAGTTTTAGAATGAATTCTGGTGAAAGTGTTTTGGAACTGCAAAAGTGATTTACTTTGATTATAAATCATCTCATTACTCTTGGAAAATCTTATTCTAACAAAGAGCTCATCCTTAAAGTTCTAAAAAGTCTTACTAGGGAATGGCAACCTCTTGTCACTGCCATCAAGCAATCTCCCAACATAAATGAGATGTCTCTTGCTACATTGTTTGGTAAGCTTCAAGAACAAGAGCAAGAGCTTAAAGACTTGAAGAATATGGAAGAAGAAGAAAAGTCCTCTAAGAAAAAGGGGCTAGCTCTCAAGGCCACCTCAATTGACGAGGATGACTTAGAAAGTGACCTTGATGAAGATGAAGAGCTAGGCCTATTTGTGAACCACTTTGGAAAACTAATGAGAAACAAACTATTTCAAAAGAGCTTCACATCCAAAGGTAAGAAAACTACTCCTAAAGATAATTCTTCCTCACCAACTTTCTTTGAATGTGGAAAAGAAGGACACTTCAAGGTGGATTGTCCAAACCTCAAGAAGAAAAGCAAGGAACAAAAAGGAAAGAGAAGAGCTTACATAGCCTGGGATGAGAACGATGTAAGCAGCTCCAATGAATCGGACAACGAAGAAGCCAACTTGTGCCTCATGGAAAATCACCAAGACAAAGATGAAGAGGTAAATATTCATGAACTAGATAAGGATGAATTATTTGAAGCTTTTGAAGAATTATATGATAAGTTTATTAAAATCTCAAACAAATACATGCTATCTAGAAAAACCATTGATACTCTAGAAAAACATCTTGTGGAGCTTGGTAAAGAAAATGAATCCTTGAAAAAGAAAGTTGTAAATGTATAAACTTGCTCTAAAGTTAGACCATGTGAATTTGTCAAGAGATATGATATTTTAGAAAAGAAAGTTCTTGACTTAAACAAAACCCTTGAGAAATTCACAAATGGTAGGGATAACTTAAATGCCCTACTTGGTAAACAAAGATGCATGTTTGATATAACCGGACTAGGATTCAATACCTCTAGAAAAGAAAAACATTACAAAAGTTTCTTTATACCTCCTAGTAAATCATCTTCACCGTTTATGAAATGCAATCATTGTGGTCTTAAAGGTCATAGTGCCTCTAATTGTTATGTTAAAAAATTAGAGCCGAAGGTTATGAAGAAAGTATGGTTCCTAAGGGAACATTACTGTAAACTAACCTATAAGGACCTAACATAAAATGGGTACCAAGATCTCTAACTTGATTTGTTTTGTAGGTATGCTTTAAAGCTAGCAACACCCATTGGTACTTGGATAGTGGGTGTTCTAAACACACGACGGGAGACAAAAGTAAATTTATATCATTCACTCCCCGAAATAAAGGTTTTGTCAATATGGAGACAACACCAAGGGAAGGATTCTTGGAATTGAAAAAATTGGTAAAAACTTTTCCACTTCTATTAATGATGTATTATATGTTAAAGGACTTAAACATAACTTGCTTAGTATTAGTCAATTATGTGATAAAAGATATAAAATTGTATTTGAATCAAACTATTGCATAATTGAAAATAAGCTAAACAAGGAAGTAAATTTCATTGGTCAAAAAGTTGATAATATTTATATGATTAATCTTCATTGTCTTGCTTTAAATGATGTGCAATGCTTCAAAACAAAAGAGGATAAATCATGACTATGACATAGAAGAATTGCCCATATTCATATAGACTATTTAAACAAACTTGTTTCGAAAGATTTAGTAATTGGTTTACCAAAATTGAAATTTGAAAATAAATTTTGTGATGCATGTCAAAAGGGGAAACAAGTAAAGGCATCTTTTCAAGCAAAAAATGTTGTTTCAACAAATAGACCTTTACAACTTTTGCACATGGATTTATTTGGACCTTCAAAAGTTAAAAGTTTTGGTGGAAACTATTATGGTCTTGTGATTATGGACGATTATTCTAGATATACATGGACGTTATTTCTTACTCATAAAAATGAAGCATATCATGCATTTAAGAAACTTGCTAAGATTATCCAAAACAAGCAAAATTCAAAAATTGCATCCATTAGAACCGATCATGGGGGGGGAGAATTTGAAAATCAACCTTTCGAAAAGTTTTGTGAAAAATTTGGCATTGAAAGGAAAAATCGATCTTTAGCGAAGCTCGCAAGAACTATGTTAAATGATAATATTGTGAAATATTTTTGGGCCGATGCGGTAAATACCGTTTGTCATGTTATTAATATATGTCTAATAAGGCCTATTTTAAAGAAAACCCCATATAAGCTTTACAAAGGAAGAAAACCAAATGTAACACCTTATTATTTGCAACTAGTAATTCCAAAAATATGAGAAAATTTTTCACAAAAATAGTCACGTAACATTTGATATAGAAGGGAGCAGGCAAGGGGGGAAACAAAGAGCATTCACGCGCATATAGCAACCTACAGAGAAGCTAAGACTGGGGCCGGCTCAATGGGTTTATCATAACACACCAGCACCAGGGCGGATTACACAACACCGTTTGTTCGCTTAGACGGGGTCTGACACCGTCTAGGCGGAGTAAGGTAATGCAGCAGCGGATAGAGGGAATTCCACAAGGACAACTTTCCTTCGAGCAACACTGGTCACTCAATAGGAGGAAATAGATAAGGGAAAGATGTTAATACATTCACACGCGTAGCACTCGGAAGAAGGGCGGAGTTCGAATCATCCTACTTGGCTAGGCGGGGTATGTGTGTCCTGGGCGGACTCCATGGCGAAGGTGGCCTGCTCAACCTTTGTCTCACACCGCCTAAACGACGTGTGGCAATGCAACATCAGACTTGAAACTCTTCAAGTAAACCTTACACTAGCGTCTATTCGTTCCTACGGGCTGATCCTTTCTCAGAGAACTCTGGGCGTTCAGCTTCAGAAGACAGATAAAGGAAGAAGAAGGGAGATATACACATGCAGGAGTAGTTTATGAAGGAAAGAGGAAGTGATTACACCGTCATCCAGTTCGGCAAGGCACAACAACACCTGGACGGACTACTTCACAACATTCACTTACTCAGGCGATGTCCAACACCGCCCTGCGAGACAATAATGCGATAACGGAGAAGGTACATAGGCGGAGTCTCACGTTGATATCTGCTTGCTTCAGCATGGTTCCACGCACTTGGGCGAACCGTCCTAGTTACTTGGGCGAGGGATGACACCGCCTAAGCGAGGTCAGCACAACGCCCCACAAACACAAGGGAATTTCTCAATCAGATATGGACAAGGGTTCACTCGATAAATCCTCACGCTCGTACTTCGCTCAGAAAACGGGAAGTTACAATGTACATATGTGGTAGTAGGTTGTGGGGGAAGGAAGGGCCGAACCTATTCCGCCAAACTCAACTAATTATGACAACGCCTGGGCGGACTCAACCACAACGCCCAAAACAGAGGTCAACACCGGGGTCTGGATTGCATTAGCATCACAACGGATAGGAAAGGATAATGGGCGGTATCTCACCCTAATAATTACTTGCTTCAGCGCGAGTCCTCACGCTTGGGCGAATTGCTCCCATACTTCGGGCGGGGTATGACTCTGCCCAAACGTATCTGACATAAGTCTTCCTAGAGACAACTCATAATTCACTTAGACTTGGCTATAACCTGCTAAATCATGCCGTCCCTGCGTATTCATTAAAGCACAAGCATGAAACAAGGTAGCACATAGCATGTCACACACGAAACCATACATCCATATATATATAATAAGAGCATACGTCAATATTTACAAACACAAAATCAGATTTCTCCTTGTCAATAAGGTTCTATTTATCCCAAAACACCAACATCCGACATGAACCAGTCAGGACTTAATCTAACATCATATTAATTAAGCCTTCCAAACGCATCAGCACTTCGCCCAACATTCCAGCTCTGCTTCTGGTCCTCATCTCGAGAGACATTCACTGAAAAATGGCCACTGCAGGGGTGAGCATCTTAAATTTTAAATGATAGATACCGACTCAGGTTATCTGCCAATTACACAACAATACATATATGTACAACATGATTAAAAATCAATTTCAACAACATTAACAGTAGTAGTAATATTAACAATGATAAGCACAGAAGATTTCACTTGGTTTCGCATCGTGTGTATCGGTCCGATGTTGCAACGTAGGCATCACAGCCTTTT
Source organism: Clitoria ternatea (assembly GCA_037962975.1). NCBI lineage: Eukaryota > Viridiplantae > Streptophyta > Magnoliopsida > Fabales > Fabaceae > Clitoria > Clitoria ternatea. The sequence goes on from CM075669.1 coordinate 114,218,226, forward strand.
TTATACATAGCTCTCAGCTATCAGATCAGCTCCCAGCTGCTTGGCCGTTTTACAGGTACCCAACCGTTTGTCCACAGGTGACACCAACGCTCTCAGCGCCAACGGCGGTGTTCACAGACAGCCCGAGTCCCACTCAAGGGCTACCCCGAGTCCCACCCGAGGATTTTACAGCGTCCCACGCTGGATGACCGAAGGTAGTGTCTCACACTACGTGCTCCCAGCACAACGCATCCCATGCACCACACGCGGATTCGACGCACAACATTTATTTCATGCATGCATTCTCGCATACAAGCACATACACACACCATGCAACCAGTAGTACACATTATCCGGACTCAATATATATAGCTGCCATGCAATCAGTTATCATTCCATATTCAGATATCCACAACATTTCGTTCTATCCAGACATGTAATCAGTTTACAGCTTCATTCAACGCATGCATCATTCTAAAAATCACAAGTTTGCTCAGGCATTTCAATTCATCTCATCCTAACATGCAATCGGAGTAAGACAGCGTCAAATTTGTTTAAAGCAGGCATTTCCTATACACAACAATCTATTAAAGCAATCGTTTCAACATATGCATTTCTATAACCCGGGGTAGCTTCAGTCAGACATTCATATCAACACAACTCAACATGTAAACTGAGATCCTGCAACACATACATCTGTGAGAAAGGTGCTAACATGCAACACTCGTCTTTCACTCATCATGCAACTGGATTGTACACATTCACATGCAATACAATACACAATCAGAGCACGGGTACAGCAAGCATTATCATTCGGAACCTGTTCATCACCCATGCACTTAAAATAGAAGATACTCCCCCTACCACTCGCAAAACTCCAAGGAACTTTTCTGCTTAAGGGGTGGTTCTGCTCCCTGCTGCGTCACTTGACGATCGTCCCTTCTCGTGTGGGGGTTCCACTCCACTGTAGCACCGTCACTCGACTCTTCGAAGCAGGAATGGACTGGAGGGCAGAGAAGGAAAGAGAGGAAACAAGAGAAAAGAAGAACGAAGAAGGAAGCTCGCTGGGTTTCTGCGTGAAGAGCATGACCATCACCCGAATATATATATACTCGCGCGGAGTGCAGTATGGTGGGATGGGGAAACGCGATAATCCTGCCCATGCCACCATGCTTTCACGTTAATTATCCTGTTGCATCATAGTTAATTAAATTAAGGGAGGTGTTGACTTGTTGACTTTTTATTTAGTTCCATTGCCTATAATTAAAATGGGGATGTTACACCAAACATTTCTTATTTTCATGTATTTAGATGCAAATGTTTTGTGTTAAATAATAGAAAGGATAATCTGGGGAAGTTTGATGCAAAATTTGATGAGGCAATATTTCTTGGTTATTCATCAACTAGCAAGGCATATCGACTCTTTAATAAATGAACTTATAATATTGAAGAGTCCATTCACGTCAAATTTGATGAAGTTAACCAAAAGTCTTTGAGAAAAGAAGATGTTAATGATCTTTTAGGTACCTTTTAAGAGATGACTTTAGAGAACAAAGGAGAAGGAGAAAAGAACAATGGAGAAGAAGTAACACCAAATGAAGAACAACAACCAAGTACTCAAAAGGAATGGATTGCATTAAAACATCATCCAATGGACAATATCATAGGTGATATATCGAAAGGTATAAGTGCTCGTCGTGCTATTAATACTTGTAATCATTTAGCTTTTGTCTCACAAATTGAACCTAAAACCATAGATAAAGCTATTATTGATGAACATTGGATGTTGGCAATGCAAGAAGAGTTAAATCAATTTAAAAGAAACCAAGTTTGGGAACTTGTGCCAAGACCCAATGACCATCAAGTAATAGGAACTAAATGAGGTTTTACGAACAAACTTGATGAGAATAGAATAATAACTAGAAACAAGGCTAGGCTAGTTGCTAAAGGATATAATCAAGAAGAAGGAATTGATTATGAAGAAACTCCTGTTGCTAGATTAGAAGCAATTAGACTATTGTTAGCTTTTACATGCTGTAAGGATTTTAAACTTGACCAAATGGATATTAAAAGTGCTTTCTTAAATGGATACATTCAAGAAGAAGTGAATGTAGATCAACCTCCCGGTTTTGGAAATTACTGATTTCCAAAACATGTTTTCAAGCTAAGAAAAGCCTTATATGGTTTGAAACAAGCTCCAAGAGCTTGATATGAAAGGTTGAGCAAATTTCTCTTAGAAAATGATTTTGAAAGAGGAAAAATTGATACTACATTGTTCATTATGCACAAAAAGAATGACATACTTTTGGTTCAAGTTTATGTAGATGATATCATATTTAGTGCCACTAATGAACTACTTTGCAAAGAGTTTTCCAAGATTATGCAGGATGAATTTGAAATGTCTATGATGGGAGAACTTACCTTCTTCCTTGGACTGTAAAACAAGCAAACTAAAGAAGGGACTTTCATCAGTCAATGTAAATACTGCAAAGAACTACTTAAAAGGTTTGAAATGGACAAAGCAAATGAAATAGCCACAACCATGAGTACATGTTATTTGGACAAAGATGAAAAGGGTAAGGACATAGAAATTATAAAATACCAAGGTATGATCAGTGTTGGTGTATGCACTATGAGCTTTTATGCTTCTTCATTTGTATCATTTTTCTACTTATCAATAGAATAAATATTTCAGTTTAAAATTGTTTTAAAACATATTTATCCTTGGAGTAATAGGTTATATAAAAATTATTCCTAAAATGTCCCTAGTCAAGTATTTACATGGGGACATGTAAATACACTGAGACTAGTGTGTGAGTGTACTGATGACCTGATCTCACAGATCATAGATATAGATGATATCGAGTCTTCACACAGGTACACATTAAGAGTAATGATGTATTGGACAGACCCACCATGAGAACGTTGCATGGATCGTTACATGATTGTCATAAACGATTCTCAATGTGATAATGGTATATGTAGTCCTTCGACCTGAAGTCACTACGATTCCTACATGAAGAGTTTATTGTTTTAATACAATTAAACGTCTTCTGTAACAAGAGGACTATAAAGGTTGTGATTAGGCAATGAACAAATTATGCAGAGGGATGTGAGTGATGTAGATGGGATTTATCTCTCCTATGTGACAGGAGTGATATCCATAGGCCACTTGATGGAGTAAGACTAAGAAAACGCATGGCCATGCTAGAAAGAATAAATATTAGATATTTATTCGGATCCAGTCTACTCCGGTATCAAGTAAAATAAATTGGGCCATACAAGGATGACGTGACCATGCCTTGGGCAGGAATAAACATATTAAAAAAATTATTATCACTTATAGGTTATGTTGATAATATTCGGACATAATGATGCATTGCTAGATGCCGCTCTTATTTTATATTAATAATAAAATAGTTTATTATTAATATGACCGGGTATTTTACCTATAGGGTCACACACATAGAGTAAGCCCATCCGAAAATGTTGTCTTATTTTAGTTGGACTAAAATAAAGCTATTGGGCCTAACTCATTTGGAATGAGTAAGGAGCCCACTTTTAGAGAGAACAAATTAGGTCAAAACTAAGCCTATAAATAGAGCATAAGATGCTCATAGGCTGTTGACTCAAGTGAGACACAAATTCGCAAAAGTTGCAAGAGCTACACGCCGTCAAACTAGCAGTTGGCAAGTGTTGCGATTCTGGTGGGAGTGCTCGTGTGGACTCCTAAAGGACGAGGCTACGACTGCTTCGGAGTTCTTCAAGAGGTAATCCAAAATGAATTTCGAGATTATTTTGTGCTTTGAAACATGGAACCTTGCAAATCCTATGGAATCCCTTTTATTTTTCCGCTGCTCATGCTTAGGGATTTCCTAACAGTGGTATCAGAGCCTAGGTTGCAAAACCGTGTTTTGGGCATTTGTTTATATTTTATGATGATATATTTTCGTTTGCAAGAGCTTTTGGAAAATATGATTTGCGAAATCGTTTCGTTGTTTAAAGCTTTGCAATTTTGTTTTGCGAAAATGTTTTGTGAAACTAGGATTCGAAAATGAACATGCATGATTATGTTGCTATTTTGAGTTATCGCATATGATGCATATTATTACAATGATTAATCATGTATATGGTATGACCTCTGTTTTGGCATGATACATATAATTTTGAGTTATTCTTTATAAATTGTATATGATGCATGTTATAGAGTTTCTCAATTTTAGTATGTATGTTGTTGCCGTTTAAATTTGTATGATGTATGAGTTTATGCAAATTTTTATATTTGATATGTGTTTTACTCATATGATAGTCATCGTACAAACTTTGAATCAATTGAGTTGATCTTCGAACATGAATGGTTCATGTTATGGGGCGTTAAGTGATAAGGTTTAAGTGTTAAACCATGGCCGTTCCTTAATCTAGGGTTCAAGAGTTGAAACCTAGACGGCTGTCATGGAAAGGCATTGCATGTTGGCATTAGCGCAAATTGAATTCTAGGTTTTGAAACCCTAGACGGCGCTGCCTCCATGTGCCTTGGCGGCTGTGTTGTGAAGTGCTCGCAATAAGGAATTAGGGTTTCAAAATGGTTGAAACCCTAGCCGAAATTTTAGAGCTGTTAATGGTCAAGGGACGTTCTGGCTAGGAAAGACTTGGTACTTAAGCGGTCACACCGGACCCACCTCTCTTTCCTGGGAACCAACCTGACTACAGTACTATTTTTTCGGGCCGGGGCGCTGCCCCGCACCCCGCAAGGGGCGGCCCCCCCTTGACCCCCGTACATTCTCTGCGTAGCGCCTTATTGCTGACCCCACGTGTTTAATTGCCCGTTTTAAAATTAATTACTCTTTTAATGCTTTTAAATGGGTTATAATCAATTAATTAACACGTTGCGTGGTGAATGGTTATGGTCTTAGTTATTTTATTTAAATACAGCCTGCGTGTTGTGCCTCTCTCTATTCTGTTGTATTTCTCTTCTCAACCCTTCACTCGTATGTAAAGCGAGTTTCTATTTAATCATGTAATCTTGATCGGGCCAACAAAGTAGAGACTTAGAAGAAAACCAAGGAGTGGTGACTCTAAGAGGATGATGGATTCAAGAAGTAGGACTTCATGAAGCCATGGCAATATAGTTCCTCTAGGTTTATTTATTTATTTATTTTTCTTCTAGGAAGACCATAACCATCTCACAATTTCGTTTGCATGCTTTGGGGATAATTTTATTATGTTAAAGCGTTTAACAAAGACGGTAATTTTAAAATAAATTAAAATCCCTCAAAATAATATTAAGTTATAAACGCCTTCCAATAAGTACACTCGTCAACACTAATGTCAATAAATAGTGGGTCTGCCAAAGCAGGGCACTATTATTTATATTAGTAAGACGCGATGGGATAATGGTAATATCCAAACTGTTTTATTGGGCTTTAACTTAACTAAGTTTTCAATTGGATTGAATATAACTTAGAGGCGTAAACATTGGGCTAAATATTCATAAGATGAATAATTAGTAATGGTTACTTAACCCAATGACTAAGAGTTGTATAAAGATACAATTCGAAAAAGTTTCCTACCTAAATAACCAAGTATTAGGTGATCAGCCAAAGCTGACTTAACGCTTGGCAAAATATAGATCTTAGCCCACTAGAAAATCTTCCAACGGGATTTTCTGATTCGTGGAGGGTATTTTGTTTTGAATCGAAATAGTGGGAGACATATTTAATATAAATGACCATAATTTAAATATGTTTTGAAAATGATACTTACTACATATTTTCTGTTTTAGATAACCATGACGTCAAACACACCTTCAAACCTTTCGTTGCGATCAATCCTAGACAAAGAAAAATTGTTTGGTTCTAACTTTCTTGACTGGTATAGAAATTTAAGGATTGTCCTCAAACAAGAGAAAAAGCAGTATGTCCTGGAAGGTCCGATTCTGGAACCACCCGCGAACAATGCCTCTAAAGCTGACAAGGATGCTTACAAGAAGCATCAGGATGACGCTTTAGATGTCCAATGCCTTATGCTGGCAACCATGTCTCCTGAGCTTCAGAAGCAACATGAGCATATGGAGGCTTTCTATATGATCGAAAACCTAAGGAAACTATATCAAGGTCAAGCTGACCAAGAAAGATATGAAGTTTCTTTAGCCCTATTTAGCTGCAGACTTGAAGAGGGAGGTTCTGTAAGACCTCATGTGCTCAAAATGATTGGGTACTTGAAGAATCTAGCTAGGCTAGGATTCCCCTTCCCTCAGAAGTTGGCTACCGATCTCATTTTGAAATCATTACCTGACAGTTTTAAGCCAGTCATCATGAATTACAACATGAATGCATTGGACAAAACATTGCCAGAGCTACTCAATATGTTAAGGACTGCTGAGCCCAATATTTCTAAAGGAAAGGGCAAGGCCATAATGATGGTCAATTTTGGCAAAGGTAAAGGAAAGGGCATGTATAAAGGCAAAGGAAAGGCTATTGTAGGAAATGGCAAGAAGATTTGGAAAGGCAAGGATAAGCCAAGTACATCAGCCTTAAAACCTGTGGGCGGGGTGGCTGAGGAAGGTAAATGTCACCATTGTGGACAAAAGGGACACTGGAAGAGAAACTGTCCAAAGTACCTAGAAGAGCTTAAGAAGAAGGGAAGTGAGACTTCCACTTCAGGTATTTTTGTTATAGAAATTAACATGTCAACTTCAACATCATGGGTATTAGATACTGGATGTGGATCTTACATTTGTCTTAATGTGCAGGATCTAAGAAGGACTAGGCAGTTGATGAAGGGCGAGGTAGACCTACGCGTTAGAAATGGAGCAAGAGTTGCTGCATTAGCTGTAGGGACTTATTTTTTATCCTTGCCCTCAGGGTTAGTCCTTGAATTGGACAATTGTTATTTTGTTCCTGCAATAAGGAGAAATATTATTTCTGTTTCTTGTCTTGATAAGAAAGGGTTTTCCTTTACAATAAAGAACAATAGTTGTTCTGTTTATTTAAAAGACATGTTTTATTGTTGTCCAAATTTGAGTAATGGACTTTATATTCTAGATCTCGAAACCCCTATCTATAACATTAATACTAAAAGGGTTAAAACAAATGATTTAAACCCAACTTATCTTTGGCATTGTCGCCTAGGACATATAAATGAGAAACGCATTTCTAAACTCCATCAAGATGGATATTTAGAATCTTTTGATTTTGAATCAATAGATACATGTGAATCTTGTTTATTAGGGAAGATGACCAAGACCCCTTTTACCGGAAAAGGTGAAAGGGCGAGTGATCTTCTTGGCTTGATACATAGTGATGTATGTGGGCCCATAGGGACAATGGCTAGGGGAGGTTTTAGTTACTTCATCACTTTTACTGATGATTTCAGTAGATATGGATTTGTGTTTCTCATGAAACATAAATCAGAATCCTTTGAAAAGTTTAAGGAGTTTAAACATGAAGTAGAGAACCAACTTGGCAAGACAATTAAAGCACTTCGATCCGATCGAGGTGGTGAATATTTGAGCCTAGAGTTTGATGAATATCTTAAAGAGTGTGGGATTATATCTCAACTTACTCCCCCTGGAACACCAGAATGGAATGGGGTTTCTGAGCGGAGAAATAGAACCTTGTTGGACATGGTTCGATCAATGATGAGTCAAACTGACCTCCCTAACTCATTCTGGGGACATGCTTTGTTGACAGCAACTTTCACACTTAACCGTGTTCCATCAAAGGCTGTCATAAAGACACCATATGAGATATGGACTGGGAAACGACCTAGTATGTCTTTTCTTAAGATTTGGGGCTGTGAAGCTTATGTTAAACGCCAAAGTTCTGATAAACTTGGGCCCAAGTCAGATAAATGTCTTTTTGTGGGATACCCAAAAGAAACTAAGGGTTATTATTTTTATAATCCTACTGAGGGCAAAGTGTTTGTGGCTCGGAATGCTGTATTCTTAGAAAGGGAATTAATCTCTACAAGAATCAGTGGGAGGAAAGTAGAACTTGAAGAAATTCAAGACTCACAAGGCATTGAAGAGCCAATGGTGGAAGTGGAGCAGGACCCATAAAATGTTGTGATAACACCAGCTCCAGTAGCACAAGACTTGCGTAGATCAGGTAGAATACGTCAACAACCTGAAAGATATGGATTTCTTGTAACTCAGGAAGGAGATGTATTCCTAATGGATCAAAATGAGCCAACATCTTATGAAGAGGCCATTGCAAGTTTAGAATCTGAGAAATGGCTAGAAGCCATGGAATCTGAAATGGACTCCATGTACACTAATCAAGTTTGAAACTTGGTTGATGCACCTGAAGGGGTAAAACCTATAGGATGCAAGTGGGTTTTCAAAAAGAAAACTGACATGGATGGTAATATAAGTACCTTTAAAGCAAGGTTGGTGGCTAAAGGTTTTAAGCAAATACATGGTATAGACTATGATGAAACTTTTTCCCCAGTTGCTATGCTAAAGTCTGTTCGGATTCTGCTTGCTATTGCTGCATACCATGATTATGAGATATGGCAAATGGATGTCAAGACTACTTTCCTTAATGGAAATCTTCTTGAGGAAGTGTACATGACACAACCTGAAGGCTTTGTTAAGCCTGAAGCATCCAAGAAGGTGTGCAAGCTACAACGTTCTATATATGGACTTAAGCAAGCTTCCAGAAGCTAGAATCTTCGTTTTGATGAAGCTGTTAAACAATTTGGCTTTACTAAAAATGAGGATGAACCTTGTGTCTACAAGAAGGTTAGTGACTGCATAATTGTTTTTCTGGTCCTGTATGTTGATGACATACTACTTATTGGAAATGACGTTCCTACTCTTCAATCTGTGAAGAGTTGGTTGGGAAGCTGTTTTTCTATGAAAGACTTAGGTGAAGCAACCTACGTGTTGGGAATTAAAATCTATAGAGATAGATCAAGAAAACTTATTAGCCTAAGTTAGAATACATACATAGACAAAGTGTTAAAAAGGTTTAACATGCAAGATTCCAAGAAAGGAACTTTGCCTATGGCTCATGGCATAAGCTTATCAAAAGCTCAATCTCCTTCCACTAAAGAAGAAAGAGAACGGATGAATAAGATTCCATATGCATCTACTATTGGATCAATCATGTATGCCATGATATATACCCGACCAGATGTCTCGTACGCTTTAAGCATGACGAGCAGATACCAGTCTGATCCCGGTGAAAGTCACTAGACTGCTGTCAAGAATATCCTAAAGTACTTAAGAAAAACTAAGGATTCATTCTTGATATATGGAGGGGAAGAAGAGCTCATTGTAAAAGGTTACACTGATGCTAGCTTCTAAACTGATAAGGATGACTCAAGATCGCAATCTGGGTACGTGTTTTGTCTAAATGGTGGCGCTGTAAGCTGGAAGAGTTCAAAGCAAGAGACAGTTGCTGATTCTACTATAGAGTCTGAGTATATTGCTGCCTCAAATGCTGCAAAAGAGGCAGTATGGATGAAGAAGTTCATAATAGAACTTGGGATTGTTCCTAGCATTGTGGACCCTATAAGTCTCTACTGTGACAATAGTGGAGCAATTGCACAAGCTAAGGAACCTAGATCACATCAACGATCCAAGCATATACTTAGGCGATTTCATCTCATTCGAGAGATCCTTGACCGAGGAGATGTAAAGATATGTAAGGTGCATACTGATGAGAATATTCCTGACCCACTCACAAAACCTCTTACACAACAAAAATATGAGGGGCACACTAGATCATTAGGCATTAGGCAAATGTCTGATTGGCTCCAGTGCAAGTGGGAGATTGTTGGTGTATGCACTATGAGCTTTTATGCTTCTTCATTTGTATCATTTTTTTACTTATCAATAGAATAAATATTTCAGTTTAAAATTATTTTAAAACATATTTATCCTTGGAGTAATAGGTCATATAAAAATTATTCCTAAAATGTCCCTAGTCACGTATTTACATGGGGACATGTAAATACACTGAGACTAGTGTGTGAGTGTACTGATGACCTGATCTCATAGATCATAGATATAGATGATATCGAGTCTTCACACAGGTACACATTAAGAGTAATGATGTACTGGACAGACCCACCATGAGAACGTTGCATGGATCGTTACATGATTGTCATAAACGATTCTCAATGTGATAATGGTATATGTAGTCCTTCGACCTGAAGTCACTACGATTCCTACATGAGGAGTTTATTGTTTTAATACAATTAAACGTCTTCTGTAACAAGAGGACTATAAAGGTTGTGATTAGGCAATGAACAAATTATGCAGAGGGATGTGAGTGATATAGATGGGATTTGTCTCTCCTATGTGACAGGAGTGATATCCATAGGCCACTTGATGGAGTAAGACTAAGAAAACGCATGACCATGCTAGAAAGAATAAATATTAGATATTTATTCGGATCCAGTCTACTCTGATATCAAGTAAAATAAATTGGGCCGTACAAGGATGACGCGACCATGCCTTGGGCCCAATTAGGATATCGTGACAAAAGGAATAAACATATTAAAAAAATTATTATCACTTATAGGTTATGTTGATAATATTCGGACATAATGATGCATTTCTAGATGCCGCTCTTATTTTATATTAATAATAAAATAGTTTATTATTAATATGACCGGGTATTTTACCTATAGGGTCACACACATAGAGTAAGCCCATCAGAAAATGTTGTCTTATTTTAGTTGGACTAAAAAAGCTATTGGGCCTAACTCATTTGGAATGAGTAAGGAGCCCACTTTTAGAGAGAATAAATTAGGTCAAACCTAATCCTATAAATAGAGCATAAGATGCTCATAGGCTGTTGACTCAAGTGAGACACAAATTCACAAAAGTTGCAAGAGCTACACGCCGTCAAACTAGCAGTTGGCAAGTGTTGCGATTCTGGTGGGAGTGCTCGTGTGGACTCCTAAAGGACGAGGCTACGACTGCTTCGGAGTTCTTCAAGAGGTAATCCAAAATGAATTTCGAGATTATTTCGTGCTTTGAAACACGGAACCTTGCAAATCCTATGGAATCCCTTTTATTTTTCCGCTGCTCATGCTTAGGGATTTCCTAACAATCAGATCCTTAATTTACTTAACTACTAGTAGACCAGATATCATGTTTGCTGTATGTATGTGTGCTAGATATCAACCATGTCCTAAAGAATCACATGTTACTACCGTAAAAAGAATTTTGAAATATCTCGTGGGTACTCAAAATGTTGGTTTATGGTATCCTAAAGGCGCTGAATGTATTCTTGTAGGATATTCTGATTTTGATTTTTCTAGTTGTAAACTTGATAGAAAAAGTACTAGTGGTACTTGTCATTTGCTTAGTAGTTCCCTTGTTTCTTGGCATAGTAAGAAACAAGTAAGTGTTGCTTTATCAATAGCTGAGGTAGAATATGTTACAGCTGGAAGTTGTTGTGCCCAAATCCTTTGGATGAGGTACCAACTTCTTGACTTTCGTGTTATTTTAAATCATGTGCCTCTTAAATGAGATAACACTAGTGCGATTAATATTTCCAAAAATCCTGTTATGCATTCATGAACAAAGCATATTGAGATTCAACATCATTTTATATGAGATCATGTTTTAAAAGGCTTGCATTCTTGAGCATGTTGATACCTCTAAATAATTAGCTGATATTTTTACTAAACCTCTTGCAAAAGAGCAGTTCATTAATATTAGAAGGGAATTGGGAATTTTGGAAATCTCTAATTGTGTTTAAAAAAATCAAATCCTATACTTGCTTTTGATATATTTGTATGTGATAAGTTTGATAATGGTTGACTATATGATTGTCTAAAAATATGTGTTTGTTATGATGCCAAAGGGGGAGAAAACATCTATATCTATCCTTGTTACTAAAAGGAGAGAATTATTATGATAATTTCTTGTTTTGTTTTTGATGATGCCAAAGGGGGAGATATTATTGTTTATGTTTGCTAAAAAGGGGGAGAGATTATTTTTATGCTTGTCTTTGATGCCTGTTTTGATGCCAAAATATCATTTTGCTAAAAAGGGGGAGAGATTATTGTTTATGTTTGCTAAAAAAGGGGAGAGATTATTGTTATGCTTGTCTTTGATGCCTGTTTTTGTTGCCACTATGCTCTGATAATTTATATGAATTACTTTAACAAGTGATATCTAATATATGGTATTTAACAAGTGGTATTTAATATATGGTATCCCAATAAATGAATTCTTTTAACAAAGTGGTATTAATTGAATTAGTAAAGGGGAGATTTATTTGTCAAAACCTTTGATTATAACTGGTATGTAACTAACACCCCAAGAGATGAACATTATTATAATCATCAAAAAGGGGGAGAATGTGTTTATATGTTGAAACAGGTCTTGATAATGGCAATCTAAAGAAGTTAAAGCATGTACAAGAACAAGGAATAAATGTGTTTGATGCTATATAATTTGATGAACAACCAAGGACTTGAGTCAAAGCACTTACAGAGGATTAAAACAAGTGAAGAAAGTTCATCCAAGTGTCAAAGGATCAAAGAAATTAAGCCATAAGTCATCATATATCACAATGGGTGAAACAAAGCATAAAAGGTCATGCATCAGGTGCATGAATCGATTCATATAGCAACACATAGCCACATGAATTGATTCATATGAAATACAGGACAGGAGATTTATGATTCAAACGCATGAACTGATTCATGCTTATGATGAATTGATTTATAGGACTGATAGGGCCAAAAATTATGCAATAACACTATATGAATCTATTCATTTGGTCCTTGAATCTATTCATCTTAATTTTAATACGCAAATACACTAAATGAATAGATTCATATGGAAAATGAATTGATTCATTCAGTGTAAATTTAGTTCAAATTTTGAATTTTAGAAAGTGGACAACCTTGCATCGTACCACGGATTTTCTGCATCACATTATGAATTCAATCATGGTACACTAAGCAGACAGACAGGAAATGCTCCATAATTCCACTACGCCAATTATGACTCAAAAAGGAATTAAATAAGAAATGTACCATGCCTCCTGAAGCCTATAAATAGAGAAGGAAATTGAAGAAGTAAATGTCCCAATCCATGAAAAATGAATTTCTTGTTTTCTTCTCTGTTCTGTTTTATTTCTTAGCAATTAACTCTTTGTTCTATTTATTTGTGATTATTTTTGAGAGTTAGCTTGTGAGTAAAAATTATTTTGAGTGTCAAAACTTGTATATCCACTCTATTGGAGAGTTATCCTTGTATACTTAAACACCAAATTCCTAGAGTTTAGGTTGGGTTTCAACCTTGTAAAATTGTGAGATTGAGAGATTGGGTGGGGTGCCCTTGTACTTGTGAGAATTGAGTTCTTGAGTGTGGGACACTAGGAAGCTGCAATTGCTCAAAGTTTGCATCTCTAATCTCCAATAGTGGAATCCTTCAAGTGGGTTGCTTGAAGGCGATACGTACACCGGTGTGGTGGAACTCGTTATATCGGTTTGCAATTCTTTCTTCCCTAAGCTCCTTTATTATTGCTTGCTAATTTAATTGTGCTTTATATTTGGTTGTGAAAATTGTTTTAGTTAAATTCTTGATATTATTATTGAAGTTTATTATTGCTTACTAAGTATTTGATAAACTTCTATGATTAATTTGACTTTATTATTACTTGTTATTATTATCTATTTCATTAATCACTTTATAAGTTACAGAAGAATTATATTCAAAAGCATTCCAAAGCAAAATTTTTAATACTCAATTCATCCCCCCTCTTGAGTAATTGAGACCACTTGGTTAACAAGAGGGTGAGTGGACAGTGAGGATTAAGGAGTGATACCTAGCTATAGTGGTGTCACATTGTGGAGGTGTGGTCAAAAACCGGTGGCCAAAAAATTTACTTATTATGCAAGAAATTAAGATGTGCAGAATTTTTAGGAACCAAAAAATTAAGGACATAAAAATAAATAAAGATTAATTTGGGGAATGGGAATCTGGAAAAATGGTCAACATGGAGTTTGTAGAGCTTTTTTTTCTCTTTGATTTAATATATCATTCATGAAAATCCAAGGTCAATAGTCTGAGTTATGCCTAGACCAAGATAAAGTGCTTCCAGAGATCCTGAATTAGCTAGGGTTGTAAAGATAAATTTGTAAATATTTTTCCTTTGAGAATCAATTTTTGGGCCTTTCATGAAACTTGTAGAATTTTTTGATACGGAACCATAAAAAAAGAATGAAGTAATTCCAGTACCGTATCAGAGAGATATAAAATTTTTTTGAAAGCTGCCAAGGTTGTTATGAGAAAGTAGGGAGTCAGGGAAGATTTATAAAACTATACTAATCTAGGTAGATTCATCCTTTAAGGTCTGCATGGAAAATATATAGAATTTCACTATGGAGATTTTGACACTAGGTTTACACAAATCAGAGGTCATATGAGAAATTTATGATTTTTCGAATGAACCATGCACAGATTAAAAGATTCACAAAATGAAGTTTTAAGGTACATTTACTTAACTCTTAATATAAGGGATGATAGAGTGCGAATTAAGGTTCAGGATGAGAAATAGAGGTTAGAGACCTCTTCATAACAAAGAAACCAAGACAAGAATTACTTGATTCTAGTGTCGTTTGAGAAAGTTAGGCTCAAAACACTGAAGGTGCTCAGGCTGGGTTCAGGGATTAAATTTGAGTTAATCGTTTTATTAAAAAATAAGATTGATAGGACCCGAATTAGGATTCGGCCCCTTCAAGAAAAGTTCCTAAAATGTAGAAACAAGTCACCAGAGACTGACTATGCTACCATTGAATGTCTCAAAGTATATGCACGATCAAATGTATAAGGCACTAGAGGTTCTGGCTGGGTTGGTTGGACCGAGCTTGTCATCCTCAATTCTCTACAAGAGAAATCCTAACAGGACTAGTTTCCCTATAGGATTACTAATCTCAGGCTATATTTTTGAAATCTAACCTCTGGTTGGGTGGTCTCACAATTCAAATCTAGGAATCCAATAATATTTTATTATTTAAATATAAATATTAATAAATAATTAAATAAATATCAATAAAATATTATTATAACTAATTATACATATATATTTATTTTTGAAATAAATATTAGTAATATCATTCAAATATTAAAATATATAAATAATTAATAATCAAGTATTCTATATACATTACTTAATTCTAATATAGAATATTATAAAGATTATTAACCAATGAATACTAAATTAAATCAAGATAATCATCATTAAACATCTACTAATATTAATACGTCATTTTTAATTTATCGGTATTATTAAACACTCATCTTATTACTATTCTCTTATCCCGACACATTTTATTTACTACTATGTATATCAATCTTTTTGCTAACCTCTGCATCTCTCTATACTAGGTTCCCTTACATTTCTCGTTACTCTAATATTTCTTATTTACTATCCTCCTGACTTCCTTTCTCATTATTTTCTTATACTTAGAATAATCCAGGGATCAAGCTGAAGCCTCTGCCTTGCAACAGAAAGCTTACTAAGACATTTTTTGGATTCCTGAGAGCAAGGGTTCCTATGACTCAAGTCGATTGACCGTTCATTTATGCTTCTTCAAAACCAGATCATTGATTAATATTTTACAGCTTTTTACCCCAACCTTCAAACCTTTTTGAATCAAGATGAGGATCACAAACAGAAGCGCAAGAATCCAGAACCAGACACCACTATTTGGTTATAATTTCTTTCCACTTTTATCTCTATTAAAAAAAAAGATTGTGGAAATCATATAAGACAATGAGGATAATGTCTTGAATAAGTGTGAGGGGTCTGATTGATATATATAATTTTTTATCTTTTTGTAATGGATAGACAAATTAAAGATTAATTTGGATAAGTTGCATCTAAAGTCATAAAGATGCATATTTGAGAACCAAAGTCTTGAGACATATCCTTCACTATATAGTTTTAGTATCACTGTTGTTTAAGTTTTTTTAAAATATTTTAAAAAAATAATAATAATAATTACGTCATGAGTACTTTTGTTTAAAGTTAGGTTGGGCTGAGTAAAGAGTGAAAATTCTTGAGTCGCATCCTTACAACACATCTCACTCGGATAACCATAACTGTTTCACCTTCCTTATCAAAACCACCATTAAAAAAACAAAACACATACACGCACACATCCACTATCTTTTCTTTAGTGTCGGGTATCCTTTGCCTTTACCTTCTCTTTTACCATGATCCTTTCCATTATCATTCAACATCAACCATTCTGTAACAATAAACATGATCTTCATCAACTTTCTAGGTGCCACATTTTGCCTGTTGGAAATATGCACTAAGAGCGTATATAGGACGCATCATTTTATATAAGGCATTTTTTGTTAAATAGTTTAACATCCTTTATTTATCCTTGGAGTAATAGGTCATATGAGAGTTATTCCTAAAATTTCTCTAGTCAAGTATTTACGTGGGATATGTAAATACATTAAGACTAGTGTGTGAGTGTACTGATGATCTGATCTCATGGATCATGGATATAGATGATATCAAGTCTTCACACGGGTACAGATTAAGAGTAATGATGTACTGGACAGACCAACATAAGAATGTTGCATGGATCGTCACATGAATATCATAAACGATTCTTAATGTGATAATGGTTTATATAGTCCTTCAACCTAAAGTCACTACGATTCCTACATAAGAAGTTTGTTGTTTTAATACAATCAAATGTCTTTTGTAACAAGAGGACTATAAAGGTTGTGATTAGGCAATGAAAAAATTATGTAGAGGGATGTGAGTGATGTAGATGGGATTTGTCTCTCCTATGTGACAGGAGTGATATCTATAGGCCACTTGATGGAGTGAGACTAAGGAAATGCATGGCCATGCTAGAAAAAATAAATATTGGATATTTATTCGGATAAAGTCTACTCCGGTATCAAGTAAAATAAATGGGACCGTACAAGGATGACGCGACCATGGCTTGGGCACAATTAGGATATCGTGATAAAAGAAACAAACATATAAAATAATTATCATTTATAGGTTATATTGATAATAAATAATATTCAGACATAATGATGCATTGCTAGATGTCGCTCCCATTTTATATTAATAATAAAATAGTTTATTATTAATATGACCGAGTATTTTACCTATAGGGTCACACACATAGAGCAAGCCCATCAGAAAATAGCTTTTATTTTAGTTGGACTAAAATAAAGCTAGTGGGCCTAACTCATTTAGAATGAGTAAGGAGCCCACTCTTTAAAAAGAATAAATTAGGTCAAACCTAAGCCTATAAATAGAGGGTAAGATGCTCATAGGCCATTTAACCAAAAAGAGACACAAATATGTAAAAGTTGCAAGAGCTACACACCGTCAAACTAGCATTTGGAAGGTGTAGCATTTTTGGTGGGAGGACTCATGTGGACTCCTAAAGGACGAGGCTAATACGGCTTCGAAGTTTCTATAAGAGGTAACCTAAAATGCATAAATTTTTTTATGTTTGTCTTATGCTTTGAAACATGACACTTTGCAAATCCTATAGGAATCCTTGTATTTCCGCTGCTTATGCACTAGGGATTTCCGAACAGTGGTATCAGAGCCTGGTTGCAAAACCGTGTTTTGGAAAAATGTTTGTGTAAAGAACATGTGAAAAAATTTTCTTTTATGAAAAGAACTGTAAAGGCTGAATCCTTTTGCAAAGGTTGCATCTTTTATTAAATATGTTGCAAAGGTTGTAATTTTAATGAGATATTATTTAAAGGTTGTATTTTTTTATAAGATATGTTGCAAAAGTTGCACCTTTTGAAAGCTAGTACCAATTTATTTTATTTTGTGTATATTGATTGCTTTTCTCAACATTTTAATTAAAGAACATGTTTTTGGGATGTGCTTTATTATATGAACATGTGTGTTGCAATCAAGGTTGTCAAAATCGAGATTTTACCTAGAATTGTGGAGGCTCCAATGACTCGTAGAATCTTTCTACCTCAGATTAAAAAAAATCAAAAAATAAAAAAAAATAACATACCCCTAATTTAAAAAAATAAAAAATAAAATAAAATAAGATATAGAAATTCTATTCTATCCAATAGCAATAGAATTTCTATTCTAACAGCACAAACAACAACAATAACATTTTTATTCTAACAGAACAAACAGCAACAATTTTCTATCCAGCAACATCAGAATAACTTATTCTATAATATTTGAACAATATTTTAGTTCTTTATTTTTTTTTGTATGAATGTTGATATATAAAACATAGTATAAAGAACATAGTATAAAATTTAAAAAAATAAAGAACATAGTATAACCCAACAGCAACAACACGCAGCAACAGGTGCAGGCTTCAACATACTGTGAGAGGGGAAGAGGACACAGGAAGGAGGAGCACGATGGAGAGTAGAGATAGAGACGGACAGAGACACAACCACCATGGGCTCGCGCATGAGAACACAGAATAGAGGAGAGGCAGGGACAAGGCGACCATGAGTCCACGACGGGAAAACACTGGCAAGGCGACCACGACCAGAGAACGGAGGAGGCACAGAAGCAGAGCAGCCCAATGGAGAGAAGTGCGACGCGAAATAGAAGAGGGGTTAGGGATTTGGGGTTTTAAAATTTTCACACCAAAACAACGTCGTTTTTGTCTTTTTCAGGCCCAAAAAATACTAAAAATGGTAGAATCTATAGAAATGGTACGTTTTTACTATTTTTACCATTTCTACCTCCGATTCTACCGATTCTACCTCTAAAACGAGTCTAGCTCCGATTTAACTCGAAAACACACCTAGAATCGTAGAATCGAACGATTTTACGTGTTAAAACGCGATTTTAACAACCATGATTGCAATGGTGATTGTTTTATATGTGTTCTAATTATAAGGCATGTTTATGTTTGTTTAATTAAATTAAAATCAAGGGTTGTATGCAATGCATGTCTATATGCTTTCTCTTTCTAATATGAATTGTTCATACGAGATTGTGTTTAGAAAGTTTAAGAGTTAAACCCTAGCCATAGTGAACACTAGGATCCAAAAGTTGAAACCTAGCCATCATGGTAGTTTATTTATTTGTAAAAGTTACAAAAAAATTTGATTTTAATATTATATTTTTGATTTGTAAAAGTTGCAAATCAAATTTTAAATGTTTGTTAAATTTAAAGTTTGTAAGAGTTACACATTTAAATAATTTATTGTTATTAATTTTAATAGGATTTACATTGTATGTGATCTTTTTAAAATTAATGTGATTTGTAATAGTGACAAATTGATTTATATTTATTAAATTTAATATGATTTATAATTGTTACAAATAGAAGATAAGATCTTTATTAAATTTAATAATTTATAAATCAAATATTTAATCCTTAATAAAATTGATAGGATTTGCAAAAGTTGCAAATTAAAGATAAGATCTTTATCAAATTTAATAGGATTTAAAATAAAATATCTTGAACTCTAGAGATAAGGTTTAAAATTTAAACCTTGATCGTTCCTAAAATTTAGATGATTATTGATACTCTAGAGATAAGGTTTAAAAGTTAAACCTTGACTATTCTTATTTTAGGATAGTTGTTGGGGTCAAAAGGTAAGGTATAAAAGTTAAACCTTAGCCGTTACAAAATTTATGATTCAAGAGCTGAACCTTAAAATTAGGATTTCAAATTGTTTGAAATCATATCCAAATATTTTGAGCTGTTAATGGTCAATGGGACGTTCTGGCTAGGAAAGACTTGGTACTTAAGTGGTCACACTGGACCCACCTCTCTTTCCTAGGAACTAACCTGATTACAGTACTAAATTTTTGGGTTGGAACGCCACTCGGCACCCTATAAAGGGTAGCCTCCCCTTGACTCTGTCCGTTGAACGGTAAACGAAACCGCCAAAATTCTTTGCGTAGTTTTCCTTTAATGACCCTGTGTGTTTAATTATGTGTTTTAAAATTTATTTTATTTTAAATACAATTGATCACTATATTAATTGATTAATTAACACGTTCAGCGGTGAATGGTTATGGTCTTAGATTTTTTTATTTAATTTTAAATACAGCTTGCGTGTTGTGCCTTTATCTATTCTTGAATTTCTTCTCTCAACCCTTCATTAATATGTAAAATGAGTTTCTTTATTACATTGTAATCTTGAAGAAGTCAACAAGGTGGAGACTGATATGGAATGCCACGGTTGGTCAAATTGATAAAAATAATGTAGTACTAGGGTGTGAACCTAGGTCGTTCTCTCAAAGACCAACACAAAAATTTAGGAAAATCAAGTTTTAAAATAATTTTAACAAACAGAAATTCAACAAACATACAAATACATTTGGGGGGTTTTGGTTTGGTTGTCACAGTAAAATTTAAAACAGAATAAATGTAAAACTTAGAACAAATAAATAACAAGCGGTTAATTTTCTTGGAGTACTGTAATTAGATTTATCTTTGGTTCACAAAAGATGATTTGTACACTTTCATTACTGTTGATTTCTTAGCTCAATTTGAATTAATCAACTAAACATCTTTTTCAATTCACAATTCCTTTACTTACATTCGACTTGAATGAACATTTTAATCAAGCATCCTAATTAAGCAAAAGGAGTCAAGATCGTAAAATCTAGGAATCATTGAGCATACATAAGAACATCGCCTACATACATAATCTATTCTCATATTATGGAATTAAGCAAACCATAATAATTAAAACTGATTATGAAAATATTCATTAAGCATGCATACTTCCTTAATCCATTTTAATGAAAATCTTATTCTATTCCATTTATATAATTAAATCGATTAAGCATACAAATTTAATTAAACAGAATGGAATTCAAACAAGCAGAGTAAGATTATGAAGAAATCAACAATAATAAAATATTACTATATTAAAAATAGAAACCTCAAAATCATATTACAATAATCTCCACGAAAATCAATCTAGGGGTTTTAGCCCTCCATAATTAAAACAAACTAAAAACAAGAATGATCGAACCCAAAAGAGAATTTCCTCCAAAGGCCTTGTCCCTCTGTTGCTCCAAATTGAAGCTGAGAAGGAAGAAGTGAATATGTGAAGGTGTGAAGATGTGTGAAAGGCTTCAATTCTTCTTCCTTTTATAGGTGAGGGAAAGGAAACAACAAGCGTAAATCATGGAAGAAGTGGATCCTTTTTAGTATAATGGATTCAGAAAACCCGTAATGTTGTTTCCACTTACGTAAATCTCGTATTGTTGTTTCCACTAAATGAATTGATTGACAAAAGCATATGAATCGATTCATTTAGGCTAAAACTGAATGATTTGTATGCATGAATCGATTCATCTATGATAGGAATCGATTCATGGCCTTAAATTTCAAGTTCCTAGGTGCTGAAGGATGCATGAATCGATTCATGCCAGGAGGAATCGATTCATGCACTGATTTTTGCAATTCCTGGGTCTTTTTAACGCATGAATCGATTCATGCTTCTCATGAATCGATTCATGCACCTGTTATACTGCATTTTCATGATTTCTTGACACTTTCTTGATAAGTAATCACTCCTGCCTTCTTCCTCTTGATCCTTGGTCATAATTTTTCAATTTACAAGCTCAATCATTCACTACAAAATAAGAGAAATAGGGATTTCATTATTTCTATAAAAAATTAATCCTTAATTCATTTTAAAATTAAATATTAAATAAAGCTCAAATTATGAAAATGTGTTAAAATGTAATATATTACACAATAAGTAGTGGCAAATTATACACATTTAAAGTGAGGAATTAAGAATAAAACATGCATTATCAGAGACCTAGAAGAAACCTAGAGTGGTGAATCTTGGTGGATATGACCTTGAAAGGAACAAAGGAGTGGTGACTCCAAGAGGATGGTGGTTTCAAGAAGTAAGACTTCACGAAGTCAAGGCACCATAGTTCCTTTAGGTTTATTTTATTTTCTAGGAAGACCATAACCATCTTACATGTTTTATTGCATGTTTTAGAGTTTTATTTTATGTTAAAGCATTTAATGAAAGTTGGTAATGAACATTAAGAAAATTGAAATCCCTCAAGCCTGACAATCATACCTTCTATTAAGTAATAACGTCTAACTTGATATAGATAAAGAGCAGGTCCCGCTATAGTTGGGTGCCTTTATTTATGTTTAGTAGGACATGATTGGATAATTGGATTATCCAAGTATAACTTATTAAGTTTTGTTCAAATAGACATTTTTCAATTGGATTGGAAAAGCCTAAAGGTATGAATAGTCTAAAATGCGTTCCAATAAGTAACACTCATCAATGCTAGTTTCAATAAAGTGTAGGTTCTACCAAAGCAGAGTACTTTTATTGATATTAGTAAAGGATGATGTATAGTTGGATTCTCCAACCATTTGTTATTGGACTTATCTAGGTAACTTTAATCAAATTGAAGAACTTAGAAGCGTTAAAATTAAGTTTAAACGTCTTCTAATAAGTAACATTCATTAAGACTAATGTTAATAAATGATGGGTCTGCCAATAGTAAGGCGTGATAAGATAATTGTAATATCCAAATTGTTTTTATTGGGCCTAAACTTAACTAAGTTTTTCAATTGGATCAAAAATAACTTAGAGGCACAAGGATTGAGCTTAAATTCATAAGATGAATAAGGATAAAAGTTACCCACTCAATCATCCAATAGTTGCATGAGATGCAATTGGAAATATGTTTCCTACCTAAATAACCAAAGCTGACTCAACACTAGGCCATATATGGATATTGGCCCACTAGAAAAATCTTCTAATGGAATTGTTTCTAATTTAGTAAGGGTATTTGTTTTGAATCAAAATAGTGGGAGATAACATATTTATTTAATGACCAAAATTTAAATATGTTTTAAATAGAAGTGATAGTTTTGCATGTAATTTGTTTTAGAATAACCATGACAAACCAAATATTGTTTTGTTGCAATTTTTCCTTTGGAAGGACAGTTTATCTGGAAAAATACCTAGATAGGTATCGAGACTTGAGAATTATCTTCAATAAAGAGGAAGCAGCAATGTGTCATGTTTGGCTTATATATCATCTATGGTTGGGTCTTGAATACCCTATGGAGTCTGCATAAACTCTGAGCTATAAAAGGCAATATGAATATATGAGAGATATACAATATGATCGTATACAGACTCTATTAAGGCCGAGTTGGTCTGGAAGTCTAAAAGGTGATCAAGAAAGGAAATTGTTTCCAATTTTAACCAAATAAGACATTGAAATAATTTGTCTAAAGAACTTGAAGGAGTTTAAAAGAAAGGGAAGTAAGTGACAGGGCCCGTTAGCGCACGGGTTATGTCGCGTGATATAAAAGATTATCGTATCCACAGGGACTATTTTCAAAGTACCAGTATATTAAAATTTAATTATCCATATAACTGATTTTCAATGTTTTTGTAAAATAAAACACGAAATAAAAATAAATACAAAAACAAAATTTACTTGACACTTAAAAATTAGAATTGAGACTATCTTGGGATTCCGGGGGATCAAGACTCTATTTTATGTTATTGAATTGGCTTTTCATAAATAAGAATCAAATTAAGTCTTCCAAGGCAGATTTTCCTTAAGTTGATTGATATGTTCCTCTCGGAATCCTATTAATGTACCTAACCTATGGAGAACCATGTTCGATCCCTAAGAAAGGCCCATTATCGTTTTGTGAAAATCCCTTATTTATTCCCTAAAAGATTTTTGATTACTTTCACGGTTTTACCGTGGTCACAAAAAGTATTTCAAAATCTAAGGCTTAGTTCAAAAGCTTTCAAGTAGTAATAAATCTTTCAATTTTATTAATGACCCAAACTTACTAATATACCCGCATATACAGTTTTATCACTTAGGTTCTTGTTAGGAATCACTAAGAGCATTAAGCATAATTTGAACTAAATGGAAAACAGAAATTTATTTAATTCAAAGTCAAAATAACATTAACACAAAATATTATCACTCCCTTATTATCCTAAGATAATTAATTTAGTTACTCATGATGTGATTCAAATTCATATACATAATGGAAAGGAAATAAAACATACAACTCATGGTAAAATAAAATAAAGACTTTCGGGTTTCTCTAAAAAGCCCAATAATTTGACCACTATATTTCCTTGTTGCAATATTTTCCCACCGTATACAAATTGGAACACTCAATTTCACAAACCTCTTAATTCTTATACAAGAAATAAAGAAAGAAAGGAACAAGAGAAACAAAAAGGAAAAGAAAGAAAGAAACAGAGCAAAGGCTTCAATTTTCCTTACCTTCGATGGATACCTTGAAGCTTTATTTCCATTTCTATTTATAGGCGAAGGAAAGGAACAGCAAGCGCAATTTATAGAGTAGTGGATCCTTTCGGTGAAGAAAAACCATAATGTTATTTCCACTTCCTTGAATTGCGTAATGGTGTTTGCACTGAAAGAATCGATTCCTAAAAGCATGATTTAAACAAATTTATCTTGCATGAATTGATTTCTAGTGGTGGGAATCGATTGCCAGGGGTAAAAACAACATATGAATCGATTCCTAGGGGCCGGGAATCAATTCCCAACTGTGTGAATCGATTCCCAAGTGAGATGAATCGATTCTCAAGGTTAAAGTCATGTGGGAATCGATTCCTAAGGGTGGTGAATCGATTCCCAGGCCTGTTTGGTGCTTTTTCTTGCTTTTTTTTTACCCTTTTCTTGAGGCGTGATGACTTTTGGCTTGTTCCTCTTGCTCATTTATCATTTGGTGGTCTTCTTTCTCTTGTCATTGACCCTTGGATTAGCTTTGTTATATGTCCTTAGTGTTCCTTAATTTTATTTAATTTCTGTAAAATAACATACCCAAGCAGAATACAGTGGAAAGAAAGCAAAAATCGTGAAAAACAAGGAAATACAGTTCACAATGATTAAAATCCTAAGCAAATTAAATCTAATTTATTGTGTTATAAAACACTTATCAAAATACCCCAAAACAAGTCATTGCTTGTCCTTAAGCAATCATCATATTCACACGATAAGATACAGAAAACACTTAGCTTAGTAAACTAGGGAACCCAATTTAGTGAAATAGATTTATTCAAATGCCAAAATTAATTTTCTTGTGTGATTCAATTTTCAATGTCAAGACATGAGGCACTCTTCTCACAATTTTCACTCTAAGTGTTTCATGGTTTGTGTATCACTCAAATCATCATAGTCAAAAACATTACCATAAGCTTGTTAATAAACCATAAACTCCACAATTTAGATAGAAAGCATGTCAAAGTCTAAAGGTCTTTCAAAGGGTTTTAACGGGGCCATGGGTTGTATTGTTAAGGTAGGAATTTCAAGAAAAATATAATACAAAAGGGCTTAAACAGTCATGAGTGATTTAAATTACCATCATAAATTTAGA
This sequence comes from Clitoria ternatea, assembly GCA_037962975.1. Lineage (NCBI taxonomy): Eukaryota > Viridiplantae > Streptophyta > Magnoliopsida > Fabales > Fabaceae > Clitoria > Clitoria ternatea. Next base: position 114,243,555 of record CM075669.1, read on the forward strand.
AATTAACAGGGCAAATTTTTAAACTTTTATGGACTTTTTGCAATTCATTCAATATCATCCTTTTGATTTTCTTTTCTTTTTCTTGCTTTGCTTTGCATCCCATAACATAATTTTCTTAAGTCCTTTTTATTCTTTTGCTCCACTAAATTTCTAACTTTTTCACCATTCAGAGAACATTAGTCAATGAAAGGCTTCAAAGAAAAACTTTCACTTTTAGGCTCAAAAGGGGCAACTAGGGGTCAAATTGTGTAAAAAGTTATGAGGCTTAAGAATAAGACCTAATTGTGTCTTTATCATCCTAAGACATACAATCAAAAACCATTTTGAATCGGTTGAAAAATAAGTTCTAGAATATTAATAACTATGAGATTCACTCAATCAAGAAAAATGAGGGTTTAAAATTTTTGATAAATTACCCATTTAGGCTCAAATCTCACCATGGAAAGTCTTTTCAAAGAAAAATTAAATCACATAAGGTTCGTTTAAGCATTTATTTGGCATTTAAACAATCAATTTTTGAAAAAATTTCAAAATTTTGGGGTCCTTAGATACTTTAGCTTTATGTTCAAAGTTAATTATCATGCAATCATGGTAAATTACAAGATGACAAACAAAACAAGGGAAATCATACACACATGCAAAATAAAATAACAATCACACACACTACAAGGAAAATGTGGTTTAGCAGCGGTTTACAAGAATTAGCGGCGGTTTCAACCGCCATAAACACATTACCGGCGGTTTGTAAACCGTCGCTAAACCTGTCACGGCAATTAATTTGTGGCGGTTTCAGATGACCGCCCGTAAATCTGACAGTAGTTTACGGCGGTAATTTACAGGCGGTTTTATATATTTCAACCGCCATGGTCAGAGGTACTTGTCCAGTAGATTTACCGGCGGTTTTTTATTTATTAAATAATGACCGCTAAATTCTTTCTGTTTTATAAAAAAATTATATGATTTACTGGCAAGTTACGGCATTTAAAAAACCGCCACTAATTGCAACAACAATTTTTTCACGTTACTATTATATTTGTAATTTGAATTACTTTTATTTTTGTTCATTCATTCAAGCTGTTAAGATTAAGTAATTTGAATATAATCTATTATTAATAGTTATCAATAAAGCCACTAAAAATAAAAGTGATAATTTATGATCTTTATATTAGATAACAAAACTAACATAACAATTCACAGTATTTGTCAACACCACACATTACAATCTAATTGAAACAACAACCAATACACTCTTAACTAATAAACCAAGTAACCAAAGTGTTTAACAAAATAATGAACAACTAAATAAGCAATAAAAATGATTTTTTTGGTCTTCATCCATGATGCTCATATCTCTCCTTCAACATCAAGCCCTAAAATGACAACAAAAAATCATGATTGTGAGAATAATGACAAGTCATGTTAAGTTACAATAAGTCATTTTAAGTTACAATAGAGAATGAAAAAATATCACAATATCCACCAAGCAATCAACAATTTTTTCCCTTTAACTCTTAACTTTCCCATCACTCACAATATCCATATGTCTTGTCACTTTTTCTCTTACTCACAATCACATGCACTTTTAACAAGAACAATACCTTACTTTCTCACACGTTCACCTCATCACCCAACACAACACATGCATAACCAAACATAACAATATACACTCAAGCACAACACCTCTCTCTCTCGTTCACATATAATAACACATTTTTTCTCAATTTATTGCCTATGTCTCTTACAAACACAAACAACAAACATAACATCTTACCCCCTCACACATACATAACCTTACATAACAACATACATATAAAACAAACAAATATAAGAACAATACCTCACACTCTCACGCATGTACCATATCACACAACACAACACTTGTATAACCAAACATAACATATACTCAAGCATAACATTTCTCTCACTCATTCACTTATAATCACTTATCTCTTCTCAATTTCCCGTATGTCTCTTACAAACACACACCTAACCCTCTTGCCTATATACATAACCTCACATAACAACATACATACAAAACATGAACAAATACAAGAGTTGTTAATTCAACACAAGAAACTAAGTAGTATAATCATGTATTGTTCATTATCAACAATGACAACAGTGACAATAACAACATATTCATTAAAAGGGAATTGCCTTACTATATAGTCATCATTCAACTAGGGGATACCAGTGCTAGATTGAGATGTTGAAGGTTGAAGTACTGGTCTTGCCTGTGCAAATTAAAAGGAGAAATATGCATTACATTATATGGAAGAATGATATAAACTATTTAATTGGTAAACAAGCTTACAGGATCATTGGTAGGAGAGATTATATCTTCAGGTAAATCAACATCAACTTTCTTCAACATTGCAGCAATGAGCATCTCTAACTTTTGAATCCTAGCCTGAGATTCTGATTGCATTTGTAACACTACTACCACAGAAGGTGGAATAGCTGACCCTAACCCTCGTGTTCGACCTGAATGCTCTTTCCCAAACACTTGACCTAGAGAATCATTTGGAGACACCTCTTTAGGAATATTCTCTTGACTTTCAAGCTCAAGAATCTTTTCCTACATCCAACACAACAAAACTTAGATGAAGACATACAAAATTCAATAATATACATAATGTGAATATACTAAATGTAATGAGAAACTCAATACATACACAAACAACTTAGGCCTCCGCATTAACATATGACCCATCCTTCTTCTTGTTAGTAGCGACGTATAAACTACCCTTACTAACAACCTGCCCTGTCCCAACAGCCTATGTTCAACCAAGTAAAAATATGATATTTATGAGGTAAACTATAAAGCACATGCTACAATTATAAGGATAATGTATGCTTACAATTTTTGAAGCCCTTCGCTTAAGTTTTTTGGAACCCTCTGCATGGGGAATTGTTTGCTTTGAACGATTTACCCCATTTTTTGACATATTTCCTATCAAAACAAAAAATTATATTAATAAAGACATAGTTTACAGAATGTGGAAAATATTTAAATATTAAATTACCTTAGTTTTTTCTTCTGATCTATAATCAAGATATACGGCCCATTCTGTTGTGGTGGCACCCATCGGATTATTGCTAATATTCTCCTCATGAGTTTTTGTTGGGTCATAATGTGTGGCATATATGTAGTCTATTATCTTTCCACTTCTTCCCAAGTTCCTTGAAAACATATGTTTTAACTGCAGCTTCATATATTGGTTCCCAAAAAAACTTTGTCTAACATGATTATGAAAATATTAGTCATAATAATAGATTATATTGTATTGATTTTTTACCTTCATTGTTTTCCATATGTCATCCTTGTAGGTATTAGGGACTTTTTTCCAAGTTCTATAACTAATTGGTAATTGTTTAAAGTCCTTTGCAACTAGTCCAAGAAAACATCCTAACAAACTACCAACATCTGCGCCAGTAGGCGAGACACCTTGCCAAGGGAGAATCACAACATCTCCAGTCTTAAGCACAAAAACATCTTGTGCTCTCATTATTTCTTCCCTTAATTGTCCTTCAGCATCTATTAAAATTAACACAAAATACAATAATATTTATATAAATGATTGGTTAGGTATGTAAAAGATGTAACAAATTAGAGTGAAATTAATGATATAAATTTAATGACAAACTTTTAATTTGTACCACCCAATTTGCACGAGGTCTATTGCTAACAGATGGTTGAGTGGAATTTGATTCTTGACTTCCATGTTGTGTAAGTGTAGGCTCCACTGTATCCATGTGTATAAATGTTTAACCTGCTAATAGTATATACACCTTATCATAACATAAATATCAAATATCATATTATAATTGCACTCCCAACCAATTTAAATTCCATATAACAAAATCTATTGGGTAACATGAACATGACATAAAATGTGCATTCAGTTTGATTAAAAATTTTACATAACATAATATGAATATAACTAACTAATCAAATTCAACAGCTACACTAGGCCTAGCAACTTGAGCTTCATTATCATCATCTATCAAAAGAGTGAAAAGTTGGTCTTGAAAGGGTGCACTCTCATAAGATAATTCTTCTACATCTACACCCATGTTAAACAAGTCTCTTGGTTTTAAATGTACCAGGGTGCACCATCCTTCATTCACTTTATCATCCACATAATAAACCATAAGTGCCTCAGAAGCTTGGATGTATGGCTCATCATCTGCTCGTAAACCAGTATGGATCAAATGAGAAAATTTTATGGATATAAAGCCTACACCATCTTTCCTAATATATCTTGGATTAGTGGTGTTTGCCCAGTCACATTTGAATAAGGTGACTGAAAATAGACCGTTGTAGCTCAACTCAACAATGTCAACTAATTTACCATAGTATGGAACCATTCCTTCCACGGGTCTATGGTCACTCGTACTTGCATAGCTTTTGGTTCCAAAATTGCAAAATACACCATTATTTTGAGTCTTTATCCCTTGGTCTCTTTGTTGGGTTCAAAATTTAAATCCATTTACATTGTATGCAGTAAACCTTCTAGCCCGTTTAAGTGGACCTCGAGCAAGGGCACGAATTTCAGTAGAGTGTTCTACATGATCATCATTTTCAATCTACAAAGGGGTGAAAAAAAAGATATATTGATTTTAAAAAGTGTATGAAAGGTAAATGTTAAACAAAAACACATATTTATTCCACTCACATGACGGGTAAACCATTCCACAAGTCCACGGTGCACTTCCTTCTCGATAGTACTTGGTAACCGTGTTGTATACCTTAGCTTATTTTTGGTGAAGACCCTAAATTCACTATACTAAACTTTTTGATCGACAAAGATACGTAATAAAGTCCTCAATTTTAAGTGAGAACAAATAAGAAGGCTTTAAGAAATACTTACTTAATGAAGGCATCAATTTCTTTACAATTGATCAAAACATGACAGTGTGTTTGCAACCATTCAACTTCACTTAGATTAAAATATGATGCAGCTCCAACAGGTTTGCCAATACTAGGAAAGAGTGACGATGTAGACTCAAAAGAATGATCATCAACTCGACCCACATGATTGAATCGTGTCTCAACTTCTAAATCTATATATCTTGAACAAAATGTTAGTATCTCTTCCGATACCCAACATTCAGCTATTGATCCTTCCGGTTGCGCTTTATTACGAACAAAAGACTTCAATTTTCCTAGAAACCTAAAGGATAGATAAATTATATTACTTAACAAAACTTATGAAGGAAATAAATGATGCAACTCATTGAGAAATTAGTTTACCTTTCAATAGGACACATCCATCTATATTGCACCGGCCCTCCAAGTTTGGCCTCATCAACCAAGTGAACCATAAGGTGAACCATGACTGTAAAAAAGAATGGAGGAAATATCATCTCTTCTAATACCCATTTCACGTAAGTCTTTACGAGCTTTCACATGATCTTTCCTTTTTTTTGTCATTAATCAACATGAAAAGTATGTTGTCACAAACGTTCTTTTCAATATGCATTACATCCAAATTATGACGCAACAAGTTGTACTCCTAATACGGAAGTTCAAAAAAAATACTTTTCTTGTTCCATTGTTTAACTTGTCGATCAACATTCCGTGCCCGCCCTCATTTTTGACCTACTAACTCTTTCTTTCTACCAAATACATTTTTTATTTTCTCAACTTGTTTCCAGATATCAAAGCCAGAAAACTTTCTTGGTGACCCCTATTCTCAACATTGCCATTAAATCGAGCCCGATTTAATCGAAACTTGTGTTCTCTAGACAAGAATCGACAATGACCCATAAAGCACCACTTCTTGCTACATGGAAGACGAAATGGAATGGCATCAAAGTTACATGATGGACAAGCAAGACCTGTGTGAACATTCCATCCAGATAACATCCCAAGACCAGGAAAATCACTGATCGTCTATAAAAGGCATGTCTGCATATTGAACACCTCATTCTTTGAAGAATCATATGTATCAACACCTTCCCATAACTCCTTCAACTCTGCAATCAAAGGTTGCATGAAAATATCAATGGCATTTTCGGGACTTTTATTACCAGGAATTATACCAGACAAGATGAAATTTGTTGACTTCATAGAAATCCATGGAGGAGTATTGTATGGGATAAGGACAAGTGGCCAAATGCTATAACTAACACTTAGGTTGCCAAATGGATTGAACCCATCACTAGCTAATCCCAAACATACATTTTTAGGTTCTGCAGCAAAATCCAGAAAAGTTTCATCAAAAACTTTCCATGCTTCAGAGTCTCTTAGATGCGTCATTAACCCATCACTGTTAGTTGCTTCAGCATGCCAAATCATACTTTTCGAAGTCTTTGAACACATAAACAACCTCTTCAATCTTGGGATCAATGGAAAGTATCATAGAATTTTTGCAGGAAACTTTTTACGTGCCTTACCAAGGTTGACTCCACTTGCATTACCTTGCTTCTTCCATCTAGAAGTATGACATTCTTTACAGTCTTGTCTATATGTATCTTCTCCGCAATATAATATGCAATGATTAGGGCATGCATGAATTTTTTGGTAGTCTAAACCCAACCTTTTTATTATTTTATTTGCTTCATAACTTGATGTTGGGATCTTCGTAAACTCGAACGCTTCATGTAGCAATTCAAAGATCATAGTCATGGCTTTATTAGTGATACCACATAAAGACTTTATGAGGTATAATTTAACTAAGAAAGACAACTTTGAGAACTTTGTACATCCTTCATACAAGGGTTGTTCTCCATCCTTCAATAAGTCACTAAACTCTTCCGCATCATCTTCGCTTGACATGGAATTTGTTGACTCCCCTCTTGAACTTCATCACTTCCCATAGAAGGAAAACCAAGTGCGTCAGTCATCATATTCCGCATTGGATCTTCAACAAGTGAAATATTAGGCATATCTTGCATTGAATCTTCATTTGGTTCACTTCCTTTCATTTGATGTGCATTGGGAACTATTTCCCCCGTCAATTTCTTGCCATGACGAAACCAGATAGTGTAACCTTCAGGAAACGGTCTACATAAAAGATGATCATACACCTCTTCCCTAGTCTTCCATTTCTTAAAGCTACACTTATTACAAGGGCATATTATTTTACCCTTGCTGGAGCTATGTTCAAAAGCAAAGTCTAAGAACACATTCAACCCAACTTCATACTCGGGATCAGTTTAATCCAGGACTTATCCATCTCTGAGTATAACCAACAATCCCAATTTAGTACAAAGGATTTAAATTTAGATACACATACATATATAAAGAACAAGAACCTTAAAGCAAATTAAATTGCAAAGTATACCATGGTATATTCTTAGGGCACTAATTCTAAGGTGGTAGTATAATTGCTTTAATTGATAAAAAAAATAAAAGACTAGACAAGCACAGGTAGCTTAACTAAAAGGGGTAACAAACAAAACAACACTTAATTGAGGGTAGGACAAAAAATTTAGCTTAAGTGTAATACAAATGAGATACATGGAGTTAGATTAGCTTGTGAAGAAGATTTTCAAAATATTATACTACTAATAATAATATAATTTCTATTTGATTGTTTAAAGAGATAATATTTTTTATGGTTAAATGCCTTTCTTTAGGTTACATAGTATTAACAATATAGAATTAATAATTTATTGTTAGTTAAATGTTTTACTTACGGAGATTTTCTTAATAATTTTTAACTTTTGTTTGTTTTTAAAAGTTATTAAGAAAATCTTTATTAATAGGCTTTAGCTAACAAAACAATATAATATTTATAAAAATATTTTAAGTTTTTACTAACAACAATTATACTTATTTTTAATGTATTAATATAACTTAATGTTATACTACAATAAAATTATTTACCAATATAACTTATTAAATCATAAATATAAATCTAAATAACTTATTTATATACTTTAGTTTTTATTCGTTGAAGATTATATACCTATAAAAAATTTCCATATCATTTTAAATTTTGTTTGTTAATAAATTATAATTTATTTTTTTGCAGCAAAACGTGTGATATTTTTGTCTATTAAGATAACTTTGGAGAGGAATTATATCTATCACCCATTTTCCAATAAAAAATCAAATTGAATATGAAAAAACAAGAATAGCACACTTCACGTTCGCACTTCCATAGGTATATACCAAACATAATATAACGCAAATAGAGATGAGGCACAAAATGTGGTAGTGATTATGCAAATATTTTAAATCATGTGTTTTTTCTTAGTTACTACATACTGTGTGGTTTCTATATTTTCCCAAAACAAAGATAAAACATATAACTAACAATCAATATTACCAAAACAAATAACTTATTTGGTCCAGTTGAACACAAACCTGTCATGTTCATGTTGGTCACAAACCATTACTTAAAATTCGGTTTGATTCCTTAATAAATTTTCAACTTAAATTTCCAACTTGGTCTTAGAGTATGAATTTAAATTGATACTGACACAAGGGTCTTTCTAATGTTCCAATAGACCAGTAAGACATAAGACAAAGGAGTTCGAGTGATTTCAAACATAGATACATGAAATATTATGATAATTTTGATCATAATGACTAGTTAACACTTCAGATAGCTTCTTCAAACATAGTTTAGTGAATTCAAACTCTATCATCTAATTTACTATGATAATTATAAAGTGAATTTGTTCATCTAATTTACCAACAAAATACAAAAATACCATGATAATTATAAAGCAAGATTCAAAGATAATTATAAACAACACCAACCCATAAAATTCAAGAAGTTGTTGCTCTAAAAATGAAGTAAGTTAATTAAATTATGCAGATAACAATTCTTACAATTAATTTTTACCCGTTGATATCCTAGTCTTGGAGGCTTTTTCCTATGGATAGCTAGAAATTGCAAGAAAGCTGCATTAAGTATACATAAAAAACATATCACGATAGAAAACTTTTGTGCTAAAGAACTAATAAGATTAAGTGATGTGTCCTTTTCTTTATTAGAGAAACTTTAGCTATAGGGAGTTATTTAGATTCAGAAGTGTTATCTAAAACCTTTGGTCCATATAAATTTAAACAAAAATTAAAGTAAAAAAATCTTATTCTTACATTATGTTTTGTCTATTGCTCAAAACCATTGCCTAGAGAAGATGAAATCCTGCTTTGAATGCCACCTTGATTAGGTTAATACAAAATTTATAAAAGATTTAAAAAAAAGGAAGCATATATGGTGAATGTCACATCATGACTTTCCACCCATTTGCAAATTTTATCCATCATTTCATTCGTCTCTTAATCCACTGCATAACAGTTATCTTAGTACATAATTATTATATAGTATATAGTGTATATAAAAAGAAACATTTCATTATCATAGTAATTATCTTGCTATGCATACAAATTACAATGTAATCATTCATTCAGTTAGATAAATAATAGAATTCAGTTTCAGTATTATTTCTCTTCCTAAACCTCTTCTCTTAATGTTTTCTCTCCCTCTCTACAATTCCAGTAAATCTTTAAAAAAAGAAGAAACTTACAGTCTTCATGCAGGTAAGCTACACTAACAACAACTTTGACCCTGGTAGGCCAATCTAGAAAGCTCTATTTTCACCTATAAAATTCATATTTACATAAATTCCTTAAAGTTAAACATGAATTTATAAAAGCATAATGACAGGAACTTACAAACAAGTAACAACATACTGGACTGTAAATTCAAGTGTAACATCAATTAGGATGATAATAAATTCACTGTAAAAAATTCTGTAATTTTACAACCAGTGAGTAATATAAAATATATGATCCAAACTTTTCAATCTTTTCACTAAGGTCACCATTAGAACAATAATAATAAAAGAGAAGGGTTTAAATCATTTATCATCAACTGGATAAATAAACTTTATAAATGATGTTTCTTCCATGGTTTATTAAAAGAGGATATTAAACATATCAGCTTTATATAGCATGGGGACACCATGGTACCATGTTGGCCATAACCTTTAGATGACACACTAGTGACATGTATCTAACATAAATCTGCATCCGTGTGTGTGTTTCCCCATGTCTTTGCATTGGGGGATACAACGTAGACTTCGTGTGGGCATTTAAAAAGACTAACCATAGTTCACTTTGAAGTTTTAGACAATTTTTAATAACAGAAGGTAAAAAAATAGATATATACACAATATAGCTTTTATGTCATCCTGCAGTAACAATTTTCTCAATGCATATAATCGACTCTAGAAAAATAGCATAATGAATTTAGTGTTTTGATTGTGTCAGTACAACCATGCATCTAAGTGACAAAGATCTATATTTACAGATAAATTGAAATTAAGTGAGTGAGGTACAAGAGAGAAGATAATAATTAATAAATAAATAAAAGAGGGTGAATGAAGAAATAGAAACAAAATGAATCTACTTGTCCACATGATACCCTGACAAAAAATCAAGAATCAGTTCGCTACAATAAAAAGCCAAGTAGAGGCAACCATAAACCACCATTCAGACATTAACTCAAACAGCTACAATGCATGAACCATAAATTTGTAATCCATATAAACAGAAACACAAGCTGTAAAGCGGAAACTATAAGCTAAAAAATTAAAAAATAAAACCTTATGTAAGGCAGCAACAAATGGTGAGTCAAGCAAATGAAACACAATGAAAATGGCAAAACGTCAAAGCTTCAGAATAGTAGGAGCAAAAAAATGCAAATGCTATGAAAGCAAGGTCATAGGGATAAGTTGAGACGCCTAGTGCTATGAAGGCAACGTGGTTGACGATTAACACTTCTCCATGGGGCGCGTTGGCACAGCTTTACGGAGACACAATAGTGACTGTGTGAAGGTGATAGCGTGGTGGGTTTAAGGTAGATGGTTGGGTTTGGTTAAGGAAAGGAGATGATAGAAGTAAGAAAGAGGGGAAAACTAAGGTGAGAGAAAGAGGGGAAACGTAAAAAAATTAGGGGTTAGGGATTTAAGATAGGAGGGAAGTGAAAAGTGAAAAGTAAAAAAAACTTAGGAAAACAGAGCACGTGACACTCAGGAGATAAGTTTTAGGTGGACATTAACGGTGGCTCCAAAACTGCTGCAGATGTTTCGCATGAATTTGGAAAATATGCTTATTTACGGCGGTTTTAAATAACCGCCAGTAATAAACCGCCGCAAAACCGTGAATTTGTTGTAGTGACAATGTAAACAAAACAATTAAGTTTTCTTATCTACCACCCCAAACCATAATTTGATTTTGTCCTCAATGTTATAAAATGGATGATAAAAAGGATAAGAAAACTTACCTGTAGTTACCCCAAACCCAGATTTGACATAGTTTTTTTAGAATTTGGAAAGAAAAATAAAGACATGGGGTTACCTCCCCACAAGTGCTAAGTTTAACATCTTCTGCTAGACTCTATACCTCAATCATAGTCAAGAACCGATTAGGGCCTAGAAATTCATATCTTAGTATGGAAGGTAAAGGTTTAAGTTCAACACTTGGGCTCACCATGACCTCAGTATCATGTCTCAGTGGTATGTTACCTTCACTGCTTTTTGATGTTCCTACAAACTTATTCAGAAAAACATATTCAAGTGGGTCATTAAGAAGAGTTTCTTCCTTCACCACTTGGTTAACAATTTCAATTCTACAGCAAACATTATCATGAGAAGGTTTTATCAAAACATCTTTAAAATTAAAATCAACCTTTTGGTCTCCTATAGTCAGAGACAACTTACCATTTTTGACATCGATCACCGCACCTGCAGTGGCTAAAAAGGGCCTTCCTAATATAATGAGGATCATAGAATCCTCATCCATCTCTAGCACAACAAAATCAGCAGGGATAAAAAAATTTCCTACCTTAATAGAAACATCCTCTAAGATTATAGGATACTTAATAGACCTATCAGCCAATTGTAAACACATCCTAGTAGGTTTCAATTCACCCAATCCTAATTTTTCAAAAATAGATAAAGGCATCAAACTAACACTAGCTCCTAAATCACATAATGCCTTATCTATTGTCATGTTACCAATCATACATAGGATAGAGAAACTACCTGGATCCTGAAGCTTAGGTGGTAGCTTCTTTTGAATTAAAGCATTGCATTTTTCAGTAAGTGCCACAGTTCCATCATCCTCAAGTTTCCTTTTGTTGGACAAAATATCCTTTAAGAACTTCGCATAGGTGGGCATTTGCTGCAAAACATCTATGAAGGGAATATTGATATATAATTTCTTTAAAACCTCAAGAAACTTACCAAATTGTTTGTCCAACTTTGCTCTAGCCAAGCGCTGAGGAAATGGAATAGGAGCCTATATAGGACGCATCATTTTGTATAAGGCATTTTTTGTTAAATAGTTTAACAGCCTTTGTTTATCCTTGGAGTAATAGGTCATATGAGAGTTATCCTAAAATGTCTCTAGTCAAGTATTTACATGGGGACATGTAAATACATTAAGACTAGTGTGTGATTATACTAATGATTTGATCTCATAGATCATGGATATAGATGATATCAAGTCTTCACACGGGTACACATTAAGAGTAATGATGTACTGGATAGACCCACCATGAGAACGTTGCATGGATCGTTACATGAATGTCATAAACAATTCTCAATGTGATAATGGTTTATATAGTCCTTCGACCTGAAGTCACTACGATTACTACATAAGAAGTTTGTTGTTTTAATACAATCAAACGTCTTCTGTAACAAAAGGACTATGAAGGTTGTGATTAGGCAATGAAAAAATTATGCAGAGGGCGTGAGTGATGTAGATGGGATTTGTCTCTCCTATGTGACAGAAGCGATATCTATAGGTCACTTGATGGAGTGAGACTAAGGAAATGCATGGCCATGCTAGAAAGAATAAATATTGGATGTTTACTCGAATAAAGTCTACTCCGGTATCAAGTAAAATAAACTGGACTGTACAAGGATGACGCGACCATGCCTTGGGCCCAATTAGGATATGAGACAAAAGGAACAAACATATAAAATAATTATCACTTATAGGTTATGTTGATAATAAATAATATTTGGACATAATGATGCATTGCTAGATGCCGCTCTTATTTTATATTAATAATAAAATAGTTTATTATTAATATGACCGAGTATTTTACCTATAGGGTCATACACATAGAGTAAGCCCATCAGAAAATAGCTTTTATTTTAGTTGGACTAAAATAAAGCTAGTAGGCCTAACTCATTTAGAATGAGTAAGGAGCCCACTCTTTAGAGAGAACAAATTAGTTCAAACCCAAGACTATAAATAGAGCATAAGATGCTCATAGACGGTTCAACCAAAAAGAGACACAAATATGTAAAAGTTGCAAGAGCTACACGCCGTCAAACTAGTATTTGGAAGGTGTAGCATTTCTGGTGGGAGTACTCGTGTGGACTCCTAAAGGACGAAGCTAATATTGCTTCAAAGTTTCTACAAGAGGTAACCCTAAAATGCATAATTTTTTTTGTGTTTGTCTTATACTTTGAAATGCGACACTTTGTAAATCCTATGGGAATCCTTGTATTTTCACTGCTCATGCACTAAGGATTCCCTAACATTGCCTTCACCCCTTTCTTTCAAATCGAAGCCACCTCACTACCAGTTATAGCTGGCGATTTGGGCGGACGGCCCTAAACGGGCAGGGCTTTATCGGGCTACGGGCCACTTAGGGCCGGGTCAAAAAAGGCCCGTAAATATTCGAGCCTTGAAATTAAAGGCCCTAACTCAATCCTCAACGGGCCACAGGCCATAAAAAATTAAAATTCTATGTAAAAAAATTAAAACTAAGTAACATTTTTTGCGGAACAACTATGAACATTTGTAATATTTTTTAAAACGTTTCATAAATATTTATCATTAGAATTCATAACAAAAGTTTACAAAAGTTCATATTCCACACATACGATGAGATGAAAAGTAGAAAGAAAGGAAGAAATCCTAACTGAAAGAGAAACTCCCTATAATTTTTATTTTTTTTAAATACTCGGGCTGGCCCCTTTTTTTTGACTTTTTAGGGTCGGGCTTTTTTTCTTGCTTATTAATTTTAAATTTTATTTTTAGGCCCTCGTACTACAGTTTTTTGGGCGGGTTCGGGCCGGCTCATGCGGGCTTGACCATTTTGACAAATCTACCACCAATTAATCATCAGGATCTCTATTTTTTCCTCTTAATGGATGATATAGCAAAATCTTTGTATAGGTATACAAATGACTTAAGATGTATGTTATTACTCTTGGTGTTGCTCATGGTTGTGTTGATGATATTTTTCTTTTAGCTTGTAACTCTAGACTTGTGAAATGAAATCCCCGAACCGTTTACACTTGACCCTAGGCATATTTATGGTATGTGTGTGCAGAGAAATTGATGATTGCATTGCATTTGAAGTGGTTTAGGTAGTGAGGTTATTTGATTAAAGCGCCAAACTACGTTTTGCGCATATCTTTATGATTTGAATGAATTGTTAAGCACGGATTGCCCTATAGGTTTGAAATAAGTAGTACATAGTGTCTATAAAGTTTCATAGCAATGAGAGTTAAAACAGGCAAGATAGAGTGCGAGGAAGTTGGCCTGGAGGTAAAACTATTGTAAATCTCACTCTAGCGAGTCCATTCTCGCTCAAGCGAAACTCTGGGTGAAATCCAGAGGGGAGATTCTGGTTAATTTTTACTCAAGCAAGTCAATTCTTACTCAAGCAAAATTAAAACTAGCTCTCACTTCCTTGATAAAAGTGTTAGATAATTGAGTCGCAAACATTTTCCCGTTAGTTTCGCCTTAATTGGAGGTCCGTAGCTCAAGCTATGCCTAAAATACTCTAGGGTGTTCAAGCTGAAATTAGGTGATCTTAGGGGCATAATTGGGCGATCTTAGGGGCATAATTGGCCCTCGGTCCCTTCATAAAATTTGTAGATAATTGAGTTATGAAGGTTTAACAATTGTATTCACCTTGATTGGAGTTTCACAACTCCTGTTAGATGTAAAATACTGAATGATGTGCAAGAAATTTGCATCTTAAAAATTTTAACAAATTTCTTCATGTTGTTTTGTGAGTTTTTAGGTGTGCCATAATATTTTAAGTAAAATCTATTAAATTAAGGTTAAAACCTCTATTTTAAATTAAGCAAATAAGGCGAGATGTTATAATTATAGTGAGTAGGTATGCACTAAAGAGCCTCTTGCAAAGGTATTATGGTATCTGCATATCATTCCTAGATATGAGCGTTTGTTTGCCAATGAAGATGATGTGAAGCATATGAGGTGACATTTTGATAAGAGGTTGATTCATGGACAACTTAAGCATCCGGTAGATGGATTACAATGGAAGAAGTTTAATTTATTATTTTCAGAGTTTACAAATAACCTAATAAATTTAAGACTCAAACTGGCAACAGATGGAAACGTATAGTTCATGGCCTATTTTGTTGTTTATTTACTACCTACCACCATGTTTATGTATGAAGAGAAAATATGTAATGTTATCGATGATGATCACAGGTCCCAGACAACTGGGCAACGACATTGATGTGTACTTTAAATCCATTGATCAAAGACTTGAGACTGTTGTAGGATGAGGGAGTTAATGTCTTTAATGCATTTGGGTGCAAGATATTCAAGTTACACTACCACAAAAAAGGGATTTTAGGGCGTTTATTTTGACCCTTTTAGGGCACTTTTATACGCTTTATATACGCATGCTGTAATAGAATACCACATCTACTAAAGCACTTTAAGTGCTTAAAAAACACTTTAGTAAGATATATTTTTAAAGCACTGATTTTTATTAAGAGCTTTAGAAGATGTATTTTTTTACAACACCTATTTCAGTAACGTATTTTAAAAAGTGGTATGATTCAAAGAACTTTTTTCCAAGGTTGTTAAAATCGAGATTCTACCTAGAATCGCGGAGGCTTTAACGACTCGTAGAATCGAGATTCTAGGTTTCTACCTCTAATTAAAAAATAAAATAATTAAATAAAATAACATACCTATACATAAAATAAAACATAAAATTGCATAAACAAGTCCATAAAGTCCAATGCAAGCAAAAAGTTCATACAAACAAGTCTATAAAATCATAAACAAGATGAAATTAATCAATAATGATCATCTATCAATCAAAATCTAATCCTCTAGTGTATTCTTCATCTTCATTTTCCTCAATTTCATCATCTTCATCGGATTTCTATTTTATATCCAACAGCTACAGTAACATTTTTATTCTAACAGAACAAACAACAATAATTTTCTATCCAACAGCAGCAAGCAACAATAATGATGTACAATACAAAGTAGCATGAAATGAACAATACAAACCTTATTCTATCCAAAAAATAGCATGCATAAACACAATACAAAATAGCAACACGATGGAGAGTAAACCCAACAGCAACACAATACAAAACTTATTCTATTCAAATAATTTATTCTATTCTATCCTAAACCCAACATCTAGCAGCACGTAGTAGCAGGATTTCAACATACCGTGAGGGAGGAGGAGGACGCAGCAAGGAGAAGCACGATGGAGAGTAGAGGTAGAGACAGAGACACGTACGAGAAAAGAGATGTACGCGCAACACCAGAGAACGGAGGAGCCGTAGAGACAAGGCGACCACGAGTCCATGATGGAGAAACACCACCAAGGCCACCACGACCAGAGAACGGAGGAGACACAGACAGAAGTACAGCAGGCCGATGGAGAGAAGATGCCACACGAAAAAGAATAGGGGGTTAGGGATTTGGGGTTTTAAAATTTTTATACCAAAATGACGTCGTTTTAGTCTTTTCGGGTCAAAAAAATGCTAAAAATGGTAGAATCTATAGAAACGGTATGTTTTTACCGATTTTACCGATTCTACATCTAAAACGAGTCTAGGTCCAATTTAACTCGAAAACACGCCTAGGATCATAGAATCGGGCGATTCTACGTGTTAAAACGCGATTTTAACAACCATGTTTTTTCTATTACGTGCTGTAGAAGGCACTACTGGAAAAAAGACCTTTTACATCAGGGTTTTTGCACCAGTTGTACTATGACCGGTGTAAAAAATAAGGCGGTGACAGTTTTAGAAATAATATAAAACTTTACACCGGTCTATATTTTAAATAGGTATGAAATAGTTAAGTTTATACCAGGTATAATTTTTGACCGGTGAGAAATGGTAAAGTATGTAGCAGACTTATTTTTGGACCGATGAGAAAGGTTCTCGCATTACCCACCTCTTGTAGTGAAGTCTACGATTAATTTTGACTCCTACGCCCTTTCGAAGCCATGCCTCCTCTCAAACCCCTTTCAACTCAAACACTCGTCTCCGTCTCATCAAACCCTCGTCTCCCTCTTCTTCACCATTGTCTCCCTTGAAGACCCTATCTCCCTCTCCCTCGAAGCCTTCATCTCCCTCGAAGCCCCCGCGTCCCTCTTCTCCCACAAAGTTGCAAGGTCCGCCCCTCTCTACTAAGGGCCAACCCGGTCTTCTTCAATTCGGTTTTAGCACTTCTAAGGTGCTTCCTTTTCAATTCTAGGGTTTTTCTTTCAATTTCTAACCCTATTTTTTCATATTTTAGAAATCACTTTCAAGAAGGAAACAATGTTCAATGTTTAGAGAGACTTTGTTGATAACTTGCAAGTGATTTCTCACTTTTCTCTTTTCATTGTTATTGCTATCTTAACTATTTAAGTTTTCGTTTGGTAATCCAATTGTGGAAATGGGAACAGAGTTTTGTTCGAAGCAATATTCAACTTCGTTTGGTGAACTTATAAAAACTTGTTTTCATACACAATTTGGGTAATCCCAACTCAAAGCTGAATAGACACTTAATTGTTCTGATTGATTGATTAAGGTGTTTGTTTTTTGTTTTCTAGATTTTTAAGGTTGAGTCTTATGGAAGAAACTTGAAGAAAGGTAGGAGGAACAAGTGTCATTGGTGCCAGAGAAGTGATTATCAGAATCTTATCAAGTGTTCAAACTGCCAAAAGGAGTTTCTCTGCATGGATTGCATTAAACAAAGGTTGGAACCTGTTCTCTCACGTTTTTAGGAAGATTTTAACCCGTGTGTTGCAACTTGATTATAATTTTTTTTCTTCTGATGGTGGATTTCTTGATTGGTTATCATCCTGGATGTCTCTGGCTGTGCTTACAATAAATTAAAAATAATGGAGTAAATGATAGAAAATAGTTCTTCATTGTTATGACCTATATGAATACTGCCTGGTCTTTTTATGGTTTCTTGTTACTAATCCGTGGCTTCTCTTTTGTTTCAGATTCCCTTAGGGAAATTAGACAAAAACCATTGGCAGGTTCTTTGATTCCATGTTGTCTAATAGAGAAGCAAACCCCTGGTTCCTGGTCACAAATTGATCCAAGCTTCTTTAGAGTCAGAGGCAAAAACTACCTTAGGTTGGCACCAAATGCTTATGTTGGACTGGACTTTGGGTGATTAAACCTGTTGTTAAGGGGATGATACACATATAGATGTTATGTTAAATAATCAAGCATGCTGGAGTTTTTCTAGTTCTGTACTTCATTGTTTTATGGTTCATTGTTACATGGTTGGCAGGGACAAGAAGAAAGAGTTCGCAGCAAACACTATGTCTAAAGTCTGTGGTTTTTAGACACTCAATAAGTGTGCCTGTTCTTTTGTTCCTTGCAAAAATTGGTCAATGACGAAGTGGAGAGAGTTAAGGGCTTCCCTCTAGATTCAATTGCACTCTTTAGGGAGAGATTACAAATTTTAGACAAAGTGGCAAATGTGGATAATCTTCCTTTAAGCATGCCGGAAAAGAAGCTTATGAATACTTACAATGAAAAACTCACTCTTTCACGTCCTCAACATGAATTTTTCTCGGCAAATACACTTGCATATTCTAATTACAGATTGGGCCATTTAATCTTACATTGAGGCAATCATTGCCTAAGTTTTCTATTTCCATAATTTGTCATTGGGAATCATTTTAATAAATTTATTTCTCAATTGGTTTCTTGCTGCTGTAGCATTTTAGAAGCTCAATTACACTTTTTTTTTGTTTTTATTTTTATTATAATCTCTCTCTCACCATTCGTCTTCACTTTCACATGAAACTTCTAAGGAGCTTGCGGTATCTTTAAAATATATTAATATGTTGAAACTCAAAAGATTCCTGTTCTGATGCTATTTCTTTTACAGGGAGAAAACTATCTTGAAGTAGATTTGGATGTACATCGATTTAGCTACTTTGCAAGAAAAGCATTTGAAGGCTTCATGGAAAGACTAAAGCTATGAGGGTTCAAAAATAATTGAGAAGCATGCTGCAACAGAGGATTATGACCAACCTGACAACATTAAACTTGTCAAGGCCTTCTGTGCAGAGCACAATGTGAGCCTTCTGACAGTACCTAGTGCAAAGACCCTTGGAGAATGGGCTGGTGTAAGTGTCATTGACAGTTAAACTTGTTAATTTCATTTGTTTTGGATATTTAATGTAATCTCAAGTTTTGTTGATCTATATTGAATTCTTCTTAATACTTGTTAATTGTTCAGACTTTCAATTGCTTTCTTTTAAATCATTTTTTGTATTAACCATGATCGGCCTTCTTACTGCAGTTGTGCAAGATTGATTCAAAAGGTAAAGCCAGGAAGATTAATGGTTGCTCCTGTGTGGTTGTCAAGGTATGGCCTGCAAAGAAATACGAATGTTTGTTAATGGGTGCTTTGCCTTATATTAGTAACTAATTAACTAATAAAAAATAAACAGTTTTGTATTTTACTACACTAGATAATATAATTTATTTTAGTAGTAATTGTTTGTATACCGTAGATAAAGGATCTCTTATTTTATCTGAAAATTGTTATGCCATGGAATATTATAGAAAATCAAGTATTATTAATATTTAATAAATGATCGATAATTCTAATTAAATATTGATAGGATTAAAAATTTTAGAAAGATATTTTGAATTATTTATAAATTGATTATTAAATATATTTATATATATTTTTATTGAATAATGCTAATTTAATTTTTATTAATTTGTTTTATTTTATAAAAGATATCAAATGATCATTTTTAAAAAAGAGATAGCAAATGAAAATATAAATGCATTTGATCTTTTGAAAATCTTAATAAAAGTATAATTTTTATTTAGCAAGTGGAATAATAATTCTAGTAATAATACTAGTAGAAAGTTATTAACAAGAGAATATTTTTTAATAAATTAAATGATTTATTGTCATTACTCTTTTTAAAATTGAAGAGTTTAGGATTTATTTATTTCTTGTTTTGATGTAACAACTTGCAGTTTTTTTTTTGTTCTTACTCCTTTTTAATTATGTTATATTCTTATTATTAGTGGTGGCTACAACATGAAGACTGGACCTGGCTGTTCAATTGAACTTATGAAATTTGATATGGGTGGTTGTAGTTCTAGGCACAACAAAAGCTCTTGGTCAAATCATTTTGATAGAAACTTTGTGCATGTAGCACTGACTTATGTTTGTGGATTTTGTATCTATTCCAAGCATTACTTTGTAGTTTTTATAACATCCCGAATTTTAAAATGAGAGAATTAATTACCAGAATAAATATTAGAAATTGGTATATGGAGTATTTAATGTTCCAAACTATTGAGAATAATTAAATTGATAATTTTGGGGACTGTTAGAAAATTATGGAGACCGGTTAAGCTGAAATTAAGCCCGGTTGAGATATGGGTGTCGGACCAAGTATCTCGGAATGAAATGATATTGGTCAGGGCTATTGAGAAAATTATCGGGAATCCGAATATGTATTCGGAATAATTTTCAGATGATGTATTGAGCCCGAACAGAGAACCTGTTAGTTAAAAAACGATGGAGTTTTAATGAATGGGAATTAAAATAAATCAAAAACCCCATTTCCCTTTCCTATTCACGTACGCTGCCGAAGGTGTAGCATTACATTTCATTCTTCTTCTTCTCTTCATCATCTTCTCCATTTTTCCTCTTTTCTTCTCCCAAAACCATAGTAACTTGAGCTCATCTTCCACACCTCCTCATTTTCGTTTGAAGGGAGCTTGAAGGAGGCTTGTGGGGCTGCTGTTTTTCCTCCTTCTCTTCCTCATTTTCGTTGGTGTTCTCTGTAACATCCCCATTTTAATTATAGGCAATGGAACTAAATAAAAAGTCAACAAGTCAACACCTCCCTTAATTTAATTAACTATGATGCAACAGGATAATTAACGTGAAAGCATGGTGGCATGGGCAGGATTATCGCGTTTCCCCATCCCACCATACTGCACTCCGCGCGAGTATATATATATTCGGGTGATGGTCATGCTCTTCACGCAGAAACCCAGCGAGCTTCCTTCTTCGTTCTTCTTTTCTCTTGTTTCCTCTCTTTCCTTCTCTGCCCTCCAGTCCATTCCTGCTTCGAAGAGTCGAGTGACGGTGCTACAGTGGAGTGGAACCCCCACACGAGAAGGGACGATCGTCAAGTGACGCAGTAGGGAGAAGAACCACCCCTCAAGCAGAAAAGTTCCTTGGAGTTTTGCGAGTGGTAGGGGGAGTATCTTCTATTTTAAGTGCATGGGTTATGAACAGGTTCCGAATGATAATGCTTGTTGTACCCGTGCTCTGATTGTGTATTGTGTTGCATGTGAATGTGTACAATCCAGTTGCATGATGAGTGAAAGACGAGTGTTGCATGTTAGCACCTTTCTCACAGATGTATGTGTTGCAGGATCTCAGTTTGCATGTTGAGTTGTGTTGATATGAATGTCTGACTGAAGCTACCCAGGTTATGGAAATGCATATGTTGATATGACTGCTATTAAATTGTTTGCATGTAGGAAATGCCTTCTTTAAATGGATTTTGACACTGTCTTACATCGATTGCATGATAGGTTATGATAACTTGAAATGCCTGACTGAACTTGTGATTTTTAGAATGATGCATGCGTTGAATGAAGCTGTAAACCGATTGCATGTCTTGATCGAATGAAATGCTGTGGAAGTCTGAATATGGAATGATAACTGATTGCATGGAAGCTATATATTGAGTCCGGATAATGTGTACTACTGATTGCATGGTGTGTGTGTGTGCTTGAATGCGAGAATGCATGCGAGAAATAAATGTTGTACGTTGAATCCGCGTGTGGCGCATGGGATGCGTTGTGCTGGGAGCACGTAGTGTGAGAAACTACCTTCGGTCATCCAGCGTGGGACGCTGTAAAATCCTTGAGTGGGACTCGGGGTAGCCCTTGAGTGGGACTCGGGCTGTCTGTGAACACCGCCGTTGGCGCTGAGAGCGTTGGTGTCACCTGTGGACAAACGGTTGGGTACCTGTAAAACGGCCAAGCAGCTGGGAGCTGATCTGATAGCTGAGAGCTATGTATAAAAAGGCTGTGATGCCTACGTTGCAACGTCGGACCGATACACACGATGCGGAACCAAGTGAAATCTTCTGTGCTTATCATTGTTAATATTACTACTACTGTTAATGTTGTTGAAATTGATTTTTAATCATGTTGTACATATATGTATTGTTGTGTAATTGGCAGATAACCTGAGTCGGTATCTATCATTTAAAATTTAAGATGCTCACCCCTGCAGTGGCCATTTTTCAGTGAATGTCTCTTGAGATGAGGACCAGAAGCAGAGCTGGAACGTTGGGCGAAGTGCTGATGCATTTGGAAGGCTTAATTAATATGATGTTAGATTAAGTCCTGACTGGTTCATGTCGGATGTTGGTGTTTTGGGATAAATAGAACCTTATTGACAAGGATAAATCCGATTTTGTGTTTGTAAATATTGACGTATGCTCTTATTATATATATATATGGATGTATGGTTTCGTGCGTGACATGCTATGTGCTACCTTGTTTCATGCTTGTGCTTTAATGAATACGCAGGGACGACATGATTTAGCAGGTTATAGCCAAGTCTAAGTGAATTATGAGTTGTCTCTAGGAAGACTTATGTCGGATACGTTTGGGCGGAGTCATACCCCGCCCGAAGTATGGGAGCAATTTGCCCAAGCGTGAGGACTCGCGCTGAAGCGAGTAATTATCAGGGTGAGATACCGCCCATTATTCTTTCCTATCCGTTGTGATGCTAATGCAATCCAGACCCCGGTGTTGACCTCTGTTTTGGGCGTTGTGGTTGAGTCCGCCTAGGCGTCGTCATAAATAGTTGAGTTTGGCGGAATAGGTTCGGCCCTTCCTTCCCCCACAACCTACTACCACATATGTACATTGTAACTTCCCATTTTCTGAGCGAAGTGCGAGCGTGAGGATTTATCGAGTAAACCCTTGTCCATATCCGATTGAGAAATTCCCTTGTGTTTGTGGGGCGTTGTGCTGATCTCGCTTAGGCGGTGACATACCTCGCCCAAGTAACTAGGACGGTTCGCCCAAGTGCGTGGAACCATGCTGAAGCAAGCAGATACCAACGTGAGACTCCGCCTATGTACCTTCCTCCTCCGTTGTCGCACTATTATGTCTCGCTGGGCGGTGTTGGACATCGCCTGAGTAAGTGAATGTTGTGAAGTAGTCTGTCCAGGTGTTGTTGTGCCTTGCCGAACTGGACGGCGGTGTAATCACTTCCTCTTTCCTTCATAAACTACTCCTGCATGTGTATATCTCCCTTCTTCTTCCTTTATCTGTCTTCTGAAGCTGAACGCCCAGAGTTCTCTGAGAAAGGATCAGCCCGTAGGAACGAATAGACGCTAATGTAAGGTTTACTTGAAGAGTTTCTCGTCTGATGTTGTATTGTCACACATCGTTTAGGCGGTGTGAGGCAACGGTTGAGCGGGTCACCTCGCCCTGGAGTCCGCCCAGGATAAATATACCCCGCCTAGCCAGGTAGGATGATTCGAACTCCGCCCTTCCACCGAATGCTACGCGTGTGAATGTATTAACATCTTCCCCTTATCTATTTCCTCCTATTGAGTGACCAGTGTTACTCGAAGGAAAGCCTCCTTGTGAAATCTCCTCTATCCGCTGTTGCATTACTATACTCCGCCTGGACGGTGTCAGACCCCGTCTAAGCGAACAAACGGTGTTGTGTAATCCGCCCTGGTGTTGGTGTGTTACTATAAACCCAATGAGCTGGTCCCAGTTTTAGCTTCTCTGTAGGTTGCTAAATGCGTGTGAATGCTCTTCATTCTTCCCTTGCCTACTTCCTTCTATATCGAATAATACGTGACTGTTTTTGGTGAAAAATTTTCTCATATTTTTGGAATTATTAGTTGCAAATAATAATAAGGTGTTACATTTTGGTATCAGAGCGGACCGAAAGGTCCAAGGCCAAGGTAAGCCTACCAAGTGTAAGTGGTTGTGTGTATGATCATGATTGTTATGGTGTGAATTTAACTTGACTGGTACTCTGTTACTGACTCGTGGGTGGGAGGAGTTGTTCCTCCTGGCCCGACTAATTGTGTGACATACGAGAACACATAATGGGCTAAGTTACTAAATGTTAGACTAAATTCTGATTGGGATTAAGTAACTAGGAATACTTATCCTTGAATGTTGATTTTAGGATAAGGGATGGCACATCGCCAAAGCATGGAGACTATAGCTACGGCATTCCAACGCTTTGCAGACGTGTTTGAAAGGCAGGGCCAGCCTCGAGCTGAGGAAGGCCAAGTAATGGACCGCTTCTTAAAAAGGAAGCCGAGTGAATTCTTAGGAGGACGGAACCCTGAGGCGGCGTCTAAGTGGACTCAGGAATTAGAAAGGATTTTTGGGGGTCTTCGCTGTACTGAAGCCCAGAAGGTGGAATGTACAGTGTACATGTTGCGAGACGAAGCGGAGAACTGGTGGAAAATAGCCAGAAGCCGATTCCCCGAAGATGATAATCAACTGACGTGGAACGATTTCAAGGCCTGCTTCTTAGAGAAGTACTTTCCCAACACAGTGAGGAGTCGGAAAGAGCTGGAGTTTATGGAGTTAAAACAGGGCTCCATGACTGTGGAAGAATACGCGGCCAGATTCGAGGAATTATGCCTATTCTATCCGCCCTTCTAGCAGCCTGGGACAGAGAACTCTAAGTGTCTTAAGTTTGAGAACGGATTGAGATCGGATATCAAGAGGGCCTGCAGATACCACGAGATACGGAGTTTCCCTGCACTAGTGAACAAATGTAGAATATTTGAGGAAGACGACAAAGCTCATTCGAGCCAGAGCAGCAGAAACCACTATTCCCTGAGGCCCCAACGACCTCATTTCAAAAAGCCAAGCAATGCCGGTAGGAACAAGCCTTTTTCCAGATATGAAGGATGGAATCAACCTGGAAGACGACCAGTGGTAGGAGACAGAAGGTGTTTCAAGTGTGGAGGAAATCACTTTGCCAGAGACTGCAAGGATGATGGTGATGTAGTGTGCTTTCACTGCAACAAGAGGGGACACATCCGCCCCGACTGCCCCAACTACACCAAGCAGACGTTAATGTGCGTCAAGGAAGATTTCAAGAAAGGAACCGAGTGAACGATGACCAACGTCCTGGTGGCAGAGGCAACGGAGCCAGAGGAGACGGAATGCGAGGGAGGAATACCGGCCCAACAGCGACAGGAAGGATCTACACCATCAACGCAGAGGATGTTGCACCAGCAAACGACCTAGTACAATGTAAGTGCTTACTTGGAATGAATACGCTTAATGTTGTTTTCGATTCGGGAGCTACCCATTCTTTTATAGCTGATGAGTGCGTGGAGCGGTTGAAGTTACCGACTGTGTCTATGAATCGGACTTTGGAAGTGGCCAGCCCTACTGGCGCTAATGTGTTCACATCGTCAATATGTAAAAATGTAGCATTTGAGTTGTATGATCGGAGTTTCACCTTCGATCTGATTTGCATGCCTTTAAAGGGTCTTGATATCGTGCTTGGAATAGATTGGCTTTCAGCCAATAAGGTGTTAGTAGATTGTAGAAGCAGAGAGATAGTTTTTCCAAAACAGCCCACTGAGAATGACACAGCACCAGATATAACCCAACTATTTATGATGCTTTGTCTAACCAAGGATGGGAGTGAGATCCGAGTGAACGAAATTCCGATTGTCTGTGAGTTCACAGAAGTGTTCCCTGAAGACGTTCCGAGTGTGCCTCCTAATAGAGAAGTCGAATTCTCTATAGACTTGATCCCTGGAGCCGAACCGGTCTCCAGCGCACCCTATAGAATGTCCTCAACTGAATTGGCAGAGTTGAAGAAACAAGTGGATGAGTTACTTGAGAAGCAGTTCATTAGACCAAGCGTGTCACCATGGGGCGCACCTGTGCTACTTGTTAAGAAGAAGGATGGCAGCATGAGACTTTGTATAGATTATCGACAGCTTAACAAACTCACAATCAAGAATCGGTACCCACTGCCTAGAATTGATGATTTAATTGACCAGCTGCGTGGAGCCTCAGTCTTCTCGAAAATTGATCTACGATCGGGGTATCACCAAATCCGAGTGAAGGACTCGGACATTCCTAAAACTGCTTTTAGGACTCGGTATGGTCACTACGAGTATGTAGTGATGTCGTTCGGTGTGACAAACGCCCCTGCTGTTTTCATGAATTACATGAACAGCATATTCCACTCCTTCTTGGATCGGTTTGTTGTTGTTTTCATCGATGACATCCTAGTTTATTCTAAGACGTCTGAGGAGCATGAGGGACATCTCAGAACGGTACTCCAAGTGTTGAAGGAGAAACAATTGTTTGCAAAGTTTTCAAAGTGCGAATTCTGGATGGATGAGATCCACTTCCTTGGGCATGTGATCTCCGAGCGAGGCGTCTCGGTGGATCCTGCGAAGATAGCCGCTGTAATAGCATGGGAGAGGCCCAGATCGGTCTCGGAAATAAGAAGTTTTATGGGCTTGGCAGGTTATTATAGGAGGTTCATTGAAGGTTTTTCTAAACTGGCATTACCCCTGACTAAATTGACTCGGAAAAATGTTCCCTTCGTGTGGAGTCCGGAGTGTGAGAACAGCTTCCAAGAGCTGAAGAATAAGTTGACAACTGCTCCGGTGTTGGCATTACCTGAGTTACGAGAAAGCTTCGTGGTCTATTGTGACGCGTCCGGACTCGGATTAGGGTGTGTACTCATGCAGAAAGATCGAGTGATAGTATATGCCTCTCGACAATTGAGACCCCACGAGCAGCATTATCCGACCCATGACTTGGAGCTGGCAGCAGTAGTTTTTGCATTGAAAATCTGGAGGCATTACTTGTACAGGTCCAAATTTGAAGTGTACAGCGATCATAAGAGCCTCAAATACCTATTCGACCAAAAGGAGCTGAACATGAGGCAGAGAAGATGGATTGAGTTTTTAAAGGACTACGATTTCGAGTTAAAATACCACCCGGGTAAGGCAAATGTCGTGGCAGACGCATTGAGTCGGAAATCCCTCCACATGGCAGCCATGATGGCAAAAGAAGTAGAGTTGTTGGAGCGGTTCCGAGACATGAACTTGCATGTTGACACCCCTTCCTCTCAGACAATGACAATCGGTACGTTGAGGATTGCCAATGAATTCTTAAAATCCGTGTACGAGCAGCAACAGGCGGACTCTTACCTAGCTGAAATGAAGGAAATTCAGGCCAAAGGAAAGGATTTATCCTTGGCCGAGGGGTCAGATGGGATCTTCCGGGTGAGAAGCAGAATATACATACCGAGTGGAGGAAGATTGAGAAGAATGGTGCTTGACGAAGCCCATAAAAGCCTACTCAGCATTCACCCAGGAACCACGAAAATGTACCACGACTTGAGGAGACAGTTCTGGTGACCCGGACTAAAGAAGGATGTGGCGGAGTACGTGGCCCGGTGTATCACTTGTCAGAAATCGAAGGTAGAGCACCAAAAACCGTACGGTGCAATGCAGCCTCTAGAGATCCCCGTGTGGAAATGGGACTCGATTGCGATGGATTTCATCATGGGATTACCCAAAAACCGAGCGGGCCATGATGCAATTTGGGTCATTATTGACCGATTGACGAAGAGTGAACACTTCTTACCTGTAAATATGAAGTACCCATTGCTTAAGTTGGCTTGGATTTACATTCAAGAAGTTATCCGACTGCATGGCATACCTACTTCCATCGTATCAGATAGGGACCCTAGGTTTACGTCCAGGTTTTGGACCAGCATGCATCAAGAATTGGGGACGAAGCTTTGGCTTAGTTCTGCCTACCACCCCCAATCGGATGGACAATCCAAACGAACAATTCAGAGTCTAGAAGACTTATTGAGAGCGTGTGTGTTAGAGTACGGTGGGGACTGGGAGCAGTACCTTCCCTTGATCGAGTTTACGTACAACAACAGCCATCATCACAGCATTGGCATGGCACCTTACGAGGCATTATATGGGCGCAGATGCCGAACCCCACTCTGCTGGTCAGAAGCAGGTGAAAGTCTACTATTGGGACCAGATATCGTGAAGCAAACCACAGAACAGATCCGAGTGATACGGGAGAAGATGAAAGCATCACAAGACAGGCAAAAGAGCTACCACGACAAGCGCATCAAACCATTGGAATTTTCAGTCGAAGACCGAATGTTTTTGAGAACTTCTCCGAGTAAGGGAGTCGGACGAGCTTTAAAAAGTGGGAAGTTAAGCCCTCGATACATTGGACCTTATGAGGTGTTAGAACGGATCGG
Organism: Clitoria ternatea; assembly: GCA_037962975.1. Lineage (NCBI taxonomy): Eukaryota > Viridiplantae > Streptophyta > Magnoliopsida > Fabales > Fabaceae > Clitoria > Clitoria ternatea. The sequence goes on from CM075669.1 coordinate 114,272,110, forward strand.
CCCCGTGGCATACCGCATCGCATTACCTACCCACTTGTCCCGATTGCACGACGTATTTCATGTGTCCCAACTAAGAAAGTATTTACATGACCCCAGCCACACGACGCCTGACGATGAAGTAGAGATCAAAGAAGACCTGACCAGTGTGACTACACCGATTGGAATCGTGGACCGATCGGTAAAACGCTTGAGAAACAAGAACGTAAGGCTGGTTAAGGTGGAGTGGCAGCAAGGCAAGACCACCTCCTGCACGTGGGAACGCGAAGATGCCATAAGACAACAGTACCCCGAGTTATTCATTTAGGTGAGTTACCAACTAAAGCTTCACATGAATTACCAACTGAATTTCGGGGATGAAATTCTTTTCAAGTGGGGGAGAACTGTAACATCCCCATTTTAATTATAGGCAATGGAACTAAATAAAAAGTCAACAAGTCAACACCTCCCTTAATTTAATTAACTATGATGCAACAGGATAATTAACGTGAAAGCATGGTGGCATGGGCAGGATTATCGCGTTTCCCCATCCCACCATACTGCACTCCGCGCGAGTATATATATATTCGGGTGATGGTCATGCTCTTCACGCAGAAACCCAGCGAGCTTCCTTCTTCGTTCTTCTTTTCTCTTGTTTCCTCTCTTTCCTTCTCTGCCCTCCAGTCCATTCCTGCTTCGAAGAGTCGAGTGACGGTGCTACAGTGGAGTGGAACCCCCACACGAGAAGGGACGATCGTCAAGTGACGCAGCAGGGAGAAGAACCACCCCTCAAGCAGAAAAGTTCCTTGGAGTTTTGTGAGTGGTAGGGGGAGTATCTTCTATTTTAAGTGCATGGGTTATGAACAGGTTCCGAATGATAATGCTTGCTGTACCCTTGCTCTGATTGTGTATTGTGTTGCATGTGAATGTGTACAATCCAGTTGCATGATGAGTGAAAGACGAGTGTTGCATGTTAGCACCTTTCTCACAGATGTATGTGTTGCAGGATCTCAGTTTGCATGTTGAGTTGTGTTGATATGAATGTCTGACTGAAGCTACCCAGGTTATGGAAATGCATATGTTGATATGACTGCTATTAAATTGTTTGCATGTAGGAAATGCCTTCTTTAAATGGATTTTGACAGTGTCTTACATCGATTGCATGATAGGTTGTGATAACTTGAAATGCCTGACTGAACTTGTGATTTTTAGAATGATGCATGCGTTGAATGAAGCTGTAAACCGATTGCATGTCTTGATCGAATGAAATGCTGTGGAAGTCTGAATATGGAATGATAACTGATTGCATGGAAGCTATATATTGAGTCCGGATAATGTGTACTACTGATTGCATGGTGTGTGTGTGTGCTTGAATGCGAGAATGCATGCGAGAAATAAATGTTGTACGTTGAATCCGCGTATGGCGCATGGGATGCGTTGTGCTGGGAGCACGTAGTGTGAGAAACTACCTTCGGTCATCCAGCGTGGGACGCTGTAAAATCCTTGAGTGGGACTCGGGGTAGCCCTTGAGTGGGACTCGGGCTGTCTGTGAACACCGCCGTTGGCGCTGAGAGCGTTGGTGTCACCTGTGGACAAACGGTTGGGTACCTGTAAAACGGCCAAGCAGCTGGGAGCTGATCTGATAGCTGAGAGCTATGTATAAAAAGGCTGTGATGCCTACGTTGCAACGTCGGACCGATACACACGATGCGGAACCAAGTGAAATCTTCTGTGCTTATCATTGTTAATATTACTACTACTGTTAATGTTGTTGAAATTGATTTTTAATCATGTTGTACATATATGTATTGTTGTGTAATTGGCAGATAACCTGAGTCGGTATCTATCATTTAAAATTTAAGATGCTCACCCCTGCAGTGGCCATTTTTCAGTGAATGTCTCTCGAGATGAGGACCAGAAGCAGAGCTGGAACGTTGGGCGAAGTGCTGATGCATTTGGAAGGCTTAATTAATATGATGTTAGATTAAGTCCTGACTGGTTCATGTCAGATGTTGGTGTTTTGGGATAAATAGAACCTTATTGACAAGGATAAATCCGATTTTGTGTTTGTAAATATTGACGTATGCTCTTATTATATATATATGGATGTATGGTTTCGTGCGTGACATGCTATGTGCTACCTTGTTTCATGCTTGTGCTTTAATGAATACGCAGGGACGGCATGATTTAGCAGGTTATAGCCAAGTCTAAGTGAATTATGAGTTGTCTCTAGGAAGACTTATGTCGGATACGTTTGGGCGGAGTCATACCCCGCCCGAAGTATGGGAGCAATTCGCCCAAGCGTGAGGACTCGCGCTGAAGCGAGTAATTATCAGGGTGAGATACCGCCCATTATCCTTTCCTATCCGTTGTGATGCTAATGCAATCCAGACCCCGGTGTTGACCTCTGTTTTGGGCGTTGTGGTTGAGTCCGCCCAGGCGTCGTCATAAATAGTTGAGTTTGGCAGAATAGGTTCGGCCCTTCCTTCCCCCACAACCTACTACCACATATGTACATTGTAACTTCCCGTTTTCTGAGCGAAGTGCGAGCGTGAGGATTTATCGAGTGAACCCTTGTCCATATCCGATTGAGAAATTCCCTTGTGTTTGTAGGGCGTTGTGCTGATCTCGCTTAGGCGGTGACATACCTCGCCCAAGTAACTAGGACGGTTCACCCAAGTGCGTGGAACCATGCTGAAGCAAGCAGATACCAACGTGAGACTCCGTCTATGTACCTTCCTCCTCCGTTGTCGCACTATTATGTCTCGCTGGGCGGTGTTGGACATCGCCTGAGTAAGTGAATGTTGTGAAGTAGTCCGTCCAGGTGTTGTTGTGCCTTGCCGAACTGGACGGCGGTGTAATCACTTCCTCTTTCCTTCATAAACTACTCCTGCATGTGTATATCTCCCTTCTTCTTCCTTTATCTGTCTTCTGAAGCTGAATGCCTAGAGTTCTCTGAGAAAGGATCAGCCCGTAGGAACGAATAGACGCTAATGTAAGGTTTACTTGAAGAGTTTCTCGTCTGATGTTGTATTGTCACACATCGTTTAGGCGGTGTGAGGCAACGGTTGAGCGGGTCACCTCGCCCTGGAGTCCGCCCAGGATAAATATACCCCGCCTAGCCAGGTAGGATGATTCGAGCTCCGCCCTTCCACCGAATGCTACACGTGTGAATGTATTAACATCTTCCCCTTATCTATTTCCTCCTATTGAGTGACCAGTGTTACTCGAAGGAAAGCCTCCTTGTGAAATCTCCTCTATCCGCTGCTGCATTACCATACTCCGCCTGGACGGTGTCAGACCCCGTCTAAGCGAACAAACGGTGTTGTGTAATCCGCCCTGGTGTTGGTGTGTTACGATAAACCCAATGAGCCGGTCCTAATTTTAGCTTCTCTGTAGGTTGCTAAATGCGTGTGAATGCTCTTCATTCTTCCCTTGCCTACTTCCTTCTATATCGAATAATACGTGACTGTTTTTGGTGAAAAATTTTCTCATATTTTTGGAATTATTAGTTGCAAATAATAATAAGGTGTTACATTCTCCTCCCTCCTAGAACCCATTTTCGTTTTTGGGTTTTGAGGTAAGTATACCTATTTTTGCTAAGGTTTTGGTTATGGGTATATGGCATTTATGTGTTCTGAAACCATGCATGTGTATGGATGTTCTTGAGGAGAGTATTTAATGCAAGAGTTTAATGTGGGTTTGTATGAGAATGAGGTTTCTTTGAGAAGTAATAAAGTGGATGCATTTATGGTTAGAAGGAGAAGAGTATTTATGATGGTTGTTGGAATTTTATGAAACCCTAACTTCATGAATTTGGGGGAAATGCATAATGGAGGTTGATGAACATTAATTGTTGGTAATAAATGTGAGTTATGATGCATAAGGGTCATTGGTGGTGGTATTTTGTTGACGGAGGTTAATAATGGAGAAACCCATGAAAGGGTTTGGTTCTAGAGTGCATAATAATAATGGGTAGCACCTAACCCATGGTGGTTATGGTGGATAAAATGGAATAAAGGAGTTTTAAGAGTTAAAATAAAGTAAACATCAAGTTATTGATATATGTATAAGTGTTTGAGTCTTAATGGGTAAATAGAAAATTGATTGTGTAATGTATTGTGATGTAGGAAATGACCCCATTGACGAAGCGGGACCATCAAACCGCGTTGATCACTACTTCACTTGAGGTAGGAGGGGGTAACTTTTCTAAATGCATGATTTCATCCATTGATGATGTGAAAATATGTATATGTGATCATTTTGATGATTGTTTGAATGGATGATGTGGTAATGTTATGATTTGAATGCATTTAGAATGATGATTGTGATCTGGCATTGTGTTTGGGATAATATTGTGATGTGGTGATGATATTATTTTGATGAAGTATGATGATGGTTTAAAACCATGTGTGAAATGGAATGATGAGGTGAATATCCCAAAGATATGTGCATGATTTATTGAATGTGTATGCCACTAACTATTGATGTGAATGAGTGAAAAAGAGAATTGGGATTGGATGAGAATGATGAGAATATTGAAACCCACCAAGTGGTGGTGATGAATGATTGAATGTGGAGTGGCATCTAGAATGCGTAGTGTGAGGATGCACTTGATTTGCATTTGCATTGCATCCATGGCATAGCATAGCTGTCTATGTGGAATATTAGGGGGTTCCACTAGGCGGGCCCAGTGGGAGGGCGGCTCAGTGCACGAGCGTATTGTGATTTTCCCCTGTGACTCGGTGTATGAGTCACAAAGCTGTCCATAGTTTGGTGACGAGGCACCCTATATGGTGGGCCCAGTGGGCCGGCGGCTCTATGGTGAGCGAGTTTACCTCGGTGTCCAACGGGACACGGCTCTCTCGATGTGTGTTCGGGAGGGGCCCGTAGCACTTGTGGTAGTTGAGGCCACGATGTTGATCCGCAAGTCACGTGGTGACTAGTGCTACAGATGGGCGATAGCGGTTTGGTACCAGTAAAAACTAAGAGGATATAAGCATGCATAGAATTGAGATATATGTGTACACAATTTTTTTCTACTGCAGTAGGGGCATAGTAGCACACCTATGCTTGTCCCACAATTAAATTAATGTTGTATTTTTCCCACAGTCGGATCCGCATTGTTTTGATGAGAAATTCTTGTGCATATGCATTAGCTTTAAGAGCATTTGCATATAGCTGGAAATATGCCTAGGTGAAAGCCCGTGGTGGCAACGGATGAATGAGAATTGAAAAGGGGAAAGAGTTGGATACTAACCCTATGTGTGTTTTAGGCAATCCAAATAAATGAAATTGTGAATGTATACTTGAGATTATGAGATGTATTGTGTATGATGTATGATGTGTTGTAACGATTGATTTGTGAGCAAGTATACATGTATTTCATCATAATGTATGACTTTAATTCATTTGGATTATGTTACTCAACTCCCCGTTGCCATTTTTAAAGTTGATGTAGGTATGACTTAAATCCTACAGCTTTTGGAGGCCGACTTTGGAAGGAGGTAAATATGGATAGGAATGCGTAAGCCTTGGCCGGCATGAATTCTGTTTTGTAGAGTATATGAGGTTTATATACTCAATTTTTGTAATGTTGATAATTTTGGAGGTCATGGGAGAAAATTGGACATGTTTGTGTAAGGCCAATTTTCCTACATGACCCAAATGATGTAAAGAATGGATTATGATACTTAACTTTGATGAATGAATGGATGTAGTGTTTTATGTTAGTTCATGGATTTTGTGTGATGATGTTGAATTTGGATTATATGCATGAATTAATATTGGCATGATGATGTTGTTGGTGTTAAATTACATGGAAGGATCATGTAGTTGTAGATTATAGCATTATATGAAGTGATACATGCATAATGAAGTAAGATATGGTCTTAGGTAAGGCCAAAAATTGAAGGCTTTGATATTTTCTGGGCTAAGTTAAGTGAAATTCGTTTTCTGCTGAGTTTCTGCAGAACTTGCTCAAGCGAGTGAGAATCTCACTCGAGCGAGATTGTTGTGAAATGGGGAATTGGATTCTGCCTCATTTTCGCTCAAGCGGAAGTGCTTTTCGCCCAAGCGAGATTGCCACAGAATCAGAGTTTCGATTCTGGACAATTTTCGCCCAGGCGGATGAGGGAGCGCTCAAGCGAAGGAGAAGGATTTTGATTCTGGACGATTTTCGCCCAGGCCAGTGGTGCCTCGCCCAAGAGAAAATCGGCCAGAGAGTTACCAACCATTCTGGAACGATCTCGCTCAAGCGAGCCTTGGGCCGCTCAAGCGAGATTGGGACCTGATGCCCTTTTCTTCCTTCGCTCAAGCGTCTCACTTGCTTCGCTCAAGGCATTCCTTCGTATCTCGCTCAAGCGAGACCGGGCTCGCTCAAGCGAGCTGAGCCCTGATGCTTAATCTTCTTTTTCGCCCAAGGTCGCTCAGCGTTCGTCCAAGCGTTATTACGCTGGCTCGCTCAAGTGGATTGCTTCTCGCTTGAGCGAGTAGCACCTGATGCTTCTAATTATTATTTTAAATGGACCTTTAAATCCTATGCATAATTTGTTTCCTTAAACATTATTTTGAAGGTATTGAGGAGTATAATTTGAATCTCTAAACTATATAAACTATATCCCACATTTTTACAAAACCTCTCCTCTTGAAAATCAATCAACCAATGATTAAATTAAATGAGTTTCCGCTGACTCTGATCGAAAAATTATCTTGTAAATTTCACCCTCTCATATCTTCATATATGGGAGTGGTTCATTATAGATCCAGGGGTTTGGTGAAAAATACTTCACCACTCTAATTATTTGAATTATTAATATTTTCAAAAACGCAAAAAATTTTCCCCTATTTTATTTGGGGGTTTGGGGCGTCTCAACCTGGTATCAGAGCATTCATTGCTCTTGATACGATTATAAATGATGTTGTCTGTGTGTTTATTGCTTGTGGCTGATTGATTTGTAAATTATGTGGGTGAATTATGATGGTTGACATTGAAATGAAATTATTACATGATTGTTGTTAAGCCCGGCCAGGCAATTCCTTTCTTATATTTACCTTCTAATTATGAAATACATTATGATGATGCTTGTATCAAGGAAGTTAATGATGAATGATAGATGTATACACATTGGGTGAAGAGACTTTAAGTTTCTAATTATGTTTATGTTGTTGTATATAGATTGAGTGATAGCGTATAGGCGCAATGCTGATACAGCCGCCATGGCTGAAGCCTTTAATCGCTTTGCCGACATACTTGAACGGCAACAACAACCTATTGGTCAGCCGAATCAAGGTCTTGACCAATTTCTTAAGCGGAAGCCTTCTGAATTTCATGGAGGCTATAAGCCAGAAGATGCTCATGTCTGGATCCGTGACTTGGAACGGATATTTGCTAGCATAGAATGTACCGAAGCATAAAAGGTGGAATATGCAGTGTTCATGGTTCGGAATGAGGCCGAATCTTGGTGGATTCTCACCCGTGGGCGTATGATTGCTGCCCACACTCCTCTAAATTGGGAGAATTTTAAGGCGGAGTTTCTTAAGAAATACTTTCCTACGAGTTATAAGAACAAGAAAGAACTTGAATTCATGGAACTCAAGCAAGGTGGTATGACAGTTGAGGAGTATGCTTTGAAATTTAAAGAGCTATGTGTGTTTTATCCTCCCTTTCAGCAAGAGGGCACTGAAGCTTCGAAGTGTGTTAAATTTGAGAATGGACTGCGCCAAGAGATCAAGAAGGCGATTTGTCACCAAGAGATTAGGAGTTTTCCTACTCTTGTGGATAAGTGTAGAATTTTTGAAGAGAATGATATTGCTCCAAGGAACTACTTGGGGCATGATTACAAGTTGAAGGGCCAATCTTCTAGCTTCAAGAAGAAGGGCAACTTTAAGAACAATAGACGATTTGTACGTGGGTCCTCTTCTTTCAGAGGTGGACGAGGTGGCGGAAGGCATGGTGTTGTTGGTGGCCGAGGTGATGGCCAAGGACTTCGTTGTTTCAGATATGGTGGAAATCATTTGGCCAGAGACTGCAATCATGACGAAACAGTGGTGTGCTACAGATGCAACCAACCGGGGCATATCCGCCCTGATTGTCCTTTGAATGCTGCAGATGTTGTACCACGTGATAATGCAAACCGTGGAGGCTATGGTGCTTTTAGAGGCCGTGGTCATGGAAACGGTAATGGTGGAAGAAATGGAAATCGGAATGGTGGTAACGGTCGTGGTGATGGAAACGGCCGAGGTAATGCTAATGGTGGTCAGAATGGCCCAAATCGTGGTGCTAATCAACAAATGGCTGGAAGAGTCTTTGCTGTGACCGGTGAAGAAGCTGCACAAGCCGAGGATCTTGTCCAAAGTGAGTGCCAGATACATGGTAATATTGTTAATGTGATATTTGATTCGGGTGCTACGCACTCTTTTATTTCTGAAGAATGTGTGAGGCGCCTGCGAGTGCCTGTGAGTATGATGAAAGGTTCAATATTGGTGACTACACTGACCGGTGCTTGCTTAAGATCGGTGACTCGATGTGAGAATGTCGAGATGGACTTGGAGGGTAGAAAATTTATTGTATCCCTCGTGTGTTTACCTATGAAAGACCTGGATGTTATTCTAGGCATGGATTGGTTGTCCGCCAACAAGGTTTTGGTGGATTGTCATAGCAAGACAGTGATTTTCCCAACCTCTAATAATGAAGGCTTTGATGTGCGAGGTATCTCTCAACTTCTTAGGATGTTCTGTTTGGTGGATGGGAATGGTGTTTCCCAATCTGGTGGAATTCCTATTGTTTCAGAATTTCCCGATGTGTTTCCGAAAGAGATTCCCGGATTACCTCCTCCAAGAGAAGTGGAGTTTGCTATTGATCTTATTCCGGGTGCAGAACCTATTTCTCGAGCTCCTTATAGGATGTCTCCTATGGAGTTAGTTGAATTGAAAAAACAAGTGGAAGAATTACTTGAACGGGAGTTTATTCGCCCAAGTGTGTCTCCTTGGGGTGCTCCTGTGTTGTTGGTAAAGAAGAAAGATGGGAGTATGAGATTGTGCGTTGATTATCGCCAACTCAACAAATTAACCATTAAAAATAAATATCCTCTTCCACGCATTGATGATCTATTGGATCAATTGAAGGGTGCTGTTGTGTTTTCGAAGATCGATTTGCATTCCGGATATCACCAACTTCGGGTGAAGGCCGAAGATATTCTGAAAACTGCTTTCCGAATGCGATATGGACACTATGAGTACGTAGTGATGCCATTTGGTGTGACGAATGCCCCTGCGATTTTCATGAGCTACATGAATCGCATCTTTCATGAATATCTGGACCAATTCGTCGTAGTGTTTATTGATGACATTTTGGTGTACTCCAAAAGTCATGAAGAGCATGAAAGACATCTTCGTCTGGTGTTGACCATTCTTCGCGAGAAAGAATTGTATGTAAAGCTCTCTAAGTGTGAATTTTGGCTGTCTGAAGTCCAATTTCTTGGACATGTTATTTCAAATGATGGAGTCGCTGTGGATAAATCTAAAGTTGAAGCTGTGATGGCTTGGGAAAGACCAATGTTCGTGACAGAAATAAGGAGTTTTCTTGGTCTTGCCGGTTATTACCGGAGGTTCATTAAAGGGTTTTCCCATTTGGCTTTACCACTGACAAAGTTGACTCGGAAGAATCAATCATTTGTATGGACCCGTGAATGTGAAGAGAGTTTCCAAGAGTTGAAGTTAAGTCTTACTACCGCACCGGTGTTGGCATTGCCCGACTTAACGGATGAATTTATGGTATATTGCGATGCATCTAAGCTTGGTCTTGGATGAGTGTTGATGCAAAAGGAGTGTGTGATAGCCTATGCGTCGAGGCAGTTGCGACCGCATGAGGTTAACTACCCCACACATGACCTAGAATTGGCGGCAGTGGTGTTTGCATTGAAGTTGTGGCGACACTATTTGTATGGCTCCAAGTTTGTGGTCTTTAGTGATCACAAAAGCCTTAAGTACTTGTTTGACCAGAAGGAATTAAATATGCGCCAAAGGCGGTGGATGGAGTTCCTAAAAGACTATGAGTTTGAATTGAAGTATCACCCCAGCAAGGCGAATGTAGTTGCCGATGCATTGAGTAGAAAGTCATTGCATGTCTCCATGATGATGGCAAAGGAAATGGAGTTGATAGAACAATTTAGAGATTTGAATGTGGGCGTGGAGACTTACACTTCCAAGAAAATGGTGTTGGAAATGTTGAAGGTTGCAAATGAATTTCTTGAATATGTGAAGGCGCAACAACCCAATGATGAGTATTTGATTGAGATGAAGAAAACACAAGAGAAAGGGAAGAATTTGTTCTTAGTAGAAGGTCAAGATGGTATTTGGCGTGTGAAGGGCCGAATTTATGTTCCCTCAAGCGATGATGTGAGGAAACGTGTACTTGAGGAAGCCCATAAAAGCATATTGAGTATTCACCCTGGTTCCACCAAGATGTATCAAGATTTGAAGAAGAATTTCTGGTGGCCTGGAATGAAGCATGATGTGGCAAATTTTGTAGCATCTTGCCTTGTTTGTCAAAAGGCGAAGGTCAAACATCAGAGACCATCTGGTTATTTAAGACCATTGGAGATCCCTGTTTGGAAATGGGATAGCATAGCTATGGATTTTGTTTCTGGGCTACCCAAAACTCGTGCTGGAAACGATGCTATATGGGTAATTATAGATCGATTGACAAAATGTGCTTACTTTTTACCCATAAATATGAAGAGTTCTTTGGAGAAATTGGCACAAATATACATCAAGGAGATTGTTAGGCTGCATGGTGTTCCATCCAGCATTATATCCGACCATGACCCTCAGTTTACTTCTCGGTTTTGGGGACGTTTACATGATGAGTTGGGTTCTAAGTTGAAGCTTAGTTCCGCTTATCACCCTCAAACCGATGGGCAATCGGAGAGAACTATACAAAGCTTGGAGGATCTGTTGAGAGCTTGTGTTCTTGAGCACGGTGGATGTTGGGAGAGATTCCTCCCATTGATCGAATTCACATACAATAATAGTTTTCATTCCAGTATTGACATGGCACCTTACGAGGCATTGTATGGAAGGAAGTGTAGAACTCCCTTGTGTTGGCTTGAAGTTGGTGAAAACTTGGCCTTAGGGCCGGAGATTATCCAAGAGACTACCGAGCAAATTAAAAAGATACAAGAGAACATAAAGGTTGCTCAAGATAGGCAGAAAAGCTATTATGACAAGAGACATAAACCCCTTGAGTTTCAAGTGGGTGACCATGTGTTTTTGAGGGTATCGCGCGACAAAGGCATTGGAAGAGCGTTGAAGAGTGGGAAGTTGAGCCCTAGATTTATCGGACCGTATGAGGTGTTGGAGCGGATTGGTGAGGTTGCTTATCGGATAGCACTCCCTCCGTATCTTGCTAATCTACACAACGTGTTTCACGTATCGCAGTTGAGGAAATATGTTTATGATCCCCTACACGTGATCCCTATGGATGAGATTGAGGTGCTAGATGATCTATCTATTTCTCCTGTTTCTGTTCACATTGTCGGACATTCCGTGAAGAAATTGCGGAACAAGTTGGTACCTTTGGTGGAGGTCGCTTGGAAACATAGAAATATTGAAAAGTTCACATGGGAACGCGAAGACGATATCAGAGAACGGTATGCTGATGCATTTGAATCAAGTAAGTTAAATTTTGAGGACGAAATTTTCTTTTTGGAGGGGTGGATTGTAACATCCCGAATTTTAAAATGAGAGAATTAATTACTGGAATAAATATTAGAAATTGGTATATGGAGTATTTAATGTCCCAAACTATTGAGAATAATTAAATTGATAATTTTGGGGACTGTTAGAAAATTATGGAGACCGGTTAAGCTGAAATTAAGCCCGGTTGAGATATGGGTGTCAGACCAAGTATCTCAGAATGAGATGATATTGGTCAGGGCTGTTGAGAAAATTATCAGAAATCCGAATATGTATTCGGAATAATTTTCAGATGATGTATTGAGCCCGAACAGAGAACCTGTTAGTTATAAAACGATGGAGTTTTAATGAATGGGAATTAAAATAAATCAAAAACCCCATTTCCCTTTCCTATTCACGTACGCTGCCGAAGGTGTAGCATGACATTTCATTCTTCTTTTTCTCTTCATCATCTTCTCCATTTTTCCTCTTTTCTTCTCCCAAAACCATAGCAACTTGAGCTCATCTTCCACACCTCCTCATTTTCGTTTGAAGGGAGCTTGAAGGAGGCTTGTGGGGCTGCTGTTTTTCCTCCTTCTCTTCCTCATTTTCGTTGGTGTTCTCCTCCCTCCTAGAACCCATTTTCGTTTTTGGGTTTTGAGGTAAGTATACCCATTTTTGCTAAGGTTTTGGTTATGGGTATATGGCATTTATGTGTTTTGAAACCATGCATGTGTATAGATGTTCTTGAGGAGAGTATTTAATGCAAGAGTTTAATGTGGGTTTGTATGAGAATGAGGTTTCTTTGAGAAGTAATAAAGTGGATGCATTTATGGTTGGAAGGAGAAGAGTATTTATGATGGTTGTTGGAATTTTATGAAACCCTAACTTCATGAATTTGGGGGAAATGCATAATGGAGGTTGATGAACATTAATTGTTGGTAATAAATATGAGTTATGATGCATAAGGGTCATTGGTGGTGGTATTTTGTTGACGGAGGTTAATAATGGAGAAACCCATGAAAGGGTTTGGTTCTAGAGTGCATAATAATAATGGGTAGCACCTAACCCATGGTGGTTATGGTGGATAAAATGGAATAAAGGAGTTTTAAGAGTTAAAATAAAGTAAACATCAAGTTATTGATATATGTATAAGTGTTTGAGTCTTAATGGGTAAATAGAAAATTGATTGTGTAATGTATTGTGATGTAGGAAGTGACCCCATTGACGAAGCGGGACCATCAAACCGCGTTGATCACTACTTCACTTGAGGTAGGAGGGGGTAACTTTTCTAAATGCATGATTTCATCCATTGATGATGTGAAAATATGTATATGTGATCATTTTGATGATTGTTTGAATGGATGATGTGGTAATGTTATGATTTGAATGCATTTAGAATGATGATTATGATGTGGCATTGTGTTTGGGATAATATTGTGATGTGGTGATGATATTATTTTGATGAAGTATGATGATGGTTTAAAACCATGTGTGAAATGGAATGATGAAGTGAATATCCCAAAGATATGTGCATGATTTATTGAATGTGTATGCCACTAACTATTGATGTGAATGAGTGAAAAAGAGAATTGGGATTGGATGAGAATGATGAGAATATTGAAACCCACCAAGTGGTGGTGATGAATGATTGAATGTGGAGTGGCATCTAGAATGCATAGTGTGAGGATGCACTTGATTTGTATTTGCATTGCATCCATGGCATAGCATAGCTGTCTATGTGGAATATTAAGGCGTTCCACTAGGCGGGCCCAGTGGGAGGGCGGCTCAGTGCACGAGCGTATTGTGATTTTCCCCTGTGACTCGGTGTATGAGTCACAAAGCTGTCCATAGTTTGGTGACGAGGCACCCTATGTGGTGGGCCCAGTGGGCGGGCGACTCTATGGTGAGCGAGTTTACCTCAGTGTCCAACGGGACACGGCTCTCTCGATGTGTGTTCGGGAGGGGCCCGTAGCACTTGTGGTAGTTGAGGCCACGATGTTGATCCGCAAGTCACGGGGTGACTAGTGCTACAGATGGGCGATAGCGGTTTGGTACCAGTAAAAACTATGAGGATGTAAGCATGCATAGAATTGAGATATATGTGTACACAATTTTTTCTACTGCAGTAAGGGCATAGTAGCACACCTATGCTTGTCCCACAATTAAATTAATGTTGTATTTTTTCCACAGTCAGATCCGCATTGTTTTGATGAGAAATTCTTGTGCATATGCATTAGCTTTAAGAGCATTTGCATATAACTGGAAATATGCCTAGGTGAAAGCCCGTGGTGGCAACGGATGAATGAGAATTGAAAAGGGGAAAGAGTTGGATACTAACCCTATATGTGTTTTAGGCAATCCAAATGAATGAAATTGTGAATGTATACTTGAGATTATGAGATGTATTGTGTATGATGTATGATGTGTTGTAACGATTGATTTGTGAGCAAGTATACATGTATTTCATCATAATGTATGACTTTAATTCATTTGGATTATGTTACTCACCTCCCCGTTGCCATTTTTAAAGTTGATGTAGGTATGACTTAAATCCTACAGCTTTTGGAGGCCGACTTTGGAAGGAGGTAAATGTGGATAGGAATGCGTAAGCCTTGGCCGGCATGAATTCTGTTTTGTAGAGTATATGAGGTTTATATACTCAATTTTTGTAATGTTGATAATTTTGGAGGTCATGGGAGAAAATTGGACATGTTTGTGTAAGGCCAATTTTCCTACATGACCCAAATGATGTAAAGAATGGATTATGATACGTAACTTTGATGAATGAATGGATGTAGTGTTTTATGTTAGTTCATGGATTTTGTGTGATGATGTTGAATTTGGATTATATGCATGAATTAATATTGGCATGATGATGTTGTTGGTGTTAAATTACATGGAAGGATCATGTAGTTGTAGATTATAGCATTATATGAAGTGATACATGCATAATGAAGTAAGATATGGTCTTAGGTAAGGCCAAAAATTGAAGGCTTTGATATTTTCTGGGCTAAGTTAAGTGAAATTCGTTTTCTGCTGAGTTTCTGCAGAACTTGCTCAAGCGAGTGAGAATCTCACTCGAGCGAGATTGTTGTGAAATGGGGAATTGGATTCTGCCTCATTTTCGCTCAAGCGGAAGTGCTTTTCGCCCAAGCGAGATTGCCACAGAATCAGAGTTTCGATTCTGGACAATTTTCGCCCAGGCGGATGAGGGAGCGCTCAAGCGAAGGAGAAGGATTTTGATTCTGGACGATTTTCGCCCAGGCCAGTGGTGCCTCGCCCAAGAGAAAATCGGCCAGAGAGTTGCCAACCATTCTGGAATGATCTCGCTCAAGCGAGCCTTGGGCCGCTCAAGCGAGATTGGGACCTGATGCCCTTTTCTTCCTTCGCTCAAGCGTCTCACTTGCTTCGCTCAAGGCATTCCTTCGTATCTCACTCAAGCGAGACCGGGCTCGCTCAAGCGAGCTGAGCCCTGATGCTTAATCTTCTCTTTCGCCCAAGGTTGCTCAGCGTTCGCCCAAGCGTTATTGCGCTGGCTCGCTCAAGTGGATTGCTTCTCGCTTGAGCGAGTAGCACCTGATGCTTCTAATTATTATTTTAAATGGACCTTTAAATCCTATGCATAATTTGTTTCCTTAAACATTATTTTGAAGGTATTGAGGAGTATAATTTGAATCTCTAAACTATATAAACTATATCCCACATTTTTACAAAACCTCTCCTCTTGAAAATCAATCAACCAATGATTAAATTAAATGAGTTTCCGCTGACTCTGATCGAAAAATTATCTTGTAAATTTCACCCTCTCATATCTTCATATATGGGAGTGGTTCATTATAGATCCAGGGGTTTGGTGAAAAATACTTCACCACTCTAATTATTTGAATTATTAATATTTTCAAAAATGCGAAAAATTTTCCCCTATTTTATTTGGGGGTTTGGGTCGTCTCAGTTTTTGTATTTTGTAAATGAACATATCATAAGGCCCTGTGTAATTTTGTGTATGAAAATACATGTTATATCCATTGAGGAAAGTTTTCCCCAAATCATTTATGATGGTTTGGTATGCTAATTATGATTATAATTTTAATATATGTATTTAATGCAATTGAAAACAATGAATTGAAACTCTTTGTAGACTATTTTATTGAAATTGGATAGGGTAAAAATAAGGAAAAATGAAAAAAAATAATAGTTTTTACAACGGTTGTAATAGACAACCGGTGTTAAATATTTAATTTTCGAACCGGTCGAAATGTACAGAACCGGTGTAAAATTTTATTTTAAACCGGTTATAACGAATGGGATCGGTGTAAATATTATATTTTACACCGGTCGTAATGCAAACACCCGGTGTAAAAATTATTTTTCTCATGGGTCCTAAAACCAGTGTAAAAAGTCTATATTTTTCTCACCTGCTGCATCTACACCGGTCCTATGACCGGTGTTAAAAGCCAAAAAGGTCCAATGTAAAAAGCCATTTTTCTACTAGTGAGGGTAATATATTTTACAACACCTTATTTAAATAAGCACTTTAAAAGAGTAGTAGTTGTCGCTTGTTTCTTACACGCTTTAGAAGATGTTACAACTATAACATTACTAAAAGCAATGAAGTGGCATTTATTGTTTATTTTTATGCCCCTCAACTAGCTAACTGAAAAAATAAATAACATTCATAAAGAAAAATGTATTTACTACAAATAAATTATTTTATTTCTCAAATATTTGATGAGTTTTCGCTAATTAAAATCCCCTTATTCTGCTGACTCAAGATTCAAAACCTTGACATTACATGACAATTTCGTTTAAGATCAGTTTACGTCCAGAGACTGAATGTATATATAAACAAAATTTGAGAGTAAATTAGAAACAACCGTATAGAATTCAACATGCAACCTATCTTAGATACACTAACTCAGTCTTCACGTCAAATTGGATTGCAGCTATAACTCTCATTTTTTCATAGAAGCAGGAGCAACACCTATGACATTTTGTTCTGAGGATGATTTCTCTTCCAACAAAGTGTTTAAATTATAGGCAAACTCCTTGATTTCTCTTCCAGCATCTCTTTTGCACTCCTTGATAGAAAATAATCTATTATAAGATCACAATTTTGTTGGATTTTACTCAGAATAAAGGCCAACATATAATAATTATAATAAAAACAACAATAATAATTGATATTCGAATAAATCGGATAGGTAAGGATTATAATGGACAAATATCATCAAATTATTTTAGTTACCATTTTCCAAGCCTGTATATCCCAATAACAAGAACTATATACAACATGTGGCAATGGACTAAGAAAATAGGGTATAAAACCTACCACAGAAAGAAGTTGTCTTGTATTTGTATCCAATAGGCGTATCCAATCCTGAAAAAAATCATGATGAGAATTAGGGTGGCATAGCAAACTAAACTAAATTGACAATAGGAACTTAATATATTTTTATCAGAGAACAATAAATAACTTTTTGTCTAGAAAAGGTGATGGAGTAACTACAGGCCCTATAGTTTTGAATGAGCTTCAGGAGTAATCATGCAAAAGGTAGATAACAGAAAATAAAATACGAATTCATTGCAGATACTAGAAAACATTAATTATTTTAAAAAAACAGCTAGAATATGAATTCATTGCAGATACTAAAAAACATTAATTATTTTAAAAAACAGCTAGAAATAACTTTTAATTAAAAGAAAAAATGAATTTTACTTATCTAAAGATTGCATCAACTAACCTTTAATATAAATAAAAGAATATACAAATGTATGAAGGGAAAACATAGAGTAGTGCTCACCACATGAAGCTACCACAGGTAGCTTAGGATGCTATGGATCTGATGCTTCCAGAGCATTTTCCAGTAAAACATCCTACCATTTTTCCTGAAACAACAATTAAGCCTTTCCAACTTGGCAGGTTGGCAGTTGGCTACATGGATAGATCAAACAACACCATAATTGTTCTAAAGTAAACCACTCTTATAAACAAAATATTGACCTATAAATCTTTCCCAATTGTTTCACCAAAACATTATCTTATTCTCCCTCTACCTTCAGTAATAACTAATAAGGCTACCCTCCAGGTCAACATATTCGTCTACTCTTCTTACCAGGGCTTTAGAGGTCTTCTTTATATATACTAAACCACTTAAGCTGAGTTTCTACTATTTTTTTACAATATGTGTTAGTCCAACTAGGAATCTAAGATTAAAGCAATAAGATAAAACAAAATTATACTATAAATTATAATACTCCCCTTTATTCCTATTTTTCAGTATAGATAAACAAAGAAATTACAAAGTCATGTAACAATTATCAGATGAAATTCGTAATCTATCCATCATTTATTTTAATTAGAATATTTATTTATTTTAGTCTATTCATATATTTTTTTAGTTAAATCACTACTTATGGCTTATCTCTCTTTCCTTTGTTTCAATTCAGTTTCATAATTTTTCATATTTTAAATAAGTTACTTTATTCTTAAAAGTATCTCAAACAAGTCTTTCTTATTAGATTTTTCAAAAATATCTTAAAAAATTAAAAAAAGGATTTATTTGAGTGATAAAGCACCAGTTTTGAAAAAAAAATTATAATACTGACATTAAACAAATCAAGAAAATAAGACTTAAGTACTACTAGGAAGAGAACACTAGGATGGATATTACTGTCTTTTTACACATAGCAATAGATTTTTTTTATCAACAAATGTCAAGAATTAGTTAATTAGTTTATTGTTAGAAATGTTAGCAAGAATTAGTTAATCATGCCACCTTTTATGACAGTAGTTGTTGTATGCATAAGATAATATTTATATTTATAATATCTATGATAACAATGATGGAACAAGTAACGGAAGCTTGATTAAAGAAAATATAACATTCACCAGCATAAATGTTACACGGTAATTGATGAGGCATAAAAAAGATACTTCAAGAGGCTAATAAGCTTTGTTCCTGAGACAGGCCCTTAATTATCTTAAGCGTAACCTAAATTAGAATTCACACAGAAAGGATTAAACCATAATTGATTAATAGAAAACAAAATGAAAGGATAATGTCGTTTCCAACTTACTGTGACCTCAACCAACTGCACGGACCCTTCCTGGGTGCTCTGGCCTGTCGATGGCGGTAGCCAAGATGTCTTGCCTACCATGGGCTATGAAAGAGCCTTGGGTTGATTGCTCAACCAAGGAATCATGATAAGATACCATACGAGTTAATGTTAAAGGTTTCGTATAAACCAAAAATCAGAAAACTTTGTATGGCGGATACTTACTATTCGTGAGGCGACCTCCTAAGCGTGTGAGGAAGTGTATTCCCCACTCTTCCTGACCCTGGCCCGCTTCTATTTCTCATGGCGTGCAGGTGGGGAAGGGGGATCCATAACACCGATGTCAGGTTAGCTAGCCTGACTGGCCTTCTCCTGCGCCATACGCTCTTCCAATAGTCGGTAACCCCCACGTGACAATCTGTGGGGGCAGTCATTCAGCTTCCTGATATGTTATGCCTTCAATCGTATGTCCTGCAACAAGAAAGATAATGTGTTAGAGTTACGTTTAAATTATAAATGATTTAATCATGTTAAATACCGACGTACCTCCCACTGGTCGGAATGCCTAGATGCAAAGAAGGCATCCTAAGTCTCCTTATCAATGGAGGTATATTTCTCTCCGGGGAACTGTCCTCGCTCATCCCCGAATATAAACCTATAATTCAAAAATGATAGTAAGGATTGGTAAAAAATGGTAAAATAATTAGTAAACCCTTGGATTGATTAAGAATTTAAAGTCCTTATATACCTCCTGGTGAGTGAGGACTTGAATGTCCTTCATCTGTCAGCAATAATACTGAGGATCTTCCTCCTCAGTGTGTCATGTGCTGGTATATCCCAAGAGTCCTACAAGGGGGAAATAGTCAGTATATGAATTACATAAAACAATACATTAAAATAATTAATATAACATATTTAATATAACATATTTAACTTACCAGAATATCACTCCAGATATGGTTCTTCACGACCTCCTCAACATTATCCCAGTTAGGGATATTAATGGGCACCTTCGTGCGTGCTACGACTCACAAGTAATTGCTAAACTTCGAGGCATGTGGTCCATCAAGTCCACCAGTGTTGACATCGACGTCAACATGCAACCTCTCTCCACGATGACACCTGAGTGCAATATCCTACATCCGGGTAACACCTCTACTCTTCTGAGTATAGGAACCTATAGCCTGTGAGTCAGACCTAACAGGTGGATCCAGGTCAGCCATGAGTATCTGTCCAAATAAGGAAAAACAAAACGTTAATACATAGTACTTGTAACATGATAAATACAATGAATAATTATATATAACATTTAATACAATGATTCATTAATATAACATTCAATACAATCATTCATACCCTATGAAGATGGTACATTTTCCCATAAGCCTTCATGATGGTCATGACGACTGGCAACTACATTATCTATGTCATGTTCCACAACAGATGACGGAATACGTATTGTGGCAGATGAAATTTCCATAACATCAAGGCTAGGGTCTCAAATGTTGTGTCTACCTTGGATAACAATTGACCACCGTTTGTCAGCTGGGTCAGTAACATAAAAAACTTGCTTCACTTGCGTTGCCATAATGAACGGTTCCTCCTTATGATTTATCCTATTGAGGTCCACCAATGTAAATCCAAAATCATCAGTTTTGACACCGTTTTTATTGTCAACCCATTTGTATTTAAACATAGAAACGGTGAAACGACCGTAATCGACTTCCCATATATCTTCAATCACACCAAAGTAACACTGGTCGGCCATGATAGGGTTGTTGTCCTTTGAAGTTGAGAAATGCATTGACTGAGCCACAACTATAACTCCACTATTTTGATTTGTACTCTTCTCATCCTGTATTCTTGTATAAAATAAATAGTTATTTATGTCATACCCACAAAATGTGAAGACATCAAAGTTCAGGCCCTATGCCAGTCGATGTAATGTCACAGAAGCAGATGTATCTTTTAGAACGGTCATTTGGAACCAATGCATGAATGTCTTGTTGTGTTCATTCAACACCCACTTTTCAGTCATTCTAGGGTTGTTTCTCTTGACTAGCTCTTTATGAGTGGTTAGATATGGTTCCATGTTGTCCGTGTTGTTCAAAATATACAAGTGAGCTTGGAGGACATCATCACGTGGCATGCTCTTCATTTTTTTACCAATCGTACCTTTCCCATCCAATCGCCTATCATGACGAGTCTTCAGAATACCAATGCTTTCAGCATGTGACATATAATCGGTGCAAAACTCAATAGCTTCCTCTGCAATATACCTTTCCACAATCGAAGCTTCAGGACGATGTTGATTCTTCATATACCCTTTCAATATATTCATATATTGCTCAACAGGATACATCCACCGCAGAAACACTAGACCACACAAACGGACCTCTCTCACCAAATGGATGATTAAGTGGACCATTATGTCAAAAAAATAAGGCGGGAAATGCATTTCAAGCTGACATAGTATAAGTGATTGATCCTATTCCAACACATCCAATTCATCGGGGATGATTACTTTGCAACATATGACATTGAAAAACAAACACAGTCTTGTTATGACATTTCTCACATTTTTAGGAAGAATGTCACGAATGGCGATAGGTAGAAACTGTTGCATCAACATATGACAATCGTGAGACTTCAACCAAATTAACTTCAAATCTTTCATGGAAACACAAGTGTTGATGTTTGAACCATAACCAGACGGAACTTTTACACTACGTAATGATTCACACAGACTTTGCTTTTCTTTTCTGGATAATGTATGACATGCTGTAGGCAAATATGTTCTTTTGCCCTTTGATTGTGGATGCAAATCCTGACGTATACCCATCAACTCTAAGTCCATATGCGAATTTAGGCCATCCTTAGTCTTCCTGGTATGTTTAAGAGTGTTCCAACCAAACTGTCGTACACATTTTTCTCCACATGCATTACATAAATGCTGTGTCTTACATCAAGCTCCCTCCAATATGGTAGGACAAAAATATTGACTTTTTCTTCCAGTGGTTTTGTACGGTGGATTATCTTTCACACTTGCCAAATACCATGTTGATGTATTTCACCTTTTCATATGTCTGGCGACCAGATAGTGGTGGAGGAGCCATTTCAAAATCTTACGCACCATTGAACGACTTCTTAAACCTACGAAATGATTGATTCACTTTAAGAAACCTTCTATGTTGAAGATAAACATTTTTCCTACCATTTTGCAGCCGCACAACTAGTTCCCTCTTCACATACAGGACAAGCTTTATAACCCTTCACGTTGTACCCGGATAAGTTACCATACACTGGAAAGTCATTGATTGTGCAAAATAGCATGACATGTAATTTGAATGATTGCCCTACAAACCCGTCAAACACATCAACCCCGTCTTCCCTATAAACCCTTCATGCTATACATCAATGTCGTTCCCGGTTGTCGTGGACCAGAAATCATCATTGATAACATAACATATTTCCGTTTCATGCATAGCCATGGCGGCAAGTTGTAAACAAACAACAAAACAGGCCACAAACTATGGTTTGTGCTCAAGTTCCCAAACAGGTTCATGCCGTCTGTGGCTAGTGCAAGCCTAACATTTTTTGGTTCATGGGCAAAATATGAAAAAATCATATCCATTTTCTTCCACTGCGATCCATTGGCTAGATGCCTAAGTAGTCCATCAACAACCCTTTCATCAGCATGCCATTTCATAAGTTTTACATCATCTGCATTGGCAAACAGACGCTTTAGTCTTGGAACTATGGGCGGATACCATAACACCTTTAGAGGAGACCCTTTAGTACAGACCTCATCAGAATCAGCCTCTTTCTTATTATACCGTGACACCCCACACCTAGGACATCGATACAACATTTCATACTCACCTTGGAATAATACACAATCATTTAGGCATGCATGTATTTTCTCATACTCTAAACCCATAGGACACAACACCTTTTTGGCCTCATAGTTATGATTCAGCAAGGTGTTTCCAGCTGGGAGCATTTCTTTCAACAACTTCAGTAAGTCAGTGAAACTTTTATCCGTCCATCCATTTATTGCCTTCAAATTAAACAATCACAAAACTACTGATAACCTTATGAAATTAACGCAGTTTGGATACAACGGCTACTCGAAATCCTCACACAAAATCGTATATACATGAGCTTTCTTAAAACCTTCTACCCCCACATCACGGATCATATCCTCAAGTCAGCCATCCATGTCGACATTGGTGTCATGCATCGAGCTTCAGTTTTTAGTTTGAGAGCTAGAACTTGGTACCACCACATCTTCACCGTGCCATATCCAACGGGTATAACTACGAAGAAATCCATCACACAATAGATGTTTTCGCACCTCTTCCAAGTCTAGCCGACGCAGGTTCAAGCATTTAACACAAGGGCAAAAATACCTTCAATTCACCTCCTCAGCATTCCTTGCTACAAATTTTATAAATGATTCAACTCCACCCTCGTACTCTAGACTAATACGTGATGCAGTTATCCAACTTTGATCCATACCAACTGTTTACAAGGTGTTATGATCAATCTCACTATTCTTACAAAGGTGGTGGTCCCATACCCATTCAGGATGACAATTATTTTTATACGTCATTGATATATACAGGTTAGGAGTTATTTTAAAATTTAATCAAATTTCGATAGCATTTCGTATTGGTCTCTAAGTACACAAAATGAGAGTGGTCAAATCAAATTCAACCACAACCAAATATCCACCTAGAGAATAACACAAAATGCAAGTTACCGAAAGTTTATCAAATTTTAAAATAACTCCTAACTTGTACATACTAATGACGTATAAAAAATAATTGTTCATCCTAAACTGTACAAACGGATAATTCAAGATTCAACACAAATGATGAAATTAATTAATTTAATGACCATTTATGTTGAATCTCAAACGGTGAACTACGGTTCACTCATGCACAACAACTTTCATACTAGTTAACTAGTATGACCCTACGAGTTCACAGGATTGATAACCACACACATACAACAGCAACAGAAATAACATTATATAAGAGCAATAAACATATATAATATAAGATTGTAGGTGGATTTTATATCTTTTGTAACTATTTCCATATTTTGAGTTTTATGATGAGTAAAGTGTCTATAATAATCTATTGCTAATTATGAGTGAGTAAATATTTGAAAATGTAGATAAGTAAACCATCGAGTTATTCTTTAAATCAATAAGTTGTGTATTTTTATCTTTGAAATTTTAAAATATCAAATTAGTTCTCACTGAGATGACCCTATCATCTATTTTAGTCTTTTATATTGTACTTTTCACTATCATTTACACTTAAAAAGGATTAAATTAAAAATGATCCAATTAGAGGTTGAATTATGATTTTAAAATCTCAACTCTATGTATACAACTATATCATAAAGCTTTGATTTATTAACCTCAGCTTTGATTTATTAACCCCATTTTTTTAGGTTAGTATGAACTATAAAATGGGTCTATATTACTCACACAACTCAGAACTTAACTAAGCTCTCATTACTTTCTTTTCTTCCTTTCACTACAGCCATAACATTTTTTAGGGATAAAACACAGTGCGTGAGAACTTAACTAAGCTCTCATTACTTTCTTTTCTTTTTTTCACTATAGCCATAACATTTTTTAGGGATAAAACACAGTAAAGCTTTGATTTATTAACCTCAACTCTAAGTACATAACTATATCATAAAGCTTTGATTTATTAACCTTGGCTTTGATTTATTAACCCCATTTTTTAGGTTAGTATGAACTATGAAATGGATCTATATTGAACTCACACAACTCAGAACTTAACTAAGCTCTCATTACTTTCTTTTCTTCCTTTCACTACAGCCATAACATTTTTTAGGGATAAAACACAGTAAAATAAACAGAGACAGAGACAAAGACACAGATAAACAGAGTGATAACGTTGGTTAGTCGTCTATATTGACCTTATTACTATGCATTGTTAAAGAAAACACACACATAGACAAGGATATACTAATATTACCAGCAAACTAAACCAAACAGAGATAGAGACATAGATACAAGCTTTGACTAATGGAGTTAAACTAAACAGCGCACAGATACAACATACACAGCATAATGCTGCGAAGATAGGGTACGTACCAGAAAATGTTGTGAAGAAGATGACTCGAAACTAAAGAAGGAAGGAAAAAGACAGTGAACGACGTAGACGACGACAAGTAGAGAGCACAAGCTGGAGAAAATAGCCAAAGACGAGCACGAGAGGAGAAGCAGAAAGTTAAAAAAAGTATCAGGTATGACTTTTGAAGTTTCTGAAAGCAGATATAATCACGGATCCCATTTGCAACTATGATTATATTATACATATAATCACGGTTCCACAATAACCCTGGTTAAATATTAACTCTATCATCACGGTTACAATAACAATCGTGATTGTATCCATCAATATATAATCATGGTTGTGGAGTTAACTGTGGTTATATACCCCCTACGAATAAACCCTAAAACCTTGAACTATATATCCACGGTTGGAATAACAACCATGATTATATATCATGGATACAATTACGGTTATAATGTTATCCGTGATTATAGCATTTTCCCTGAACCTACAATCACGGTTGGTAAGCAACCGTGATTATATAGTTACCTTATAACTTCAAAAATGCCACCGTGCATTTTTTTATCACTGATCCACTCTAACCCATGATTATATCCCTATTGTTATATCCATTTTTTGCACTAGTGACAGCTTAAATAAAACACCCTAAGTTAAAAATCTATTATAGTGTATATCTTCAACAAATTATATCAGGTCATCAATTACATAATGGGCAAACAAGCATAACATGTGGTTTTCTTCCTTGTGGTTAGTCAAGGAACTTAGCAAACATATATGCTAATGGCATATCAAATATAACAATCAAAGGGCAATTAACTTCAAACTAAAATACTCACATACATATTTTACACCATTGGATTCCTATCTCACTATCAGCATCTCATTTATGACACAATAATAACATAATTTAGACACACAATAATATCATGAATGGAAAATGATCTTAAAACACACACAACCACACGTAATCAAAACAAGATCACACATCTAACCAATGCATCATACCTCGGTAGCCCAATTGAGGAAATACCCTTTCACTTTCTCCATGGACAAGACTTTTCAGTTTTAGGACACCCACTTATGTACAAACTCCCATCCTTTTGGTGATCTACACACCCATTGCCTAACTTGAATGAGAATTGAAGAGATTTTGCCTTTCTTGCCCAGGAAACTGACCCTTTTCTAGATGGTTCCGACCAGATCCTCACCATCTTTGACATTCTTCTTGTCGCTAAGAAGCCTCTCAACAATAACAACCTTGATTGGTACGCTATTCTCCAGCTGGATCATACGTGCCAAGACCTCGATCTCATACGTAAGAACTACAATAGGTCAAGATGTCAGAATTGTGAGAAAGGGTTCTAGATGCTTATTTTTTTTGGTGAAAAGGATAAATTCATTAGGGCCAAATAATGATGGGCTCAAAGACACAAAGTGCACAATACACAAGGCTACATAATTTGAGAAAAAACATAAGCCTGCTTATACGAAGAGAGCAATGACTACACAAGACCATATCACGACTAAAAGAACATTTCTTCACTCAAAGATGATTCCTTCAAAGATAAATCAGGAGAGATGAAAAGAACAAATAGTTCAGGCAAAAAATAGCAATCCACAAGATCAGGGAGTGAGGAAACCAAAATTATGAGTAGGGGGATACACCTTTTATCATGGGCAAGGGTCTTCCTCAAAACCAAAGGGGGATTCAACCACCATCTTGTCCCTAGATTGATATCCGCGGTTAGCTTCGCCACCTAATGGGTCGCCTCATTTTCCTATCGTCCAGACCAAAGAAAGCCAACCAAAGTGAAAGAATTGCAGAATTGGTGAATATCCTTAATCATTGGGGAAATCTTACAGTAATTCTCCTCTCCTTTACAAGCCTAAATAACTGCAAGGTTATTAGATTCAAAAATAACTTCGTTTAATTCCAAATTATGTGTAAGAATTATTGCTTCCCTCATAGCTTCGTCCTCCACATGAAAAGCCGATGGAGACCAAAAAAGTAAGGATTGGCCATAGACCACGTCACCCGTGTGGTTCCTGATAACCATGCCAGACGCCGCTCTTAAAGACAGATCTCTCCAAGAAGCATCAACGTTGACCTTGAGCTTTCCAACGGGTGGTGGTCTCCACTAACGAGCAAAATTGGGAGACGGTAAGCTAAGTTCCTGGCCTTGACTTGAATTGTTGGCTGTGAGAAATTTTGTCACTGAATTATTGATTGCATAAATTACTTGTTGAGGATTAGGAATTAATCCTTTAAAATTCACTTGATTCTTGGTCAGCCAAATATGCCAAAGTGTGAAAAAGAATTTAGATATTAGAAAATTATAATCTCCCCTTTCTGAACTGAACATGTCGATTTTAGAATTTATCCATTGAGCTATTGAGGTTTCCTTCTCCTTGATAGGACAGCACTGTAAATTTGAAGCAAACCATAGAGGACTAGTCCATTTGTAATGGAGAAAAACGTGTTCCTCTGTTTCCTCAGTCTATTGACAAATAGGGCATAGGGAATCAGATATCAATTTCCTCTTGGCTAAATTTACTCTGACAGGAAGGAGATTGTGGGTTAGTTTCCAAACGAAGGTTTGGATCTTCTTAGGAACTTTCGCTTGCCAAACCGCCTTCCAAAAATATTTATTAAGATAGAAAGAAGGATAGGGGTTAGAGTCTGTTGTATCCTCGATCTGTTTAATGGCTTTATACCCTGATTTAACTGAATATTCTTCATCCTTAGTATAAGGCCAGCTTAGACTATCTATGCCCCTTGTCATGCAAATAGGGGTTTGTAGAGCTGGTAACAAATACTGTTGGGGGAGTACTTGCCTAATTTTAGGGAAATCCCAAGAGTGACTTGAATGGTTAATGAGGGAGGACGCTTTTAATTTAGAAACCTCTTGTGAATTTACGCTGTTATAAATGAGATCACCATTCCATAGCCATCTTTCCCTGAAAATAGCAATATCCTTACCATAACCAATAGACCAATCATTACTAAGAAAACCCTAAATAGCTACTTAGAGTTGGTGACCGTAAGACACCGTTGCTAATTAGCGACCGAGTTAGCAGCGGCCACGTAAAAAGGGACCCCAAAAAGAATGATAGTGACTACCTTAGCGACTAGAAAGATCCCGTCACTAAAACCGTCGCTACTTAGACCCCGTCGCTAGTTTGGTCTCTAGATTTCACTTCCCTCCCCTTTTTTAGTTTCCCTCCAAGGTTTTTGTTGGCACCAAATCATAGCGATGACTAGATACCGTCGCTATCACTACTAAAAAACCCACTTAAAAGAAAGTTAGTCACCATATCAGCGACCATCGCTACTGCCGTCACTAAGAGCAACACCGTCACTGTATCTGTCTCTAATACTCATTATTTTTTGTCTTTCCTTCATTGTTTTAAGTTTAAGAAGGGAAGGTAGCAACGGTGAGGTGACACCGTCGCTAAGTTTTAGGGATTAAGGACGGAATGGTTGAACCGTCGCTAGCTGTTCTAACGTGTATTTTATATTAGCGACCGTGGATGTTTTTCTGTCGCTTTATATGCCAGTTTTAGGGTTTAGTGACGTTGTTAGCGACAAAGGTAGTCCATCGCTAAGGTTTTAATCATACTCGAACAACGTCTTTCCCCTAATCATTTGCCCTAAATCTCAATCCCTCCCTCCTTTGTTTCCCTGACTCCCTCCGACTCCCTCCCTCCCTTCCTTTGACTTCCTCCACCCCTCCCTCCCTTCCTTCCTCTACGCTGTCTCTACCCTACGCTATCTCTACCCCGCTCTCTCTCGCGACCTCCTCGGACCTCATCACTCTCTGTCTGGTGGTCCTCCAAGGCTTACCATTCTTCCTTAGTTGTCGACGACATTGTCATTGAAATGCCAATGTTTACCTGGTTCAGCTCACCCCTTAGTCACGCCAACAGAACACAACAAATTTCTAATACACCCAGGTTCATTCTCTTCTACTTTTGTTGCTTTAGTTCATTTTTTGGCTGGTCCACTATGTTGTTTCTGATGCATTGGCTGTTTGATTCTGTTGATTCTAATGCTGTTCATATGATTATGTTGATTTAATCTTTATTTGTTTATGGAAATTTGATTGTGGTTCTAATCCTGCTTAAGATTCGTATGTGTTAGAAATCCTTGATGTGTAACATTGCAAAGTGTGCTAGTTTTAGTAGAAAATAAGGGTTCTCATGACTTTCTAAACACATGAAATTGTGAGACAAAACAATAAACTGAAGTGCTTTCTTTTAAAAATAACTAGTTTTTTATTTTAAAAACCAACAATTATCATCTGTAAAATGTGTATGAAAAGAATTTATACTACATAGCAGCAGTGATATTTTACAATTCATCATGTGTAGCATATTCATTGGTTCAATGTTCTGATTTGGATCAGCATTTTGTAGGTTTCTCTTGCAGAAGTGCAATATGAAAACATATAGTGCTTGTTTGATTGTGTTTTTATTTTTTATTTTTTAAAAACTATTTTATAAAGCAATTTTTAAGACAATTTTAAGAAGTGGTGGAAGAGAGCAAGAGAGAAGATGAAATTGGACACAAAAGGACATGAATAACAAAAATTTAAAGTAAAGAACTAAAACAACTTGGAGACTTTTGGTTTTTGGGTTTTAAAAATCTAAAACAGAGATATTGTTTTTTAGAATAGTTTTGTCTTCAACGTGAATAATGGAATATTAGAAGTAGAGAACAAAAACAACTTAGAGATGTTTTGGTTTTTGGGCTTTAAAATCTAAAACAGATATATTTTTTACAACAGTTTTAGGAAACTTTTCTTATTAAATAAGTTGGTTTCTGAAAACAGAAAACAATTTTTAAAATACATAAATCAATCAATCACCGTATTTGGTGTTATAGTTCAACCTTTAACTAGGTCTAATTTGAATACAACTATAGTATCCAAACCTTATTGTAGTAAGTAGGCTTGGCTTAATGGATTAACAAATGCCATAGGGGTTAATTGTATGAGCTACTTGATACTCGAGTCCTCTAGAATAACCAATGAATACAATGATTGTGAGGACCAAGGTTGCACCATCGCTTTGCCATTGTTGCCTTCTATGCTTCATAGCTCTAGGAATTCTGCTCTTGGAACTCTTTGTTCCCTTTGCTGTATTTTTATGTTCTCGTGGTTTTCATGTAGTTTTTTCGGCTGGATTCTATATACGTAGTTAACTGTACTTATGTAGTAGCTTTCAGAGTGATCCTTTATAACTTAGCACCTTCCTTATTGATTGCTTTTGGTAACTTTGTAATTGAAAATTTGAAACAAGCCTTTATCAACATGTTGCTTGGGGCCCAATACCAAAAAAAAGGGTTTCTCAATACCCAAAATGTTAATGATGATTTATTTGTTCCAAAACTTATTTTGTTTTCTATTTTAATTTAAGGGTAAAAGATGTTTAATCTTTATAAATATAACTAATTTTCTCTTTAATCATTTTTGGTTCTTATGAAATTTAAAAATGACCTGTTACCATATTGATAATGTGTCATGTCAAGTAGCCAGGCATGATGCCTCACATGCCACCTTAGCATAGTTGCTTACATTACATGTTCAGATGCATCACATGTTACCACTAAGTAGTAATAGGAATCACTTTTAGAAAATTTGTAATTTTGGGACTAAAATGAATTTTGGTTTTTTGGAAATGTTAATAGGACTAAAAATACATTCGATCCTAATCTTAATTTCCTAGTAATAGGGTTTTATGTTATTTAAAACTATTTGATTGAATTGGTTTTATAGGAGATATAGGAATATAACACTCTCAAGGTGTATTAATGGCGCCCATGTCTGATTGTAAGAGTGTTTGGCTATTCTATTTAATCAACTTCCTAATTTCCCCTTTCTAAGAGTAATGTGGACATACCCAAGGAAGACCTTCACACTACATTAGAGAAAGGACTTGAAGCATATAGAGGTCCCCTCACAAGGGCCAAAACCAAAAGGGCCAAAGAGATCATTCATAAAGCCCTTTTCTCTTTTCTCTCTTCTAGTGGGCCTAAGCCCAATAAGGAACCTATGAGGATCTATGTGTACTTTGCTTGTAATATACTTTCTAAATAGTTTCTCTAGGCTTATAGGATAGATTTGGGCCTTGCAAGGTCAAATGGGCCACTTTAGGGCCTTGTACTTTTCCTTTTGGGCCATGTATAGGCCATTTGCTTACCTTTTTCTCTTAATGGGCCTTGGATTCATGCTCAAGCCCACTTAGCTAGTCCTTGGCCGAAATTTCCCATGGACTATATAAGGACTTCTCCTTTTGTAAACAAGGACAATTAATTCATTTGCAAGATTTTGAGAGCACTTAGTGTTTTCCTAGTGAGAGATTCTCCTCCTTCTCTCTAGAATTAGAGAGCTCTCTTAAGCTCTTATCCAAGTGGTTTCTCCCTCCCTTGGTGGTGAGTGGAGTTATCTTCCCCACTTTGGGAAGTGGCCTCCAACCTTTTCCTCTCCCCTTTTTCCAAACCTTCCTCCATTGTTCATCCTTCTCTTCTTCCATTTCACTCCCTTTCCTCTTGTTCCTTGCGTCACACTCCTTTAGTTTAGGCTTTGGTTTTCGGTTTCCTTGCCTTGAAGAAGAAGTTCTCAAGCTTACATTGAAGGAAGATAGGAGAAAGAGCCCTAGATCCATCTCTCTTCAAGAAAGTGGATGACGAGCCTACATCATGTGGTATCATTGAGCCTTGGGAGGTCCTTTTCTTCTTCTCTTCCATTTTAATTTTCATTTTCACTTCTGTTTGCTAGCTGGAATTCTAGTTCTTAATCATTCATATGTCTTGTTAATGCCATGTTAGCATAAAAAAATCATAAAAAGTTTTAGTTATTTTGAGTTTTTGTGCTAGTTTCTTTTGTGGCTTCAATTTTTGCATATTGGTATGGTCATTTTCGTTTGGGTAATGTTAGCATTCTATTTTAGCTTCTAAAATTCAGAGTTGGCACATATTAGTTTTGGTTTGTTAGGTTGTTAGTTTGTTGTTACAAGTAGTTAATTGTTAGTTGTTAGTTAGAGCCAATTAAGGAAGTTAGTTAGGTGCCATGTGGAACCTTGTCTAAAGTTCTAGGAAATTACTTGCTTCATCTTTTAGTTGTGCAAAACCATGTGGTGAAGGGGCAATTCAAGCACTTTGATTAGCTCCTAAAAAGGTTCCATTCTTGTTGTTGGGAGGTCTCACATTAAAGACACTCCAAAGTCAAGTCAACTTTTAGGGTTGTTAGTTTCCAATCTTAGCTTTGATTCTAGGTTTAATTTTTCTTGACTTGCACTATTAGGATATCACTTTTACATTCCTTTTCATCTTGCTTGAATCAAAAACAAAAACTTGTCAAAAAATTAGTCACCTCCTATACATCAATTTGGGAGAAGGTTGTATAATTTGCCTTAAGCAAGAAGCATTAATTGAACTTGTTTGTACCATTTGTGCATTTTGGTTTTGGAATTATAAGATTGGTGTTGTTACCTTGAAATCTTGAGAGGCAAAAAGAAAAGAAAAGTATCAAAAGAAAAGAAAAGTACTAAAGGAGAAAAAGAGTATTAAAAAGAAAGCCTCATTACCAAGTTGAATTTGAGACACTAAACATCATCACCAAAATTTCGAAATTACCAATACCAAAAGAGAAGTGTTTCATTACTTGACATTTCTAAGACTTGTTCATTAAGACTTCCTTGCTTATTTTTGCAACTCTAGAGTTTCTAAGCTAGGTTGTACTTTAAGCTTTGTTTCTTGCATGTGTTTTCTTGTTTGTCTTGTTTTGTCAAATTCAATTCTATTCCAAGTTAGCTTTCATTCTTTTGAACTTTTATTGCTTTTAGAGTCTTGTCATATAAAAAAAAAATCCATTTGAGTAGCCTTTATTTCTTAAGCCTTTTTAGTTTGTCATTTTTGCTTCTTAAAGTTTTGTCTTGCGTTTGTATCTTTTCAAACTTCTAAGATCACTCCATTTCTCCATTAATTGAGGGTAGCATATTGAAACACTTGAGATTGGTGTGGAAATTGATTGAGCTTGATAATCTCTAAGAGAAGGCATACACTTGAAAGATACACTTTAGTGAGGTTTAAAATTTTTTCCTTGTGATTTCTATTAACCAAATCTTGTTTGGAGTTGTTGTCTTGTCTTCTTTTGCTAGGTAAAGTTGGAGCTTATACATCAAGAAGGACTTTTGAAGACAATTGTAAAGGAGGCAAAAGCTTTGTAACTAGTAGAACTTAGGCAAATTGTTTTCAATTCTTAGGCTTTGTGTAGTAGGATTTTGTCTTGTATTTTGGACACAACAAGGACATTGGACTTTTTGGACATTATAACTTTCCTTTTTGCCTAGTAAATTTCGAATTAGGATAGTACATGTGCATTTGATTGTTAACTACTTTTAGTTAATTGGTTAGAATTAGTTAGAAGTCACAACTATAATTAGTTAGTTAGTTGGTAGTTATAACAAAAAGTTGTTAGTTAGTTGAGTGTCTTAACTAATTAGGTTAATTAGTTAGTGGTTGGAACTAATTCTAGTTATCATAACTAATTGTTAGTTGGGTTAACTAATACATAACCGAATTAGTTGGTTAGTTATAGTGGTTAGACTTTGTTACAACTTCCATAACTAATTAATTACTTTTTAGTTAGGGTTTGTTAAGACGCAGTTAGTTAGTTGAACTAATTTTCTTAGGTTAACTACTTCTTAAAACCAAATTTGGTTAGGCTTGTCTAGGGTTAGTTAATCACTAGTAACATCCTAGGACAAACATAATCAATTTAGGTTAAGGACAACTTAGGATTTACATAAGCAACATAGGACTAACCTAGTTAAAGACAACCTAGGACATTGTTTTCCCTTAGGATAGAAACCTAGTATTGATTTTTTTTAGGATTGTTGAAGTGTTTCTTTCACTTGTATTGCATTCATCTTCCTCAACTAGCTTGTCTATACATACTTTGTTTTTGTCTCAAATTTCTTTGACAACATTAAAAGATGTCATCTAGTGATAGGGAGAACAAAACCATGCTTCATAACATAATGGATAGCTTAAACAATATTAATGCTAGGCTAACCAATCTTGAGCATAATGAACCCCCTAGAACTAGGCATAGACAACAAAGAAATCAAAGACATAACATTAGTGATAGTGAGGAAGAAACAAGACAAAGAAGGCACCATGACCATAGAAAGGATGACATAGGCTTAAGAGAAGTAAAGTTAGAAATTCCCCCATTCAATGGCAAGAGTGACATTGAAGCTTACTTAGAGTGGGAGATGAGGGTAGAACAAATATTCAACTCTCATCAAATAAAAGATGATAAAAAAAGTTAGGATTGCAACTCTTTCTTTCCAAAATTATGCCCTAGTTTGGTGGACCCAAATTTGTAAGGAGAGAAAAAGAGACAACTTCCCTCCCATAGATGATTGGGTAGACTTAAAAGCTCTCCTTAGGAAAAGATATGTTCCTAACTATTATCGTGGTGAACTATTAGCAAAGCTTAATTGGCTCACCCAAGGCTCTAAATGTGTAGAAGACTACTATAAAGCCTTAGAAATAGCCATGATTAGAGCCAACCTAGAAGAGGATGAAGAAACCTTAATGCATAAGTTCTTACATGGACTTAATAGGAACATCAAAAATAGGGTAGAACTTCTTCCATATGTGGATATAGAAGAGTTACTCCACCAATGCACCAAAGTAGAAAACCAATTTAAGGAAAGAGAATCCTATAGTGGGGATAACAATAGAGCCTATAAGTCAAAATGGGTAGAAAATAAGGGTAAGTTTGAGAGAAACCCTAGAGAGAGAGAAGTGGGCACTTCCTTCTCTAAACTCCAAAGTGAGTTACACAAAAATGGCAAAGTCTTTAGGAATCAACATGATAAGCATGAGCCATCATCAAAACCACAATCCTCTAGATCTCCTTCCATAAAATGTTTTAAGTGTCTTGGAAGAGGACACATTGCTTCGGACTGTCCAACAAAAAGAACCATGATTTTAAAAACTAATGGAACCTACTCAAGTCAATCAGAGTCTAATTCTGATTCTCACTATTCAAGTGATGACTCTAGTAGTGATTCCAGTGACAGTGAGCACATTCTAGGGGATGATGGTGAGTTGTACATGATTAGAAGATTGCTTGGTAGTCATGTAAAACTCAATGACACGACACAAAGAGAGAACATCTTTTATACAAGATGTTACATTAATGACAAATTATGTTCTCTCATTGTTGATAGTGGGAGTTGTGCAAATGTTGCAAGCCAAAGACTAGTCAAAAAGATGGGATTAGAGCTTATAGATCACCCAAGTCCCTACAAATTACAATGGTTAAATGAAAAAGGGGAAATGGTAGTCAATAAGAAAGTCCTAATAAATTTCACCATAGGCACATATAGAGATGAAGTCAAATGTGATGTAGTGCCTATGGAAGCAACTCATATACTATTAGGAAGGCCTTGGCAATTTGATAGGAAGGTCCTTCATGAGGGGTTCACTAACACCCTCACATTTAAACTAGATGGCAAGAAGATAGTACTACATCCTCTGACTCCACAACAAGTAGCAAAAGACCAAATCCAAATGAAAGCTAAGAGAGAAAAATAGTTGGGATCTTCTTACCATACGAATTTAGAAAAACCAAAGAAAAACAAAAAAGACAATAAAGGGAAAGGAGTTATTATCTATAATGACTCCCAACCCAATCTCTTCGCAAATAAATATGATGTGAAACATGCCATGTTTTCACAAAAACATTGCTTGATCATATATCCAAAAGATATCCCTAACACTTCTTTGTGTTCTATGGGCACCTCTCCTCCCCCTTTGCCCAACGGGATCCAAAATATCTTACAAGAATTTAAAGACCTCTTCCCAAAAGACATTCCAAAAGGGTTACCTCCTATTAGAGGCATTGAGCATCAAATAGACCTTATTCCTGGGGCTAGTTTGCCAAATAGACCTGCCTATAGATGCAACCCTAAGGAGAGTTTAGAAATAGAAAAACAAGTGAATGAACTACTTTCCAAAGGTTGGATTAGAGAAAGTTTAAGCCCTTGTGCATTACCAGTTTTACTTGTACCCAAGAAAGATGGTTCATGGAGAATGTGTACGGATTGTAGAGCCATTAATAACATCACTATCAAGTATAGGCATCCCATACCTAGGCTTGATGACATGTTAGATGAGCTTAGTGGATCTACAATCTTCTCCAAGATTGATCTTAAAAGTGGCTACCACCAAATTAGAATAAAAGAAGGAGATTAAGGGAAAGCCGTTTTTAAAACCAAGCTTGGCCTTTATGAGTGGTTAGTGATGCCTTTTGGCCTAACTAATGCACTAAGTACCTTCATGAGACTTATGAACCATGTTTTAAGGGATTTGATAGCGCATTTTGTTGTGGTATACTTTGATGACATTCTTGTGTATTCAAAGTCCATGGCATCTCATCTAATCCACCTAAGACAAGTTATGCTTGCCTTAAGAACAAACAATCTTTATGCTAACTTTGAAAAATGTTCTTTTGGCATGGATACCATTGTCTTTCTTGGTTTTGTAGTTAGTTCTAAGGGTGTTGAGGTAGATCACTCTAAGGTTAAGGCAATCCAAGATTGGCCTACACCTAGAAATGTGAGTGAAATAAGAAGTTTCCATGGTCTCGCAAGTTTCTATAGGAGATTTGTGAAAGATTTTTCAACCTTAGCCTCCCCTCCAAATGAGTTGGTTAAAAAGAATGTTTCTTTTGTGTGGGGGCCTAGGCAAGAAAAAGCCTTTCAAGATCTCAAAGATAGGCTCACTCATGCTCCAATTTTAAAACTTCCAAATCTTTCTAAAACCTTTGAGCTTGAGTGTGATGCATCAAATGTGGGCATAGGAGCTGTGCTTTTACAAGAAGGTCACCCTATTGCTTTCTTTAGTGAAAAACTTAATGGGGCCACTATTAACTACCCCACATATGATAAGGAATTCTATGCCTTAATTAGAGCCCTACAAACTTGGGAGCACTACTTAATCCCAAAAGAGTTTGTGATACATAGTGATCACCAATCTTTAAAATTCATAAAAGGGCAACATAAGTTAAACAAAAGACATGCTAAGTGGGTTGAGTATTTGGAACAATTTCCTTATGTCATCAAGTATAAGAA
Source organism: Clitoria ternatea (assembly GCA_037962975.1). Lineage (NCBI taxonomy): Eukaryota > Viridiplantae > Streptophyta > Magnoliopsida > Fabales > Fabaceae > Clitoria > Clitoria ternatea. Next base: position 114,309,096 of record CM075669.1, read on the forward strand.
TGGCAAAACCAATACTGTGGCTGATGCTTTATCTAGGAGGCATTCTTTACTTACCTCTCTAGAAGCCAAAGTTATTGGGCTTGATGAAATTAGGTCTTTGTACCCAAATGATCTTGATTTTTCAAACATCTTTAACTCATCTTCCACTTCAACATCTCATAAGGGCTTCTACATTTTAGATGTCTATCTTCTTAAAGCCAATAGACTTTGTATTCCAAGAAGCTCTTTAAGAGATCTACTACTTAGAGAGAGTCATGAGGGAGGACTCATGGGCCATTTTGGAAGAGATAAGACTTTGTCTATATTACATGAACACTTGGCCCAAAATGAAAAAGGATGTTCAAAAACATTGCTCTAGGTGTATTGTATGTAGAAAGGCTAAATCAAAACTTTCACCTAGTGGTTTATATACTCCCTTGCCAACACCTAGTGCACCTTGGATTGATATATCAATGGACTTTGTGTTAGGCCTGCCTAAGACCCAAAGGGGAATGGATTCTATCTTTGTGGATGTGGATAGGTTTAGCAAGATGGCTCACATCATCCCTTGCCATAAGGTTAATGATGCTAGTCATATTGCTAAGATCTTCTTTAAAGAGGTTGTGAGACTACATGGTGTGCCCAAAACCATTGTTTCTGATAGGGACACCAAATTCCTAAGCCATTTTTGGAAAACTCTTTGGTCAAGGCTAGGAACACAACTCCTCTTTTCCACAACTTGTCATCCTCAAACAGATGGCCAAGCAGAGGTAGTAAATAGGACCCTCTCTCAACTTCTTAGGGTCTTAGTACACAAAAATGTAAAATCATGGGATGAGTGTTTACCCCACATTGAGTTTGCATATAATAGGGTACAACACTCCACAACCAAGCATAGTCCATTTGAGGTTGTATATGGTTTTAACCCTCTCACACCCTTGGACCTTTTGCCCATTGAGGTTTCTGACTCTGTCCTTCATATGGATGGAGAGGCAAAGGCCCAATTTATCAAAGATTTTCATGAGAAGGTTAGACACCAAATACAAACTAAAAATGAACATTATGCTCATTGTGTAAATAAACAAAGAAAGGAGATCACCTTTGAGGTTGGAGATTGGGTATAGGTACACCTTCGAAAGGAACACTTTCCTAACTTGAGAAAATCCAAACTTAACCCTAGAGGTGATGGGCCTTTCCAAATTCTCAAGAAAATTAATAATAATGCTTATGTCCTAGATCTACCAGGAGATTATGGTGTGAGTGCTTCTTTCAATATAACTGATTTGTCTCCCTTTGATATAGATGATAAGGATGATGCCTTTGATTTGAGGACAAATCCTTTTGAAGAGGGGAAGCATAATGTGGACATACCCAAGGAAGACCCTCACACTACATTAGAGAAAGGACTTGAAGCATATAGAGGTCCCCTCACAAGGGCCAAGACCAAAAGGGCCAAAGAGAGCATTCATAAAGCCCTTTTCTCTTTTCTCTCTTCTAGTGGGCCTAAGCCCAATAAGGAACCTATGAATACTTTCTAAATAGTTTCTCTAGGCTTATAGGATAGATTTGGGCCTTGCAAGGTCAAATGGGCCACTTTAGGGCCTTGTACTTTTCCTTTTGGGCCATGTATAGGCCATTTGCTTACCTTTTTCTCTTAATGGGCCTTGGATTCATGCTCAAGCCCACTTAGCCAGTCCTTGGCCAAAATTTCCCATGGCCTATATAAGGACTTCTCCTTTTGTAAACAAGGACAATTAATTCATTTGCAAGATTTTGAGAGCACTTAGTGTTTTCCTAGTGAGAGATTCTCCTCCTTCTCTCTAGAATTAGAGAGCTCTCTCAAGCTCTTATCCAAGTGGTTTCTCCCTCCCTTGGTGGTGAGTGGAGTTATCTTCCCCACTTTGGGAAGTGGCCTCCAACCTTTTCCTCTCCCCTTTTTCCAAACCTTCCTCCATTGTTCATCCTTCTCTTCTTCCATTTCACTCCCTTTCCTCTTGTTCCTTGCGTCACACTCCTTTAGTTTAGGCTTTGGTTTTTGGTTTCCTTGCCTTGAAGAAGAAGTTCTCAAGCTTACATTGAAGGAAGATAGGAGAAAGAGCCCTAGATCCATCTCTCTTCAAGAAAGTGGATGAATAGCCTACATCAAAGAGTGTTTGGCTGTTCTTGTTACCCTTTTTTAAGATCCTACAACAAACATAAATTCCAAACAGAAAATAAGAATGTCTACTCTTAGGGCACTCTAAATCCTACAAAGGATATAAATATCTTTCACCTGAAGGTAAACTCTTCATATCAAAGGATGTCATTTCCAATGAGTCTTCATTTTACACCAAATTGTTTTACCCTTCTTCTCCTCCATCATCCTCTCTTTCTTCTACCATCCCTCTTGTGATTACTTATTTCTCAGGTTCCCCTCAAGTCATTGCACCAAGTTTCTAATACCTCTCATTCCCCACCTATATCTATTTCTTCCTTTCCTCTTTCCTCACATTCTCCAACTGCTGTAATCTCCCCCTCACCTCTCCTAAATCCCTCTCAACCTTCCCAACTAGAAAATATTAATCCCATGATCACTAGGTCGAAGAATAGTATTTTCCAATCTAGGATTAATCCTACTTTCCTCCTTACTCAATTGGAACCTAAGAATGCTAAACAAGCTTTGGTTCAACCTCTTTGGTAGGAGGCATTTACAGATGAGTTTTAGGTTTTCATCAAAAATGGCACTTAGTCGTTTGTCTCCCTTCCACCCAACAGAACTGCCACAGGCTGCAAGTGGGTGTTCAGAGTCATGGAAAATCCAGTTGGCACTGACATGAATAGATACAAGGCTAGGTTAGTTACCAAAGGGTTTCATCAACAACCTGAATTTTATTTTAATGAAACATTTTCCCATGGTAAAACCTGTTACAATTAGGCCCATTATGACTATGGCACTTACAAGAGGATGGCTACTACAGCAACTGGATATGAATGATGCATTCTTTAATGGGATTCTTGAACCAAATTGGTTTTAGACTGGTTTTAAAACTATATCCTGAACTAAACTTCCTCTGAACTAGTTTCAATATCGCTTTATAAACCAAACCAAACCAATGCTAAACTGGTTTTAGAGCTACTTTCTAAATGAAATCAGATCATAACTGAACAAAACTAGTTTGTTTCAGCTTGACCAAACCCCAATTCTAGCGTGGTTCATAATTTCATATTTGCTCATATATTCTCTGTTTCTAACTCCAACTTTAGAAGTCATTTTTAAGGAATTGTTTTATGATTGGAGCAGAAGTCCTATATTTGTGAGTATAACTGTGAAGTTACTTAACTTCCTGAATCAATATAAACTCATAATTGGTTTATGATAATGGCTAATAGTATATTGATTATCTAGGAATGTTATACTAGCACAAGAATATCTACTTTGTTTTTTAACAAAATAAAAGTTTTGATGAGTTAAATTTTAAGAGTTTGTCAATGTTAAAGTACTTAAGTTTCTAATAAAACATTTAAAAGGGACTTATAAATCACTAATAAACACTCTTAAGAGCTCAAAAATTGTCATAGAAACAACTTTGAATAAGAAAATCCTTAAACTCGGTAAATACATCCTTAAATTTTTGGTTGTTGTGACCATGTCTAAAAATAGCAATTAAAGCAGTGTTAATAAACTATTTAAAATCATAAAAACTAAAACATGAAACTAAAGCAATGTTAATTTTACTTCTTTCAAACTTTTGAACCCTTTAGTTTACCTCTATGTTGTGTTTTACTTCCTCAAGTTCCTCAAGTCTCTATCTTCAACGTCTCCAACTCACAAGATTTTAATTGAGTTTCCTTTTCATGGAGCATTGCCGTGAGATTAGAGACCCCTTCATAAATTTGTTGTATATGTTGATTTGATGCTTCAAGTAAAGCGTTGGGCTTGACATACTCATCTTGGAGTTGAGCAAGTCTTATTTTTTCCTTATCCATGAGTTTGTAGTGTTCCTCTAAAGTAAAGACATTTTATGGACTTCTCTATTTCTATAATTGATGTAACAAAAATGCAGATAGAAAAAAAAATTTCTTTCTTAAATTGGATGTTGAATTATCCTGGTTGGGCAGTTTGTGACTAGTAAAAATAGTAAAAAAAGTGTAATTATTGGGAAATATATCAAGTTCTCAACCAATAAAAAAATTATGATATTTTTAGATTCAAAGCAAAGATAGTTTCAATTAACTTTTAAAAATTAATTTCATTTTTATCTTCTATTTACTCTATGTAGAGCTGATGGTAAATTATCAAATATAAGAATATAGGTTTCAGAGGACACTTACTCTGCCTCATGCCAACATTCTATACCTAATTCACGTACCGTTTTCTTCTTTGTCTTTTTTATAGAAACATGCATCATTGATTCTTGAATGTTGGGACTTCTTTCACTCTTTTGTGACTTGTTGGGACAAACTACATCTTCAAAAACCTCATTATGGAAACTAGTTGAATGTTGGGAACTTTGACTAACAATGTTAACAATTAACTTTGTCATACAGACCAGCACACCTTACGCGTGGTCTTTGTTGGTCTTTCTCCAGCTTTGTCTCTAGCGCTTACTCTCTTTCTAGGTAATCCCCTAACGCTAACTTTTCTGGCTATGTGTGTTGTACTTTTGAAGTGCATGCATGTTGATTGTTGTTTGTTAGTGGAGAGCAGAGCTCATTAGGTTATGGTGATTACCTTCCTCAATTTCATATACAATGCATAGCAAATATATTAAACAGTACTAGAAAATCTTCTGTGTGTAACAGAGCATTGTAAAAAATTTAGAAATGTCTAGTTTACAGGGGAGACTCTACCGAAATTTTAGTGGGCTCCTTGTTTTAGGGTACATAAAAAGGAAATTCAAGTTTAACAATGTAGGGTTTAGTCGTAGTTATATATTGGATTGTACTAGGAACTTTTCTGTGTGTAATAGGGCATAAAAATTTTGGAAATTTCTAGTTTACAGGGGAGACTCTGCCAAAATTTCAGTGGGCTCCCTGTTTAGGGTACATAAAAAAGTAAACTAAAGTTTAACAATGTAGGGTTTAGTCGTGTGCGTACCCATTAGGTTCCTGTTCAAGATTCAAGACAACCGGTCGACATACCGTGTTGTGTTGGATCTTGAATTATCCTGGTTAGACAGTTTGGAATAAATTTGTAACCAGTAGGGCATAACCCATCTCTGTTGTTTAGGGTCCAGCTTATGTTGTTGATGTCCATTTTGAATTTCGGTTACTGTGTTTCGTGTTGTCTCCGGGGATATGTTGTGACACACTCGATTTACTAGGACAAATTCCTATACTAGAACGTCCTACTTAATTAAGGAGTCACTAAAAATAGGAGTATTTTTTTATTGGTGATCATCAGCACATGATTTTAAAATAAATACATTACATAGATTGATTCTTTTAACATGAGAGTATTTAAAAGAGTACAGAGCTCACCGGCTCCTAACAACTACTCTAAAATAACAACATAACAAAAATAAAATGTCGAGTCTATAACGATCTCGACGCAAACAGAAAATATACACTGATGACGCTTCCAAACTGGCGTCTCCTACTATAGGTATTCCAAGTCCTTCCCACGCTCACCTTGTCCTTCAACTGATGATCACAGGAAAGGAGAAATAATACACAACAAAAGAAAGGGTGAGTACAAAGCTCTCAACCCATAGAGTATACATACAATGGTGGCTTAATATTTGAAACTACAGAGAGAATCACATACAACATACCTTAGAATAGACATATAAAACTTCACTTACACAAATATCAACGACAATTAAAGGGTTAGTCATATAATGATGGTATGCTATGCATGTGTCAGATTCAATTATTGTAAATCATAATTCAATACCAATATACAATAGGGCCCAACTTCCACTCATCAATCTTAACTATCATGTACTCAATCCGCCACCCTTATCTCCCCTGCCCAACTAGAGCGACCGAAGCTCTTCTCGCTCTGGTTCTCACAAATGGGTAAGGACTCAGTTCCAACATCAAAATGGCCAATCATACATCACCACAGAACGGGCACTCCACGGTCATAGAAAATCCCGCCTCTTATCGAAGTACACTAGAGTTTGCTACGGGTTGTCCGGCGACGGGCGCGAATCTGATGCCACTTGGAATTCCCGATTTCGGTTATACTCCCTAGACTGCCCTCAAGTATCGAGGCATTGGCAGATTCTTTAGTGTACCCATCGCTATATGCTCTAGGGGATTATTCCAACATCCCTCCTTAACTTCAAATGCAAAAGGCCTCGTGCTTATCTCAATTACTAGGGTGCCTCGAGTTCTAGATGAAACTTTACTCGTTTGGCGTATTTGTCCTTAAAGCATTCAAAGAATCTAATAGTAAAGGTCTTTTCGCATAGTTGATATAAGGAACCAAAGTCTAATTATTACTCAAACCATTTTACTAATAGTATCAATAACATTCTCTAAACAAGACTTATAAGAAAACTTTCTAGTATTAAAAGATCCAATCTATTTATAAATTTATAAAGATATTTAAATATAATACATTTAATAAACTTTTTAAAGAACACAATTTCTTTAAATCATTTGGTTTTTTTGTTAAAAAAATATGAACTTAAAATTTAATATCACCTTGAAGAGAAAAGTAAAGATGAAACATATTTTTCAATTCTAAAAGATATTTTAAGTATAATTCATTGATTAAATTTCTTAAAGAGTAAGATTCTCTAACTTATTTTGTTCTTTTATTCAAAGGTATGATCTAAAGGTTAGATATACATTTCAAGAGAAAAATATGGACAAAAATATTTTTCTGATGATTTTTCAATTCTTTACCAATACTGTTTCACCGTATTGACTTACGGCGAACGATCTAAGTTGGTTTTGACTTTCTAAAAATTTTTATAAAGCCTTGGGTAAAATATTTTATCATTAAAAAACATTTCCCCTAGTCCTATATTGGAAATAAAAGAAATTCTCTTTTTCTAAATTAAGAATATAAAGTAGTTAGTTTTTACCGTTTATCAAAACTTTGTTCTTGTCGTATTTTGTTTAGAAAGTTCCGATTTGAGTCATTCCAAATCCAAAAGTGTTTAACTTTACAAATAACAATTAAATATAGTAAATTTAAAAATGAAGTCTGTCCAGAAAATAGTCCTTACTTGAAAAGTTACTAATTGCCAAAATTTATCGTTCTAACGTTCGTAAAAATGCGTTTTAAGGACAAATCACGCGTCAAAATTTGTTCCAACCAATTTTTCTTCCTTGGGTATTTTTCTTACGCTCAAAATTTACTTCTAATACCACAAAATATTCCTCCAAAACAATTTTACCAATTTCCTCCATTTTCCCATAAAAATGCGTTTTATACCATTTCTAACGTTTTGTTCGCGCCTAAACTCGGGTCCCTTTTTATTCTTTTATCATTTACCACATTGATAACATTTTTATAATCACAAATAATATTCAAATGTATCAAAATTCAGCAGGACCAACTATAACAAATATTTACCAAGAAATATTTTCTAAAACTCTTGTAATTTACTTTCTTAATGTCATAAACGTATTATTTAATTACTATAACAAAAAAATTACTTGTTCTTATTTTTCATAAAAATTCCAGAAGTAAAGTTTTATGTTAAAAATTATTTTTATCACATAAATCTCAAAGATCAAGCCATGTTACCAAATTCCAACCACAAAACTATTTTTTTCAAGTTTATACATTAGGATCTAAAATTTTTAAGTTGTTTACTAACTATAAAAAAATTTTCCAGCAGCAATGTTAGTTCATTATTTATCATAAAATTCACTTTTAAAGATCTCATATTTTCTAAAATATAACTAACACCACAAGTCACCAATTTAAGCCAAGCAACACATAATCAAACAATTTATCACATGCATATAGATACAACCAAAAACAATCTGTAACAATAAAATCCAAGTTAGTAACTTATCATCAAAATTTCAAACTTTAAAGAATTAATTAAATCTATGGTGCAGCCATGATATCTCTTTAAAGATCCATATTTTCCCCAAAGATTTTTCAAGATCTAAACCATATAAACTAAGATCTTTAAGGAGATATCAAAGCATAAGTGTTAAGGGACACTTATACTTCACCATGCATGTATAATTTTATGGATCTAGTTAAGCAAGGTACTCCCCCTTTACCACCAAAATTTCGTGCTCAAGAAAAAGCTAAGGACTTCAAAGTTTGCTTCTAGGCCACCATGGATTGCTTCATCAAGGAAGAATGAAAGGGATGCCTTGGAGGATGGTGGATTTAATGTGATTTTGGTGGTGAGATGGTGAAGAAAATGTTGCTGTTTGGTGAAGGAAGAAGAAAAAATTTGATGATCAAAGGTGGTATCTTGAATTTTGTAGTGTAGTGTTGTGATTTAGGATAGATGATGATGGGTGTGGAATGATGTTTAGATGGGAGGAGATATGAAAAAAAAGAATGAATGTTGCTGGAAATTTTCTAAGTTTTGAAAGAAGAAGGTAGAACCAAGCAAGAACAAGGCAAGAGAAATGAAAATGGAATTTTTGCATGGAAGTCTCTTGCCTCCCTAGGGGTCACACGGCCATGCAAGTGAGTGGGGCAAGTGTCAAGCTTGTTTCATGTAAGTGAAATATGTCCATTGCAGCTGGTAGTGAGGTGGTGAAGTGTATTTCATGGTTAGGACTAGTGACCAAGTGGTGGAGTAATTTAATTGGCCCATGGTGCATGCAAGCTTAGGTGTCAAGTGTAGGGCAGCATCTTGCTTGTAGGTTTAAGTGGGCTTCTGGACCAATTTTGAAAATGGGTTGAACACAAAAGTTATAGAAATTTTTGTTCTTTTTAAATTGATATAAAGCATAAAAGAATCCATTAAGAATTGAGAATGTTATGACTTAAATACAAAAGGGGTGCAAGGCTGTGATGGAATTTTTGTCCCTTGCATAAATTATTTTTCTGGGTCAAACGTATAGGGATTTGGGCTTAGAGTTCTTCATCAAAGTTGTGTATAATTTAGTTAATAAAATTTTTGTGAAGTCCTCATTCAATTTTATGGTAATATGAGAGAGTTATGTGGAAAATACTGCACCTAGTGCAAGCTGCTGCTGGAAAAACGTGAATTGGTGTAGTGTTTTAATTTCTGGGATGCGAACCGGCCTTTGTAGTCAATATAACAGTTGTAGATAAATTTGATATGGAGATTTTGGAACAAGAATAACTTGAATCCAATATCGGCAGAGAAAAGTACGCCCAAAATACATACAGATGCACATTTTGGCTTACCCGGGTAACTTAAAATCAACATTTTTAAGCTTGGTTGTTTAGAATTTGGTTTCTTCACAAAAGTTGTTAGGAATGATATGAGGGACATTTTGGGGTAAAAATAATTGACCTAAGTTTCTCAGACAACTTCTTGGTCAAAACCGGGGGAGTTACACAGTTTAAATAACTTAAAATAAATGCTTAAATATTTTTATTAGATTTCTAATGTTCCAATTGATAATTTCTGTTATTATGAGTCTCATATATTATTGTTATTATTTCAATCATCTCCATTTTGTCACATAATTATGGTAGAGATATTCATCTTATACCCATAAAATCTTCTAAAACACAATTTAGTTATCACACACACGACAATCGACCGTAGCCCAAACAACAGTACATATTACTAATTCATTAAATTTATATAATTGGCCACAAGGGCCCAACACAAAAAAATGAGGGATGTTACCCATGTCTGTGTGCAGTGTGAAACACCACACGTATCTCTGTGTACTCGGGGACCAATGCGAAATGCTACCAAAATTCCAAATGAACATCAGCAATTCAAGATAGACCGTAAACAACATCGACGGGCTATGGGTGGTTGCATATTCATCCTGAATGGGATAGGGCCCCACCCACTTGCAACATCAAAGATATAGAGAGTGATTCACGAACGATAGTCACATAATGCTTAAATCAAAGTAACTAGAACTCTGCTTGATAGATATCATGAATTAAGATTCTGGTAAATCGTGATGGATGTACAACCGGCTAGATCACAGTCGGCGAGTGACTGAGGAGTTTATGATGGGGCTGTTGGAGTTTATTCCATTCACTACAATGAACACACCTAGTTTTGAAGCGACTCAGAAGATTCGTTGTCCGTGCTCAAGGTACAAATGCACGAGTTTTGAATACGTGGATGATGTCATGTGCCACATAAGTGAGAAGGGGTTCATGGAAAGATACTACTGTTGGTATAACCATGGTGAGCAGTTACCTCCCAGGGCATCAGTCATAGCCATGTAACAGTCTTGCTATGAGGTTAGAGAAAACAGGGATACGTACAACAACATGAAGCAGATGGTGATGGATCATGTTGGACCCTCCATCGGGCGTATGCTACAACATGATGACCAAGCAGGGAATGAGGATGACAATGTAGAGGAGGATCCTAATCCGGAGGTGAAGAGGTTTTATGATTTGTTGGCGGCGGCTCAGACTCCATTGTGGGATAGGTACGACAGTCACACTAAATTATCCGCCTCCCTAGTTGCTTTAAGCCTAAAGGCAGATTATAATCTTTCAGGAGGTTATTTTAATAGAATGGTCGATTTGATGGGTTCCACCATACCTAGTAATCATCGAATGCCATCAAACCTGTACCATGCTAAGAAAAGAGTGGCAAACCTAGGGTTAGATTGTGTGAAGATAGAGTGTTGTGTTGGCGGGTGTATATTGTTCAGAAATGAGTTTGCAGATAAGAGTCTCATAAAATGTGTACATTGTAATGAGGAACGCTACAAAATTGTTAAAAGGAGAGTGAAGGTAACTTGGACAGCCAGGAAGAAAATGTGGTACTTCCCTATAACACCGTGTCTTCAATGCCTGTACGCCTTATTGTCCATGGAAAAACACATGCGTTGGCATGCTCTGAACCAAACACAGGAGGGTATTCTGTGCCATCCTTTCGATGGGAAAGCATGGAAGTGTTTGGATAAGCTATATCCGGACTTTTTAGGCGATCTGTGCAATGTACGACTTGGGTTATATACTGATGGGTTCAACCCGTTCGGTCAATACGGAAGAGCGTACTCTTGTTGGCCAGTCATACTGACCCCATACAATCTACCTCCTGATATGTGTATAAAGAGGGAGGTCATGTTTCTATCTGTACTAGTTCTAGGACCCAAAAATCCAAACGTAAAAATAGACATGTTTTTGTAACTGTTGGTTAAAGAGTTGTCACAATTATGGGATGTCGGGGTGATGACATATGATGCATCTTTGAAGAACAATTTCATGATGCGGGTTGTTTTGATGTGGACCATCAACGACTTCCCGATGTATGGTATGCTTTCTAGATGGTCAGTGTCTGGGAAGCTTGCTTGCCCTATATGCATGGAACATACTAGGGGAATCACTACCTATTAGTGGCAAGACAAGTTTTTTTGACTGTCATAGAAAGTTTCTACCATTGTATCACCCCTTCAGAAGAAACAAAACCACCTTTAAGAAGAACAAGGTTGTGAATAAACCACCACCCCATAGGTTATCTGGTGTATGGGTTTGGTAGAGAGTCAAAGAGTATCCGTACATTTGGGATAAGAGTGTTAAGGAGTTTACGGGTTATAGGAAGAAACACCACTATGTGAAGCAGAGTATCTTATGGGATGTGCCATATTGGAAAGACTTGTTGTTAAGACACAACATTAATGTCATGGACACTGAACAAAATGTTTTCATGAATATTTTTGACACTGTGATGGACATCAAAGGGAGAACAAAGGACAACGAGAAGAGTGAAAGAGTTGGAATTAAGGGAAGCGGGAAGTGGAAGAATGTTTAAACCCCATGCAAAATATATTTTAACTAGACCTTAATAGATTGCTGTGTGCGTGAATGAATGGGTTGACCCTGCCTGACGAATTCGCTTCTAACTTGAGTAGATGTGTTGACATGAAGGATGGTAGGGTGTTTGACATGAAAAGTCATGATTGTCATGTGTTTATGTAACAACTGCTACCGTACGTGTTTCATGCCTTACCAAAACCTATTTGGAAACCGCTAGTTAAGTTGAGTCACTTCTTTAAGGAGTTGACGACAACTTCCTTAACTGAGGAGAAACTTCTGAAGATGGAAGAAAGTATCCCGATCTTGATTTGTAAGTTAGAGTAGATTTTCCCACCACGTTTTTTTGACTTGATGAAGCATCTGCCTATCCAACTACCATACAAGGCCTTAGTTAGTGGCCCGGTGTAGTACCGCTGGATGTATCCATTCGAAAGGTGAATGCCAAAACTATTTAATTTCATTACAAACATGGTTCCCTATAATAGTATTTTGTAACATAACATTTTTTTATGTTGTTCTAGATTCTTACGCTCTTTAAAAGACAAAGTGTCAAACAAAGCGTGCGTTGAAGCATTAATTTGCGAGTCATACTTAGTGGAAGAAATGACCACTTTTGCTTTTTCTATTTTTTGATGGAGATAGAAACTAGAATGAGTATAATTCTCCATAATCTTAAGGTGGCCACACACAAAGCGCTGGATGATCAAATTTCAATTTTTAACTATCCCAGTCGTCCGAGGGGCAAGGTCATAAAATGTTACATTAATGAGAAAGATTGAAAGGCAGCTCACTCGTACATTCTTCTAAATTGCCTAGAAGTGGAACCCTATCTTGAGTAAGTCACCAACTTGTAGTTTACATTTTAATCTAGCTTTTATTGTATCTAAATTTTTGTTCTTTAAATAGCTTATATGCAGATATACTAAAACTTAAGCAAAATGATATAACTGATGACCAAATTCATAGTGAGGTATCATCCAAATTCATCAGTTGGTCTGTACAAAATGTAAAACCTGTATACCATATGTTTTTTAGTTGTACTTCTAATGTTAGGTATCTAACGATGACCTATGTGTTGTGTTGTATATAGATTCAAGACCCTAATAACCATATTGAAGATCCCTTACTCCAAGCCCTTTCTTAGGGGCCAGTGAAAACTATTAAAAAGTGGTCCATTTACTACGTAAACGGCTACAAGTTTAACATTTTTCAATGGAGTGAAAGGATGCGCACCAATAACTACGGGGTTTGTGTTAAAGGCACAGCCGGACAGTTAGAGGAAGACTTTTATGGAGTGTTGATAGAGATTGTTGAAGTTTCTTTTTCCGAAAGACTAAGAAGAGATATCATTCTATTCAAGTGTGATTGGTACGATAACACAATCGGTGTAGGAACAAAGGTTGACAACAACTATGGCTTAGTTGAGGTCAAGAAAAATGGTAGATATAAAGGGTTTGATCCCTTCATTTTTGCCCAACAAGCCCAACAAGCCCAACTATGGACTTCCCTAGAGGGCATCGAGACTGGTACGCAGTGATCAAGGCCAAGGCCCAGAGTCAAATCACTGATAATGTCTCCGAGGAGGTAGAGGATGCTTATCAGCTCCCTCCGAATGAGCTCAATGATAGTCATTTGCTATTCAATATTGATCCACTGATAATGGATGAGACGCTCGCCACTACAAGGGGTTAACACATTGACAAAAATGTTATCTCCCAGTCAAAACGGTCTAGGGCCAATTTAGAGACTAAGGAACCCGTTGAAACAAATAGCCATAGTGATCCTAAAACTAAGGGTGAATTTCAAACTGAAACAGACACAAAGTATGCAGTTATTTTCCATAGTGACACTTACATACATATCTTTGTAGTCATAGACTAATATTTGTTTTCATGGTTTATTCTACAGATGATAGCACGACGACTACCCTTTAGTGGGGTGGTGGTTCGAGGCCCCCTGAATCCCGTCTACAGGCTACCACCCCATAGCAGGCCACCACCCCTTCACCACCAGGCCCCACCATCCCATAGCAGGCCATCACTTCTTTACCACCACAACAGACCACATCACATCAGACCACTACACCTTCACCACCACAGCAGAACACCTCACAGTAGACCACCCCACAACAAACTGCTTCACCTGGTGGTTTGGATGACGCTGGGCTCGAGGCCACCCCACCTCCGACATCCCCCCTACCCATGCTGGTCCCACTGCCAATCGGAGACGAGTAAGTATACTATAATTTGTTTTAAGTTAATTGGTAGTTTGTTAGTTGCTTTGTATATAAAACTCATATAGTTGTATATTAGTTAACTTAGTAGTTGTATAGATTGAACTGTACTAGGACTTTTTCTATTTGTAACAGGGCAATCGTTTAAATTTGGAAATGTTATATTTATAGGGGAGACTCTGCGGAAATCTTGGTAGCCTCCCCGTGTGTAACTTGTTTTATTTATTTTTAATTATTGGTTATTACAGTGTTGTTGATAGTAGTTGCACTACAAAAGTGATTACTAAGGTTTTGAAGGCTAGTGGGATGGTCCATACATCTCTTAGACAGATGCTGGGAAGGTTGTCCAGGATAGGTGGTTTGGCACCTTCTCGGTAAGTTAACACTTCCTTTTGTTGTGAATTTATGGCTAAAATACACCTGTTATTAATTTTGAAATCTCATTTCATTTTACAACGTGATTATATGTGGGCAGAGGGTATGATTGATGAGATTAGGATGGTCTTTGCCACAAAGACCTCCAAAATCATCAAGAGTACCCTTTGGAAGGTGAGAGACAAGGGCGAACACCCTCGTTGGATCCCCGAGGACTATTGGGACGAGATGGTCCAGAAGTGGGGCAGTGTCTTGTTTCAGCAAGCGAATGCTTGGAACAAGGCAAACAGAGCCACCAATGCCGCAGCGTCAGTTCACACTGGGGGTAGCATTTCAACCCTCGAGCACAAGAAAAGGTTTGTAAGTATATTTATGTTAAACATTTCTATTATGATTGGTCTGACATGTTTAGGAACAATAATTTCAATGTTTGTTGTCCATTACAGGAGCTGAGGGAGCACTGTAAGCCTTCCCTTTTTGAGGTCATGCAAATGACCAAGAAGAACAAAGTCGGTGCATGGGTTAACCAAAAGACTACAGATCTAGCGGTATTAACTTTCAACTTTCACATGCTTATAATTTACAAATCAGCTTACTAATCCTATCAGTATTTTTGAATTTACACAAGGCGTATCAGGCCAGGAGGGCCGAGAAGGAGGCAGAGTTAGTGGCTTCGACTCCTGAGGGGGAGGTTCCTCCCACCCTGTCTTGTTTCAACGACAACGCCATCTACATGGAGGTTTTTGGTGGCGTGAACAAGAAAGGGAGGGTGTCCGGGTTGGGCAGCGTGGGCACGCAGATCGTGAGAAAGGGGAAGACCTCTTCCTCCTCTCCTCTAGCCTTCCTACAGATGTTGTTCAGGTTATTCAAAACCTGAACAATGAGCTACAGGAGGGGCGATGCCAAAGACAACTTTTGGAGGAGCGGGCCAAGGCAGACACGATGCAATTGATGGCGAGGCTCCCTTCCCCTGCTTCTGAGCCGCCGCCACCACCACCACAGGATCCCTCTCCCCCATGATTTAGTTTTTTCTGTTTCATTTGTTTGTATATTTAGCGACATGACATTGTATTTTTGATGTTTATATTATATTTTATTCAGTATTTATTTTTGTCATTTTTTGTTAATTAGTTTTATGTTATTCAATATTTCTAGTTTAAAATTAAATGAAAAAACCTATAATAATATTTTAAAAGTCAAAAAATTAATTTTAAAAAAATAAAAATTATTATTAGCGACGAATATATTTCGTCACTAAAAATACACTTTTAGCGACCACGTGTACCCGTACGTGGTTGCTGCATACGTACTAATAGTGACCCTTCCTACCCGTCGCTACAAGTTGGTCGTTGTGTATATATAAATAGCGACCACAGAACCCCATCGCTGTGTAGCCAATGGTAGCCACCACGTACTCCCATCGCTGATGCTTCACACTTAGCAATGATATCTTGTGGTCACTATAGAGCATCTGTAGTGATGCCGTAATAAATGCCATCACTGATAGTGTTAACGACAGCAAAAGCATAATTTAGTGATCATATTTGTTCGTTGCTAACAGTTGTTTTTAGTAGTGAATAAGGTCTCTTCCCTGTACCAGACTTTGCCAAATCCATGAGCTATTCCTTCTTTTTTGTTGATTCAGAAATGAATTATCAGGGAAGTACTTCCTCTTCAGGATCTTAACCCAAATTACATCCGGGTTATGAAGAACTCTCCAAGCCTGCTTGACAAGAAAGGCCAAATTCAAACACCATAGATCCTTGAATCCCAACCATCCTGAATGTTTGCTAACTGTCAATTTCTTCTACTTCCTCCAATGGACTCCCTTTCTGTTTTTTTTCCTTGGCCCACCAAAAAGATGAGATAATAGAATTTAGGTTTTTCACCAAGGTTAGGGAATCTTATCAGAGACATAGCGAATGTTGGTATAACTTGAAGAACAACTTTAATTAATACTTTTTCCCAGCCTGATTTAAGAGATTCTCCTTCCACCCTTGGAGCTTTGAGATCATTTTCTGTTTAATCCAAGTAAGAATTCTATTTTTAGATCTACCTCACTCACTAGGAAACCCTAGATAAATACCTGCCTCTAACCATTGATCCATGTACATTATAAACGAAATCTGATTGCAAATGGGAATAGGAACATTACTCCCAAAAATAATTCTAGACTTAGTAACATTAATCCTTTGGCCTGACTCGTGAGTATAAGTATTAAGCACCTTTAGGATAGAGTAAGACTCCGTTGTTGTTGCCTTTGCTAAAATAATGGCATCATCTACAAAAAACAAGTGAGTTAATGTAGGACAATGAAGGGTTATACGTATACCCGATAGTATTCCTTCCTCCATTGAGCTCAAGAGTAAGTAGGAAAGGGCTTCGACAGCAAGGATAAAGAGATAGGGAGATAGGGTATTGCCTTGCCTAAGACCTCTTTGGGGGACAAAATATGGACTTCTATGCCTATTTAAATTAATACTTTAAGAAACAGAGGAAACGAGACTCATGACAAGAGAGATCCAATAAGAGGAGAAGCCAAAAGAGACAAGGATTTGTCTGAGGAAATCCCAGCTAAGTTTGTCATAGGATTTGTTCATGTCAAGCTTAATATGCCATGTGATCCTTAGAAAAGGTTGTACGAGTCTTTAAGGAATGGAAAACCTCTTGACCGATGGTAATACTATTCTGTATAAATCTTCCTTTGATAAAGTAGTTTGGTGGGGAGATATCTGAAACACCCTTATTTTAAAAAACAAATAGATACCAAAATAGGGAAATTTTTTTCGAAATTTTAGAGTTTACAAAACATTCATAATCTGCCCAAAATAATGGTTGGAGTAAATTAGAAATAGCGTAAGGGTAGAGAGGCAAAAAGCCGACCAAAGAAGGGAAAAACTAAATCGAGAGACCAGAAGAAGGGGAAAAGGAAGGCAAGTAAAAGAAAACCGATTAGAAACAGCATAGCAGAAGAGCAAACAGCGCTCAAGCGGAACCCAAAACAGCGTACACTCGCTCAAGCGAGATCCAGCACGCTTAAGCGAGACAGCCCAAAAGCCTTCTAAAGCACACACACTCGCTGGAGCAAATGCCTTGTTCACTGAGGCGAGTGACACACTCGGTAATTCCCAACACTCGGAAACCAGAGTTCCATTCACTCGAAAACGACCTCACACACATATACATCCCATAACTTAGTTCCATATTTTTATCCACAAGGCCACACAATGATCCACTCGGGAAGTGAGGGTCATCCCACTCGGATTCCATAAACCCCTTACTCGGAATACTTCCCAATCAAACACCACTCGGTGTATTCCAACCATAATTCAATTGGTATTACCTTACATATTCATCACTCAGCATAATTACACTTCTCACACTCAGAGAATACTCAACCTCCTTTCTCCTTGGAAAGGATCCTAACAGTCAAGTTCCAATCGGGTTTACTCTAACCCTAAATCACTCGGAATATTCACCAAGTTAAGTCACTCGGACTTGTTCAATGCTTAACCACTTGGGAAACATGATCTTAATCACTCGGAATATGGAACCTTATTCACTCGGGGAATTCATTAAGTAAGTCCTACTCGGACTTGCTCAGATCCTAACCACTCGGGATAGATCATCTTATTCACTCAGATTATACATGTATCACACACTTAGAATATATTCCAATCTAACCCATTACAACAAATCTTCCCTCGGAAGAGATTCACTCGGATTTCCACTCAGGATATTCAAATCATTCCCCACTCGGGGTTTACCCATATTTTTCACTCGGAATCATTCAAGCCTATTCACTCGGAAAGGCCACATATTTAGCCTCACTCGGCTCGGCTCCCAAAATAATGTTTCACTCGGAATTCTTTACCTTAACATTATTCTATCCATCAACACTCAGCCAATTCCAATACATGTTATCATTATTCATTCAACTATTTATCCCAGTCGATAAGAAGCATCAAATCAACATAAAACACTTATATATATATATATTCATACACTCGGAGTACTAGCATCTTAACATTACTCATTTATCAACACTTGTAATTCGATACAATACATGATAACAATGTAAACCATATTTATATAAATAGGCACTCGGATTCCTATACATATATATTTGTATTCATTATACAACACTGACATATGAGTCGGCCAAGGCTTAACACTACCTATACACAACATATATATATACAACATAAGCACTCAACAGTCGGAGTGCACATCACTCGGACGTGAGTCCTTCACATCATTTCCGACCGACCTGCACATACTGAAAAATGGTGTAGGGGTGAGCTTTACATATTAAATGACAGTTACTAACTCAGATTTTACCACAATCCTCAATTATACAATAATACATCTACCATCAATCAAAGCATACACACTGCCATTTAATATGAACAATCACAAACATCATCCGATCGGGAATTCACCCATTTCACTCGGCTATAAGCACAACATCCTCAATAATCATATATTCATCCAATCGGATTTCACCCCAAATCTATCCCAACACTATATCAATAATATTCACACTCCGAGCCACGTTCAAGGAGTCTGCCTGAGCCCAGCTCAAAGGACTTAATCATATTCTCACATGTTTCATCTGATTGCCGATCGGTAATAGACGTCCAACGCATTCCAGTGGCGAATCAGATGCATACAGTCTCATTCACTCGGCGTCCAACACCAATACATTCGGCATTTACCTTGAGTCCAACCCAAGGTCTTTCATCAAGCATCTCATTTCACGCTTAGTGCCCTAGGCACTGCCCCGAGTCCAACCCGAGGTCTTTCATCATATTCAACACATATTCACTTACATTCAACACATATTCATCTGATTGCCCACTCGGTAATTAGCGTTCAACATTATATGCACTCCGCATTTCCACAGCGAATCAGATGACTCAGCTTATATCTCATCCACTCGACAATCACCATGCCATCCACTTGGATTATCCTCTATCACTCGGATTTATCCTTTACAATAAGCATCTTATGCTTTCATATATAAAGCCTACTCGGCATTCAACATAACAGTCCCCATACATGCATTCAGCATACGCATATACATCAACAAGGCTCACATGCATTTAAATGTACAATACACACAGGGACTAGTGGAGGACCATACAATGCACTCGGCATTCATCATATGCATCTCATACATTCTAACATAAACATCATCAACAAGCATCATACATCATATGGACGGAAATCATACATCAAATCATATAAACCACCATGGCCATAAAATAATACAATATCCGGGCTACTACTGAAACAACATACAACACACATCAAACATAACACAGTGTGACAATTTCACTCGGAAACCCGTCCATAAACCATGCATTTGAGATGCAAAGCCCCCCCTTACCTGGAATGACGTTCCAGAAGTCACATTCGCCACTCGACCCAGCCACAGCAGCACTCTGCTTGGCATTCCAATCGTGGGAAGAGCCAACATGGCTCCCAGTCATCCCAGCAACACGCTCACAGCTCGGAGGACCACACATTATCTCCACTCGAGCCTCAAAGCCATCAACACTCCAAGCTTCACTCTGCTCGGCTTTCAGCCCTGGGGAGAGCCAAACATAGCTTCTCCCTAAACAGGACAGCCTCCAAGCACAACACCGTCCTCATCAAAGATGGAGGACCACCAAGCTCCTAAGCATAACATCATCTTCTCCCACTGCCAGCAGAGGATTCCAACACTCCTCTACATTCAAGCATCACAGCCTCCAAGGTACCACGCAGACAGCCTTCACACTCGGTCCAGTGGAGGATCCAAGGCTTCTGCTCCCAGACATAAACCCACCAGTCCTCACCAACAATGGAGGATCAATATGCCTCCATGCATCAAACCATGCCTTCTTCTACATGAGCAGCAGCACAGCCCACACAGTGGACCATCTTTCCACAACCAAGGCAACCACACGCTGCTACAGGCTTCACACACCGGGGCTCCAACAGCCCCACAAATGGAAGAAGGAGGAGGAGAAAAAGAGGTGCCAGGGGAAACAAAGGAGGAACCCAGCCTCCAGAGCACACAGTCATACGCTGTCCCACTCGGCTCAACACAGGGAGTGAGTGGAAGAAGAAGATGAAGGAGAGGACGAAGGAGAAGAAGCAGAAGCTTCAGAGAGCTCCAGGGAGAAGGAGGAGCGTTTCCTCTCCCCATCCGAAAATACAACCAAGAGAAAATGAAGGGAATGAGAGAAGGGGAAACGTGCACCTACTCTTATCATCACACTGCCCCCATCAGCGTCCCACTCTCCAACAGCCATCATGTCACCATTAAGTCCAATCCCATCAGCCATCAAATCATACTCAATGTGAATGAAGGGAGAGGGAGAGAGAACCGTAGCCTCCAAACCACCAAGGGCTCCTTGGTCATTTTCTAGCATTATTATTATTATTATTATTATTATTATTCAACAATTAACTTAAATGGGCAATTACTCTTAATTAACCTCTAACTTAATCAACCCATAACCTTAATCCTGAAATTTACCATACCCGGTAATTAATTAAAAATCGGGATGTTACATTTCTCCCCACCTTTAAGGAATTTCATCCTCGAAATTCAACATAAACCTGCTTCAATGAATAGCTCAGCATATCACCGCATGCCACTCAAAACAATTATATACCAATGCTTTCCAAGCATTCACCGACCAGTCAATTCCAATCGGCACAATCTCACCTCTCAAGCGGTTTGCCGATCACACCACAAGAAATTCCGAGACATTACACTCTTAACACCTTCCACTTGGAAGTGTCACATCCAACTCGGAAATCACCCATTGGGGTATGCATTGCTCAGAAACATTCCAACTCGAGCAGTACACCAAATTCAAGGCTTTACTTCGCCTCAGAAAACTTCACACCACTCAGCAATTCTTTTTCCCAGAAAGATTCCACTCGGAATTACATTCCTTTCATTCACTCATCCACATTTTGATACACTAATATTTACTGCACACTCGACACACTCTCATCTTTGCTTGGAGCAGTCCGATAGACTCAAGCCATCCCCATAAGCAGCTACAGTCTCACTTGCCTGACCTATGAGCTGCTGCATCCAACTTATAGGATGATGCCTCATTCCTATAGGGTCACAATAATTACATAAAGTCACTGCAAGATGCACACTGCCACAATACCTATGGCATGTAGAGTTATACCAAAACAACATCCTCACAATTTTTTTTTCACTCATACCGACCAAAGTCACTCGAATAATATTAATCTATATGAGAATTTATGGCAATTTATACTCATCAACAACATTATTACGCACCCATAATGGTGCATCACATGCCAACAGTCGGCAACCATCCATCACCATCACTATAAAATGGTATACCAACAGTATAATTCCGACCCACACAAGGCATACATATCATCCATACACTTATCCTAGTGTAAATCTCATGATAATAATCAACAAATGCCAGTCACACACACCATAAAATGGCATAAAAGCAATTGGTTTCCAATCCAAACCGAGTAAATATCTCTTATTTAATCTTATTTATCATAAACCATTGGCCAATCTGTAACATCCCTGATGTTTTAATGAGAATTATAAGAAATGGGAAATGATTAGTAAATGTTTTAGAAGTTTTATTTAATATTTGTTTTGTCTTAGCCAGAGACGGGAAAGCCAGTGTCGAGATCGGTCTCAGGAGAGCGGTCAGGCGGAGTTAAAGATTCGGAGTGTAAGAAGAGAGCGGACAGGGCCAGGAGGTTTGGTCTGAACCGTTGTGAGGAGAGCGTCTCACACGGAGTCATAGCCCGGATTAACCTCATAATGACTAAAACAACGGATGTAGGTAACCAAGAGGTGAGCACGGATGAGTATCCGATCTCTCAGGTTGTAGCTCGGATTTCCGAGGTATGAACACTAAGTTAGAACGTCGGGGGCCGATATTTATATTGGGCCTATACTCTTGCGAAGTATTAGAGGATTGTGAATACTTAAACGTTGAGGGAATAAATACGTGTAATTGATTTGATAACTAAGCAATAGTTTAATATAGTGAAATTGATTAAATTTAGTAAGAATACAAATAAAATAAAGGAAAAGACGATCTTGCCCATGAGCTATATATATAAGGAAATTCTCTTCCTTCCCTCTTCATTATTTACAAGTTACCTTTGCTGTTGGTCTGTTCCTTCATTTTCGTTTTTCTCCTCTCTTAACGCGGAGTTGCATGCGCTGGAGAGGGACTCCATTTGTGTCCAAACTTCAATTTATTCCCATTCCTGTGATCGAGGCTTCAAGGTGAGTCTACTGATCTGTTCCAATTGTGATTCCCTTATTCCTTTCATTCTTTAGCGGTTTAAAGCCATGCATGGCTATATTCGAGGCTGTTCTCCACTCCTCTGGTGAGTGTGAGCCCAGATACTGTCCATGAACTAAGGGCGTTGAAGTGACGAGATGTACTTTATGATCCGTAGGTAGTAGGCTAAGCAACGGAAGACTGAGTGACGGAGTTGAGACTGCGAAACCAGTGCTCAGAGGAAGGAATCGACACAGAGAACAGATCATCGAAGCGTGGAACCAAAGTAAGGGGGGTGTTCGGGTTATAATTAATTAGAATAGGACTCGCTTCTTATACAGGTCATTGAAGTAACGTAAACAGGTTAAGGAAAATGTTGCTAAATGTAGTTGTGTGTTTATGCTTGTGCATGTGTGACTGAGTACATTAATTAGTGGAGGATCGGGTGTGGATGAGTTTATCATGTATGATCTTGTGATATCTAATGTGAAATGATCAGTGTTATGTGACGTCGGGTTAGCAAGCAGGCTACCCGAGTGATGAGGAATTGATATTATTATGTGAAAGGTAAACTGTTGAATGATTATGTGGTATGGGATGGCCGACGGTATATGATAGCCCCTCATTTCTGGCTCCCGTGGTTTTCATGCCCAGTTGAGCTACCCAGTGGTTAAGTAGGACCCAGTGGTCGAGGTGGAGAGTCAAGCAGGACTCGGTGAACCAAGCAGGGTTCACGGGGTGTCAAGTAGGACCCCCAGCTGAAGGCCAATCCTTTAGTATCCGGATACTAGGATTCAAATTGTATGAGAGTCAGTTGTGATCGTGATGAACGTGATGGAATTGTGTGG
Organism: Clitoria ternatea; assembly: GCA_037962975.1. NCBI lineage: Eukaryota > Viridiplantae > Streptophyta > Magnoliopsida > Fabales > Fabaceae > Clitoria > Clitoria ternatea. The sequence continues at coordinate 114,332,682 of CM075669.1, forward strand.
TTGGTTTAATATAGTTACTGTATGTAATACACTATGTTTCGGTATGCTTACTTACAAGTGATGCTTGATGTGTATGTATAAATATGCATGTATATTTGTTAAGTTCCATTCTATATTAATTACAATGCCAAACACTCACCCTTGCCTTTTTTTTAGTAACCAGAGACAGGGAGGGGGAAGGAGCCATGGAGTTGCGCCAAGGGGGAGAACGGTGCCAGGGTCCGAGTGACTTCGAGTGACTCTCTATAGAGTCATATGTGTGTATAAGAACTTCTTAGTGTTATTATTAGTTGTGTTTAATTAAGACCGGACCGGATGTAAACCTATATTTTAAAATACATCACTGTTATTTGCATATGCTTTCATGGTAGTTATGATAACTCCTTGGGTTCACAGAACCATTTTTAGAGTGAAATTTTGGAAGTCCGATTGCATGTTTTGTATAATCCGATGTGTGAAAGGTATTCGCTCAAGCGAATAGAACCTCGTTTAAGTGAGAGTCCGGAATCTCGCTTAGACGAGTATGTGCCTCGCTCAAGCGAGAAGCCCTGATTCCCTTTCTCCCATCTGTTGTGTTTAAATTAACTTGCTTTTCTTTTCTAGACCTCATTTAATTAATCTAACTGTGACTGCTGTCACTTAAATAAGTCAGTAAAAATAAATGTTTTTTCACTAAATATCGATTAATTTTCAAGAAAAGGAACAATTTATCGTAAGAGGTAATTGTTTGAATAAAAATAAATGCAAAAATAACCTAGGATGTTACACTTGGTATCAGAGCGGTTTTTTCTAGAGCCGGTGTGTGGGCCGATCTAGTGATTGTGATAGTTTTATGAAGGTTGATTATATTTTGTTGTATTGAGATTGTGTGTGATCTGGCATCGTTCCCTTGGCACTCCACTGGCGTAGTATTCTATAAATATAAGGTAAATTTACGATCCCCGGACTGATCTTGGTTATTAATGGTGATGTGTTTGCTCATTGTAGAATTACTAAATGGTCGGAGAGACTAGTTCTGGGGGAAGAGATGATTTCTTCTCTAGATTTACTCAGCTGATGAGTAGGACCGAGTCCGGTCCCACTCTGGATAAATTCCTGAAAAGGAATCCTCCGACTTACAAAGGGGGACACGACTATGACGGGGCATACATCAGGATTAGGGATATCGAGCAGGTTTTTGAATATTTTGAGTGCTCTAAAGAGCAAAAGGTTTTATTTGCTACTTACCAACTGAAAGAAGAGGCTAGAGTATGGTGGTCCCGCGTGAAGGTGCAGATGAACGCAGCAAATGAGCCGTTGGTATGGGCGAATTTCCGAAGGAGGTTCCTTGTTAAATACTTCCCGAACAACTACAAAATCCGGAAAGAAATGGAATTCCTGAAGTTGGAGCAAGACCGGATGTCTGTAGCTGAGTACACCAGCAAGTTTGACGAGTTGTGTGATTTTTACCACCCTTTCTCGTTAGAAGGGACTGAAGGTAGCAAGTGCGCCAAATACGAAGCTGGACTACGGATTGAGCTCCGTAGTGTAATCGTACCAATGGAGATTAGGGACTACCCAACCCTGGTGAACAAAGCAAGATTGACTGAAGAGGTGCAGTTACAAAGGACGTCCCAGCCAAGAGATAAAAAGCCACTGAAGGCAAAAGGATTCAACTTCAAGAGGATGAGTCAATTCTTCCGGGGTGGCAAGTCTTCTGCTACCTCCTCATCCTCTTCCGGTCGGGGTTCCACTGGTCGATCAGGTAATCCTTCTGGTAATCGTACCTGCTACAATTATGGTCAGGAAGGTCACATTGCCAAACATTGCCAAGCCAATCAAATTGTATGCTTCCAGTGCGGACAACCAGGGCACCTCAGGCCCGATTGCCCTCAGAGGCAACAGCAGGGCAGGACGGATAACCAATCTAACTCTTCTGGGACCCAGGGTTCCAACTTTTCGAGGAGAGGCCGGAATAGAGCTGGTAGAGGGAACCAACAATCGGGAAGATATAATGCCCAATCTAGCGATGCCCAGAACGCCATGACCAGGCGTGTATTTGCGTTTGATGCTTCAGAAGCTACGAGGAATGATAATTTGGTACAGGGTAAGTGCCTCATCTATGGTTATCTGGTTGATGTAATTTATGATTCAGGTGCCACCCATTCCTTTATTTCGAAAAGTTGTGTGCGACGGCTTGGTCTGCCAATCAGTTTAATGGAGAACGCTCTTATTGTTTCCACTCCAACTGGTTCCACTTTCCGTGCAACTACAGTGTGTAGAGAACTACCGATGCAAATCGAAGCTCGTACTTTTCGAGTAAATTTTATCTGTATGCCATTGAAGAACTTAGATGTTATTCTGGGTCTCGATTGGCTTGCTGCTAATCATGTGTTGGTCGACTGTTATTGGAAGAATATTGTTTTCTCTCAGGAACTTGACATGAAGAACGGGGTGAGCGATGTCCTAACTACGTATGTTGTTTTATTCGCTTCGGAGGGTCGGCATAACCTCCTGCTAAGTGATATTCCAATTGTTTGTGAATTTCCTGACGTTTTTCCGGAAGAAATTCCGGAACTACCTCCCAGTCGGGAGATTGATTTCTCTATTGACTTGATTCCTGGGGCAGAACCTGTGTCCCGAGCGCCATATAGAATGTCTTCGGTGGAATTAACCGAAGTGAAGAAACAAGTAAATGAATTAATAGAAAAGGGCTTTATCCGACCCAGTGCCTCACCCTGGGGCGCTCCGGTGTTATTGGTAAAGAAGAAGGACGGTAGTATGCGAATGTGCATTGATTATCGACAGCTGAACAAACTGACAATCAAAAATAAATATCCACTACCTCGGATTGACGATTTACTGGACCAGTTGCGAGGCGCCGTTGTGTTCTCTAAGATCGACTTGAGGTCGGGATACCACCAAATCCGAGTGAGGTCGGAGGATATCCCAAAGACAGCATTTCGGACTCGATATGGGCATTTCGAGTACGTAGTAATGCCCTTTGGAGTAACGAACGCCCCTGCCATTTTTATGGACTATATGAATCGGACTTTTCAACCGTACTTGGACCAGTTTGTGGTAGTATTTATTGATGATATTTTGGTATATTCGAGGTCGGACAAGGAGCATGCTCAACATCTTCGACTTGTTTTACAAGTACTTCGGGAGAAGAAGTTGTACGCTAAACTATCTAAGTGTGATTTCTGGGGAAGTAGTGTATAATTCTTGGGGCATATAATTTCCCAAGAGGGAATCTCAGTTGATCCGACAAAAATTGAGGCGGTTATGGCTTGGGAGAGGCCGAAGTCAATAACTGAAATCAGGAGTTTCCTCGGATTAGCTGGATACTATCGACGCTTCATTGAGGGGTTCTCTCGGATAGCACTTCCTCTGACTCGGTTAACAAGGAAAGGAAACCCCTTTGTGTGGTCGGAAAAGTGCGAATTAAGCTTCCAAACTCTTAAGCGATGTTTAACGACTGCCCCTGTGCTTGCACTGCCCGATGTAACACAGGAATTTGAAGTGTATTGTGATGCATCCAAATTTGGATTGGGGTGTGTGTTGATGCAAGCTGATCGGGCAATTGCTTATGCTTCGAGGCAATTGAGGCCACATGAGGAGAATTACCCAACTCATGATCTGGAACTTGCAGCAGTGGTGTATGCACTGAAGATTTGGCGTCATTATCTGTATGGGGCTCGCTTTGTAGTATTCAGTGATCACAAGAGCCTAAAGTACTTGTTTGATCAAAAGGAGCTAAATATGAGACAGAGACGATGGGTGGAGTATTTAAAGGATTACGATTTCGATTTAAAGTATCACCCGGGCAAAGCGAATGTTGTGGCAGATGCACTAAGCAGGAAGGTATTACACGTAGCTTACCTGATGGGTAGAGAGCAGGAATTGCTGGAAAGCTTTAGAGATATGAATGTTGGAATTGTTATGGACGCACCAAATCGAATGACAATCGGAATGTTAAAAATCTCCAACGAATTTCTGGAGTCGATGGTAGCTGCACAGAAAGACGATAAAGAGTTACTAAGGCTGATTGATGCTCAGACCCAAGGCAAAAATGTGGAGATAACTAGGGGTAACGATGGTATATGGAGATTCAGGAACCGAGTGGTGGTGCCTGCACATGGAGGCTTCAGGCAGGCGGTGCTATCAGAAGCACACAAGAGCTCTCTGAGTATACATCCGGGAGTGACAAAAATGTATCATGACTTAAAAAAGGAATTCTGGTGGCCAAGCATGAAGAAGGCAATAATCGAGTATGTGAAATCCTATGTGATATGTCAGAAGTGCAAGGTTGAGCACCAACGACCTCCAGGTTTGCTTCGACCTCCAGAAATTCCGATCTGGAAGTGGGAAGGTATCACCATGGACTTCGTGTCCGGACTACCCCGCACTCAAACAGGATACAACGCGATTTGGGTGATTGTTGTTCGACTAACCAAAAGTGCGCATTTCCTGGCAATAAATATGAAGTGGTCGCTAGATCGATTAGCTAAGTTGTACGTTGCTGAGGTCGTACGACTGCATGGTGTGCCCTCAAGCATTATCTCTGATCGGGATCCCCGATTCACTTCAAGGTTTTGGGGGAGTTTGCAACAACAACTGGGTACTGAGCTCAAATTGAGCTCAGCCTACCATCCCCAGACCGATGGCCAATCAGAACAGACTATACAGACTCTTGAAGATATGTTAAGGGCATGTGTACTGGAGCAGGGCGGATCATGGGATAAATACTTGCCCTTGGTGGAGTTTGCATATAATAACAGTTACCATAGCAGCATTGGGATGGCTCCATACGAAGCTCTTTATGGTCGGAAATGTCGTACTCCATTATGTTGGAATGAGAACGGCGATGCTCTTCATCTGGGGCCTGAGATGATTCAAGAGATAAATGAGAAAATCGCTTTAATCCGAGAAAAGATAAAAATTGCTCAAGACCGGCAAAAGAGCTATTATGACAATCGGCATAGACCCCTTGAATTCCAAGTGGGTGATTGGGTGTTCCTAAGGATTTCACCGACTAAGGGTGTAGGTCGAATTTTGAAGAGCCAAAAGCTTAATCCGAAGTATATTGGACCATACCAAATACTAGAACGGATTGGTGAAGTCACTTATCGACTGGATCTTCCCCAATCGTTGACTAACATTCACAACGTGTTCCACGTATCACAACTTCGAGCCTACATTCCGTATGATACCATGATTGTACCGAGTGACTCCATTGAAGTGAAGGAGAACTTGACGGTGGAGGCGGTACCAATCGGCATTGAAGAGCATCAAACCAAACGGTTAAGGAACAAAGAGGTCCCGCTGGTGAAGGTGAAGTGGCAGAATTTACATTGGATAAACTACACTTGGGAGTTAGAATCCGATATGAGACGAATGTACCTTCATCTTTTTCAACCAGAACACTGATTTCGGGGACGAAATCTCCTTTTAGAGGGGGTGGATGTAACATCCCTGATGTTTTAATGAGAATTATAAGAAATGGGAAATGATTAGTAAATGTTTTAGAAGTTTTATTTAATATTTGTTTTGTCTTAGCCAGAGACGGGAAAGCCGGTGTCGAGATCGGTCTCAGGAGAGCGGTCAGGCAGAGTTAAAGATTGGGAGTGTAAGAAGAGAGCGGACAAGGCCAGGAGGTTTGGTCCAAACCATTGTGAGGAGAGCGTCTCACACGGAGTCATAGCCCGGATTAACCTCATAATGACTAAAACAACGGATGTAGGTAACCAAGAGGTGAGCACGGATGAGGTATCCGATCTCTCAGGTTGTAGCTCGGATTTCCGAGGTATGAACACTAAGTTAGGACGTCGGGGGCCGATATTTATATTGGGCCTATACTCTTGCGAAGTATTAGAGGATTGTGAATACTTAAACGTTGAGGGAATAAATACGTGTAATTGATTTGATAACTAAGCAATAGTTTAATATAGTGAAATTGATTAAATTTAGTAAGAATACAAATAAAATAAAGGAAAAGATGATCTTGCCCATGAGCTATATATATAAGGAAATTCTCTTCCTTCCCTCTTCATTATTTACAAGTTACCTTTGCTGTTGGTCTGTTCCTTCACTTTCGTTTTTCTCCTCTCTTAACGCGGAGTTGCATGCGCTGGAGAGGGACTCCATTTGTGTCCAAACTTCAATTTATTCCCATTCCTGTGATCGAGGCTTCAAGGTAAGTCTACTGATCCGTTCCAATTGTGATTCCCTTATTCCTTTTATTCTTTAGCGGTTTAAAGCCATGCATGGCTATATTCGAGGTTGTTCTCCACTCCTCTGGTGAGTGTGAGCCCAGATACTTTCCATGAACTAAGGGCGTTGAAGTGACGAGCTGTACTTTATGATCCGTAGGTAGTAGGCTAAGCAACGGAAGATTGAGTGACGGAGTTGAGACTGCGAAACCAGTGCTCAGAGGAAGGAATCGACACAGAGAACAGATCATCGAAGCGTGGAACCAAAGTAAGGGGGTGTTCGGGTTATAATTAATTAGAATAGGACTCGCTTCTTATACAGGTCATTGAAGTAACGTAAACAGGTTAAGGAAAATGTTGCTAAACGTAGTTGTGTGTTTATACTTGTGCATGTGTGACTGAGTACAGTAATTAGTGGAGGATCGGGTGTGGATGAGTTTATCATGTATGATCTTGTGATATCTAATGTGAAATGATCAGTGTTATGTGACGTCGGGTTAGCAAGCAGGCTACCTGAGTGATGAGGAATTGATATTATTATGTGAAAGGTAAACTGTTGAATGATTATGTGGTATGGGATGGCCGACGGTATATGATAGCCCCTCATTTTCGGCTCCCGTGGTTTTCGTGCCAAGTTGAGCTACCCAGTGGTCAAGTAGGACCCAGTGGTCGAGGTGGAGAGTCAAGCAGGACTCGGTGAACCAAGCAGGGTTCACGGGGTGTCAAGTAGGACCCCCAGCTGAAGGCCAATCCTTTAGTATCTGGATACTAGGAGTCAAATTGTATGAGAGTCAGTTGTGATCGTGATGAACGTGATGGAATTGTGTGGTTGGTTTAATATAGTTACTGTATGTAATACACTATGTTTCGGTATGCTTACTTACAAGTGATGCTTGATGTGTATGTATAAATATGCATGTATATTTGTTAAGTTCCATTCTATATTAATTACAATGCCAAACACTCACCCTTGCCTTTTTTTTTAGTAACCAGAGACAGGGAGGGGGAAGGAGCCATGGAGTCGCGCCAAGGGGGAGAACGGTGCCAGGGTCCGAGTGACTTCGAGTGACTCTCTATAGAGTCATATGTGTGTATAAGAACTTCTTAGTGTTATTATTAGTTGTGTTTAATTAAGACCGGACCGGATGTAAACCTATATTTTAAAATACATCACTGTTATTTGCATATGCTTTCATGGTAGTTATGATAACTCCTTGGGTTCACAGAACCATTTTTAGAGTGAAATTTTGGAAGTCCGGTTGCATGTTTTGTATAATCCGATGTGTGAAAGGTATTCGCTCAAGTGAATAGAACCTCGTTTAAGTGAGAGTCCGGAATCTCGCTTAGACGAGTATGGGCCTCGCTCAAGCGAGAAGCCCTGATTCCCTTTCTCCCATCCGTTGTGTTTAAATTAACTTGCTTTTCTTTTCTAGACCTCATTTAATTAATCTAACTGTGACTGCTGTCACTTAAATAAGTCATTAAAAATAAATGCTTTTTCACTAAATATCGATTAATTTTCAAGAAAAGGAAAAATTTATCGTAAGAGGTAATTGTTTGAATAAAAATAAATGCAAAAATAACCTAGGATGTTACACAATCAGCCTAATAATCCTCAATGCCATCATCCATTTATCGGCCATAACTTAGCCTTAAGCCAATAATGCATTACACTCACTCAAATATACAACACCGGGTAACAACTCAATCAACAATTCACTCGGTTTTCAACCACAAAACCGAGACAGTACCCAAACCAAACAGGTACCCAACCATATCAATTCTCACCCAGTTTTCCAATCTCTCAGGTATCCATCTTACTAATATCGATCCCACTTGATCATGCCTAGTTGCCTAACATCTAATCAACCATTCACTCGGTTTCCTCAGCCAACCACCGAGACACAATCCCAATTCGACATATACCTGATTTCACATTTATTCATTCATGATCATATTCAAATTTTCAACCTAGGGACTGCAACTAATCAATTACATCATATACCATATGGGAGTTCACGTGCCAAGGGAATAAAGCATCCATCACAAATGGCACAAGCAATTACACAATTTCAAATCCTCCCACTATGGGATTCCTCAACATTATTCACTTTATCAACTCAAACATGAGTTCTAATCCATTCAACAAACATGACTCGGCCATGAGCCATTAACATGGCATACACAAGAGTCCTAGCCAATTAATCCGACCTCTATCTGTATAAAAGGGGATCTCAACATATACCATTTCATTTCCTTTCCAATCAACCCAGGCTTAGAATGTCCTCTAAGCATTTTATGAATATTTGAACTAGGGTAGAAATAATATCCTACCCAAACTCAATACCTCAACAGTAGTACCTGTCACTACTGTCCCCAGCAAACACATAGGCATACAGCCATACAAACCATGCATAAGCATGCATCAAATCTAATAAATACCATAAGCAATAATGACAATCGGTCATATTGCACAAAACCGCTTACACTTGGTAAGGATACCTTGGCCATGGACCTTTTGGTCTGCTCTGATACCAAAATGAAACACCCTTATTTTAATAAACAAATAGATAGCAAAACAGGGAATTTTTTTTCCAAATTTTAGAGTTTACAAAACATTCATAATCTGCCCAAAATAATGGTTGGAGTAAATTAGAAACAGCGTAAGGGTAGAGAGGCAAAAAGCCGACCAAAGAAGGGAAAAACTAAACCGAGAGACCAGAAGAAGGGGAAAAGGAAGGCAAGTGAAAGAAAACCGATTAGAAACAGTATAGCGGAAGAGCAAACAGCGCTCAAGCGGAACCCAAAACAGCGTACACTCGCTCAAGCGAGATCCAGCACGCTTGAGCGAGACAACCCAACACGCTTAGGCACACATCCATTCGCTTAAGCGGACCAACCCAAAAGCCTTCCAAAGCACACACACTCGTTGGAGCAAATGCCTTGTTCGCTGAGGCGAGTGACACACTCGGTAATTCCCAACACTCGGAAACCAGAGTTCCATTCACTCAGAAATGACCTTACACACATATACATCCCATAACTTAGTTCCATATTTTTATCCAAAAGGCCACACAATGATCCACTCAGGAAGTGAGGGTCATCCCACTCGGATTCCATAAACCCCTCACTCGGAATACTTCCCAATCAAACACCACTCGGTGTATTCCAACCATAATTCAATCGGGATTACCTTACACATTCATCACTCGGCATAATTACACTTCTCACACTCGGAGAATACTCAACCTCCTTTCTCCTTGGAAAGGATCCCAACAGTCAAGTTCCAATCGGGTTTACTCTAACCCCAAATCACTCGGAATATTCACCAAGTTAAGTCACTCGGACTTGTTCAATGCTTAACCACTTGGGATACATGATCTTAATCACTCGGAATATGGAACCTTATTCACTCGGGGAATTCATTAAGTAAGTCCCACTCGGACTTGCTCAGATCCTAACCACTCGGGATAGATTATCTTATTCACTCGGATTATACATGTATCACACACTTAGAATGTATTCCAATCTAACCCATTACAACAAATCTTCCCTCGGAAGAGATTCACTCGGATTTCCACTCGGGATATTCAAATCATTCCCCACTCGGGGTTTACCCATATTTTTCACTCGGAATTATTCAAGCCTATTCACTCGGAAAGGCCATATATTTAGCCTCACTCGGCTCGGCTCCCACAATAATGTTTCACTCGGAATTCTTTACCTTAACATTATTCTATCCATCAACACTCAGCCAATTCCAATACATGTTATCATTATTCATTCAACTACTTATCCCAGTCGATAAGAAGCATCAAATCAACATAAAACACTTATATATATATATATATATATATATATTTACACACTCGGAGTACTAGCATCTTCACATTACTCATTTATCAACACTTGTAATTCGATACAATACATGATAACAATGTAAACCATATTTATATAAATAGGCACTCGGATTCCTATACATATATATTTGTATTCATTATACAACACTGACATATGAGCCGGCCAAGGCTTAACACTGCCTATACACAACATATATATACAACATAAGTACTTAACAGTCGGAGTGCACATCACTCGGACTTGAGTCCTTCACATCATTTCCGACCGACCTGCACATACTGAAAAATAGTGTAGGGGTGAGCTTTACATATTAAATGACAGTTACTGACTCGGATTTTACCATAATCCTCAATTATACAATAATACATCTACCATCAATCAAAGCATACACACTGCCATTTAATATGAACAATCACAAACATCATCCGATCGGGAATTCACCCATTTCACTCGGCTATAAGCACAACATCCTCCATAATCATATATTCATCCAATCGGATTTCACCCCAAATCTATCCCAACACTATATCAATAATATTCACACTCCGAGCCACGTTCAAGGAGTCTGCCTGAGCCTAGCTCAAAGGACTTAATCATATTCTCACATGTTTCATCTGATTGCCGATCGGTAATAGACGTCCAACGCATTCCAGTGGCGAATCGGATGCATACAGTCTCATTCACTCAGCATCCAACACCAATGCACTCGACATTTACCTTGAGTCCAACCCAAGGTCTTTCATCAAGTGTCTCATTTGACGCTTAGTGCCCTAGCCACTGCCCCGAGTCCAACCCGAGGTCTTTCATCATATTCAACACATATTCACTTACATTCAACACATATTCATCTGATTGCCCACTCGGTAATTAGCTTTCAACATTATATGCACTCCGCATTTCCACAGCGAATCAGATGACTCAGCTTATATCTCATCCACTCGGAAATCACCATGCCATCCACTCGGATTATCCTCTATCACTCGGATTTATCCTTTACAATAAGCATATTATGCTTTCATATATAAAGCCTACTCGGCATTCAACATAACAGTCCCCATACATGCATTCAGCATACGCATATACATCAACAAGGCTCACATGCATTTAAATGTACAATACACACAAGGACTAGTAGAGGACCACACAATGCACTCGGCATTCATCATATGTATCTCATACATTCTAACATAAACATCATCAACAAGCATCATACATCATATGGACGGAAATCATACATCAAATCATATAGACCACCATGGCCACAAAATAATACAATATCCGGGCTACTACTCAAACAGCATACAACACACATCAAACACAACACAGTGTGACAATTTCACCCGGAAACCCATCCATAAACCATGCATTTGAGATGCAAAGCCCCCTTACCTAGAATGATATTCCAGAAGTCACATTGGCCACTCGGCCCAGCCACAGCAGCACTCTGCTTGGCATTCCAATCATGGGAAAAGCTAACATGGCTCCCAGTCGTCCCAGCAACATGCTCACAGCTCGGAGGACCACACATTATCTCCACTCGAGCCTCAAAGCCATCAACACTCCAAGCTCCACTCTGCTCGGCCTTCAGCCCTGGGGAGAGCCAAACATAGCTTCCCCCCGAACAGGACAGCCTTCAAGCACAACACCGTCCTCATCAAAGATGGAGGACCACTAAGCTCCCAAGCATAACATCATCTTCTCCCACTGCCAGTAGAGGATTCCAACACTCCTCTATATTCAAGCATCACAGCCTCCAAGGTACCACGCAGACAGCCTTCACACTCGGTCCAGTGGAGGATCCAAGGCTTCTGCTCCCAGACATGAACCCACCAGTCCTCACCAACAATGGAGGATCAATATGCCTCCATGCATCAAACCATGCCTTCTTCTACATGAGCAGCAGCACAGCCCACACAGTGGACCATCTTTCCACAACCAAGGCAACCACACGCTGCTACAGGCTTCACACACCGGAGCTCCAACAGCCCCACAAATGGAAGAAAGAGGAGGAGAAAAAGAGGTGCCAGGGGAAACAAAGGAGGAACCCAGCCTCCAGAGCACACAGCCATACGCTGTCCCACTCGGTTCAATACAGGGAGTGAGTGGAAGAAGAAGATGAAGGAGAGGACGAAGGAGAAAGAGCAGAAGCTTCAGAGAGCTCCAGGGAGAAAGAGGAGTATTTCCTCCCCTCATCCGAAAATGAAACCACGAGAAAATGAAGGGAATGAGAGAAGGGGAAACATGCACTTACTCTTATCATCACACTGCCCCTATCAGTGTCCCACTCTCCAACAGCCATCATGTCACCATTAAGTCCAATCCCATCAGCCATCAAATCACACTCAACGTGAATGAAGGGAGAGGGAGAGAGAACCGTAGCCTCCAAACCACCAAGGGCTCCTTGGTCATTTTCCAGCATTATTATTATTATTATAATTATTATTCAAGAATTAACTTAAATGGGCAATTACTCTTAATCAACCTCTAACTTAATCAACCCATAAGCTTAATCCTGAAATTTACCACACCTGGTAATTAATTAAAAATCGGGATGTTAAAATATCAGATTAGGAAGAAGAGGTTTAAGCCTCAATTGCATAATCTTAGCAATGACTTTAGGGACAAAGTTACAACAGCTAATAGGGCAGAGTTGAGAAAACTTTTTTGGGGTAAGAACCTTAGGAATCAGGGATATGAGTGTTTGTTTAACAGAGGAAGGCGGCTCACAATTGGAGAAAAAGGATTTAACAGCTAGGCAAATAGACCCCTTCACTATACCCCAATTCTTGTGATAGAAAAGCCCATTTAGGCCATCAAGACCGAGGCCTTTGTTAGGATGAAGCGCTCTAACAGCTTTTTCAACTTCAATATCTAACACTGGTGCAGTCAATGACTCGTTCATGGCTTCTAAAACTTTCTTGGGAATAACTTTTTTACACTATAGAGCTTTTGATAGAGCCTCTACTGTATAGATTTCTTTGAAGTAATTTGTTATCATCCTTAGGACAGCTACATGGCCTTCAACCCAGTTATTATTGGTATCTTGTAGTTTGATTATTCTATTTGTTGCCCTTCTTTGTAGAGTAGTTGCATGAAAAAAATTTGAATTTAAGTCACCCCACTTCAACCATGGAACTCGACCTTTAGAACCAATAAATCTCTTCCCTCTCCTTAATCTGATCAATCTTCTTCTGGGTAAGAGTGATCTAGTCTTTTTTAGTGTCTGATTTATATGTATTAATTAGATTTTGTAATTTATGTTGGGGGCCACTTATTTGTCTGATCTGTTGAAAGTATCCTTGTACCATATTTGAAGAGAGTTACTACATTGCTTCTATTGATCCAGCAACTGGTCCCATGTATTCTCATTGGCAGTGACATTGTTCCAACCCTCTCTAACAATGTTATCACATTCTGGGTGTTTAGCCCAAAAAGCTTTAAACTTAAAATACCTCACACTACAAGAATTAGGATCCAGATCAAGAAATAACGGAGAATGATTAGAGGAAATAGGGGTAAGGGTTGAACATAAAGAGTGGGGGAAAGAATCAAGAGCATGATAATTTGAAAACACTTTATATATTCTCTCTTTGGTAACTCTTCCATCCCTAGGATTACTTATCCAGGTGTAGCAGCAACTCTGAATAGGATACTTTGTGAGATTGTGATGATTTAGCATATCCCTAAATAAGGCTAATCTATTAGGTATAGGGGGACATGGCTAAATTTGTCACTGTAGTGCAAACACTCATTAAAATCACCCATCATAAACCAGCAAGTACAAGAGGGAACATAAAGATTTTTAAGTTATTCCAAAAAAGCTTTCTCAAAGAAAATACAGAAAGGGCATAAACAAAAGTGCAGTAAATTTTAACATTAGAAGCAGCAATCAAAACTAAGGTATGAATTACATTAAGGTTGGACTCCAAAATATTGATATCTAAAGAAGAGTCCCATAAAAGGGCAAGGCCTCCAGCAAATCCTATGGAATCAACACAAAAACAGAACTTAAATCCTAGCTTTTTCCTAACCTCCTCTATACGAACATCTTGTGCCTTTGTTTCCATCAAGAACATTAGGGACACCTTTAACTTCTTCTTGAGAGATCTGAGTTCCCTCATTGTCATAGGATTGACTATCCTACAACAATTCCATCTTAAGAACTTCATGGATAGGTTGGGTGTAACATCCCAATTTTGAAATTAAATACCGAATGAAATTAAACCATTAAAATTATAATTTCAAAGTAGGAAATTATTTGTTAATTATAATCAACTTAATTAGTCTAACTTAAGAAATAATGGCAGATTAATTATGCTTAATTGTTAATGGTTGGCTGATTATGATTGGCGGGTCACGTGAGTGGGGCTGCAATTCACGCTTTCCCACCCCACTCTCCTTCTCTTCGTACACATATACATATGCCCTGTGCCACTGTGGTTATTCATTTTCTCTACTGCTTCGTCCTCTCTTTTCTTCTCTTCTTCGTTCTTCGTCCTCTTCTCTTCTCCCTTGTCCTTGTTCTCTGTTTTTGGAAACCCACGACGACGGTGCTGCAGAAGAGTCAGAGTCTCCTTCGGTTGGTGAAGGACGATCATCGAAGCGGAGGAAGAACAACTTCCTATCCCCGAGCTGATTGTAGAGTACAACTGTGCGAAGGGGACTGAACGAGGCAGACAGAGCATCAGACCAAACGTCAGAAAACAGAAGAGCTTCTCGAGTCCCTTTAGAAGGTAGGGGGCGTTTGCATGTCAAAGGCATGGTTTTTGGACGGTACCGGATGAATGTATTACCTTGCGTGTGTATGAATGTGTCAATGATGACCGTGTGCAATGCATGATTGTTAATCTTTGAATACCATATGTGTGATAGCAGAGTCCTGATTATGGTTATACATTTATATGCATGTATTCGGTGTTGGTATGCTGAATTCTGATAGTCATTTGTACATAAACACGTGTCATGTATGTTCTTATTACAGTTAATACCGAGAGGACATATATGTGTGACTGTTGGCTGATTCCATCTGGGCTGTTGTAAACATGAACTGTTTGATTGCTGTGTATGCTGGTATGATGGACGATTGAATGTAGGAAATATGTTGGATCGGTTATGATGCTGATGGTTACGAGGAATGAGTCAGATAATTGAGGATGCTCGTTGTTAAGCACATAGGCTGCATGTACAGGAACGGGGTGACCCGTGGAAGGTCAGGAGCCCCAAAGAAATGATCTCCAGCTACAGACCCTTGGCTAGATCCTGTGAGAGCTCGTGGTAGCCGTGGGAGCTAGAGTTAAGTCTCGAGACGTCAATGAGAGGCCGGTACCACGCGGGAAGGGCTAATGGACGAGAGGCCAGTAAGGGAACCTGTAACTGAAAATCATTGCCTAAGTCAGATCTGCAGGCATGCATGTAGATGCAATGTTGATTAGGATAGTACGAGTGGTATGGCTCAGAGTGATAGGAATAAATTCCGAATGAATTGATGCATGCTTTTGTACGAATGAAAATGAACTTCACGTAATATGTATGTAAGTGTATGTCTTTGAAGGTATTATATTCTGCATGGCTTAAATCCAAATTGAATGCAACCCGAGTGAACATGAGTGTATGTATTGATGCTGATGCCGAGTCACTAGCTGTCATTTTATATGTAAAAGCTCACCCCTACTGTGGCTCTAATTTTTCAATGAATGTCTCTCGGAACAACGAGTGAAGGTGAAGCTACACGCCGAGTGGAATGCTTGTGCACTATGGAAATATCTGTATATATGTAGATACTGTGTATAAGGTGTTGGTTAAGCCTTGGCTGGCTCGTATTTCAATCTTAGTCTCTTAAATCAGAATTTGAACTCTCTCGGGTTGAGAGTATGACAATGTGTTTGTAATTATTTATATACACTCCTATATATATACTTACGTCATACTGTATGTCTATTCTATGCCGTGCGTGAAATCTGAGTGATATGCCTATATATGTACTTCCGAGCATGGGAGGTTAGTACGACCTTAGGTAAAAATGAAACTAAGTTGTTGCTGAGGGAAGCGAGATAGTGACCTTACCCCGAGTGATGAAAGGTCTAGAAGTTCCAGGTGAATGAGGTCGTATAATTCCGAGTGGGGGGTTGACCTGAACCCTTCAGAGTAATAAACTGTTAGGAATTCCTCGAGTGGAGAGTAACAACCTGTTCCGAGTGAGTGTTCCGACTGAAGAGTGACCTATAAGATTCTGAGTGAAACCCATTGTAGTAAACTTATGGGGAAGCTAGAAGATTCTTAGGTGAGACTTAACTTAGTGAGAGGACTTGAGTAAGAAGGATTAGGTGTGCCGAGTGAAGAATGAGTGAAATACCCGAGTGGTAATAGACTGTGAAGAATATTCTGAGTGAAATGTACATGTGGAATCCGAGTGAAATGACTATGGGAATCATCTCCCGAGTGGTCAACATCCGTGGCTTGATGGAATGAAGTTATGAAGTGTGTGGTAAACTCCCGAAGAGGAGCTTGTGAGTATAAGGGGGGTTAATCTGAATGAATCGTGAGTAAGGACCTTTCCGAGTGAACATAAATTCTGAAATTCGAGGGATGGGAATACCAAGTGGAGTTACGCTTAAGCTATGCAAACTTCGCCCAAGCGTGTCGTGTTGTCTCGCTTGAGCGATATTGAATTCCGCCCGAGCGAGTGGGCTGTCTCGCTCAAGCGACGCTGGGTCTCGCTTGAGCGAGTGAGCGTGGTGCTGTTGGGTTTGCTTAGGTGTTTTATTCTTCCACTGTGAATGGTTTTCATTCCCTTGCCTTCCTTCCCCTTCCTTATTTGTACCCGGTTGCCTTATGGTTTATTTTTGGGAAAATTTTTCCCTGTTTTGGGTTTTATTCAATTATTAAATTAAGGGTGTTACATTGGGGGCTTGATAAGGCCCGCCTCCTTAGCCGTAGTGGACAGTTGGGTGTCATTGGATCCATATTAATCAATATGCAAGTTCTAGAATTCTGTGTCAGACAACTGTAGCAGTCTCCTTTTAGAACTATAGTGATTTACATCCTCTTCTCTACCTCTCTTTAGGTTTAGCATAATCTGAATGCCTTTACTCAAAACAGCTTCATAAAAAGGAGGTTGGACAGGGTCAGGAGGATTAAGGGGAGAGTCATCTGGGTGTTCTACAAAATAAGAGGTTAGAGATTTTGATAACCTTTCACGGCTAATGGACTTAGGCTTAAAGTCCTGGGTCTTGGGGGAGATGATGAAAGAGGGTGACTTGGTAAGGGTAGGGGAGCTAGTGAAAATGATGGTTGAAGGCATAACTTTAGGTGAAGATGGTTTCAAATTGTTAATCTGAGTATCACACATTTTCTTTGGGCTTGATTAACTTTTCAAGAGAGATAAATGCTTAGGGATTTCCTCGGGACCTATGGGTGGGGGTTGTGGGCTTGTAACTCTTGGTTAGTGTAAGTATGTGTTGGTTCAAAAGGACAATTGATAGGTGACAACTGAGTATAGAGAAAGGAAGTAGTCTTTTCTGCCCTTTAGTCATCCATTCCTTGGCAGATCTCAGTAGAAGTTTCTTTTGCCTTGGAAAAAGCAAAATCTTCTTTCATTTATTTGTGGCTATCTTCAGTGGGCAGAGTCTGCTGAGCACTTGTTCCAATACATGCTACTATTTCAACTCTAGAGCTCTTATCAGTACCTACTTCCTTTTCAAACTGACTACTGTGTTACTCATTATCTTTTCCTCTTTTTGGAACTTTTCTTACCCAGCCAAAGATGGCTATGGAGGACAAGGGTCTGGCCGGAAGTATGGATAAATGTTGCCCATATTTAGGCTTCCCTTCTTTAAAGTGTGAAACTTCCTTCAAGGCTTTACAAATCTTAAAGTCTTGACCAATAATACCACATTTGAAACATAATCCCTGAAGCTTTTCATACCTAAACCATAGAGGAATCAAAGTATCATCTTCACCTTGAAAAAATAGGCCAGTAATAATAGGGGCAACAACATTGATCCTGACACTGACCCTTAGAAAACTTCTTAAAATCATCCCACCCACCATTGGATCTTCTATTTCCATGCGCTCACCTATTTTCTTACTAATCTTTAGAGTATTTTTTGTTGTGAAATAATCCAATGCGACATTGTGGATCTGGACCCAAAAAGGAACCATGGTGAAATCCACTTTACTGAGGGTAGTGTGTGGTTTACACTCTTGA
Source organism: Clitoria ternatea (assembly GCA_037962975.1). NCBI lineage: Eukaryota > Viridiplantae > Streptophyta > Magnoliopsida > Fabales > Fabaceae > Clitoria > Clitoria ternatea. Next base: position 114,350,943 of record CM075669.1, read on the forward strand.
AGACTTAGAAGATGTCCCATGATTTGCCAAGGGCTTCTATCTTGAATCTCCTTAGCCATACCAGCTTGCCTGCACTTAATCATAATAGTATTTCTACCCATTTCAAAAACCTGGAAAGCTCCAAATTTTTGCTAGGATGCTTCCAACGTCTCTTTGATGGATGTGAAACTTACTATCTTAGTTGTAATGAGTTTGCCAAATAGATTATTCTCATAAATTTTTTTTACCCTTTGTTTATTTATTTCCAGCTCAACAACAACTTCATCCTAAATACCTGTTTTGTTTAAATGTTACAGGATTTTTCTTTGGCTTCATCCATAAGAGGAAACACAGATAAGGATGGGGAAGGGGACAAAAAGAGAACGAAAGACACTAGGAGACAACAAGAACATAGAGACAAACAACCTTATCTAGGAGCACCAGAACCTAAATGGAAAGGTAAACACTCCTAAAGAACAATGGCATATAATGAAGACAAAGTAAGATAAGAAAGGGCGGTAACTATTCTCTGGGATATTGAACAACTACTTAGAAACAAACTTACACAAGATACATCAAAACCTAGGATGAAAGGTAAAAAAACACACCTAAAGAGATATGACATGTAAATAGCAAGACAAGAGAGGGAAATAACCAATCCAAAAAGGCCGAACAATGACAAAGAGACAGAGTTACTTAAGAAATAACAAAACCTGAATGGAAGATAGATACACCTAAAGCACAATGACACATACTAAGGGAAAGGCAAGATGAAAAGGAACTGACCATGAAGTATTCGTAAACTCCAAGCTCAATGGAGTAGATAAACACCATCGGTAGCCTCTGTACGAGACTCTCTAGAGAAAAAAATGCTCTTTCCAAGTGAATAGAAAATTAGATGCTTATTATTGTAATTAGGGATTTCTTCACATGGTCTTTATCTTTAGGACTGACGGAAAAGGGTCTGGGCCTGGGCCCATGCTAGAGAATGGGTTGGAGTTTAGGGAAATCATTCTCATGGTTGTTTCCAATGGATCTGCTATGCAGAAGCGAGGAAGGCCGTGAAAGGGGTGAAGGTTTTTGAGTTTGTTCAGAGTAATTGCGAGTGAAATGAACGAGTTAACAAACAAGGTGCAACAGTTCATGAATACTGAAGATGGTTGGGAGATCTACAAATAAGGGTAAGGTTTTTTTGTACAGTGAGGAGAATGATGGGTTTCATGTAAGGATACGAGAGCTACTTGTGAGATTTAATTAAAGGCTAAGTTCTAAAACGCTTCCTAAGAAAAGCGATTTCAAATTAGCGTTTTAAATTATAATATTAATTTTTTTCAAAAATTTAAAATGTTTATTTAAAAAAGTGCTTTAATAAATCATACATTTGAAAGCGCTTAATAAAACAAGCATTGAAAACATTTAGCGCCTCATATTTTAAAAGGTTTTTTTGTAATAAACACTTTAAAAATGCGCTTTAAAAAGTCAAATATGTGGTAATGATACATGCAATGTTGTTCCACATAATCAATGACTTTCCAGCCTATGGCAACTTATTTGGTTATAGTACTAAGGGCCATAAAGCGTGTCCTATATGTGAGGATGAGACTTGTTACCAACAACTACATCATGGAAAGAAGACGGTTTATCTTCGACATTGAAGGTTTCTAAAAGTAGATCATTCATACTGTAGATTAAAGAAGACCTTTAATGGTACACAAGAGTTTGATATTGCTCCTCCATCATTAACTAGTAAAGTTTATGAAAGGGTGAAAGTCATAAATGTGACCCTGGGAAAGTTTGAAAAGTGACACAGTATACAAAGGATATGGAAGAAAAGGTTGATATTCTTTGATTTACCGTATTAGAAGGAACTTGATGTAAGACACTGTATTGATGTGATGCATGTGGAGACAAATGTGTATGACAGTGTTGTTGGGACGTTGTTGAATATACAAGGTAAGATAATGGATGGCTTGAATTCTTGTCTTGATTTATAACTTATGGGTATAGGACAGAAATTGTATGCACAGTTGAAGGGCAAACACACATATTTGTTGCTAGCCTGGTATACATTATCGAAAATGAAGAAAACAAGTTTTTGGAATGTTTATGAAGTGTGAAACTAACACAAGGTTATGGTTTAAACATGAGAAGACATGTTTCCATTAAGGATTTGAAGTTAGACAGATTAAAGTCTCATGATTGTCATATGTCAATTCAACAATTCCTTCCTGTCGCCATTCATGACATTCTCCCTAAAAGTGTAACGCATGTTATAATAAGGCTGTGTATTTTGTTTAATTCTATATGTTGTAAGTTATTGACCCTAACATGTTGGCATTGTAGGAAGAGGTAGCAGTTATTATACTATGTCAATTAGAGATGTATTTCCCTTATTCCTTTTTTGACATCATGGTGCACTTAATCATTCACTTAGTCAAAGAGGTCAGGTTATGTTGTCTTGTGTTTCTAAGGTGGATGTATCCCGTTGAGTGATACATGAAGATATTGAAAGGGTATGTCAAAAACCAACACCGTCCAGGAGCATCAATTGTAGAACGGTATGTGGTAGATGAGGCAATTGAGTTTTATAGTGAATACATGTCCCAAGATAATAATATCGGGATTCCCAGAACATGCTGTTACACCACTAAAAAAACAACTGATAGCGACGGAAGGTATTGGTCGCTAATCCACAGAATGGCCGTCGCTAAACACCTTAGCGACGGCATCTCAGACGGAAAGGAGGACGTCGCTAAAACCCTCGTCGAAAAGACATCAGCGACGCCACACCTGCCGTCGCTACCATATTGACGGCGTCAGGCCGTCGCTAAAATCGTCTCTGTCCCAATAACCCCAGCCGTCGCTAAGTGTGGCATACAGCGACCACCCTATGCCGTCGCTAATGGTTATGATACAGCGACGACAGACTCCGTCGCTAGTGCTTATGATGCAGCGACCACAATGTTCCGTCGCTAGTGGTTGTGACGTAGCGACCACAACATCCGTCGCTAGTGTTTGTGATGTAGCGACCAGATCGTCCGTCGCTAGTGGTTGTGACGTAGCGACCGCAGCATCCGTCGCTAGTGGTTGTGATGTAGCGACCAGATAGTCCGTCGCTAGTGGTTTTAATTCAGCGACGGTAATGGGCCGTCGCTAACCGTCATTTTTAAATTTTTTTAAAATTGATTCAATGATAGGTAGGTTTTGTTAATTTAACTTTAAAAAAATCTTAATATTTTGTATTTTGTATTGGCTGATAAAATTTTATAATTAAATTAAAATAATTTTTTTGAAGTAATAAATTATTATTAAAAACAAAATAATAGATTAAATTAATTTATCAAATAGGTTGAATTACTAATGATAGGTAGAATAAGGCTTTGTGATTTGAATGTAATTACCAATAAATATTGACATAATAAATAAAGAATGACAAAATAAATACTGAATGAAAATATAACATAACTAAAAATCAAATATACAATGTGTATAAATAAAAGAACTACAATCAAGGTGGTGGGGGATCCTGGGGTGGTGGTGGGGGCGCCTGGGAAGTGAGGGGAGGTAGCCTCGCCATCAACTGCATTAGTAGCTCCTGCTGCTGAGCAAGTTGCCAACGAGTCTCGGCGTACTGCTCCTCGGCCCGTTGTCGGTCCGCCTCGGCCTTCTGTCGGTCCGCCTCGTGCCGCTCCAACAGCAACTGCCTCTGACGTCGCTCCTCCTGTAGCTCATCGTTCAGGTTTTGAATTACCTGAACGACCTCAGTCGGAAGACCAGAGGAAGACGAAGAGGAAGGGGTCTTCCCCTTTTTCGCCAGCTGCGTGCCGACGCCACCCAATCCAAACACCCTCCCTTTCTTGTTCACACCGCCAACAGCCTCCATATAGATGGCGTTGTCGTCAGAACAAGATAGGGTGGGAGGAACCTCCCCTTCAGGAGTAGAAGCCACCAGGTCCGCCTCCTTCTCGGCCCTCCTGGCCTGATACGCCTCCTGTAAATTCAAAAACAACGATAGGATTAGTAAGATGATTTGTAAATTATAAGCATGTGTCAGTTAAAAGTAAATACCGCTAGCTCCGTAGTCTTCTGGTTTACCCATGCACCGGCTTTGTTCTTCTTGGTCATTTGCATGACCTCAAACAAAGAAGGCTCCCGGTGCTCCCTCTGCTCCTGTGGTGGACAAAAAACATTGAGATTATTATTTGTAAACATGTAAGACGAATCATAATAGAAATGTTTAACATAAATATACTTACAAATCTTTTCTTGTGCTCGAGGGTTGAAATGCTACCCCCAGTGTAAACCGAGGCTGCAGCATCGGTGGCTCTGTTGGCCCTATTCCGAGCACTCGCCTGCTGGAATGGGACCCCGCCCCACTTCTGGACCATCCCGTCCCAATGGTCCTCCGGGATCCAACGAGGGCGCTCACCCTTGTCTCTCACCTTCCAAAGGGTACTCTTGATGATTTTGGAGGTCTTTGTGGCAAAGACCTTCCTAATCTCATCAATCATACCCTCCGCCCACTGGTAATCACGCTGTAAAATGAATTGAGAAATCAAAATTAATAACAGGTCTATTTTACAAATCAAGTCACAATAAATGAGCTAGGAACTTACCGAGAAGGTGTCAAACCACCTATCTTGCACAACCTTCCCAGCATCTGTCCAAGATATATATGGACCATCCCACTGGGCCTTCAAAACCTTAGTAATCGCTTTGGTAGTGCGACTACTATCAACAAAGCTGTAATGACAACAATTATGTTAGGAGTAAAACAACACACAATCTAGGGAGACACCCAAAATTTCGGCAGAGTCTCCCCTGTAAATGTAACATTTCCAAGTTTAAATAGTTACCCTGTTACAAACAGAAGAGTGCCCAGTACAATTCAATCTATACAAGTACTAATTAAAGTAACATCCAATAAACCAACAAGTCTTTCCACTAAACCGTAATATAAAGTATCATACAAATAACATAAAAGTATATGAAATTTAGTCACTTACTCGTCTCCGGCCGGCACGGGTACCAACATGGGCAGAGGGGATGCCGGAGGTGGGGTCGCCTGATGGCCATGGTCCTCCAAGCCACCAACTCCAGGAGTCTGCTCTGGGGTGGTCAGCTGTGGGGGTGATGGGGTGGTCTGCTGTGGTGGTGGTGATGGAGTGGTCTGCTGTAGTGGTGATGGAGTGGTCCGCTGTGGTGGTGATGGAGTGGTCTCCTGCCCTGGGGTAGGAGTCCCCAGACGGGAAGCCGGGGTCCTGGACCCACCACCCCTACTGAAGGGCAGTCGACGTCCTGTCATCTGTGGATAAAATCATGAAAAGAAAGGTTAGTCTCAGGATATATATAAACCTATGTATATATGTTTAACAACGATATACTCTGTGTCTGTTTCAGTTTCAAATTCCCCCTCAGTTTCAGTGTCACTGTGGTTATCTGTTTGAACAAGTTCATCAGTATCCAAATCAGCCCTAGACCGTTTTGATCGAGAGACAAGGTCTTTGTCAATGTGTTCACCCCCCGTAGTGGCGAGTGTCTCATCCATTATGACTGGATCAATGTTGAACAACAAATTGGCATCGTTGAGCTCGTGTGGTGCAAGCTGATAAGCGTCATCGACCTCCTCGGAGACATTGTCAGTGATTTGACTTCGGGCCTTGGCCTTGATTACTGCATACCAGTCCCGATGTCCTCCCGGGAAGTCGGTGTAATAAACCTGCTCAGCTTGTTGGGCAAAAATGAAGGGATCAAACCCTTTATATCTACCATTCTTCTTGACCTCAACTAAGCCGTAGTTGTTGTCAACCTTTGTTCCAACACCGATTGTGTTGTCGAACCAATCACATTTGAATAGAACAATATCTCTTCTTAGTCGTCCAGAGAATGAAACTTCAACAATCTCCGTCAGCACTCCATAAAAGTCTTCTTCCAACTGACCGGCGGTGCCTTTAACACAAACCCCGTAGTTATGGGTGCGTATCCCTTCACTCCATTGAAGAATATTAAACTTGTAGCCATTTACGTAGTAAATAGGCCATTTTTTAACAGTCTTCACCGGCCCCCAAGAAAGGGCTTGGAGTAAAGAATCTTCAATATGGTTGTTAGGGTCTTGTATCTATGTACAACATAAGAAGTAGGTCATTGTTACCATATTGACGGGAGTTAGAAGCAAATAGGCTTAAAAACACTTGGTATACGGGTCTTACATGTTGCGCGAACCAACCAACGAACTTGGATGACACCTCACTATGAATTTGGTCATCAGTTAAATCATTTTGCTCAAGTTTTAGCATATCTGTGTATAAGCTATTGAAAGAAACAAATAAGTTTAATATAAAAGCTACGTTAAGAATGTATAATATAACTTCTATGACTTACTCAATAAAGGGTTCCACTTCTGGGCAATTGAGAAGAATGTACAAGTGAGCCGCCTTTCGATCTTTCTCATCAATGTAACATTTTGTGAGCCTGCCCCCCGGGTGACCAGGATAGTTGAAAATCGACGTTTGTTCATCAAACCCTGTGCGGCTGGCTACCCCAAGATTACGGGGAATTCTACTCATTCTAGTTTCTATCTCCGTTGGAAAATAGAAAGAAGCAAAGGTTGTCATTTCTTCGACTAAGTATGCCTCACAAATTGAAGCTTCAACGTAGGCTTTGTTCGACACTTTATCTTTTAAAGAGCGTAAGAATCTTCAACATCATTAACAAGATGGTGTTAAGTTAGAAAATACTATTATAAGCACGATTTGCAAGTAAATTAAAGAGTTCACCAAGCATTCACCTTTCGAATGGATACATCCAACGATACTGCACTGGGCCACCAACCAAGGCCTCGTACGGTAGATGGATAGGCAAATGCTCCATGGAGTCAAAAAAACTTGGTGGGAAAATCTGCTCCAACTTACAAATCAATACCGGGATAGTTTCTTCCATCTTCACAAGTTTCTCCACACTCAACGAAGTAGCTGTCAACTCCTTAAAGAAGTGACTCAACTCCACTAACGGTTTCCAAATAGGCTTCGATAAGGCATGAAACGCGTACGGGAGTAGTTGTTGCATAAACACATGGCAATCATGACTTTTCATGCCAAACACCCTGCCCTCCTTCACGTCGACACATCTACTCAAGTTAGAAGCGAATCCGTCAGGCAGGGTCAACCCATTCATCCAAATACACACAGCAATCTGTTGTGGTCTAGTTAAAGCATACTTTGCATGGGGTTTAAACATTCTTCCACGTCCCGCATCCCTCAACTCCAACTCCTTCCTAGAACACCAAATCGGAAGGTCTAGACGACTCTTCTCGTTGTCCTTTGTTCTCCCTTTGATGTCCATAACAGTGTCAAAAATATTCATGAAAACATTACGTTCAGTGTGCATGACATCAATGTTGTGTCTTAACAACAAGTCTTTCCAATATGGCAAATCCCACAACACACTCTGCTTCACCCAGTGGTGTTCCTTACCGTAACCCGCAAACTCCTTAACACTCTTGTCCCAGATGTAAGGATACTCTTCGACCCTCTGCCAAACCCGTGCACCAGATAACCTACGGGGTGGAGGTTCATTAACAACCTTGTTCTTCTTAAAAGCGGTTTCGTTCCTCCTAAACGGGTGATCCAACGGTAGAAACTTTCTATGACAGTCAAAGAAACTTGTCTTGCCACTAACAGGGAGTGATTCCCCCCCGGTATGTTCCATGCATACAGGGCAAGCAAGCTTCCCAGACGTGGACCATCCAGAAAGCATACCATAGGCCGGGAAGTCGTTAATAGTCCACATCAAAACAGCACGCATCATAAAGTTGTTCTTCAAAGACACATCGTATGTCATTACCCCGACATCCCATAACTGTGATAACTCTTCAACCAACGGTTGCAAAAACACGTCTATATTCGCCTTTGGATTTTTGGGTCCTGGAACCAGTATAGATAGAAACATGACCTCCCTCTTCATACACATATCAGGCGGTAGATTGTATGGGGTCAGGATGACTGGCCAACAAGAGTAAGCCCTTCCGTATTGACCGAAAGGGTTAAACCCATCAGTACATAAGCCAAGTCTTACATTTCGCGGCTCGCCAGAAAAGTCCGGATATAGCTCATCCAAACACTTCCATGCTTTCCCGTCGGAAGGATGGCAAAGAAACCCCTCTTGTGTTCGGTTCAGAGCATGCCAACGCATGTGTTTTGCCGTGGACAATGAGGCATACAGGCGTTGAAGACGCGGTGTTATAGGGAAGTACCACATTTTCTTCCTGGCCGTCCGGGTTACCTTCCCTCTCCTTTTAACGGTCTTGTAGCGTTCCTCATTACAATGCAGACATTTTGTGACACTCTCGTCTACAAACTCATTTCTGAACAGCATACATCCACCAACACAACACTCTATCTTCACACAACCCAACCCCAAGTTTTCCACTTGTTTCTTAGCACGGTACAGGTTTGCTGGCATTCTGTGATTACTAGGCATGGTGGAACCCATCAGATTGACCATCCTATCAAAACAACCTCCAGAAAGATTATAATCTGCCTTTAGGCTTAAAGCAGCTAGGGAGGCGGATAACTCAGTGTGACTGTTGCACCCGTCCCACAATGGAGTCTGAGCCGCCGCCAACAAATCATAAAATCTCTTCACCTCCGGATTAGGATCCTCCTCTACATTGTCAGAGTCTCCATGACCTGCTTGGTCATTATGTTCCAGCATACGCCCGGTGGAGGGTCCAACATGATCCATCACCATTTGTTCTATGTTGTTGTACGTATCCCTGTTTCCTCCAACCTCGTAGTAAGACTGTTGCAGGGTTACGTCTGATGGTCTACGCGGTAACTGCTCACCATGGTTGTACCAGTAGTGGTATGTTTCCATGAACCCTTTCTCAGTTAGGTGGCACATGACATCATCCGCGTATTCAAAACTCATGCATTTGCACCTTGAGCACGGACAACGAATCTTCTGAGTTGCTTCAAATCCAGGCGTGTTTGCCGTAGCGAACGGAATGAACTCCAATAGCCCCATCATAAACTCCTCAGTCACTCACCGATTGCTATCTAGTCGGTTGTACATCCATCGCCGATTTGCCGGTACCTCCATTTACAATATCTAACAAGCACGATTTTTGTTACTTTAAATTATTGTAATTTTATTTGACTATCGGTTGTGAATCACTCTCTATCTCTTTGATGTTGCAAATTGGTGGGGCCCTATCCCATTCGGGATGAATATGCAACCATCTGTAACCCATCGATGTTGTATGTGGTCTATCTTGTGTCATTGATGTTCATTTAAAATTTCGGCAGCATTTCGCATTGGTCCCCGAGTACACAGAGATACGTACGGTATGAAACTCCGCACGCAGACATGCACCCTGGGGACAATACGAAATACCATAGCCGAAATGTCAAATGAACATTCATTCAACGTCTCCAGATAGACCACATACAACATTGATGGGTTACACCCTACAGGTTACAAATTCATACCAAACTGTCCAACCGGGACAATTCAAGATCCAACACAACACGGTACATCGACCGGTTGTTTTGAAACTTGAACGGGAATCTAATGGGGACACACACGACTAAACCCTACATTATTAACGTTGACTTTCATCTTTTTAGTTCCCTAAGAAAGGGAGCCTGCCGAAATTTTAGCAGAGTCTCCCCTGTAAACTAGACATTTCCCAAAATTAGAAACGGCCTGTTACATACAGAAAACTTGCCAGTATTGATAATTATATATGCTACGCATTGTATGTGATATTGAGAGGTATTAAGTCCTAAATCATGTTATCAACACACAAAACCAAGTCCTAATGAGCTCTGCTCTCCACTAACAAACAACATTACACATGCATAAAAAATCATGTTATCAGCACACAAAACCAATTCCTAATGAGCTCTGCTCTCCACTAACAAACAACATTACACATGCATAAAACATTATGTTATCAGCACACAAAACCAATTCCTAATGAGCTCTGCTCTCCACTAACAAACAACATTACACATGCATAAAAAATCATGTTATTAGCACATAAACCATTGCCTAATGAGCTTTGCTCTCCACTAACAAACAACAATTGACATGCATACACATAATGAGAAAGTCAGTGTTAGGGGATTACCTGGGGAAAAAAGTCAGGGATGAATATAAAGTTGTCGACAGACGATCAGAGACCACGCGTAACGTGTGCTAGTCTGCATGACAAACCAATAAGTGGTTAGACAGTTACAATTAGCAAGGAAACTAAACAAAGAGAGACATGTAAAGTAAATTATAGATTAAGTTCATCATCAAAATGGGCGGGACAACAAATTGAGGATACAAGTTTACCTTATAGATGTTATTAAATTAATACATTATGATCAATGTTAAGGAATGAAGTGGTGCACAATGGAACAAAGACAATAAAACAAAAATAAATTAATAATGGCAGCAATGGATCAAATGTAAGCAAGGAGATGAACAGGGTTAGGAACAGAGCTAGAAAAGGTGAGAGTGGGACTTTAAATACCTAACAGCTTGATGATGGAGGATGTGAGAAACAGAGGATGGTGGTGGAATAAACATGCAGAAGCAGAACAAAAGTTAAGTACCTAAGAGGATGATGGTGAAAAACATGAGAAACAGGGCTGGAAAACGCGAGAAACAAGGCTGGAAAACGCGTTGCAGAGCTGGAAAATTGTGACGGTGGAGTTGGTTGTTCGACCAGTGAGGGTGAAGGTTGTGTTCGGCGACAGTGGGGGGAGCTCCAACTGCGCAATGAAGGAATGCTATATTTTTCCTCTGCTGCTCGTGTGCTGATGGGGACCCAGGTGCCTCAACCGGGTAAGTTTTCAAAATTGGGCCCCAGAAAATATATCGTATAAAATCTTTTAGGGATTTTAAAGTTTTTTTCCTAAAAATCGCGATTCTAACACGATTTTAGACAGAAATATGATTTTTTCCCCATTTGAATCGCAGACCCTCTAAAAACTCGTAAAATCGGGATTTTTTCGATTTAAATCGGGATTTTAACTACTATGCTACCAACCACACCATATCATGATTCATCTGTTTCTCTCTCCTCACCTTTTATTATGTTTTGAATTATGACTTTGATTTGGTTTATAATTTCACTGTCCAAAACTTTATAAAAGGCTTTTGTTCTAATTTCTCAATGAGCTGGTTAGACTTTAGAGAGATGAAATGTGGGTTTAAAGACTCGGATAAGCAGCCTGAAATTTAAACTAGCAAACAGATCCCTATTGGACCTATCAAATAATAGTTTTCTATATCAGTGGACTCAACCACACAGATCTACCAATTCTCGAATAGCTCAACAAAATTAACATTGGAAAATCAGATTGACATCAGGCTCGTACATTGATCGACAGTATTCATAGAACTTGCATAAAACAAATAACCACTTACCAAAGGAATATTCTTCTTGAACCCAACACCAATATGCAAAATCTTAGCCGGCTGGTAGAATGCCTTGGGCTGACCTTCGTTAGCAGCCACTACAAAGTACTTACAAGCCACATTAAAACCTGCAGGCCGGAGAGGTGAACGGAAAGGTGAACGGAGGCAGGGAGGGGGAAGTCAGAGGTGAGGAGAGGGAGGGAGAGGTGAATTAACAGCTGCAGGCCGGAGAGGTGAACGGAAAGGTGAACGGAGGCAGGGAGGGGGAAGTCGGCGGTGAGGAGAGGGAGGGAGAGTTGAACGGAGGGAGGGAGGGGGTGAACGGAGGTGAGGAGCGGAGGGAGAGGGAAGACGGTGGTGAGCTATATTAACAAGTGAGCAGAAGCAAACAGGGAAGTTTCCAAGGTTTTTAGACAGTACAAGGAAAGAAAACAATGGTTTTGGAGTAGGAAAAGCCAAGGAAAACGAACATAAATTCTTTTGGAGGGTACCTAAACACTCTAGCTTCTAAACAGATGGTGACAGGTTTGCCTCAAATCACAGCCCCTCAAGAAGTATGTTCACAATGTGTGGGAGGAAAACAACACAGACATAGTATCTCCAGAAAAGGAACATGGAGAGCATCTAGAAAACTACAGCTTGTTCATGCACATATGTGTGGGCCAATCAAACCAACTTCCAGCAGCAACAACAGATATTTTTTGAGCTTTATTAATGATCTAACAAGGAAAACCTGGTTATACTTCTTAAACGAGAAGTCTGAAATGTCTAATGTGTTCAAAAACTTCAAGGTATTAGTTGAAAAGGAAGCAAGAGAAAGTATTGTCTGTTTAAGAACCGATAGAGGAGGAGAATTTTGCTCTAAATAATTTGAGGAATTTTACAGAAATCATGGAATAAAAAGGCAACTAACTGCTGCCTATACTCCCCAACAGAACAGGGTTGCAGAGAGGAAAAACAGAACTATCATGAATATGGTTCGTACCATGCTGATTGGAAGACAAGTGCCAAAAATTTTTTGGCCAGAAGCTACAAAATGGTGTGCACATATTCTAAATAGAAGTCCTACATCCGCAGTTATAGACAAGACTCTAGAAGAGGCATGAAGTGGAATAAAGCCATCTGTTGCCTATTTTCGTGTGTTCGGATGCCTAGCTCACGTCCATACACCAGACCAGCAGCGAGTTAAGCTTGATGATAAGAGCAGCTTGTGTGTTCTATTTGGAGTCAGTGATGAATCCAAGGCCTACAGATTGTTTGATCCAATCAATAAAAAATAGTAATCAGTAAGGGTGTTGTATTTGAAGAAAACAGGTGCTGGAAATGGGAACATAATGAAGTAGAAAGTCCCCAAGAAGTCGTTGAAGAAGAAATGGACAGTAGTGATTCATAATCTGAATCAGAGGAAGAACAACCAGAATCACAAACTAAGAGAACAGTCACCAGAAATGAACCTCACACTCCAACATGTGAGATTCCAACTGAAGGGAGGGCACAAAGAATTAGGAGAAAACCAGTATGGATGCCAAATTATGAAGAAGACGGTTTGAGGCTATTATATTAAGTGAAAGGAATCAAATTTTTTCAGATCCCATAAACTGCCTATATCCATAAAAATTGTATAAACAACTCTCTATATAAGTGAAGTAATTACCGCTAAAGTTGCTCTGACATAATTGTATATTTTGTGAATCAGTATAACACATTCAGGTAAAACAATTCTATTTCAATTAATTTACATGTTTGGTGGTCGGTGATGAAAGAAAAACTTGAACTATGGAGAATGGCAGACACAATGTCTTGAACTATAGAGAAAAACTTCAGTCACAAGATTTTTGGTAAAGTGCAAGTAAGAACAACACCGATTCAGCAATGTCTTAAAGGAGATCATGCTAGGCAGGAAGTTGCATGTTATGAGTATATTAAATTCTATCTTACAAAGTGAAGAGAGCTTGAGGCAACCTAACCTGAAAGGATTTCAAGTTTGCTAAATGAATGGGGGAAATGCTTCAAGTTGATTGAACAATACTGAAGACAAGTATATGAAAAACCATGCTGATGGGTTAATAGACATCCATATATATTTTACTAAAATGCAACACTCTCTTCATTGTTTAGAACAAATGAGACTGAATATGTCAACATTTCAATTGATTAATTATAGACAAAGTTATTTTCAATCTTAATATATGTTTTCTAAACATAGTAGAACATGTGTCCATAAATTTCCTTTAATCGAAGTAATAATATTTACATTATTGTGAAATCAACTCTTTTAATTAATTTTTTTTCCATCCACAAATTTTAAATCTGAAACCTTTATTGTTTAAAAGGAATCAATATATTACTTAAATCAACTACTCATTCATAGATGTAATGGATGCATTAATAAACAAAGTCTAAAATGGCAAGCTGAGGGAGGGCAAACCTGAGAGACAGATACAAAGCTGAGGGAGGGGGAACTTGAGAGAGAGATGGAAAGCCCACCCAATCCAAACCTGCGACAGAGACGGAAAGTGAAGGGCTTCAAAGCCTTCGACGGAGAAGAGACAGTGGAGAAGACGGAGAGGGAGACGGTGGAGAAGACGACGAATGTGAGAGAGAGACGACGGAGAAGACGACGGACGTGAGAGAGAGACGACGGAGAAGACGGTGGCTCGTGAGAGAGAGAGACGACGGAGAAGAAGCTGCCTTCGTGAGACGGACTGACGGAGGCGGTGGAGGTCAAGAGAAGAGGTAGCCGGAGCGTGATTGACGACCGGTAGCCAGAGAAGAGGGACTGACGAGCGGGAGAAGAGGGAAAAGGAAAAGGGTTTAGGGATAGCAAAAGTGATTGACAGGGAAGGTCTGCATCGAGTAAGTCATTAAACTTAGCGACGGAACTAGGCCCGTCGCTATAAAGGTCACAGAATTAAAAACCACTAGCGACGGAAGACTACATCCGTCGCTACATTCCCTCCAAAATTTTGGAACCCTTCAGGAACCTTAGTCACAGACATGTCCCGTCGCTGAAGTATCAAACAATAGCGACGACAATAGTCCACCGTCACTACCTTGTTCATAGCGACGGCACACACCCGTCGCTAATTTGTCAGAAGACATAGCGACCGCAGTATCACCGTCGCTATGACTTGGCGCCATATATAACTTGGAGGGAAACCAAAAAAAGGGAGGGAAATAGTTTTAGCGACCGTGTCAGGGACGGGGTATGAGTTAGCGACGGTATTAGTGACGGTTATTTGCCAAATTCAGCGACGGCGTAGTGTTGGTCGCTAATATGGTCACTGTTTTCGTTTTCAAAGTCCCTTTTCTTCTTCCCGTCGCTAATGCGGTCACTGATTAGCGACGGTGTTCGGCGGTCGCTACTGGTGTGTAGCTATTAGTCATTTTTCTAGTAGTGTTAGAATAAAGTCCAAACTCATGATTGAGCAGTTTGAACCCCATGACACATGGGGTATGTGGTAGATGAGGCAATTGAGTTTTGTAGTGAATACATGTCCCAAGATGATAATATCAGGATTCTAGAACATGCTGTTAGAATAAAGTCTGACCTCATGATTGAACAGTATGAACCCCATGAGATTTGTTAATAATGCATATCAAGACTCTCAGCTAAAATGAAGTTTGTACTGTTTGTTTGTTTAACAATTCTGTTAAAGTATGCCAGGAGTCTGTATAGCTCCATTTGCAAAAGAAAGGGGGAGTCTGTAAAAAAATCAATTCGCCTCTAAAATGAAGAAGTCCGTAATCTTTCAAGCTTCACTGGATCAAGTCTCTCTTTGTGTCTTCAGACCACGAGAAGCTCTGCGACTCTTTGAGTTCTTGAAAAGGATTTTTCCTTTCCAAAAATGAAGATGCATGAATTTTCTCATGTTTTCTATGAAGCTAGCATTAAAGAGGCAATCAACGGAAAAGTTAAAGACTTTCTGATGCATATTAAGAAAGCTCCATCACATGTCTCAAGGTGTCAGAAAAGGTAAAACTGTTCAGAATGGATAGCCTAAGGTCAACTGCTATAGAGTGTATGTGTTTTCCTAAAGTACACAAGCAAAAGGGATCTTTTGTTGAAGACTTTTAAAGTTTCCCAGATAAGGAAACTTCTTTGAAGCATGTGTTTGCACCAACTGATAGTGCAATCCTCAAGAGACTAACATCCTTCGAAGCTAACCAATACATATTTTCAGAAGGACTATAAATACAAGAAACCTCAGAATCCAAGCATAGACAAGTTGTAATATATAAGTTACGTAGTTACACTCTTCATATACTTGAATTTTCTCTTTTAGAAACCAAAGTCTAAGAGACTTTTTCTTAAAGTTTCTAAGTACTTGTATTCACTACTTAAGTCCTCTTTGTAGTTCTTCTTAAGTGTAGACTGTGACTTATAGTAGTCTGTAGCTCAGTGTACCCTGTAATTATTTCATATGTTTGTACGCTAAGTTATTTAGTTGTAATTTCAAACTCTTTCTCTACTATCACATTGTACATTCTGGTGTGTTGCCAGAATCTATTAGTGTTGGGAAACATTCTGGCCTGAAAAGGCTTTCAGAAGAATACTTAGATTTTTAGCCAGGAATGGCTAGTGTTAAGAATACATTAGAATAAGCCAGAAGTGGCTAGAGTCAAGAATACTATTGCACTGGTTGGTGTAGTTTGTAAAGGCATTTTACAATAGTGAAAAATCCTTTGGTCTAAAGGGACTGGGCATAGCTTCTGAGTTAGAAGTGAACCATGACGAATTTTGTTGTGTGTTTTTCTGTTCCCTTTCTCTAGTCTATTAAAATTGCATATTTCGCTAAAGTGGTCTATAGAATTTTTCAAAAAAAGATTTTAAGACTTATTCAACCCTCATCTAAGTCTAACTCTGTACCATCAATTGGTATTAGAGCTTATCCTTTGGGGTTGATTACTCTCATGAGTTAAAAGGTACAAGATCCATGGCCTCAACTTCTCAAGATTAGCTCATTCCAGAAGAAGCATCATCAAACAAACCACCTGCCTTCTTTGGTGAAGATTATTGTTACTAGAAAGACAGGATGGAAATGTTCATCAAGTCTACGCAGTATGAGCTGTGGGGAGTAATCACAAACAGGTGACAATCCAGAGCCTATAGACAAAGATGGAAACCCAACCCCTAAAAATAAATGGTCCACAACAGACACCAACAAGATGGAGTTGAATGCTAAAGCTAGATACCTTTTAATATGTGCTTTAAGTAAATCAGAGTATAATAAGGTGTACAACTATAAAACAACAAAGGAAATCTGGGATTATCTTCAGTGCAGCTATAAAGGTACTTCTAATCTTAAGAGGTCCAAGAAAATTCTTGTGACTAAGAAGTATGATAACTTCAAGATGGAAGACCATGAGTCTGTAGATCATATGTATGGAAGACTCTAGACTCTCCTCAACGAGCTTAAAGCACTGGACCCACCCCCTCAACCGAAGACACCATCGTAAAAATTCTGGGTTGTTTGCCAGAAAAGTTTGATACAAAGTGTGCCGCATTGGAAGAAGCTAAAGACCTTAGCACTCTTACTCTGTGAGAACTCCTTGGTGTTCTAAGGGTTCATAAGCTGAAGCTCATTCAGAATGAGGTATCCAAGCCCTCATCCTAAAAGAACATTACCCTAAAGTCTGAGGAGACTCCCAGAAGAAGCAAGGAGCGAGGAGTTAAAGAATCAATTAGCTCAGACCTTACAACTGATGAAGAGGAGGAGGACACTGATGAAAAATTGGCCCTCTTGACTAAAAGATTCCACATACTTCTGGAGAAGAAGAAAAGTAGAAGAGGAAGGTTCAATAAAAGAAAACCTAAAGGTAAAAGTTCATTTAAGTTTAAGACTGACAAATCTGCAATAGAATGTTTCAATTATAGGAAACTAGGACACATGAAAGCTGAATGTCCTCTCCTAAATAAAGATAGAAAAGACAGAAGAGAAATGAAGAAGTTCTTCAAGAAACAAAAAGGACTTATCACTTGGGATGATGAAGACTCAACTGGTTTTAGTGAGTCTGAAGAAGAAACTGAGACTACTCACATCTGTCTCATGGCTAACACTAATTCAGAATTTGAATAATGCTCAGACGATTCTAAAACAGAAGAGGTAAATCAGTCTAAACTCCAAGAAAACTATGAAGCTCTTTATTTTTCAATTCTCTTAAAAAATTATAAATTACTAAAAAAGAAACAGTCTAAAACTATTTCTTCATATGAAGATAAAATATATGAACTGAAGAAAAAGGATTCAGACCAAGAATATCTCAAGGAGTTTGATGAGAAAGAAAGGATGAATCTTAAGGAGATAGACAAACTTAAAAAAGAAAATGATTTTCTAAAAACTAAGCTCAACAGTTCAGACTCCTGTTGTTTCTCACAAGGCATGAAAATCAAGTCTCTTCAACAGGAAGTAAGTTCACTTACTACAGACCTAGCCAAAATTGTTAATGGAACTGAAAATCTTATGGGAAGATCAAAAGGAAGTTCCAAGAAGGTTGGTCTGGGTTTATTTGAAGAAACTGATTCTAGAGCAAAGAATAGTCCCTCTAGATCCCTTCAATCTAAACGTACACATGTCAAGTGCAAATGTTGCAAGAAGCATGGTCATGTTACTAAAGATTATTTGAAAATGCACTTTGTGACTGAACATAAATATGCCAAATGTAACTATTGAAAAATACATGGTCATGTGATTCAAGACTGTCCAAAGAGAAAAGGGAAAATTGTTGAGAAAACTAACTCTACAGGACCCAAAAAGTTCTGGGTACCAAAAACAATGATTGTTCCCATTTTAGATGTGCTTAAGGACAAAAGCAAAGCAACTCTTCTGGTATCTAGACAGTGGATGCTCGCATCATATGACGGGAAAAAGGTTTATGTTCCTAAACTTGGAATAGTTTAAAGGAGGAAAAGTTACTTTTGGATGAAACCAGTCTGGACGTATTACTAGGATTGGTAAAGTTGGTAAAATTCCCTCTCTTGTAATTGAGAATGTTTATTTTGTTGAAGGTTTGAAACATAACTTAGTCAGAATAAGTCAATTTAGTGACAATGGTTATAAATTTTCTTTTGATAAAGAAAATGTACAATCATCAATGCTGATAGAACTACTCTTTTCTCAACCTACAGACACTACAACCTTTAAAAGGTTGATTTGGGTGAGCTAGATAGTCAAAATATAGCTTGTCTCTACTCTTCATCAGAAGAAAAGTGGATCTGGCACAAGAAGCTTGGACACGTTAGCATGAAACATATTTCCAAAATCAACAAAAAAGGGTTAGTTAAGGGACTTTCTAGAATTTCATTTAATGGAACCCAACCCTGCGAAGCATGTCAAAAGGGGAAACAATACAAATTTTCTTTTAAAAACAAAAATATTGTTTCAACGTCCATACCACTTGAGTTGTTGCATTTAGAACTTGTTCGAACCATCCCAAATCTAAAGTCTTCACCAGAGTGATATGGGTTTATTTCCTAACCCACAAGGATGAGTCTACACAAGTATTCAAGATTTTTTGTAAGAAAGTACAGTCTGAAAAAGGAATCTATGTTGGTAAGAAGTGACCATTGTAGAGAATTTGAAAATGAAACTTTCAAATAAGTTTTGTAACAAAACTGGCATTTCTCACACATTTTCCTCCCCAAGAACACCTCAGCAGAATGGTGTTGTAGAAAGGAAACATAGAAGTCTGTTGGTGATGGCTAGAACCATGGTTTGTGAAAATGATTTGCTAAAATATTTTTGGGCTAAAGCCATAAGCACTTCTTGTTATATCTAGAACAAAGTCTTTATCAGACCAATACTAAATCAGATTCCCTATAAATTATGGAAGAGAAGAAAACCTAACATCTCATATTTTCATCCATTTGGACGCACATGCTGTGTCCTAAACACAAGAGAACTTGGAAAGTTTGATTGAAAATGTGATAAAGGTACTTTTATGGGCTATTCAAATACATCAAAATCTTGCAGAGTCTTCAATACAAGGACTCAAACCATTGAGGAATCAATACATGTGAGGTTTAATGATCTAGCAAAGATTGACAAGAAATTGGCAGATCTAGATGGTGATGATGCAGGCATCATGCAATCTAATGAACAACCTGGACCTTCAAACTATATTGCCCCATAACAACAAGAACCAAATCAATAAATAGCATCTGAAGAAGAGAAACTAAGAGATTGGAAATTCAAGGCTCATCATCCTTCAGATCTCATCATTAGAGATCAAACTAAAAAAGTCTAAACCAGATCAAAGATCCAGAACCAATCATCAATGGTACTTGTTTCAGACTTTGAACTTAAGACTATTGAAGAAGCCTGGAAGATCCAGATTGGATCATTGCCATGCAAGAAGAATTGAACTAGTTTGAAAGAAACAAGGTATGGACCCTGGTTCCAAGACCAAAGAATAAAAACATCATTAGAACAAGATGGATGTTCAAAAAAAGACCAGATGAAGATGGAAAAGTCATAAGGAACAAGGCAAGAATTATGGCACAAGGCTACAACCAACAAGAAGGTATAGACTTTACTAAAACATTTGCTCCTATAGCTAGACTTGAAGCTATAAGGATTCTACTTGCCTTTGCTACTTTTAAGGGAATTAAATTATATTATATGGGTGTTAAAAGCGCTTTTCTAAATGGTTTTATTTAAGAAGAAGTTTTTGTAAAACAACCTCCTGTGTTTGAAGACAAATCTTTAGATAATCATGTCTTTAAACTTAGTAAAGCACTATATGGTCTGAAACAAGCACCAAGAGCTTAGTATGATCGACTCAGTTCTTTTCTCAAATCAAAAGGCTTTACTAGAGGAAAGGTTGATACAACTTTATTTAGAAAAGGCTCAGATAAACACTTTATTATAGTACAAATTTATGTAGATGATATTGTCTTTGGTGCTACAAAAGAAAGTTTGTGCAAAGATTTTGTAAAAACTATGTAGGCTGAATTAGAGATGAGCATGATGGGCGAACTCAAATTCTTTCTTGGTATGCAGATTAAACAGACTGATGATGGAATTTTTATTCAGCAATAGAAGTACACCAAAGAGTTACTCATAAAATTTAAAATGGCTGATGCCAAACCCATGAGTACTCTAATGCATCTAAATTGCACTATAAGTAAAGATGAATTTGGTACATTAGCTGATCAGACTCTGTATAGAGAATGATTGGATCACTGTTGTATTTAACATCCAGCAGACCAGATATAATGTTTAGTGTGTGTGTGTGTGCATGATATCAAGCAGACCCTAAGGATTCATTACTTCCTGCAATGAAGAGGATTCTAAGGTATCTTGTAGGTACCACTAACCTTGGGTTGTTCTATAAGAGAACAACTTTTTTTCTCTTTGTGGTTTTTGTGATGCAGACATTGCAGGTGATAGTACAGATAGAAAAAGCACAAGTGGTGGAAGTCACTTTTTGGGAACTAGCTTGATTTCCTAGAGTAGCAAGAAATAGAATTCCATAACTTTCTCCACAGCTGAAGCAGAATACTTGTCTACAGCCAATTGTTGTTCATGACTTCTATGGATAAAGTACCAGCTAGAGGATTATTCAATCAAGGAAGAAGAAATCTCAGTGTTCTATGACAACACTAGTGCTATAAACCTATCAAAGAATCCAATCCATCACTCAAAGGCGAAACACATTGAAGTGAAGTATCACTTCATATGTGACTACAATCAGAAAGGCATTTTGGATCTACAGCATGTGGATACAGGCCATCAATGGGTAGATATTCTCACTAAGCCCCTAGCAGAAGCAAGGTTTGCATTTATCAAGTATAGTCTTAACATGCGTAATGTTGAATGACTGAAGTGTTTGTACATTAATAGTCCACATGCTTTGTAACTAGAATTATTCTGTATTTTTTTCTCTGTTATTCTGAGAGACACAATCCGTACCCCATATTTAAATTTTTTAAATATTTATGTAATTTATTTTATAAACGTGACATCTTTTCATTGTTTGAAATGTAACCATTTTCTGAAAACTGTTTTTCCCTCCATTATTCCACGTTGCCTATATGAAACAGCCCAACTTAATTAAAGACAAAACCCGGGACTAGGGAAATTTTTTTTTCAAAATTTAGAACAGTTCCACACGTTCACAAAGCTGTCGGGACAAAATAAAACAAAATGGAGTCAAGGGAAAGCGAAAGCCGATCAAATAAGAAGAAGACCGGGTCAGGGGCCACACACTGGCAAGACCCAGCTTCGATTAGACAAGAGCCAACGGAAGACAAAGCTTGAGCAAGCCATACTCGCTGGAGCGATTCCTCATTCACCGAAGCGAGTCCATTCGTTCAGTGTATTCCGTCACTCGGAATTGGGATCACGTTCACTCGGGAACGACCCCCCTTCGGGTCATGCTTCACCCGGTAACTCTTAATTAGCCAAATACTTAACCTTATTTCTTATTCTGGAAGGTCACAGTCATGTTTCATTCGGAAACGTTTAATCTCCACTCGGGAAATAACTCCCTCGGTTATTCCACTCGGAATCTATAAGCTTTCCCTCACCCAGAATATTTCCCCAGTCACACATCACTCGGAGGCACCTCAGCCTCAATTCACTCGGAAGTGTCTTACACATTCGTCACTCGGCATATTTAATCTTCCTCACTCGGAGAATACTTAAACCTTTCTTCCCTTGTAAGGGGTCTCCACAATCAAGTTCCATTCGGAATTACTCTAACCTCTCATCACTTGAAGGAATTCACTAAGTTAAGTCTCACTCGGACTTATTTAAATCTTATCCACTCGGAATATACAACCTTATTCACTCAGAATATATATAACCTTGTTCACTCGGAAGAGGAATCCTAGAATACACCTTAATCAGAACCATCACAACCCTTCTTCCTTCGGGAGTGGTTCATCCGGATTTCCCACTCGGGAGTATTCAAATCCTTCCCCACTCAAAGGGGTTTACTCAGCTATTTTTCACTTGGTGACACATGGACTAGCCTTCCCTCGGAAGTAGTCCACCCGAGTATATTTCACTCAGAACTGACATTTCACTCGGAACTGCCTTAAGCCTTCACCACTCGGGAAAAGGCCCACTCGCCCAAAGTCTCACTCAGAAACGGTTCTCCAATTCATTCTCATTTGAACACTTATAGTCTTAACATTATTCATTCAACAACACTTCTCAATCGATACAAGTAACAGCATATCAACGTAAGTTATATTTATATATATATATATGTATACTTGTTCACAACTCCAATAATCGACCCATATAAAGAAATGCGTTTAGACAACGGATTACATGAGAGCCGGCCAAGGCTTTAATATCTCTATATACAATAGGTATAGTACAGTACAACAACATAGATACCCGCCACTCGGGTTTAAGGCCTTCTCGTCATTCACTATTCCGACCTGCATATAATGAAAATATAGCCACAGTAGAGGTGAGCTTTTACATATTAAATGACAGTTATTGACTCGGATTAATCCTCATATTCTCAACCAAACAATATCATATGTCAACAATCAATAACATACACACTGCCATTCAAGATGAATACTCTAACAACATTATCCACTCGGGATTCATGCAATTCAATCAGGGCTAAGTAATTCACATCATTCGCCATCACATATATTCACAACCATAACATCACCTTGCACTCGGCAACAGTAGCAATGTACATATATTCACCCAGTCGGAATTCACTCAATTTATTCATGGCTATATCAATCATATTATTCTCAATAACATACATTCATATACATATGAATCACATTGAGCTTAACAATAATCATAAGTGTACACACGTCATTTCAGTCGGATCCATTTCACTCAAATTTAATTGTTCATCATTAAGTCTTTTATATTGTAACATTGACTCTCAGTCATATATTCAGCTCTCAGCTGATCCGGCCATTTTACTGGTACCAAACCGTTTGCCCTCACTTGTAACACAAACACTCTCAGCGTCAACGGCAGTGTTACGGGCAGCCCTGAGTCCTACTCAGTCGGCTTGCCTTAAGTCCCACTTGTGAACACCTCTTTCGGTCTGGCCCAAATTATTATAACACCGGACCCGGCCTTGAACTTGGCAACACCGGACAAGGCTAAAATAACAGCGGACCGATGTCATGCGCCGGAGCAGAATGACACCGGTACCAAAACCACTCCGCCCAACAGACCTCGCCTTAACTTCGCCCAACCTAAGCCTCACCTCACACTCCGCCCAACCTAAACCTCGCCTCGACTCCGCCCAACCGTCCTCATCTCAACTCCGCCCTACCGTCCTCAAATCAACTCCGCCCAACCTTCCTCACCCCAGGAGCCCCTTAATGGCCGACGTCGCGGATCTGACAAAAAAAAAAAGACGAGTGAGTCTGGCCCAAGTATGAAACAACTATCTCGTACGTGGACTCAGATCAAAAATTGGCAACACCGGACCCGGCCTTGAAGTTGGCAACACCGGACAAGGCTAAGATAACAGCGGACCGATGCCATACGCCGAAGCAGAATGACAGGCCAGTCCGGCCCCTAGGGAAGTGGACAGATTAAGATAGGCACACCGGCCCGTGTGATTCATTGAAAGATTCAGCCGGTGTCAAGACATAGATAATGGTTTTTAAGGCCCCACATCGGATCAGTGGAGACTCCGTCCAACCAATGGCTTTGCTAACCGGTGTCACAAATTTGACAACGGAGGGACGAGATCGGAAACTTATGCGCGGTGACCTGGAATCGCACTTCCTGGAAATTGGCAGACAGGGAGGCGGAAGTGGGCAATTAAAAAAACCCCCACTGAAAACCCTGCTCCCCACCAATGATAATGGCCAGAGCTGCACACCACTACACGGATGGGTGAGTGGGATTTCTGGTTGTCCCAAAACCCTCAGCCCATGACTCGAAGGCCCTATAAATGCCCCAACCAAGGAAGCTCAAGGGGTTGGTCTTCAGATCCTCCCTCTATGTGAGAAAACTCTGGAAATTCTCTCTGATTCCTCAAGGTTCTTAACTGATCTCCCCATTTGAAACCAGTGACTGGCTTTAGTCACCACAAAAGATCCCTTAGTTCGAAAGGGGTTTTGAGTTTTTCTCACTAACACAAAGCCACTGCTCTCATACCGTCCGTACCTCGAATGCACCTCGTCATCTCAAAACCATCCCTGCCCCATTCCCTGCATCATTACCTCGCCCATCTCCGTTACTGCTCAACAGCGTTTTGCCTCGGATTAACTTCCCATACACCGGTCGTGACCTTCAGATTCCTAGGTCGGGTCTAATTCCGGTCTATTGTCCCTGCCAGCGTACGAGTCCAAATCAGTCTGACACTGTCACTGTGCTCAACCTCCCACATCGGTTCTTAACTCGTCACACCGTTTCCACTCTGACACTGTCACTGTGCTCAACCTCCCACATCGGTTCTTAGCTCGTCACACCGGTTCCACTCCTCTCCTTATTTCTTTTGCTTTCAGTTCCTTTTTTTATTTTTCTATGAGTTTGCTGTTTTGTTGACTGTAGTTACCTGCGTACCATTAGTTTACTTTGTTAATATTTTTATCCTTTTCCATAACAAACAGACACAATAAAAAGGGTGATTTTGTAAAAAAAATAGTGTCGTACGGAAGTACTCCTGTCTACACAACCCTCTTAGGATTCGTGCACGTGCGAAGAACTTCGCTTTGCATGAATTCTCCTCTTTAATGATATCCATCAACATCTTTCAGATCCCTCTCTAAAATAGCAATATCCAGAACTACGTAACCCTGATTTCTTGATAATTCAAGAATACGTAGGAGCAGGACTTTAACTCCTGTCGGGCCCATCTTTCTTATTTCTTTTTTTGTTGTTGATTTACTGCTTTACTTTTTATATTTCTTTCATAAACGTCCTTTTTTGGTCACTTCCATGGAAATCAATTTAGACGTGACGTCTTGTTGGTTTCTCCATAGTTTTTGCCCAAGCCTCGCCATAATTTCATAGGGAAGGGATACTTAGGACAAGACATCCCGCTTATCCCTTTCCTATCCCTATCCTTTTATCCGAGGATGTTTAATTTAGACGTGACGTCTTATTGGCATTCTCTCACCCCCTTCTATCTCATATCGAAGTTGAGCTTAATTCGGACAAAACGTCCTCATTAACCTCGCTTTGACATACTATGTCTGTACAGTTCTTTACTCCATTCTATCATTTTCAAAATAAAAGGGAAGAAATCATGTTTTATTTAAGGCTATTTATGTTGTGCTTTCAATCTTGGTACTGTCTTTGACAGGCGATGTGGGGTGCTAATACCTTCTCTACTCGTAACCGACTCCCGAACTTGGATTTCAATTTTTTTAAACCAGTGCTTTACTGAACATAGTTTTTCCCAATGTTTTTCCTATGGATAAAAACGTTGGTGGCGACTCCCTGTTTCATTTCCTTCCTTCTCTCTCGTTTGCCGCGCCGTCGCGATCCAGGTTGCGACAGATGGCGACTCCACTGGGGACACTCAAGAGAGTCAGGCCAGTTTGATTGAAAGCGCATGTTCTTTTTTATATAACCTTTGTTAGCTTGGATTTTTTCCCATTGTCTTATTTTCTATTGATTGTTGTGAATGTTTGTTCTTGTTTTAATCGTCTTGCTCTTTGTTTCGTTGTCTATATTTTGCATGTTTATTGAACCCTAGGGTAGGAGACCATGTTACTTTTCCGCAAACATTGAACCCTAGGGTAGACGACTTTGTATATTTGCTCTGTGTTTGTTCTTTGTGCAGAATGGGTAAGGTATGAGGTATGGACTGCCCTTCCACACACTACACTCACAATTAGTTGCACACACTTATGAGTGGCGCCCTATACCCGGGCCCCAAATGAAGCTTAAGTTAGGAGGGGTTGGTAACGGAATCGTATGGGATGTACTTCCTATCCGGTATTCGTGAGAACCTCAACCAGAGTTCGACCTCTCATGATATACGCACTTAGTGAATTCCTCACTGTTTGCGTCCCTGTCATGATTAGGATCTTGGCTCTGGTGACCTTCTAGATGTCTAGCGGAAGCCACCCAATATGAGAAATCCACTGTTAGAGAAGCTATAGGTCCCAGAAAGACTTTCAGAAAAAACCTGGCTTAGGGCACAAAAGGGCGGACTTTACTATACCTTATCTCATTCTCACTTTCCCTTTAAATCCAAAATTGATGAACTGCTTACGTGTTCAAAGGGTTACTTTATTCCAAACAAAGGGTGAATCATTTTTCTTTTTTAAAAAATAGTAATCCTTTAACGAATAAGCAGTTCTCTCACTTTTTGTGTACTTATGAGTCCTGGGTTATGGATCTTCCCAATCGTCAAAATGAAAACAAAATTCTATTCAAGCAGATATTGATGACGTTGGGAAGGTCCATAACCCGTACGACTTTAGTTTCACATGAGTTTTGCCGACCGCTACTTCTCAAACTGAAAATGTTTTCCAATAAATTAATGAAGAAGTAGTGGTTCGCAAAACATTAGCAGTAACTGACTTCTTTTTCTCTCTCTTTGCTCTTACAGGAAGCTGTTTGGAATTTAGCGGGTACCTTTGAGCAATATGGAAATTAACATGAGATCTGATAGTTGTGACACAAATGTGACCGAATTGAGGAAAGTATTGCACCTTAAGGCCAAGAAGATTGACATGGGTAGTCTGCAAACAATGGGGAGAAAATTAAACCTGACACAGAAAATGGCTTTTACAAGAAAGTATGGAAGGATTCTGAAGTTGTTAGAAGTGGAAGTGCAAACTGAGGCGATCACTGCCTTAGCACAATTCTATGACCCACCTCTCAGGTGTTTCACATTTAGAGACTTTCAGTTGGCCCCATCCATTGAAGAATTTGAACAAATCTTGGGGATGCCTTTGGAAGGACAGATACCTTATCGTCATCTTGACCATCATGCAACTATTGCTTCCATCGCCCGTGTCCTGAAGATCCATCCCGACACCTTAAGGGATGCACAACTAAATAGAAATCAGATCCCCGGATTCACTCGAGAATTTCTCGAGAAACATATGCAGGTCCTGGCAGAAAGAGAAGATTGGGAAGCCTTTATGGATGCTTTAGCTATTACCATCTATGGTGTTATTTTGTTGCCCAACATTGATAACTATGTGGACTATGATGCTATTGCCGTATTCCTAGCTCGCAAGCACAGGCTTGAGAATCCTGTCACGGCTGTGTTGGCAAATGTGTACTGCACCATGGATTTCTGTCACACACAAGGTGGAAAAAGGGTTGTTTGTTGTCTACCTGTTTTGTATGTATGGCTCACATCACACGTTTTCCACCAAGTTTGTAGGGCCGAATGTCCGATTTCTGATCTGAAGCTGTGTCAATTAACAGTGAAAAGTGGGCGCGAGTGGGCCAATCACCTCATAAGGCTCACAGCTGAGAAAGTTAGGTGGTATCCCCAATGGTTGGAAGTTGAATCAATTGTTCATCGCTGTGGAAATTACCCAAATGTTCCCCTTATTGGTACGCAAGGATGTATCAACTATAATCCCATCATAGCCAAGCGTCAGCTAGCTTATCCTTTGCTTGGACCACCTGATGAAGAGTCTCTCATTCCTTTCATCTCATATTACTCGAAAGGAAGCTGTGTCCTTGTCATTCGGGATATAGCAAATGCATGGAAGAAAGTCCACCGAAAGGGAAGAGAGTTGGGGGCCCGAAGCCATGCTGTCAAAGGAGAATATTACGAGTGGATCTTGAATAGGGTCTCTATTGTTAAATTACCCTTCAGGAGTCCCCCTCATCTCCAGGAAACTCCTCCTGCTCCATCACTTATTGCGGAGGATAAAGCAACCAAGGCGCTAAAGACCAAAATAGAAGAGTTAAGTGCCAGGAACAAGAAGCTAGAGGAAGACTTATTGAGATGTCAGCAAGAATACACCCTTCAGAAAAGGGAGAACCTGGAGAACAAGCAAGCTGTTGAAGAGATTAGGAAGAAACGAAAGATTGATGAGAGCTACATGATAAAACAAGACCAATGTCTTCAAGCGGCCAATTCTCAACTAAAGATGAAGAACAAGCAAAGTGATACCATCCTGGCTGAGAAACATCTTTTGAAGGATATGCTGGCACAATCAAAAGAGAATGAGCAGAATATCATGGTACAAAAAGAGCTCCTACAGACACAAGTCCACAAATTGGAACAACAGCTCAATGAAGTGGTAAAGGCTTGCGAGCAAGAGATAAGTAGGGAACGACAACGCGCCATAAACATTGAGCAAGATTGTTAAGAGACTATACGCCTCTTAGAAGCTGAACAAAATGAAACTATTCACTTGTGGATGGATCGCTTTGCTAAGCTGGCATACCTAGCCAACGGAGCTCTAGAAGATCTCCCGTTTTTACTCAAACAAGCGGAAGGAATTGCTAACCCTGTCAACACTCCTAAGGAAATTGCAACGTTCTTAGATTACTGCAGAGGACGAATTTGTAAAATGAGGGAAATGATTGCCCGAGCTAGGGATGGCTGATTTATTTTCCCGCTTTGTAACTTGGCACTTTATGGCAATAATGTACTCTTTTCGAAATAATGGATTCCTTTGTCTTCACAACTATCTCATGTTAATTTCCATTCAATGCTTTACTTAGTACTCTTGAACGTGACGTTCTGAGGAACAGTCGAAGGATCCGTCAAGTTCCAACATTGCTTCCCGCGTAATCTCGTTTCACTTAATTTTTTCTTTAATTCGCTTATCTTTTCTAAATTTTCTTTTGTGTTTCTTTCTAAAGACATTACGGGTAAACATTCTTACGGGACCAGGCTCAGGAAGAAACTCATGGCTGATATAGAACAAGAAAATGAGAATTTGAAGGCTGAGCTCACCCAGGTCAAGGAACAGATGGCCGAGATGGCCAAGCTCTTGGAAAGGAGAGTCACAGAAGGGGGATCTTCTGCAGGGGTTGAAGACGCCCGACAACAACCACCCACCTCTCATCACGGTCAAGATCCGGCTACAGGATCTGACCCCAGGACCACCGCACCTCCCCTCGTTGTTCGTATAAGGAGACCAAATCCTGCAAACACACAACAACATACCTTTGTGGATGAGGAAGGCAATGTTATTCCCTTTCCCCCGTATGGTTTGCCGCACGGATATTTCCCACCACTCCAGGAAGAACCTTGCCACCAAGACCAAGTTCCCATCACTGCCCATCCTAACACTAATCAACCAAACAACCCACTTACCCAAGCACAAGCCACCCAGATGCCACCCACTCATACTCAAGCCGCCCAAACACAAGCCGCCCAAGCGCAGCCTGCTCATACCATTCATATACCCCGAACCACTGCCAAACCGGATACCTTCATACCAAACACTGACCTGTTTCATTCCTACCAGCAATATGGGAAGTTTGGTCAACACACTGCTGCCGGTCCGAGTGCTGTGGCTACCACCCAGGAAGAGAGGTTGGAGTTCTTGGAAAGGCGTTTAAGGGAGATGGAAGGAACAAGTAAATTTGGGACAGGCACTGCTGCTGAACTTTGCCTAATCCCTGATGTCGTCATACCTCCTAAATTCAAGACGCCCGATTTTGACAAATACAGAGGGTTGACATGCCCAAAGAATCATCTAACCATGTACTGCCGTAAGATGGCTTCGCATGCGTCAAATGACCCTCTGCTGATTCATTGTTTTCAGGACAGCCTGGTTGGGGCTCCCCTGACATGGTACAATCATCTAGAGCGCTCTCGTATACGCTGCTGGAAAGACCTAGCAGACTCGTTCATGCAACAATACAAATATAACCTGGACATGGCCCCAGATAGGGGGCAATTGCAGAGCATGACTAAGAAAGATAACGAGACGTTCAAGGGGTACGCCCAAAGGTGGCGCGAAGTGGCGGCACAGGTTGACCCACCTCTATCTGAAAAGGAGGTGATCACTATGTTCATAGATACACTTCAAACTCCTTTCTATGAGAAGATGATTGGAAGCGTCTCGTCCCATTTCTCTGATATTGTCACTATTGGAGAAAGGATAGAAAATGGGCTAAGGACCGGCAGGATAGTCCGAAGTCCATCTGGGATGGGAGCTGCAAGGAGACCTACACTTGGCGAAAATAGGAGAAGAGAAGGGGAGACCAACTTGGTCTCTCACAACCAGAGAAGGAACCTGGCAGGGCCACCTACCCCAGTTAGCCTTTCACCAGTATATCCCGGTGTGTCGCACCCGTATGTGGCAGCCATTCCAAACCTTAATCCACCACAATTCAGACCAACCATTGTACGGCCGCCTGCGCCACCACAGATACCACACCAAGCACCACAAGCCAACCCACCGCCAAATATCCAAAGAAGGAACAATGACCGTGCTCCACCCCAGTTCGATCCCATCCCAATGTCCTATACCGAACTCTTGCCTCACCTCATTGAAAAAACTCTAGTAGTACCCTGTCCCTTGAGGCCACTACAGCCACCTTATCCTAGGGGGTATGACCCTAATGCCCGGTGCGATTATCATGCGGGTGCACCAGGCCATTCTACTGAAAATTGTCTGGCTTTGAAATATAAAGTAAGGGACCTAATTCAAGCAGATTGGATAAGCTTCCGTGAAGGAAGTCCAAATGTAACAACAAACCCTCTGCCTAATCATGAAGGACCCGGGGTCAATGCTATAGGGGAAGATATGGAATATACGTCCAATGTCGAGGGCATTCAGATGCCTCTAAAAGAAATTCACTCCCTTATGATTGAGGTAGGGTTAGTAAAGGACAAATGGGATGAAGACTTCGATGATGCCCAATCGACAAAGCAGCAAGAGTTTCGAAAAACTCTCCAAAGGTTTATGGACAGTCACACTATACGAGTCTGCAAGCGCCATGGCGATGAGGTAAATATGATACAGGGACAGACTGGACTTCGGGCCCCAAAACCCCTGGTCATATTTTATAGTAAAAATGCGTCGCTAACGCAGACCCCTGCCAAAACTACTATTACGGCTCGGCCACCTGCTCCATTCCCTTATGACAACTCCCACGCCGTGCCTTGGAAGTATAACACGGACATAGTTGTTTCCAACCCCGTAATAGTTGATCCGGCACCTGCTTCGTTGGTTACCAACATCGCCGGTGTGGGCGGAATGACCCGAAGTGGGAGAGTATATACGCCTTCGGAGCCAAAGCAAGACAAGAATGCCGCGGAAGGCAAAGCCGGGAAGGTTGGGATCGCTGGCGAAGCAAAGAAGGTTGTGCCAGAAGAGGAGACTAAGGAGTTCTTAAAATTTATCCGCCACAGCGATTACCAGGTATTGGATCAGTTGAACTATACCCCCGCCAAGATCTCCCTATTATCTCTGCTGACAAGTTCTGAATCACATCGGAACGTACTGATGAAGGTGCTAAGTGAGGCACACGTGAAACATGACTTACCAGTTGATAAGTTCCAAGGTATTGTTGGACATATAGTGGCCAGTAACTATCTGACTTTCACGGATGACGAGGTGCCGATGGAAGGGAAAGGACACAATAAAGCTCTCCACATCTCTGTGAAGTGTCAAGACCATATTATGGCAAAAGTGCTCGTCGATAATGGATCATCCTTGAATGTGATGCCCAAATCTACATTAGCTAAACTACCCATAGATGGGGCATACATGAGACCGAGCTCCATGATAGTAAGAGCTTTTGATGGGACCCGACGGGAGGTCATAGGCGAAATTGAGCTACCCATACAAGTTGGACCCCATATCTTTCAAGTTCTCTTCCAAGTAATGGACATCATGCCCGCCTATAGTTGCTTGTTAGGGAGGCCATGGATCCATTCAGCAGGGGTAGTTCCTTCCACTTTACACCAGAAACTAAAGTTCATCGTTGATAACAGACTGGTGATCGTTTCTGGAGAGGAGGATCTTCTGGTCAGTAAGCCAGTTACTACCCCCTATGTAGAGGCAGCCGAGGAAGCCCTCGAGACATCATTCCAGGCTTTGGAGATAGCCAACGCCACAAGTATGTCTTTCCCAAAGGTACCGCTAGCAGTAGCAAAGACCATGCTACGAGGAGGATATAAGCCGGGAAAAGGACTCGGAAGAGAACTGGAAGGAAGGATTCAACCTGTCTGTCTCCCTGAGAACAAAAATAGGTACGGCCTGGGATACCAACCTACCACTGAAGACCAAAAAAGGGTAGAAGAAGAGAGGAGAAGGAAGAGGATTACTCGTCATACCGGGCATGCATTCAACACTGCGAAAATCCCCATCTGTGACCTCTACCAGAGCTTCAGGAGCGCCGGAGTAATGTTTCCAGATCAAGTGGCCGTGATCCAAAGTGATCTCGATGAAGGCCCCGGATTTGTGTATGCTGGCTCACCTGGTCAGGAACTGAACAACTGGGAGGTCATAGAGTTCCCCACGATTTGTACCATTTCATCAAAGTAATCATGTTTTCTGTTCGATCCTTTAGCTGTGCTTCGGGATCTCATTTTGTAACAATAAAAAACTTGTTCGTTTGTTTGAATAATAAATGCCGTCAGTTTCCAAATAGCTTGATCTGTTTAGTAACTTATTATTTAAACCTTTCTCTTGTTTTCCTTTTCATTTGCTATGATACACTGAAAATGCAGATCCGAAAGCGATTCATCTGAGAATAGTGAGAATTCGGTCTTATTTCACGATTCTGACTGTCTAACTGATTGTGCCGATGAGGAATATGATGAGGACTGTGATCCCTCGCCTGAGTTAACCCGGTTATTAGAACAAGAGGATAGGGAAATTCTGCCCTACTTAGAGATAGCCGAGGTTATCGATTTGGGAACTGGAGGAGTTAAAAAGGAAGTCAAAATTGGTACCTCGTTAAGTAAAGAACAGAGGCAGGAACTGATTGGGTTGTTGAGAGAGTTCAGCGATGTTTTCGCCTGGTCTTACCAAGATATGCCGGGACTGGACAATAGCATTGTCGAACATAGGTTACCATTAAAACCCGAATGTCCGCCAGTAAAGCAGAAGCTGCGACGTATGAAACCTGAGATGCTTTTGAAAATCAAGGAAGAAGTCAAGAAGCAATTTGATGCCGGGTTCTTAGCCGTGGCAAAATATCCACAGTGGGTGGCAAATATCGTCCCGGTCCCAAAAAAGTATGACAAAGTACGAATATGTGTGGACTATCGCGATTTGAACAGAGCTAGCCCCAAGGATGATTTTCCCCTGCCTCAGATTGATGTTCTGGTCGACAATACCGCGCAACATACGATCTTTTCATTCATGGACGGTTTCTCTGGATACAATCAAATTAAGATGGCGCTAGAGGATATGGAAAAAACCACATTTGTCACCTTGTGGGGAACCTTCTGTTATAAGGTGATGTCTTTTGGTCTAAAGAATGCCGGAGCAACTTACCAAAGGGCCATGGTAACCCTTTTCCATGACATGATGCACAAGGAGGTAGAGGTTTACGTCGATGATATTATTGCCAAGTCTAAAACAGATGAAGGGCATATGGAAGGCCTAAGGAAACTCTTCGAAAGGTTGAGGAAATTCAAGCTTAGGCTAAACCCAGCCAAGTGCACCTTCGGCGCAAGATCCGGGAAATTACTGGGATTCATAGTAAGCAAGAGAGGCATAGAGGTCGACCCTGACAAAGTTAAAGCCATTCTTGAAATGCCTCCTCCCCGTACAGAAAAGGAAGTTAGAGGTTTCTTGGGGAGATTAAATTACATCGCTCGCTTCATCTCACAGTTGACGGCAACATGCGAGCCAATTTTCAGATTGCTCCGTAAGAACCAGCCAGTTCAATGGAACAAGGATTGTCAAAAGGCTTTTGAAAAGATAAAGCAGTACTTGCAGAACCCGCCAGTTTTGATCCCACCTACCCCGGGAAGACCACTCATTTTATACCTTACAGTGTTAGATGAATCCATGGGTTGTGTGTTGGGGCAACATGATGAGACTGGGAAGAAAGAACATGCCATTTATTATCTAAGCAAGAAGTTCACTGACTGCGAGATGAGGTATTCTGCTCTGGAAAGGACCTGTTGTGCGTTAGCGTGGGCAGCTCGGCGTTTGAGACAATACATGATAAGCCACACTACTTGGTTAGTTTCCAAAATGGACCCCGTCAAATATATCTTCGAAAAACCTGCCTTAACCGGGAGGATTGCTCGATGGCAGGTCCTGCTAACTGAGTACGATATAGTCTATGTCACTCAGAAGGCTATAAAAGGAAGTGTTCTGGCTGACTACCTAGCTCATCAACCCATAAGAGATTATACGCCCATGCAGTTTGACTTCCCAGACGAAGATATCATGGCCCTCATTGATGAAGAAGGAGCCCAAAAGGATAAATGGACCCTAAGGTTTGATGGTGCTTCTAACGCATTAGGACACGGAATCGGAGCAATCCTCATTTCACCTGACAGAGAACTTATCCCCGTTTGTGCTCGATTATGTTTTGATTGTACCAATAACATCGCTGAGTATGAGGCGCGTTCTCTGGGAATCCAAGCAGCATTGGATGCCAAAGTGAGGAAATTGGAAGTATACGGGGATTCTGCCCTGGTCATTCACCAACTAAAAGGAGAGTGGGAAACTAGAGACAGCAAATTAATTCCCTATCAAACTCGCATCAAAGAGTTAATTAAGGAATTTGATGATGTTTCTTTTCACCATGTTCCCCGGGAGGACAACCAAATGGCTGATGCTTTGGCTACCCTAGCATCAATGTTCAAGGTGAGCAACGATTACGACATGCCTCTCATTGAAATAGTGCGGCACCACAAACCCGCATATTGCCAGATGATTGAAAAGGAGTCAGATGGGAAGCCTTGGTACCACGATATCAAGAGGTATGTCCGAAATCAAGAATATCCCGAAGGCGCTACAGAGAATGATAAGAGAACCCTGCGACGGCTCGCCATGGGTTTCTTTTTAAATGGTGATGTGCTTTATAAGAGAAATTACGACTCTGTCCTTCTTCGTTGTATTGACACCGACGAGGCAAATAAAGTCATGAGGGATGTCCACGAGGGATGTTTTGGAACTCACACTAACGGACACGCCATGTCAAGAAAGATTTTGAGAGCTGGTTACTACTGGATGACCATGGAGTCAGACTGTTTTGCCTATGTTCGTAAGTGTCATAAATGCCAGATATACGCAGACCATATTCATGCTTCCCCGTCTTCTCTGAATGTCTTGTCAGCGCCATGGCCCTTTTCAATGTGGGGTATGGACGTCATTGGACCCATCGAACCAAAAGCCTCTAACGGTCATCGTTTCATTTTAGTCGCTATCGACTATTTCACAAAATGGGTAGAAGCTGCTTCGTACGCCAATATGACAAGGAGTGTTGTGGTTAAATTTGTCAAGCGTGAACTGATATGCCGGTACGGTCTGCCGAGTCAGATCATCACTGATAATGGCATGAATTTGAATAACAAAATGATGAAGGAACTTTGTGAAGACTTCAAAATCCACCATCATAATTTCTCCCTGTATCGCCCTAAAATGAATGGGGCAGTCGAGGCAGCCAATAAAAACATCAAGAAGATTGTACAGAAAATGGTTGTGACCTACAGAGATTGGAGCGAAATGCTCCCCTTTGCTTTACATGGGTATCGTACCTCAGTCCGAACCTCAACTGGGGCCACTCCATTCTCCCTGGTTTATGGAATGGAGGTAGTCCTACCTTTCGAAGTAGAGATCCCTTCTCTTCGAGTGATAATGGAAGCGGAATTAAAGGAAGCTGAGTGGGTCCAAGCTCGACATGACCAGTTAAATCTGATTGATGGAAAGAGATTAACCGCCCTTTGTCATGGTCAGCTGTATCAGAAGCGTATGAAACGAGCGTTTGAAAAGAAGGTACGACCTCGACAATTCCAAGAAGGAGACCTAGTCCTCAAGAAAATCTTGCCAATCCAAAAGGACATCCGAGGGAAATGGACACCTAATTACGAAGGACCATACGTCGTGAAGAAGGCTTTCTCTGGAGGAGCTCTGATCCTCACCAACGTGGATGGAGAGGATCTACCAATGCCTGTGAACGCCGACGCGGTGAAGAAATATTTTGCCTAAAAAAAAAAAAAAAAAAGAGGAAGGTACTCGCTAGGCTGAAAACCCATGGGGCAGCCTAGGCAAAAATTAGAGCCGCTTGATGAGTCGAAAACCCGGAAGGGCAGCTCAGGTAGAATAAAAAGCCACAAGTTCAGGCGTAAGGACGAGAACCCTTCAGAGAAGGAAAACTGATCAGGCATGCGCATCTTTGTCAAAATCATTTCCCAGAAATAAAATCAGAGGATGGTCTCGAAGTCGTGAAGAAAGATCCGGATTCTTATCACTCGCGGGGAGTCGCTGGAGGGTTCAAAAGGCCTTCTTTCCCTCCCACCTTTTAATTGTTTATACATATATTTTGTTACCTTTACCTTCGTTACCAATGTACATACTTATATTCAATAATAAAATGAGCTTTCCCTCTCCTTCCCCTGAGTCTACGGCTGAATCTTATAAACGAACAAGTTTTTTTTTTTTCTTAAGAGGAAATTTTTGAAATAAAAAGTGATGAAATGAAAAGCCGTGGTGAAACGAAATGTATCCTGGCGCCAGACCCGGCCCGTGAGAAAGCATAACCAATTCTGTTGATTATATTCCTGAAAGACAGAATTTGTCTCTATCTCATCCATGAGTTATCTTGAAAGCCTATCTCTTAGGAAAGGTCGCTCGAAACGTCAATTCTTTTGTTTACTCGTGCTTCTAACCATCTGTTTTGAAGGGTGATGGAACTACGTCACACAGAAAAGAGGAACCGGACACCAAAGCTCTGGACCAGAAGTTTTCCCCAAGAGAAATCAATAGATTGGCGTCCCCCAGTGAAATCACAAGCGCCAAAGCCGGCACTTCCCAAGTTCTCATTCCCCAGCGGAACCATAATCACCAAAAAACTACACTTCCCAAATCCTTCCCCCAGTGGGACTACACTTCCCGGTCAACCCAAACTGGGGCATATCCCTGGGTTTATTCTTTCATTCAAGGGGCAGTTCCCCAAGATTTCATCCAATCATGTCAAACTGGGGCATCCCCCCCGGGTTTTTCCTATCAGTCAAGGGGCAATCCCCCACCTTTACCTTTTTGCAAACCAAGGGCCACACCCTACATTTATTTACCTGTCAGTCAAGGGGCAATCCCCCACCTTTATCTTTTTGCAAACCAAGGGCCACACCCCACATTTATTTACCTGTCAGTCAAGGGGCAATTCCCCACCTTTACCTCTTTGCAAACCAAGGGCCACACCCCACATTTATTTACCTGTCAGTCAAGGGGCAATCCCCCACCTTTACCTTTTTGCAAACCAATGGCCACACCCCACATTTATTTACCTGTCAGTCAAGGGGCAATCCCTCACCTTTATCTTTTCGCAAACCAAGGGCCACACCCCACATTTATTTTCCTGTCAGTCAAGGGGCAATCCCCACCTTTACCTTTCCACAAACCAAGGGCCACACCCCACAGTTATTGTTCCTGTCAGCCAAGGGGTAATCCCCCACCTTTACCTTTCTACAAACCAAGGGCCACACCCCACAGTTATTGTTCCTGTCAGCCAAGGGGTAATCCCCCACCTTTACCTTTCTGCAAACCAAGGGCCACACCCCACAGTTATTTTCCCTGTCAGTCAATGGGCAATCCCCCACCTTTACCATTCTGCAAACCAAGGGCCACATCCCACATTTATTTTCCTGTCAGCCAAAAGACAACCCCAGTTTTTTACTCTTCCATAAATCAAGGGCCACACCCTATATTTTATCTTCAGTCAAGGGGCAATTCCCCACTCTTACCTTCCTATCACCCACCGTATGCTAAAAAAAAAAAAAAAAAAACGGTGTTGATCCGATGTGAACACTAGGTAGAGGAGGTCCACTCTATTCTAAGACGTGGTGATCCAAAGGACGGTGTCATGACCCTCAAGGTCAAATGAAATACTCTGTCAAGTTGCGAGAGACGGTGTCCCAATGGTTACACCTCTTACTACTTCGAGGCGTAACAAACGGTGTCATGAAACCCACCTCGGATAGAATTGGGTTGTTGCCAAGACCGATGTCAGGCCAATTACACCAGAGGTTCAAAGGTTAATCGAAGTTGTGGACGGGGTGGCCATGATACGCTGATCCGAGGTTCTATGCTTCGCAAAAGACTTCGAATTAAAATCATGAAGTCCTAATTCTAATTTGATGATTAGACGGTGTTACTTCAAGTCGTTACCTCATACCGGTCACAAGAGAGAGATACTTGGAAACATTTTGAAAAGAGAGAAGACAAGCAGATGGATGAAAATTGCATTGTATTAATAGAGGGCACTGAGGCCATTACAAAAATTAAAACTCCGGAGCCCATCCCGGAACAAGGCTAAGAAAAAACAGAAAAAAAATCCTAAGAGTTGGGTGCTGGAGAGTCCGGTCTAGCGGAGGCTGTCCTCTCGGATTCCTCCGACACCGTCCTCAGTTCCATGCTTTGACCTTCGGGGAGGGGCATCAGTTCATAAGGAATATCCTCAGGTTCCGAAGCCTGACCCCGGTCCATAGCATATAGGTGGCCACCATGAAATTCATAGTAGACACCTATACCGTTCAGGTTAAGTTGAACAGCGGAGTTCCGGTGTACAACCTGGCGAACGGCAGAACTGAAGGCGACATCGGCAAGTACCGAAAATTCAGCCATCTACTCCTCGGCTTCCTTCCGCTCCTTCACTTGCTCTTCCTGCACATCGGCAAGCTTCCCAGATAGTTCTTTGTTTTTTTCGTCCACCTCGGCCTTTGCAGCCTTGGCTTCATCCAGTTTGGTCCGGAGAGCTTTGAGAGCGTCCTCTGAAGCCTTAGCCTTAGCCTCAGCAGCATCTGCCCTCTTGGCAGCCGATGTGTAAGCAGCAGTGAGTTCAGACAGGTCCTCCTTGCTCTTGGTCAGCTCCTGCTCCTTCTGGGTCAAAACGGTCTGAGCCTCGACTCTTAAGGCCTCAGCTTTCTTCATCCGGTCTAGGCATTCCTTAGCCTCGACTCCGGAGTAGTAAGAGCGGCCTAAAGAGCTGAGGACCCCGGCTGCCTTAACCAAATTGAAAATAGCTGCTTCGGCAGCAGACTGAGCTTCAGAAGCAGGGAGATCGGCTTTGAGCTTGAAGGGGATATGGACCCGAGCCGGTGTCCCTCCAACATACTCTAGAAAATCTGAGAGGCGGGAGTTGACAACGATGTCCTCAGGTTGAGACCGTTTTCATGTTCAACATCGGCATGAACAACGACATCTTCGATGGTAACATCGGCAGCATCTTCGGCATACCGGGAGACAATCGTCTTTGGGTCTTCATGAACCCAGAAGTAAGGATCCCTGGCCTTCTCAGCTAGCCAGTTGATCCGGTGTGCCAAGACATTTGTCTCAATAGGGTCAGTAATCACAGCAACACCGGTGGAGGAATTTTCAGAAGCCATTCGGACGGTATGGCGAAGAAAAGGAATACAACTGTAAAAGGCCACATCGTCAGTAAGATATAAATCGGCACTGCTTCCCCCTTCACTAGCAGTACCAAAGTTAAACGAGGAGCCTGACGATGTGTCAAACCCCTCTGTTTCCCACAAAGGCAATACGGAGAAACGGTGCCCTGATGAGACGAACCGATGTGAAGCTCCCGAAGTTGCCCCACTTTGATGACTCGGACCTCGGCTCGAAATTCCACCCGGCTGACGCCGGGATGTAATTGAAGGAGGACCAGACAGGACCTCAATGGAGTCATTACTCGAACCGGTGTCCCCCATGACCTATCTACAAAATTAAAGTGAAGGGTGGGATGGCTACCTGCTGAGGCGATGCGTGCAGTTCTTTTAGTACGAGCCAGGACGTAACACCGGAGAAAAAGCTTGGACGCTGAAGGAGAACTTCGAACACCGGAGAGGTTGAACGTCGAAGAGACAGCACTTCAATATCAAGAAAGGAGTGAAAATGATGGATCCCCGAATTTGCTTTTATAGAGGGAGGAGCGGAGATCCAGAACCTTCCGCATTCCGGCCCATGGCCCATTAAAAAGGGCCGACTTTTGGCATTCCGGCACATTGGCGTGAATTTTAAATTTTGAAAAAGAGCCAGTTAGCTGATGACACGTGGAATGCTCAGTCACCCAGTGACGTGGACCACATTTGAGACACGTCGGCTGTTCAAAATGCCACATCATTAAGCCCCACACCGGATTTTGTTCCTACTTAGTCCCTACATCGGTGTTCATATCTTTACTCCTCTTTCACCTCGAAAATTTACATTTTCTCTTGTGAAAGAGAGTAAAGAGGGGCATCTGTGAACACCTCTTTCGGTCCGGCCCAAATTGTTATAACACCGGACCCGGCCTTGAACTTGGCAATACCGGACAAGGCTAAAATAACAGCGGACCGATGTCATGCGCCGGAGCAGAATGACACCGGTCCCAAATAACACCGGTACCAAAACCACTCCGCCCAACAGACCTCGCCTTAACTTCGCCCAACCTAAGCCTCACCTCACACTCCGCCCAACCTAAACCTCGCCTCGACTCCGCCCAACCGTCCTCATCTCAACTCCGCCCTACCGTCCTCAAATCAACTCCGCCCAACCTTCCTCACCCCAGGAGCCCCTTAATGGCCGACGTCGCGGATCTGACAAAAAAAAAAAGACGAGTGAGTCTGGCCCAAGTATGAAACAACTATCTCGTACGTGGACTCAGATCAAAAATTGGCAACACCGGACCCGGCCTTGAAGTTGGCAACACCGGACAAGGCTAAGATAACAGCGGACCGATGCCATGCGCCGAAGCAGAATGACAGGCCAGTCCGGCCCCTAGGGAAGTGGACAGATTAAGATAGGCACACCGGCCCGTGTGATTCATTGAAAGATTCAGCGGGTGTCAAGACACAGATAATGGTTTTTAAGGCCCCACATCGGATCAGTGGAGACTCCGTCCAACCAATGGCTTTGCTAACCGGTGTCACAAATTTGACAACGGAGGGACGAGATCGGAAGCTTATGCGCGGTGACCTGGAATCGCACTTCCTGGAAAATGGCAGACAGGGAGGCAGAAGTGGGCAATTAAAAAAACCCCCACTGAAAACCCTGCTCCCCACCAATGATAATGGCCAGAGCTGCACACCACTACACGGATGGGTGAGTGGGATTTCTGGTTGTCCCAAAACCCTCAACCCATGACTCGAAGGCCCTATAAATGCCTCAACCAAGGAAGCTCAAGGGGTTGGTCTTCAGATCCTCCCTCTACGCGAGAAAACTCTGGAAATTCTCTCCGATTCCTCAAGGTTCTTAACTGATCTCCCCATTTGAAACCTGTGACTGGCTTTAGTCACCACAAAAGATCCCTTAGTTCGAAAGGGGTTTTGAGTTTTTCTCACTAACACAAAGCCACTACTCTTATACCGTCCGTACCTCGAACGCACCTCGTCATCTCAAAACCATCCCTGCCCCATTCCCTGCATCATTACCTCGCCCATCTCCGTTACTGCTCAACAGCGTTTTGCCTCGGATTAACTTCCTATACACCGGTCGTGACCTTCAGATTCCCAGGTCGGGTCTAATTCCGGTCTATTGTCCCTGCCAGCGTACGAGTCCAAATCAGTCTGACACTGTCACTGTGCTCAACCTCCCACATCGGTTCTTAACTCGTCACACCGTTTCCACTCTGACACCGTCACTGTGCTCAACCTCCCACATCGGTTCTTAGCTCGTCACACCGGTTCCACTCCTCTCCTTATTTCTTTTGCTTTCAGTTCCTTTTTTTATTTTTCTATGAGTTTGTTGTTTTGTTGACTGTAGTTGCCTGCGTACCATTAGTTTACTTTGTTAATATTTTTATCCTTTTCCATAACAAACAGACACAATAAAAAGGGCGATTTTGTAAAAAAAATAGTGTCGTACGGGAGTACTCCTGTCTACACAACCCTCTTAGGATTCATGCACGTGCGAAGAACTTCGCTTTGCATGAATTCTCCTCTTTAATGATATCCATCAACATCTTTCAGATCCCTCTCTAAAATAGCAATATCCAGAACTACGTAACCCTGATTTCT
The DNA here is from genome assembly GCA_037962975.1 of Clitoria ternatea. Classification (NCBI taxonomy): domain Eukaryota; kingdom Viridiplantae; phylum Streptophyta; class Magnoliopsida; order Fabales; family Fabaceae; genus Clitoria; species Clitoria ternatea. The sequence continues at coordinate 114,393,354 of CM075669.1, forward strand.
TGATAATTCAAGAATACGTAGGAGCAGGACTTTAACTCCTGTCGGGCCCATCTTTCTTATTTCTTTTTTTGTTGTTGATTTACTGCTTTACTTTTTATATTTCTTTCATAAACGTCCTTTTTTGGTCACTTCCATGAAAATCAATTTAGACGTGACGTCTTGTTGGTTTCCCCATAGTTTTTGCCCAAGCCTCGCCATAATTTCATAGGGAAGGGATACTTAGGACAAGACGTCCCGCTTATCCCTTTCCTATCCCTATCCTTTTATCCGAGGATGTTTAATTTAGACGTGACGTCTTATTGGCGTTCTCTCACCCCCCTCTGTCTCATATCGAAGTTGAGCTTAATTCGGACAAAACGTCCTCATTAACCTCGCTTTGACATACTATGTCTGTACAGTTCTTTACTCCATTCTATCATTTTCAAAATAAAAGGGAAGAAATCATGTTTTATTTAAGGCTATTTATGTTGTGCTTTCAATCTTGGTACTGTCTTTGACAGGCGATGTGGGGTGCTAATACCTTCCCTACTCGTAACCGACTCCCGAACTTGGATTTCAATTTTTTTAAACCAGTGCTTTACTGAACATAGTTTTTTCCCAATGTTTTTCCTATGGATAAAAACGTTGGTGGCGACTCCCTGTTTCATTTCCTTCCTTCTCTCTCGTTCGCCGCGCCGTCGCGATCCAGGTTGCGACACCACTCAAGGTCTTGGATAGCATCTCATGCACATAATTACCGATTCGAATACTAACATCACACACCAAATGCTCTCAGCATTCTCACCGATGCATCTCATGCCAAATATTATCATTAAGTATAAACAGAATTGGCATAACAGATTTACACTATCAACACATGCATCCCATTCATATAATATCAAGCCACACACACAGAAGTCATCATAGTTCATACATATTATACACTCGGTATCTCAATGGAATCGACATGCATTTTAATATAAACAACAAACAGATATTTATCCATTGTCTCACAGTTTAATGCACTCGGCAATCATAATGACATTCACATCTACATGCATTCACTCATTATTCTCAGAAATATTAACATGCACTAATGGACGGAATCATCGCAACATTACACAGGTCACAACGATCACAAATCCGGGCGTTTCATGCACCATTACTCAACCACAACACATCAATCCACATTTCAAGCATATCACAACACATTAAAGCAAATCCACCTGGAATCCTTCCATAAACCATGCATTTGAGATGTAAATCAGCCCCCCTACCTGCAATGAAGATTCTAGAAGCTCCTCGAGCCTACAACTCTGATCGGTTGCTCTCCGATCGTTCCTTCTCAATCAGCAAAGAAGGGGAAGAATGCAGGTTGCATGCACAAGGAAGAGTGCTCAGCTCTCTTCGTCTTTTCTCTAACAGGGTGAAAATGAATGAGTGAGAGAGAGGGACCGAAGCCCTTTATACCACCAAGGGCACATGCGTCATTTTACCTGGCCACTTATTATTACTCAGCCTCCTCTAACCAGTCAGCAATTAATCTAAATCAACCATTAACTTAATCCGTAATTAACCCTTAATCGGTAATTAATCTGAATCAACCATTAATCAACAACTAATATTACTCGGTAATTAATTTAAAAATCAGGATGTTACAATTCTCCCCTCCTTTAAAGAATTTCATCCTCGAAATTCAAACATAAACTTGCCTCAATAAAACCATTCGGAATATTGCTGCCATGCCACTCTAAACAATTGTACCTCTTTGCTCTTTAGTCGTTTCACCGACCGATTTCATAATTCCAAACGGCATAACCTTGCTTCTCAAGCGGTTTACTGACCGTTCCCACACATCATAGAGTCCAATATATTTGGGGTTCAATTTACCACGTACAAGTTACCCCATTTAATCCTGCCAGTTCACCATAACCAATGGCACTTCCTGATTCCTTGGCCGTTCAGCCTTAGATTCTCAACTCCGATCGATGTACTTCCACCGTCGGATCTTCTCATTCAAAGGAGTCACTCGGTCTAACCATGGATTCTCATAGAGTATAGGCTCAATCATTGTGTCACATGAGACACATTATGGACATTAATCAACGAGCTGGAAGATTCAGCCGGTAAGCATCATTACCGATTCTCCCTAATACTCACTACTATCCGATATATTTCGGATTAAGCCCTCGGCTCTTCAATATCCGACCACTAGAATTTCTTCTTCAAACCGTGATATATTTTGGCAATACCGAGCCACGTGCTTCAGTTAGCAGAGTCTGCCTGGATTCACCTCTTGCAGGCACCACAATCAGTCCTGAAATCTCCAAATTCCACTAATGTCCTCAGTTAATCCCATGTCTACTTCTTGGGAATGTCACTCGGAGCTTCTCACTCGAAAGGATCATTCGAAGTTTGAAGGCAATTTACTCCCAGAAATCTTTCCACTTACAAAAACTCACTCGGAATCCAAGTCTACTTCAAAGACAAACCCGAGTTCAAACTCAACAGCTCCAAACATCAACCTAAGTACGAACTCAAATAAATTCATCCCTCTCGGATATCTACTCCCCTCGGAAGCCATTCACTCGAAAACCTACTCATTCAAAGTTCCTCTTCCTATCCAGAAGTACTTTTCCCATGGAAAACGATTAATCGGTGGCACATCACCCTGACTTTAGAAATTTCTCCCTTGACGCCTTTCCACTTAGAACCGTCTCACTCGGCATAATTCCACTCGGAAGTGCCACACTCAAGACACTTCACTCGAAAGGTCACACGACTCGGAAGTACTATACTCGGTCTTTATTCGAAGATTCTTCAGCCTGAGAAGCACATATTCAGATTCAAGCTTTTCTTATTCGGCAGTACCACTCTCAGAATAACCCATTCAGAAACGTCTCACCTGGAGACTTTCACTCGGATTTTACCTTACGCCCAAGTGTCACATTCGGACACAATTCCCTCAACTTAGTAACGACTCTCTTAATGAGGTTTCACTCGGAAAACATCATAACTTCACTTCACTCAGTGGTTTTTTCTCCCAGAAAGATTTTACTCAGAATCACATTCCTTTTCCTTCACTCAGAATATACTCATCTGCCCTGAGCGAATCCTCGCCTCATCAATTATCTCAACTCAAAATCATAGTCCTTCACTGCATCCTTATTATTACTCGGCTAGACTCATAAACTTCTAATTTCAATGACAGACTTGGGTCACACATATGCCATCACTACTCCCACTTTAGATGACCGACAGCAACGCAATCTTTGGAAATATCGTGTCCCAGAAACTGGATCCCATCCGATCCAAAGTCATACGTTAATACTCGGCAATTAATTGCTCCTCTTTCAGTACCCCAGTGCTACGTGGAGATGTTTCTCATGCTCCTAGCATGACTCGGAATAACTTGATCATCACCAATGAATACTCTTATGAACCGATCCAGATAAGGCTAGAGGACATTGTTCATTAAATTCCTGAACACCGCCTGAACACTCATCATACCAACAGCATTACCACATTTCCAAAGTGGCTACAATAAGTCCTGAACACTGTTTTAGGGATATCAGAAGTCTTACTCCAATTTAATAGATCCTGACTACAAATTGATCCTGGAAGGACTGAGTCACACCATAATTGATCAACCAGATCATCAGTCCAAGGTAGTGGGTTATTCCCTATAGCTAACTTATCCAATCAGTGACAATCAAGGCATAACCACTTACTACCACTACTCTTCTTGACCAGCAACATCGAGCACCCTTGTCTGAAGGATCACCCTTTTATTCCGACATTCAACCATCACTTAATAGCCAATTCACACTGAAACAACCTCTGATTCTCTCGGAGGTAAGCACCCCAGAATTAAAGTAAATCTTCTACTCTCATTCAATACGCCATCACTTATTACCCACTCAGCACAACTTCTATCTCTATCCAGAACGTCCAGATAGACTCAGAACACCACCATGAGTAGCTACAGCTTCACCTGCCCAACCTATGAATTGCTGCATCCGACATATAGGATGACGTCTCATTCCCATAGGGTTACAACAATTACATAGAGTCGCTGCAAAAGTGTACGCTGCCACAATACCCATGCTATGTAAAGTCATATCAGAACAAAACACTTTATATTCCAATCGCTCACACTGACCAAACTCACTCAAATAATACTAATTCACATGAAAATTAATGGCAACTCACACAAATCTATAAGCAACACATTTACATCTACATCATCATTATGCACTATCTAGGGTACATCACGCAACAACAATCATGAAATATCAGTTACCACTACTGTAAATTAGTATAATAGCAATAGACTTCCGACCCTCACAGGGTATATACCTCGTCATTACACGTAATCTAGTGCAAATCACACGATGATAATCATCGAATATCAGTCACCATCACCATAAAAGGTATAATCAACGATTGGCTTTCAGCCTTCACCGAGTAAATGTCTCTTCCTTAGATCTTACTCATCACAAAGCCATTGGCCCAACAGTCTAATAATCCCTCATTTCATCACTCATCATCGGCCATCAATCAGCTTAAGCCTAGGTAATTCGCTAAACTCACCTAGGTATACAACTCCAGGTTACAATATGATTTTCAATCACATGACAAGTTTCTGCATCGGCGAACCTTTCCACTCATCATAAACACAATCCACCGGTTGGTCGTACAACCCACATCATCATATTGTTTCTATCATCACCTCACTCAATACCTAGTCGTACCCAGAATTCAACATTACCTTCACTATCCATCCGGTACCACATTCATTATTTACATTTCATTTCATAACGGTTCATGCCTCAACGATTTATTACACAATCACTTTACCGGTTCAACTAACCATAAGGTTTAACAAATCTTCCGACTCAAAATCCCAGGGGTCACCTAGTACCCATCATGGGGTACTCCCACAACAACCAAATATCACTAAGCCTAGACCACCATAGGGTCTAGTTCCACAAGGTCTGATAGCATAGGATTATACTAAATCCAGTCGGGGTTACTACACCTTATGGGTCATAATTCAATCAACTATTCACTTGGCTTACTCCTATAAGACAGAGTCTAACCCAAATCCTCAGGTATCCAATTTCACCAATTCCCCTCAACATCCAATCATACAAGATCTTACCAATCAACAGGGTCACCACGCCTAATGGCCTAACATCTAATCAATCATTCACTCGGTTCTCACCCACCAAGGACCGAGACTCTACCCCAATCTAACATGTATCCAACTTCACATTTATTCACTTATCACAGACTCAGATTCCTAATCCAGGGAACTGTAACAAATTACTTACATCATATAACATATAGGGTTCTCGTGCTAAAGGATATAAAAATCATCCCTTACAATGGCACGACCGAGCATTCGAATTTGGAAACACCACACTAGGGGTTCCTTCAATACTATTCATTCAATCAACTCGGTCTTAGAATAACCTCTAAGCATTTCATGAATAACCGAACCAGGGTAGTAACAAATCTTCTACCCCGAGACAACGTACCAATGATAGTACCGGTTATCTCCATCCTCAAACAAAACTCTCAGGCATATAACCACACAAATCATGATTAAACAGGTATCAAATCCAATAGAATACCACAAGCAATGATGACAACCGGTCATATTGCACACAACCGCTACTCTCAGTAAGAATACCTTGGCCTTGGACCTTTTAAGTCCGCTCTGATACCAAAATGAAACAGCCCGACTTAATTAAAGACAAAACCCGGGACTAAGGAAAATTTCTTTTCAAAATTTAGAATAGTTCCACACGTTCACAAAGCTGTCGGGTCAAAATAAAACAAAATGGAATCAAGGGAAAGCGGAAGCCGATCAGATAAGAAGAAGACCGGGTCAGGGGCCACACACAGGCAAGACCCAGCTTCGATTAGACAAGAGCCAGCGGAAGACAAAGCTTGAGCGAGCCATACTCGCTGGAGCAATTCCTCATTCGCCGAAGCGAGTCCATTCGTTTAGTGTATTCCGTCACTCGGAATTGGGATCACGTTCACTTGGGAACGGCCCCCCTTCGGGTCATGCTTCACCCGGTAACTCTTAATTAGCCAGATACTTAACCTTATTTCTTATTCTGGAAGGTCAAAGTCGTGTTTCATTCGGAAACGTTTTATCTCCACTCGGGAAATGACTCCCTCGGTTATTCCACTCGGAATCTATAAGCTTTCCCTCACCCAGAATATTTCCCCAGTCACACATCACTCGGAGGCACCTCAGCCTCAATTCACTCAGAAGTATCTTACACATTCGTCACTCAGCATATTTAATCTTCCTCACTCAGAGAATACTTAAACCTCCCTTCCCTCGGAAGGGGTCTCCACAATCAAGTTCCATTCGAAATTACTCTGACCTCTCATCACTCGAAGGAATTCACTAAGTTAAGTCTCACTCGGACTTATTTAAATCTTATCCACTCGGAATATACAACCTTATTCACTCGGAATATATATAACCTTGTTCACTCGGAAGAGGACTCCTAGAATACACCTTAATCAGAACCATCACAACCCTTCTTCCTTCGGGAGTGGTTCATCTGGATTTCCCACTCGGGAGTATTCAAATCCTTCCCCACTCGGAGGGGTTTACTCAGCTATTTTTCACTTGGTGACACATGGACTAGCCTTTCTTCGGAAGTAGTCCACTCGAGTATATTTCACTCAGAACTGACATTTCACTCGGAACTGTCTTAAGCCTTCACCACTCGGGAAAAGGCCCACTCGCCCAAAGTCTCACTCAGAAATGGCTCTCCAATTCATTCCCATTTGAACACTTATAGTCTTAACATTATTCATTCAACAGCACTTCTCAATCGATACAGTAACAGCATATCAACGTAAGTTATATTTATATATATATATGTATGTATACTTGTTCACAACTCCAATAATTGACCTATATAAAGAAATACGTTTAGACAACGGATTACATGAGAGCCGGCCAAGGCTTTAACATCTCTATATACAATAGGTATAGTGATAAAAGAAAGAAGATGAGTTCTTCTTTCTTTTTTGATTACCTTCCTCGCATATGTATAAGACCGAATCCTTTCAATTTTGAATTTTCAAAAAGATTACTAATCCTTAACTTTTCGAGGAATCCTTCATCATTGGTTGTGAATGACCGATTTTTATCAATCTTTATGACTTGTTCCTACGGAACCTGAGGTCTATAAAAGATTAAGAAATAGAACCATCTGATTTGATTTGTTCTCAATAGCCACGAGATGATCATCTTAGGGTGACCCTTTTGTCGACGGATGCTCCACTACGTACACTACAACAACATAGATACCCGTCACTCGGGTTTAAGGCCTTCTCGTCATTCACCATTCCGACCTGCATATACTGAAAATATAGCCACAGTAGGGGTGAGCTTTTACATATTAAATGACAGTTATTGACTCAGATTAATCCTCATATTCTCAACCAAACAATATCATATGTCAACAATCAATAACATACACACTGCCATTCAAGATGAATACTCTAACAACATCATCCACTCGGGATTCATGCAATTCAATCAGGGCTAAGTAATTCACATAATTCGCCATCACATATTCACAACCATAACATCACCTTGCACTCAGCAACAGTAGCAATGTACATATATTTACCCAGTCGGAATTCACACAAGTTATTCATGGCTATATCAATCATATTATTCTCAATAACATACATTTATATACATATGAATCACATTGAGCTCAACAATAATCATAAGTGTACACACATCATTTCAGTCGGATCGATTTCACTCGAATTTAATTGTTCATCATTAAGTCTTTTATGTTGTAACATTGGCTCTCAGCCATATATTCAGCTCTTAGCTGATCCGGCCGTTTTACTGGTACCAAACTGTTTGCCCTCACTTGTAACACAAACACTCTCAGCGTCAACGGTAGTGTTACGGGGCAGCCCTGAGTCCCACTTAGTCCGCTTGCCTTGAGTCCCACTCAAGGTCTTGGATAGCATCTCATGCACATAATTACCGATTCGAATACTAGCATCACACACCAAATGCTCTAAGCATTCTCACCGATGCATCTCATGCCAAATATTATCATTAAGTATAAACGCAATCGGCATAACAGATTTACACTATCAACACATGCATCCCATGCATATAATATCAAGCCACACACAGAAGTCATCATAGTGGATACATATTATACACTCGGCATCTCAATGGAATCAACATGCATTTTAATATACACAACAAACAGATATTTATCCACTGTCTCATAGTTTAATGCACTCGGCAATCATAATGACATTCACATCTACATGCATTTACTCAGTATTCTCAGAAATATTAACATGCATTAATGGACGGAATCATCACAACATTACACAGGTCACAACGATTATAAATTCGGGCGTTTCATGCACCATTACTCAACCACAACACATCAATCCACATTTCAAGCATATCACAACACATTAAAGCAAATCCACCTGGAATCCTTCCATAAACCATGCATTTGAGATGTAAATCAGCCCCGTACCTAGAATGAAGATTCCAGAAGCTCCTCGAGCCTACAACTCTGATCGGTTGCTCTCCGATCGTTCCTTCTCAATCAATCGGCCATGCTTCCAGTCGTCCACACAATAATCTGCTGTCCACTTTGGAAGAACCGAACGCTGTCTCCTCTCGAGCAGCTCTGCCACCAAGACACTCGTCGTTCGGCATGCAAGGACAATGGAGGAGTTCCAAGCCTCTAAGGCACAATGTTGTCCTCTCCCTTGGTCCAGTGGAGGATTCCAAGGCTGTTCCCTCACTCGAACAGTCCAGTCCTCACCAGAAATGGAGGACTTCCATGCTTCCAGGCACCCATTGCTATTTTCTCCCTCACGAGCAGGTCCTCCTCAACGACAATAGACCACTTCATAACTCCGAGGCACCCCCACACTGTAGACTTCCCAATCGAGACTCAGACCATCTTCGAATGGAAGAAGAAGGAGAAGGAGAAGAAGGGGATGAAGAAACAACAAAGAAGGAGAAGAATGCAGGTTGCATGCACAAGGAAGAGTGCTCAGCTCTCTTCGTCTTTTCTCTAACAGGGTGAAAATGAATGAGTGAAAGAGAGGGACCGAAGCCCTTTATACCACCAAGGGCACATGCGTCATTTTACCTGGCCACTTATTATTACTCAGCCTCCTCTAACCAGTCAGCAATTAATCTAAATCAACCATTAACTTAATCTGTAATTAACCCTTAATCGGTAATTAATCTGAATCAACCATTAATCAGCAACTAATCTTACTCGGTAATTAATTTAAAAATCAGGATGCTACACTATATATGTGTTTCACTCTTACTTGTTTTTTCACTTTTTCGAAAAACCTTCTATAACTTCTCATTTCTCTCTGCAAAATCTCTTTCTTTTTTTGAACTCTATCTCAAAATTTATTTTTGCCTTAAAAATTTTTTGAAAACCTTTTTATCTTCCAAAAACCTTGTTTTCTCTGAAATGGCTGGAATCAACTACTCAGTAAAGGATGTGATTGAGTCACTGGTGTTCAATGTTGCTCAATATCAAGTCGAAGGTCGTGATGTTACTATTAAAGTTGAAGGAATTAGTTGGACCAACTTCTGCCTGGACCAAGAACTTTTCTCACCATCTGTCGCTCTCGAATCCTGGAGAATAATTTCATATGACAAAGATAAATGAATCTTGGTTAGCTTTCTACGTAGGAAGAAGATTGAAATCTTAAAGGATCTATTGGTTATAGTTCTATGCTATAACCCTGGTGGAGTAGTGTATTTTGACATTTTTAGTTTACAGAAATATCTAGTTTCACAATAAATGAGATTTTGTATGGGAAGGCACGTCCAGACAAACTATCATCTGGAAATCTGATGCCAAAAGCGAAGATGCTGTACGTTTTGATGCGTCAGGTCTTCTGCCCTAGAAAATGTGCTAAAGATACAATATCTAATCTAGATAGATTTTGTATGTATCATATGATGATGAAGGAACCAGTCAACTTGGCAAACATTCTGCTCACTTACATGACTACGTCTGTAGTGAAGAAACAGAAGAAAATCCCCTACCCAGCTATATTAATGAAGATCTTCAAGCTGGAGAATATGAGTCTTGAAAATGTTACAGACTGGATGATCAATGGTCCCTTGACTACTAAGGTCCCTATCTTTTCTCCCATGTTGGACAAGTCTGCTATTGCCGTTGTAGTAACCAAAAAGGCCCCTCTCAAGAAAGAGGTCAAGACTGAGCCTGTAGAAAAAGCACCTTCAGCCAAGAAGGCTAAGGTTAAAAAAATATTTGTTGTCAGAAAAAAAGAAGTCTAGATCCTCTCCTTTGAAGAAGTCTACTGAAGAACAGTCTGTTAAACCCTTTGATGTGTCTGATGATAATGTTCCCATTGGAGACGTTCTAAAGAAAAAGCAGTCTGCTTGTTAACCTGCTAAGGTATAGACTGTAGGAAAAGCAAAATCCACTTCTTCTACACCCTCTTCAACAAGCACCCACAATCCATATTCAGTCAAGCTCAAAGATTATGTCAAGATCCCATCCAAGAAGAGATACATCCATTTCATTCAATACTACTGTGATAAGTTTCTAGATGTAGATGTATCCAAATGGACGAAATATAATTGGGTCGATCTATACAATATAATTATGATATGTACAAGGATAAAGATTAGTAGAATGCCTTGAAGGGTAAAGGCAAACAGCAAAAGAAAAGGACTTCTGAATGTTCTCAAGTTCAGAAGAAGAAAAAGAAGAAGCAACAGTAATAAAAGTCATCTACAACTCCTGCTCAACCTAATACAAAAGCACAGGAACACATACCTGATGCTCCTCCTACTCAAGCATCTGATGTATTTGTACCAGCTTCACCCCTTTCTCTACCTAAGGTAACTTCACCTCCACCCAAGACTACCTCACCCAATTCTGCACCCAAAGCCCCTTCTTCTAAATCCTCCCCTCTTATTCCTTTTGTTACCAAACTCAAAGCTCCACCGGAAACCAAACCTATATCCCAACTTGAAACTCCCCAACCCGAGCCTCAACCTAAAACCCAATCCTCACCTCAACCTGACCCTACCCCTAAGTCTCTATCTCCTAAATCCATAAAACTCAAACACACTGCCTCTAAACCCAAGTCCAAATCCAAACAGTCTACCTCCAAACCTAAATGGTCCCTTTAATCATCTGGCCCAACTATCATCCCTACCTATAACTTTCCCAGACCCCTAAACTCTACCCCTACCTTTATTCTTAATTTTACCAACCCCCTCCAAAACCCTTTGTTCCTCACCGCAGATCGTTTCCCATTATCCCTACCATACCCAACAAACCTTTCCCTGAGAAGGTTCCTATCATCACACAAAAATTTTTGGGTAGCACTGGCATTCGTATCAATGATTGGTTCAGAACTTATCCCCCATTACCCCAAAAGTTACTCTTTATCATCGAACATTATATTCTAAAGATCTCTTAGCCTTTACCAGTTCTCTCCGGACTCAACATGCTGCATGACAAGAAGCTGAAACTATGCACTTTCCGGTCTCCAAGTTTGTTAAAGAAATGGTGAAGCCTTTTGTAAAAATTCTGATTAGTCCATACCGAATGATGCCCAAGCCACAAAGGATAATCACCAACAAGCTAAAAGGGAAAGTTTGGTACTTTCTACCCTCTGGTCTAGACTGGTGGGAATATAAACCAAAGCAATTACCTAATGATCTTCTACAGGTTCTTCTTCAAGATCAATCACTAGATAATGCTACTCGTAGCTTACTATGGGGACATCACCGTTGGGCACGAGGTCGAGTCTGGAGCACATCTTCTGCTCATCCCTCAGGACTATTGAAAGATATTCGTAATTTTTGGAATTATGTTGGTAAGATGTCAAAGGCTCATCCATTATTCTGTGACGCTTCTTCCACCATTATCTTATCCACAGACTGTGCCCAATTGATAACTGTTCCACAAGTATACAATTTATCAAAGTAATAAATAAGATCGTTCCCACGAGGATTGTGCCCAATTACTAGTTTTAGCAGTGATTCAATCATCTAGAAAAATCCATTGAAAATGAAGAATTTATAGTAAATTAAATAGCAGCAAAAACGTGACAGAAAATTTAATTCTTTTTGGATATCAAAGATTATGAGAGACTCTTGGGAGTTAAGGGGTTCTTATGTAATGTACCTCAACTAAATTCAATCCTTTTTCAATTATAAAGTTCTGATTCTAAGGAGTATTTTCCTAAATTAATCAGTAATTTCCTCTCAGAACCTTACTAATGCACCCGGTTACCAAAGAACAACATTCAATTTATTAATCGAGTTCATTATGTGTAGTGAAAACCCATTAATTCCTCAAGTAATTTTATTTACTTTTGTAACCTAAAATCACAGGTTTAGTTTCATGCATTTCCAATAATTATTAATCTCTCGATCATCTGATACATCTAAAATCTTCTAAGTTTATTTTTAAATCAATAGAAGCATTAAGAATTCATGAAACCAAATAGAACTCAATTTCATAATTAAGAAAGTCAAAACTCAGTTTTGATACATGAACACAATTCCCTCTAATCCCAAGATTGGAAGTTTAGTTACCAATAAACAAGTTTGAAATGCAAATAAATCCAATCATCACATACATCATCAGAATATTTCCCAAAAATACAGAGAATAGATCTCACTCTAAAATCCCTAGAAATATTGATCTTCTGGTGTTGTTGATCCTTGAATCCTTACGTTTTTTCTTGCTAAATCCCCCTCTCAATCTCTCTTTTTTGTTTTGTTTTCTCTGTGTAAAAGTTTATCTCGGAAGTTCCCTAAAAACTGCCCAATATGCATCCTAAAAATTAGGAAATTGGACTTCGTGGGGATAACCATGGCTAGTGGTTGCAAACCACTGGCAGTGGTTTGAGGTCTGATGGTCCAAGTCTTCCAAAACTCATTATTTCAAGGCACCTGATGACAACCACGGCCAGTGGTTGTCTCTGACTCTTAATTAGATTGCCCACAATGCCAACCATAGCCAGTGATGGTCAATAGCCTTGTAAAAATAGAGACACCTGAGTAATATATGCGGAATGGAATTGAAAATCAAGAGAATCGGGAGGAAACAAAGACAAAATAAACAAAGACAAAATTGACTCAAACTACACCTAAAAACACTCAAAAATAAGCCAACATGCACACTTATCACTCATCCATCATTTTGGTTGACGCCCCGTATTTCTTTTGCCATCAACTGCATTTTCTAATTTTAGTATCTACTTCTACATCTCTTCTCATTTCCGCTTCTGCCACTCAATGTGTTCCAACCTTCGCTGCCAAGATTCCTAAGTCTCAATGTTGACACTCATTTATTGATTACAAAGGGGGAGAGTATTTTAGAGAATAGTCTATGTTTCAAATATTATAGTTGTCTTCTTTTTGGAGTATGTAACACATCTTGTGTTCATAAATAAAAATTGTTCAGTTTCTATGTCTTTAGACTTATTGATGATTCACTGCCTTAACTCCCTTAAAATCTGTTGCATATGTTTAACTTGACTATCTTTTGCAAAACTAGAAAGAATTTAAAACTTATCCCATGTATGAATAATTTCATGTCCATGAACTCAATGTTTTAATTCTTCACTTAATATAGAATTCATTCTATCTTCGAGACTTAATGTTTGTTATCAACAAATAAGGGGAGATTGCTAGAGTAAAGTCTGAACTTATGATTGAGTAGTCTGAGCCCCATGAGATTTGTTAATAGTGCACATCAAGACACTCAGCTAAAATAAAGTATTTACTGTTCGTTTGTTTAACAATTCTATTGAAGCATGTCAGGAGTCTGTAGAGCTCTATTTGCAAAAGGAAGAGGGAGTTCGTAAAAAAAATCAATTCGCCTCTGAAATAAAGAAGTTCACACTCATTCAAGCTTCACTAGATCAAGTCTCTCTTTGTGTCTTCAGACCACAAGTAGATATGTAACTCTTCGAGTTCTTGAAAAAGATTTTTCCTCTCCAAAAATGAAGCTACATGAACTTTTTCATGTTTTCTTTGAAGCTAGCATTAAATAGGCAATCAACGGAAAAGTAGAAGACTTTCTCACGTGTATTAAGAAAACTACCTCACATGTCTCAAGGTGTCAGAAAAGCTGAACCTAATCAGAACGGATAGCCTAAGGTCAACTACTTTAGAGTGTTCGTGCTTTCCTAAAGTACATAAGCAAAAGGGATGTTTTACTGAAGACTTTTGAAGTTGCCCAGATATGGAAACTTCTCTTAAGTATATGTCTACACTCATTCACAGTGCAATCCCCAAGAGACCATCATCCTTTGAAGCTAACCAACGAATATTTTTAGAAGGACTATAAATACAAGAAACTTTAGAATTCAAGCATAGACAAGTTTCAATATACAAGTTACACAGTTACACTGTTCATATACTTGAATTCTCTCTTTTAGAAACCAAAGTCTGAGATACTTTTTCTTAAAGTTTTTATGATCTTGTATTCATTACTTAAGTCCTCTCTAAGTTTTGCTTAAGTGCAGATTGTAACTTATAGTAGTCTGTAGCTCAATGTACCCTGTAATCATTTTATATCTTTGCACGCTGAGTTATTTAGTTGTAATTTTAAACTCTTTCTTTATGATCACATTATACATTTTGGTGTATTGCCAGAATCTATTAGTGTTGGGAAACACTATAGCCTGAAGAGGCTTTTGAAAGAATACGTTTTTAGCCAGGAGTGGCTAGTGTCAAGAATACTTGGGGATAAGCCAAAAGTGGTTGGAGTCAAGAATATTGTTGCACTGGATTGATGCAAATTGTAAAGGCATTTTACAATAGTGAAAAATCCTTAGATCTGAAGGGACTAGATGTAGCTTGAGTTGGAAGTGAACCAGGATAAATTCCATTATGTGTTTCTCTATTCCCTTTCTCTAATCTATTAAAATTACATATTTTGCTAAAGTGGTCTGTAGAATTTAAACAAAAAGAGTTTAAAACTTATTCAACCCCTTTCTAAGTCTAACTCTGTACCCTCACACGCCATATGGGAAAAATTACCGGTAAAGATACAATTAGGCTAAAATTGAAGAACCAGTCATGAAATGAAGTGCTTCAAGCATATTTGTAACATATTGAACAGCATAGATGGAGTCTTGCCTTATTTAAAACAAAGACTTGGTGAAGAGAATCAACTCAAGAATGTTTGAGAAATTGGTGTTGACTCAACATAACAAGACTTTTATTGTGGTTTAGATTGATTATCATGAAAGATTCATCGACATCTACAACCCTGCAACATCTAGCTTAGGGACCCAACTTTGATGTCTTCACTTTTAGTGGGTATGACATAAACAAAAGTACAATATAGAATAGTGGTGTTATGGTAATGACTCATTCGATGTATTTCTCAACATCAAAAGATAAAAATCCTGTAATGGCTGAGTTGTGTTATTTTGGTGTAATTAAAGAAATATAGGAGGTCAATTAGGGTTCCTTCATAGTACCTGTGTTTAAATATAAATGGGTGGATAGTAATCATGGTGGAAAATTTGATGAGTTTGGATATACTATGGTTGACCTCAATAAGGTAGGCCATAGGGAAGAGCCTTTCATTATGGCAACTCAAGTAAAACAAGTATTTTATGTTATTAACCCGTCTAACTAAAGACGGTCAGTTGTTATGCAAAGTAGGCCCAACAGTGGAGATGTTGATATAAGGGATCTTAGTCAAGATATTTTGGATACCTCTACTTTGACAGCATGTATGCCAGCAATAAACAAAGAAAACAACATAGATAAAGTCCAAGTAACTCATGATGATCATCATGAAGACATATGGGAGAATATATCAACTGCATAGTCTATGTTATATTTTTGTCATGTTGATTGTTATTAATAATGTAATATTTTTTCATTTCACGTATTTTATGTATCACATATAATTGACAAATGACTATCCTTTTACACAGGTATAAATGGCATCAGAGGGCTTAAATTCCTCTTCTAGGAGGTAGAGAGGTGTGACACGGATATGTAGTGTCACTGTTAGGAGGTATCAGGGAGATTGATTACATTTTGACATTGATATTAACACGAGGATACCATCTGGCCGAATGCAGCCAAGTTTAGTAGTTACCTAGGGGTTTTAGCTTGGACTTAGGTCTCTATTCTTCTTCCGTATTGGGATCATGTAGAGGAGGTTTTGAAAAATTAGATATAGGAGGATATTTTGGTATGTTACTTTGTATGTAAATTGTTATACTTCATTAAAGTTTGATTGTGATGCTAAATAAATTATTTTTTTCATTGTAGAGTGCTTGGGATATCCTAACAATAGAGACTTTGAGGAGGAATGTATTATCCAGTGTGGCTGAGAAGTAGAGGGCCTATAAGACCAAATTTACGCATTTATACATTTTTGGATAGCTCAGGGAGTAGTTTCCTGGTGAGAAATGAGTGTCCATTGATTGTGAGGCATGGGATGAATTTGTTACATATTGATAATTTACAGACTTTAGATAATGTATAGGTCCTTTGTTTACGGTCGCATTTTATTTGCAATTGATTTCCAAAGCTTATTGTTTTTGTTTGCAATTGAATTAGGTGAAAAGGAAGAAAGCACAGGAAATTCGAGCAAAGAATGATTGTCCTCATAGACTATCGAGTGGGGGATATCGTCTTCTTGAGTAGCAACTGACTACAAAGAAGGCCAGTCAACACCATCTTAACACTAAAGTTGTTGATTATCCTTCCCCCCAGCACCATGAGAAATGGAAATGTGCTGGTACTAAGAATTTTGGTGACTATACTTCTCAACAGGCACAATGGGTTGCTGAGAAGATTGTAAGTATAGAATATCTAAGCAAGCAGTTTCAGTTTTTGTATTTTAACATTCAAAGTTGATTACTGACTATGGTTTACATTTTAATCTTTTTGTAGGATGAATTAGTAGTTGCGTCTACATAGGGGTCTTTTATTGCTGACGGTCGATAGGATATACTGACTGTGGCCATTGGTAGACCAAAGCACCCTGGTAGAGTCTGTTAAAGGCCACACCACACACAATGTATACAAGCCATCTACTTCATCTAGTTCATTAGCTAACATGTATAAAATGTTTCAGTCAAGGTTAAGTGAGGCCAGAGCTCAACTTGCTTCTGAGTATGATGAAAAATTCAATAGGTTGCAACATATCTTGGATACACAGGCCAAATAAATTCAAAGTTTGACTAAGCAATTACAGGCTACAACTCCCATAACAAACCTTGTCCCTGTCTCTATACCTATACATGAGAAGGTGCCTATTAGCACAAAGGGTTCATGTGTGGGTGCAGATCCTGATGATCATAGCATTGGTGCCGACCTTGGAAGAAGTATCAATTGTTTGTTGATGGAGTAGATGACCCGGTTGCCCTTGGTATAGTATATAGTACAGGGTCGTTGGTTCACCATCATCCCTTGCTGGATGGCATATCAAGGGTCTCGATGGTGCAGGTTATCACACTTGATATAGTCATTCTAATGCCTACAGAGGAGGTATTCTATGTTTCACAAGCGCTTTAATAATTCCTCATGTGGCCAACATCACTGTTGAAGGTTGTTGTTGATCAGGTATGTTCCAAAATCATTATATAAGTTTATCATTTATTTAATTATATATCTACTTGTTAGTTGTTACTTATTGTTTAAGCATTTTATCGTGGAAGTCTAAAGTTCCAACTCCTCCTCAAATGGATCCAATACAACAGTTATAGAGAGTATGTGCTGACATGTATGACACACCTGCTCAGGTGCCCTGGAATAAGGAAGTCTTTGGTGGGATAAGCAATATTCCCCTTTACATTGGTTAGAACGACCTATCGGAGATAACAAATGGGACGATCGTGCTCAACATCTCTATTTTATAGCTTTGGGAAATATAAGTACTTATACATGTAAATATATATTTATTTACTTGTTTTATATGTACTAGTCTTTTTTAATATATGTATAACATGTATGGATTTCTAGTGCCGAAGTCCATACAAAGAAGTGGTAACAAGCCCATGCAAACCCAAGCTTACATCTAGAATTGGATGTCTGAGTCAAACTAGAGGGTTTGTTTGGTGTCATATCATGCCAAGTAAGTTGGCACTCTATTTGTAGTGTGTTTATATATATATATACTTATCTTGAGTACTTACCCATTCCCTTTTCATTTCAGTGCTCACTGGCAACTTGTCCAATAGATAAATTATTGTATATATTTGTTCAGTTCATGGTTCTGTTCCCGTACATTTTAAAATGTGTATTGAAGTGAAAGTTAACATTGAAACTTCACTTAATACTATGAACAACAAATGGATTTGTTATTAAAGACATTTCTAATCGGTGTTTTATTTTTTCAATAGAGCTGTAAATGGATATAATCAATTGAAGGGCGCCAACTCAAAGAAAAAATTGCAATGGCTATAACCAAAAGTAAGTACACTTTCTCTATAGATTATATTTTTATATTTTGAAGCAAATATTAACAAATTTTGTTATTTTGTATATGTATTGTGTAGTATCATAGACAGGTAGGTAATCATGAGTATGGGTACTTTGTCATGAAGACGATGCAGACTATAGTTGAAGCAAACATAATGGAATTCAACTACCATTATCAACAACAATCATCACTTGTCCATATATAATTAATATCACATTCATTTTTATTCATTATCAACATCATTTTTATTCCATTAGTTTATACTCCATATATTGTCATTCAATTGTCCTTTCAGTAGTTTTATCATCAAGCAAGGGTGTGTCACATAACCCCATCATTTACTTTTCATTATCAATCATCACATAATATTATTAGTAGTGGGCATTCATGTTCTCTGAACGTATTTCAATTAATATCAACACCACTAGGACACACCATCATCATATACCCCTAATACAATCCTTTGTTTTTACATAATAAAGGGGTTTTAGATAAGAATGAGCTCATGAAAATTTTCCACACTAGGACACAAGAAAAGTTCATTTTTAGTCTTAAAAATAGTAGGACATCTCACAAATATCACTCATTAGTCCTAATTTGAAAATCATAAAAAGTTGGGTTCAAAACCCTCTTAAATTTAAATTTTTCAACGCGGTGGGTTTGGTATTTTAAGCGTAACGAGAGTTAGAAAACTCCAATTATGATGAGGCCAATTGCTATAGCTTCCTAACAAAATAATATACAATTGCTATGAAGAAGTCATAAGCCCATTATGCCCTGAAGATTGCCAATTTATGAAATCAACCTTGCTGAAATTTACAACTTGAACACCCTCTAGTATTTTGGACATAACTCAGGCTACCAAACTCTGATCTACGCAAATTGGTATAAAAATGACGGCGATAAAATTCTCTACAACTTTCATGAACAATGAAGAAGCCAAATCAGCACGCTTGAGAGAGATTTAGGGTGCTTAAGCGAGCTTACGCTCAAGCCCTCGCTTGAGCGAGAATTTGACAGAATCAGACCTTAATCCTCAAGCTTAAGCGTGAATACTCAACTTAAGCGTGAGTTAGGCAGAATCAGACCCTAGTGAGCTTGCATGAGTGTGAATGCTCAAGCTTAAGTGGAAATTGGACAGAAACTACTCCCTGGCACTTGCTTGAGCATAAGAGGCAGGGAAAACCAGCGCTAGGGCGACTACTAGTCATGCTTGAGCGTGAGTTACGCGCTTAAGTGCAAACGAGGCAGAAAGCATCAGGGAAAACGTGAGATGTGCGCTCAAGCGAAATGGAATCCATGCTTAAGCGCGACCACAAGGAGCTTAAGCGAGGACACACCTTGTCAAGGGATTTTAACTCAACATTTCATGTATCTATGCACACATCCACATTCCATTTCATCACTGATTATCCTTTAATAATTATTCACCAAGAATTACATTATTTCCTTCAAAAGGTTCAAAAATCTTAAGGCCATTTCACATACATATTCATATCATTTTTATGGTCAATAAATTGCCAATCTTTTCATTCAACAATTACCACTCAATCTCATCACATTAACACAATCATGGCAAAGTAAGCATGAGTATCAATCACATACATTCATCATCAACTATTTAACTCATGCAATTGAAATGTAAACTCCTCTCCTACCTCGAGAGAAGAACCGCAATTCCAATGCCTCGATCGTTCTGCACCATCATCTGGAACACAATCTACACAACACACATATATGCATTCATTCAATCATGAGCCATCACAAGGCATCCTCACAACTCAAATAAATTGTTAACATCCTATGGGGATTGTATCAAGTCCTAGACTTGTCTAAACTCCAATTCACATGCTTATGTTAGGCTTCAAGAATTCCTTTATCAAAACCAAGAATTCCTAAGCCTTAAAGGGTCAACCAAACCCAACACCAATAACATCACATTCCTTATTCACAAGGTATCCAAAGTACCATCTAAATCGTCCAATTGTTATTTCTATTATTCTTGTTCAACATAAGCCACCTCGGCTCCATTAAAAGTCACCAAAAATTCATAAATCTTAAGTATCAACACCCATGATCCCAATCATCTTTTCCAAACCCAAGAGTCACTTTCATGACAACAAAATCATTAATCTCCTCATCAATGTCAAAAGCCTTAATTATCAATTCTTAAGGATTTCATACAAATATCAAATCATCAATTCCATCAATTCTAATACATCATTACAAATATTATATCATCATCAAAGTGCCAATTAATATAAACAGCACACTATTTTCCCAATGGTTATCTATCCTATGGTTTGGGTTTCACATGTATAGTCTATCATTCATAATACACTTAACTTAAAATTTCATTAACATCCATAATCAATCCCAATGCTTCTAAATAATCATTTCCCTCATATAATTTACTCTAAAGCATCCAAACCATCAAAATCACCATTTAGGCCAAAACCCCCCAAATCCTTACACTTAGGGTTTTCCTCTAAAATCACCCAATCAACAACTTCAACCCATTTCTAAATTTCATATGCAAACCATAAACCACATCCATTTCTAACACAACACCATAATCAAGAGTCACATCTAAAGGTCATTCAAGCTTAGGGTTCATCATTTTCCATCAAAACCATAACCTCTAACATTAATATTTCAAGCTTAATCAATATAAGAACCGCAAATAGAATAATAAAGAGGCAAGAAACCCTTGCCTCAAGTCCATGCTCATGCCCAATGAAAATGGTGAAGGAGTGAGAAGGAGATGACCCAAGCAAAGCCTCCATGTCCCATAAATGTTCCATAAATCTATGCTTAAATTCAATTTTTGGCAAGAAATGGAAGGAGAGGGAGGTGGTTCGGTTTTGGTGAGGAGAGAATGGAAAAGAATAAGAAAAATGGAGATAGATGGGAGAAGAAGAAGTATGCATGGTGGAGGAAGAAAGAGAGGGAAAATATGACCACTTTGGCCATTATCCATTGGACAAAAGGTGCATCATGTTACCTTTTTCCAATGGGCAATAAATCTTATTATCCAATGGGTAAAAGTGGGTATCGAAAGAAAGGGAAAGTGGACGGTTGGGTAAGGAGAAGAAAAGGGAGTTTTTATTTTCTTTTAATTCCATTTGGTTCGTATTTTTGCCGTTTAATGTCATACGCCGAGTCCAATTAATTATCTCCTCAATACCAAAAATTATTTTAGTTATACATCCATAACCACAACAATTTTCTAAGTATCCTAGACCCATCAAATATCCAATTTGACCAAGTGGGTCCCACACCATCCGTTAAATCATCTGATTCCGATAAATCTTAATTTACCGATAATTTACCTCTAGCATTTAATTAATTCTCCCATAATTATTGGGCCATAAATAATTAATCACCATTATTCAATAAATTATTTTCTTTTAAAATTTAGGGTGTTACAACAAGCCCCTTTGAATCGATTCAAGCTCGTATGAATCGATTCAAACGTTCCTGGACCTCATGAACAGTGATTCCAGAGAGCTTTGAATTGATTCATGTGAGGGCTTGAATCGATTCAAAGTGCCCAAAATCAGGAACAGTGAAAACAGTGTGTCTTGAATTGATTCGTGCACTGTTGTGAATCGATTCATGACAGCATAGAGGCCATTCTATGTAGAAAAGTCACATTTTTGGACTTCTAACCCCCTAACTTTTTCATATGAGTTCTAATGCCTACCAAAATTTGACACCAACTTATATACATCATTTGTGATGTGTGGCCACTGGACGCACTAAAAAATTCTCAAAAACGAGAGAGTTATGCGCATAGATGCGTTTCACTCGTTTTGAGGCATTTTTACATAACTCAAGGACCTAGTCTCAATGGAATTGGTCCATTCCAATTTCTACAAGTCACAAATCATGAATTTAAGCTACTGGAGTCATTACATATCATCAAAACCTCATAAAACACAATTTGACCCTATTGGTTCCTCAAATAAGAATAAACATCAAAACATAACATCACATACACTTCATAAAACATTGCAATTCATGAACTAATCATCATCCATTCAACACTTGGGCAATAATTTCAGCTCCATAATTAACATCATACATTGTCTAGGTCATAATCAAAAATTAGCCATACATACAGGGTCCAATTTTCACCTATGACCTCTAAAATGAATATACACCAATCCAAATACATATTGAGCATACACTATTCATCATATTCTATACAAAATTAATACTCTTCGGCCAAGGCATTTCCTATACACTAATTTACGTCCACCCTCAAAATACACATTTCCAAAAGATATAATCTCACTTCCATGAGTGTCCTGCATTAGAAGACTAAAACTAGACAACACAGGAGAGTGAGTTATACATTCCAAAGGATGAATATGAATACAATGTGATTATGTGCATGTGCATTCAACATCATGTATACTTTCCGTCAACATATTATTCATCATCATAATTATCAACATCTCACCAACATACTCATAACTCAATCATCCCTATGGATCTTAACAAAGTATATATGCATACACACAATCAAACCCTTCATCATATTGGGCTATCACAAATAAAATTACTATACATCTTATATGTGCTTGTATTCATATCTTTTATGTTGTCTTTAGGTATTTTCTCACCCAATCATAACCATCATCATTTCTTATCACCTTTGGCATACCTCCTTGCTATATGCAAATTCCCTTAAGCTAATGCACATGCACAATGGAGTAATTTATCAATTGTGGATCCAACTATAAGAATAATCACCAAATTATGGGTCAAGTATGATCATATAACCATACCCCTATTGTAGTAGAAAAATGTGTACACTTATATCATAAATTTTGCATGCAATTCACCATGTTTTACTGGTATCAAACTGCATTACCCATCATGCAACACCTGGCCATTTACACCATGACCACGGTAAACACCATAATCAATATAAACGTGTTGCGGGCCGGCCATGATTCATACCATGGTGGATGTGATCCATAGGACCACCGGGGACACTTGCTCACCAAAGAGCCATCCCCCACAGGATCGGCGACATACAACTCCCCGTAGCTATACATAGGCGGCTTCATGACTTACACACTGAGTCATAAGGGAAAATAAGAATGCTCATGCACAGAGCTGCCCTCCCACTGAGCCAGCCGGGGGAATCCCCTAATATTCCAACACCGGCGGCTATGCAGTATGCCATGGATGCAATGCAAATACAAATCATAATGCATTCTAACAACTATGCATCGTAATTATACCACTCACTAATCAACATCACCAATATCTCCACCATACGTTTCTTAGTGGATTTTATTATCATTGGTTGTTACCATTGTTCAAGTTTTAGTGTGGCATTTTCAATAATTCCTTATTGTCACTAAGGCATCAAATCATCAATTTCAATCATCAATCTTTCATCATCATAAAGGCATGTTAATCATCCATTTTCATTCTCATTTATCATTAATAGTGACCATTACACATTCATGGTGAACATAAATCAATCACTCATCATCAAGGCATTACACTAGCCAAACAATTCAACATCACCATTTAGCATACCATAAACATTCAAAATGCACATTACATGTTACCAAGCATATTCATCATCATCATCATGTTTAACAACCACAAATCATCATTACCACTCAAACAAGGCAAACATACATATTGTCATATATGACAATCAAACACTACTCAATTCATGCATTTAGAATATAAAACTCCTCTCCTACCTCAAGAAAAGAATTCTGAGCGATACGACGTTCCCGCCACGTCGTTTGGAATGGGTCTTACATTTCATAAGGCACCACATAATTATTTTCTACTCAAGATCACCAAGATTCACATATTCTAACCTAACACTTGGTATTTACAACATTATCATTATCAAGTCATTTTCTATTTCATTAATTTCACTACAACAACCATGGGTTAGGCATTCAAGTTCATTCTATGCATTTAATGCCTTACCCACAAAAGGGTTGACATACCAATGGCCATTAATCACCATTAATGGCCACCTACCATTATTAACATCAACTCTCACCATCAATAAATATTCTCTTAACATATTTACTCATACCCATCATTCAAATATCATACAATTCCTCATTAAATCACCTTCCAACCAACATTAATTATTTTTCCCAATTTTCATAAGTTCGGATTTCATTAAAAATCCTACAACATCATAAATGCATATCATCTTCTACCATTCTAAGCATCAAGTTTTATGTACCCCATTAATGGCCCATCAAGCTTGCATTTAAATCCACCACATCTTAGGGTTTCCATATTAATGGCTTCTCCCAACAACCCATTTACATTCACTACTCACCCCCAAAACCCAGGGTTCAAGCTCAAAGAAAATGGAGAGAAACTTACCTCTACCAATAAACAATAATGAGCTTTAGAAGGAGAAGGGTGGGTGACAAAATTGAGGGAGAAGGAAGGAAAAACTTCAAATCAATGTCACCTCTTTCAAGCTTATGGAAAACGAAAATCGAGGAGAAGGATGGGCACACCATGAGACGCCCCAAAAATGAGGGTAAATTTTTCACATTTTTAAATCTTGAAAGGTGGATAAAGAACACCACAATTTTATTTTGAGAAGTCAATCCTGGATCTATATGAAGACTTAACTCATATATGAAGATATGAGAAGGCATAAGATTTAATAAATAGTGGAACACGTAACTTGATTCAGAAATATGGATTAATTGAGTGAAATCATCAAGCACAATTAAAAGAATGTTAATTTTTGTCAAGGAAGTATTTAAAACAAGTATAGAAAGGTACCATGTCTATTTGATGCCAAACAACACCTAAAAAAATGTAATTTTTCATGAATCAGTGTTATGAATCGATTCCCCAAGGGTGTGAATCAATTCATGCGAGTGAAAATGCCAAAACAAGTGAATCAGGTACCCATGAATCAATTCCCCATGCCATGAATCCATTCACGCGATTGATCAAGCCAGGAACGGTAAAAATAGAGAAGGATGAATCGATTCAAGCCAGGTGTGAATCGATTCAAACTATTCTGGAATTCATGGATAGTGAAAATAGAGACATTTGAATCGATTTAAGCACTGTGTTGAATCGATTCACCTCAGAAATTATGCATAAAAATTTAGTTTTTCAACTTCTAACCTCTCTAACTTTTTCATATGAGTTCCAATGCCTACCAAATTTTGACACCAACTTATATACATCATTTGTGATGTGTGACCACTAGCCACACTAAAAAATTCACAAAAATGAGGGAGTTATGCGCATAAATGCGTCTCACTTATTTTGAGGCATTTTTGTGCAACTCAAGGACCTATTCTCAATGGAATTGGTCTATTCCAATTTCTACAAGTCACAAATCATGAATTTAAGCTATTGGAGTCATTACATGCCATTAAAACCACATAAAACACAATTTGACCCTATTGGTTCCTCAAATAGGCATGAACATCGAAACAGAACATTACATACACTTCATAAAACATTGTGTTTCATAATTTAACATCATCCATTCATCACTTGGGTAATAATTTCAGCCCATAACTAGCATCATACATTGTCTAGGTCATAATAAAAAATTAGCCATACATGTATGGTCCAATTTTCACCTATGACCTCCAAAATTAATATACACCAATCCAAATACATATTAAGCATACACCGTCCATCCTATACACTAATTTACCTCTATCATCAAAATGCATATTTCCAAAAGATTTAATCACACTCTCATGAGTGTCCTGCATCACAAAGCTAAAAATAGACAACATGGAAGAATGAGTTATACATTCCAAAAGATGAAAATGAATACATTGTGATTGTGTGCATATGCATTCAACATCATGTGTACTTTGCATCAATATATCATTCATCATCATAATTATCAGCACCTCACCAATCTTACACATGCTCAATCATCCCTTATGGTTCATAACAAAATTATCAGCACCTCACCAATCTTACACATGCTCAATCATCCCTTATGGTTCATAACAAAATATATATATGCATACATATAATCAGACCCTTCATCATCTTGGGCCAACACACACAAAATCACCATACCCAATATATGTATTTGTATTCATATCTTTTATGTTATCTTTAGGTATTTTCTCTCCCAATCATAACCAACACCATTTCTCATCACCCTTGGCATACCTCCTTGCTATATGCAAATGCTCTTAAGCTAATGCACATGCATAATGGAATAATTTATCAATTGCGGATCCGACTGGAAATAAACACTAATTTGTGGGTTAAGTATGATCATATAGCCGTACCCCTACTGCAGTAGAAAATATGTAGACATATATCATCAATTTCAATCATCAATTCTTCATCATCATAAACGCATGCTAATCATCCATTTTCATTCTCATTTATCATCAATAATGACTATTCCACATTCATGGTGAACACAACACAATCACATCATCATCAAGGCATTACACTAGCCAAACAATTCAACATCACCATTTAGCATACCTGTAACATCGTGAATTTTAAAGGAAATAAAATCGTTAGATAATGGTAATTGATTATTTATGGTCAAATAATTATTAGAGATTTTATTAGACACTAGAGGTGAATTACAAGAGATCAACAGCAACACCATTACAAGAGATCACATGACCAAGACACATATCTTGTCTAACCAGAATTCACACTTAGAGAATTTGGCATACAACTATTTCTCTCGAAGAATAGCCAACAGAAGGCGAAGATGCCTTTCATGTTCTTCATGGCTCTTCGAGTACACCAAAATATCATCGATGAATACCACGACGAATTGATCAAGAAATTCATGGAAAATGCAATTCATGTAGTCCATGAAAATCGCAAGGGCATTGGTCACACCGAATGACATCACCACATATTCGTAGTGGCCATAACGTGTTCAGAAGGCAGTTTTTGGAATATCATCGGTCTTCACCCGAATTTGGTGATATCTGGAACACAAATCGATCTTAGAAAATACAACTATACCTCTCAATTGATCCAAAAGATCGTCGATGCGAGGAAGGGGATATTTGTTCTTAATAGTCATCTTGTTGAGTTGGCGATAGTCAACACACAACCTTATGCTCCCATCTTTCTTCTTCACCAACAATACAATAGCACCCCAAGGAGATACACTTGGGCGAATAAATTCTCTATCAAGCAATTCCTCGACTTGCTTTTTCAACTCAGACAACTCCATAGGAGACATCCTATAAGGAGCCCGGGACACAGGCTCAGCGCCAGGAATAAGGTCAATAGAAAATTCCACTTCATGTGGAGGAGGCAATCACTACAAGAAAATTAAGAATTAGGTATGAAAATTGGCTAGCAAACTTTTTCCTCACTAAATTGTAACTAAAAAGTGAAAAATTAACAAGGACTTTATAAGGAGTTAAAATTCCTAGTAATAAGTTCAATTTTTTGGTTTGTAAAAATTGGTGAGTATCTAGCGACAATATAACAAGAAAATTTCTCTCACAATATTTAATTTTGTCGCTAACTTGTTAGCTTCAAAATATTTTCCTAGCCGAAGCATGATAATAATTTATCTTTTTTATTTTTAATGTTTGCTATAAAAATTTCCTAGCTAATTCTTAACGATATTACTTTTTTAAAATAATATTATTTATTATAAAATATTCAAAAAAAAGATGTGAATTCTAGCTAGGAAATTTAACTAGGACATATTTATCTCGCATAGTAGTAATTAATTAGCTAAGAAATTGCTAAACCATTTTCTCAGCAAATTAGAGAGGCTAGGTCGTAGGCTTGCGAGGCCAATTCTCTTACAAAGTAGTAACTTTTCTTGACCTAACAAAAGTTGGTATTGGTTGTCCAAATGGAAGAGCTAGAATCATTTCACATTTCCATTTAGTCTCCACATGCCCCAAATCCCATACATACCCTTCGATCCATCTTACTCGTCGCTTTCTCCTCTCGCGTTAGTAGTAGGCACCTTCGATCTACATGTTCCAAGGCTAAGCTTTTCTCTTCCTCTTATTTTAGATCTTCTTCTCTCATCCTAAGATCATAACCCTCTCTCCATTCTTCGATCTCTTCCACCGCACCACCACCACCACCCCTCCAGGTACTTTAACCTTCACTCTCATTCTTTCTCTAATCGTGTTTATTATTTCCGTTATGATATTTTCTTTTCATATCTATTTCCCGTAAGTATCAGTTTCTTATTTTAATTGAGGATTTTCATATTTGACGGTTAATTGCATGATTTATATCATTTAAATTGCTCACTATCTGGTTAATTTTGTTTCTAATTGTGTTCTGATTTGTCTTTCTTGTTGATTGATGCATATATACCATTTCAGCTAAGGAAATTCTTTCTATGGAAAACCTCATTGGCATTCCCAGAGGTTCGATGAATAAGCTTGCTAGTGATTTGAGTGTAATCAGTTCTTTCGTATGTGCTTTTCTCATCACTTGTATATGTTTTTTTAAAGTTTAATATATTAATACGAAGGGAAGAAGGTACAACTAGAAAAATAGAGAAATGATATTTATAAAACATGTATAATGTTCTATAAGGAGAGAAATATGACATAAGTTGGATGATGTGATGGACCTTATGGACGGAGATAGAGAGAAAAAACTATTGATGTATAAATTCTTGTTGTACACATAATAGATTTTTAGAAATATTTACTTTACTCTGCCTAATTTTTTATAGGTGGATGATTCTCCATGTCTGTTAAGTTTTTATTTGGTACATTCAATTCAGAGTATACTACTTCTAAAATAGAGATGTACTAGATCTTGCAGATTCCTCTTGGGATTCCTGGTTGAACTACTTATCAGAGAGTTAATTATGCAACAAATTAGATGCCACGCCCCAACTTAAATTGGTAGGTTCGAGGTAGAGATATTATACATGTATAAGATATCATCAAAGCATAATTAACATCACTCTAATTAGGATTTTCCTTGATATAAGAATTTTAAGCTCCTCATTGGCTTCTGTTACTGCTGTAACTCAATTAGCTATAAACAGTTGTGTACAGTCCAAAACCTTGGAATGACAGAAGAATGTTAGCTCTGGCTATGTTGTTTGCCTTTTATGCCCCATAAGACTCCGGAATCCAGAGTCTAGAGTAATCGATGTTACTATTTTAGAGACCTAAAACTTGCTGGAATTACTTTTTTCCTTGATGGATTGTTTTCCAACTTGCAACTAAGGTTATTATAGAGACCTAAAAATTTTTGGAATCCTTTATTCCTTGATGTATTTTTTCCCAACTTAAGATCTGTGACTACATCTCCTATCTTTTCCCTTGTTTTAAGTAACTTTCCACTTCATGTGGGCGCCTGATAAGTTTGGTGGCGTTGAAGCAATAAAATAGGCAAGGAAGCAGACCTATCTGACATCAAACATCAGCCAGGTTGCAATTGAATGTGTGAGGGTCCATTACATTTGACATTTAGGGAAGAAGGTATGTCTGAACTCTTGGGAGACCATAAGGAACTATCTTTATTGCCCAATCAATTATCAGAGGTGGATTGATTTGCGAAGTAGTGCTTGGTGGGTCACTATTAATATATATGTACCTTTGACTCTCATAATTGCTTGTGTAATTTTACATTTTAATTTTATGTGTATCATTTTTCTATAGCCTAAGATTAAGGAAACTTGTATTTGCTGCTGACTGTTGTAACTCTAATATATCTGCAAGTGTCTTTTTCCCCTTGGTCTTAGTTGCAACTGGCCTTTTGCCACTTTTAGCGTATAGCCTTCCCATAAATCTTGAACATGACAAATAAATGAGCTGCAATAGAATGTTGTGGTATGATGTTTGGACAACATCTTGTTTTGAAGTCCTGTTTGGATGAAACATTTTTGGCATACTAACTCTATTTTGTTATCTGTATCCCAGCCATCTAACCCGTCACGGCCACAACCATTTTCCCTTCAAAATATTTTATCAGATAGATTTAGAGACCTCTCTGCCAAATGTTGGAGTCAGTTAGCTGGATCTGGTCCTGTACCATGAAAGCAAGCACCTAGTCTATTCAATTCAGCTTCTTCATTTGACATGCTTCTGGATGTACCTTCTTTAGTTGAATTATCAAATAGCTTTGACAAAATTTATGGTAATGAAAGGTTATCTGACTCAACCTTGGAAAAGAAAAAGGAGGATTTGTCTGAAATATTAGTCAATTGGAGCGTTAAGCTTGGGTCATGGGAAATGGTTCTTATGAATGGTACTGCAGACTTTGACCTATTCTAAATTCTTTTACCTTCTTTTGTTTTGTTATATGGTTTAGGAGGTGGAGGCATCAATTACCAACATGAAGATGACTTAATGACATGATTTTGTTTAAAATTATATTTCAGGAATGAGGGATGAGGACAAATCATGGTCATGCTTAAATATATGCCAACAACCCCCCCTCTGAAGAAAGATATATCTCTTCAACCTTTTGGGTTACCTGTACCGTATTCATCCCAAAATGAAAGAAATGGTTAACTTGGGGTTACTGGAAGTCATCCACAACAAACTCAACCTCTTCTAGGAAAGCAATTTAATGGCACTATACATTTAGCGCCTGACTCATCAGGTGAGGCTCAAGTTCGCAATGGCAGCTTGAGCTGCCCAAGGAAGAAACCAGTTACTGTCCCAGTACTGGCCTAGGTGTACTGATCTGGAGCTACAACAAATATCTATAGAGTATCCTTTAAATCACATATGATCACAGTTTTAGATTATATTAATAATAACTAGATTATTTCACTTCATTTTCCTATTTTGTCTAAAGGCATATGCCACATACCTGAAGCTACAGTGCCTTAACTTTATCCTTAGTTCCAATTCGGTGATTACTCCATTGTTTCAAGAAACCTTAAGTGCAATTGATGCTGGTCGAATTGGGTGTTCAATGCTACCAAACAAATATGCTGAGGTTGGTATTAAGATTCTTCCTTCAAACTAATTTTGGGATAGTATTTTTGGTTCAAGTATAGGTTATATAGATGCTTTATTTTCAAAGTAAACTAGAATTTTAATTTTTGATTTTTAATAATTAATAATTGATAGTCTGCCATATTTAATGGTTGAATACCATAAGATTCCACGTTTTTTCCATTTGCTCTGAGTACATATAATAGGTCAGTGTGGTTTGATACTTCACCAATTTTTTCCCTCTTTCTTTGTACATAATAATTCTCATTGAATGAAAGATAAATATTACAATCATGTATTTATAGCAAAAAATAAGAAAACAAAATAACAAAGTGTAAAAAAAAGTGTAACAGAATTAGCTAACTATGGTCAGAAAC
Source organism: Clitoria ternatea (assembly GCA_037962975.1). NCBI lineage: Eukaryota > Viridiplantae > Streptophyta > Magnoliopsida > Fabales > Fabaceae > Clitoria > Clitoria ternatea. Next base: position 114,425,157 of record CM075669.1, read on the forward strand.
TAATTAAGAAGCAACTAGTTTAGTTAGTTTTCTTGTCAATGATTCTATTCTGATTGAGACCTTTTTTTTACTATTTTTTTGCATCTTTGCTTAAAAAATGCAAACGGGCCTTCATGGCATATGTATTTTAACGTATTTTTTTTTCAGAATAATGTTGTTCCTTTTATAGGTGCAAAGGGAGAATAAAATAAGGTGAAATCTGTACTTTGTTGCTTCTTCTTCCTTCTCAATTTTTCTTTAGTTTGTGCTTAGCATAATTTTTTTGTGTTACCTCACATTATGTGCGACACACTGATATAAACTACTTTATCACATTCCCTTCATATTGGTATCCAACTAAACGTGTCCTCAATAACTCCCAATATCTATCTAGCTCCATTGACTTTTGTGTAAAAACCCTGACATACAAATAAGTGAAATAACTCTTAAAACACAAAGAGAATATGTGTGTAATGACATTTGCCAGTACACATGTGTGAACATTATGTGATGTGTCGTAGATTGTATCATTATAATGTGTAGGATATCGTTATATGGAGACAAGATTTACATTGAAGCTCCAAATCACATGTTAGCCATCACCGTCAACCATTTCCCCTCACTGGACAAACATGATGCATGCCAAGGAAACATCCATTACTTTATCACCCAAATTTTGATTTAGATTAGACAAAATAGATGGCAATCTGTTGTGAGGCCAGCATATCAAAACAATGTGCATGCAAAATATAAGTTAAGGTGTTGTATAATCGAGTATTAGTTTCATGAGTATATAAAGTATAAACTATAGATTACTACTGCAAACAAAAAGAATTGAATTATAGATTAATTATTAATTGTCTAATGAGTGCTCTACGCATTTGTTAAAGAAAAAAGTTATTCCCATAGAATTTTATTTAGTTGTTTTTTGCTCTATTTTCCTTAATTATATCAGTTATTGTATATTTTTCTCTTTTTTCTTTTGCCAATTAATCTTTTATGTGCGGTTTGTAGATCACATTATATTTGCTGGTTAAGTGTAACCCAAATGCTTCATGGTTATGGCTTCTCCTATCTAAGTCTTGGCATTTGGAAAAGTGTAGGAATAAAATATATAATTAATCAAATATATAATTAACAATCTAATGACTTCTATTTATCATTCTCTTACTACTAATAATTGTAATTAATCAAATATATAAATTTTTAAATTTTTAATTTCATATATTCCTTTCCTTTATTGTCTCATTGTCCTTCTTGGACAAATTGTTTTTAAATAATTTATGGATCTAATGTTATAGACAAGTACATGAATCATTGGTTGTTTCAAATGCTGTAGAGCTCTTTAAGCACCTAAATAGGTCCACAGGCACCAAATCTAGTAGCTGACATTCTTCGGTGATACTTAGAGCATGATCTATTTGCTGCTTTTAACTATCTTAGAGAGAAAAAAGTCATGGTAAATTGTTATTAATCTCATAGTTTGTATTTGTATTGATTGTGTGAGATGTAATGTTGAATGGTCATGATATGCTTAATTTGACCATATATTATTAATTGCTCTAAGTATCTATATATTGGTCATGATGTGCTTAAATTGACCATACATTTGTTTATTTCTTATCTTGTATTTGCCATATTTATCTAATTATTTGCAAGCACATGATTTGATTTCAGATTGATAGATACACTTGCTCTTGTGTATAAGGAAGCTGTATCGAAAACAACCCAGGAAGAAATTATAGCAAATATATGTATGGTTCTTTATGCTTATTAGTTTTTGACCTGGTCTCAATTTTTACTTTCAATTTGACCCTTTACATTTACAATTAATTTACCTTGTGCTATGTTGCTCTATATGTATCTTTTGTATTTAAATATATCTGCAGGAAAAAGTTTAGAATCACTTTTCTATTTTATCCTTGGTTCATTCTCTATTCATGTCCCTCCATGTTGTGAACTAGCCAAATTTGATTTGTTATATGACTTTGCAGGGAAGTTCCTTACACTCTTTACCCACTAGGAATCTCTTGAGTCGAAGGTTAATGAGACAAAGGCTATGGTCAAATTTCAGCTTAAGAAGGTGCTCTACATGGAAGTGGCAGTCAGAAATGTTAGTATGGAGAAAAAACAAATCTTCTAAAATTTTCCTAGATTAGACATGAATAAAAACTATATAGTTGAGCATTAATTAATATTTAAGACATTACAATGGTTACTTCACCATGAAAAATAAATTAATTCATGTAATGAGGAAAAAATATTTTATTAACAAGGCAAAAAAAATATTTTTATCTTGGATAGAGTTACATTTTTATATTGGTTCAAGAATAGTTATATTTTTAACAATTATTTTATTTTTAGAATGAAAACTTATATTTTAAAAAAATATATGTATGTAAATAATTAATATTAGATAAAATATAATATTTACATTATATAAATAATTTTTTACTCGCTACGACTATTCCAACCAAAACATATAAATTTAGAAAATATATTAATGCATTAATTTTTATAAAAAGGCATTTTAACGTTCCAATTTACGAACTACAAATTATTTCGTTATGAAATTTAAAACTGTAAGAATAATGATAAGAATTAAAGATTTAGAAATGATATTTTTTATTAAATTTAGAGTATAGTATCAAAATATTATGTTTCAAATTTCTGTGATGGAATAAGTATTTTTTTCTTTTTACAGTTAACTTATATTAAACTTTTATTTATTTTAATATATTATATAAACATTAATGTGTATTAAAATAATATAAATAATTATTGAAGATGTTATATATGATTTTTAAATAATTACTTTTTCTTCTTGAGAAGCATAAAAATATGAAATAAAAATACTATAATGTAGGTCAAAATATATATCACTATTATGAATATTTCTATCAATTACTATTTAATCATATTAAATTAAATTTAGTATAATATTTTTAAATAATTACTTTTTCCTAAACAAAGTAGAAAATGTGAAACACTACTTAAATATCATATTTTTAAGAAGAAAATCTTATATATTGATGACTGTTGTTGAAACAACCCGCTTTAATTTGAGAATAACCGAGACCAGGGAAAATTTTTTCCAAAAATCAAAGGTGTTCAAGGGTAAAATGAGCAATTAAGGGTTAAGGAGAGTGGAAATCAGTATAGGAGAAGGAAAGGAACGTGAAACTGATCACACAGCAAACAGCGGAAGACATAAAGCTTAAACGAACCCGACAACGCTCACTCGCTCAAGCGAGAGCCAAATCCGCTTGAGCGAGACCACCCATTACGCTTGGGCGAAGCATCCATTCGTGTGGGCGAAACTAATGAGGGACTTTCCCTTCTACTCACGCTCGCTGGGGTGAACACTTAGTCGCTGAGGCGAGTAACTCCACTCGGTATTCCCTTACTCGGATTCAGAGTCTAAGTTTACTCAGAAAAGTCTTTACTCACGATTCATTCGGATTAACCCTTACATGTACAAGCTTCATTCGAAAGTTTACATCGCACTCCTTAACTTCATTCTTCCAGGTCATAGATATTGACCACTCGGGAAATGATTCCCATAGCCATTCCACTCGGAATCTATAAGTACTTTTCACTCGGGCTATCTCCCACGGCCATTTACCACTCGGGGTATTCCACTCGTCTTCTTCACTCGGCATATGTAATCTCCGTCACTCAAATACTTTACTAAGCCAAGTCTCACTTATGGATCTTCTAGCCTCTAAATAAGTTTACTGTAATGGAATTCTCCTAGAGCCTTGTATATCATTCCTCTATCGAAAAACATCCACTCGACAAGTTCCCACCCCGAAGTATTTAATTATTCTCCACTCGAGAAAATCCTAACAGCTTATCACTCTGAAGGTTTTCAGGTCAATCCCCAATCGGGGTTATACGACCTCATTCACTCCGAAACATCTAAACCCTATCCACCCGTAGGCTAGTTATAATGAGAGGTTTCTCGTTCGACTAATTTTCTCTCAGGGATGGTCCTAATGAACATATTTCACTCGGGATTGGACAAACCTTTCATCACTCGGAATAAGATCACTATCCCGCCTCCGCAACGTTAACTTAGCTCGTTTACCTGGAGTCATACGAAGCTCACATGCTCGGACAAGTATAAATATATACCACTCGACATTCACACACAATATAGGATGGACATACAGTATGATATATATATATATATACATTTATATAAATAATTACATGCATATTGTCATACTCTCAACTCGGAGAGTTCAGATCTAATATATAGAGACAAGGACCAAAATAAGAGCCGGCCAAGGCTATGACAAAACCTTATATACAATATGTACATGTACACATATATTCCCACACTACACAAGCACTTCACACGGCATGCAACTCTTCCATCATTCGTCATTCCGAGAGACATTCACTGAAATATAGCCACAGTAGGGGGTGAGTATCTTAAATATTAAATGATAGATAGTGACTCGGATTATTCCTCAATCATGCAACAATATACATGTGTACATAGCAATAATCAATAACATACTCAGTACCGATTAATCAAACACACATAAGACATTTTCCGATCAGAATCTACTCAGTTATCTCTCGGCTATATGCACATATCATTCTCAATAATATTAACACATACACATACGATCAGATTTCATTCAACATCAACTGTACATGTACACAAATTCATTTACTCGGATCCGCTTTGTGTGTAATCGGTTTTTATCGTTGCAACGTAGGCTCCCAGCCTTTTATTCAGCTCCCAGCTGACTTGGCCATTTTACAGGTACCAAACTGTTTCCCCTCACATGTGACACCAACACTCTCAGCGTCAACGGCGGTGTCACGGGCAGCCCTGAGTCCCACTCAATAGGCTACCTTGAGTCCTACTCAAGGATTTAACAGCATCCCATGCTTTTAATAACCGATGGTAGTGTCCCACAGTACATGCTCTCAACATTTAACGCATCTCATACGCCACACGCGAATTGATCACACAAGCACATAGTTCATATATACAACCTTTCACTTAACATTACATGCATCACGTGCAATCAGTATTAGACATTATCAGAACTCAATACATAAAGCTTTCTTCACATGCAGATAGCATTTAGATTCATGGTAACCTGCACGTCACATAAATCATATAGTAATCATCAACAGTACTTTAGCATATTCTCTGCATGCAATCATTCAATACTCTCAAGATTATTAACATGCATTTCATGGATGGAACTGGACATGCATCACTCAACACCTAATCATCATACATCCGGGTATCACATGTTCTGCATGCAAACACAACACATCAATCAGGACACAGAAACAACAATCGTTAACACCCGGAACCCGTCCATAACCCATGCATTTAAGATATAAGATACCCCCTACCGACTAAGAGACTCCGAGAGTTCCTCTGTTTTGACGTTGGTCCTCTGCCCCGCTTGCTCCGTCCAGTACTCTCACTCGTTCAGCCCTCTCGAACACAGTTGTACTCTGCAATCGGCTCGGGGACAGGAAGCTGTTCTTCTCCTATCTCGACGATTGTCCTTCACCAACCTGAGGGAACTCCGAATCCTTTGTAACACCACTGTTGCGAGCTTACGAACGGAGAACAGAGGGGAAGAAGAAGAAGAACGAAGAAGAAGAAGAGAAGAGAACGAAGAGGGGAGTCTGGAAGAATTAGAATGAAATAAACAACAGTGGTCCAAAATATATATGCACCCAAGAAATAAAAGAAGTGGGATGGGAGAACGTGAAGCAGCAGCTCCACTCATGTCATGCACACTAGTCACCATCAATCAGCCATTAATTCTTAAGTTAAATTTAATCACAATTAATGAGTATTTCATGTTGTGTAATTATTTTTTTTTGTTTAGTGACTTAATCTCATTCAGTACTTAATTTTTAAATCGGGATGTTACAATTCTCCCCCTCTAAAAGAATTTCATCCTCGAAATTCAACCGGTAATTTACCTTAAATAAACAACTCGGGGTACTATTGCCTTATGGCATCCTCGCGTTCCCAGGTGTAAGAAGTACTCCCATTTTTCTGCCACGCCACTTCGACCAGTTGTACATCCTTGCCCCTCAAACATTTTACCGACCGGTCCATAATTCTAGTCGGTACAGTCACTGTGGTCAGATCCTCCTTGATCTCCACTTCATCATCCGGCATTATGTGAGTGGGGTCGGGTAGAAATTTCCTTAGTTGAGATACATGAAACACGTTATGCAATCGGGATAGGTGAGCTGGTAATGCTATTCGGTATGCCATGGAACTGACTCGCTCTAACACTTCGTAGGGCCCAATATATCGGGGGTTCAACTTCCCACTTTTCAAGGCTCGCCCGACTCCTTTACTCAGTGAAATCTTTAGAAACACCCTATCCCCGACTGAAAACTTCAGTGGTTTGGTTCGTTTATCATGGTAGCTTTTCTGCCTGTCCTGAGACGCCTTCATCTTTTCCTTAATTACCTGGATCTGTTCTGAGGTTTGCTTCATAATTTCCGGCCCCAATAGCAAACTTTCACCTGCTTCCGACCAACAGAGTGGGGTTCGGCATTTTCGACCATACAGTGCTTCATAGGGTGCCATACCAATATTGCTGTGGTGACTATTGTTGTATGTAAATTCGATCAGGGGAAGGTATTGCTCCCAACACCCACCATGTTCCAACACACACGCCCTCAGTAAGTCCTCTAAACTTTGTATCGTTCGCTCGGATTGTCCATCCAACTGGGGATGGTAGGCAGAACTTAGCCAGAGTTTCATGCCTAATTCTTGGTGTAGGCTGGTCCAAAACCGGGACGTGAATCTAGGATCCCTATCCGATACGATAGAAGTCGGCACACCATGCAGTCGAACAATTTCACGGATATAAATCTGGGCTAACCTATGTAACGGTATCTCATGTTCACAGGCAGGAAGTGTGCACTTTTCGTCAATCGGTCAACAATGACCCAAATAGCATCATGACCCGCTCGGGTTTTAGGCAATCCCAAGACAAAGTCCATGGCAATTGAGTCCCATTTCCATACAGGGATCTTAAGAGGTTGCAATGCACCATACGGTCTCTGGTGCTCGACTTTAGATTTCTGACAGGTAATACACCGAGCCGCATATTCTGCTACATTCCTCTTTAATCCGAGCCACCAGAATTGTAGTCTCAGATCGTGGTACATCTTCGTAGTACCCAGGTGGATACTTAACAGGCTCTTGTGGGCTTCATCAAGCACCATCCTCCTTAATTCACCTTCACCTGGCACATATATCCTATTCTTCACTCGAAAAATTCCATCCGGTCCCTCGGTCAGAGACAAGTCCTTACCCTTGTCCTGAGTCTCCTTCATCTCAGTCAAGTAGGGATCTGACTTCTGCTGCTCAAATACCAGTTTCAGAAACTCATTGGTAATCTTCAACGTACCGAGCGTTATCTTCCGAGACGAAGGGACGTCGACATGCAAATTCATGTCTTGAAATTGCTCTAATAACTCCACCTCCTTCACCATCATCACTGACACATGGAGGGATTTCCGACTCAATGCGTCGGCTACAACATTCGCCTTACCCGGATGATACTTCAGCTCGAAGTCGTAATCCTTTAAAAACTCCATCCATCTTCTCTGCCTCATGTTCAGCTCTTTCTGGTCGAATAAATATTTGAGGCTCTTGTGGTCGCTATACACTTCAAATTTTGAACCGTACAAGTAATGCCTCCATATCTTTAATGCGAATACTACAGCCGCCAGTTCTAAGTCATGAGTCGGATAATGCTGCTCGTGCGGCCTCAATTGCTGAGAGGCATAAGCTATCACTCGGTCCTTCTGCATTAGTACGCACCCCAGGCCGAGTCCTGACGCATCACAATAGACCACGAAGCTCTCTTGTAAGTTTGGCAATGCCAATACTAGAGCGGTTGTCAACTTATTCTTTAACTCTCAGAAACTGCTCTCACACTTGAAACTCCAAACGAAAGGGACATTCTTCCGAGTCAACTTGGTTAGTGGTAACGCAAGCTTAGAAAACCTTCAATAAATCTTCTATAATAGCCAGCTAAACCCATAAAGCTTGTTATCTCTGAGACAGACTTGGGTCTCTCCCATGCCATTACAGCTGCCACCTTCGAAGGATCTACCGAGATGCCTTCCATAGAAATTACATGCCCGAGAAAGTGGATCTTATCCATCCAAAAATCACACTTTGAAAGTTTTGCAAACAGCTATTTCTCCTTCAATATTTGGAGTACCAAACGGAGGTGTTCTTCATGCTCCTCAGGGGTCTTGGAATAGACTAAGATATCATCAATAAAAACGACTACGAATCGGTCTAAATATGGGTGAAAGATGTTGTTCATGTAATTCATGAATACAGCAGGGGCGTTTGTCACACCAAACGGCATTACTACATACTTGTAGTGGCCGTACCGAGTCCTGAAGTCAGTCTTAGGGATATCCGAGTCCTTCACCCGGATTTGGTGGTATCCCAATCGTAAATCGATCTTCAAGAAGACTATAGCACCACGTAGCTGATCAATTAAGTTGTCAATCCTGGGAAGTGGGTACCGGTTCTTAATCGTAAGTTTGTTTAGCTGCCGGTAGTCTATACATAATCTCATGCTGCCATCCTTCTTTTTAACAAGTAACACCGGTGCGCCCCAGGGTGAGACACTCGGTCGAATGAACTGTTTCCTGAGTAACTCATCCACTTGCTTTTTCAACTCAGCCAATTCTGTTAAGGACATTCTATAGGGTACACTGGAGACCGGCTCGGTCAAGGAATCAAGTCTATAGAGAATTCAACTTCTCTGTTTGGAGGGACATCCGGCACATCCTCTGGAAACACCTCGGGAAATTCACAAACAGTCAGAATATCGTTCACTCGGGCTCTATCGTCTCCCTCAGTTAAACAAAGCATCATAAATATCTGAGCTATACCTTGTACCGCGTAGTCATCATTGATCTGCCTCGGAAAAATTACTCTTCGGTTCCGACAGTCAACCAATACCTTTTTGGCTGAAAGCCAATCCATGCCCAGTACAATATCAAGGTCTTTCAGAGGCACACATACCAAATCGAAGGTGAAACTCCGATCCCCCAACACAAAGGTTACATCCTTACACATCATTGATGTCAACACTTTAGCGCCGGTCGGATTAGCTACTTCCAAAGTCCGATTCATATACACAGTCGGTAATTTTAAACGTCTCACACAATCGTCAGCAATAAAGGAGTGGGTAGCTCCAGAATCAAAAACTACATTAAGTGTATATCTACCGAGCGTGCACTTACTTTGCACCAAGTCATTCGCTTGTGTAGCTTCCTCGGCGGTGATGGCGTAAACTCTCCCAGTAGCCGGTTGGTCAGCATTTCTTCTCCTGTCGTTTGGGGCAACCATCATGTTTCCTCGAGTCCCATTGCCTCTGCCCCCAGTTCCACGGCCTCTCCCTCGGAAGCCTCCCTGGCGAACATTAGCGTTTGTTTGATGTAGTTGAGGGCAGTCACGGCGAATGTGCCCTCTCACATTACAATGGTAGCATACCATTCCACCATGGTTGTTACAATCCCGAGCGTAATGATCTCCTCCACACCTAAAACACTTGCCATCCCCCATACTATGAACTGGACATCCTCCCTGCTGATTCCGACCCCCAATTCTGGAGAAAGGTCGGCCTCTACCAGCGTTAATCGGTCTCTTGAAGTGAGATTGCTGGGGCTTCAAGGAAGGTTCTGCCTTGCTACTCTGGCCCGAGTGGGCCTTATCATCTTCTTCAAAAATTCTACATTTATTCACCAATACAGGAAAGCTTCTAATTTCTTGGTGCTTGAACGCTCTTTTGATATCTGACCTCAATCCGCTCTCGAATTTAATGCATTTGGAACTCTCGGTTCCAGGTTGTTGGAAGGGCGGATAAAACAAGCATAGTTCCTCATACTTTGCAGCATATTCTTCTATAAACATGGAACCTTGCTTCAGTTCCATAAATTCTAGTTCCTTCCGACTCCTCACCGTGTCGGGGAAATATTTTTCCAGAAAGCACGTTCTAAAATTCTCCCAGACTAGTTGGATGCCCGCGTCAGTCAATCAGTTTTTGGTGATTTTCCACCAATTTTCTGCTTTGTCTCGCAGCATGTACACTGCGCATTCAATTTTCTGGGCCTTAGTACAGTGAAGGCCCCCAAAAACTCTCTCCAAATCTTGAATCCACTTGTATGCTACCTCGAGATTAAATCCCCCTTGAAACTCACTCAGCTTCCTCTTCAGGAAGCGATCCAATACTTGGCCATCTTCAGTTCGAGGCTGACCCTGCCTCTCGAATACATCAGCGAAACGTTGGAATGTCGTGGCTATGGCTTCCATGCTATGACGATTCGCCATGACTTATCATGAAATCAACACCCCTTTCAAGGATAAGTTTACAGAGTTACTTACTACCGATCGGATCTCAACCCAACATTCAACAACTATAATACATTATCATACAATTCTTGGACATCATGTAATTAATCGGACAGGATGGGGACAATCCTCTACCCTCAAAACAACATCTCATAAACACATGGCCACACAATGATACTTAATTAGGCATTAAAGCCCTCAGATATTACAAACAATTTATGACAACTTGTCATATTGTACATCACCGCTTGCTAGGAGCAAACATACCTTGGCCTTGGACCTTTTAAGTCCACTCTGATACCAAAATGAAATAACCCGTTTTAATTTGAGAATAACCGAGACCAGGGAAAATTTTTTCTAAAAATCAAAGGTGTTCAAGGGTAAAATGAGCAATTAAGGGTTAAGGAGAGTGAAAATCAGTATAGGAGAAAGAAAGGAACGTGAAACTGATCACACAGCAAACAACGGAAGACATAAAGCTTAAACGAACCCGACAACGCTCACTCGCTCAAGCGAGAGCCAAATCCGCTTGAGCGAGACCACCCATTACTCTTGGGCGAAGCATCCATTCGCGTGGGCGAAACTAATGAGGGACTTTCCCTTCTACTCACGCCCGCTGGGGCGAACACTTAGTCGCTGACACGAGTAACTCCACTCGGTATTCCCTTACTCGGATTCAAAGTCTAAGTTCACTCAGAAAAGTCTTTACTCATGATTCATTCGGATTAACCCTTACATGTACAAGCTTCCTTCGGAAGTTTACATCGCACTCCTTAACTTCATTCTTCCAAGTCATAGATGTTGACCACTCGGGAAATGATTCCCATAGCCATTCCACTCGGAATCTATAAGTACTTTTCACTCGGGCTATCTCCCACGGCTATTTACCACTCGGGGTATTCCACTCGTCTTCTTCACTCGGCATATGTAATCTCCGTCACTCAAATACTTTACTAAGCCAAGTCTCACTTATGGATCTTCTAGCCTCTAAATAAGTTTACTGTAATGGAATTCTCCTAGAGCCTTGTATATCATTCCTCTATCGGAAAACATCCACTCGGCAAGTTCCCACCCGGAAGTATTTAATTATTCTCCACTCGAGAAAATCCTAACAGCTTATCACTCTGAAGGTTTTCAGGTCAATCCCCACTCGGGGTTATACGACCTCATTCACTCGGAAACATCTAAACCCTATCCACCCGTAGGCTAATTATAATGAGAGGTTTCTCGTTCGACTAATTTTCTCTCAGGGATGGTCCGAATGAACATATTTCACTCGGGATTAGACAAACCTTTCATCACTCGGAATAAGATCACTATCCCGCCTCCGCAACGTTAACTTAGCTCATTTACCTAGAGTCATACGAACCTCACATGCTCGGACAAGTATAAATATATACCACTCAGACATTCACACACAGCATAAGATGGACATACAATATGATATATATATATATATACATTTATATAAATAATTACATGCATATTGTTATACTCTCAACTCGGAGAGTTCAGATCTGATATATAGAGACAAGGACCAAAATAAGAGTCGACCAAGGCTATGACAAAACCTTATATACAGTATGTACATATACACATATATTCCCACACTACACAAGCACTTCACACGGCATGCAGCTCTTCCATCATTCGTCATTCCGAGAGACATTCATTGAAATATAGCCATAGTAGGGGGTGAGTATCTTAAATATTAAATGATAGATACTGACTCGGATTATTCCTCAATCATGCAACAATATACATGTATACATAGCAACAATCAATAACATACTCAGTACCGATTAATCAAACACACATAAGACATTTTCCGATCAGAATCTACTCAGTTATCTCTCAGCTATATGCACATATCATTCTCAATAATATTAACACATACACATACGATCAGATTTCATTCAACATCAATTGTACATGTACACAAATTCATTCACTCAGATCCGCTGCATGTGTAATCGGTTTTTATCGTTGCAAGGTAGGCTCCCAGCCTTTTATTCAGCTCCCAGCTGACTTGGCCATTTTACAGGTACCAAACCGTTTCCCCTCACATGTGACACCAACACTCTCAGCGTCAACGGCGGTGTCACGGGCAGCCTTGAGTCCCACTCAATAGGCTACCTTGAGTCCCACTCAAGGATTTAACAGCATCCCATGCTTTTAATAACCGATGGTAGTGTCCCACAGTACATGCTCTCAGCATTTAACGCATCCCATGCGCCACACGCGGATTGATCACACAAGCATAGAGTTCATATATACAACCTTTCACTTAACATTACATGCATCACATGCAATCAGTATTAGACATTATCAGAACTCAATAAATAAAGCTTTCTTCACATGCAAACAGCATTTAGATTCATGGTAACCTGCACGTCACATAAATCATATAGTAATCATCAACAGTACTTTAGCATATTCTCTGCATGCAATCATTCAATACTCTCAAGATTATTAACATGCATTTCATGGATGGAACTGGACATGCATCACTCAACACCTAATCATCATACATCCGGGTATCACATGTTCTGTATGCAAACACAACACATCAATCGGGACACAGAAACAACAATCGTTAACACCTGGAACCCGTCCATGACCCATGCATTTAAGATATAAAATACCCCCTACCGACTAAGAGACTCTGAGAGGTTCCTCTGTTTTGACGTTGGTCCTCTGCCCCGCTTGCTCCGTCCAGTACTCTCACTCGTTCAGCCCCCTCGAACACAGTTGTACTCTGCAATCGGCTCGGGGACAGGAAGCTGTTCTTCTCCTATCTCGACGATCGTCCTTCACCAACCTGAGGGAACTCTGAATCCTTTGTAACACCACTGTTGCGAGCTTACAAACGGAGAACAGAGGGGAAGAATAAGAAGAACGAAGAAGAAGAAGAGAAGAGAACGAAGAGGGGAGTCTGGAAGAATTAGAATGAAATAAACAGCAGTGGTTCAGAATATATATGCACCCAAGAAACGAAAGAAGTGGGATGGGAGAACGTGAAGCAGCAGCTCCACTCATGTCACGCACCCTAGTCACCATCAATCAGCCATTAATTCTTAAGTTAAATTTAATCACAATTAATGAGTATTTCATACTGTATAATTATTTTTTTTTGTTTAGTGACTTAATCTCATTCAGTACTTAATTTTTAAATCGGGATGTTACAGTTGTAAAATTAATTTATGAACTACAAATTATTTCTTTGTGTAATTAAAAAGTTGTAAGAAAAATGATAAGAATTAAAGATTTAGATATGATATTTTTTAATACATTTAGACTATAGTACCAAAATATTGTGTTTCAAATTTCTGTTAAGGAACAAGTATTTCTTCTTTTTACAGTTAACTTATATTAAACTTTTGTTTATTTTAATATATTTAAAAACATTAATGTGTATTAAAATAATATAAATAATTATTAAAGACGTTTTTATATGATTTTTAAATAATTAGTTTTCCCAAATGAAGTAGAAAATGTGAAACACTACCTAAATATCGTATTTTTAAGAAGAAAATCTTATATAATGATGACTATTGTAAAATTAATTTACGAACTATAAATTATTTCTTTGTGTAATTAAAAAGCTATTAGAATAATGATAAGAATTAAAGATTTAGAAATGATATTTTTTTTATTAAAATGTTATTTTTTAATACATTTAAACTATAGTACCAAAATATTGTGTTTTACATTTCTGTTAAGGAACAAGTATGTTTTTCTTTTTACAGTTAACTTATATTAAACTTTTATTTATTTTAATATATTTAAAAAATTAATGTGTATTAAAATAATATAAATAATTATTGAAGATGTTTTTATATGATTTTTAAATAATTATTTTTCCCAAACAAAGTAGAAAATATGAAACACTACCTAAATATCATATTTTTAAGAAGAAAATCTTACATAATGATGACTGTTGTAAAATTAATTTACGAACTATAAATTATTTCTTTGTGTAATTAAAAAGTTGTAAGAATAATGATAAGAATTAAAGATTTAGAAATGATATTTTTTATTAAAATGATATTTTATAATACATTTAGACTATAGTACCAAAATATTGTGTTTCAAATTTCTGTTATGGAACAAGTATTTTTTCTTTTTACAGTTAACTTATATTAAACTTTTATTTATTTTAATATATTTGAAAACATTAATGTGTATTAAAATAATATAAATAATTATTGAAGATGTTTTTATATGATTTTCAATTAATTAATTTTTCTTCTTGATAAGCATAAAAATATGAAATAAAAATACTATAATATGTAGGTCAAAATAATATATATCATTATTATGACTATTTTTATCATTTACTATTTAATAATATTAAATTAAATTTTGTATAACATTTTTAAATAATTACTTTTTTCTCAAACGAAGTACGAAAATGTGAAACACCAAAAAAATCAAAAACAAAAAAAAATCGAGCATTGCCCGGGTCAAATTACTAGTTAATGTTACCTAAATTGTCACCATCAATTTTTGCTTATTATGAGGTTGAAATTTTAATATTACTTTATATTTTTATGTGAAATAAAACTATTATTTTTCATCATAATAAAAAATTATATATAAATATCTAATTAAATATCATATTTTTATAAATTTTTTATAGAATTATGAGTAATTTAAAAAAATTTATGAACTATGATAATTTTTTTGTAACAAAAGAAAAGTGTTTTCTCAGAAAATATTTTTAATTAAATTGTGATATTTTTCAAGTATTTAAATTATAGTATCAAAATGTTATGTTTAGAATTTCTTTAAGGAACAAATATTATCTCTTTTTATAATTTACTTATTTTAAAATGTTATTTATTTTAAAAATATTTTAATGTGTGAAAATCCCTCCTCAATATAATTATTCCCGCTAATTTCCCCCTTTTATTAAAAACTAGAAGCTGTCTCTTATTTTGAAGAAAGGTTAAAAGAAGAACATAAAACCTCCCATCACTGTCTACTGGTGCGTGTTTCCTCTTTTAATTCTTTTACTGCGCGTCTTCCTTCATTGTGTGTCTTCCTTCATTGTGCATCTTCCTTCATCGTCCAACTTTTTCCCTCTTGCCACATTCTCTCACTGTGTTGTTAGGGCTTGGTGTGACACGAAACAGAGCAAGCATCATCGTTATACTTCAAGACACGCCAAGACAAGATTTGGTTCAGATCAGGTGAGTGTTCCCACTAAGTAATTCTGATGAGTTTATGTTCTGTTCTATACACTTCAATTCTTGAATCGTCCAACTCTCCCTTTTGCCACATTCTCTCGCTGCATTGTTAGGGCTTAGTATGACACAAAACAAAGCAAGCATCAACGTTATATTGTAATCCATCCTATTGGTAAATAGGTAGGTATTCCTTGTATTCAAGTCTATTTACTGTTATAGGAGCTTTTTCAAAGTACTCATTAATAAAAATTTTACATTCGTAAAATTTAAACTTATGATTTTATTATCATAAATTTAGTTTTTGCAAGGAACCTTTATTCAAGCTGATTTTTATATGCTCACATGATTTAGTAATACCCCCGTGTCTGCATTAAGTGTGTTTTAGTTTACTAGTCACGTAATTGTACATGTGATGTTGGCTGAGTTGTTTAACCTGCACACCTTTGCATTTTTTTAAATTTATTATGACCTATATTTGAATTAAATAACTACTAATTAAAATAACTAGAGAAGATATGATGGTTTTCATTGTCTGGGAAATGGGAAATGAGAGCATTTTCATAGAATTGTATGCCATGTATCTAATATATCAATATCCTGCCTGATTCACTATGTTATTTGCATTTTATGAGAAGGCCCTTTCAGCTCTTTCTTTCATCATGCATTTGTTTTTCTTAGTAATAATGTTGGCTAATGGCTATAGATATAATTATGATGTTATTACCAGTTACTACCAGTTGTCACCAGTCATGACTAAGTTCTTCCAAGTATAATTGCTTTGTTGTATACTTTTGATAAATGCATGATTATCACATACATACATGATATACTGGTTTCTCATGTTGCTAAAATTATGTGCAGAAGAACTAGATCTTATTTAAGTATTCAGTTTTTGTGAATATCACTGATGAATTATACTTTGCTTCAGTTTTGACATATACAACAGACGCAAAGCTGCTGAGTATGTTCAGGTTTGTTTCATGATTTCTGACTACCTGGTTAAGAGATTCATTTTCTAATTTTACTTTGAGATCATGTGTTGTGAGTATTTAAATTCATTATTGATGTAAAGTACATAATATATTATTAATTATTTGATCACTTTATTAAGTTGGATGGATACTCTTTCTAGAGTTATGGAGACCTATGTACACTTAGATAGAAATTAGCAATTAGCATAGTCTCGTGTTTCTTGAAAATGGTCTTATGGTCTACATCTACCCTTCAAATAATTCTGAGAATAAGATGTATAAGAAACTTGCCGCATGTTGATAACCTCACTTTCAAAAGGTTTAGAATAAAATATTGTATTGCTTTTGAGTATGTGGAAAATGAATCTCCTTTTTGTCATTAGTAGACCTTCTACTCTGGGTTATTTTGATCCTAATGTTTTTCTATCTTTGCTTTCTTCTACCCATACTACTCTTGGTTCTTATTATATTGTGAAATGAATTACATGTAGGGTATGCTGGTCATTTTACTTGTGTAATTCATTTTGTGTTAATCTTTTTTTAATATTATTATTGTTAATTTAGTTTCCAACATTGAAACAGGAAATTATCAAATTAATATAGCTGCTGCTATTTTTCACATATTAAAATACCTATCCTTTACAACTTGTTTTCTCTTTTTATTGAAATGGAAATTTTATAGTCATTTACCTTGCTTGGATTTTATTTGCAGCTTAAGTCTACAAGATTAAATTTTATAAGCTACAAAACATTAATTCTTTTTTCTTATCCTTGTTAAAGTCACTAAACGCTGCCCATCACAGGTAACCACATATTTATTTTGTTGTTCTTCTTACCTAATAGTATTGACATGCTTTTATTGATGAATATTTCATCGATTTATCTATTTATTTTGGAAAATATGCTCTTAAATTATATTTTCTTATTTCTTAGAGTCTGATTTATTGGTTGAACATAATTGAGTGAGCCCTTATAGGGGATAACAATAATTCATTCATAAATAAATACTTTTATATTTATGTTAAACTAATTATAGCAAACATGCGATCTGATCGAACTTGGATTTTAAGAAGAAAAGATCACACTGGTCGTGTAAGTGAAGAATTCAAGAATGGGGTTGATGATTTCATTAACTTTGTGAGTAGAGATGTATCAGGTCGCATTCTTTACCCATGCGAAAGATGTAAAAATCACCATTGGGAGGGAGCCTTTTTGGTTGAAAAGCATTTGTATGAGTATGGATTCTTGGAAGGTTATGTAAATTGGACATTACATGGTGAACAAAGATGGGGGGATCATCGACCAACACCTTGTATAGAAGATCAAGATAGGGACATGAATCCATATGTTGACATGGTTATGGATGCTATTGGACTTGGACCAAATATAGAAGGTGAAAATTTTGTAGAAGATCCGAATCCTTCAGCTTCAAAGTTCTATGACATGTTAAAAGATATTGATGAGTCTCTATAGGATGGTTGCAAGAAGCATACAAAATTATCAACAGTAGCGTAACTACTCAATCTAAAATCTGAATTCAATATGAGTGAAAGTTGTTATGATAGAATGATCATGATAATCAAAAGTATGCTTCCAGAATCTGAAAGGTTACCTGAAAATTTCTACAGATCAAAGAGAATGGTGAGCGAGTTAGGGCTAGGATGTGCTGAAAATTGATGTTTGCCCTGGACATTGTATGCTATATTACAAGGAAAATAGTGGCAAGCAAATTTGCTCAATATGCAAACATGCAAGATTTAAACCAAGGGTAGAAGGTTCAAAAACTCGAAAAAGTGCCATACCCATTCTTGCGGTATTTTCCCATTATTCCAAGACTTCAATGCCTCTATATGTTAAAAAATACTACATAATATATGCGTTGGCATTTGGATGGAGTACGTCAAGATGAATCAGTGATCACTCATCCATCTGATGCTCAGGCTTGGAAAGTGTTTGACCATACCTATCCAACATTTACGCAAGAGCCTCGAAATGTCCGACTTGGCCTATGTTCAGATGGTTTTAATCATTTTGGCAACTCAACTACCCCATACTCATGTTGGCCTATTTTTGTCACACCATACAATCTTCCCCCAAGTATATGTATGAGAAGAGAATACATATTCTTGAGTCTTTTGATTCCTGGACCAAAGTCACCTGGAAAATATATGGATGTCTATCTTAGGCCCTTGGTGGATGACTTAAAGGTGTTATGGGATGATGGTGTTAACACCTTTGATGCTTGGAAGAAGCAAAATTTCATGATGAAAGCAGCATTATTATGGACAATAAGTGATTTCCCCGCTTATGGGATGTTGTCTGGGTGGAGCACACACGGAAATCTTTCTTGTCCTTATTGCATGGAGCAAACCAAGGCATTCAGGTTAGATCATGGTAGGAAACCTTGTTGGTTTGATTGCCATCGACATTATCTTTCTATTGATCATGCTTTTTGTCGTGATAGATATTCTTTCAAGAGATCAACTTTGGTGAAGTCTTTGCCACCACAACAACTAAATAGGGTAGATATTTTACACAAAGTTAACCAAATTGGATGGATTACTTCATTGAGGAAAGAGCTACTCAAACAACATGGATTTGGTAAGAGGTTCAATTGGTTCAAGAAAAGCATATTTTGGGAATTGCCTTATTGGAGCACTAATTTGATACGACACAACTTAGATGTTATGAATATTGAGAAGAATGTGTTTGACAATATCTTCAACACTGTTATGGACATAAAAGGAAAGACTATAGATAATGCAAATGCAAGGGAAGATTTAAAGGAGATTTGTAGACGCCTAAACTTAGAGCTAATAGTTGATAATGGAAAGTTTAAGAAACCGAAGGCAACATATGCTTTAAGTGTCAATCAAAAAAAGGTGGTGTGTGAGTGGATAAAATATTAAACTTTCCTGATGGATATATGTCAAATATTTCACATTGCATCAATATAGATTATGGAAATATATATGGGTTGAAAAGTCATGACTGCCATATTTTCATGCAAAGGTTGATTCCTTTGGCATTTCGCGATATGTTGTCAAAACCTATATGGGGAGCTTTAAAAGAACTCAGTTTGTTTTTCAAAGAAATAACAGCCACTCAAATACGTACTTCTATCATGGAAGATTTAGAGCTCTCCATCATTAAAACAATCTACAAGCTAGAAAAGATTTTCAACCCAACAAACCTTTCCCTGAGAAGGTTCCTATCATCACACAAAAATTTTTGGGTAGCACTGGCATTCGTATCAATGATTGGTTCAGAACTTATCCCCCATTACCCCAAAAGTTACTCTTTATCATCGAACATTATATTCTAAAGATCTCTTAGCCTTTACCAGTTCTCTCCGGACTCAACATGCTGCATGACAAGAAGCTGAAACTATGCACTTTCCGGTCTCCAAGTTTGTTAAAGAAATGGTGAAGCCTTTTGTAAAAATTCTGATTAGTCCATACCGAATGATGCCCAAGCCACAAAGGATAATCACCAACAAGCTAAAAGGGAAAGTTTGGTACTTTCTACCCTCTGGTCTAGACTGGTGGGAATATAAACCAAAGCAATTACCTAATGATCTTCTACAGGTTCTTCTTCAAGATCAATCACTAGATAATGCTACTCGTAGCTTACTATGGGGACATCACCGTTGGGCACGAGGTCGAGTCTGGAGCACATCTTCTGCTCATCCCTCAGGACTATTGAAAGATATTCGTAATTTTTGGAATTATGTTAGTAAGATGTCAAAGGCTCATCCATTATTCTGTGACGCTTCTTCCACCATTATCTTATCCACAGACTGTGCCCAATTGATAACTGTTCCACAAGTATACAATTTATCAAAGTAATAAATAAGATCGTTCCCACGAGGATTGTGCCCAATTACTAGTTTTAGCAGTGATTCAATCATCTAGAAAAATCCATTGAAAATGAAGAATTTATAGTAAATTAAATAGCAGCAAAAACGTGACAGAAAATTTAATTCTTTTTGGATATCAAAGATTATGAGAGACTCTTGGGAGTTAAGGGGTTCTTATGTAATGTACCTCAACTAAATTCAATCCTTTTTCAATTATAAAGTTCTGATTCTAAGGAGTATTTTCCTAAATTAATCAGTAATTTCCTCTCAGAACCTTACTAATGCACCCGGTTACCAAAGAACAACATTCAATTTATTAATCGAGTTCATTATGT
Source organism: Clitoria ternatea (assembly GCA_037962975.1). NCBI lineage: Eukaryota > Viridiplantae > Streptophyta > Magnoliopsida > Fabales > Fabaceae > Clitoria > Clitoria ternatea. Next base: position 114,445,889 of record CM075669.1, read on the forward strand.
GTAGTGAAAACCCATTAATTCCTCAAGTAATTTTATTTACTTTTGTAACCTAAAATCACAGGTTTAGTTTCATGCATTTCCAATAATTATTAATCTCTCGATCATCTGATACATCTAAAATCTTCTAAGTTTATTTTTAAATCAATAGAAGCATTAAGAATTCATGAAACCAAATAGAACTCAATTTCATAATTAAGAAAGTCAAAACTCAGTTTTGATACATGAACACAATTCCCTCTAATCCCAAGATTGGAAGTTTAGTTACCAATAAACAAGTTTGAAATGCAAATAAATCCAATCATCACATACATCATCAGAATATTTCCCAAAAATACAGAGAATAGATCTCACTCTAAAATCCCTAGAAATATTGATCTTCTGGTGTTGTTGATCCTTGAATCCTTACGTTTTTTCTTGCTAAATCCCCCTCTCAATCTCTCTTTTTTGTTTTGTTTTCTCTGTGTAAAAGTTTATCTCGGAAGTTCCCTAAAAACTGCCCAATATGCATCCTAAAAATTAGGAAATTGGACTTCGTGGGGATAACCATGGCTAGTGGTTGCAAACCACTGGCAGTGGTTTGAGGTCTGATGGTCCAAGTCTTCCAAAACTCATTATTTCAAGGCACCTGATGACAACCACGGCCAGTGGTTGTCTCTGACTCTTAATTAGATTGCCCACAATGCCAACCATAGCCAGTGATGGTCAATAGCCTTGTAAAAATAGAGACACCTGAGTAATATATGCGGAATGGAATTGAAAATCAAGAGAATCGGGAGGAAACAAAGACAAAATAAACAAAGACAAAATTGACTCAAACTACACCTAAAAACACTCAAAAATAAGCCAACATGCACACTTATCACTCATCCATCATTTTGGTTGACGCCCCGTATTTCTTTTGCCATCAACTGCATTTTCTAATTTTAGTATCTACTTCTACATCTCTTCTCATTTCCGCTTCTGCCACTCAATGTGTTCCAACCTTCGCTGCCAAGATTCCTAAGTCTCAATGTTGACACTCATTTATTGATTACAAAGGGGGAGAGTATTTTAGAGAATAGTCTATGTTTCAAATATTATAGTTGTCTTCTTTTTGGAGTATGTAACACATCTTGTGTTCATAAATAAAAATTGTTCAGTTTCTATGTCTTTAGACTTATTGATGATTCACTGCCTTAACTCCCTTAAAATCTGTTGCATATGTTTAACTTGACTATCTTTTGCAAAACTAGAAAGAATTTAAAACTTATCCCATGTATGAATAATTTCATGTCCATGAACTCAATGTTTTAATTCTTCACTTAATATAGAATTCATTCTATCTTCGAGACTTAATGTTTGTTATCAACAAATAAGGGGAGATTGCTAGAGTAAAGTCTGAACTTATGATTGAGTAGTCTGAGCCCCATGAGATTTGTTAATAGTGCACATCAAGACACTCAGCTAAAATAAAGTATTTACTGTTTGTTTGTTTAACAATTCTATTGAAGCATGTCAGGAGTCTGTAGAGCTCTATTTGCAAAAGGAAGAGGGAGTTCGTAAAAAAAATCAATTCGCCTCTGAAATAAAGAAGTTCACACTCATTCAAGCTTCACTAGATCAAGTCTCTCTTTGTGTCTTCAGACCACAAGTAGATATGTAACTCTTCGAGTTCTTGAAAAAGATTTTTCCTCTCCAAAAATGAAGCTACATGAACTTTTTCATGTTTTCTTTGAAGCTAGCATTAAATAGGCAATCAACGGAAAAGTAGAAGACTTTCTCACGTGTATTAAGAAAACTACCTCACATGTCTCAAGGTGTCAGAAAAGCTGAACCTAATCAGAACGGATAGCCTAAGGTCAACTACTTTAGAGTGTTCGTGCTTTCCTAAAGTACATAAGCAAAAGGGATGTTTTACTGAAGACTTTTGAAGTTGCCCAGATATGGAAACTTCTCTTAAGTATATGTCTACACTCATTCACAGTGCAATCCCCAAGAGACCATCATCCTTTGAAGCTAACCAACGAATATTTTTAGAAGGACTATAAATACAAGAAACTTTAGAATTCAAGCATAGACAAGTTTCAATATACAAGTTACACAGTTACACTGTTCATATACTTGAATTCTCTCTTTTAGAAACCAAAGTCTGAGATACTTTTTCTTAAAGTTTTTATGATCTTGTATTCATTACTTAAGTCCTCTCTAAGTTTTGCTTAAGTGCAGATTGTAACTTATAGTAGTCTGTAGCTCAATGTACCCTGTAATCATTTTATATCTTTGCACGCTGAGTTATTTAGTTGTAATTTTAAACTCTTTCTTTATGATCACATTATACATTTTGGTGTATTGCCAGAATCTATTAGTGTTGGGAAACACTATAGCCTGAAGAGGCTTTTGAAAGAATACGTTTTTAGCCAGGAGTGGCTAGTGTCAAGAATACTTGGGGATAAGCCAAAAGTGGTTGGAGTCAAGAATATTGTTGCACTGGATTGATGCAAATTGTAAAGGCATTTTACAATAGTGAAAAATCCTTAGATCTGAAGGGACTAGATGTAGCTTGAGTTGGAAGTGAACCAGGATAAATTCCATTATGTGTTTCTCTATTCCCTTTCTCTAATCTATTAAAATTACATATTTTGCTAAAGTGGTCTGTAGAATTTAAACAAAAAGAGTTTAAAACTTATTCAACCCCTTTCTAAGTCTAACTCTGTACCCTCACACGCCATATGGGAAAAATTACCGGTAAAGATACAATTAGGCTAAAATTGAAGAACCAGTCATGAAATGAAGTGCTTCAAGCATATTTGTAACATATTGAACAACATAGATGGAGTCTTGCCTTATTTAAAACAAAGACTTGGTGAAGAGAATCAACTCAAGAATGTTTGAGAAATTGGTGTTGACTCAACATAACAAGACTTTTATTGTGGTTTAGATTGATTATCATGAAAGATTCATCGACATCTACAACCCTGCAACATCTAGCTTAGGGACCCAACTTTGATGTCTTCACTTTTAGTGGGTATGACATAAACAAAAGTACAATATAGAATAGTGGTGTTATGGTAATGACTCATTCGATGTATTTCTCAACATCAAAAGATAAAAATCCTGTAATGACTGAGTTGTGTTATTTTGGTGTAATTAAAGAAATATAGGAGGTCAATTAGGGTTCCTTCATAGTACCTGTGTTTAAATATAAATGGGTGGATAGTAATCATGGTGGAAAATTTGATGAGTTTGGATATACTATGGTTGACCTCAATAAGGTAGGCCATAGGGAAGAGCCTTTCATTATGGCAACTCAAGTAAAACAAGTATTTTATGTTATTAACCCGTCTAACTAAAGACGGTCAGTTGTTATGCAAAGTAGGCCCAACAGTGGAGATGTTGATATAAGGGATCTTAGTCAAGATATTTTGGATACCTCTACTTTGACAGCATGTATGCCAGCAATAAACAAAGAAAACAACATAGATAAAGTCCAAGTAACTCATGATGATCATCATGAAGACATATGGGAGAATATATCAACTGCATAGTCTATGTTATATTTTTGTCATGTTGATTGTTATTAATAATGTAATATTTTTTCATTTCACGTATTTTATGTATCACATATAATTGACAAATGACTATCCTTTTACACAGGTATAAATGGCATCAGAGGGCTTAAATTCCTCTTCTAGGAGGTAGAGAGGTGTGACACGGATATGTAGTGTCACTGTTAGGAGGTATCAGGGAGATTGATTACATTTTGACATTGATATTAACACGAGGATACCATCTGGCCGAATGCAGCCAAGTTTAGTAGTTACCTAGGGGTTTTAGCTTGGACTTAGGTCTCTATTCTTCTTCCGTATTGGGATCATGTAGAGGAGGTTTTGAAAAATTAGATATAGGAGGATATTTTGGTATGTTACTTTGTATGTAAATTGTTATACTTCATTAAAGTTTGATTGTGATGCTAAATAAATTATTTTTTTCATTGTAGAGTGCTTGGGATATCCTAACAATAGAGACTTTGAGGAGGAATGTATTATCCAGTGTGGCTGAGAAGTAGAGGGCCTATAAGACCAAATTTACGCATTTATACATTTTTGGATAGCTCAGGGAGTAGTTTCCTGGTGAGAAATGAGTGTCCATTGATTGTGAGGCATGGGATGAATTTGTTACATATTGATAATTTACAGACTTTAGATAATGTATAGGTCCTTTGTTTACGGTCGCATTTTATTTGCAATTGATTTCCAAAGCTTATTGTTTTTGTTTGCAATTGAATTAGGTGAAAAGGAAGAAAGCACAGGAAATTCGAGCAAAGAATGATTGTCCTCATAGACTATCGAGTGGGGGATATCGTCTTCTTGAGTAGCAACTGACTACAAAGAAGGCCAGTCAACACCATCTTAACACTAAAGTTGTTGATTATCCTTCCCCCCAGCACCATGAGAAATGGAAATGTGCTGGTACTAAGAATTTGGGTGACTATACTTCTCAACAGGCACAATGGGTTGCTGAGAAGATTGTAAGTATAGAATATCTAAGCAAGCAGTTTCAGTTTTTGTATTTTAACATTCAAAGTTGATTACTGACTATGGTTTACATTTTAATCTTTTTGTAGGATGAATTAGTAGTTGCGTCTACATAGGGGTCTTTTATTGCTGACGGTCGATAGGATATACTGACTGTGGCCATTGGTAGACCAAAGCACCCTGGTAGAGTCTGTTAAAGGCCACACCACACACAATGTATACAAGCCATCTACTTCATCTAGTTCATTAGCTAACATGTATAAAATGTTTCAGTCAAGGTTAAGTGAGGCCAGAGCTCAACTTGCTTCTGAGTATGATGAAAAATTCAATAGGTTGCAACATATCTTGGATACACAGGCCAAATAAATTCAAAGTTTGACTAAGCAATTACAGGCTACAACTCCCATAACAAACCTTGTCCCTGTCTCTATACCTATACATGAGAAGGTGCCTATTAGCACAAAGGGTTCATGTGTGGGTGCAGATCCTGATGATCATAGCATTGGTGCCGACCTTGGAAGAAGTATCAATTGTTTGTTGATGGAGTAGATGACCCGGTTGCCCTTGGTATAGTATATAGTACAGGGTCGTTGGTTCACCATCATCCCTTGCTGGATGGCATATCAAGGGTCTCGATGGTGCAGGTTATCACACTTGATATAGTCATTCTAATGCCTACAGAGGAGGTATTCTATGTTTCACAAGCGCTTTAATAATTCCTCATGTGGCCAACATCACTGTTGAAGGTTGTTGTTGATCAGGTATGTTCCAAAATCATTATATAAGTTTATCATTTATTTAATTATATATCTACTTGTTAGTTGTTACTTATTGTTTAAGCATTTTATCGTGGAAGTCTAAAGTTCCAACTCCTCCTCAAATGGATCCAATACAACAGTTATAGAGAGTATGTGCTGACATGTATGACACACCTGCTCAGGTGCCCTGGAATAAGGAAGTCTTTGGTGGGATAAGCAATATTCCCCTTTACATTGGTTAGAACGACCTATCGGAGATAACAAATGGGACGATCGTGCTCAACATCTCTATTTTATAGCTTTGGGAAATGTAAGTACTTATACATGTAAATATATATTTATTTACTTGTTTTATATGTACTAGTCTTTTTTAATATATGTATAACATGTATGGATTTCTAGTGCCGAAGTCCATACAAAGAAGTGGTAACAAGCCCATGCAAACCCAAGCTTACATCTAGAATTGGATGTCTGAGTCAAACTAGAGGGTTTGTTTGGTGTCATATCATGCCAAGTAAGTTGGCACTCTATTTGTAGTGTGTTTATATATATATATACTTATCTTGAGTACTTACCCATTCCCTTTTCATTTCAGTGCTCACTGGCAACTTGTCCAATAGATAAATTATTGTATATATTTGTTCAGTTCATGGTTCTGTTCCCGTACATTTTAAAATGTGTATTGAAGTGAAAGTTAACATTGAAACTTCACTTAATACTATGAACAACAAATGGATTTGTTATTAAAGACATTTCTAATCGGTGTTTTATTTTTTCAATAGAGCTGTAAATGGATATAATCAATTGAAGGGCGCCAACTCAAAGAAAAAATTGCAATGGCTATAACCAAAAGTAAGTACACTTTCTCTATAGATTATATTTTTATATTTTGAAGCAAATATTAACAAATTTTGTTATTTTGTATATGTATTGTGTAGTATCATAGACAGGTAGGTAATCATGAGTATGGGTACTTTGTCATGAAGACGATGCAGACTATAGTTGAAGCAAACATAATGGAATTCAACTACCATTATCAACAACAATCATCACTTGTCCATATATAATTAATATCACATTCATTTTTATTCATTATCAACATCATTTTTATTCCATTAGTTTATACTCCATATATTGTCATTCAATTGTCCTTTCAGTAGTTTTATCATCAAGCAAGGGTGTGTCACATAACCCCATCATTTACTTTTCATTATCAATCATCACATAATATTATTAGTAGTGGGCATTCATGTTCTCTGAACGTATTTCAATTAATATCAACACCACTAGGACACACCATCATCATATACCCCTAATACAATCCTTTGTTTTTACATAATAAAGGGGTTTTAGATAAGAATGAGCTCATGAAAATTTTCCACACTAGGACACAAGAAAAGTTCATTTTTAGTCTTAAAAATAGTAGGACATCTCACAAATATCACTCATTAGTCCTAATTTGAAAATCATAAAAAGTTGGGTTCAAAACCCTCTTAAATTTAAATTTTTCAACGCGGTGGGTTTGGTATTTTAAGCGTAACGAGAGTTAGAAAACTCCAATTATGATGAGGCCAATTGCTATAGCTTCCTAACAAAATAATATACAATTGCTATGAAGAAGTCATAAGCCCATTATGCCCTGAAGATTGCCAATTTATGAAATCAACCTTGCTGAAATTTACAACTTGAACACCCTCTAGTATTTTGGACATAACTCAGGCTACCAAACTCTGATCTACGCAAATTGGTATAAAAATGACGGCGATAAAATTCTCTACAACTTTCATGAACAATGAAGAAGCCAAATCAGCACGCTTGAGAGAGATTTGGGGTGCTTAAGCGAGCTTACGCTCAAGCCCTCGCTTGAGCGAGAATTTGACAGAATCAGACCTTAATCCTCAAGCTTAAGCGTGAATACTCAAGCTTAAGCGTGAGTTAGGCAGAATCAGACCCTAGTGAGCTTGCATGAGTGTGAATGCTCAAGCTTAAGTGGAAATTGGACAGAAACTACTCCCTGGCACTTGCTTGAGCATAAGAGGCAGGGAAAACCAGCGCTAGGGCGACTACTAGTCATGCTTGAGCGTGAGTTACGCGCTTAAGTGCAAACGAGGCAGAAAGCATCAGGGAAAACGTGAGATGTGCGCTCAAGCGAAATGGAATCCATGCTTAAGCGCGACCACAAGGAGCTTAAGCGAGGACACACCTTGTCAAGGGATTTTAACTCAACATTTCATGTATCTATGCACACATCCACATTCCATTTCATCACTGATTATCCTTTAATAATTATTCACCAAGAATTACATTATTTCCTTCAAAAGGTTCAAAAATCTTAAGGCCATTTCACATACATATTCATATCATTTTTATGGTCAATAAATTGCCAATCTTTTCATTCAACAATTACCACTCAATCTCATCACATTAACACAATCATGGCAAAGTAAGCATGAGTATCAATCACATACATTCATCATCAACTATTTAACTCATGCAATTGAAATGTAAACTCCTCTCCTACCTCGAGAGAAGAACCGCAATTCCAATGCCTCGATCGTTCTGCACCATCATCTGGAACACAATCTACACAACACACATATATGCATTCATTCAATCATGAGCCATCACAAGGCATCCTCACAACTCAAATAAATTGTTAACATCCTATGGGGATTGTATCAAGTCCTAGACTTGTCTAAACTCCAATTCACATGCTTATGTTAGGCTTCAAGAATTCCTTTATCAAAACCAAGAATTCCTAAGCCTTAAAGGGTCAACCAAACCCAACACCAATAACATCACATTCCTTATTCACAAGGTATCCAAAGTACCATCTAAATCGTCCAATTGTTATTTCTATTATTCTTGTTCAACATAAGCCACCTCGGCTCCATTAAAAGTCACCAAAAATTCATAAATCTTAAGTATCAACACCCATGATCCCAATCATCTTTTCCAAACCCAAGAGTCACTTTCATGACAACAAAATCATTAATCTCCTCATCAATGTCAAAAGCCTTAATTATCAATTCTTAAGGATTTCATACAAATATCAAATCATCAATTCCATCAATTCTAATACATCATTACAAATATTATATCATCATCAAAGTGCCAATTAATATAAACAGCACACTATTTTCCCAATGGTTATCTATCCTATGGTTTGGGTTTCACATGTATAGTCTATCATTCATAATACACTTAACTTAAAATTTCATTAACATCCATAATCAATCCCAATGCTTCTAAATAATCATTTCCCTCATATAATTTACTCTAAAGCATCCAAACCATCAAAATCACCATTTAGGCCAAAACCCCCCAAATCCTTACACTTAGGGTTTTCCTCTAAAATCACCCAATCAACAACTTCAACCCATTTCTAAATTTCATATGCAAACCATAAACCACATCCATTTCTAACACAACACCATAATCAAGAGTCACATCTAAAGGTCATTCAAGCTTAGGGTTCATCATTTTCCATCAAAACCATAACCTCTAACATTAATATTTCAAGCTTAATCAATATAAGAACCGCAAATAGAATAATAAAGAGGCAAGAAACCCTTGCCTCAAGTCCATGCTCATGCCCAATGAAAATGGTGAAGGAGTGAGAAGGAGATGACCCAAGCAAAGCCTCCATGTCCCATAAATGTTCCATAAATCTATGCTTAAATTCAATTTTTGGCAAGAAATGGAAGGAGAGGGAGGTGGTTCGGTTTTGGTGAGGAGAGAATGGAAAAGAATAAGAAAAATGGAGATAGATGGGAGAAGAAGAAGTATGCATGGTGGAGGAAGAAAGAGAGGGAAAATATGACCACTTTGGCCATTATCCATTGGACAAAAGGTGCATCATGTTACCTTTTTCCAATGGGCAATAAATCTTATTATCCAATGGGTAAAAGTGGGTATCGAAAGAAAGGGAAAGTGGACGGTTGGGTAAGGAGAAGAAAAGGGAGTTTTTATTTTCTTTTAATTCCATTTGGTTCGTATTTTTGCCGTTTAATGTCATACGCCGAGTCCAATTAATTATCTCCTCAATACCAAAAATTATTTTAGTTATACATCCATAACCACAACAATTTTCTAAGTATCCTAGACCCATCAAATATCCAATTTGACCAAGTGGGTCCCACACCATCCGTTAAATCATCTGATTCCGATAAATCTTAATTTACCGATAATTTACCTCTAGCATTTAATTAATTCTCCCATAATTATTGGGCCATAAATAATTAATCACCATTATTCAATAAATTATTTTCTTTTAAAATTTAGGGTGTTACAACAAGCCCCTTTGAATCGATTCAAGCTCGTATGAATCGATTCAAACGTTCCTGGACCTCATGAACAGTGATTCCAGAGAGCTTTGAATTGATTCATGTGAGGGCTTGAATCGATTCAAAGTGCCCAAAATCAGGAACAGTGAAAACAGTGTGTCTTGAATTGATTCGTGCACTGTTGTGAATCGATTCATGACAGCATAGAGGCCATTCTATGTAGAAAAGTCACATTTTTGGACTTCTAACCCCCTAACTTTTTCATATGAGTTCTAATGCCTACCAAAATTTGACACCAACTTATATACATCATTTGTGATGTGTGGCCACTGGACGCACTAAAAAATTCTCAAAAACGAGAGAGTTATGCGCATAGATGCGTTTCACTCGTTTTGAGGCATTTTTACATAACTCAAGGACCTAGTCTCAATGGAATTGGTCCATTCCAATTTCTACAAGTCACAAATCATGAATTTAAGCTACTGGAGTCATTACATATCATCAAAACCTCATAAAACACAATTTGACCCTATTGGTTCCTCAAATAAGAATAAACATCAAAACATAACATCACATACACTTCATAAAACATTGCAATTCATGAACTAATCATCATCCATTCAACACTTGGGCAATAATTTCAGCTCCATAATTAACATCATACATTGTCTAGGTCATAATCAAAAATTAGCCATACATACAGGGTCCAATTTTCACCTATGACCTCTAAAATGAATATACACCAATCCAAATACATATTGAGCATACACTATTCATCATATTCTATACAAAATTAATACTCTTCGGCCAAGGCATTTCCTATACACTAATTTACGTCCACCCTCAAAATACACATTTCCAAAAGATATAATCTCACTTCCATGAGTGTCCTGCATTAGAAGACTAAAACTAGACAACACAGGAGAGTGAGTTATACATTCCAAAGGATGAATATGAATACAATGTGATTATGTGCATGTGCATTCAACATCATGTATACTTTCCGTCAACATATTATTCATCATCATAATTATCAACATCTCACCAACATACTCATAACTCAATCATCCCTATGGATCTTAACAAAGTATATATGCATACACACAATCAAACCCTTCATCATATTGGGCTATCACAAATAAAATTACTATACATCTTATATGTGCTTGTATTCATATCTTTTATGTTGTCTTTAGGTATTTTCTCACCCAATCATAACCATCATCATTTCTTATCACCTTTGGCATACCTCCTTGCTATATGCAAATTCCCTTAAGCTAATGCACATGCACAATGGAGTAATTTATCAATTGTGGATCCAACTATAAGAATAATCACCAAATTATGGGTCAAGTATGATCATATAACCATACCCCTATTGTAGTAGAAAAATGTGTACACTTATATCATAAATTTTGCATGCAATTCACCATGTTTTACTGGTATCAAACTGCATTACCCATCATGCAACACCTGGCCATTTACACCATGACCACGGTAAACACCATAATCAATATAAACGTGTTGCGGGCCGGCCATGATTCATACCATGGTGGATGTGATCCATAGGACCACCGGGGACACTTGCTCACCAAAGAGCCATCCCCCACAGGATCGGCGACATACAACTCCCCGTAGCTATACATAGGCGGCTTCATGACTTACACACTGAGTCATAAGGGAAAATAAGAATGCTCATGCACAGAGCTGCCCTCCCACTGAGCCAGCCGGGGGAATCCCCTAATATTCCAACACCGGCGGCTATGCAGTATGCCATGGATGCAATGCAAATACAAATCATAATGCATTCTAACAACTATGCATCGTAATTATACCACTCACTAATCAACATCACCAATATCTCCACCATACGTTTCTTAGTGGATTTTATTATCATTGGTTGTTACCATTGTTCAAGTTTTAGTGTGGCATTTTCAATAATTCCTTATTGTCACTAAGGCATCAAATCATCAATTTCAATCATCAATCTTTCATCATCATAAAGGCATGTTAATCATCCATTTTCATTCTCATTTATCATTAATAGTGACCATTACACATTCATGGTGAACATAAATCAATCACTCATCATCAAGGCATTACACTAGCCAAACAATTCAACATCACCATTTAGCATACCATAAACATTCAAAATGCACATTACATGTTACCAAGCATATTCATCATCATCATCATGTTTAACAACCACAAATCATCATTACCACTCAAACAAGGCAAACATACATATTGTCATATATGACAATCAAACACTACTCAATTCATGCATTTAGAATATAAAACTCCTCTCCTACCTCAAGAAAAGAATTCTGAGCGATACGACGTTCCCGCCACGTCGTTTGGAATGGGTCTTACATTTCATAAGGCACCACATAATTATTTTCTACTCAAGATCACCAAGATTCACATATTCTAACCTAACACTTGGTATTTACAACATTATCATTATCAAGTCATTTTCTATTTCATTAATTTCACTACAACAACCATGGGTTAGGCATTCAAGTTCATTCTATGCATTTAATGCCTTACCCACAAAAGGGTTGACATACCAATGGCCATTAATCACCATTAATGGCCACCTACCATTATTAACATCAACTCTCACCATCAATAAATATTCTCTTAACATATTTACTCATACCCATCATTCAAATATCATACAATTCCTCATTAAATCACCTTCCAACCAACATTAATTATTTTTCCCAATTTTCATAAGTTCGGATTTCATTAAAAATCCTACAACATCATAAATGCATATCATCTTCTACCATTCTAAGCATCAAGTTTTATGTACCCCATTAATGGCCCATCAAGCTTGCATTTAAATCCACCACATCTTAGGGTTTCCATATTAATGGCTTCTCCCAACAACCCATTTACATTCACTACTCACCCCCAAAACCCAGGGTTCAAGCTCAAAGAAAATGGAGAGAAACTTACCTCTACCAATAAACAACAATGAGCTTTAGAAGGAGAAGGGTGGGTGACAAAATTGAGGGAGAAGGAAGGAAAAACTTCAAATCAATGTCACCTCTTTCAAGCTTATGGAAAACGAAAATCGAGGAGAAGGATGGGCACACCATGAGACGCCCCAAAAATGAGGGTAAATTTTTCACATTTTTAAATCTTGAAAGGTGGATAAAGAACACCACAATTTTATTTTGAGAAGTCAATCCTGGATCTATATGAAGACTTAACTCATATATGAAGATATGAGAAGGCATAAGATTTAATAAATAGTGGAACACGTAACTTGATTCAGAAATATGGATTAATTGAGTGAAATCATCAAGCACAATTAAAAGAATGTTAATTTTTGTCAAGGAAGTATTTAAAACAAGTATAGAAAGGTACCATGTCTATTTGATGCCAAACAACACCTAAAAAAATGTAATTTTTCATGAATCAGTGTTATGAATCGATTCCCCAAGGGTGTGAATCAATTCATGCGAGTGAAAATGCCAAAACAAGTGAATCAGGTACCCATGAATCAATTCCCCATGCCATGAATCCATTCACGCGATTGATCAAGCCAGGAACGGTAAAAATAGAGAAGGATGAATCGATTCAAGCCAGGTGTGAATCGATTCAAACTATTCTGGAATTCATGGATAGTGAAAATAGAGACATTTGAATCGATTTAAGCACTGTGTTGAATCGATTCACCTCAGAAATTATGCATAAAAATTTAGTTTTTCAACTTCTAACCTCTCTAACTTTTTCATATGAGTTCCAATGCCTACCAAATTTTGACACCAACTTATATACATCATTTGTGATGTGTGACCACTAGCCACACTAAAAAATTCACAAAAATGAGGGAGTTATGCGCATAAATGCGTCTCACTTATTTTGAGGCATTTTTGTGCAACTCAAGGACCTATTCTCAATGGAATTGGTCTATTCCAATTTCTACAAGTCACAAATCATGAATTTAAGCTATTGGAGTCATTACATGCCATTAAAACCACATAAAACACAATTTGACCCTATTGGTTCCTCAAATAGGCATGAACATCGAAACAGAACATTACATACACTTCATAAAACATTGTGTTTCATAATTTAACATCATCCATTCATCACTTGGGTAATAATTTCAGCCCATAACTAGCATCATACATTGTCTAGGTCATAATAAAAAATTAGCCATACATGTATGGTCCAATTTTCACCTATGACCTCCAAAATTAATATACACCAATCCAAATACATATTAAGCATACACCGTCCATCCTATACACTAATTTACCTCTATCATCAAAATGCATATTTCCAAAAGATTTAATCACACTCTCATGAGTGTCCTGCATCACAAAGCTAAAAATAGACAACATGGAAGAATGAGTTATACATTCCAAAAGATGAAAATGAATACATTGTGATTGTGTGCATATGCATTCAACATCATGTGTACTTTGCATCAATATATCATTCATCATCATAATTATCAGCACCTCACCAATCTTACACATGCTCAATCATCCCTTATGGTTCATAACAAAATTATCAGCACCTCACCAATCTTACACATGCTCAATCATCCCTTATGGTTCATAACAAAATATATATATGCATACATATAATCAGACCCTTCATCATCTTGGGCCAACACACACAAAATCACCATACCCAATATATGTATTTGTATTCATATCTTTTATGTTATCTTTAGGTATTTTCTCTCCCAATCATAACCAACACCATTTCTCATCACCCTTGGCATACCTCCTTGCTATATGCAAATGCTCTTAAGCTAATGCACATGCATAATGGAATAATTTATCAATTGCGGATCCGACTGGAAATAAACACTAATTTGTGGGTTAAGTATGATCATATAGCCGTACCCCTACTGCAGTAGAAAATATGTAGACATATATCATCAATTTCAATCATCAATTCTTCATCATCATAAACGTATGCTAATCATCCATTTTCATTCTCATTTATCATCAATAATGACTATTCCACATTCATGGTGAACACAACACAATCACATCATCATCAAGGCATTACACTAGCCAAACAATTCAACATCACCATTTAGCATACCTGTAACATCGTGAATTTTAAAGGAAATAAAATCGTTAGATAATGGTAATTGATTATTTATGGTCAAATAATTATTAGAGATTTTATTAGACACTAGAGGTGAATTACAAGAGATCAACAGCAACACCATTACAAGAGATCACATGACCAAGACACATATCTTGTCTAACCAGAATTCACACTTAGAGAATTTGGCATACAACTATTTCTCTCGAAGAATAGCCAACAGAAGGCGAAAATGCCTTTCATGTTCTTCATGGCTCTTCGAGTACACCAAAATATCATCGATGAATACCACGACGAATTGATCAAGAAATTCATGGAAAATGCAATTCATGTAGTCCATGAAAATCGCAAGGGCATTGGTCACACCGAATGACATCACCACATATTCGTAGTGGCCATAACGTGTTCAGAAGGCAGTTTTTGGAATATCATCGGTCTTCACCCGAATTTGGTGATATCTGGAACACAAATCGATCTTAGAAAATACAACTATACCTCTCAATTGATCCAAAAGATCGTCGATGCGAGGAAGGGGATATTTGTTCTTAATAGTCATCTTGTTGAGTTGGCGATAGTCAACACACAACCTTATGCTCCCATCTTTCTTCTTCACCAACAATACAATAGCACCCCAAGGAGATACACTTGGGCGAATAAATTCTCTATCAAGCAATTCCTCGACTTGCTTTTTCAACTCAGACAACTCCATAGGAGACATCCTATAAGGAGCCCGGGACACAGGCTCAGCGCCAGGAATAAGGTCAATAGAAAATTCCACTTCATGTGGAGGAGGCAATCACTACAAGAAAATTAAGAATTAGGTATGAAAATTGGCTAGCAAACTTTTTCCTCACTAAATTGTAACTAAAAAGTGAAAAATTAACAAGGACTTTATAAGGAGTTAAAATTCCTAGTAATAAGTTCAATTTTTTGGTTTGTAAAAATTGGTGAGTATCTAGCGACAATATAACAAGAAAATTTCTCTCACAATATTTAATTTTGTCGCTAACTTGTTAGCTTCAAAATATTTTCCTAGCCGAAGCATGATAATAATTTATCTTTTTTATTTTTAATGTTTGCTATAAAAATTTCCTAGCTAATTCTTAACGATATTACTTTTTTAAAATAATATTATTTATTATAAAATATTCAAAAAAAAGATGTGAATTCTAGCTAGGAAATTTAACTAGGACATATTTATCTCGCATAGTAGTAATTAATTAGCTAAGAAATTGCTAAACCATTTTCTCAGCAAATTAGAGAGGCTAGGTCGTAGGCTTGCGAGGCCAATTCTCTTACAAAGTAGTAACTTTTCTTGACCTAACAAAAGTTGGTATTGGTTGTCCAAATGGAAGAGCTAGAATCATTTCACATTTCCATTTAGTCTCCACATGCCCCAAATCCCATACATACCCTTCGATCCATCTTACTCGTCGCTTTCTCCTCTCGCGTTAGTAGTAGGCACCTTCGATCTACATGTTCCAAGGCTAAGCTTTTCTCTTCCTCTTATTTTAGATCTTCTTCTCTCATCCTAAGATCATAACCCTCTCTCCATTCTTCGATCTCTTCCACCGCACCACCACCACCACCCCTCCAGGTACTTTAACCTTCACTCTCATTCTTTCTCTAATCGTGTTTATTATTTCCGTTATGATATTTTCTTTTCATATCTATTTCCCGTAAGTATCAGTTTCTTATTTTAATTGAGGATTTTCATATTTGACGGTTAATTGCATGATTTATATCATTTAAATTGCTCACTATCTGGTTAATTTTGTTTCTAATTGTGTTCTGATTTGTCTTTCTTGTTGATTGATGCATATATACCATTTCAGCTAAGGAAATTCTTTCTATGGAAAACCTCATTGGCATTCCCAGAGGTTCGATGAATAAGCTTGCTAGTGATTTGAGTGTAATCAGTTCTTTCGTATGTGCTTTTCTCATCACTTGTATATGTTTTTTTAAAGTTTAATATATTAATACGAAGGGAAGAAGGTACAACTAGAAAAATAGAGAAATGATATTTATAAAACATGTATAATGTTCTATAAGGAGAGAAATATGACATAAGTTGGATGATGTGATGGACCTTATGGACGGAGATAGAGAGAAAAAACTATTGATGTATAAATTCTTGTTGTACACATAATAGATTTTTAGAAATATTTACTTTACTCTGCCTAATTTTTTATAGGTGGATGATTCTCCATGTCTGTTAAGTTTTTATTTGGTACATTCAATTCAGAGTATACTACTTCTAAAATAGAGATGTACTAGATCTTGCAGATTCCTCTTGGGATTCCTGGTTGAACTACTTATCAGAGAGTTAATTATGCAACAAATTAGATGCCACGCCCCAACTTAAATTGGTAGGTTCGAGGTAGAGATATTATACATGTATAAGATATCATCAAAGCATAATTAACATCACTCTAATTAGGATTTTCCTTGATATAAGAATTTTAAGCTCCTCATTGGCTTCTGTTACTGCTGTAACTCAATTAGCTATAAACAGTTGTGTACAGTCCAAAACCTTGGAATGACAGAAGAATGTTAGCTCTGGCTATGTTGTTTGCCTTTTATGCCCCATAAGACTCCGGAATCCAGAGTCTAGAGTAATCGATGTTACTATTTTAGAGACCTAAAACTTGCTGGAATTACTTTTTTCCTTGATGGATTGTTTTCCAACTTGCAACTAAGGTTATTATAGAGACCTAAAAATTTTTGGAATCCTTTATTCCTTGATGTATTTTTTCCCAACTTAAGATCTGTGACTACATCTCCTATCTTTTCCCTTGTTTTAAGTAACTTTCCACTTCATGTGGGCGCCTGATAAGTTTGGTGGCGTTGAAGCAATAAAATAGGCAAGGAAGCAGACCTATCTGACATCAAACATCAGCCAGGTTGCAATTGAATGTGTGAGGGTCCATTACATTTGACATTTAGGGAAGAAGGTATGTCTGAACTCTTGGGAGACCATAAGGAACTATCTTTATTGCCCAATCAATTATCAGAGGTGGATTGATTTGCGAAGTAGTGCTTGGTGGGTCACTATTAATATATATGTACCTTTGACTCTCATAATTGCTTGTGTAATTTTACATTTTAATTTTATGTGTATCATTTTTCTATAGCCTAAGATTAAGGAAACTTGTATTTGCTGCTGACTGTTGTAACTCTAATATATCTGCAAGTGTCTTTTTCCCCTTGGTCTTAGTTGCAACTGGCCTTTTGCCACTTTTAGCGTATAGCCTTCCCATAAATCTTGAACATGACAAATAAATGAGCTGCAATAGAATGTTGTGGTATGATGTTTGGACAACATCTTGTTTTGAAGTCCTGTTTGGATGAAACATTTTTGGCATACTAACTCTATTTTGTTATCTGTATCCCAGCCATCTAACCCGTCACGGCCACAACCATTTTCCCTTCAAAATATTTTATCAGATAGATTTAGAGACCTCTCTGCCAAATGTTGGAGTCAGTTAGCTGGATCTGGTCCTGTACCATGAAAGCAAGCACCTAGTCTATTCAATTCAGCTTCTTCATTTGACATGCTTCTGGATGTACCTTCTTTAGTTGAATTATCAAATAGCTTTGACAAAATTTATGGTAATGAAAGGTTATCTGACTCAACCTTGGAAAAGAAAAAGGAGGATTTGTCTGAAATATTAGTCAATTGGAGCGTTAAGCTTGGGTCATGGGAAATGGTTCTTATGAATGGTACTGCAGACTTTGACCTATTCTAAATTCTTTTACCTTCTTTTGTTTTGTTATATGGTTTAGGAGGTGGAGGCATCAATTACCAACATGAAGATGACTTAATGACATGATTTTGTTTAAAATTATATTTCAGGAATGAGGGATGAGGACAAATCATGGTCATGCTTAAATATATGCCAACAACCCCCCCTCTGAAGAAAGATATATCTCTTCAACCTTTTGGGTTACCTGTACCGTATTCATCCCAAAATGAAAGAAATGGTTAACTTGGGGTTACTGGAAGTCATCCACAACAAACTCAACCTCTTCTAGGAAAGCAATTTAATGGCACTATACATTTAGCGCCTGACTCATCAGGTGAGGCTCAAGTTCGCAATGGCAGCTTGAGCTGCCCAAGGAAGAAACCAGTTACTGTCCCAGTACTGGCCTAGGTGTACTGATCTGGAGCTACAACAAATATCTATAGAGTATCCTTTAAATCACATATGATCACAGTTTTAGATTATATTAATAATAACTAGATTATTTCACTTCATTTTCCTATTTTGTCTAAAGGCATATGCCACATACCTGAAGCTACAGTGCCTTAACTTTATCCTTAGTTCCAATTCGGTGATTACTCCATTGTTTCAAGAAACCTTAAGTGCAATTGATGCTGGTCGAATTGGGTGTTCAATGCTACCAAACAAATATGCTGAGGTTGGTATTAAGATTCTTCCTTCAAACTAATTTTGGGATAGTATTTTTGGTTCAAGTATAGGTTATATAGATGCTTTATTTTCAAAGTAAACTAGAATTTTAATTTTTGATTTTTAATAATTAATAATTGATAGTCTGCCATATTTAATGGTTGAATACCATAAGATTCCACGTTTTTTCCATTTGCTCTGAGTACATATAATAGGTCAGTGTGGTTTGATACTTCACCAATTTTTTCCCTCTTTCTTTGTACATAATAATTCTCATTGAATGAAAGATAAATATTACAATCATGTATTTATAGCAAAAAATAAGAAAACAAAATAACAAAGTGTAAAAAAAAGTGTAACAGAATTAGCTAACTATGGTCAGAAACTAATTAAGAAGCAACTAGTTTAGTTAGTTTTCTTGTCAATGATTCTATTCTGATTGAGACCTTTTTTTTTACTATTTTTTTGCATCTTTGCTTAAAAAATGCAAACGGGCCTTCATGGCATATGTATTTTAACGTATTTTTTTTTCAGAATAATGTTGTTCCTTTTATAGGTGCAAAGGGAGAATAAAATAAGGTGAAATCTGTACTTTGTTGCTTCTTCTTCCTTCTCAATTTTTCTTTAGTTTGTGCTTAGCATAATTTTTTTGTGTTACCTCACATTATGTGCGACACACTGATATAAACTACTTTATCACATTCCCTTCATATTGGTATCCAACTAAACGTGTCCTCAATAACTCCCAATATCTATCTAGCTCCATTGACTTTTGTGTAAAAACCCTGACATACAAATAAGTGAAATAACTCTTAAAACACAAAGAGAATATGTGTGTAATGACATTTGCCAGTACACATGTGTGAACATTATGTGATGTGTCGTAGATTGTATCATTATAATGTGTAGGATATCGTTATATGGAGACAAGATTTACATTGAAGCTCCAAATCACATGTTAGCCATCACCGTCAACCATTTCCCCTCACTGGACAAACATGATGCATGCCAAGGAAACATCCATTACTTTATCACCCAAATTTTGATTTAGATTAGACAAAACAGATGGCAATCTGTTGTGAGGCCAGCATATCAAAACAATGTGCATGCAAAATATAAGTTAAGGTGTTGTATAATCGAGTATTAGTTTCATGAGTATATAAAGTATAAACTATAGATTACTACTGCAAACAAAAAGAATTGAATTATAGATTAATTATTAATTGTCTAATGAGTGCTCTACGCATTTGTTAAAGAAAAAAGTTATTCCCATAGAATTTTATTTAGTTGTTTTTTGCTCTATTTTCCTTAATTATATCAGTTATTGTATATTTTTCTCTTTTTTCTTTTGCCAATTAATCTTTTATGTGCGGTTTGTAGATCACATTATATTTGCTGGTTAAGTGTAACCCAAATGCTTCATGGTTATGGCTTCTCCTATCTAAGTCTTGGCATTTGGAAAAGTGTAGGAATAAAATATATAATTAATCAAATATATAATTAACAATCTAATGACTTCTATTTATCATTCTCTTACTACTAATAATTGTAATTAATCAAATATATAAATTTTTAAATTTTTAATTTCATATATTCCTTTCCTTTATTGTCTCATTGTCCTTCTTGGACAAATTGTTTTTAAATAATTTATGGATCTAATGTTATAGACAAGTACATGAATCATTGGTTGTTTCAAATGCTGTAGAGCTCTTTAAGCACCTAAATAGGTCCACAGGCACCAAATCTAGTAGCTGACATTCTTCGGTGATACTTAGAGCATGATCTATTTGCTGCTTTTAACTATCTTAGAGAGAAAAAAGTCATGGTAAATTGTTATTAATCTCATAGTTTGTATTTGTATTGATTGTGTGAGATGTAATGTTGAATGGTCATGATATGCTTAATTTGACCATATATTATTAATTGCTCTAAGTATCTATATATTGGTCATGATGTGCTTAAATTGACCATACATTTGTTTATTTCTTATCTTGTATTTGCCATATTTATCTAATTATTTGCAAGCACATGATTTGATTTCAGATTGATAGATACACTTGCTCTTGTGTATAAGGAAGCTGTATCGAAAACAACCCAGGAAGAAATTATAGCAAATATATGTATGGTTCTTTATGCTTATTAGTTTTTGACCTGGTCTCAATTTTTACTTTCAATTTGACCCTTTACATTTACAATTAATTTACCTTGTGCTATGTTGCTCTATATGTATCTTTTGTATTTAAATATATCTGCAGGAAAAAGTTTAGAATCACTTTTCTATTTTATCCTTGGTTCATTCTCTATTCATGTCCCTCCATGTTGTGAACTAGCCAAATTTGATTTGTTATATGACTTTGCAGGGAAGTTCCTTACACTCTTTACCCACTAGGAATCTCTTGAGTCGAAGGTTAATGAGACAAAGGCTATGGTCAAATTTCAGCTTAAGAAGGTGCTCTACATGGAAGTGGCAGTCAGAAATGTTAGTATGGAGAAAAAACAAATCTTCTAAAATTTTCCTAGATTAGACATGAATAAAAACTATATAGTTGAGCATTAATTAATATTTAAGACATTACAATGGTTACTTCACCATGAAAAATAAATTAATTCATGTAATGAGGAAAAAATATTTTATTAACAAGGCAAAAAAAATATTTTTATCTTGGATAGAGTTACATTTTTATATTGGTTCAAGAATAGTTATATTTTTAACAATTATTTTATTTTTAGAATGAAAACTTATATTTTAAAAAAATATATGTATGTAAATAATTAATATTAGATAAAATATAATATTTACATTATATAAATAATTTTTTACTCGCTACGACTATTCCAACCAAAACATATAAATTTAGAAAATATATTAATGCATTAATTTTTATAAAAAGGCATTTTAACGTTCCAATTTACGAACTACAAATTATTTCGTTATGAAATTTAAAACTGTAAGAATAATGATAAGAATTAAAGATTTAGAAATGATATTTTTTATTAAATTTAGAGTATAGTATCAAAATATTATGTTTCAAATTTCTGTGATGGAATAAGTATTTTTTTCTTTTTACAGTTAACTTATATTAAACTTTTATTTATTTTAATATATTATATAAACATTAATGTGTATTAAAATAATATAAATAATTATTGAAGATGTTATATATGATTTTTAAATAATTACTTTTTCTTCTTGAGAAGCATAAAAATATGAAATAAAAATACTATAATGTAGGTCAAAATATATATCACTATTATGAATATTTCTATCAATTACTATTTAATCATATTAAATTAAATTTAGTATAATATTTTTAAATAATTACTTTTTCCTAAACAAAGTAGAAAATGTGAAACACTACTTAAATATCATATTTTTAAGAAGAAAATCTTATATATTGATGACTGTTGTTGAAACAACCCGCTTTAATTTGAGAATAACCGAGACCAGGGAAAATTTTTTCCAAAAATCAAAGGTGTTCAAGGGTAAAATGAGCAATTAAGGGTTAAGGAGAGTGGAAATCAGTATAGGAGAAGGAAAGGAACGTGAAACTGATCACACAGCAAACAGCGGAAGACATAAAGCTTAAACGAACCCGACAACGCTCACTCGCTCAAGCGAGAGCCAAATCTGCTTGAGCGAGACCACCCATTACGCTTGGGCGAAGCATCCATTCGTGTGGGCGAAACTAATGAGGGACTTTCCCTTCTACTCACGCTCGCTGGGGTGAACACTTAGTCGCTGAGGCGAGTAACTCCACTCGGTATTCCCTTACTCGGATTCAGAGTCTAAGTTTACTCAGAAAAGTCTTTACTCACGATTCATTCGGATTAACCCTTACATGTACAAGCTTCA
This sequence comes from Clitoria ternatea, assembly GCA_037962975.1. Classification (NCBI taxonomy): domain Eukaryota; kingdom Viridiplantae; phylum Streptophyta; class Magnoliopsida; order Fabales; family Fabaceae; genus Clitoria; species Clitoria ternatea. The sequence goes on from CM075669.1 coordinate 114,468,797, forward strand.
TTCGAAAGTTTACATCGCACTCCTTAACTTCATTCTTCCAGGTCATAGATATTGACCACTCGGGAAATGATTCCCATAGCCATTCCACTCGGAATCTATAAGTACTTTTCACTCGGGCTATCTCCCACGGCCATTTACCACTCGGGGTATTCCACTCGTCTTCTTCACTCGGCATATGTAATCTCCGTCACTCAAATACTTTACTAAGCCAAGTCTCACTTATGGATCTTCTAGCCTCTAAATAAGTTTACTGTAATGGAATTCTCCTAGAGCCTTGTATATCATTCCTCTATCGAAAAACATCCACTCGACAAGTTCCCACCCCGAAGTATTTAATTATTCTCCACTCGAGAAAATCCTAACAGCTTATCACTCTGAAGGTTTTCAGGTCAATCCCCAATCGGGGTTATACGACCTCATTCACTCCGAAACATCTAAACCCTATCCACCCGTAGGCTAGTTATAATGAGAGGTTTCTCGTTCGACTAATTTTCTCTCAGGGATGGTCCTAATGAACATATTTCACTCGGGATTGGACAAACCTTTCATCACTCGGAATAAGATCACTATCCCGCCTCCGCAACGTTAACTTAGCTCGTTTACCTGGAGTCATACGAAGCTCACATGCTCGGACAAGTATAAATATATACCACTCGACATTCACACACAATATAGGATGGACATACAGTATGATATATATATATATATATACATTTATATAAATAATTACATGCATATTGTCATACTCTCAACTCGGAGAGTTCAGATCTAATATATAGAGACAAGGACCAAAATAAGAGCCGGCCAAGGCTATGACAAAACCTTATATACAATATGTACATGTACACATATATTCCCACACTACACAAGCACTTCACACGGCATGCAACTCTTCCATCATTCGTCATTCCGAGAGACATTCACTGAAATATAGCCACAGTAGGGGGTGAGTATCTTAAATATTAAATGATAGATAGTGACTCGGATTATTCCTCAATCATGCAACAATATACATGTGTACATAGCAATAATCAATAACATACTCAGTACCGATTAATCAAACACACATAAGACATTTTCCGATCAGAATCTACTCAGTTATCTCTCGGCTATATGCACATATCATTCTCAATAATATTAACACATACACATACGATCAGATTTCATTCAACATCAACTGTACATGTACACAAATTCATTTACTCGGATCCGCTTTGTGTGTAATCGGTTTTTATCGTTGCAACGTAGGCTCCCAGCCTTTTATTCAGCTCCCAGCTGACTTGGCCATTTTACAGGTACCAAACTGTTTCCCCTCACATGTGACACCAACACTCTCAGCGTCAACGGCGGTGTCACGGGCAGCCCTGAGTCCCACTCAATAGGCTACCTTGAGTCCTACTCAAGGATTTAACAGCATCCCATGCTTTTAATAACCGATGGTAGTGTCCCACAGTACATGCTCTCAACATTTAACGCATCTCATACGCCACACGCGAATTGATCACACAAGCACATAGTTCATATATACAACCTTTCACTTAACATTACATGCATCACGTGCAATCAGTATTAGACATTATCAGAACTCAATACATAAAGCTTTCTTCACATGCAGATAGCATTTAGATTCATGGTAACCTGCACGTCACATAAATCATATAGTAATCATCAACAGTACTTTAGCATATTCTCTGCATGCAATCATTCAATACTCTCAAGATTATTAACATGCATTTCATGGATGGAACTGGACATGCATCACTCAACACCTAATCATCATACATCCGGGTATCACATGTTCTGCATGCAAACACAACACATCAATCAGGACACAGAAACAACAATCGTTAACACCCGGAACCCGTCCATAACCCATGCATTTAAGATATAAGATACCCCCTACCGACTAAGAGACTCCGAGAGTTCCTCTGTTTTGACGTTGGTCCTCTGCCCCGCTTGCTCCGTCCAGTACTCTCACTCGTTTAGCCCTCTCGAACACAGTTGTACTCTGCAATCGGCTCGGGGACAGGAAGCTGTTCTTCTCCTATCTCGACGATTGTCCTTCACCAACCTGAGGGAACTCCGAATCCTTTGTAACACCACTGTTGCGAGCTTACGAACGGAGAACAGAGGGGAAGAAGAAGAAGAACGAAGAAGAAGAAGAGAAGAGAACGAAGAGGGGAGTCTGGAAGAATTAGAATGAAATAAACAACAGTGGTCCAAAATATATATGCACCCAAGAAATAAAAGAAGTGGGATGGGAGAACGTGAAGCAGCAGCTCCACTCATGTCATGCACACTAGTCACCATCAATCAGCCATTAATTCTTAAGTTAAATTTAATCACAATTAATGAGTATTTCATGTTGTGTAATTATTTTTTTTTGTTTAGTGACTTAATCTCATTCAGTACTTAATTTTTAAATCGGGATGTTACAATTCTCCCCCTCTAAAAGAATTTCATCCTCGAAATTCAACCGGTAATTTACCTTAAATAAACAACTCGGGGTACTATTGCCTTATGGCATCCTCGCGTTCCCAGGTGTAAGAAGTACTCCCATTTTTCTGCCACGCCACTTCGACCAGTTGTACATCCTTGCCCCTCAAACATTTTACCGACCGGTCCATAATTCTAGTCGGTACAGTCACTGTGGTCAGATCCTCCTTGATCTCCACTTCATCATCCGGCATTATGTGAGTGGGGTCGGGTAGAAATTTCCTTAGTTGAGATATATGAAACACGTTATGCAATCGGGATAGGTGAGCTGGTAATGCTATTCGGTATGCCATGGAACTGACTCGCTCTAACACTTCGTAGGGCCCAATATATCGGGGGTTCAACTTCCCACTTTTCAAGGCTCGCCCGACTCCTTTACTCAGTGAAATCTTTAGAAACACCCTATCCCCGACTGAAAACTTCAGTGGTTTGGTTCGTTTATCATGGTAGCTTTTCTGCCTGTCCTGAGACGCCTTCATCTTTTCCTTAATTACCTGGATCTGTTCTGAGGTTTGCTTCATAATTTCCGGCCCCAATAGCAAACTTTCACCTGCTTCCGACCAACAGAGTGGGGTTCGGCATTTTCGACCATACAGTGCTTCATAGGGTGCCATACCAATATTGCTGTGGTGACTATTGTTGTATGTAAATTCGATCAGGGGAAGGTATTGCTCCCAACACCCACCATGTTCCAACACACACGCCCTCAGTAAGTCCTCTAAACTTTGTATCGTTCGCTCGGATTGTCCATCCAACTGGGGATGGTAGGCAGAACTTAGCCAGAGTTTCATGCCTAATTCTTGGTGTAGGCTGGTCCAAAACCGGGACGTGAATCTAGGATCCCTATCCGATACGATAGAAGTCGGCACACCATGCAGTCGAACAATTTCACGGATATAAATCTGGGCTAACCTATGTAACGGTATCTCATGTTCACAGGCAGGAAGTGTGCACTTTTCGTCAATCGGTCAACAATGACCCAAATAGCATCATGACCCGCTCGGGTTTTAGGCAATCCCAAGACAAAGTCCATGGCAATTGAGTCCCATTTCCATACAGGGATCTTAAGAGGTTGCAATGCACCATACGGTCTCTGGTGCTCGACTTTAGATTTCTGACAGGTAATACACCGAGCCGCATATTCTGCTACATTCCTCTTTAATCCGGGCCACCAGAATTGTAGTCTCAGATCGTGGTACATCTTCGTAGTACCCAGGTGGATACTTAACAGGCTCTTGTGGGCTTCATCAAGCACCATCCTCCTTAATTCACCTTCACCTGGCACATATATCCTATTCTTCACTCGAAAAATTCCATCCGGTCCCTCGGTCAGAGACAAGTCCTTACCCTTGTCCTGAGTCTCCTTCATCTCAGTCAAGTAGGGATCTGACTTCTGCTGCTCAAATACCAGTTTCAGAAACTCATTGGTAATCTTCAACGTACCGAGCGTTATCTTCCGAGACGAAGGGACGTCGACATGCAAATTCATGTCTTGAAATTGCTCTAATAACTCCACCTCCTTCACCATCATCACTGACACATGGAGGGATTTCCGACTCAATGCGTCGGCTACAACATTCGCCTTACCCGGATGATACTTCAGCTCGAAGTCGTAATCCTTTAAAAACTCCATCCATCTTCTCTGCCTCATGTTCAGCTCTTTCTGGTCGAATAAATATTTGAGGCTCTTGTGGTCGCTATACACTTCAAATTTTGAACCGTACAAGTAATGCCTCCATATCTTTAATGCGAATACTACAGCCGCCAGTTCTAAGTCATGAGTCGGATAATGCTGCTCGTGCGGCCTCAATTGCTGAGAGGCATAAGCTATCACTCGGTCCTTCTGCATTAGTACGCACCCCAGGCCGAGTCCTGACGCATCACAATAGACCACGAAGCTCTCTTTTAAGTTTGGCAATGCCAATACTAGAGCGGTTGTCAACTTATTCTTTAACTCTCAGAAACTGCTCTCACACTTGAAACTCCAAACGAAAGGGACATTCTTCCGAGTCAACTTGGTTAGTGGTAACGCAAGCTTAGAAAACCTTCAATAAATCTTCTATAATAGCCAGCTAAACCCATAAAGCTTGTTATCTCTGAGACAGACTTGGGTCTCTCCCATGCCATTACAGCTGCCACCTTCGAAGGATCTACCGAGATGCCTTCCATAGAAATTACATGCCCGAGAAAGTGGATCTTATCCATCCAAAAATCACACTTTGAAAGTTTTGCAAACAGCTATTTCTCCTTCAATATTTGGAGTACCAAACGGAGGTGTTCTTCATGCTCCTCAGGGGTCTTGGAATAGACTAAGATATCATCAATAAAAACGACTACGAATCGGTCTAAATATGGGTGAAAGATGTTGTTCATGTAATTCATGAATACAGCAGGGGCGTTTGTCACACCAAACGGCATTACTACATACTTGTAGTGGCCGTACCGAGTCCTGAAGTCAGTCTTAGGGATATCCGAGTCCTTCACCCGGATTTGGTGGTATCCCAATCGTAAATCGATCTTCAAGAAGACTATAGCACCACGTAGCTGATCAATTAAGTTGTCAATCCTGGGAAGTGGGTACCGGTTCTTAATCGTAAGTTTGTTTAGCTGCCGGTAGTCTATACATAATCTCATGCTGCCATCCTTCTTTTTAACAAGTAACACCGGTGCGCCCCAGGGTGAGACACTCGGTCGAATGAACTGTTTCCTGAGTAACTCATCCACTTGCTTTTTCAACTCAGCCAATTCTGTTAAGGACATTCTATAGGGTACACTGGAGACCGGCTCGGTCAAGGAATCAAGTCTATAGAGAATTCAACTTCTCTGTTTGGAGGGACATCCGGCACATCCTCTGGAAACACCTCGGGAAATTCACAAACAGTCAGAATATCGTTCACTCGGGCTCTATCGTCTCCCTCAGTTAAACAAAGCATCATAAATATCTGAGCTATACCTTGTACCGCGTAGTCATCATTGATCTGCCTCGGAAAAATTACTCTTCGGTTCCGACAGTCAACCAATACCTTTTTGGCTGAAAGCCAATCCATGCCCAGTACAATATCAAGGTCTTTCAGAGGCACACATACCAAATCGAAGGTGAAACTCCGATCCCCCAACACAAAGGTTACATCCTTACACATCATTGATGTCAACACTTTAGCGCCGGTCGGATTAGCTACTTCCAAAGTCCGATTCATATACACAGTCGGTAATTTTAAACGTCTCACACAATCGTCAGCAATAAAGGAGTGGGTAGCTCCAGAATCAAAAACTACATTAAGTGTATATCTACCGAGCGTGCACTTACTTTGCACCAAGTCATTCGCTTGTGTAGCTTCCTCGGCGGTGATGGCGTAAACTCTCCCAGTAGCCGGTTGGTCAGCATTTCTTCTCCTGTCGTTTGGGGCAACCATCATGTTTCCTCGAGTCCCATTGCCTCTGCCCCCAGTTCCACGGCCTCTCCCTCGGAAGCCTCCCTGGCGAACATTAGCGTTTGTTTGATGTAGTTGAGGGCAGTCACGGCGAATGTGCCCTCTCACATTACAATGGTAGCATACCATTCCACCATGGTTGTTACAATCCCGAGCGTAATGATCTCCTCCACACCTAAAACACTTGCCATCCCCCATACTATGAACTGGACATCCTCCCTGCTGATTCCGACCCCCAATTCTGGAGAAAGGTCGGCCTCTACCAGCGTTAATCGGTCTCTTGAAGTGAGATTGCTGGGGCTTCAAGGAAGGTTCTGCCTTGCTACTCTGGCCCGAGTGGGCCTTATCATCTTCTTCAAAAATTCTACATTTATTCACCAATACAGGAAAGCTTCTAATTTCTTGGTGCTTGAACGCTCTTTTGATATCTGACCTCAATCCGCTCTCGAATTTAATGCATTTGGAACTCTCGGTTCCAGGTTGTTGGAAGGGCGGATAAAACAAGCATAGTTCCTCATACTTTGCAGCATATTCTTCTATAAACATGGAACCTTGCTTCAGTTCCATAAATTCTAGTTCCTTCCGACTCCTCACCGTGTCGGGGAAATATTTTTCCAGAAAGCACGTTCTAAAATTCTCCCAGACTAGTTGGATGCCCGCGTCAGTCAATCAGTTTTTGGTGATTTTCCACCAATTTTCTGCTTTGTCTCGCAGCATGTACACTGCGCATTCAATTTTCTGGGCCTTAGTACAGTGAAGGCCCCCAAAAACTCTCTCCAAATCTTGAATCCACTTGTATGCTACCTCGAGATTAAATCCCCCTTGAAACTCACTCAGCTTCCTCTTCAGGAAGCGATCCAATACTTGGCCATCTTCAGTTCGAGGCTGACCCTGCCTCTCGAATACATCAGCGAAACGTTGGAATGTCGTGGCTATGGCTTCCATGCTATGACGATTCGCCATGACTTATCATGAAATCAACACCCCTTTCAAGGATAAGTTTACAGAGTTACTTACTACCGATCGGATCTCAACCCAACATTCAACAACTATAATACATTATCATACAATTCTTGGACATCATGTAATTAATCGGACAGGATGGGGACAATCCTCTACCCTCAAAACAACATCTCATAAACACATGGCCACACAATGATACTTAATTAGGCATTAAAGCCCTCAGATATTACAAACAATTTATGACAACTTGTCATATTGTACATCACCGCTTGCTAGGAGCAAACATACCTTGGCCTTGGACCTTTTAAGTCCACTCTGATACCAAAATGAAATAACCCGTTTTAATTTGAGAATAACCGAGACCAGGGAAAATTTTTTCTAAAAATCAAAGGTGTTCAAGGGTAAAATGAGCAATTAAGGGTTAAGGAGAGTGAAAATCAGTATAGGAGAAAGAAAGGAACGTGAAACTGATCACACAGCAAACAACGGAAGACATAAAGCTTAAACGAACCCGACAACGCTCACTCGCTCAAGCGAGAGCCAAATCCGCTTGAGCGAGACCACCCATTACTCTTGGGCGAAGCATCCATTCGCGTGGGCGAAACTAATGAGGGACTTTCCCTTCTACTCACGCCCGCTGGGGCGAACACTTAGTCGCTAACACGAGTAACTCCACTCGGTATTCCCTTACTCGGATTCAAAGTCTAAGTTCACTCAGAAAAGTCTTTACTCATGATTCATTCGGATTAACCCTTACATGTACAAGCTTCCTTCGGAAGTTTACATCGCACTCCTTAACTTCATTCTTCCAAGTCATAGATGTTGACCACTCGGGAAATGATTCCCATAGCCATTCCACTCGGAATCTATAAGTACTTTTCACTCGGGCTATCTCCCACGGCTATTTACCACTCGGGGTATTCCACTCGTCTTCTTCACTCGGCATATGTAATCTCCGTCACTCAAATACTTTACTAAGCCAAGTCTCACTTATGGATCTTCTAGCCTCTAAATAAGTTTACTGTAATGGAATTCTCCTAGAGCCTTGTATATCATTCCTCTATCGGAAAACATCCACTCGGCAAGTTCCCACCCGGAAGTATTTAATTATTCTCCACTCGAGAAAATCCTAACAGCTTATCACTCTGAAGGTTTTCAGGTCAATCCCCACTCGGGGTTATACGACCTCATTCACTCGGAAACATCTAAACCCTATCCACCCGTAGGCTAATTATAATGAGAGGTTTCTCGTTCGACTAATTTTCTCTCAGGGATGGTCCGAATGAACATATTTCACTCGGGATTAGACAAACCTTTCATCACTCGGAATAAGATCACTATCCCGCCTCCGCAACGTTAACTTAGCTCATTTACCTAGAGTCATACGAACCTCACATGCTCGGACAAGTATAAATATATACCACTCAGACATTCACACACAGCATAAGATGGACATACAATATGATATATATATATATATACATTTATATAAATAATTACATGCATATTGTTATACTCTCAACTCGGAGAGTTCAGATCTGATATATAGAGACAAGGACCAAAATAAGAGTCGACCAAGGCTATGACAAAACCTTATATACAGTATGTACATATACACATATATTCCCACACTACACAAGCACTTCACACGGCATGCAGCTCTTCCATCATTCGTCATTCCGAGAGACATTCATTGAAATATAGCCATAGTAGGGGGTGAGTATCTTAAATATTAAATGATAGATACTGACTCGGATTATTCCTCAATCATGCAACAATATACATGTATACATAGCAACAATCAATAACATACTCAGTACCGATTAATCAAACACACATAAGACATTTTCCGATCAGAATCTACTCAGTTATCTCTCGGCTATATGCACATATCATTCTCAATAATATTAACACATACACATACGATCAGATTTCATTCAACATCAATTGTACATGTACACAAATTCATTCACTCAGATCCGCTGCGTGTGTAATCGGTTTTTATCGTTGCAAGGTAGGCTCCCAGCCTTTTATTCAGCTCCCAGCTGACTTGGCCATTTTACAGGTACCAAACCGTTTCCCCTCACATGTGACACCAACACTCTCAGCGTCAACGGCGGTGTCACGGGCAGCCTTGAGTCCCACTCAATAGGCTACCTTGAGTCCCACTCAAGGATTTAACAGCATCCCATGCTTTTAATAACCGATGGTAGTGTCCCACAGTACATGCTCTCAGCATTTAACGCATCCCATGCGCCACACGCGGATTGATCACACAAGCATAGAGTTCATATATACAACCTTTCACTTAACATTACATGCATCACATGCAATCAGTATTAGACATTATCAGAACTCAATAAATAAAGCTTTCTTCACATGCAAACAGCATTTAGATTCATGGTAACCTGCACGTCACATAAATCATATAGTAATCATCAACAGTACTTTAGCATATTCTCTGCATGCAATCATTCAATACTCTCAAGATTATTAACATGCATTTCATGGATGGAACTGGACATGCATCACTCAACACCTAATCATCATACATCCGGGTATCACATGTTCTGTATGCAAACACAACACATCAATCGGGACACAGAAACAACAATCGTTAACACCTGGAACCCGTCCATGACCCATGCATTTAAGATATAAAATACCCCCTACCGACTAAGAGACTCTGAGAGGTTCCTCTGTTTTGACGTTGGTCCTCTGCCCCGCTTGCTCCGTCCAGTACTCTCACTCGTTCAGCCCCCTCGAACACAGTTGTACTCTGCAATCGGCTCGGGGACAGGAAGCTGTTCTTCTCCTATCTCGACGATCGTCCTTCACCAACCTGAGGGAACTCTGAATCCTTTGTAACACCACTGTTGCGAGCTTACAAACGGAGAACAGAGGGGAAGAATAAGAAGAACGAAGAAGAAGAAGAGAAGAGAACGAAGAGGGGAGTCTGGAAGAATTAGAATGAAATAAACAGCAGTGGTTCAGAATATATATGCACCCAAGAAACGAAAGAAGTGGGATGGGAGAACGTGAAGCAGCAGCTCCACTCATGTCACGCACCCTAGTCACCATCAATCAGCCATTAATTCTTAAGTTAAATTTAATCACAATTAATGAGTATTTCATACTGTATAATTATTTTTTTTTGTTTAGTGACTTAATCTCATTCAGTACTTAATTTTTAAATCGGGATGTTACAGTTGTAAAATTAATTTATGAACTACAAATTATTTCTTTGTGTAATTAAAAAGTTGTAAGAAAAATGATAAGAATTAAAGATTTAGATATGATATTTTTTAATACATTTAGACTATAGTACCAAAATATTGTGTTTCAAATTTCTGTTAAGGAACAAGTATTTCTTCTTTTTACAGTTAACTTATATTAAACTTTTGTTTATTTTAATATATTTAAAAACATTAATGTGTATTAAAATAATATAAATAATTATTAAAGACGTTTTTATATGATTTTTAAATAATTAGTTTTCCCAAATGAAGTAGAAAATGTGAAACACTACCTAAATATCGTATTTTTAAGAAGAAAATCTTATATAATGATGACTATTGTAAAATTAATTTACGAACTATAAATTATTTCTTTGTGTAATTAAAAAGCTATTAGAATAATGATAAGAATTAAAGATTTAGAAATGATATTTTTTTTATTAAAATGTTATTTTTTAATACATTTAAACTATAGTACCAAAATATTGTGTTTTACATTTCTGTTAAGGAACAAGTATGTTTTTCTTTTTACAGTTAACTTATATTAAACTTTTATTTATTTTAATATATTTAAAAAATTAATGTGTATTAAAATAATATAAATAATTATTGAAGATGTTTTTATATGATTTTTAAATAATTATTTTTCCCAAACAAAGTAGAAAATATGAAACACTACCTAAATATCATATTTTTAAGAAGAAAATCTTACATAATGATGACTGTTGTAAAATTAATTTACGAACTATAAATTATTTCTTTGTGTAATTAAAAAGTTGTAAGAATAATGATAAGAATTAAAGATTTAGAAATGATATTTTTTATTAAAATGATATTTTATAATACATTTAGACTATAGTACCAAAATATTGTGTTTCAAATTTCTGTTATGGAACAAGTATTTTTTCTTTTTACAGTTAACTTATATTAAACTTTTATTTATTTTAATATATTTGAAAACATTAATGTGTATTAAAATAATATAAATAATTATTGAAGATGTTTTTATATGATTTTCAATTAATTAATTTTTCTTCTTGATAAGCATAAAAATATGAAATAAAAATACTATAATATGTAGGTCAAAATAATATATATCATTATTATGACTATTTTTATCATTTACTATTTAATAATATTAAATTAAATTTTGTATAACATTTTTAAATAATTACTTTTTTCTCAAACGAAGTACGAAAATGTGAAACACCAAAAAAATCAAAAACAAAAAAAAATCGAGCATTGCCCGGGTCAAATTACTAGTTAATGTTACCTAAATTGTCACCATCAATTTTTGCTTATTATGAGGTTGAAATTTTAATATTACTTTATATTTTTATGTGAAATAAAACTATTATTTTTCATCATAATAAAAAATTATATATAAATATCTAATTAAATATCATATTTTTATAAATTTTTTATAGAATTATGAGTAATTTAAAAAAATTTATGAACTATGATAATTTTTTTGTAACAAAAGAAAAGTGTTTTCTCAGAAAATATTTTTAATTAAATTGTGATATTTTTCAAGTATTTAAATTATAGTATCAAAATGTTATGTTTAGAATTTCTTTAAGGAACAAATATTATCTCTTTTTATAATTTACTTATTTTAAAATGTTATTTATTTTAAAAATATTTTAATGTGTGAAAATCCCTCCTCAATATAATTATTCCCGCTAATTTCCCCCTTTTATTAAAAACTAGAAGCTGTCTCTTATTTTGAAGAAAGGTTAAAAGAAGAACATAAAACCTCCCATCACTGTCTACTGGTGCGTGTTTCCTCTTTTAATTCTTTTACTGCGCGTCTTCCTTCATTGTGTGTCTTCCTTCATTGTGCATCTTCCTTCATCGTCCAACTTTTTCCCTCTTGCCACATTCTCTCACTGTGTTGTTAGGGCTTGGTGTGACACGAAACAGAGCAAGCATCATCGTTATACTTCAAGACACGCCAAGACAAGATTTGGTTCAGATCAGGTGAGTGTTCCCACTAAGTAATTCTGATGAGTTTATGTTCTGTTCTATACACTTCAATTCTTGAATCGTCCAACTCTCCCTTTTGCCACATTCTCTCGCTGCATTGTTAGGGCTTAGTATGACACAAAACAAAGCAAGCATCAACGTTATATTGTAATCCATCCTATTGGTAAATAGGTAGGTATTCCTTGTATTCAAGTCTATTTACTGTTATAGGAGCTTTTTCAAAGTACTCATTAATAAAAATTTTACATTCGTAAAATTTAAACTTATGATTTTATTATCATAAATTTAGTTTTTGCAAGGAACCTTTATTCAAGCTGATTTTTATATGCTCACATGATTTAGTAATACCCCCGTGTCTGCATTAAGTGTGTTTTAGTTTACTAGTCACGTAATTGTACATGTGATGTTGGCTGGGTTGTTTAACCTGCACACCTTTGCATTTTTTTAAATTTATTATGACCTATATTTGAATTAAATAACTACTAATTAAAATAACTAGAGAAGATATGATGGTTTTCATTGTCTGGGAAATGGGAAATGAGAGCATTTTCATAGAATTGTATGCCATGTATCTAATATATCAATATCCTGCCTGATTCACTATGTTATTTGCATTTTATGAGAAGGCCCTTTCAGCTCTTTCTTTCATCATGCATTTGTTTTTCTTAGTAATAATGTTGGCTAATGGCTATAGATATAATTATGATGTTATTACCAGTTACTACCAGTTGTCACCAGTCATGACTAAGTTCTTCCAAGTATAATTGCTTTGTTGTATACTTTTGATAAATGCATGATTATCACATACATACATGATATACTGGTTTCTCATGTTGCTAAAATTATGTGCAGAAGAACTAGATCTTATTTAAGTATTCAGTTTTTGTGAATATCACTGATGAATTATACTTTGCTTCAGTTTTGACATATACAACAGACGCAAAGCTGCTGAGTATGTTCAGGTTTGTTTCATGATTTCTGACTACCTGGTTAAGAGATTCATTTTCTAATTTTACTTTGAGATCATGTGTTGTGAGTATTTAAATTCATTATTGATGTAAAGTACATAATATATTATTAATTATTTGATCACTTTATTAAGTTGGATGGATACTCTTTCTAGAGTTATGGAGACCTATGTACACTTAGATAGAAATTAGCAATTAGCATAGTCTCGTGTTTCTTGAAAATGGTCTTATGGTCTACATCTACCCTTCAAATAATTCTGAGAATAAGATGTATAAGAAACTTGCCGCATGTTGATAACCTCACTTTCAAAAGGTTTAGAATAAAATATTGTATTGCTTTTGAGTATGTGGAAAATGAATCTCCTTTTTGTCATTAGTAGACCTTCTACTCTGGGTTATTTTGATCCTAATGTTTTTCTATCTTTGCTTTCTTCTACCCATACTACTCTTGGTTCTTATTATATTGTGAAATGAATTACATGTAGGGTATGCTGGTCATTTTACTTGTGTAATTCATTTTGTGTTAATCTTTTTTTAATATTATTATTGTTAATTTAGTTTCCAACATTGAAACAGGAAATTATCAAATTAATATAGCTGCTGCTATTTTTCACATATTAAAATACCTATCCTTTACAACTTGTTTTCTCTTTTTATTGAAATGGAAATTTTATAGTCATTTACCTTGCTTGGATTTTATTTGCAGCTTAAGTCTACAAGATTAAATTTTATAAGCTACAAAACATTAATTCTTTTTTCTTATCCTTGTTAAAGTCACTAAACGCTGCCCATCACAGGTAACCACATATTTATTTTGTTGTTCTTCTTACCTAATAGTATTGACATGCTTTTATTGATGAATATTTCATCGATTTATCTATTTATTTTGGAAAATATGCTCTTAAATTATATTTTCTTATTTCTTAGAGTCTGATTTATTGGTTGAACATAATTGAGTGAGCCCTTATAGGGGATAACAATAATTCATTCATAAATAAATACTTTTATATTTATGTTAAACTAATTATAGCAAACATGCGATCTGATCGAACTTGGATTTTAAGAAGAAAAGATCACACTGGTCGTGTAAGTGAAGAATTCAAGAATGGGGTTGATGATTTCATTAACTTTGTGAGTAGAGATGTATCAGGTCGCATTCTTTACCCATGCGAAAGATGTAAAAATCACCATTGGGAGGGAGCCTTTTTGGTTGAAAAGCATTTGTATGAGTATGGATTCTTGGAAGGTTATGTAAATTGGACATTACATGGTGAACAAAGATGGGGGGATCATCGACCAACACCTTGTATAGAAGATCAAGATAGGGACATGAATCCATATGTTGACATGGTCATGGATGCTATTGGACTTGGACCAAATATAGAAGGTGAAAATTTTGTAGAAGATCCGAATCCTTCAGCTTCAAAGTTCTATGACATGTTAAAAGATATTGATGAGTCTCTATAGGATGGTTGCAAGAAGCATACAAAATTATCAACAGTAGCGTAACTACTCAATCTAAAATCTGAATTCAATATGAGTGAAAGTTGTTATGATAGAATGATCATGATAATCAAAAGTATGCTTCCAGAATCTGAAAGGTTACCTGAAAATTTCTACAGATCAAAGAGAATGGTGAGCGAGTTAGGGCTAGGATGTGCTGAAAATTGATGTTTGCCCTGGACATTGTATGCTATATTACAAGGAAAATAGTGGCAAGCAAATTTGCTCAATATGCAAACATGCAAGATTTAAACCAAGGGTAGAAGGTTCAAAAACTCGAAAAAGTGCCATACCCATTCTTGCGGTATTTTCCCATTATTCCAAGACTTCAATGCCTCTATATGTTAAAAAATACTACATAATATATGCGTTGGCATTTGGATGGAGTACGTCAAGATGAATCAGTGATCACTCATCCATCTGATGCTCAGGCTTGGAAAGTGTTTGACCATACCTATCCAACATTTACGCAAGAGCCTCGAAATGTCCGACTTGGCCTATGTTCAGATGGTTTTAATCATTTTGGCAACTCAACTACCCCATACTCATGTTGGCCTATTTTTGTCACACCATACAATCTTCCCCCAAGTATATGTATGAGAAGAGAATACATATTCTTGAGTCTTTTGATTCCTGGACCAAAGTCACCTGGAAAATATATGGATGTCTATCTTAGGCCCTTGGTGGATGACTTAAAGGTGTTATGGGATGATGGTGTTAACACCTTTGATGCTTGGAAGAAGCAAAATTTCATGATGAAAGCAGCATTATTATGGACAATAAGTGATTTCCCCGCTTATGGGATGTTGTCTGGGTGGAGCACACACGGAAATCTTTCTTGTCCTTATTGCATGGAGCAAACCAAGGCATTCAGGTTAGATCATGGTAGGAAACCTTGTTGGTTTGATTGCCATCGACATTATCTTTCTATTGATCATGCTTTTTGTCGTGATAGATATTCTTTCAAGAGATCAACTTTGGTGAAGTCTTTGCCACCACAACAACTAAATAGGGTAGATATTTTACACAAAGTTAACCAAATTGGATGGATTACTTCATTGAGGAAAGAGCTACTCAAACAACATGGATTTGGTAAGAGGTTCAATTGGTTCAAGAAAAGCATATTTTGGGAATTGCCTTATTGGAGCACTAATTTGATACGACACAACTTAGATGTTATGAATATTGAGAAGAATGTGTTTGACAATATCTTCAACACTGTTATGGACATAAAAGGAAAGACTATAGATAATGCAAATGCAAGGGAAGATTTAAAGGAGATTTGTAGACGCCTAAACTTAGAGCTAATAGTTGATAATGGAAAGTTTAAGAAACCGAAGGCAACATATGCTTTAAGTGTCAATCAAAAAAAGGTGGTGTGTGAGTGGATAAAATATTAAACTTTCCTGATGGATATATGTCAAATATTTCACATTGCATCAATATAGATTATGGAAATATATATGGGTTGAAAAGTCATGACTGCCATATTTTCATGCAAAGGTTGATTCCTTTGGCATTTCGCGATATGTTGTCAAAACCTATATGGGGAGCTTTAAAAGAACTCAGTTTGTTTTTCAAAGAAATAACAGCCACTCAAATACGTACTTCTATCATGGAAGATTTAGAGCTCTCCATCATTAAAACAATCTACAAGCTAGAAAAGATTTTCCCCCGACATTCTTTGATGTGATGGAACATTTGACTATACACCTTCCCTACGAAGCTAAGATTGGAGGGCCAGTACAATACAGATAGATGTATCCATTTGAGAGGTGCATGTTGTACTTAAAATGGAAGGTACGAAATAAAGCAAGGGTTGAAGGGAGTATCTGTGAAGCGTATATTCTAGAAGAAGTTTCCAACTTCGTGTCCTTGTATTTTGATCCTAGCATACAAACAAGACGTACTCAAGTTCCTCCGAATGATGATGGAGGTGAAGATATGATTGATGACCAATTATCCATTTTTAAACACCCATGTCATCCTATTGGCAAAGGTTTAAAAAGATTCTTAACTGATATTGAGCTTCAAATTGTTGAGACGTATGTACTTGTGAATTCCATAGAAGTTGAACCATATCTCCAGTAAGTTTCCTTCAATTAGTGAATTCAGAAGTTATTTAAATTGTGTTTAACACTAATAATTTTATATATTTATTTATTAGACAATTTGAGGATTTGTTAAAGGAAACAAATCCAAATATATCTGAGGATCAAATATTGGAAAGTCGCGATAAAGACTTTAGTTGGTGGCTAAAGCATCAAGTAAGTCATTCATTCACAATGAGTGATATAAAAATTAATATTTTATATTTCAAAATTTACAACCATTTATTGTGTTTGTCAAAATTTATAGGTGAGTATTGGTGAAATTAAGGAATGTACAATTTGAGACCTAAGTTTTGGTCCATCTAAGTCCGTGACTTCTTATAATGGGATAATAGTCAATGGGTATAGATTCCATACTAAAAGTTATGGACAAAATAAAGCTACTATGAACAGTGGCGTTTATGTTAGAGGAAACATATATGGTGAAAATGACCTAGACTATTATGGCATCATTAAGGAGATATTGGAATTATCTTATTTAGGAAATAATAAAGTCCATGTTTTAAAGTGTCATTGGTTTGATCCCATTAATGGAGTCAAGGTTGATAAAATTTTTGGATTAGTTGATATTAAAATCAAATCAAAACTTCACTCGAATGAGCCGTTTGTACTAGCTAAACAAGCTCAACAAGTATATTACACTTGCTACCCACAAAGCACAAATAAAGCTACTAATGAATGGTGGGCTGCTTGCAAAGTTAGACCAAAGCTCTTTCTGGCTGAAACAATGAATGAAGATGATGACACAAATGAGTTGCATAACATTGATTATTATCAAGACGATGGATCCTTAAGAACACACAATGTTGTCATAGATGATGAACCATTGTTGTTATTTGATACCCATGACCCCAATGGAAGAAGTAAACATAAATGACATTCATAGTGCCAAGGAAAATTTGAATGATAATCCCTTTAATGATGATAATGAAGATATTGTGGGTAGTGAGTCCATGGATGAAGATGAGGATTTGAATGATACACATTCAAGTAGAGATGATTATTGAATGTTAATCTTTAATTTATAATGGTATGATTAGTGAAATATGATTTATATTTTACATGGATTTATTTAATAACTTAGGAATACATAATTACCTAAATCAAATGAAATTTCAATATGCAGATATTCATCATGCGAACCAGAGGTGGAGGTGTACGAAGTTGGGGTCGTGCAAGAAGCTATACTCTACCTGAACTTTCACAACCAAACATTACTTTTGATCCAACACAACTGTCATGACCGGGAACGCGGCGGTGCGACCGACCCTTCGAAAAGATGAAATAAACAAAAACAGGGAGTCGCCACCAACGTTTTTATCCATAGGAAAAACATTGGAAAAAACTTTAACAAGGCACTGGTTAAAAAGAGTGAGATTTGAATTTGGGAGTCGGTTACGAGTAGGGAAGGTATTAGCGCCCTACATCGCCTGTTAAAAATAGTACCAAGATCGAAAATGCGTAACATGGATAGCCTTACAAGGGATGTATTATTTCTTCCTTTTTATTATTACATTTTTTTTGTTTATTAAAAAAATGGAAGGAGCAGGCTGAACAAACGAATGTCGAAGCAAGGTCAACAGGACGTCTCGTCCAAATTAACCTCGATTTCATTATAAACAGGGAAGGGAGAGGATGCTAATAAGGCGTCGCATCTAAATTAGTCATCCTTTAATCAAAATACAGGGATAAGAACAAGAAGGGGATAAATGAGACGTCTCGTCCTAAGTATCCCGTTCCTTATGAATCATGGTGATGGTCAACCAAAAATAGGGGAAAATCAATAAGACGTCATATCTAAATTGACTTCCATAGAAGTGATGAAAATGGAACAACTGTATAAACATAAAAATAAAAGGAAAGATGGGCCCGACAGGAGTTAAATCCAGCTCCTCTGTATTCTTGAATGGTCGAGAAATCAGGGTTACGTAGTTCTTGATAAAGGTTATGTAAGTGAAGCTAAATATTTAGTGGTGAGTAGGCTGTACGAAAAAAAAGGGCACACAAGGCGAAGTTCTCCGCACGTGTATGGGCTTCAGAGATAGTGTAGGCAGAAGTACATCTACACGACACTGGCTAAGACAAAATTTACAGTGATCAAAATAAAATATGAGAAATACTTGTTTTTTTTGTTATTATTATGAATCTTGTAACATCCCGATTTAAAAATTAATTACCGAACGGAATTAAGCCATTAAGATAATAATTGCAAAGTGGAAAATTTCTTGTTAATTATAATTAACTTAATTAATCTAACTTAAGAAATTAATGGCTGATTAATTATGATTAATGGTGATGACTGGTTGATTGTGATTAGTGCGTGTGGCTTAGTGGAACTGCCGATTCACGCTTTCCCACCCCACTCTTCTTTTCTTCGTGCACATATATATGCCCAAGGTCACTATGGTTATTCATTTTTCCCTTCAGACTCCCTCTTCCTCTACTGCTTCATTCTCTCTTTTCTTCTCTTCTTCGTTCTTCGTCTTCTTCTCTTCTCCCCTGTCTTTGTTCTCTGTTTCTGGACACCCACGATGACGGTGCTGCAGAAGAGTCAGAGTCTCCTATGGTTGGTGAAGGACGATCATCGAAGCGGAGGAAGAACAACTTCCTATCCCCGAGCCGATTGCAGAGTACAACTGTGCGAGGGGGACTGAACGAGGCAAACAGAGCATCAGACCAAACGTCGGAAAATAGAAGAGCTTCTCGAGTCCCTTCAGTAGGTAGGGGGCGCTTGCATGTCAAATGCATGGTTTATGGACGGTACTGGATAAACGTATTGCCTTGTGTGTGTACGAATGTGTCTATGATGACTGTGTGCAATGCATGATTGTTAATCCTTGAATACCATGTGTGTGATAGCAGAGTCCTGATTATGGTTATACATTTATATGCATGTGTTCAGGGTTGTTGTGTTGAATTCTGATAGTCATTTTTACATAAACGCGTGTGATGCATGTTCTTATTACTGTTAATACCGAGAGGATATGTATGTGTGACTGTTGGCTGATTTCATCTGGGATGTTGTAAATATGAACCGTTTGATTGCTGTGTATGCTGGTACGATGGATGATTGAATGTAGGAACCATGTTGGATCAGTTATGACGTTAATGGTTACAAGGAATAAGTCGGATAATTGAGGATGCTCGTTGTTAAAGCACATAGGCTGCATGTACAGGAACGGGGTGACCCGTGGAAGGTCAGGAGCCCCCAAAGGAATGATCTCCAGCTACAGACCCTTGGCTAGATCTTGTGAGAGCTCGTGGTAGCCGTAGGAGCTAGAGTTAAGTCTCGAGACGTCAATGGGAGGCCGGTACCACGCGGGAAGGGCTAATGGACGAGAGGCCAGTAAGGGAACCTGTAACTGAAAATCATTGCCTAAGTCGGATCCGCAGGCATGCATGTAGATGCAATATTGATTAGGATAGTACGAGTGGTATGGCTCGGAGTGATACGAATAAATTCCGAATGAGTTGATGCATGCTTTTGTACGAATGAAAATGAGCTTCATGTAATATGTATGTAAGTGTGTGTCATTGAAAATATCATATTCTGCATGGCTTAAATTTAAATTGAATGCAACCCGAGTGAACATGAGTGTGTGTATTGATGCTGATGCCGAGTCACTAACTGTCATTTTATATGTAAAACTATAATTTACAGTGAACGTCTCTCAGAATGATGAATGAAGGAGGAGCTACATGCCGAGTGAGGCGACTATGCACTATGGGGATAGATGTGTATATGTATATACTGTGTATAAGGTTTTGTTAAGCCTTGGCCGGCTCGTATTTTGGTCTTTGTCTTTCTATGTCAGAATTTGAACTCTCTCGGGTTGAGAGTATGACGATGTGCCTGTAAATATTCATATACATTCCTATATATATCATACTGCATGTTTATTCGATGCTGTGTGTGATGACCGAGTGATATATATATACGTACTTTTCCGAGCGTGTGAGGTTAGCATGACCTTAGGTAAAAACGAAACTAAGTTATTGCTGTGGGAAGTGAAATAGTGACTTTACCCCGAGTGAAGAAAGGTTTAGATGTTTCCAAGTGAATGAGGTAGTATAGACTGTTAGGATTTCCCTGAATGGGGGATAACAATATGCTTCCGAGTGAGAACCTTCCGAGTGAGTGTTTCCGACTGATGAGAAATCTATAAGGTTCTGAGTGAAATCCGTTGTAGTAAACTTATTGGAAGCTAGAAGATTCTTAGGTGAGGCTTGATTTAGTAAGGGAACTTGAGTAAGAGGGACTGTATGTGCCGAGTGAAGAACGAGTGAAATACCCGAGTGATAAAAGACCGTGAAGAATATTCTGAGTGAAATGTACGTGTGGAATCCGAGTGAAATGACTATGGAAATCACCTCTCGAGTGGTCAACATCCGTGGCTTGAAGGAATGAAGTTATGAAGTGTGTGGTGAACTCCCGAAAAGGAGCTTGTGAGTATAAGGGGGTTAATCCGAATGAATCGTGAGTAAGGACCTTTCCGAGTGAACATAGATTCTGAAATCCGAGTGATGGGAATACCGAGTGGAGTTACTCGCCTCAGCGGCTAAGTGCTCGCTCCAGCGAGTATGAGCGTAAGGAAGGTCTCTGATGGGTTACGCTTAAGCTATGCGAACTTCACCCAAGCGTGTCATGTTGTCTCGCTTGAGCGATATTGAATCGTGCCTGAGCGAGTCGATGCTGTTGGGATCGCTCATGTCCTGCACCTTCCGCTGTTTGCCTTGTGGATGGTTTGTATTCCTTCTCTCTTCTTCTTCTCCTAATTTTACCCTCCTTAACTCTCAGCTACTCATTCTGCCCTTGCATCCACTCCGATTTTGGAAAAATTTTCCTGGTCTCGGTTTATTCTCAAATTGAACTTAGGATGTTTCAAATCTAGGTGAGGGAAAATTCAACAACAGAAGCTAAATTAACTGGGAAAGTAGATTCAGCAGAAACTATGAACTTGATGAAAGAAATGGACCAAACAGTATGAAATAAGCTAAAATGATAGAGGTGAAGAAAGATCGTAACCGGTGTGGAGTGGACCTGGGAGGAACTGTTAGGAAATCCCTAAACATGAGCAGCGGAAAAAAAAGGATTCCAAAGGATTTGCAAGGTTCCGTGTTTTAAAGCACAAAACAAACACAAAAATCGTTTTTGGATTACCTCTTGAAGAACACCGAAGCAGTCGTAGCCTCGTCCTTTAGGAGTCCACACGAGCACTCCCACCAGAATCGCAACACTTGCCAACTGCTAGTTTGACGGCGTGTAGCTCTTGCAACTTTTGCGAATTTGTGTCTCACTTGAGTGAACGGCCTATGAGCATCTTATGCTCTATTTATAGGATTAGGTTTGACCTAATTTGTTCTCTATAAAATTGGGCTCCTTACTCATTCCAAATGAGTTAGGCCCAATAGCTTTATTTTAGTCCAACTAAAAAAAGACAACATTTTCTGATGGGCTTACTCTATGTGTGTGACCCTACAGGTAAAATACTCAGTCATATTAATAATAAATTATTTTATTATTAATATAAAATAAGAGCGGCATCTAGCAATGCATCATTATGTCCGAATATTATCAACATAACCTATAAGTGATAATTATTTAATATGTTTGTTCCTTTTTTCACGATATCCTAATTGGGCCCAAGGCATGGTCGCGTCATCCTTGTACGGCCCAATTTATTTTACTTGATACCGGAGTAGACTGAATCCGAATAAATATCTAATATTTATTCTTTCTAGCATGGCCATGCGTTTTCTTAGTCTTACTCCATCAAGTGGCCTATAGATATCACTCCTGTCACATAGGAGAGACAAATCCCATCTACATCACTCACATCCCTCTGCATAATTTGTTCATTGCCTAATCATAACCTTTATAGTCCTCTTGTTACAGAAGACGTTTAATTGTATTAAAACAATAAACTCCTCATGTAGGAATCGTAGTGACTTTAGGTCGAAGGACTACATATACCATTATCACATTGAGAATCGTTTATGACAATCATGTAACGATCCATGCAACGTTCTCATGGTGGGTCTGTCTAGTTCATCATTACTCTTAATGTGTACCCGTGTGAAGACTTGATATCATCTATATCTATGATCTGTGAGATCAGGTCATCAGTACACTCACACACTAGTCTCAGTGTATTTACATGTCCCCATGTAAATACTTGACTAGGAACATTTTAGGAATAATTTTTATATGACCTATTACTCCAAGGATAAATACGTTTTAAAACAATTTTAAACTGAAATATTTATTTTATTGATAAGCATAAAAAATGATACAAATGAAAAAGCATAAAAGCTCATACTGCATACACCAACAATCTCCCACTTGCACTAGAGCCAATCAGACATTTGCCTAATGCCTAATGATCTAGTGTGCCCCTCATGTTTTTGTTGTGTAAGAGGTTTTGTGAGTGGGTCAACAATATTCTCATCAGTATGCACCTTACATATCTTTACATCTCCTCGGTCAAGGATCTCTCGAATAAGATGAAATCGGCTAAGTATATACTTGGATCGTTGATGTGATCTAGGTTCCTTAGCTTGTGCGATTGCTCCACTATTGTCACAGTAGAGACTTATAGGGTCCACAATGCTAGGAACAATCCCAAGTTCTGTTATGAACTTCTTGATCCATACTGCCTTTTTTGTAGCATTTGAGGCAGCAATATACTCAAACTCTGTAGTAGAATCAACAACTGTCTCTTGCTTTGAACTCTTCCAGCTTACAGCGCCACCATTTAGACAAAACACGTACCCAGATTGCGATCTTGAGTCATCCTTATCAGTTTGGAAGCTAGCATCAGTGTAACCTTTTATAATGAGCTCTTCTTCCCCTCCATATATCAAGAATGAATCCTTAGTTTTTCTTAAGTACTTCAGGATATTCTTGACAGCAGTCCAGTGACTTTCACCGGGATCAGACTGGTATCCGCTCGTCATGCTTAAAGCGTACGAGACATTTGGTCGGGTACATATCATGGCATACATGATTGATCCAATAGCAGATGCATATGGAATCTTATTCATCCGTTCTCTTTCTTCTTTAGTGGAAGGAGATTAAGCTTTTGATAAGCTTATGCCATGAGCCATAGGTAAAGTTCCTTTCTTGGAATCTTGCATGTTAAACCTGATTAACACTTTGTCTATGTATGTATTCTGACTTAGGCCAAGAAGTTTTCTTGATCTATCTCTATAGATCTTAATTCCTAACACGTAGGTTGCTTCACCTAAGTCTTTCATAGAAAAACAGCTACCTAACCAACTCTTCACAGACTGAAGAGTAGGAACGTCATTTCCAATAAGTAGTATGTCATCAACATACAGGACCAAAAAAACAATTATGCAGTCACTAACCTTCTTGTAGACACAAGGTTCATCCTCATTTTTAGTAAAGCCAAATTGTTTAACAACTTCATCAAAACAAAGATTCCAGCTTCTGGAAGCTTGCTTAAGTCCATATATAGAACGTTGTAGCTTGCACACCTTCCTGGATGCTTCAGGCTTAACAAAGCCTTCGGGTTGTGTCATGTACACTTCCTCAAGAAGATTTCCATTAAGGAAAGCAGTCTTGACATCCATTTACCATATCTCATAATCATGGTATGCAGCAATAGCAAGCAGAATCCGAACAGACTTTAGCATAGCAACTGGGGAAAAAGTTTCATCATAGTCTATACCATGTATTTGCTTGAAACCTTTAGCCACCAACCTTGCTTTAAAGGTACTTATATTACCATCCATGTTAGTTTTCTTTTTGAAAACCCACTTGCATCCTATAGTTTGACCCCTTCAGGTGCATCAACTAAGTTCCAAACTTGATTAGTGTACATGGAGTCCATTTCAGATTCCATGGCTTCTAGCCATTTCTCAGATTCTGAACTTGCAATGACCTCTTCATAAGATGTTGGCTCATTTTGATCCATTAGGAATACATCTCCTTCCTGAGTTATAAGAAATCCATATCTTTCAGGTTGTTGACGTATTCTACCTGATCTACGCAAGTCTTGTGCTATTAGAGCTGGAGTTATCACAACATTTTGTAGGTCCTGCTCCACTTCCACCATTGGCTCTTCAATGCCTTGTGAGTCTTGAATTTCTTCAAGTTCTACTTTCCTCCCCCTGATTCATGTAGAGATGAATTCCCTTTCTAAGAATACAGCATTCCGAGCAACAAACACTTTTCCCTCGGTAGGATTGTAAAAATAATAACCCTTAGTTTCTTTTGGGTATCCCACAAAAAAACATTTATCTGACTTGGGCCCGAGTTTATCTGAACTTTGACGCTTAACATAAGCTTCACAGCCCCAAATCTTAAGAAAAGACATACTAGGTCGTTTCCTAGTCCATATCTCATATGGTGTCTTTATAACAGCCTTTGATGGAACACGGTTAAGTGTAAAAGTTGCTGTCAACAAAGCATGTCCCCAGAATGAGTTAGGGAGGTCAGTTTGACTCATCATTGATCGAACCATGTCCAACAAGGTTCTATTTCTCCGCTCAGAAACCCCATTCCATTCTGGTGTTCCAGGGGGAGTAAGTTGAGATATAATCCCACACTCTTTAAGATATTTATCAAACTCTAGGTTCAAATATTCACCACCTCAATCGGATCGAAGTGCTTTAATTGTCTTGCCAAGTTGGTTCTCTACTTCATGTTTAAACTCCTTGAACTTTTCAAAGGATTCTGATTTATGTTTTATGAGAAACACAAATCCATATCTACTGAAATCATCAGTAAAAGTGATGAAGTAACTAAAACCTCCCCTAGCCATTGTCCCTATGGGCCCACATACATCACTATGTATCAAGCCAAGAAGATCACTCGCCCTTTCACCTTTTCCGGTAAATGGGGTCTTAGTCATCTTCCCTAATAAACAAGATTCGCATGTATCTATTGATTCAAAATCAAAAGATTCTAAATATCCATCTTGATAGAGTTTAGAAATGCGTTTCTCATTTATATGTCCTAGGCGACAATGCCAAAGATAAGTTGGGTTTAAATAATTTGTTTTAACCCTTTTACTATTAATGTTATAGATAGGGGTTTCGAGATCTAGAACATAAAGTCCATTACTCAAATTTGCACAGCAATAAAACATGTCTTTTAAATAAACAGAACAACTATTGTTCTTTATTGTAAAGGAAAACCCTTTCTTATCAAGACAAGAAACAGAAATAATGTTTCTCCTTATTGCTGAAACAAAATAACAATTGTCCAATTCAAGGACTAACCCTGATGGCAAGGATAAAAAATAAGTCCCTACAGCTAATGCAGCAACTCTTGTTCTATTTCCAACACGTAGGTCTACCTCCCTCTTCATCAACTGCCTACTCCTTCTTAGATCCTGCACATTAAGACAAATGTGAGATCCACATCCAGTATCTAATACCCATGATGTTGAACTTGACATGTTAATTTCTATAACAAAAATACCTGAAGTGGAAGTCTCACTTCCCTTCTTCTTAAGCTCTTCTAGGTACTTTGGACAGTTTCTCTTCCAGTGTCCCTTTTGTCCACAATGGTGACATTTACCTTCCTTAGCCACCCCGCCCACAGGTTTTAAGGCTGATGTACTTGTCTTATCCTTGCCTTTCCAAATTTTCTTGCCATTTCCTACAATAGCCTTTCCTTTGCCTTTATACATGCCCTTTCCTTTACCTTTGTCAGAATTGACCATCATTATGGCCTTGCCCTTTCCTTTAGAAATATTGGGCTCAGTAGTCCTCAACATATTGAGTAGCTCTGGCAATGTTTTGTCCAATGCATTCATGTTGTAATTCATGATGACTGGCTTAAAACTGTCAGGTAATGATTTCAAAATGAGATCGGTAGCCAACTTTTGAGGGGAGGGGAATCCTAGCCTAGCTAGATTCTCCAAGTACCCAATCATTTTGAGTACATGAGGTCCTACAAAACCTCCCTCTTCAAGTCTACAGCTAAATAGGGCTGAGGAAACTTCATATCTTTCTTGGTCAGCTTGACCTTGATATAGCTTCCTTAGGTTTTCGATCATATCGAAAGCCTCCATGTGCTCATGTTGCTTCTGAAGCTCAGGAGACATGGTAGGCAACATAAGGCATTGGACATCTAAAACATCATCCTGATGCTTCTTATAAGCATCCTTGTCAGCTTTAGAGGCGTTTGCAGCGGGTGGTTCCGGAACTGGAATTTCCAAGACATACTGCTTTTTCTCTTGTTTGAGGACAATCCTCAAGTTTCTATACCAGTCAAGGAAGTTAGAACCAGACAATTTTTCTTTGTCTAGGATTGATCGCAACGAAAGGTTCGAAGGTGTGTTTGACATCATGTTTATCTAAAACAGAAAATATGTAGTAAGTATCATTTTCAAAACATATTTAAATTATGGTCATTTAAATTAAATATGTCTCCCACTATTTTGATTCAAAACAAAATACCCTCCACGAATTAGAAAATCCCGTTGGAAGATTTTCTAGTGGGCTAAGATCCATATTTTGCCAAGTGTTAAGTCAGCTTTGGCTGATCACCTAATACTTGGTTATTTAGGTAGGAAACTTTTTCCAATTGTATCTTTATACAACTCTTAGTCATTGGGTTAAGTAACCATTACTAATTATTCATCTTATGAATATTTAGCCCAATGTTTACGCCTCTAAGTTATATTCAATCCAATTGAAAACTTAGTTAAGTTAAAGCCCAATAAAACAATTTGGATATTAGATTAAGGAACGGCCATGGTTTAACACTTAAACCTTATCACTTAACGCCCCATAACATGAACCATTCATGTTCGAAGATCAACTCAATTGATTCATAATTTGTACGATGAATATCATATGAGTAAAACACATATCAAATACAAAAATTGCATAAACTCATACATCATACAAATTTAAACGGCAACAACATACATACTAAAATTGAGAAACTCTATAGCATGCATCATATACAATTTACAAAGAATAACTCAAAATTATATGTATCATGCCAAAACAGAGGTCATACCATATACATGATTAATTATTGTAATATATGCATTATATGCGATAACTCAAAATAGCAACATAATCATGCATGTTCATTTTCGAATCCTAGTTTCACAAAACATTTTCGCAAAACAAAAATGCAAAGCTTTAAACAAGAAACGATTTCGCAAATCATATTTTCCAAAAGCTCTTGCAAACGAAAACATATCATCATAAAATAGAAACAAATGCCCAAAACACGGTTCTTGCAACCTGGCTCTGATACCACTGTTAGGAAATCCCTAAACATGAGCAGCGGAAAAAAAAGGGATTCCAAAGGATTTGTAAGGTTCCGTGTTTCAAAGCACAAAACAAACACAAAAATTGTTTTTGGATTACCTCTTGAAGAACACCGAAGCAGTCATAGCCTCGTCCTTTAGGAGTCCACATGAGCACTCCCACCAGAATCGTAACACTTGCCAACTGCTAGTTTGATGGCGTGTAGCTCTTGCAACTTTTGCGAATTTGTGTCTCACTTAAGTGAACGGCCTATGAGCATCTTATGCTCTATTTATAGGCTTAGGTTTGACCTAATTTGTTCTCTCTAAAATTGGGCTCCTTACTCATTCCAAATGAGTTAGGCCCAATAGCTTTATTTTAGTCCAACTAAAAAAAAACAACATTTTCTGATGGGCTTACTCTATGTGTGTGACCCTACAGGTAAAATACTCAGTCATATTAATAATAAATTATTTTATTATTAATATAAAATAAGAGCGGCATCTAGCAATGCATCATTATGTCCGAATATTATCAACGTAACCTATAAGTGATAATTATTTAATATGTTTGTTCCTTTTGTCACGATATCCTAATTGGGCCCAAGGCATGGTCACGTCATCCTTGTACGACCCAATTTATTTTACTTGATACCGGAGTAGACTGAATCCGAATAAATATCTAATATTTATTCTTTCTAGCATGGTCATGCATTTTCTTAGTCTTACTCCATCAAGTGGCCTATAGATATCACTCCTGTCACATAGGAGAGACAAATCCCATCTACATCACTCACATCCCTCTGCATAATTTGTTCACTACCTAATCACAACCTTTATAGTCCTCTTGTTACAGAAGACGTTTAATTGTATTAAAACAATAAACTCCTCATGTAGAAATCGTAGTGACTTCAGGTCGAAGGACTACATATACCATTATCACATTGAGAATCGTTTATGACAATCATGTAACGATCCATGCAACGTTCTCATGGTGGGTCTGTCCAGTACATCATTACTCTTAATGTGTACCCGTATGAAGACTTGATATCATCTATATCTATGATCTGTGAGATCAGGTCATCAGTACACTCACACACTAGTCTCAGTGTATTTACATGTCCCCATATAAATACTTGACTAGGGATATTTTAGGAATAATTTTTATATGACCTATTACTCCAAGGATAAATATTTTAAAACAATTTTAAACTGAAATATTTATTTTATTGATAAGCATAAAAAAAGATACAAATGAAAAAGCATAAAAGCTCATAGTGCATACACCAACAGGAACCAGACTGCAGGTTGGATCCGGCGTGGAATAAGCTCTGAGACGATCTGCTAGTGCGAGCCGGTGTGGGCTAAAACAGCAGCGTCACTGGCAGAAAAATGGACCGGTGTGGCTATAACCGAAGTACAGTGTGGAGCCAGAGTAGGACTCAGTGGTGAAAATGTATTTTGATGAAGAAACGGTGTAGGATTCAGTAGGATTCAGTGGTGTTGAGTAGTATAGGGTTTGGACGGAGTTTAGAGTGACAAGGAGGTTTTGAGGTCCAACAAACAGGAACGAGACTGGTGCTTTTGTTTCAAAGAAAACAAGAGAATGTGGGTTGGGGACAGGTTTCTTGACTTCAGATTTAGGACACCGGAGTAAATTTTGCCAGGGGTTCAGGGATTCAAGATGCGGACCCCTGTGCCTCTTCAGCTGAGGCATTTATAGAGGCTTCTGGGTGCTGGCTGAGTGCTTGGACAGCTCAAGCCTCCACTCACCCATGCGTACAGTGGAGCCAACCTGGCCACTAACAGGTTATGGGGAGCAGCGGCTAGTGGGGAATTTTTAATTATTTCCACTTCCGCCCCCTGTCTGCCACTCCCAGGATTCGAGGGTTGGTTCAGATGTACGATTCCAAGTCAGCATAGGTAACTGGACTTACCACTTCGATGTAAGGTCCATGACAGCGGATAACAGGGATACCGGTTCAATGATTGATTTTAATGATTAGGCCAGTGTGATACCTTTAATAGCCTGGACCGGTGTTCTATTGCTAGATACCGGCTGATGCAATCTGGCCATCAAATGACGTCCCATTTTAGCAGCTCAGACCGGTGTTCTTTCAACCTTAGACCAGTGTTCTTTCATGATATCAGACGATGTCACACCTACTACCTCACACCGGTTGGGATTCATTGCTTGGAAATGGTGTCAATTCGATGTAATCACTGACCAGACCAAAATAGGTGTTCACAGATGCCCCTCTTTACTTCTCTTTCATAAGAAAAACATGAAGTCTTCGTGTTTTTAAAGTGAAAGGGAAGTAAAGATATGAACACCGATGTAGGGGCTAGGTGGGACACCTTAACCGATATGGCATCTGACAATGTAGGTAGATAACAGGCCGGTGTAACCTCAGGATAGTTTACATCTGAAAATGACCTAAGGGTCCTTACACGTGTTATCACCTGATTCATCCTTTCAAATTTCAAATTTTCGCGCCCTCGGACCGGAATGCGAACAGTCGAAGTGAGTGGGCTTTTCTTCATGGGCCTGGGCCAGAATATAGAACGTTCTGGATCCTCATCCACTCACTCTATAAAAGCAGGCATGGGGGTCGTTCATTTTCACTTATTTTTTGATACCAAAGTTCTGCCTCTCCGACGTTCAAAAGCTCCGGTGTTCAACATTCTGGCTCGCACTAAAAGAACTGCCCGTATCGTCTCAGCAGGTAGCTCCACCTTCTTTCTCCATTTTCATTCCTAGATAGGGTATGGGGGACACCGGTTCAAGCAGTGACTCCGTCGAGGTCCTATTGGGGCCTCCTTCAATCACATCTCGGCGTTAGTCGGGAGGAGTCATGAGTCGGGGTCAGCGTCGCCACGGTGAAGCAACTTCTGGGGTTTCACACCGGCTCGTGGTTTCAGGACATTGTTTTTCCACCTTGCCTTTGTGGGAAACGAGGGAGTTTGACACATCGTTTGAGTCCCACACATCGTCCTCTCCCTTCAACTTGGGCACTGCTAGTGAGCGAGACAATAGTGCCGATCTCTATTTAATTGACGATGTGGCCTTTTACAGTTATGTCCCATTCCTCTACCACACCGTGTTCATGGCTGCCTCTGGAAATTCTTCTACCAACGTCCCAGTTGTTGCCACCAACCCCGTCGAAACAAATTTCCTTGCATACCGGATAGACTGGCTTGCTGAGAAGGCCAAGGATCCCTACTTTTGGGTTCATGAAGACCCAAGGAACATCGTCTCCCGGTATGCTGAGGATGCTGCCGATGTAACTATTAAAGGCGTCTTCGTTCACTTCAGCGAGGAGCATAAAAATGACTTCACTGTCTTCTGCCCCCTTACCTCGGATCGGATCTTCCATCAACCGGGGTCAAGGTACTTCTTCATGTACGAGATGCTGTTCTCAAAGATTGGCGTCCATCTCTCTCTCACGGATTTCAAAATGGGGGTACTCCGGTTCTTGGACTGCTTCCCCAACCAGCTTCATCCCAACGGCTGGGGTTTGGTAAGATCCTTGGAAGTACTTGGGGAGTACTTCCACTTCGTCCCTACTATCGCTTTTTTCTTCACCTACTGCAGGGTGATGCACCAGGGTAATACCGGAGGGGGCCTGGGATTCATCAACCTCTGCTGCGACTCCAAGGTGGTGAACTTTGAAAGTACACCGAGTCGGCTAAGACAGACGGGGTTAGCTTCAAGCACTCTTATGTCAAGGTCGAGGTCAATGCAGGAAGACCGGTGTTCTGGGAGAATTCTGATTTTTTGAGGAAGTTCTACACCGGCTGGACTCATGAGCACTTCCTCCTGACCAGCAATGGTTACACCGCTAGCGAGAGTGTTTTGTCAACGGAGTCCAAAAGGGTCTTGGACGCTCTGAAAAGCTATTCTGGCTTTACCAAGATCTCCTGTAAGAACCTTCTTGGGTTGGAGTCGCGCCGGGATACTTACCTAGGTAGTTCCTTCTTTTTTTTAATAATAATACCAGTGTTGACAACGGTTCCCCTTTTTTCAGGTAAAATGGCTTGGATCGACGTCCTCAAGAAACTCAGGGAGGCGGCCAAAGCTAGGAATGCTGCTGCAGCCGGTGTGGAGAACAGGGTAACCCCCAGGCGTACATCGGCAAAGCTAGTGAGTATCTCGGCTGACAAGGTTAGGAACATGGCCTTAGGTCCAGAGGACAGGCCAAAGATAAGGGCAGGAAACGCAACAACTCCGGCCAAACCTCCAGGTCCAAGAAACATAAGGCCCAAAGGGTTGAGGCCGAGGTAGAGGCACATCCTGAGGAGGAGGAGGCTGCCGGTGTAAATAACTCTTCGGACCCGACTCAGCCTGCTGAAGAGCCCATCTACTGCAACTCCAGCATTTCAGGGTTTTTGGATTACGTCGGGGGGACACCGGCGCAGTTTAAAAACCTTTCAAGCTGAAGGATGATCTTCCCGCCTCTGAATCCCAGAGTGCTGTCAAGGGGGCTATCTTCAACTTGGTTAAAACGGCAGGGGTTCTCAGTTCTTTAGGGAAGTCCTACTACTCTGGTCTCGAGGCTAAAGAATGCCTAGACCGGATGAAGAAGGCCAAAGCCCTTAGAGTGGAGGCTCAAACTTCTTTGGCCAAGAGCCAGGTAGATTTGGCCGAACTCACTACGGCTTACACTTCGGCTGCCAAGAAGGCGGAACAAGGCTTCAGAGGACGCTCTTAAAGCTCTTCAGGCTAAACTGGACGAAGCCTTGGCTGGACGGGCCAAGGTGGATAAGAAGAATGAAGAGCTGGTAGCCAAAGTTGCCGCTGTACAGGAAGCTCAAGCCCAAGAACGGCATGAAACTGAGGAGCAGATGACTGAATTCTCGGAATTGGCTGATATTGCTTTTAGCTCCGCTATTTGTCAAGTTGTACATCAGAATTCCACTGTGCAACTTAACTTGAACGGTATAGGTGTCTTTCATGAGTTTCATGGTGGGCACCTGTATGCCATGGACCGGGGTCAGGCAGTGGAACCTGAGGATGTTCCTTATGAACCTCTGCCTCTCCCTGGTGGCCAAAGCATGGAGTTGAGGATGGTGTCAGAAGATTCTGAGAGGACAGCCATCGTCGCCGGGCCAGACTCCCCAAGCATTAGGACTTGAGTTTTTTCCTTTTTTGATAGCTTTGTTCCGAGATAGGCTCTAGAGTCAAACTTTTTGTATGGCCGTTTTGCCCTTTTTCTTTAATGAAGTGTATTTTTCATATCTGCCTCTGTTTTTTAATTTCTAAGAATGCCAAGTATAATTGACTTGTGACCGATGTATAATGAATTACAACTTGAAACAACACTGTCTAATCTCATCAATCGCACTTGAATTCTAAATCACCAAAAACTACATTGTCCTTTAATAACTTGGTTTGCTTTTGGCCGATGTTGAATTAATAGTGCAATTTAAACCAACATTGTCCTTTAACAGGCCAACTGAATTGAATTCTCAACATCATCCCTTATGACCAAAGTTTAAATCGAGCCAAGTACATCTGACCCTAATCGACGTAGGCTTTAAATTGAGTTGCAACTGGTGTAAGGAGGGTGACATCATCCCTTATGACAGTTCAAATCGAACCAACCGCATGATTCTTAACCGACGTAGATTTTAAATTGAGTTGCAACCGGTGTAAGGAGTGTGACATTGTCCCTTATGACCAAAGTTCAAATCGAGCCAAGTGCATCTGATTGTAACCAACGTAGGGGTTATGACAACATTCTTGGATACCGTCCTGCTTCCTTTTTCCCCTAACCTCGGATGCTGAGGAGGTACCAGTTAAAATCCTCCTCAGGTCGGTGTCAACATCGAATCCTTTTTTTTTAACGGGATAATGTTCTTTTGGCTGATAGGGAAGAAAGGGTGAGGGTGTCGCCTCTCGGTTGACTGGGAAAGTAAAGGTGAGGGTATTGCCTCTTGGTTGACAAGCAAAGTAAAAGTGAGGGTGTTGTCTCTCGGTTGACTGGGAAAGTAAAGGTGAGGGTGTTGCCTCTCGGTTGACAAGAAAAGTAAAGGTGAGGGTGTTCCCTCTTGGTTGACAGGAAAAATAAAGGTGAGGGTGTTGCCTCTCGATTGACTGGAAAAGTAAAAGTGAGCGTGTTGCCTCTCGGTTGACTGGGAAAGTAAAGGTGAGGGTGTTGCCTCTAGGTTCACAAGAAAAGTAAAGGTGAGGGTGTTGCCTCTCGGTCGATAGGAAAAGTAAAAGTGAGGGTGTTGCCTCTCGGTTGACAGGAAAAGTAAAAGTGAGGGTGTTGCCTCTCGTTTGACAGGAAATGAAAAGATTAGGGTTGACCCTTGGTTGAGAGATCTGAGGGTTAATAGGACATCCCGTCAAAATTAACCTGGATTTAGAGCTTTGGGGTGATGCCCCAGTTTGAGATGATTGAAAGAATCTTGGGGTACTGCCCCTTGATTGAAAGAAAGAGGTCTGGGGTGATTCCCCAGTTTCTGGAAATACTGAAGAAGTTAGGGGTGCTACCCCTTGACAAAGAGAAACCTAGGGTGATGCCCTAGTTTTTAGAAAGACTGAAAATTTTAGGGGTACTGCCCCTCGACTGAAAGAGAGAAACCTGGGGAGATGCCCCAGTTTGAGCTTTTTTAGGAATTCGGGGTACTACCCCTTGACTGGAAGAGAAATCTGGGGAAATGCCCCAGTTTGAGCTTTTTGGAAATTCGGGGTACTGCCCCTTGACTGGAAGAGAAATCTGGGGAGATGCCCCAGTTTGAGCCTTTTGGAAATTCGGGGTACTGCCCCTTGACTGGAAGAGAAATCTGGGGAGATGCCCCAGTTTGAGCTATTTGGAAATTCGGGGTACTGCCCTTGACTAGAAAACAGATCTGGGGAGATTCCCCGGTTTGAGCTGTTTGGTGAGAAGAGCGAGTTTGGTAATGGTGAACTCATTAGGGAAGGATAAGCTTCCCTAAGTCCGATCAAAGAAATATTCTGGTTGGGGAGAACTGAGTCCATTTTGTGATTTTCCTTGAGAGGAATCCTTAGTCTGTGTTCCTCTTGGGTACGAATGGTGGATCTTGCTGCGGGAGAGCTTTGGTGAATACCCATTTCTGGATGATGGATTCTGGTTACCCCTTTAACAAGAAAGTGAGTAGTACAAAAAGACTTACAAGTAAACCCTCCCTGGCGACTGGCTTTTTAAGGTAACTCATGGATGAAATAAAAATACCCTCTGACTTTGATGAGCGTATTTAACGGAGTTGGTTATGCTTATACCAAGCAAAGTCTGGCGCTAGGATGCATTTCGTTCCCCATAACTTTTTGTTTTGTTCTTTTCAATTTCAAAAATTTCCTTTAGGCAAAAACTTATTTATTCATAAAATCTAGTCATGAACACATGTAGGAAGAAGGGAGAATTTTATTTACAAACATCAGGTATGTACAGTGGTGATGAAAGTAATGCAATAGATAACATATGACAAGTTACAAAGAATTGACGGTAAATGGGAAAGGGAAAGCCTTTAGACCCTCCAACAATTTTCTGAGAGCGATGAGTATCTGGATTTTTCTCACGACTTCATGTTCATCCTCTGATTTTGCTTCTGAGGTCGTAATTTGACGATGACCCTGATGCCCTAATCTGACTTCTTTGTTTTCGGCTTGAAGGGTTTATGTTGCAGAGTCAAGTTTGTGATTTTGTCTAAGCCGCCTTCTCGAGTTTTCGGCTCATCTAGTTGCTCTAACTTTTGCCTAGGTCGCCTTTTCAGGTTTTCAACCTAGCGAGCCCCTTTTTCTTTTTCTTTTTCTTTTTTTTATGCAAAGTATTTTTTCACTGCGTCGGTGTTGATAAGCATTGGCAGGTCATCTCCATCCATGTTAATGAGTATGAGAGCTCCTCCGGAAAAAGCCTTCTTTACAATATATGGTCCTTCGTAGTTAGGTGTCCATTTCCCTCAGTCATCTTTCTGAATTGGCAAAACCTTCTTGAGGACCAAATCCCCTTCTTGGAACTGTCGGGGGCGCACTTTCTTTTCATATGCCCGCTTCATGCGCTTTTGATACAACTGTCCCCGGTAGAGAGCGGTTAACCTCCTCCTGTCAATCAGATTCAATTGGTCATATTTGGCCTGGATCCATTCAGCTTCTTCCAGTTTAGCTTCCATGATCATCCTAAGGGATGGGATCTCCACTTTAAACGGCAGTACAGCTTCCATTCCTTAGACCAAAGAAAATAGGGTTGCCCCAGTTGAGGTTCGCACCGAGGTTCAGTATCCATGTAGTACGAAAGGAAGTATTTCATTCCAATCTTTGTAGGTCACCACCATCTTTTACACTATCTTCTTGATATTTTTGTTAGCCGCCTCGACTGCTCTATTCATTTTTGGATGGTACGGAGAGGAGTTATGGTGGGAGATTTTAAAGTTTTCGCAAAGCTCCTTTATTATTTTGTCGTTCAAATTTGTACCATTATCCGTGATGATTTGGCTCGGTAGGCCGTACCGGCATATCAGCTCACGCTTGATGAATTTGACCACAACATTCTTTGTTACATTACCGTACGAAGGTGCTTCCACCCACTTGGTGAAATAATCGATGGCGACCAAAATGAAACGATGACCGTTTGAGGCTTTTCGCTCAATGGGCCCAATAACATCCATACCCCACATTGAAAAGGGCCACGACGCTGACAATACATTTAGGGATGAAGGCGGTGCATGAATGTGATCAACATAAATCTGACATTTATAACACCTCCGTACATGAGCGAAACAATCTGCTTCTATGGTTATCCAATAATATCCTGCCCTTAAGATCTTTCTCGACATGACGTGCCTATTTGTGTGAGTTCCGAAAGATCCTTCATGGATATCCCTCATGATTTGGTTTGCCTCGACGGTATCAACGCATCGAAGGAGGAGGAAATCATAATTCCTCTTGTACAACACATTGCCACTTAACAGATATCCCAGAGCCAGCCTTCTCAGGGTTCGTTTGTCATTATCTGTGATGTTTTCAGGGTGTTCTTGGAATTGGAGATACCTTTTAATGTCATGATATCAAGCGTTTGCCGTCTGGCTCTCCTAATGGGCAGGTTCTTGTCATTTCTTTACTTCAATGAGAGGCATCTCGTAATCACTACTGACTTCGAACATAGCAGCTAGGGTAGCCAAAGCATCTGCCATTTGGTTGTCATCTCGTGGGACATGATGGAAGGGAATTTCATCGAACTCTTTGATCATCTCCTTGATGTGAGCATGATAAGGAACTAGTTTACCGTCTCTAGTTTCCCACTCATCCTTTAATTAATGGATGACCAAAGCAGAATCTCTATAGACTTCCAAGGTCTGTATTCCTATGTTTAGAGCCGCTTGTATCCCTAGAGAACATGCTTCATATTCTTTAACATTGTTGGTGCAATCAAAACACAGTCGAGCGCAAATAGGGATGAATTCCTTATCAGGTGAGATCAGGATAACCCCAATTTTGTGTCCTAGCGCGTTGGAAGCCCCATCAAATCTCATGATCCATCTGGTTTCCAGACCATCTTCTTCTTTGAAAAGGGCCAAAATATCTTCATCTGGGAAATCATGCCGCATTGGTTGGTAAGTCTCAATGGGTTGGTGTGCCAAGTAATCTGCTAGCGCACTCCCTTTGATGGCCTTTTGGGTTATATATGTTATGTCATATTCTGTCAGTAACACTTGCCAACAGGCAATCCTCCTAGTCAGAGCAGGTTTTTCAAAGATATATTTAATGGGATCCATCTTAGACACCAACCAAGTGGTGTGATTGAGCATGTATTGTCGTAAGCGCCGGGCTGCCCAGGCCAATGCACAGCATGTCCTTTCGAGAGAAGAGTATCTCATCTCGCATTCAGTAAATCTCTTGCTCAAGTAATAGATGGCACATTCCTTCTTCCCAGTCTCATCATATTGGCCTAACACGTATCCCATAGATTCGTTCTGCACGGTCAAATACAGGATTAGCGGTTTTCCAGGAATGGGCGGCACCAAGATTGGCGGCTCTAACAAGTACTGCTTTATCTTCTCGAAAGCCGTTTGGCAATCTTCATTCCACTGCCCAGGTTGGTTCTTACGAAGTAACTTAAAAATCAGCTTACAGGT
The DNA here is from genome assembly GCA_037962975.1 of Clitoria ternatea. Lineage (NCBI taxonomy): Eukaryota > Viridiplantae > Streptophyta > Magnoliopsida > Fabales > Fabaceae > Clitoria > Clitoria ternatea. The sequence continues at coordinate 114,506,829 of CM075669.1, forward strand.
TGCCGTCATTTGGGAAATGAATCAGGCGATGTAGTTCAACCTTCCCAGGAACCCTCTGACTTCTTTTTCTGTACAAGGAGGAGGCATTTCAAGAATTCCTTTGACCTTGTCAGGATCAACCTCTATCCCTCTTTTACTCACGATGAATCCTAATAGTTTGCTGGATTTTGTGACAAAGGTGAACTTGGCCAGATTCAGTCTAAGCTTGAATTTTCTTAACCTCTCGAAGAGTTTCCTCAGATCAGTAATGTGCTCTTCCTCAGATCTGGATTTGGCAATTATGTCATCCACATAGACTTCTATTTCCTTGTGCATCATGTCATGGAAGAGAGTCACCATTGCCCTTTGATAGGTAGCTCCCGCGTTCTTCAATCCAAAGGACATTACTTTGTAGCAGAAGGTTCCCCATAGAGTGATGAACGTGGTCTTCTCCATAACTTCAGGTGCTATCTTGATTTGATTATACCCTAAAAATCCATCCATAAATGAGAAGATGGCGTGTTGAGTTGTATTATCGACCAGTACATCGATCTGAGGTAAAGCAAAATCATCCTTAGGGCTGGCCCGATTCAAGTCTCGGTAGTCCACACACATCCTCACTTTCCCATCTTTCTTCGGAACAGGAACTATGTTGGCTACCCATTATGAATATTTAGCTACAGTTAAGAAACCAGCATCGAATTGCTTCCTTACTTCTTCTTTGATCTTAAGAAGCATTTCTGGCTTTATTCGTCACAGCTTTTGCTTGATTGGTGAACATTCCGGCTTCAAAGGCAACCTGTGCTCCACGATGCTATTATCCAACCCTGGCATATCCTGATATGACCATACGAATACATCTCGAAACTCCCGAAGCAGTTTAATCAATTAATCTTTTCGTTCTTTGCTTAGAAGGGTGCCTATCTTGACCTCTTTAACCTCTCCTTCATCCTCCAGGTTTACGGTTTCGATATTTTCCTGATGAGGTTGAATTTCCTTATCCTCCTGTCCCATTAATCTCGTCAATTCAGGCGTAGGTTCAAAGTCTTCCTCACTTTCCTCATAGGCACTGAACTGGTCTGAACCGGGGTCTAGGATCCGGTGTGGGACCAGCCACAAAAGTATAGGTGTTTTAGGGTTTGTACACCTGAACAATGGGTATCCGGTATTGTAATCTGGCCTCTCAGTGGGAGAAACTGGCCTTGTTGTCCTGGAGATCCTTCACACCAGGGTTTCGTGTTGAAAGGGGCCGAAAGGTGGTGCCACCTGTGAAGATTCTCCGACGCTCAAGTTAGAAGAGTATATAAAACTCAATGAATACTCAAGCAATGCAATAGTAAGGTGTGAGATAGAACAACGTAACCTTGCATGTGTATTGGAATATGCTATTTATAGTTAAACATAGGAAATGAATCATTGGATACAAGTGGGCCGCTTGGTTCTGATAGCGTGTAGAGTGTGTCAATCAAGATGACTCAGTACTCAGAGTGTGTCAGGGGGTAGGTCAATTATCAGAGTACGATCCAGTGATAGGGATAGAGGATAATCACCTTTCCGTATATTTCACTGACAATTGTACTTACTCTCTGAGATAATTGACATAGACGCATCCCGTTATACAGGGTATCTTCGCTGATAAGCTATAATGAACTCTTATCTTATAGTGATCCTGAGGCAAACGGTTATACACATCGTGGCGAGGATGGATGAAGCATTTGATGAAGTGAGAACGGATGAGGTGACAACGGATAACCGATATGGCACTATCTTCCTGTAACACCGGTTCCCCCTCTAAGAGGTCACTCTGACGTCATACTTTAGGTACCGATATCCAGACCAGATCATGTCCCCTAGCTTATGTGAGGGACAGTTAATTTGCTCAAATGAGCTATACAGTCTTCGAGAAGTCTGGATGCCGGTAAATCACTCCAGAAGTTCCTTCTAAGAACTCTTTGCCAAATGCATGTTTGGTTTCTTACCAACACATCCACTCGTTAGATCAAGTAACCGTTCTTCTGATGCCTTCACAACGAATTCAGAGAAGGATTCACAGCGAGGGAAATCCCAAGAGTTTTTAGGAATCGAAACTCGAATAGTTGTTGGGATGCATTAAATACGTCTGAAATGATTGGACATTAAACGCCCTTTTTAACACGTGAATCATCATTACCCAAGAGTGTAACCGACGATTGGGCTTATTGGGCCTGAATTTTAACTTCCACAAGCCAGTTTCGTTCAAAACTTTTCCTGAAGCGTTACTATTTTCACGCTTTAAGTTATGAAATGAAGGAGTCATTTGAATCTGAAAGGTTGCGTTTTGAAATAAACGTCGTGACTCTTGGTTGAACACAGTGCTTCTTCGTTACCTATAAAAGGGTCACTTAATAAATTTTGGAATTCACTTCCACCATCAAGCTTAGTGAACCTCTGCTCAAATTTTTGAAGATTCTATTGCTGCCTTTTCTCTTCATAAAGCTCTTCCTTCCTTAGGTAACCTCCCTATCCCTTACCTCCGTATCATTTTTAGTTATTTTACTTCAACCATGCGCCCTAGGACAAGCAGCGCTGGTACCTTAAACAGGGGGAGTCTGAGCTCTCGTGCCCCCTCTAGCCACCGTGGTGGAAGGATTCCTGTGAATCTTCCTGTGGCTGGGCCTCGTCGCTCAGAGAGGGTCGAAACTTCCTCCTCGCAAGCGCCAGTTGTTCGGCGCCGCCCTGAGGATCCCCTTGACTCGGGGGCTACAAGCTGCTCTAACGATTGGTCAAGCGATAAAGGATACCTCTCTAACGATGTTGCCTTCTACCACAGTACGCAGGCATTCCATCGCGCGTCGGGTCTTATGGAAATTCCTGGTTCTGGGAAAACTCTGATTCTTCGAACTGCTGAAGGGTGTGTCAATGTCGTGGCACACCGGCTGAACTGGGAAAAGCTAAACAGAGAAAAACCATACTGCTGGGTCGAGGAGGAGTTCTTTAACATCCCCTCGCATCACGCAAATGAAGAGGAAACCCAGTTACGCTTTGCTGCAAAATCTACTCCGACAAGAAGTATAAGGGACGCTTTCTTATCCTTGCCCCCCGCCCAATGGAGAGGGTCTGCCACCGTGTCCCAGACGAGAGGTCGGTCTATATGTACTACTTTGTCTTTCAAAACTTGGGAGTCTGTTTCCCTATAACGGAGTTTCAGATGGCCGTCCTCCACTTCCTTGACTGCGCCCCTACACAACTACATCCTAATGGCTGGGGCTTAATGCGTACTCTCGAAATTTTGGGAGAGCATTTCAACTTCACTGCCACTGTGGCCAAGCTATTCTACTATTGCCAAGTGGTCAGCCGTTCCAACAAGAAGGGCGGCCTTGGGTTCATAACGCTCCGTTGTGACTCAAGGATAGTGAATTTCAAGTCCTGCACCGAATCTGCTAAGGTGGATGGACGTTCTTTCAAACATTACTACACGCGGGTTTGAGTTCAACCAAATAAGCTAGTCTTCTAGCTCAATAAGGAGGGGTTCACAAAATTCCCTACCAGTTGGTCGCACGAGCACTTCCTGCTGCTGAGCCGTGCTTACTACACAGAGGAGAGCGAACTTTCCTCTCACTCTGTAGAGGTGTTGAGTTGCAATCGGCCTCAAAAGCCCTCAAGGGATTCTCCTTCAGGCTTCTCTTGGGAAGTGCCGATGTTCGGGACACTTACCTCCGTAATAGCCGTTCTTAAACTATGTTATGTTGCATATTCATTCTGTTCTTATTGTCTTTCCTTCAAAATACTAACTCCATTTTCTTTATTTTGTAGAGCAAATCGAGAAAGTTTCTCCCGACATGCTGTCACTAAAATCCATGCTGGTGGATGGTGATTCCTCTTCCGAGGAGAATGAAATCCAAGCCAAAAGGAACTCCTTCAAGGCGGCGGCTCCCATAATCCCCCTCACATCTGCTGTGGGAGATGATGTTCCCCTCCTTGATGAGAAAGAGCCTGAAGGACAAACTGAGGCCGCAAGGGAAGGTCCGGAAGGAGCTGCACCAGAGAAGAAAAAGAAGAAGAGACACCTGGTCAAAGCAACGGATGCGGAAAAGCCTTCTACTGGTGACCCTGCAAGGAAACGCCAGAAGACTCTCGAGGAGTCCGGACTGAAAAAAGATAAGGGGAAGAAACCCATTCTCGCTTCCTCTGCCCCTCCTTCACACACCGGCTCCGAACCGGAATCTGAGAGCAGACCTTCGCTAGTAATTGATCCTCCAAGTGAATCTTTTCTCTCTCCCTACCTCTGGTTCCAGGGGTCCATGCCCCCCACTCTTCTGAAGGCAAGGTACTGTCTCCGCCCCTCTCTCGGTGCTGCCGAAGTTCGAGGAGCATGCAAGGCCGGTCGCTGGCAGCTAGATGAACTCTCCGACCTTCTGGACTCCTTTAGCGACAAGGCAGACTACATAGAACAAGTTGAAAAACTTGAAGCCGACATCGCTATAAAGGAGGCCCAGGCGGCCAAGCAAGCGGAGACTCACAAAGGGGTGGAATCGGAACTGATTAAGGCCAAGGAGACGCTGCAGAAGAAAACTAAAGAAATAAGCCAACTCCACTTCACCAACAAATCCTTGGAGTGGCAGGTTACTGAACTTCAGCAGCAGAATAAGTCCACTCCGTTCCTTGAAGAAGAGCTCCAATTGGAAAAGAAGAAATCCGCCAAGCTAGCTGACGATCTGGAAGCAATGGAGGCCGACCATAATAAAAACTTAGAAGAGTGGGAGGTCCTTCGGAAAGAGATGCAGACTCAGATTGAAGAGCTGAAGAAGAGGAGTGTGAGCACTAGGCCATCAGAGGAGGATTTTACCAAGCTTCAAAAGAAATTGGCTGCTTCTAAGGCCAAAGCTGCCAAGGCCTTGGAGATATACAAGAAGGTAGCTTTTGAATCCTTTGGTCTGGCCCTTCGTCAAGTCTTCTATCGCAACCCCGATGTGAAGCTCGATTTGGAGGGACTGGATCCATTCTATGAGTTCCACGGAGGGAAGCTTGTTAAAGTGAAGAGTGACGAATCGCACCAGGATCCTCCTGATACTCTTTATGAACTGCCTCTACTTCCGGAGGGTCAAAGCATGGAACCTTTGATGGTTACTCCTGGCTCCAAAAATGTTATTCCAGAGAACATCCAGATTGGCCAGGAGACCGGAGCTGAAGGAACCAAGGAGGGAGAAACGGATGTGCCCACAGCAGAGGATCAAACACCTGCTCCTTAGTTTTTGCATCTTTATTTCATAGCTGTGTACTGGGATCAGCTCCAGTTTTTATGAACCATACTTATAAAACTTTTCTTCTCATCAATAAAATTCGCCTTCATTTCTCTTCTATCATTTGTGACAAGTGTATGATTGCCAAATAACTTAGACATATACGCTATACTTTTACTTCTTCATTCGTTGTAAATCCGCTTTGTTTAACTGTATTGTCGTTTAAAGCATAGTTTTCACCCTGGAGGAAGATAACATAAATCGTAATAGATACACAATACTTATGTTAAAGTATGCCCTGTCCCCAAGTATGAGTATTTTGGGAAGGAAATATCTATTGTGAAGTGTTACCTTTAACTTCTTGGAGATTGAAAAGGTTTATTCGATCTCAAAGATGTGGAATGGCAATATTCGCGTTCAACCGCCCTGTGATAATTATTTCAGAGATGAGGACGGCGATTATACTTGGAGTTCGGTTCAATCCTACCATCCAAGTCTTCATGTAGGGTTCGGTATAACCTTGAAAAAGGTTAGGTCCTACACCCGTCTCTTGAGGTTCGATTTAACCCTACAACTCAAGTCTTCACACAGTGTTCAGCCAAACTTACTAACCGTACCCAGAGTTCGGTTTAATCCTAAAGCCTGGGCCTTCAAATGGGGTTCGGTTTGATCCTACTAACCATACTTGGAGTTCGGTTTAATTCCTACAATCCAAGCCTTCAAACGGTGTTCAGCCAAACTTACTAACCGTACCCAGGGTTCGGTTTAATCCTACAGCCTGGGCCTTTAAATGGGGTTCGGTTTAATCCTACAACCCATTTAACCCCTCGAGGAGTTACATCGTCAATACACAGAATAGGTGATTGAGATCATCCGTCTTAAGGGTCTTTAAACGTGACAGCTTATAGCTATAAATCACAACATATAAATGAAAGGGTGAGAGTGATAGAGTTATGAATTGCATTTTCATTAAACAGAATGTATATTACAAAGGAAGCATAGTTGGGGTCATGCCTCGTTAAAACCTTCTTGAGAAAACCCAATGGGAAAAAACTCAAGTAAGGAAAAAGAGTACATGTCGTCTTACCAACTAGCTGTAATAAATACGTAAGTTCTGGGTGTTACACTTGTTGCAAATTGGGGTTCCATCGAGCTCCTCAAGCTAGTATGATCCCTTTCCAGTCATCTCAGAAACTCTGTAAGGGCCTTCCCATGTCAGTGCCAACTTCCCTTGATAAGCGAATTTATTCCCCACACTCGCCTTCCTCAGAACAAGATCTCTAGTGTTAAACGCTCTGTATTGGACACGCTTCTTGTACCGGAGAGCTACCTTCGCCTTTATTGCCTGGTCTCTAATAAAAGCTCTTTCCATTAGTTCATGGAGAACGTCCAGCTCTGATGCCAGATTGGCATTATTGTCTTCAACTGAAAAATATTCCACTCGAGCCGATCTGGTCTGAAGCTCTACTGGGATCATCGCCTCGACCCCATAAGTCAGCCGATATGGGGATTCGTTAGTGGAAGAGTATGGTGTAGTACGATACGCCCACAGAATATGGCATAATTGATCGGTCCAACCTCCCTTTGCTTCTCCGAGGCGTTTCTTCAACGCCTTTAGCACCTCCCGATTAGCTACCTCCGCTTGGCCGTTTGTCTGGGGGTGCTCAACAGACGAAAATATTTGGACTATCCCCAGTCCTTCGAGCAAGTCTATGAACTGGGTACCATTATCAGTCACAATCTGCCCTGGGACACCGAATCGAGCTATGATGTTTTCATATACAAAATGCCTTGTTCGTGCGGAAGTAATATGTACCACTGGCTCAGCCTCGATCCACTTGGTGAAGTAGTCTACCCCCATGATCAAATATTTAATGCCTCTTGGAGCGGTAAGGAATGGACCTAGGATATCAAGACCCCATTGGTAGAAAGGCCATGGCACAGCAGATGAGGAGAGTTCTTGGGCCGGTGTGTGATGAAGATTAGAGAATCTCTGGCAAGCATCATATTTCTTCACAAAATCAGCTGAGTCTTGCTTCACCGTGGGCCACCAATATCCAGCCCTGAAGACTTTTCTCATTAAGCTCCTGCCCCCAGCATGGTGCCCGCACTGCCCCTTATGTACTTCCTCCAATACTCCTTGTACTTCATCATCTTTCAAACAAAGGAGATATGAGACTGAGAATCCTCTTTTGTATAGAACACTATCGACCATGGTGAAGTATGGCAGTTCCCTTTTCACTCATCTTCTTTCTTTCTCATCAGTGGGAAGCTATCCGTCCGCCAGATAACGGATGTAGGGGATGACCCAAGAATTCTCGTAAGGGTAATTGACCATTATAGCATTTAGAGATGGGAACAGAGGGATACTAGGTGACGCCAGCGTGCTCTGAACCACCGTCGTTGTGCTACCATGCTATTTTGTACTTGTGAGCCTCGATAAAATGTTCGCTCTGGTATTCTCCTCTCTTGGCACATGCTTAAATTCCAGCACGTCAAATCTCCCCTTCAACTCATTCACACAATTCAAGTACAGTTGAAGTTGTGGCTCACGAACCTGATATTCTCCCTGGATTTACGAAATCACCAGCTGTGAATCGCTGCACAATGTAACTTCTGATGCTCCGATGTCGATCGCTGCTCGGAGGCTGGCCAAGCATGCCTCATACTCAGCTTGATTGTTGGAAGTTTTGAAATTTAATCGCAGAGAGATTTCTAAGTGCACACCGTCATTGCTCTCCACTACAACACCGGCTCCACAACCTTTACTGTTTGACGACCCATCAACATAAATGGTCCAATGTGCTCGAGGTGTGGCTGGATCCGACCCCGTCATTTCTACCACGAAATCTACCAAAACTTGGGCTTTAATAGCTCCTCGAGGCTTATAGGAAATTTTGAACTCAGAAAGCTCGATGGACCACTTAATCATCCTTCCAGCGAGGTCTGGTTTACTAAGCACTGAATGGAGGGGTAGATCTGTTCTCACAAGTACTGGATGCATGTGAAAATACGACCTCAACCGTCGTGAAGCCCACACGACTGCTAGAGCGGCCTTCTCTATCTTCTGATATCTACCCTCTGCCCCCTGGAATGTCTTGCTAGTGAAGTACACTGGCCTCTGTCCCTCTGAAGTTTCTTTGACCAAGGCTACGCATAAGGCTTCATCAGAAATTGCCAAATACAGGATGAGAGTTTCACCAGGGTTAGGCTTTACCAGTATTGGTAGACTTGAAAGCACGGCTTTAAGTTGCTGGAAAGCCTGTTCTTGCTCTTCTCCCCACTTGAAGTTCTTGTGCTTCTTCAGCGCCTTGTACAAAGGAAGGGACCTATGTGCCATTTTAGGCATGAACCGGGCCAGAGCGGCCACCTTTCCGTTCAAAGACTGCACCTCCCTTAAACTCTTGGGGCTTTGCATATCTAGTATTGCCTGACATTTACCAGGGTTGGCCTCGATGCCCCGTTGGGTCAACATGAAACCCAAAAACTTCCCCACTGGGACTGCAAAAGTGCACTTTAATGGATTCAACCTCATGTTGTACTGTCGCAGCCGAGTGAACACTTGGCGCAAATCTTCAATGTGGTCACCCCCAACGGGAGTCTTTGCGATGATATCATCAATATACACCTCCACCAGCTTGGTGTGCATGCCCTCGAATACTTTGTTGATCATGCGCTGGTAAGTAGCACCAGTGTTCTTCAACCCAAACGGCATGACGGTGTAGCAAAAAACACCACAGTCATTGACAAAAGCTGTCTTTTGTTGATCTTCCTCCCACATCGGGAGCTGATTATACCCTGAATAGGCATCCATGAAACTGAGGTACTGATAACCAGATGAGTCGTCAACCATACCATTAATGTTTGGGAGGGGATATGGATCCTTGGGGCAACATCGGTTAAGGTCCACGTAATCCGTACACATCCTCCACTTGCCATTGGCTTTCTGCTCCATAACTACGTTGGAAAGCCATGATGAATAACGGATCTCCCTTATGAAACCAGCCTTCAACAATTCTTCCGTTTGCTCACATGCTGCTTTCTGCTTCTCCGGTCCCAACCTCCTCTTCTTCTGGGCCACCGACCTTGTTTCTAGGTAAACAGCAAGTTTGTGACAATAGAAATCAGGGTCCATCCCAGGCATGTCTGCTGCGGTCCATCCCAGGCATGTCTTTAAACTCCTGCAGGAGAGCCAACAAGCGCTGCTCTATGCCCGACTCTAGATTATCATTAATGTGCGTGACCTTCTCTATGGAATCCCCTAAGATGACGTCCCTGGAACCACCATCCGGTGTGGGCTTTAAGTCTTGGGGTCTAAGTCAATCAGACTAACAGACCCAGCCGCTGTTCCTCCGTCATTCAGCTTCCTCTTCTTATTAAACGCTTCCAACTTGACGATGTTGAGGCTCAGGTTATAACAGTATCGAGCCATCTCTTGATTACCTCAGAGGGAAGATACAAAGTTATCCTTGTCAATGAACTTGATAAGGAGATATGGAGTTGACACGATCGCTTCCATCGCATTCAGGGTAGGGCGGCCTATGATCCCGTTGTAAGGGGACTCCACATCGATCACTAGGATTCTCGATTTCACCATTCTCGCGCCAGGTTCACCTTTAAAAGAAATGAGGGTATCAAGATACCCTTTGGTAGGTTGCTTCGCCCCATTAAACGCCGTGAGTTCTTGCGTATACGGCTGTAAATCTACATCATTAAAACCCATTCTTTTGAAACAATTATAAAAAATTACATCGCAAGAACTCCCCTGATCGATGAGGATCCTCTTCACATCTTTGTTAGCTATGACAGCGATGATCACCACTGCGTCGTCTCCTCCAGGGATCGTCGGGCCGAAGTCATCATCAGTAAATGACACTGCCGATGCTGCCACACCGTCTCTGAAAGGGCGGTTATCTCTAGGTTTGCCCTGTACAGACAGGATCATCCGGTGGTGATTTTTCCTGGCTGTGATCGATGCTCCTCCTCTTACAAATCCTCTAGCAATCATCTCAATCCCTTCGCGCCTGCCTTGCCTCTGCTGCTGAGGCATGTTGCCTTGCTGGGCTCCTTGAGCGATCACCACTCCTTTTTGTTTTTCAGCGGCAGTAAACCTTCTGACTGGGTTGCGACTATTGTCACCCTCATCATCTGGATCTCTCCCCCTCTTATTGATCCTGTCAGGCTCGTCTAGGGATTTTTCCCTGAACAAATATTGTTTCAACTTTCCTTCTCTAATAAGGGTCTCCACAGTATTCTTCAACGCCTTGCACTCGTCTGTGTGGTGACCCGCCTGTTCATGAAAGGCACAATATTTACGTGGGTTCCCAGGTCTTTTCACTGGAGGTGGCTTCCTTATCCCAAAAACACTGAGCGTTGTCCAACCAACTTCCCTCAAAATTTGGGAATGTCTGGCGTTCAAAGGGGCATAGTTACTGAAAGATGAGACGCGCTTGTCTCGTTGATGAGGTTGAGTGCTTGCAAAGTCTTCCCTGAAGGCATGCTTTCCTGACCTTATCCTCTCCTGATCTCTCCGTGGCTACTGAGAGGGCACTGGTGGTTTCATTCTAGCTGTTGTAGCCTCCAGGTGCATCTCTATACCAACATACTTGGAAGCTTTCCTTTGAAACTCCTCGAAGGTTGTCGGGGGGCTTTTTGCCAACGATAGGGCAAAAACAGAACCAGGTTACAAAGCCTCCATCATAATATAGAGCTGTATGGCCTCCGTGAGGTTAGGGACCGACCCAGCCTCCTTGTAGAATCTCTTCAGAAACTCCTTAAGAGTTTTAGTCTCTCCTTGCCTTATCTGGGCCAAGGTGTGAGAAGTCCTCGGAATATCCCTAGAAATGACAAAGTGACTTTCGAACGTAGCTGCCATCTCTTCCCAGGAATCTATGGATCCAAAAGGCAGGCTCTTGAACCAGCCGAGAGCCTCCTCCGTTAGGGTCCTGGGGAACATTCTACACATGACGTCTTCATCAGCTCCCAGATACATAGCCTCATAAACATAAGCATCTAGGTGCTTAGTGGGATCAGTTTCTCCATTGTATTTCCCGATCGAAAATGGCTGAGTCGTCTGCAAGTGCTTGGGGATGACGACACTCATGAGTCTCCTCGAGAAAGGAACACTGAGTCTATAAGTTCCAGTGGTCACCACCGCTTGCTCCCTTCTCCTGGTACTGACTTTATCCCAAGAGTCCTGAGTCTGTTCCCTCTCCTCGTACGTAGGGATTTTTGAGTACTGAAGGGTCGTAGATCTTTCCCTCGTGGATGCATGGTGGGCCTCTTCTGCTTGGGACGTCACTCTGTCCCCAGCTCCTCTCTTCTCCCACTTTAACTTCATCAACTCCTCCCTGAGTTGCCTAATAACCTCATCCCGAGGGTCAGGGGTTGCCACTGGTACCATCCTTCTGGTGTTGGTGATAGGAGATTCGAAGACGAGTCTCCTCCCAGTTTGTTGGTGGGTCACGTCCTCCACATGACCATCAACAAAATCACGTCTGTCGCCTTCCATTCTGACTACGAAACTTCTACAAAAAGTGGGAATAACTTTAACAGGTCCCACTGGGCGTGCCAATGAACTGGTCTGAACCGGGGTCTAGGATCCGGTGTGGGACCAGCCACAAAAGTATAGGTGTTTTAGGGTTTGTACACCAGAACAATGGGTATCCGGTATTGTAATCTGGCCTCTCAGTGGGAGAAACCGGCTTTGTTGTCTTGGAGATCCTTCACACCAGGGTTTCACGTTGAAAGGGGGTTAAAGGTGGTGCCACCTACGAAGATTCTCCGACGCTCAAGTTAGAAGAGTATATGAAACTCAGTGAATACTCAAGTAATGCAATAGTAAGGTGTGAGATAGAACAATGTAACCTTGCATGTGTATTGGAATATGCTATTTATAGTTGAACGTAAGAAATGAATCGTTGGATGCAAGTGGGCCCCTTGGTTCTGATAGTGTATAGAGTGTGTCAATCAAGATGACTCAGTACTCAGAGTGTGTCAGGGGGTAGGTCAATTATCAGAGTATGATCCTGTGATAGGGATGGAGGATAATCACTTTTCCGTATATTTCGCTGACAATTGTACTTACTCTCTGAGATAATTGACATAGACGTATCCTGCTATACAGGGTATCTTCGTTGATAAGCTATAATGAACTCTTATCTGATAGTGATCCTGAGGCAAACGGTTATACACATCGTGGCGAGGACGGATGAAGCATTCGATGAAGTGAGAACGGATGAGGTGACAACAGATAACCGATGTGGAACTGTCTTCCTGTAACACCGATTCCCCCTCTAAGAGGTCACTCTGACGTCATACTTTAGGTACCGGTATCCAAACCGGATCAGGTGCAATCATTCGGATAATCAGAATCGTGAACCAAAACCGAGTTCTTGCCACTCTTAGAGGAATCACTTTCGGATCTACATTTGGGTTATATCACAATGAATGAAAAAGAAAAACAGGCAAGTGAAAGGCTTAAGAGAAAGAGATCGAACAAAGATGAGGTACTGAAATTAGACTGTGTTCATTAATTTAAACAAATAAACAAGTTTTGCCTTTGCCTTTTGTTACCTGGTGATAGCGTCTCAACAGTTTGTTTCCACCACCGGGTTGTTAATTGGCAAGCGCACCAATCGTTTGTAGTTTTCAAAATTTAGATATCGTTCCACTAGGATTGAAAGTCCAATATCAACAGTAATTTTCTATTTACTATGATAAATGTGAAGAAAGTTATAGACAAAAGAATGATTTATATACAATTTATACAATATTCACAGGATAGCATGATTGAGTGGTTCATAAGATAAAAATAAAATAAAATCTATCTAAAAAGTTGAGTTGCAATCTAAAATAGGTAAGATACTTGAGATAAACGCTGATAAGCAAATTATGTTGGAAATTGGATCCCTAATCTAGAATAACAATGAGGAACTCAAGACATGCATATTTAATCATCAAGTTTCATGTCATTGCAGCTTAAAATCATTATAACCTATCCCTCGTGATATAAATTCTAAGAATTCACCGTAAAGTCCGATCCCTCGTGAGCTTTCTCAGTAAAAACTTGCTTTAAGAACTGGCCTTATGGCAACAATGGTTAACAACCCCTATAGAATTGAGATACCAAGGGTATTCCAACTTTTACTTTCGTCAAAACAAGTTTCAATACGGCATGAATAATCATTCTCCCGTTTGACATTCATACTAATAAAACAAGTTTCAATACACATGAAAATCATTCTCCCGTTTGACGTTCATATTAATAAAAGGTTAAAATACTAACATGGACTTGAATCATAAACATGCAGAGGTCGAATTCACAACATTATACTCAATAGATTAGTTCACCAATTCCAACATAAACAAATTAGTTACACATGGTGAAAGTAAAAACAACACTTACAGAGTTTAACATTACGAAGACGATGGGAACTTCACAATACAACGATCACAATACACCAAAACACACTCAAGTATCTAGAAAACTATTCTAGAACTACAACTCACAAAAGAAGTACTCAAAGTCAAGCACAAAGAGAGAAAAGAAGAGAATGGGATGCTATGGGATGATATAGAATGGTGTTGGATGGCCCTATTTATAAGGCTGAGCAAGGGTGCTGATGCTACGCGTCAGTGTGGCGCTACGCCTCAGACCCCTGGCTCAGCCTCCATTAAACACTTGATAATGGCCACTTCAAATTATTAAATTTGATCATGCCTGGCCACATGAACATGTTTCCATCGAGTTTTTGCCTTTCATGCTGAGTGGGATGCCCATTGGTGGTGAGTGGAGTGCCCATTATTGGGTTCAAGTGGAGTGGTTGGCCAAAGTGGAGGTAGAGACCACACAGCACTGACGCTACGCGTGGCTGTGACGCGTTGCGTCAGCATCAAAAATAGCTGTTGATGCTACACGTGGGATGAGGCTACGCGTCAGCTCCTCCAGTGTAATTTTCTCTTGATTTCTTAACTTTTTCACTGCAAAACTTAGAGAAAATTGATCAAGGGCAGATTATTTCCAATCAACATCCATTTATTGAATTTAAATCCTAATTTTCTAACAAATTAAACTAACTTTTGTAATTTTTATGAAATTTTTATTAAAGCTTTTATTGAAAATTTGAGGACTAACAAATACCCCCAACTTGAGACATTGCTCGTCCTCGAGCAAGAGAGAAAAATAAGAAAAATAAAAATTTGGAATCAAATTTTTGAGTTAGTCCGAGAATTTACAACAAAAAGTAATTTTCACAATTTAACTAATTTTGTAATAATCAAAAATTGGTATCAAGTATAACAAAGGTTTAATGATAAATTTATTTACAATATTCTATTAACAATCTAGCAGAATTTTGGGCTTACCTCACAGGTGTTTATCTCTATGTAATAGGTAACGTGTTTCACTCAATCAATCATAAGATCAAACGAATTTAACTTTGTTTATCATCTAATCAATGGTTATTTATACAGAATTAGTTCAAAAATCACAAGATCTTTTCACGGGTTGTAATGAGGCTTGGCTTACAAGAATCAATGGTTTTTCTTGGAATTCAAAAACCTGAAATCATAAAAGAGCATTTTATAATTTTTTTAGGCTTTCTCTTGACCCAAACTCTCATTTCTTTTGTTGATGAAAAATAAATACCCCCAACTTGATTCTTTTCACTATTTTTGACTTTTCTTTTCCATACTTTATTTTTTTCTGAAAAGAATCAAGTTGCTTATTTTCACTCCCCATTTTTTTTTGTGAGAACATTCAAAATATTTTTCATTTATTTCAACTGCTCTTTTAATCAATCAAGTATAGGGAATGGTAAAAACAGATTTAGTTTAAGGGTACCAAGGAATTTTATTTTAGGCTCAAATTAGCTTGCAAAGGATAAAATAATTTTTACCAAGGTAAGCTGTTTGGCCCAAGGTTTTTTTTTTTCACCGAAAATGTGCCTTGATCATTTTCCTGAACTTTCTGTACAACAACACAAATCAGAGATTAAAGCAAAATCAATTCGAATTGAAAATATGTCGATTAAACCCTCAAGTATATAAAAAGATATCTCTCTGCTCACCGGGCTATCGAAATTTGCTTGATGGTTAATAAACCTATTGTAATTAATATTTATCAACATTCCTAAGTTATAAAGAACTAATAATTGATTTTACAAAATTAAGTTTCATTGTGTAAAAACTCTAAGTGTATTAACTTACTAACAGAAATTTGATTAATTTATTAAAAGATAAATTTTATTTTTGGATTTTTTTATTATTATTTTTTTTACATAATTTAAAATAAACAAATAACAAAATGGGTTGCCTCCCATTGAGCGCTAGGTTTAGTGTCTCCAGCCTGACATTACCTTTGATTAATCAGGTGGTCTCCCAATATTCGTTGAGGAATCACCTATCTTTTTCTTCCTCCTTCTTCTTTTCCGATGCTTAATTACCTGTTTTTCATCTTTCAAGGCATCGGTTAATTTAAAACAATTTAATTGATTGGGAAGAGATATACCTGGTTCAGTTGAAGGGTAAACTTTTTCCTCATTACTTGTCCTGAGGTGTTCATGAGCACTGAAGCTTACTTCTTCTTCATAAACCTTGACTGCAACCATACTTAGATCAACATCTACTTTGATCCTTGCAGTCTTCATAAAAGGTCTTCCTAGGATCAGGGGGATCTCAATATCCTCCTTCATATCTAGTACCACAAAGTCAACTCTGAAGTGGTACTTATCAACCTTTACCAGTACATCTTCCACAATCCCAAAAGGCTTTTTGACAGAGCGATCCGCAAACTGTAATTCTGTCTTTGCTTCTTTTAGCTCATATTCACCAATGCGCTTTATTAATTCTAAGGGCATCAAGTTGATGTTAGCCCCTAAATCTAATAACGCATTCCTGATGTTGATATTTCCAATTGTTACAGGAATGGTGAAACTCCCCGGATCTTTACATTTTTTCGGGGTTATACAGTTTGTTTCTTGCTCTGTATTTACTTGCACATTTTTTCTTTTTCATTTTTTTCATTTTTTTCATTTTTTTCACTTTCTTTTTCTTCTTCTTCTTTCTTTTTATCACTCTTTTCTTTACAATCAATTTTTACAACATCAGAAGAAACAACATTACATTGTTCCCTTGGGTTTTGAGTGTTTGCAGTAAACCCAAAACTCTTTAATTCGGTTATTTCTTTTGCAAGCTGTCCCATTTGTATGTCTGATGCTTTTTGGGCAGCTTCATTTGTTTCCACAAACTGCAGTAACTGTTGAATAGATTCCTCTATCCTTGTCAATCTTACATTGTCAGTTTGTTGTTGTTTAAACTGGTTGTTAGGAGGTCTGTTGGAAGGTCCAGTGTCCTGTCTCCAGCCAATATTCTGATTTTGCCAACCCTGCAGGTAATTGTTAGGAAAAAAATTTCCATGATTGAAAGGAAAATTACCTAAGGGTGCTCTTTGATGATTCATAAAATTGGCTTGCTCTTGCTCATTTCCACAGTAACCATATGGTTGTTCTCCCATGCAGTGCATACACTGTTTAAGTTGAGCAGGGGGTGGTGATGCTACTTGAGCAATTTGGAGATTTTCCAATTGCTTGCTCATAACTTCAATTTATTGGGTCAGTAATTTTTGCTGAGCCAACACCGCATCATTTACTCCCAATTCGAGCATTCCTGGCTTCCTCTGTACATTACCTCTTTCATGCTTTGCTTGGCGGTCACTGATAGCCATTGATTCCAATATTTCTATGGCTTCCTCCATAGTTTTGTTCATTAAAAAACCACCTGCACAAGCATCTAACATCATCTTGAACTGAGGCAATAAACCATGGTAAACGATTCTTACCTTTTCGGCATCATTTAGGTTGTGGTTTGGACACTTTCTCAAAAGTGCCTTGAATCGTTCCCATGTGTCTCCTAGTGATTCATCATTATTTTGAGAAAAAGAGTGTATGGCTGTCATTGCTTCAAAATATTTCGAAGGAGAATAAAATCTTTCCAAAAATTTTCTTTCAACATCGGACTAGTTTACAAAGCTACCCGGTGGATAAGATTTAAACCATTCTTTTGCTTTACCAATCAATGAAAAAGGAAAAAGTCTTATGTAAACAGACTCTTCTTGATTGGGTTCAAAACCAATTGTGCTGCATAACTCATAAAAAATAGTTAAATGTTCATATGGTTCTTCATGATTTAAACCAGCAAATTGATTGTTTTGAATAATATTTAAATTAGCAGGTTTAATCTCCACTGGTACAACAGGTCCTTGAAACATACCTGAAACTCGGGGTGGACCATTAATAGCAGCAAACTGTCCCAATGTTCTTCTCTCAGCAGCCATATTTGAATTTTTAAAATTTTTAGAGGTAGAAGAAGATTTAGTTTGTGTTTTAGATTTCAAAGACTTGATTTTCTTTACAAACTTTTCTATCTCAGGATCAAAATAAATTTTACCTGCGGTAGATCGAGTTTGCATACACAAACTAGACAAAGAAATTTAGTGTAACAATAAGTAAAAATAAAAAAATTTTAACTAAGGTAAAAAAATATTTACCACGGTAATTAAAAATTTACTATTTTACTGAAACAATTCAATCCCCGGCGACGGCACCAGAAAACTTGTTAACCCGGCGATAGCGTCTCAACAGTTCGTTTCCACCACTGGGTTGTTAATTGGCAAGCGCACCAATCGTTTGTAGTTTTTAAAATTTAGATATCGTTCCACTGGGATTGAAAGTCCAATATCAACAGTAATTTTCTATTTACTATGATAAATGTGAAGAAAGTTATAGACAAAAGAATGATTTATATACAATTTATACAATATTCACAGGATAGCATGATTGAGTGGTTCATAAGATAAAAATAAAATAAAATCTATCTAAAAAGTTGAGTTGCAATCTAAAATAGGTAAGATACTTGAGATAAACGCTGATAAGCAAATTATGTTGGAAATTGGATCCCTAATCTAGAATAACAATGAGGAACTCAAGACATGCATATTTAATCATCAAGTTTCATGTCATTGCAGCTTAAAATCATTATAACCGATCCCTCGTGATATAAATTCTAAGAATTCACCGTAAAGTCCGATCCCTCGTGAGCTTTCTCAGTAAAAACTTACTTTAAGAACTGGCCTTATGGCAACAATGGTTAACAACCCCTATAGAATTGAGATACCAAGGGTATTCCAACTTTTACTTTCATCAAAACAAGTTTCAATACGGCATGAATAATCATTCTCCCGTTTGACATTCATACTAATAAAACAAGTTTCAATACACATGAAAATCATTCTCCCGTTTGACGTTCATATTAATAAAAGGTTGAAATACTAACATGGACTTGAATCATAAACATGCAGAGGTCGAATTCACAACATTATACTCAATAGATTAGTTCACCAATTCCAACATAAACAAATTAGTTACACATGGTGAAAGTAAAAACAACACTTACAGAGTTTGACATTACGAAGACGATGGGAACTTCACAATACAACGATCACAATACACCAAAACACACTCAAGTATCTACAAAACTATTCTAGAACTACAACTCACAAAAAAAGTACTCAAAGTCGAGCACAAAGAGAGAAAAGAAGAGAATGGGATGCTATGGGATGATATAGAATGGTGTTGGATGGCCCTATTTATAGGGCTGAGCAAGGGTGCTGACGCTACGCGTCAGTATGGCGCTACGCGTCAGACCCCTGGTTCAGCCTCCATTAAACACTTGATAATGGCCACTTCAAATTATTAAATTTGATCATGCCTGGCCACATGAACATGTTTCCACCGAGTTTTGGCCTTTCATGCTGAGTGGGATGCCCATTGGTGCTGAGTGGAGTGCCCATTATTGGGTTCAAGTGGAGTGGTTGGCCAAAGTGGAGGTGGAGACCACGCAGCACTGACGCTACGCGTGGCTGTGACGCGTCGCGTCAGCATGAAAAATAGTTGTTGATGCTACGCGTGCGATGAGGCTATGCATCAGCTCCTCCAGTGTAATTTTCTCTTGATTTCTTAACTTTTTCACTGCAAAACTTAGAGAAAATTGATCAAGGGCAGATTATTTCCAATCAACATCCATTTATTGAATTTAAATCCTAATTTTCTAACAAATTAAACTAATTTTTGTAATTTTTATAAAATTTTTATTAAAGCTTTTATTGAAAATTTGAGGACTAACACCTTTATTACAAAATGGGTCCCAAAGCCTTAGGCATAGCAGAGGGACCGACAAGTTTTAAGATAATAATGATTACTTTGACAGAACATTGATAGTTGTAGGGAACTCCATGATTTCCCAATTGTTCAGCTCTTGACTTGGTGAGCAAGCATACACCAATTCCGCATTATGGCTGGGCTCGTCTTCAATCATAGCCACTTGATCCGGATACATGATCCGAACACTCCTGAAGCTTTGATAAGGTCACAAATGGGGATTCTTACGGTGTTGAATTCTTGACCAGTAAGGCGAGCAACCCTCCTTCCCCTTTTTTCTTCTTCGACCCTCCTTCTATCCGCTGCTGTGGGTTTGTACCCCAGGCCATACCTGTCCTTCTTCTCTGGGAGGCACACAGGCTGTACTCTCCCTTCTGGTTCATGCCCTAGTCCTTTCCCTAGCTCGTATCCCTCCTATAACATTGCCCTGGAAACTGCTAGAGTCACGTTTGGGAAGGATGTCTTGGAAATGCAAGTCACATTGGCTATTTCCAGAGCCTGGAATGAGGTCTCAAGGGCCTCCTCGGCTGCCTCAATATACAGAGTAGAGACAGGTTTGCTAACCAGAAAGTCTTCCTCCCTGAAAACAATTACCAATTTGTTGTCGACGATGAACTTCAACTTTTGATGCAATGTGGAAGGGACCACTCCAGCTGAATGGATCCACGGCTGCCCTAGCAAACAACTGTAAGCGGGTGTGATATCCATGACTTGGAAGAGAACTTGAAAGGTACACGGCCCGACCTATATTGGAAAATCTATTTCTCCCATGATTTCCCATCGAGTCCCATCGAAAGCCCATACGACCATAGAGCTAGGCCTCATGTATGTTCCATCGAAGGGAAATCTTGCCAACGTGGATTTTGGCATCACGTTCAGGGAAGATCCATTGTCGACAAGTACTTTGGCCAAGATATGATCCTGACACTTTACAGAAATATGAAGGGCTTTATTGTGCCCTCTTCCTTCAGCGGGTATTTCATCGTCCGTAAAGGTCAAGTAATTGTTGGCAACAATATGTCCCACTATGCCTCCAAACTTGTCGACAGGTAAGTAAGGCTTGACATGGGCCTCGCTTAGAACTTTCATTAATATGTCCCGATGTGGTTCGGAATTCATTAGCAGGGACAACTAGGAAATCTTGGCTGGGGTGTGGTTTAATTGGTCTAGCACTTAGTACTCGCTATGGCGGATGAACTTTAGAAACTCCTGGGCTTCTTCCTCAGTCACAGCACTTTTCGCTTTGCTAGTGGCCTCTTCTTCCCCAGCCCTTACCTCCCCGGTAGTTTTATCCTGTTTTGACTCAGGTGGTGTATATACTCTCCCGCTCTGAGTCATTCCTCCAACTCCCGTGATATTTGTAACAGAGGAGGGTTGCGCAGGATTAACTGCCACTGGGTTGGTGACGACCACATCTGAGTCATACTTCCATGGCACAGCATGAGAGCTTTTGAACAGGAACGGAGCGGGTGGTTGTACCGAGATGATAGTTTTGGCCGGAGTCGGACTCGGAACTATAGGCGCGTTTCTGTTATAAAATATGACCAGGGGCTTTGGGGCCCGTAACCCGGTCTGATCCTGTACCATGTTTATCTCGCCTCTCTAGCGCCTACAAATCTCCACGGTGTGGTTGTCCATGAGTTCCTGAAGAGTTTTTCGGAAGCCTCGTCGCTTTGCAGACCGTTCATCATTGTGTTCCTCATCCTATGAGCCCTCTATCAATCCCATCTCAAGCATATGGGAGTGAATTATTTCCAAAGGCATTTTGATGCCGTCAACCTTTGAAATACATCCTTCATCCTTCTCAACAGCATTGACCCCTGGCCCCCTATGGTTGGCCAAAGGGTTAGTTGTTACATTTGGGCTCCCCTCTCGAAAACTTATCCAGTTAGCCCTGATCAGATCTCTCACTTTAAACTTCAAAGCCAGGCAGTTCTCAGTGGAATGCCCTGGTACACCGGCATGGTAATTGCATTGTGCATTCAGATCATATCCTCTACGGTAAGGTGGCTGAAGCGGTCTTAGAGGACATGGTACTACCAAGGTGTTTTCAATGAGATGGGCTAAGAACTCATTGTATGTCATGGGGATGGGATCGAACTGTATTTGAGTACGCTCATTGTTTGGTCATCTAGGATTTGGATTAGGTGGTTGGTTCACTTGCGGTGGTTGGTATGGCGTTTGTGGTGGTGCCGGTGGTCACACAAAGGGTGGCCAGAAATGAGGTGGATTTGCATTTTGAATCACTGCCACATACGGGTGCAGTGTGTTAGGATAAGCTGGTGGAAAGGTGATGGGGGTAGGTGGTCTAGATTGATTTCTTCTCTGGTTATGAGAGACCAAGTTGGTCTCTCCTTCTCTTCTCCTACCTTCTCCAAGCGTAGGTTTTCTTGCTGCCCCTGTCCCAGATGGGCCTCGAACAATCTTCCCAGTCCGTAACCCATTCTCTATCCTTTCTCCAATTATGACAATATCAGAGAAATGGGATGAAACGCTTCCATTCATCCTATCATAGAAAGGTGACTGGAGCGTATTAATAAACGTAGAAATCACTTCTTCTTCTGACAGAGGCGGGTCAACTTGTGCTGCTAACTCACGCCAGTGCTGGGCATATTCTTTGAATGTCTCATTATCTTTCTTAGACATATTTTACAACTGTACCCTATCTGGTGCGATGTCCAGATTATATTTGTATTGTTGCATGAAAGCGTCTGCTAGATCTTTCCAACATCATTTGTGAGAGCGCTCAAGATGATTATACCAGGTTAGGGCTACTCCAGCCAGGCTATCTTGGAAACAATGAATCAGCAGGGGATCGTTAGAAGCATGCGAAGCCATCTTCCGGCAGTACATGGTAAGATGGTTCTTTGGGCAGGTTAGCCCCCGGTACTTATCAAATTCTAGCATCTTGAACTTGGGAGGGATAACAACATCGGGAATTAGGCAGAGTTCTGTAGCGCTGCCCAACCCAAACCTGTTCGTCCCTTCCATCTCCCTCATTCATCTATCCAGGAATTCTAACCTCCCCTCTTGGGTAACAGCAGTAGCACTTGGACCCGCGGTGACATGATGACTAGTATTTCTGATCGGCTGGTAGACATATGTTGGATTAGCATTCGGCATGGAAATGTGGGGTCTGGCTGCAGTTTGGGTGGCTTGTGTTTGGGTGGCTTGTGTGAGGATAGGAACTATTTGAAACTCCCGGACAGGCGGGATATTTGGTTGAGCAGTGTGAAGAATTGTCTCCTGGTAATCGGGCTCTTCTTGGAGTGGTGGAAAATAACCCGGTAGCAAGCCATATACTGGAAAGGGTATAGCATTATCTTCTGTATCCATAAAGGTATACTGCTGGATGTTGGCAGGGTTCGGTTTACCGATGCGAACCATAAAGGTAGGCACAACAGGGTCTGAATTTAGTCCTCCAGACGGACCCTGAGTGTGTCGGGGAGTAAGCGGCCGTTGTCTGGCGTTTTCTACACCCGCTGAAGAATCCCCTTCCGTGACTCTTTTCTCAAGAAGCTTGGTTATCTCGGCCATTTTCTCCTTTAGTTGATTGACTTCAGCTCTTAAGCTCTCATTTTCTTGTTCTACTTTAGCCATGAGTTTCTTCTTAAGCCTAGTCGCGTAGGGATGCTTACCCATTATGTCTAAAGAATCATAACAACTTGTTAGAAAAATAAAAGAAAACAGTTAAAGAGGATGATAAAAACAGAGATAGAAGGATGTACGTAGGACGCAATTCTGAATTCAGCGCGTATTCTCTGACCGTTCCTCAGAACGTCACGTTCAAAAGTACTAGGTAAAGCAGTAAAATGGAAATTAACATGAGATAATTATGGAGACGAAGAATGCTTCATTATTTCATACTTCCAAGAGGATACAATATTGCTAGAAAGGTTTGAATTACAACACTTCAGCCGTTCCTGGCTTGGGCAATCATAGCCCTCATTTTATAAATTCTTTCTTGACAATAATTCAAAAATGATGAAATCTCCCTTGGAGTAGAGAGAGGATTAACCATGCTCTCAGCTTGTTTCAGCAATAGTGGAAGATCTTCTAGAACCCCGTTGGCCAAGTAGGCTGGATTAGCGAAGCGATCCATCCATGAATGAATGACTTCGTCCTGCCGAGTAACTTTGGTTTCTAAGACTTGTGTAACCTCTTGGCAACATTGCTCGACATTAATGGCCTTTTGTTGTTCATCATTTATTTCTCGCTCACAGGCTCTCATTATCTCTTCGAGTTGTCGCTCTAGGTTGTGTACTTGGGATTGTAGCAGCTCTTTCTCTGCCAAAGCCTTTCTTTTATTCCCCCTGGACTGTGTCAGCGTATCCTTGAGGAATTTTCATTCGGCTAAGATGGCGTCACTTTGCCGGCCCTTCATTTTTAGTTGAGAATTGGCCGCATGAAGACACTGTTCTTGTTTTGCCCTGTAGTCTTCCTCAACCTTCCATTTTTTCGCGTCTCATCCATGGCCAGCCTCCTTTTTGAATTTTCTTTCTTTTGACGAGCATATTCTTGTCGACACCTCAAAAGGTCTTCTTCTAGCTTTCGATTCTCGACTGTCAACTCCTCTATTTGAGCCTTCAAAGCCTGTGTGGCCTTGTCCTCTATGATAAATGGAGGGGCAGGAATGCTTGCAGACTAGTATGAGGGACCTCTGAAGGGTAATTTTACAATTGAAACCCTGTTCAGGACCCATTCATGGTATTCCGCTCCCACGGCGTGGCTTCGAGCCCCTAATTCTTTCCCCATCTTATGGATCTTCTTCCATGCATTGGCTATGTCCGGACAGTAGCCGTATAGTTCCCTTTTGCATAGTATAAAACAAGAGGAGCAAGCAATCCTTCATCTGGTGGCCCGAGTAAAGGATAAACTAACTGACGCTTTGCTATAACAGGATTGTAGTTGATACATCCACGTATGCCAATAAGAGAAACATTTGGATATCCCTCACAGCTGTATATGATCAACTCGACCCCCAGCCATTGAGGATAACATCTGATCTTCTCGGCTGTGAGCCCTATAAGGTGATTGGCCCACTCGCGCCCATTCTTTACAGCCAATTGACACAGTTTTAAATCAGAAACAGGACATTCGGCCTTGCAAACCTGATGGAAGGCATGAGACATGAGCCATACATATAGTACAGGTAAACAATAGACAACTCTTTTCCCACCTTGCGTATGGCAAAAGTCCATGGTGCAGAACACATTAGCCAACACAGCCGTGACAGGGTTCTCAAGCCTGTGTTTGTGAGCTAGGAAGACAGCGATGGCATCATAATCCACGTAGTTGTCTAGATTGAGGAACAAGACAACCCTGTAGATGGTAAGGGCCAAAGTGTCAATGAAGGTCTCCCAATCCTCTTTACCTGTCAGAGTCTGCATATGCTTCTCAAGGAACTCCCGAGTGAACCCAGGAATTTAATTTCTATTCATCTGCGTTTTCCTCAGCGTCTCAGGATGAATTCTCAAAACACGGGCGCCTGCAGCGATAGTGGCATGATGATCAAGATGACGGTATGGAATTTGTCCATCCAAAGGCATCCCCAGTATTTCTTCAAATTCTTCTATGGGTGGGGCTAACTGAAAGTCCGTGAATGTAAAACATCTGAGGGGTGGGTCGTAGAACTAAGTCAACGCGGTGATCGCCTCAACTTGTACCTCGACTTCCAACAACTTCAAAATCCTTCCATATTTCCTGGTGAAAGCCATCCTTTGAGTCAGATTCAACTTCTTACCCAGTGTCTATAAACTAGTTGTGTCGACTTTCTTTGCCTTAACATGCAGTAGCTTCCTCAACTCTGTCACTTCTATACCACAATTGTCTTGTCTCATGTTAATTTCCATACTTGCTCAGACATGCGCGTTAAATCCTAAATAGCTTCCTACGGATATCAAGAAAAAGAAGAGGAATCAGTTATTGTTTTGTTTTGGAACTGATGTTCCCCCATTGTTTTCATGCAAAGCAAAAATTTTCAAGAAACAGTGATTTCCAAAACTCATGCGAGCCACGAGTCAAAAGGGTCATAGGTTTTTCTAATCGTCATTAATGCCCCAATCGGGGGTAAACAAAATTATTTTTTTGATATATATTTTCGACGACTAGGAAAAACTATGACTCAAGACTCAGAGGTACATGACCAAAAGCGGATTATCTATCTACCCGAAGAATATTGGGTGTTTCAGAGATAAGCCGTTACTTCAAAATTGAGTAAACCTTCGGTGGATAGATAAATCATCTATTTTGATTAAAAGGGAAAATGAAAATGACGTAAGGTGAAGTAAAGTCTGCCCTTTTGTGGCCTAGGTTAGGTTTTGCTGAAAGTCTTTTCTAGGCTCTACGGCTTGTCTAAGAGTGACTCTCCATACCGGGTGGCTCATACTAGACTTCTAGAAGGTTACTAGAGCCAAGATCCTACTCATGATATGGTCGCAATAGTAGGGAATCTACTAGGTGCGTACATCATGAAAGGTCGAACTCTAATTGAGGTTCTCATGAACACCGGATAGGAAGTACATCTCATACGATTCCGCTACCAACCCCTCCTAACTTAAGTTTCATTTGGGGCCCGGGTATAGGGCGCCACTCATAAGTGTGTGCAAGTAATGTGAGTGTAGTGTGCGAAAGGGCATTCAATACCGTTTTACCTTACCTCATTCTGCATAAAGAACAAACACAGGATACAATACAAAGTCGTCTACCCTAGGGTTCAATATTCACAGAAATAACATAGTCCTCTACCCTGGGGTTCAAAAATCATGTGAACATTGACAATAAAACAAATAACGAGATGCAATTAAAATAAGAACGAACATTTACAAAATCAACAATAAATAAAATAAGGGAAGAAATCAAAGCATACAAAGGCTATATAGGAAACATGCACTTTCAATCAAACTGGCCTGACTCTCTTAAGTGTCCCCAGCAGAGTCTCCATCTGTCGCGATCGGGATCGCGACGGTGCGGCTGACCCTTCGAAAAGATGAAACAAACAAAAACAGGGAGTCGCCACCAACGTTTTTATCCATAGGAAAAACATTGGAAAAAACTTTAACAAGGCACTGGTTAAAAAGAGTGAGATTTGAATTCGGGAGTCGGTTACGAGTAGGGAAGGTATTAGCGCCCTACATTGCCTGTTAAAAACAGTATCAAGATTGAAAATACGCAACATGAATAGCCTTACAAGGGATGTATTATTTCTTCCTTTTTATTATTGTATTTTTTTGTTTATTAAAAAAACGGAAGGAGCGGGCTGAACAAATGAATGTCGAAGCAAGGTCAATAGGATGTCTCGTCCAAATTAACCTCAGTTTCATTATAAATAGGGAAGGGAGAGGATGCTAATATGGCGTCGCGTCTAAATTAGTCATTCTTTAATCAAAATACAGAAATAAGAACGAGAAGGGGATAAACGGGACGTCTTGTCCTAAGTATCCCGTTCCTTATGAATCATGGTGATGGTCAACCAAAAATGGGGGAAAATCAATAAGACGTCACGTCTAAATTAACTTCCATGGAAGTGATGAAAATGAAACAACTGTATAAACGTAAAAATAAAAGGAAAGATGGGACCGAAAGGAGTTAAATCCTGCTCCTACGTATTCTTGAATGGTCTAGAAATCAGGGTTACGTAGTTCTTGATAAAGGGTATGTAAGTGAAGCTAAATATTTAGTGGTGAGTAGGCTGTACAAAAAAAAAAGGGCATACAAGGTGAAGTTCTCCGCACGTGTATGGGCTTCAGAGATAGTGTACATCTACACGACACTGGCTAAGACAAAATTTACAATGATCAAAATAAAATGTGAGAAATACTTGTTGTTTTTTTGTTATTATTACGAATCTAGGTGAGGGAAAATTCAACAACAGAAGCTAAATTAACTGGGAAAGCAGATTCAGCAGAAACTATGAACTTGATGAAAGAAATGGACCAAACAGTATGCAATAAGCTAAAATGATAGAGGTCAAGAAAGATCGTAACCGGTGTGGAGTGGACCTGGGAGGAACTGGACTGCAGGTTGGAGCCAGCATGGAATAAGCTCTGAGACAATCTGCTAGTAAAAGCCAGTGTGGGCTGAAACAGCAGCGTCACTGGCAGAAAACTAGACCAGTGTGGCTATAACCGAAGTACAGTGTGGAGCCGAAGTAGGACTCAGTGGTGAAAATGTATTTTGATGAAGAAACGGTGTAGGATTCAGTGGTGTTGAGCAGTTTAAGGTTTGGAAGAAGTTTAGAGTGACAAGGAGGTTTTGAGGTCCAACAAACAGGAACGGGACTGGTGCTTCTATTTTGAAGAAAACAAGAGAATATGGGTTAGGGACAGGTTTCTTGACTTCGGATTCAGGACACCGGAGTAAATTTTGCCAGGGGTTCAGGGATTCAAGATGTGGACCCCTGTGCCTCTTCAGCTGAGGCATTTATAGAGGCTTCTGGGTGCTGGCTGAGTGCTTGGACAGCTCAAGCCTCCACTCATCCATGCACACAGTGGAGCCAACCTGGCCACTAACAGGTTATGGGGAGCAGCGGCTGGTGGGGAATTTTTAATTATTTCTACTTCCGCCCCCTGTCTGCCACTCCTAGGATTCGAGGGTTGGTTCAGATGTGCGATTCCAAGTCAGCATAGGTAACCGGACTTACCACTTCGATGTAAGGTCCATGACATCGGATAACAGGGATACCGGTTCAACGAATGATTTTAATGATTAGGCCAGTGTGATCCCTTCAATAGCCTGGACCGATGTTCTCTTGCTGGATACCGGCTGATGCAATCTGGCCATCAAACGATGTCCCATTTTACCAGCTCAGACCGGTGTTCTTTCAGCCTTAGACCAGTGTTCTTTCATGACATCAGACGATGTCATACCTACTACCTCACACCGGTTGGGATTCATTGCTTGCAAACGGTGTCAATTCGATGTAATCACTGACCGGACCAAAATAGGTATTCACAACAACTTTCTCCCCACTTATCAAGTATTGTTAATTATAATGTTTAGTCTTTTATATACTAATTCAAAATTTGTTTTAATGTCATTTTTTTGTCTTTGTTTACTTATTGCAGGTGACGATTCAACTTCCCGCAATGTGACAACTAATGGCCAGGAGACTCATGAAAGGCAATCACAAGTTGCTAGAGCGCAACGAGCATCTATTAGGCAAAGAACCAATATGCAGCAAGCTTTTGGAAGTATGACAGCTCCTATTAGGAAAACAAAAAATGTTCAACAGCCTGTTGGTAGACAATCAACTAGTGTTCAAGAACCTATTAGGAAGAAAACAAATATTCAACAGCCTATTGGAAGACAATCAACTACTGTCAAGGAACCCACTGTCGACAAATCACCTACCCAATCAACACCAATGTTAGATCCAAATAACATTGGAAGTAGTGATCCAAACTCAGTGCCTTTTAGTGAAGCATCTAACCCCGTAACTATTAAGAAGCTTATTATATCTGTGGAGCCAGTTACTCGCCCGTAAGTGGTTATAAATTACAAATTATATATTAATGTCATGTTAAATTAATAGGCTTGTTATATCATTTGTTATTTGACATGCAAAAGGAGGTTTATCCCATCATGTGTGACTCGTGATATTACAGCAGAAATCTTACCAAGGATGCCAATTGTAGCTAGTAAATGGAAAGAATATCCTATGGACGTGAAAGATACATTATTTGAAGACTTTAAGTTTTACAAATGGTTATTGTGCTTTTTTATTTTCATATTTTTGTTTTCTATGAGATTTTCTTAACATTTTATTTATATAGGAAAAATACAAGTTTATAACTCCATATGATAGTAGCATGGCAAGGACTGTTTGGGATCAAACATGCGGAGATCGTTACCCTAATCTATTGGCAAAGGCACGAGAAGCAACCTTCAAGAAAATTAACTCAAATAATATTACTGATTTAAAAGGTCATGGTCCAAGAGAAAGGAGAAGAGAAGTATGGGATGGTTTGGTTGACATTTGGGTCATTGAAGAATGACAAAAAAGGTGAGAGCAGGACGAAGTAATAGGGCATTTATCCCTGATTCCATGTTACACACTGGAGGTTCAATAAGCTTCGGTGAACATAAATGGAAAATGGTAATGCATCTATGATTTTATTTTATTTTTATCTTTATATAGTACTTATTAATCCCTTCATATGTGGTTACAGGAGGCCGAATTGAAGCGCCATGTTACTTTTAGAGAATTGTATGATCGTGTTCATAAAAAGAAGAATGGGGATTATGTTTCTGAGCGCTCAAAGAATGTTGTTGTGAGTATCTTTAAATTCAATACTTTATTTTGTATAATTGAAATGTAATTTGCTTTTTAAGTTATACTATAATGTTGTGTTATAAAAGTAAACTTGAATTTCATTTTATATAAATAATATTTCACACTGACAACTAGTTCATTGTTAGATTGTAAATATGTACATGTTTTCTCTTAATGTAGGAATCATATGATGTTGCCATAACAGAGAAGTATGGGCAAGATTCTAAGACTCATCCTATGGTTGATGAGGAAGTGTGGATTGATGTTGTGGGTCACACCAAAAAAGGAAGAGTTCATGGTCTAGGTAATAGCTTAGAAATTGGTAGTTCATCATAAGGCTATGAGACTGGTCGTCCTTCTTATCCTCCACCTATGGATGATACACGACTCACACAAATTGTAAATGATGCATTATCATCCTTTGTCCAGGCTCAACTAGTTCCATTACTATCTAGGATTCTTGGTTTCCAAGATGGACTTGTAACATCAACTGGAGCATCACAAGACCATGGTGCTAGGGAGGAGAATGAAGCAAACTTTGATGATCACGATACCTTTAACATAGACTGAATTATCAATTAGGATTTTTTTACATGGTTTAGTATTAGAATTTTGATGTTTGACTTGACATTTGAATTTGTTTTTAGAACCACCTATTTTTGTTTAACTTGATATACAACTCTTAGGTTTACAAGAATTAATAAATAAATAGGATTTTCCTACATAATATTTTTCATTTACTTTTTTTTCCTCTTTATATTTTCTTTAATGGGTTCTTATCTTGAAGGTCACACATAAGCGTCTTTCCTTAATATGGGTCTTACTTTTACGTGTGGTTTTTGTTCACGATCCCTCATAGGTTCTTATATTGTCATGTTGCATTATTTGTGTGGAATAAATATTTTGACCTTTTGCTAAATTCTAGGTCTATCTTACTTCCTGGGATCAATTTTAGTATTAGCTTAATGTGTTTTTGGTAGAAGTTATTTTGTGACAATGTGCTCTTTGTTCTATGCTTTAGGGCATTTGGTTAGAACTTGGAGTATGTTTATTACATCTTTATGAAGGTTTCATTAGGGTAGCAGAAGAGAATGGTACCAGAAGAGAACGGTAAAGGAGAACGATACTAGAAATAATCCTCGCTTCTCTTAAAATTGACACGGCAGAGTATTCATGACAATCGAGTAGCTATTACCTCTAGTTGGTCAAATGGCAGTGTAGGTATATGTAAATTTCTTATTTATTTATATACTTATTAATGTATAAAAGCATCTGGTTGGAATTGGACTAGTAACTTCCCTATTTTGGTTAATCTTTTTTATTTTGTTTGCTTGTTTGTACTATAGAGAGTAACCCAAGAAGCAGCGAAGCTGGTGATGACTGGAGATCGGCCTTTGATGCAGCTGCCAATGGACCAGTAAGCTGTAGTGGTTCATCATGATCAGGTTCCAATGGTCACAATCCGCATTATAGTGATCCTACTACAGTAAGCCAAAGCTAGAGTTCCTAATTAGAAATTTATTCAGTAAATGTTCCAATTCAATTTAAAGTCATAATTCCTAATTGGGCTTCCATGCAGTGCCTTGTGGTTCATGACTTCTTGTACTTCTTATGACATATTGAGTCTAAGGTGGCATTTTTATTTGTTTATTTTTAAATTTCTTCCTATTACAGTTTTTGATTCAACTTTTTGTGGTTTACAATGAAGGGTGATTCTGAAATAGATTGGGAAGCTACTGAGAAACTCATTAGGCACTAGAAAATATGTGGCATATTTTTGTTTTAAAGCCCTTTATTCCTTTTTTGTTAAATGTTCATGTTTGTATAAAAATAGATGAGCAAGGAGCATTGATGATTGCAAATGACATAACCTAGAGCTTAAGCTCTTTAATGTTATTCTCATTTTTCTTATTCTGTTATACTTTTGTAGTAATTTTATTATACATTTATTTTGCAGTTTCCATATTACTTGAGCTTTATGAAGGGTGTGGTTGATTCCAATGACCTTTCTCTTAATGTTTCACAAGAGATCCTTTAAGAAAGCAGAATTGTAAGAGAACTTCATATTCTTCCTGCTGAACATAAATAAAGGATGTGGTGATAGGAAATATTTATTCACATACCTCTTTTTGCTATATTTTCCTGCTGAACATGAATAAAGGGCATTGTGATAGGAAAAATTTATACATTTCCTATTTTTGATACAGGCCAAAATGTTTGGTTCTAACAATATTTAATTTTAAGTAAGAATAATGAGAGAGAGAGAGAGAGAATCATCAGGAAGGTATTTGATATGATTCAAGACCTTGCTGAGAGTGAAAATAAAGAGGTTGGTTGCAATAAACTCAGCATTTGTATATTTTTATGAATTGTGATTGAAAGGATGGTCATAGTTGCTTGTGATTCTAGAACTACAAGAAATTCTGGGAGAACTTTGGTAGGTTCTTGAAACTAGGATACATTGAGGACATTAGAAATCATAAGCGCCTAACACCACTATTGTGATTTTACACATCCAAGAGTGAAGAGGAGCTTAAAAGTCTAGATGATTATGTTGAAAACATGGGTGTAATCAAAAGGCTATATTTTACCTAGAAACTAACAGTTTGAAAAGTGTAAAAACTGCTCCATTTTTAGAGAAATTAGTTCAAAAGAATATTAAGGTATATTTAGTTATTATAATATTTTGGTAATTTGGGCATGTAGTCGGGGTTCTGGTCAGTGAGGTGATAGGAAAGGTGGTCAGAAGTTGAAACCTGGCCTCCGCCTACGGTCTCTTGCCATCCTGTAGAGGGTGATGCTAACCTTTTTCTCTACTTTTGGGTCCAATGTTATTGTAGGTGCTTTATTTGGTTGCACCTATTAATGAGGTTACCATTCAGAACCTATAGAAAAAGAAAAGAAATTTGTTGACATCAGCAAGGAGGATTTAGAATTAGGTTTGTCATGCTTTCTACTTCGCTTCCATTTGTTGACTATCTTGTTTCCTGGAAATTTTGATTTTAGCATGGTTTCTCATAATGTTTTTTTTCAAATCAGGTGATGAGGACGAGGTCTAGGAGAGGGAAACTAAACTAGAAGACAACCTACTTTGTGATTGGATTAAACAACAACTTGGAGGTAAGGTGGCTAAAGTTCAAATCTCTAAGCGCTTGAGCTCATCTCCCTGTGTACTTGTATCTAGGAAGTTTGGTTGGTCTGCAAATATGGAGAGGTGAGTCATTGACTTACAGGGCTTGCTTTTGGAACACTAGCAGTTTATCATTCTCATGATTCAAGGCTTATCCTTAAATTCCATTTTTTTCAGATTAATGAAGGCACAAGCTCTTGGGGACACTTCAAGTTTAGAGTTTATGAGAGGGAGGATAATTTTGGAGATTAATACATATTACTCCATTTTGAAAGACTTGAGTGTAAGTCTGCATTATTAATACTTGATATAGTGTTAAGTTTCTAGATATTTTGCACATAAAAAATGTATACTTTCTACCTAGCCAAGGGTGTGGTGTCAGAAGGATAATTTAACTGTAAAACTTGATAACGCCATTTAGAAGAAAGGTCTAGTCTATTTTCTAATATAGTGAAACATGAGAATATTTTATGTTGGTGTTTCTAGGTTTGTGTATCATAACATAAATTTCAATGCTTTCCTATTAAATTTCAGGCTCTTGATGAAGCTGTGGAATTGATATATGTTCTAAGTTGGAGGAACTCTTACTAAAAGTGAAATACTTCAACTATGGTGATTCCACAGAACTTCATTCTAAAAAGGTCTTGTGCAGTACTTCTCCTTAGTTTTTATTTATTCAAAATTGATATTGTATTATGTGAAATTGTTCTTGCTATTCATTTGGCTTTGAGATCAAACAGTGGTTGGTTGTAGTAAAAATTAATTTTTGACCCAAAACAAACTTCATCTACAAGGTCATTCTCAGGGGCCTAAATGTAATATCCACTTTGAGAATACCTAATCACTATCGCTGGCATGAAGGATTAATCTCATTCCTTCGCATGTGGGATACATAGTCAAAGACCAAAAAATCGGTATGAGGTACATTATTTGTGCGATGTTTTTCAGCCTATTTACTCATTAGAATTCATTTCTTGACACTTGTACATATATTATATATTTATTGTATTTGGCTTGTCTATGGTCCATGGTTTGAATTTAGGAATGCCCATAATATGTAAATTTATATATTTATTTATTTTATCAATTGTTTGCTTTAAATTTTATGTCTTTAAGAATTCTGAAATCTGAATACATCTTTGTTTTCCTCTTTATGTTTTATATTATTCATCCTAGTCCAGTTTGGTGCATTCATGCACCTTAATTTTTATTTGTTAGTTTAATTGAGTGTAATTACAATTAATCCCCCTAAATCCAAAACTTTACAGACATCCTTTACCTTGTTGTAAAGATCAATTGATGCTAGACCATGACCATCGTTTCCAATGACAACACCATCTGGGTTGATCACATATGGAACAACTCTTGCATTGATCTTATTTTAAAAAAGGACAGTTGCTAGCACCACCAAGGAAGGAAAATGAGGTTTTCAAGGCAATTGTGATTTTACTATGAAAATAGTGAGGAGGAATGTGAAGTTGGAAATCAAAGGTGACATGGCATATGTAGTGGGGATATTGATAGACCAAGGACCTTTTGTGACATATAAGATAAGATAAGCAAGGTTTTAATGCTTAGAGAATTATTTATGGAGAGACTAAAATTATTTGCTGGCTGGCTCATTGATACATCATTGTTGCTAAATGTTTTCATGGCTAAGCATTGGAGTGGATTGTAAAATTAACAATTTTTTAGGTCATATTTACTTTTAAAGTTTTAAAACATTGCCTTTTGCATGGCTAAGTATTATGTAATTAATGTTGATCTTGATACACTTATATAAATTCGGTGTTCTAGCTTGAGATTACAACTCTTTGGTTTATAAGAAATTTTATAAAAATAGGATTTTACTATATATTATTTTTCATTTATTTTTTTGTTTCTATTTATATTTTCTTTAATAGGTTGTTATTGAAAATATATAGAGGGATATAAAATAAACTATGAATAATTTAACAAATTTATTTTACCAAAAATAATTAAATTAACAAGAAAATTATGCACTATGAGTGATGAACTATCTGAACTTTTACGGTAATACATTGCTATAATAAAGCGAGGAAATTGCCAACACAATAGACTAGCAAACTTTCGAGGGATTTGTTGCATTTTAGCGAGGAATTTTACCTACACTTTAGCGACAAAACACCGATAATAGTATTCTTCACCAAAGTTGCTAAAAAAATATAGCTTTAACTTAGCGACAAACTAGAGACACATGTTTCCTCACTATTTTATAACTAGTGACAAATTAGCGAGGAATTTGCTATAGCATTGTGTCAAGTTTGTAAGGCTATTAGTGAGGAAATATTTGATTTTTTTATGATGATTTGCTATAGTGAAGTGAGGAAATTGGCAAAGCAATAAACTAACAAATTTGCAAGGGATTTGATGTAGTTCACCAAGGAAGTTTAGCTACAATTTTGTGACACAATATCGATAATAGTATCCCATAGCAAAGTTGCTACGAAAATATTCCTGTAACTTAGCAACAAACTAGAGACTAACATTTCCTCACTATTTTATAAGCAGGGACACATTAGTGAGGAAATTACATTCGTAGCTCATTAGCGACTTATTTTTTCACTATGAAAGGATCCGTAGCTATTTTCTCACTATTGTCTCGCTATTAGATTTTGTGAGGCATTAGCTACCATTTAGTGATATTTTTCTTCCTCCCTAAATCTAAATTTTCTTACAGTGAATCCGGGAATTTCATCCAAGAGTACATTAGAAAATTCAGAAACAATGGGAATTTCACAAGATTGGGAAGAACCATTCCCATCAACCATATAAAACATCACGAGAAGCTGAGAGATACCTTACAGGTCAAATCGTTCTACATTCAGAGTCAAAAAAATCACCGTCTTGTTATGATAGTCCACTAGGACTTTACTGGCAGACAACCAATCCATGCCTAGGATAATATCCAGGTCTTTCATAGGTAAACACACGAGGGATACAACAAACTTTCTACCCTCAAGAGTCATCTCGACGTCCTCACATTGAGTCACCGTCCTTAAACAAGTACCCTTCGATGTAGTCACCATTATAGAACCTCTCATCATACAAACAGGCATTTTCAAACGCCTAACACAATCCTCGGAAATAAAGGAGTGAGTAGCACCGAATCAAGGATAACACATACAGAAGTGCCAAGAATTTCACACTTATATTGGACAAGATCTTCTACTTGTGCAGCTTCTTCACCGGTAACAGCAAAGTCTCTTCTAGTAGCTTGTGGTTGATCACCGCCATTACGATTTCCATGTCTTCCAGCATGGCCATTGCCTTGACCATTCCCATTTCTTCCACCATTATGGTTTCCACCACGGCCACCATTATAACCATTACCGTTTCCACGACCACGACCTCCAAAACCACCATGGCCTCTACAGTTAGCATCATAATTCATGCGAATAGGAGTATTAACATTAGCATTTCTTGTGTTCAATGGGCAATTAGGGTGAATATGCCCGGGTTGGTTGTATTGGTAGCACACCACATCATTTCTTAGGCAATCACTGCCAAATGGTTAGCACCACATTTGAAGCAAGTTAGGCCTTGGACATTGCCACGACCTTGGTTACCATTACCATTACCACCTCTAAACGCACTACGTCCTCTTGCATTGGAGGATCCACCATGAAAGAATTTCTTCTTCTTGAATTAGCCATGCCTCTTGAAACCAGAAAATTGACCCTTCAATTTGGGCTCATGCTTGCCTTGACTCAAAGGAGTCACGTCATCCTCTTCGTATATGCGACACTTGTTCACCAATGTAGGGATGCTTCTAATCTCTTGATGTCGAATAGCCCGCTTGATCTTGGACCTCAAACTATTTTCAAACTTTACACACTTTGAAGCCTCGGTACCCTCTTGTTGATAAGGAGGATACAATGCACATAACTCCTCAAACTTGGAGGCATACTCCTCCACAGTCATATCATCTTGCTCAAGCTTCATGAACTCAAGCTCTTTCTTACTTTTGTAGCTCTTTGGAAAATATTTCTTCAAGAATTCAACCTTGAAGTTTTTCCACTCCAAGGGAATACTAGAAGACAACATGTATCCCCTAGTAAGACGCCACCATGATTCAGCTTCATCGCAGACCATAAAGACCGCATACTCAACCTTCTAAGCCTCAGAACATTAAAAGCTCGCAAAGGTCCTCTCAAGATCATTGATCCAAACATATGCGTCCTCGGGTTTATACCCTCCGTGGAACTCGAAAGGCTTCCTCTTGAGAAATTGATCAAGACCTTGGGCACCTTGTCCCATATTTTGTTGGCCTTATCTTTGCAAGAGATCCACAAAACGATTCAAAGCAGATGCCATAGTAGCCGCTTCACGATTATGCCTACCAGCCATGTTTCACGCTTATACATTATGACATGGTTCACATATGAGTAAACTAGACCAAACCATCAACCTTCAATCTATATACATTTATATAAAGGTTTCAACACCAATTGGTCCATCATGCATCATATCACAATAGTTATATAAATCTCAATACATAATCACAACATTTTCATCCTTGAAGGTAAATAGTGTAAGGAATCTTGACCGAACTCAAACAACAAGCACACCAATCTCAATTCAATACAAAACAGTCACAATTCGATCAAAATGTCCATAGCTCAATCAAATATAAATCAAACAATTCAATCATAAGCAAGAATTGCTTGCATAACATCTACTAAGTCTCTATCAAAGAGCAAACAGTGCTCTAATACCAGGTTGAGACGCCTAAAAAATGAGGGTAAATTTTTCACGTTTTTAAATCTTGAAAGGTGGATAAAGAACACCACACTTTTATTTTGAGAAGTCAACCCCGGATCTATATGAAGACCTAACTCATATATGAAGATATGAGAAGGTATAAGATTTAATAAATAGCGGAATGCGTAACTTGATTCAGAAATATGGATTAATTAAGTGAAATCATCAAGAACACTTAAAAAAGGTTAATTTATGTCAAGGAAGTGTTTAAAACAAGTACAGAAAGGAACCATGTCCATTTGATGCCAAACAACACCTAAAATATGTAATTTTTCATGAATCAGTGCCATGAATTGATTTCCCAAGGGTGTGAATCGATTCATGTGAGTGAAAATGCCAAAACAAGTGAATCAGGTACCCATGAATCGATTCCCCATGCCTTGAATCGATTCACACGATTGATCAAGCTAGGAACAGTAAAAATAGAGAAGGATGAATCGATTCAAGCCTAGGTGTGAATTGATTCAAGCTATTCTAGAATTCATAGACAGTGAAAACAGAGACGTTTAAATCGATTCAAGCACTGTGTCGAATCGATTCACCTCAGAAATTATGCAGAAAAATTTGGTTTTTCAACTTTTAACCTCTCTAATGTTTTCATATGAGTTCCAATGCCTACCAAATTTTGACACTAACTTATATACATCATTTATGACGTGTGGCCATTAGCCGCACTCAAAAATTCCCAAAAACAAAGGATTTATGGGCATAAATGCGTCTCACTCATTTTGAGGTATTTTTGTGCAACTCAAGGACCCATTCTCAATGGAATTGGTTTATTCCAATTTTTATAAGTCACAAATCATGAATTTAAGCTATTGGAGTCATTACATGCCATTAAAACCACATAAAACACAACTTGACCCTATTGGTTCCTCGAATAGGCATGAATATCGAAACACAACATTACATACACTTCATAAAACATTGTGTTTCATAATTTAACATCATCCATTCATCACTCGGGTAATAATTTTAGCCCATAACTAGCATCATACATTATCTAGGTCATAATCA
Source organism: Clitoria ternatea (assembly GCA_037962975.1). Taxonomy (NCBI): domain Eukaryota; kingdom Viridiplantae; phylum Streptophyta; class Magnoliopsida; order Fabales; family Fabaceae; genus Clitoria; species Clitoria ternatea. Next base: position 114,545,448 of record CM075669.1, read on the forward strand.
AAAATTAGCCATACATGTATGGTCCAATTTTCACCTATGACCTCCAAAATGAATATACACCAATGCAAATACTATTAAGCATACACCATCCATCATATGCTATACAAATATAATACTCACCGGCCAAGGCACTTCCTATACACTCATTTACCTCCATCATCAAAATGCATATTTCCAAAAGATTTAATCTCACTCACATAAGTGTCCTGCATCACAAAGCTAAAAATAGACAATATGGGAGAGTGAGTTATACATTCCAAAAGATGAAAATAAATACATTGTGATTGTGTGCATATGTATTCAACATCATGTATACTTTGCATCAATATATCATTCATCATCCTAATTATCAGCACCTCACCAATCTTACACATGCTCAATCATCCCTTATGGGTCATAGCAAAATATATATGCATACACACAATCAGACCCTTCATCATCTTGGGCCAACACACACAAAATCACCATACCCAATATATGTATTTGTATTCATATCTTTTATGTTGTCTTTAGGTATTTTCTCACCCAATCACAGCCAACACTATTTCTTATCACCTTTGGTATACCTTCTTGCTATATGCAAATGCTCTTAAACTAATGCACATGCACAATAGAGTAATTTATCAATTGTGGATCCGACTGTAGAAATAAACACCAATTTGTGGGTCAAGTATGATCATATAACCGTACCCCTACTGTAGTAGAAAAATGTGTACATATATATCATCAATCTCAATCATCAATTCTTCATCATCATAAACGCATGCTAATCATCCATTTTCATTCTCATTTATCATCAATAATAACCATTCCACATTCATGGTGAACACAACACAGTTACATCATCATCAAGGCATTACACTAGCCAAACAATTCAACATCACCATTTAGCATACCTATCACAGATTTTAAAGGAAATAAAATCGTTAGATAATGATAATTGATTATTTATGGTCAAACAATTAATGGAGATTTTATTAGACATTAGAGGTGAATTATCGGTAAGTTAAGAATTATCGGAACCGGGTGATTTAACAGATGATGTAGGACCCACTTGGTCAAATTAAATAATTGATGGGTCTAGAATGTTTAGGAAATTATTGTGGTTATGATGGTGTAACTGAAATAATTTTTAGTGCCAAGGAGATAATTAATTGGACTCGACATATGTTATTAAACGGAGAAAATACGAGCCAAATGGAATTAAAAGAAAATAAAAATTCCTCTTTCTCCCCTGCTCATAACCGTGTACCCATTCTACACATTTCATACTTTTTTTTACACAATGGGTAGTGAAAATGATGGACCAATGGTAAAAGTAAAATGAGGCATTGCTTTATCTAATGGGTAATACCCAATTTACACTAAACTACTCTCTCTTTCTCCTCCCAACCGTGCACCATTCTTCCTCTTCACTTCATTCATTATTTTCTTCTCCTTCTTCACCTCTTCTTGTATAAAACCATGGCCTCCCCTTTTGGTGCCCAATTTTTCAACAAAAATTTCACTTAAGCATGGATTCATAAAGCTTGTATGACACTTGGGGGAAAATATTTTATGGGTTCTCCACCCCTTTTCCTCATTTTCATTTTGTGAAATCTTGGTTTCTTGAGGTGAGCTTTTGAACCTATCTTGCTTTATATATGGCTTTTATGTTGTTTGAACTTGAAATGGAAGTTGTAGAAACTATGGGTGTTAAGGATGATGGTGAAACCCTAGGTTGAATGGCTTGAAAATGTGATTCTTGATTATGGTGTGGTTCTAGAAATGGATAAGGGTTATGGTTTTCATATGGATTTTAGAAATGGGTTAAAGTTATTGGTGGGTGATTTGAGTGAAAACCTTAAGTGTTGATGATTTGGGGGTTTTAGCCAAGTTGATGATTTTGATGATTATGAATGCCTTAGAATGATGTATATGGGGGGAATGAATTTTTAGAAACATTGAGATTGATTAATGGGATTTGTAAAATTTTGAACTAAGTTCATAAGGTTATGTATGGTGATATATGCATATAGGTAAGTGTGATGATTTGAGGAATTGATCTTGAGAATGGATAAATGATGATCAATGTTGAGTGTTGTTATTAGTGATAGAGATAATAATGGAAGATAACCGTTGATGATGGATAAATGAAATAAGATTGTGATTTAATGGGGCCTTAGACCATAATGTGTCCCACTTGAGATGGTTGATTTATGGTGGTCTTAAAAGAAACTAAAAGGATTTATGATGGCAATTATATGGTTTATGAGATATTGGAAGCCTTATGGATAAGGGCCATGATATTATTGTTGATGGAATTATTTAACCCTCTTTGAAACCTAGAGAATCTTGATCTTAGGAAAGGAATTCCCGAAGCCTAACATAAGTGTGTGAATTAGAGTTTAGACAAGTCAGGACTTGATAATGAGTTTTAAGAAAATGATGCCTTATGATGGCTTATTAATTTTATGTACAAATATGTGTTTGTTGATAGGATTGTGTTACGGATGATGATGTAAAATAATCAGAGCATTTGGATTGCGGTTCTTCTCTTGAGGTAGGAGAGGAGTTTGTATTCAAATTGCATGAGTGAATAAATGTTGAATTATGTATATGTATGAACTCATGCATTGCCTTGCCACATATATGTTAATTGTTGAATTGATGATATGATGGATGATGGCTTGGCTTTTGTTGAATGTTATGGAAATGTATATATATATATATGTAAGATGATGATAAACGTTGGGGTGTCCATTCGTTGGACATGAATTATTGTTAACAAAAATCTATGAATAGATAAATCACATGAGGTATGAAATAATATTTATGATAATTATGCACAATGATATTCGTGGTTGTAAGGAAAAAGGGTGTTAAATCCCTCATATCTAGTTAAATGAGTTAGAATTATGAATGAAGAGGTATAGCTTGTTGGAATAGGCCTAAAGGCATGAATTATCTATGTTTGATGTTGAATTGAGGCAAATTTTGTATAAGAAGGATATAGGCATGTGAAGTGGAGTGAAAAACTTAGGTTTTGGGCATGTAATGATGATCTCGCTCAAGCAAGATGGATTCTCGCTCAAATGAGAATCCCCTGTATCATAGGGGTGGCCTCTGGCCTAATTTCGCTCAGGTGAGTAGAAGTCTCACTCAAGCGGGACATGTGTGCAACAGGGGGTGAGCTACTGGGTGAATCTCGCTCAAGCAGGCGTGGACGAGCTTGAGCAGGTGAGATGGAAAATGGTTCTAAGTAGTTCTCACTTAAGCGAGAGATAAGGTAAGTTGAATCTCGCTCAAGCAAGCAAGCCTAAAATGAGGTACTGGACAATTTTTGCTCGAGCGAGTGTGAGTCGCTTGAGCGGGCACGAGGGGTCTGATACTAAAACTATACTCGCTCAAGCAAGTGACCAATTGAGGGGAATCTCGCTCAAGCGAGCGAGCATGGAAATACCACTGGATGGTTTTCGCTCACGCGAGAGGGCTCGCCCAAGTAAGCTTTGCTGATCTCGCTCAAGCGAGTGTGGGTCTTGCTTGAGTGAGTTGCCCAGTGTAAGATTTTATGTTATTTTCTTGTCTTGGCTGATGTTAAACCCCATTTCTTTACATTATGAGATAATTGAGGAAATGTTATGGGATATTTAATGACAACATGACATGCTAGTGATTGGAATTAATTGATACATTTGGGATGAAATATTTATGATACATTTACTACCAAGGACGGGATATGAAAGAATAATAATGAGGATTTGATGACGGGGTTATGAGATACACCTTAGAGTGATTATGAAACCAATAAGAGAGTGGTGTTTCTTATAAATCGATGAATCAGAGATGATATCGGTATCGTCTGATAATAAATGATGTTGTGATCATTCCTTGAATAAAAGGATGAATGTTATTATTGATAATTTGTGAGATGGCATTGTACTTTATACAAATGTGATTCTGTATGAGTGGTTTAAAATTATATTGATGAATTGTTGTATTGCCACACTAGTTATGAAACAATGGTAATGAATAATGATATGAAAATCAACTAATTGATTATATGGTGATATTGATGAAAGTTCGATGAATGATGTTTATGTTGTGATGCCATTGTGGTCGATTGCAAGTGTTAACTTGCATGTATAATGAATGATATAATGAGATGAAAATGCCATATATTAAACTTGAAAACAATGGCTAAAACCAACAACGATAAAATCCCCTAAGATGTAAATGGTGGTGTTGGGGATTATGATAATGATGTTTGATGAGTGGCATTTAGGATGCACAGTGTGAGAAATGCATTTGATTTGCATTGCATTGCATCCATGGCATATCATACGCAGTCGATGTTGGAATATTAGGGAATTCACCTGGTTGGCCCAGTGGGAGGGCGTCTCAGTGCACGAGCATTCTTGTTGTTTCCCCTGTGACTCAGTGTGTAAGTCACGAAGTTGCCCATGCTGAGCTACGAGGAGCTGCATGTAGTTGACCCTTGTGGGGGTGGCTCTTGAGGAGCAGGTGTCCCCGATGGTCCTATGGATCATAGCTGCCATGTTATGAATCATGGTTGGCCCGTAACACCTTATATTGTTGATTATGTTGTTTACCGCGGTCATGGTGAAAATGACCGGTGTTGCAAAATGGGCGATGCGGTTTGGTACTAGTAAAAATTGGTGATTATGCATGCATTATGATATATGTATACACATTATACTACTGCAGTAGGGACATGGTATGTGATCATGCTTGACCCACAATTTGGTGTTTATTCCCATAGTCAGATCCACATTTGTTGTCTATTCCATTGTGCATATGCATTAGCTATAAGAGCATTTGTATATAGCATAGAGATATGCCAAAAGATGATGATGATTGATGATGATTGAGATTGCAGTATGGTGTTGATGAGATGGGTAATTGAATATCTAAAGACCACATAAAATCAATAAATGTTATAATTACCATGAAACAATATTGAATATGACGATATGTATGTTATGGCCCAATGTGATGAAGGGCATAATTATTTATGATTGATGATAATGATGTTAGCCCATGGTGGCTTTGATAAAAGCCTCGAATGGTCAATGCTGATGATGTTGGCCCATTGTGGCGTTAGAATAGATGTGTATATGGTTACTTTGCTATGACTTGATTAAAGAATATGAAATATGTATATGTTGTTGAAGTAATAATTTATGATGATTGACACGCTGTCGTTGTCGGGTCAAATAAAAAGTTAAATTAATATAGTATAAGGTGAACAACCTTAGTCGTCTCTCGAGGACCTTAGTTCAATTAGTTACACTCAATTTAGTTATAATAAAGGGGGGGTTTGTGTTGAGCTTGAAAGGAAAATTAAGTGATTATATGATAGTGCAAAAAGTAAATTTATGAGTAAGAATAATCAAATTTAGAAACAACCAACCCAAGGAATTAATAAATCTTTAGTTAACTAATCACTGATCATAAATATGATTAAATATAATTAACTTCTCAATCTTGAATCATTTGGAATCCCTAAACGATTATATTCTAGAAAATCTTCTAGAATTGAATTAATGAACTAATAAGAATAATAAATCGATATATTCTTATTAATTAGTAAAATAACTTTAAAACCATAATTTGATTGAGTTAAGAAACTAAATAGAAATATCTTATTTAGTAACTTAATTTTTGTTCTCAAATTGATTATTGATTAACCAACCAACATCAGTTTAGATTATAGATTGTTTAATTATATACCTATCGGTTATACACTTAAATAATCTACCATCATAAGTAGTTTGAGAAACAAAGAAAAGTAATTATTTTCAATCAAAATATTAAGAGCAAGAACTCAAAGTTAACATAAAGAAAAATTAAATTCCTTGAGTTGATTTTAAAAGATTAAGCTTCCATGATAATTTTTAACAATGAAAGCTAATATTAAATTTACTAAAACTTTGATTATAAAAGTAAATAACAAATAATAAAATTAACTTACTTGATATTGAGGAAGGGAAATGAAAACCATAACTTGAAGGATGGAATATAGAACAAGGAGATAAAACAAGAGAAAGAACTAAAACTTAAGAAGCTAAAGCAAAGATATAGAATTGTAATGAAAACTAAAGCATGTATTTCTTATGTATTTCTTGTGTATCTACCTTACAACTTCAAGCATCTATTTATAGGTAAGATATAATGATACTATACATTCATTTTCTGATTATTAATGCATTTTTTCAACATTGGTGGACTTGAAATTACAATAATTCAAAAGAAGATAATGGTAGGTGTTGAAATTCATTCTCCTCTTTATCTTCTCCACCTTGCGAGTCCAATATGACCTTCTAGATGGCCTAATTTTGAAAAACCTTCAACATGAAAGTTGTAGACCTCTGTCTTATTGAGAATTTGGCGCACGAATGAGGTCATTTGGACATCTAGAACTCCAGATATGTGTATTTTGGTGAACTATGTCAATGCTGGTGGGACACATGAGGGCTGATTGATTCAAGCTCCATTTCTTTATTTTTTCCAGATGCAAAATAACCAAATTTGATCATCATGATGTAGCCCTCTGTCTTAGCTTTCCATGGGCTCCAAGATTAGCCCATTTGGATCACAAAAGCCCAAGTTATGGCCAAAATAAGGCAAGATACTCAAGATACATACAAAAAATGAAAATTGAAACATATATACATAATACTTCAATTTAACTAAACAACATAAAACTTAATTAAAATACTATTATTAAACATAGTAATTATATAATAAACCCCAAGTGTAAAACTATAAGAAGTGTATTAAAATTGATTTATCAAATTCCCCCACACTTAAGCTTTTGCACTCTAGGGCAAAACCAAACCAAAAACTAAAATAAGAAACAACAGAAAAAGGTTTTTTTTTTTCAAATTGATTTTTTTTGAAGTCTAAAATAATAAGTAATACACATCATCCCTTATATCAAGAGGTCATGATAAGTGTGAATAAGAAGCATTATATACTAGTTTCACAAATTGAGTGATCAAATCAAAGAGTGGATGAAAATGTGATAGATGTTCTCTTTATGCTCTCTATATCTCAATTGTTTGGGTTTGTGTATACTCTTAAAAATCACCCAAATAAATTAGCACTACCATAGGCTTGACAAATTTCTAATTTCCATATTTGAACACATATGCATGCAGAGATCAAAAGGACTTTATTAAGGTTGTAATGGGGCCAAGGTGATATAGGGTGGATAAAATGAAATAGTATGGCTAAACTTAGGGTTGAAAAAGAGCAATGGAGTAAGTGATTCAATGATTGTGGAAGTACATTTTGAAACTCAATACTTAGCAAAATGAAACATGATGGAGGATAAAACATGAGAATAAACCCTCCTGATTATTTTCATACATATATTCACCACTTCTTCTTTTTCTTCTTTTTCTCTTTTTCTTTATTATTTTTTTTACTTTCTTTTTGAACAATGAAACAACAACATATATATCTTGGGTACATTTCCACAATCATCAAGAATCTTTATTCACCGTAATTCCAAAACTCCTAATCAATTCCTAAGCAAAGGTGATCATGTTTTTTTTTTTGGGCTATTGGCAAATTATGTGGCTGAATCAAGAAATGGATATAGGCTCAATGTGGGTAACAATGGAAAGTATGTAAGGTAAGGCATATGGCTAGTGGCTAGTTAAAACAAAAATGGCCTTAATCACATCAAAGCATGCACATGGAACATAATACATCAAAAAGAAACAAGTCAAGTTCTAGAGTACTAATAAATAAGGGTTAATCAAGAAAAAAGAAAGATGGCATAATATGATCCATCCAATTAAGCTCAAAATCTCACCGAGGGTGGTCAATCTATCATAATTCATATACAATTTGATCTTCACAAACAACTTATTAAATTAATATGCAAGGAAATTATTCACAACATGTCATGAAATATTGGACAAGGGTGATGCAAATTTAGTGAAAAGCATGTAGAATTTAAAATAAAAAACTGGAAATGATGATTTTTTTTTTGTGAACAAGAAACAAAAAAGGAAAAATAAATCATAACCAAATATTGGTGTCAAGATCCGGTTCCTTATGCTTCTTGTTCTGTACTTTTTTTTTAAGGGCGCTTAGTAACAAAGATACCTACAACAAATTGGTCAGTTCAATTGCATGTGAAATGATTAGTATAACTAAACAATTTGATTGTGTCATACAACCCAGTTTCATAGGCCTTGTGTTAGAACCCATAAGAAAAATATCAACACAACCATGAGTAGCATCAAGAGCAATAACATACATCTTAATTCATTCGTATGCCTATAGAAAGACTCTGCTATATCATGCATTAAGAGAAAATAAAGAACCTGATGATTGACTAGTGGTGAGGTGTGGCTTCGATCTGAAAGAAAAGGATGAAGGCAAAGTGTGGCGGCTGGAGAATGATGAAGATGATGTTTATGGTTGCAGAATGGTTGATGTCGAATAGAAATGATTCGGGTGAAGGTAAAGGCAAAGGCGCGGCACTAAAGTAAATATAGTGGCTATGTGTGTGTGTGTGTGTTTTTATTTTTTATTTTTTATTTTTATTTTTTATTTTTTATGAAAAATGGTTTTGATAAGGAAGGTGAAACGATTGTAGTTATCTGAGTGAGATTTGTTATGAGGATGCGTCTCAAGAGTTTGGACTCTTTACTCAGCCCATCCCAACAAAAGTACTCATAAAAGAAAAGAAAAAAAAATTATTTTTTTTTATTTTAAAAAAAATTAAACAAAAGTGATACTGACACTATATAGTGAAGGATACGTCTCAAGACTTTAGTTCTTAAAGATGCATCTTTATGACTTTAGATACAACTTTCCCAAATTAATCTTTACTCTGTCTATCCCTCAAAAAAAAAATATATATATATATATATATAACTCAGACCCCCCCACACTTATTCAAGACATTGTCCTCAGTGTCTTATATGATTTCCACAGTCTATTTTTTTTTCTTTTTTTTAATGATTTTTTTAAAATATAGATAAAGGTGAGAACGAAGTTATAATCGAAGGGTGGTGTCTGGTTCTGGATTCTTTCGCTTGTGTGTATGATCCTTATCTTGCTTCAATAGGGGTTGAGGTTGGGGTAAAAAGCTCTGCAAAATATCAATCAGTTCATCTGCATCTGATGAAGCATGAATGAATGATCGATCATCTTGAGTTATAAGGCCCTGTTCCACAGCTTTATCTAAAAACATTAACAAACTGTCATAAAAACCATTAATATTTAATAATCCTAATGGCTTTTTATGAAAGTTCATGCTACACCATGATAAAATGCAAAATATTTCCTCAAAAGTACCAAAACCTCCAGGAAGTGCGATAAAGGCTTCAGCACCTATAATCATACGAGCCATTCGTTGATAGAGGCTTGTAACTTTTACCTCAGTTCCTACAGCAATAGCTGGTGTAATACCAACATGATGTAGGATGATACTAGAGACGTTGCTTCCTTCAACTAGTGCAGATAGTGCCATGGAGCCTCTTAAACCCTGTACTCCTCCTCTATACAAGACCTTTATTTCTTTCGCAGCCAATAGTTTTCCCAACTTAGTAGCTGCTATTAGGTACTCCTTACAATTACCATTGTTGGATCCACCAAACACACAAATGGATTTGATTTTTTTCATCTCTTTTTTTTGTGTTTTCCATATAGAGTTATGCGCCCTTATATAGATAAAAACTGAGATGAAATAATTGATGAAAGATAAAAAGTTTACATAATTATTATTATATAAAAATAAATGACGGTAATGAAGAAATTTGAAAAGACATGATTGAAGAAAATAAAAATAGGTAATTTTAAAAGTCAAAGTGAATTCAGAAAAGTAAAACATTGAAAACAACAGTAAATATGTACAGTAGTTGTGATTATAGCTCACATCTTCCTTTAGTTTTACGTCCAGTAACGACTTAAACGCCTTCTATGAGTTGAGGTTTTTGCTACCCATCCAGTTTTCTTATAAACTGGCAAACAGGGTCGTTTAACGCCAGATTCCCAAGGCTATAGTTTTCTTTTTGTTGAATGAATAGATCATATAATTTCAGAAGGACTCCTTGAACCGTTCCACATTGATGCGTCTCAAGAGTTTGGATTAATTTATCCAAGTTCTCTTTACTCAGTCCATCCTTTATAAATTTAATTTTGTCCTCCTGATTTATAGATACCATTCCAGGGTTCCTACAACGTGTATCACAATTCCATCTTGCACACTTATGGCAAACTCCCATCCTTTTAGCTCTTCGTTTTTTAGAATAAGAACTACGTCCCATACCTGGCAAATGTTTTATATAGGACTTATGTAATTCACCAGAGAGACGTACCTTTGCTTCAATAAGCCAACGAACATCCTTTGGAATGCCAAAATATGTGAGTAGTTTTAACCTTTGAACTCGAGCTTTGTAAATTTTTACAATCACATCGCGTGGAAGTATAGGGAATCTTTCCTTAAGTTTTGCAAGGGTTTGTTCCATTGTCAGATTACTTTGAAGTTGTGGCTATTTAGAAAAGAGAGAATAGAAAACGAGGTTATAGAGAATAGTAGAGATGAAGAAGGTGAAAAGGTGATAGGTTGCCTTCTATCAAGCGCTTGTTTAACGTCATGAGCCTGACGATGACCTTTTAACTACTGCAAGAAAATGATAATAATGCCAAAACAATAATAGTAATAATGATTAAGATAAGTGTTAGCACCGAAAAGAATGATGATGTAATTAACTGATATCTATTTTTTTATTTTTTATTTATTATTATTATTTTTTTATTTTTTTATAAATATTGTTATTAAGAAAAATTAGTCAAAATATTTGGCATCACACAAATACACCTCCGTATCTATATGCTCTTGGAACCCTTGAAAGAAAGGTTTAAGTCGGTGCCCATTTACCTTGAAAACCTTGTTTGTCGCTTTATCTGAAATTTCAATCACACCATAAGGAAAGATATTAGTTATTTCAAATGGGCCTGCCCATTTAGAGCGAAGCTTACCAGATATGAGCTTTAGACGTGAGTTGTACAATAAAACTTTTTGTCCAATGAAAAAGTTTTTTCTCAAGATCTGTTTGTCATGAAAGGATTTGGCTTTTTCTTTATAGGTTTTAGAACTTTCATAAGCTTCCAAACGAATTTCTTCCAGTTCCTGTAGTTGGAGTTTCCTTTCTTTACCGGCTTCATTTAAGTCCAAGTTACATTGTTTTACTGCCCAATAAGCTTTGTGCTCAATTTCTACCGGTAAATGGCATGATTTTCCATAAACAATCCTATAGGGTGACATTCCAATAGGTGTTTTATAAGCTGTTCTATAAGCCCAAAGAGCATCTTCTAACCTTTTGCTCCAATCTTTCCTATTTGGTTGTACTATTTTTTGAAAGATCATTTTTAATTCCCGATTGGACACTTCAGCTTGCCCATTTGTTTGGGGGTGATAAGGTGTTGAAACCTTATGCATAACTCCATATTTTTTAAGAAGGGACTCCATTTTACGGTTGCAAAAATATGATCCTTGATCACTAATAATGGCTTTAGGAACACCAAACCTGCAAAATATGTGTGATTTAACAAAATCTGCAACAACTTTAGAATCATCAGTTCGAGTAGCTTTAGCTTCAACCCATTTAGACACATAATCGACCGCAAGTAGTATATAAACAAAACCAAAAGATACAGGAAAAGGTCCCATGAAATCTATGCCCCAAACATCAAAAATTTCACAAAATAACATGGGTTGTTGAGGCATCTCATTTCTACGAGATATGTTTCCCATTCTTTGACATCGTTCACAAGATTTACAAAACGTATATGCGTCACGAAAAATTGTTGGCCAATATAAACCAGATTCTAATACTTTCCTTGCTGTACGTTGAGGTCCAAAATGTCCACCACATGCATATGTATGACAAAATGTAAGAATGAAATGAAATTCATTTTCAAGTACACGCCTTCTAATGACTTGATCACTACAAAGTTTCCATAAGTAAGGATCATCCCAAACATAATATTTAGAATCACTTTTTAGTTTTATTATTTGTTGTTTAGATGCATGTATGGGAGTAACAGAAGCAACTAAGTAGTTTACCAAATCAGCAAACCATGGAGTGGAATCATGTATTCCCATAAGTTGTTCATCAGGGAAATCATCTCTAATGGAAATTGAGTCAAGTTCTTTTTCAATTCTGCTTAAGTGATCAGCCACCAAATTTTCTGCTCCAATTTTATCCCTAATTTCAATGTCAAATTCTTGGAGCAGCAACATTCACCTGATCAATCTTGGTTTTGCATCTGGTTTCTTTAAAAGGAACTTTAATGCTGCATGATCTGAAAATACAACTACTTTTGAACCGAGCAAATAAGATCTAAATTTGTCAAGTGCAAACACAATAGCAAGTAGTTCTTTTTCTGTTGTAGTATAGTTTATTTGTGCAGTATCCAAAGTTCGTGAGGCATAGTAAATAACATGTTGTACTTTACCTACTCTTTGAGCAAGAACAGCTCCTAATGCATAATTTGATGCATCGCACATAAGTTCAAATGGAAGTGACCAATCTGGTGCCTGGATGATAGGAGTGGTAGTTAAAGCTTTCTTTAAGCAATCAAAAGCCTCTTTACATTTGTCATTAAAGTCAAATGTTATATTTTTTTGTAGTAAGTTAGACAATGGAAGGGCTATCTTACTGAAGTTTTTTATAAACCTTCTATAGAAACCTGCATGACCAAGAAAAGAACGAATATCTCACACACAAAAGGGATAAGGTAATTGAGAAATTACAGTAATTTTTACAGGATCTACTTCTATGCCTTTTTTAGATATCACATGGCCTAAAACTATTCCTTCTTCTACCATGAAGTGACATTTCTCATAATTAAGAACAAGGTTAGTTTCAATACATCTATGTAATACTTTATCTAGACTATTTAAGCAAGCATCAAATGATGAACCATATACTGTGAAATCATCCATAAATACTTCCATGCAATTTTCAAGAAAATCAGCAAAGATACTAATCATGCATCGTTGAAAGGTACCAGGGGCATTGTATAAGCCAAAAGGCATCCTCCTATAAGCAAAAGTACCAAAAGGACATGTAAATGTTGTTTTTTCTTGATCTTCTGGTGCAATATAAATTTGGAAGTAACCTGAAAATCCATCTAAAAAGCAATAATGTGACTTACCTGCCAGTCGTTCCAACATTTGATCAATGAAAGGTAAAGGAAAGTGATCCTTTCGGGTTACTTTGTTAAGTTTCCTGTAATCAATGCATACTCGCCAACTATTTTGGATTCTGGTAGGAATTAATTCATCATTTTCATTTTTAACCACTGTAATTCCAGACTTTTTGGGAACCACTTGTACAGGGCTGACCCAAGTGCTATCTGATATAGGGTAAATAATGCCAGCTTGTAATAATTTTGTTACCTCTTTTTTAACTACATCAAGGATTTGGGGATTAAGTCTTCTTTGTGGTTGCCTTACTGGTTTAACTTCTTCCTCTAATAGAATTCTATGCATACACATGGAAGGGCTAATACCTGGGATATCTGCCAAAGTCCAACCAATTGCTTTCTTATGCTTCTTAATAATCTGCAACAACCTTGTTTCTTGATCAACATTTAATTTGTTAGAAATAATCACTGGAAGATTCTTATCTTCCTCTAAATATGCATACTTTAAATGTTCAGAAAGAGGTTTTAACTCTAACATAGGAGGCTGCATTATTGAAGGAATCAACTTGGTTGAATTTGTCTCAGTAACTTGTACTTCAACATAATCAGATGTATTTGTAACTACTTTAATCAAATTATCACACTCTGATTCTTTTGAAACAACATCTAGAACTGTATTTTCTGTTTTAAGGGAGTTTGGATCATTATTATCATTAAGCAAATATTTCTCAATTTCAGCACACACATTGCATTGATGAGAATCCATGCATGAATCACAAACAAATGAATCATAAAAATTAGACAATACAGGAAAATCAACATTATCAGACAGCTTAATAATATTATCCTCAACTAAATCAGTTATTAAGTCAATTTGAAAATAGAATGATCCTCAGTAGGATGCTTCATAGCATCTAAAATGTTGAATCTAACCACACTGTCTCCAAATTCCATAGAAAGTGTTCCTGCATGCACATCTATCTTTGTTCTAGCTGTTTTTAAGAATGGTCTACCTAAAATTATTGGAGCTTTATTGGTGGAATTCTCACTTTCCATATCTAGAACATAAAAATCTGCAGGAAAAATTAAATCATTAACTTTAACAAGGACATCTTCAATAATTCCTGCAGGATATGCAGAGCTTCGATTTGCTAATTGTATAACCACACTTGTAGTTTGCAAAGGTCCAAGGGAAAGTGAAGTAAATACAGTCATAGGCATAACATTAATAGATGCACCTAAGTCTAGCATGGCATTTTCAAATTTGTTATTGCCTATTATGCATGGAATGGTAAACGTCCCAGGGTCTTTACATTTTTCTGGTATATGTGACAAAGGTTTTTCAATTAATGCAGACACATTTCTACTTATATTAATCCTTTCATTGCCTTTTAGTCTTCTTTTATTAGTGCATAGTTCTTTAAGGAATTTGGCATATCTAGGGATTTGCTTGATGGCTTCTAATAAAGGTATATTTACCTCTACTTTTCTAAATGTTTCCAAGATCTCCTCATCCATTTTCTTATTTTGTATAGATTTTTGTCTTTGTGGAAATGGAAGAGGGATATGTTGTTTATCAGGACCAGCTGCAGAAGGAGGATTTGTGAGAGATATATCATTACTATTATTACTTGAACTATCTAAAACTTCTTCTGCATGTTTTTCTGTGACAATAGTATTTTCAGTTTGTTGTTGTTTTTCTGGTCCATGGATAGCTTTACCAGATCTTAAAGTAATTGCGCTTACATTTTTAGGATTGACAATTGTCTGAGCGGGCAACTTATCTGAACCTTGAGACTGCAAATGGTTTAAAGATGTAGCCAGTTGACCAATCTGATTTTCAAGAGTCTGAATTGTAGCCTCAGTTCTTTTTTGGAAGTTCAGATTATCTACTGACATTTGCTTCATCAATTCTTCTAAATTTGATTTCTCAGTAGAAGGTGCAGCTATTTGTGTAGCTTGTTGTTGTACATGAGGAAGTTGATAAGGTCTGCTTGGTCCAGTATTTGCCTGAAAAGGTGCATGAGGTTGTTGTGAAGAATTAGCCCATCTTAAATTAGGGTGATTCCTCCAACCAGGATTATATCTGTTAGAAGAAAGTGTTGTTCAAGTGGCCTCAATACTCAAGAGGGGGGGTGAATTGAGTTATAAAACTTTTGCTTGGAATCCCTTTGAAATTGATTTCTATATCCAAGTTTATGAGATTATGCAAGTGAAAGCAAGTAACAATGATATGCAATGCACTACAAGAGGTAAGTGTTGTTGAAGCAATTTAGCAAACACTTGGTGTGCAATATCTAAAGTATAGCAAATTAAGCAAGTTCAAGTATGTTCTTCTCAACCAAACAATACCAATCAACAAATATGCAATGTATAGAAGTAAAAGAGTAAGGAAGAGAAGCTTGCAAACCGATGTAACGAGTTCCACCCAATCCGGTGTACGTCTCGCCTCTAAGCAACCCACTTAGAGGATTTTCCACTATTGTAGATTAGAGATACAACTTTGAGTTGTGTTTTGATATGTTAACAGGTCCAAAAGATGTGCAAGGATTTTGATAATGACAAGTACTCTTGAAGAAACAATGCAAAAACAAAGACATGAAATCAAAATTGAAGAAACAGCGAAGATAATCGATTAGGCCATAGATGCTAATCGATTAGAAGCCTTCTGTCTTGGAAGAAATTGCATCAGAGTTGAAAATAATCGATTAGGCCATAGATGCTAATCGATTAGAAGCTTTCTGTCTTGGAAGAAATTGCATCAGAGTTGAAAATAATCGATTAGGCCATAGATGCTAATCGATTAGAAGCTTTCTGTCTTGGAAGAAATTGCATCAGAGTCGAAGATAATCGATTAAGGAAGCCACACAATCGATTAGATACTCACTGGAATTAATATAATCGATTGCACACTTGAGACTAATCGATTACAGCAATCAAAAATGGAATTAAATGCATCAGGCACACATGCTAATCGATTAAGAGAGCCATATAATCGATTAGGAAGCCACTGGAATTTAAGGTAATCGATTGCAAGACATGCTAATCGATTAGGATGCTGCGAAGACAAATTAAATGCATCAGGTACAAGATGCTAATCGATTACAGGTAACGAGATAATCGATTAGTGACTCTCTGACTTGAAACTAATCGATTACAACGCGAGGGTGTAATCGATTACGCTAGTGGAAAAACAGATTTAAGTGGGAAACCAGGTCATGTCTCCACCATTCTTCAAATTTCCACTAACTGTAACGGCTATGAGGGACTAGGGCACTCTTCAACAGCAATCTTAGGTCTATAAATTGAAGAGGAAGACAAGCACAAAGATACAACCAAGAAGCAACAATTCATAGCTCTATTTTGTGCTTTGTAAGCCTGTCTCTTGCATTTTTGTACTTTCAATTGTATATCCTCTCATCTTGAGAGATTAGAATTTGGAGAGCTTTTCACTTGTATATCTGCTCTATCAAGAGAGTATATTGATTGTAAACACAAACTCCAAACACACAAACTTATTCACTCTAGGTTGAGTGGTTGTTCACTCTAGGATTGAGTGGTTACAAAGGTTGTGGACTCAACCTTTGGGATATTGTGAGATTGAGAGATTGGGTGGGTTGCCCTTATACTTGTGAGGATTGGGTTCTTGAGTGTGGGACACTAGGAAGCCGTAATTGCTCAAAGTTGTATCTCTAGTCTACAATAGTGGAAAATCCTCTAAGTGGGTTGCTTAGAGGCGAGACGTACACCGGATTGGGTGGAACTCGTTACATCGGTTTGCAAGCTTCTCTTCCTTACTCTTTTACTTCCATATATTGCATATTTGCTGATTGGTATTGTTTGGTTAAGAAGAACACACTTGAACTTGCTTAATTTGCTTTACTTTAGATATTGCACACCAAGTGTTTGCTAAATTGCCTCAACAATACTTACCTCTTGTAGTGTTTTGCATATCATTGTTACTTGCTTTCACTTGCACAATCTCATAAACTTGGTTATAGAAATCAATTTCAAAGGCATTCCAAGCAAAAGTTTTATAACTCAATTCACCCCCCCTCTTGAGTATTGAGGCCACTTGAACAACAAGTGGTATCAGAGCTTGACTCTTGGTAGATCAAGCTTAACAGCTTCAAGAGATTAAATGGCCTCAAGTTCTCAAAATGTTTTTCCCGAGGGTGGTGTGATAAATAGACCTCCCGCTTTCAATGGGGAAGGGTATGCCTTTTGGAAAGAGAGAATGAAAATCTTCATTCAATCAATTGATTTGAGAATATGGAATGCCATTGAAAATGGTCCCTATATACCAATGCATACCATAGATAGCAAGAATGTTGAAAAACCCATAGATGAATGGACTAGTGAGGAAGAAAAGAAAGTCCAATATGGCTACAAGGCCAAAAATCTCATTACCATGGCTTTAGGACAAGACGAATTTTTTAGAATAATGACATGCCAAACCGCTAAAGAAATGTGGGATACTCTTCAAGTAACCCATGAAGGTACTAATGATGTAAAGGACTCAAAGATTAGTACTCTTACTAGCCAATATGAATGCTTTAGGATAAATTCAGGAGAATCTATTGTTGATATGCAGAAAAGGTTTACACTTATTATTAACCATCTTATTACTCTTGGCAAAGTATACACTAACAAAGAGCTTGTGCACAAAATTTTGAAAAGTCTCAGCAGGGAATGGCAACCTCTTGTCACAGCAATAAAACAATCTCCTAGCATCAATGAAATGTCTCTTGCAACACTCTTTGGAAAATTGCAAGAACAAGAGCAAGAACTTAAAGCATTGAAGCTAGCCGAGGAAGAGGAGAAATCCACCAAGAAGAAAGGGCTAGCCCTCAAAGCCACCTCCATGCATGAGGAAGAATCATGCAGTGACTTAGATGAAGAAGAAGAATTTGGGCTGTTCGTAAAAAGATTTGGAAGATTCATGAAGAACAAAAAGTTCCAAAAGAACTTTAAGCCCCAAGGTAAGAAATCTACCTCTAATGAAACTTCATCTTCTCCAAGCTGTTTTGAATGTGGCAAGGAAGGGCACTTCAAAGCCGATTGTCCAAACCTCAAAAAGAAGGGCAAGGACAAACAAAGAAGAAGAAGAGCCTATATTGCTTGGGATGAGAACGATGTGAGCAGCTCCGACGACTCGGAAGATGAGCAAGCCAATCTTTGCTTAATGGCAAATCATCAAGAAGAAGAAAATGAGGTAAATCTTCTTGACTTAGATAAAAATGAGCTGTTAGATGCATTTGAGGAATTATATGATAAGTTTACAAAAATCTCTAGTAAACTCAAAGCATCTAGGAAAACTAGTGATACTCTTGAATTACATCTCATGGAAGTATGTAAAGAAAATGAGAGCTTAAAAGAAGAACTAGAGAAAGTTCAAACATGCTCTAGGGATAAACCTTGTGATTTTGCAAAGAAGTGCATAGTGTTAGAAACCAAGGTTGAAGACCTAAATAGGACACTAGAGAAATTCACTAATGGAAGAGATAATTTGAATATCCTACTTGGGCAACAAAAATGCATGTTTAGTAAAACCGGTCTAGGATATGACCAAGAACATAGTAATCATAAAATGGAGAAGCACTACAAAAACTTCTTTGCACCACCAAGCAAATCCTCCTCACCTTTTATGAAATGCAATCATTGTGGTACCAAAGGACATAGTGCATATAAGTGTAGTGTTAGGAAACTAGGACCAAAGGTCTTAAGAAAGGTGTGGGTTCCCAAAGGAACGTTCCCACAAGCTAACCTTAAAGGACCCAACATAAAATGGGTACCTAGTTCTCTAAAATGATTTTGTTTTGCAGGTATGCTTCAAGGCAAGCAACACCCATTGGTACTTGGATAGCGGGTGTTTGAAGCATATGACGGGAGATATAACCAAATTTACATCATTCACTCCCAAACGAAAAGGAAGCGTCACCTATGGAGACAACACTAAGGGAAGAATCCTAGGCATTGGAAATATTGGTAAGAACTCTTCCACCTCCATAAGTGATGTATTGTATGTTGAAGGCCTCAAACATAATTTACTTAGTATAAGTCAATTATGTGACAAAGGATATAGAGTCTTATTTGAATCAAATTGTTGCATAATTAAGCATAAGACTAATAAGGAAATCAAGTTTGTAGGCCAAAGAATTGATAATATTTACATGATTGATATGGATAGTTTGTCTACAAATGATGAACAATGCTTCATTTCAAAAGAGGATGAAACATGGCTATGGCATAGAAGAATAGCTCATATACATGTAGACCACTTGAACAAACTTGTCTCTAAAGATTTAGTAATTGGTCTACCAAAGCTTAAATTTGAAAATAGATTTTGTGATGCATGTCAAAAGGGAAAACAAGTAAAGGCATCTTTTCAATCCAAAAATATTGTTTCTACTCAAAGGCCTTTACAACTTTTGCACATGGATTTATTTGGACCATCCAAAATCAAAAGCTTTGGAGGTAATTACTATGGTCTAGTAATAGTAGATGACTATTCAAGATATACATGGACACTGTTTCTTGCTCATAAAAATGAAGCTTATCATGCATTCAAGAAACTTGCAAAGATTATCCAAAATGAGCAAAACTCAAAAATTGCATCCATTAGAACCGATCATGGGGGAGAATTTGAAAATCAATCTTTTGAAAAGTTTTGCGAAAAACATGGTATTAATCACAACTTTTCAGCTCCTAGAACTCCACAACAAAATGGAGTAGTTGAAAGAAAGAATAGATCTTTAGTGGAGCTCGCTAGAACCATGCTAAATGAAAACAATATTGCAAAATATTTTTGGGCCGATGCGGTAAACACCGCGTGTTATGTTATGAATAGATGTTTGATAAGGCCTATTTTAAAGAAAACCCCCTATGAGCTTTACAAAGGTAGAAAACCCAACATTGCATACTTTCATATCTTCGGATGTAAATATTTTGTGCTCAACAATGGAAAGGATAATCTAGGGAAGTTTGATGCAAAATCTGATGAGGCAATCTTCCTAGGATATTCTCAATCAAGTAAATGTTATAGAATTTTCAACAAACAAACAAATACCATTGAGGAATCTATTCATGTCAAATTTGATGAAAATAGCCATAACCCTCCGAGAAAGGAAGATGTTGATGATCTTGTAGGTACCTTTCAAGAAATGAACTTACAAGACAAAGAAGAAGAAGTCAACCATGATGGAGGTGCAGCACAAGTTGAGAAACAACAAGATTGGGTAACTTTGAAGGATCATCCCTTGGACAAGATCATTGGAGAAATAACCAAAGGGGTAAGTACTCGAAACGCCATTAGAAATGCATGCAATCACTTGGCTTTTGTATCCCAAATAGAACCCAAGAATATTGACGAAGCCATTATTGATGAACATTGGATGTTGGCCATGCAAGAAGAGTTAAACCAATTTGAAAGAAATGAAGTTTGGGAACTTGTGCCAAGACCCAATGATCATCTAATAATAGGCACCAAATGGGTGTTTAGAAATAAGCTAGATGAAAATGGAATAATAACTAGAAACAAAGCTAGACTAGTAGCAAAGGGATACAACCAAGAAGAAGGAATAGACTATGAAGAAACATATGCTCCCGTAGCTAGGTTAGAAGCCATTAGATTATTGCTGGCTTTTGCATGTTGTATGAATTTCAAATTGTATCAAATGGATGTCAAAAGTGCGTTCTTAAACGGCTACATTCAAGAAGAAGTTTATGTAGATCAACCTCCCGGCTTTGAAAATCATAAATTTCCAAACCATGTTTTCAAATTGAGAAAAGCCTTATATGGTTTGAAGCAAGCTCCAAGAGCTTGGTATGAGAGATTAAGCAAATTTCTTTTAGAACACAACTTTGAAAGAGGAAAGGTTGATACTACATTGTTTATAAAACGCAAACAAAACGACATCCTCTTGGTACAGATTTATGTAGATGACATAATATTTGGTGCTACTAATGAAAATCTTTGTCAAGAATTTGCCAAGATTATGCAGAATGAGTTTGAAATGTCCTTGATGGGAGAACTCACCTTCTTCCTTGGACTACAAATAAAACAAGCCATTGATGGAACGTTCATTAGCCAAACCAAATACTGTAAGGAACTACTTAAAAGGTTTGGAATGGACAAGGCAAATGAGATAGCTACACCAATGAGCACATCCTGCTATCTAGACAAAGACGAAAAGGGTAAGGACATTGAAATCACCAAATATCGAGGTATGATTGGATCCTTACTATATTTAACTGCGAGTAGACCTGATATTATGTTTGCGGTATGTATGTGTGCTAGATATCAAGCATGTCCCAAAGAATCACATTTGACTGCCGTAAAAAGGATTCTGAAATATCTTGTGGGTACTCAAAGTGTTGGTTTATGGTATCCCAAAGGCGTTGAATGTAATCTTTTAGGATATTCTGATTCCGACTTTGCGGGGTGTAAGCTTGATAGAAAAAGCACTAGTGGTACATGCCATTTGCTTGGTAGTTCCCTTGTTTCTTGGCATAGCAAGAAACAAGCAAGTGTTGCATTGTCAACAGCTGAGGCAGAATATGTAGCAGCTGGTAGTTGTTGTGCTCAAATTCTTTGGATGAGACAACAACTTCTTGATTTTGGTATTGCCTTGAATAAAGTCCCCATTAAATATGATAATACAAGTGCCATTAACATCTCCAAGAATCCAGTAATGCACTCTAGAACCAAACACATTGAGATTAGGCATCACTTTATTAGAGATCATGTGTTAAAAGGGGATTGTGTACTTGAACATGTAGAAACTTCTAAGCAACTAGCTGATATTTTCACAAAACCCTTGGCTAGAGAGCAATTCATTCACATAAGAAGAGAATTAGGCATTCTTGACATGTCCAATTGTGTTTGAATATTTTATTGAATGGCATAATGCATGATATACATCACATTTCATGTTTGGAACCTTGCTGTTTGATATATTTGAAGTTTTTGACTCCATAATCGATTACTTTGTTAATCCCAATCGATTACTAAGTTTCTGTTTCTAGATAATCGATTAGAACTCACCCATAATCGATTACAATCATTCTGTTTTTAAGATAATCGATTATACATTATCCATAATCGATTACGAAGCTTCTGTTTCCAGTTCAAAACGTTTCCTCTTCTTCATAATCGATTACCACATTGTCCCAATCGATTAGGACGATTCTGTTTCTAAACTAATCGATTACCGTAAGCCTCTAATCGATTACCCTCTGCACAAAACGTTTGAAATTCCCCAGAAACAGTGATCTAATCGATTACCACCTGCCATGTAATCGATTAGCATGCGTTCTGATGGGTCAAAACTCCAATTTCCTAGGCTCACTCGAAACTCTCCCTCTCTTAACTCACTTCACTCCTCCCTAAACTCTCTTTCCTCCTTCCTAAACCTAATCTTCAACTATAAATAACCCCTCATTCACCCTCTCATCTCACACTACCTCCTTTCTCCCAAGTCTCTCAAAACTCTCTAGCACTCATCCCTCTTCATCTCCTCTTTTAGCATTTTTCACCATGTCTTCCTCAAGGAATGTCAAAAGGGCTAGGTCCTCTGCTGCTCAAGCTCAAGCTCATAATCCCCTTGACTTCTCAAGGTTTTTCTCTTCTCCTAGAGACCTTCAGAATTTTATGAAAAATTTTTCTGAAAAAGAGATTATGACCCCTCACTACACCATAGCTGACACCTTTGACAACCCAAGCCTTACCTTCACCCAAAGCCTTAACCACTACAACCTCTTCCCCTTCCTATCCCTCAAAGAAGAAGAATACTATCCTGAGCTTATGAGAGTATTCTACTGCAACCTCCGCCTTGTCAATGGGTTGGTTGAATCTAAAGTGAAAAACACCACCATCAAACTCTCCAATGCCCAGCTTGCAGAGATTTCCAAACTGCCCCTCAACAATGTTGACTTTGATGGAGGCGAACCCGAGGATGAATGGGGCTTCAATGCTCTTACTGCTCGCCAATCTTTATGGAAAGCTGACCGTCCAAGGAGCAACCATAAACTAGTTGGCCACTTGACCATGAACAATCGCCTGCTCCACTTCTTCTTGGTCAAGATGATTGTTCCCCGTGGTGGGAACTATACTCTGGTTGAAGAGGATGATGTCCTCTTAATGTGGGCCATGCTGAACCACAAAGAGATCAACTGGGTTCAGTTGATCAAGTTCCACATGCGCCATGCCAAGGACCAACAAAAGCTCCCCTATGGTATCCTCCTCACCAAAATTTTCAAATTCTGTGGAGTAGACTTAGCAGGGGAACTCTCTGAGAAAGTGCCCCCTAGAGCTTGCATTGGCACCCATCACCTCACCAAAATGGGTCTTGTTTTCACCAATGGAGCATGGTACTCACGCATGGAGGGCGCTTATGCCAACATTCCCTTCCAAGCTCCTGCTGAAGAAGCACCTGCTCCTCCTCCTTCTCCACCTCAACCACAAGCTGCAGCCTCTTCATCTGCCCCACAGGTTGACCCTTTTGCATCTCTCTACGCTCATCTTGATCGCCGTTTCGATCGTCTTGAGAACTCCCTCCAAGAGTTTTCCATGACCGAGCAGCAACATTTTGAGATGATGCAGCAGCGCTATGAGGAGCTGGCTCACCAAATTTCAGAAATCCGCTTCTTCAACCCAGACAATTAGATTTTTTTTTTTTGTTATTATGTTGATTTCTGTTTGTTGCTTTTCTGCATTTTGATTAAATTTACTTCTTGTATTTCCCTTTGTTATTTAATAAAAGTATCTTATTTGAGTTTATACAATTTCTCTTCACTGCTCCAATTGTTTTTGATGATTACAAAGGGGGAGAAGAATAAATGTTCATATGTTGGATAATGCTCTGATACAAAATATGAATAATTCTGAATATGCTGTGATAATATGCTCTGATAATATGGATAATAGATGCTTTGTTAACAAATTGCAAAATCTTATCTGTTTGTTAAACTCCTTTTGATAGGGGGAGAATTATAGATAAGAGATAATAAACAATGGATAGAATGAGATAAGACATTGGCTGCTGAATTGTTTTTTTTTTAAAATTGTCATCTGCTATTTGAAAAAGAGATAATGTAGCAGAGTTGTTTTTGCAAAAGATAAGCCTATATTATTTAAACTAACAACCCTCAAGAGATGAACATAGTTGTCATCATCAAAAAGGGGGAGAATGTGTTTTGATATGTTAACAGGTCCAAAAGATGTGCAAGGATTTTGATAATGACAAGTACTCTTGAAGAAACAATGCAAAAACAAAGACATGAAATCAGAATTGAAGAAACAGCGAAGATAATCGATTAGGCCATAGATGCTAATCGATTAGAAGCCTTCTGTCTTGGAAGAAATTGCATCAGAGTTGAAAATAATCGATTAGGCCATAGATGCTAATCGATTAGAAGCTTTCTGTCTTGGAAGAAATTGCATCAGAGTTGAAAATAATCGATTAGGCCATAGATGCTAATCGATTAGAAGCTTTCTGTCTTGGAAGAAATTGCATTAGAGTCGAAGATAATCGATTAAGGAAGCCACACAATCGATTAGATACTCACTGGAATTAATATAATCGATTGCACACTTGAGACTAATCGATTACAGCAATCAAAAATGGAATTAAATGCATCAGGCACACATGCTAATCGATTAAGAGAGCCATATAATCGATTAGGAAGCCACTGGAATTTAAGGTAATCGATTGCAAGACATGCTAATCGATTAGGATGCTGCGAAGACAAATTAAATGCATCAGGTACAAGATGCTAATCGATTACAGGTAACGAGATAATCGATTAGTGACTCTCTGACTTGAAACTAATCGATTACAACGCGAGGGTGTAATCGATTACGCTAGTGGAAAAACAGATTTAAGTGGGAAACCAGGTCATGTCTCCACCATTCTTCAAATTTCCACTAACTGCAACGGCTATGAGGGACTAGGGCACTCTTCAACAGCAATCTTAGGTCTATAAATTGAAGAGGAAGACAAGCACAAAGATACAACCAAGAAGCAACAATTCATAGCTCTATTTTGTGCTTTGTAAGCCTGTCTCTTGCATTTTTGTACTTTCAATTGTATATCCTTTCATCTTGAGAGATTAGAATTTGGAGAGCTTTTCACTTGTATATCTGCTCTATCAAGAGAGTATATTGATTGTAAACACAAACTCCAAACACACAAACTTATTCACTCTAGGTTGAGTGGTTGTTCACTCTAGGATTGAGTGGTTACAAAGGTTGTGGACTCAACCTTTGGGATATTGTGAGATTGAGAGATTGGGTGGGTTGCCCTTATACTTGTGAGGATTGGGTTCTTGAGTGTGGGACACTAGGAAGCCGCAATTGCTCAAAGTTGTATCTCTAGTCTACAATAGTGGAAAATCCTCTAAGTGGGTTGCTTAGAGGCGAGACGTACACCGGATTGGGTGGAACTCGTTACATCGGTTTGCAAGCTTCTCTTCCTTACTCTTTTACTTCCATATATTGCATATTTGCTGATTGGTATTGTTTGGTTAAGAAGAACACACTTGAACTTGCTTAATTTGCTTTACTTTAGATATTGCACACTAAGTGTTTGCTAAATTGCCTCAACAATACTTACCTCTTGTAGTGTTTTGCATATCATTGTTACTTGCTTTCACTTGCACAATCTCATAAACTTGGTTATAGAAATCAATTTCAAAGGCATTCCAAGCAAAAGTTTTATAACTCAATTCACCCCCCCTCTTGAGTATTGAGGCCACTTGAACAACATGAGCAATTGCGGCTTCCTAGTGTCCCACACTCAAGAACCCAATCCTCATAAGTATAAGGGCAACCCACCCAATCTCTCAATCTCACAATATCCCAAAGGTTGAGTCCACAACCTTTGTAACCACTCAATCCTAGAGTGAACAACCACTCAACCTAGAGTGAATAACTTTGTGTGTTTGGAGTTTGTGTTTACAATCAATATACTCTCTTAATAGAGCAGATATACAAGTGAAAAGCTCTCCAAATTCTAATCTCTCAAAATGAGAGGATATACAATTGAAAGTACAAAAATGCAAGAGATAGGCTTACAAAGCACAAAAATAGAGCTATGAATTGTTGCTACTTGGTTGTGTATTTGTGCTTGTCTTCCTCTTCAATTTATAGACCTAAGATTGCTGTTGAAGAGTGCCCTAGTCCCTCATAGCCGTTGCAGTTAGTGGAAATTTGAAGAATGGTGGAGACATGACCTGGTTTCCCACTTAAATCTGTTTTTCCACTAGCGTAATCGATTACACCCTCGCGTTGTAATCGATTAGCTTCAAGTCAGAGAGTCACTAATCGATTATCTCATTACCTGTAATCGATTAGCATCTTGTATCTGATGCATTTAATTTGTCTTCGCAGCATCCTAATCGATTAGCATGTCTTGCAATCGATTACTTTAAATTCCAGTGGCTTCCTAATCGATTATATGGCTCTCTTAATCGATTAGCATGTGTGCCTGATGCATTTAATTCCATTTTTGATTGCTGTAATCGATTAGTCTCAAGTGTGCAATCGATTATCTTAATTCCAGTGAGTATCTAATCGATTGTGTGGCTTCCTTAATCGATTATCTTCAACTCTGATGCAATTTCTTCCAAGACAGAAAGCTTCTAATCGATTAGCATCTATGGCCTAATCGATTAGCTTCGCTGTTTCTTCAATTCTGATTTCATGTCTTTGTTTTTGCATTGTTTCTTCAAGAGTACTTGTCATTATCAAAATCCTTGCACATCTTTTGGACCTGTTAATATATTCAAACACATTCTCCCCCTTTTTGATGATGACAACTATGTTCATCTCTTGAGGGTTGTTAGTTATAGGCTTATCTTTTGCAAAAACAACTCTGCTACATTATAGCAGATGACAATTTTCAAAAACCAATTCAGCAGCCAATGTCTTATCTCATTTTATCCATTGTTTATTATCTCTTATTTATAATTCTCCCCCTATCAAAAAGAGTTTAACAAACAGAGCATATTATCAGAGCATATTATCAGAGCATATTCAGAATTATTCATATTTTGTATCAGAGCATTATCCAACATATGAACATCTATTCTTCTCCCCCTTTGTAATCATCAAAAACAAATAGAGTGGTGAAGAGAAATTATATAAACTCAAATAAGATACTTTTATTAAATAACAAAGGGAAATACAAGAAGTAAATTTATTCAAAATGCAGAAAAGCAACAAACAGAAACCAACATAACAAAAAAAATCTAATTGTCCGGGTTGAAGAAGCGGATTTTTGCAATTTGGTGAGCCAGCTCCTCATAGCGCTGCTGCATCATCTCAAAATGTTGCTGCTCGGTCATGGAAAACTCTTGGAGGGAGTTCTCAAGACGATCGAAGCGGCGATCAAGATGAGCGTAGAGAGATGCAAAAGGGTCAACTTGTGGGGCAGATGAAGAGGCTGCAGCTTGTGGTTGAGGTGGAGAAGGAGGAGGAGCAGGTGCTTCTTCAGCAGGAGCTTGGAAGGGAATATTGGCATAAACGCCCTCCATGCGTGAGTACCATGCTCCATTGGTGAAAACAAGACCCATTTTGGTGAGGTGATGGGTGCCAATGCAAGCTCTAGGGGGCACTTTCTCAGAGAGTTCCCCTGCTAAGTCTACTCCACAGAATTTGAAAATTTTGGTGAGGAGGATACCATAGGGGAGCTTTTGTTGGTCCTTGGCATGGCGCATGTGGAACTTGATCAACTGAACCCAGTTGATCTCTTTGTGGTTCAGCATGGCCCACATTAAGAGGACATCATCCTCTTCAACCAGAGCATAGTTCCCACCACGGGGAACAATCATCTTGACCAAGAAGAAGTGGAGCAGGCGGTTGTTCATGGTCAAGTGGCCAACTAGTTTATGGTTGCTTCTTGGACGGTCAGCTTTCCATAAAGATTGGCGAGCAGTAAGAGCATTGAAGCCCCATTCATCCTCGGGTTCGCCTCCATCAAAGTCAGCATTGTTGAGGGGCAGTTTGGAAATCTCTGCAAACTGGGCATTGGAGAGTTTGATGGTGGTGTTTTTCACCTTGGATTCAATCATCCCATTGACAAGGCGGAGGTTGCAGTAGAATACTCTCATAAGCTCAGGATAGTATTCTTCTTCTTTGAGGGATAGGAAGGGGAAGAGGTTGTAGTGGTTGAGGCTTTGGGTGAAGGTAAGGCTTGGGTTGTCAAAGGTTTCAGCAATGGTGTAGTGAGGAGTCATAATCTCCTTTTCAGAAAAATTCTTCATAAAATTCTGAAGATCTCTAGGAGAAGAGAAAAACCTTGAGAAGTCAAGGGGATTATGAGCTTGAGCAGCAGAGGACCTAGCCCTTTTGACATTCCTTGAGGAAGACATGGTGAAAAATGCTAAAAGAGGAGATGAAGAGAGATGAGCTCTAGAGAGTTTTGAGAGACTTGGGAGAAAGGAGGTAGTGTGAGATGAGAAGGTGAATGGGGGGTTATTTATAGTTGAAAATTAGGTTTAGGAAGGAGGAAAGAGAGTTTAGGGAGGAGTGAAGTGAGTTAAGAGAGGGAGAGTTTCGAGTGAGCCTAGGAAATTGGAGTTTTAACCCATCAGAACGCATACTAATCGATTACATGGCAGGTGGTAATCGATTAGATCACTGTTTCTGAGGAATTTCAAACGTTTTGTGCAGAGGGTAATCGATTAGAGGCTTACGGTAATCGATTAGTTTAGAAACAGAATCGTCCTAATCGATTGGGGCAATGTGGTAATCGATTATGAAGAAGAGGAAACGTTTTGAACTGGAAACAGAAGCTTCGTAATCGATTATGGATAATGTACAATCGATTATCTTAAAAACAGAATGATTGTAATCGATTATGGGTGAGTTCTAATCGATTACCATCGAAACAGAAGCTTAGTAATCGATTGGGATTAACAAAGTAATCGATTATGGAGTCAAAAACTTCAAATATATCAAACAGCAAGGTTCCAAAACATGAAATGTGATGTATATCATGCATTATGCCATTCAACAAAATATTCAAACACAATTGGACATGTCAAGAATGCCTAATTCTCTTCTTATGTGAATGAATTGCTCTCTAGCCAAGGGTTTTGTGAAAATATCAGCTAGTTGCTTAGAAGTTTCTACATGTTCAAATACACAATCCCCTTTTAACACATGATCTCTAATAAAGTGATGCCTAATCTCAATGTGTTTGGTTCTAGAGTGCATTACTGGATTCTTGGAGATGTTAATGGCACTTGTATTATCACATTTAATGGGTACTTTATTCAAGGCAATACCAAAATCAAGAAGTTGTTGTCTCATCCAAAGAATTTGAGCACAACAACTACCAGCTGCTACATATTCTGCCTCAGCTGTTGACAATGCAACACTTGCTTGTTTCTTGCTATGCCAAGAAACAAGGGAACTACCAAGCAAATGGCATGTACCACTAGTGCTTTTTCTATCAAGCTTACACCCCGCAAAGTCGGAATCAGAATATCCTAAAAGATTACATTCAACGCCTTTGGGATACCATCAACCAACACTTTGAGTACCCACAAGATATTTCAAAATCCTTTTTACGGCAGTCAAATGTGATTCTTTGGGACATGCTTGATATCTAGCACACATACATACCGCAAACATAATATCAGGTCTACTCGCAGTTAAATATAGTAAGGATCCAATCATACCTCGATATTTGGTGATTTCAATGTCCTTACCCTTTTCGTCTTTGTCTAGATAGCAGGATGTGCTCATTGGTGTAGCTATCTCATTTGCCTTGTCCATTCCAAACCTTTTAAGTAGTTCCTTACAGTATTTGGTTTGGCTAATGAACGTTCCATCAATGGCTTGTTTTATTTGTAGTCCAAGGAAGAAGGTGAGTTCTCCCATCAATGACATTTCAAACTCATTCTGTATAATCTTGGCAAATTCTTGACAAAGATTTTCATTAGTAGCACCAAATATTATGTCATCTACATAAATCTGTACCAAGAGGATGTCATTTTGTTTGCGTTTTATAAACAATGTAGTATCAACCTTTCCTCTTTCAAAGTTGTGTTCTAAAAGAAATTTGCTTAATCTCTCATACCAAGCTCTTGGAGCTTGCTTCAAACCATATAAGGCTTTTCTCAATTTGAAAACATGGTTTGGAAATTTATGATTTTCAAAACCGGGAGGTTGATCTACATAAACTTCTTCTTGAATGTAGCCGTTTAAGAACGCACTTTTGACATCCATTTGATACAATTTGAAATCCATACAACATGCAAAAGCTAGCAATAATCTAATGGCTTCTAACCTAGCTACGGGAGCATATGTTTCTTCATAGTCTATTCCTTTTTCTTGGTTGTATCCCTTTGCTACTAGTCTAGCTTTGTTTCTAGTTATTATTCCGTTTTCATCTAGCTTATTTCTAAACACCCATTTGGTGCCTATTATTAGATGATCATTGGGTCTTGGCACAAGTTCCCAAACTTCATTTCTTTCAAATTGGTTTAACTCTTCTTGCATGGCCAACATCCAATGTTCATCAATAATGGCTTCGTCAATATTCTTGGGTTCTATTTGGGATACAAAAGCCAAGTGATTGCATGCATTTCTAATGGCGTTTCGAGTACTTACCCCTTTGGTTATTTCTCCAATGATTTTGTCCAAGGGATGATCTTTCAATGTTACCCAATCTTGTTGTCTCTCAATTTGTGTTGCACCTCCATCATTGTTGACTTCTTCTTCTTTGTCTTGTAAGTTCATTTCTTGAAAGGTACCTACAAGATCATCAACATCTTCCTTTCTCGGAGGGTTATGGCTATTTTCATTAAATTTGACATGAATAGATTCCTCAATGGTATTTGTTTGTTTGTTGAAAATTCTATAACATTTACTTGATTGAGAATATCCTAGGAAGATTGCCTCATCAGATTTTGCATCAAACTTCCCTAGATTATCCTTTCCATTGTTGAGCACAAAACATTTACATCCAAAGATATGAAAGTATGCAATGTTGGGTTTTCTACCTTTGTAAAGCTCATAGGGGGTTTTCTTTAAAATAGGCCTTATCAAACATCTATTCATAACATAACACGCGGTGTTTACCGCATCGGCCCAAAAATGTTTTGCAACATTGTTTTCATTTAGCATGGTTCTAGCAAGCTCCACTAAAGATCTATTCTTTCTTTCAACTACTCCATTTTGTTGTGGAGTTCTAGGAGCTGAGAAGTTGTGATTAATACCATGTTTTTCGCAAAACTTTTCAAAAGATTGATTTTCAAATTCTCCCCCATGATCGGTTCTAATGGATGCAATTTTTGAGTTTTGCTCATTTTGGATAATCCTTGCAAGTTTCTTGAATGCATGATATGCTTCATTTTTATGAGCAAGAAACAATGTCCATGTATATCTTGAATAGTCATCTACTATAACTAGACCATAGTAATTCCCTCCAAAGCTTTTGATTTTGGATGGTCCAAATAAGTCCATGTGCAAAAGTTGTAAAGGCCTTTGAGTAGAAACAATGTTTTTGGATTGAAAAGATGCCTTTACTTGTTTTCCCTTTTGACATGCATCACAAAATCTATTTTCAAATTTAAGCTTTGGTAGACCAATTACTAAATCTTTAGAAACAAGTTTGTTCAAGTGGTCTACATGTATATGAGCTATTCTTCTATGCCATAGCCATGTTTCATCCTCTTTTGAAATGAAGCATTGTTCATCATTTGTAGACAGGTTACAGGTTGTTGTTTTTGAGACACAATAATATTTTTCATAAGTGTTGCTAGTTTAGCAAATTTACTTTCCCATTTTTTATCTCCATCATTAGTAGTTTCAACTTCATGGACTCCTCTAATTACTACAGAATTATTTCTAGTGGCATGTTGTTGAGCATTAGCAGCCATGTTCTCAATTAAAGTTTTTGCTGCATTTGTAGTTTTATTTTGCAAAGCACCACCACTAGCTGCATCAACCAAAGTTCTATCCATTGGATTAAGACCTTCATAGAAATATTGTATGAGAAGTTGGTCTGTAATTTGGTGATGGGGACAACTAGCACACAATCTTTTAAATCTTTCCCAGTATTCATAAAGATTTTCCCGGTCATGTTGCCGGATGCCACATATTTCTTTTCTAATTGAGGAAGTTCTTGAAGCGGGGAAAAATTTTTCAAGAAACATTTTATTTAGGTCATCCCAACTTGTAATAGAGCCTGGAGGAAGGTAAAATAACCAATCCTGAGCGATATCTACTAGGGAGAAAGGAAAAGCTTTAAGTTTTACATGTTCTTCTGAAACCCCTTCAGGTTTCATGGTAGAGCAAAGGATATGAAATGCTTTTAAGTGTTTATGAGGATCTTCACCTGCACGACCATGAAACTTTGGTAACAAATGAACTAAACCAGTTTTAAGCACAAAAGGAACTTCTTCCTCAGGATATAAGATGCATGATGTTTGATTAGTGACATCTGGTGTAGCTAGTTCTTTTAATGTCTTTTCAGCCATGTTATGCAAATACTCAGAAGTTGAAGGTTTAGTTTCACTATTTATGCTATTAGCTAGAATATTATTATTATTATTATTATTATTATTATTATTATTATTATTATTATTATTATCTAATAGTTTCTTAGATGACCTAACTAATTGATGAAATGTTCTATCTATTTCAGGATCAAAAGAATATAGTGGCTCGGGATTAGATCTAGTCATGCACAATACATCTACATATATTGTAACAAAATACTACAACTATGTAATAAAAGGAAAAAGTTATCATTTTAATTATGAAATGCTTAGAACATATATTTAAAAATTTAAAGATTTTTTTTATATTTATATTTTTTTTCAATGGTTGAAAATGAGATTACTAGAAAATGAATAAGAATATAATAAAGTGGAATTTTTTTTTTATTTATTTTTTATATGCTCACATTCAACCAAACCTTAATATCTTCAATACACCTACAAAAAAAATGTAAAATATATTAGATGATTGAATGTAAATAATTAGGACCAAAGGTCCCCGGCAACGACGCTAAATTTGACACGCTGTCGTTGTCGGGTCAAATAAAAAGTTAAATTAATATAGTATAAGGTCAACAACCTTAGTCGTCTCTCGAGGACCTTAGTTCAATTAGTTACACTCAATTTAGTTATAATAAAGGGGGGGGGGGTTTGTGTTGAGCTTGAAAGGAAAATTAAGTGATTATATGATAGTGCAAAAAGTAAATTTATGAGTAAGAATAATCAAATTTAGAAACAACCAACCCAAGGAATTAATAAATCTTTAGTTAACTAATCACTGATCATAAATATGATTAAATATAATTAATTTCTCAATCTTGAATCATTTGGAATCCCTAAATGATTATATTCTAGAAAATCTTCTAGAATTGAATTAATGAACTAATAAAAATAATCAATCAATATATTCTTATTAATTACTAAAATAACTTTAAAACCATAATTTGATTGAGTTAAGAAACTAAATAGAAATCTCTTATTTAGTAACTTAATTTTTGTTCTCAAATTGATTATTGATTAACCAACCAACATCAGTTTAGATTATAGATTGTTTAATTATATACCTATCGGTTATACACTTAAATAATCTACCATCATAAGTAGTTTGAGAAACAAAGAAAAGTAATTATTTTCAATCAAAATATTAAGAGCAAGAACTCAAAGTTAACATAAAGAAAAATTAAATTCCTTGAGTTGATTTTAAAAGATTAAGCTTCCATGATAATTTTTAACAATGAAAGCTAATATTAAATTTACTAAAACTTTGATTATAAAAGTAAATAACAAATAATAAAAATAACTTACTTGATATTGAGGAAGGAAAATGAAAACCATAACTTGAAGGATGGAATATAGAACAAGGAGATAAAGCAAGAGAAAGAACTAAAACTTAAGAAGCTAAAGCAAAGATATAGAATTGTAATGAAAACTAAAGCATGTATTTCTTATGTATTTCTTGTGTATCTACCTTACAACTTCAAGCATCTATTCATAGGCAAGATATGATGATACTATACATTCATTTTCTGATTATTAATGCATTTTTTCAACATTGGTGGGCTTGAAATTACAATAATTCAAAAGAAGATAATGGTAGGTGTTGAAATTCATTCTCCTCTTTATCTTCTCCACCTTGCGAGTCCAATATGACCTTCTAGATGGCCGAATTTTGAAAAACCTTCAACATGTAAGTTGTAGATCTCTGTCTTATTGAGAATTTGGCGCAAGAATGAGGTCATTTGGACATCTAGAACTCCAGATATGTGTATTTTGGTGAACTATGTCAATGCTGGTGGGACACATGAGGGCTGATTGATTCAAGCTCCATTTCTTTATTTTTTCCAGATGCAAAATAACCAAATTTAATCATCATGATAGCTTTCCATGGGCTCCAAGATTAGCCCATTTGGATCACAAAAGCCCAAGTTATGGCCAAAATAAGGCAAGATACTCAAGATACATACAAAAAACAAAAATTGAAACATATATACATAATACTTCAATTTAACCAAACAACATAAAACTTAATTAAAATACTATTATTAAACATAGTAATTATATAATAAACCCCAAGTGTAAAACTATAAGAAGTGTATTAAAATTGATTTATCAATGATCATTGATGTGTTTAGCAAAGCATACATGATGTTGATATGCATATACACATAATTTCAATTGTATTCATATCGTGATTGGAAATGTATAACTCACTCTCCCATGTGGTCTACTTTTTAGTATTGATGTAGGAATATCAGGGGATAAGAATATTTGTAAAGTAAAGTTTTTGGGAAGGTAAATAGTGGTAACGAAATACCGTGGTTGGCAATGTTTGTAATTTAATGAGTTATGTATAAAATAGACATTGTGATATTGTTACTTACTGATGTTGATGGATAAAATATGTATTATATGTATATATAGGTGATGTATTAATATTTGAGATAATGAATTTCTACCCATCTGATGAGTATAAAATGATGATTAAGTAATCCTCTTAGGCATGAATAAGTAAAGGACATGCATGATTTGAAGGTTGAATTGAATATGGTCAATTATAGAATATGAATATTGGGGATGTATGATGTATGACCATATAGATATGTATATGTCTATATCTTAGGCTTTGTATATTCATGCAATTATATGAAAAGATGATGGTTGTGTATTAGGCTTAAGATATGTCGTTGCATGCCTTGCTGAGCCTTTTCTCATATGCTCAAATATGGGACTAGGCGTATGCCCAATATACACATTCTTCTTCCGCTGTAAACTTTGTTACTTTGTATACCGTTATGGGCAACTTGTAACATCCCAGTTTTGAAGTTAGATACCAAATAAAAATTTAATAATAAGAAAATTGAAAGTAAAGAATTAGTTAGTCATAATCAGTATAGCCTGAGAGTTAATGATAAGATTAATGGGCTTAATTAATGGGACGTGGCTGTCTGTGATGGGTGGAAGGTGTGAGTGGACTGCGACTCACACTTTCCCATCCCACTCCTTTCCCTCGCATGCGTATATAGGTACGTATTCAGTATCACCGTGGGTGCAAGAACAACTTCTTCCACTACTCCACTTTCTCTCTTTTCTTCTTCGCCTCCATCTTCCTCCGTTTCCCCTGTTCCTGTTCGTCACGACGACAGTGCGGGAAGACGGTCAGAGCCTCGTCGGGTGAAGGGCGATCGTTGGAGCAGAGAAAGAACGACACCTCAACTCCGGACCAAGTGCAGAGTACGACGGAGTGAAGGAAGGCTGAACGAATCAGTAGAAGGGCGTCAGATTCAACATCGAAGAGCAGAAGAGCTTCTTGGAGTCCCTTTCGTAGGTAGGGGGCGCTTGCATGTTAAATGCATGGTCCACGAACGGTACCGGATGAATGTTCTGCTTGAGTGTATGTGCATGTGGTTGTGATGATTGGATCCTATGCATGATTGGAGATTCTGAATCCCGTGTGTTTTATAGTGATTGAACCATAAATGCTTGTGATCTAGATGGTGGTAAAGTATTATGTTAGCATGGATAATAATGAATGATATGCATGAAAGTATGAATGTGTGCTTGATTGACTTGTCAGATGCTATTATTTGATTGCTGATGGTTGATAATATTGGTGTAAATAATAAAGCGAGTAAAGGTTGCATTGAACCTATTCCCACTCAATGGTTATGAAAGAGATATTGGTGATGTGATGACACTTGTTGGTAGATGCATTTAGCTGCATGTGTAGGAGTGGGGTGACCCGTGGAAGGTCAAGAGCCCCGAGAGAATGACTTCCAGTTACAGACCCCGGCTAGATTCCGAGGGAGCTCGTGGTAGCCGTAGGAGCTAGAGAGGAGTCTCGAGACGCCAATGGGATACCGGTACCACGCGGGAAGAACTGAAGGACGAGGGGCCAAGAGAGGGGAAAACTGTGACTGAAAGTCATCACTCGAGTCGGATCCGCAGTCATGCATGTAAATACGAGGTTGATTAGAGTAGTACGTATAACGTGTGTGGAGTGTTATGAATGATCTTCGAGTGCGGGAAATACCTGTGTGTGTTATATGTGTGTCTTAAATGACACTTTGTCGAGTTTAACTTTAATTAATTAGAAACCAATAGAATGGATGTGAATGTGCATGCTGACAATGATACCGAGTCTTTGATTGTCATTTTACATGAAAAAGCTCACCCCTACAGTGGCTATACTTTCAGTGAACATCTCTCGGAAAGAAGGATGAAGGAGGACGAGCACAGGACAATGAATCCGAAGTGCTGTTGGAACATATGTCTATATGTGTATATCTGTGTAAATGCTGTGTATAACGTTTTATTAAGCCTTAGCTGGCTCATGTTTTGGTTGTAGTTCTTACGTTAAAACTGACAGCTTGGGTAACAGATTTCATGGTGAAGTTTTGTAATTAAATATGCATGTTTTCACTTATATAAGCATATGTTGTGTGTTCTTCTATACTGTAAGTGAGGTTGAGCGGGGAGAGGACCGTAGGAGGGCTTCCGAGTGAATGTAGGCATGAAATCCCGAGTGTAGGAAGCCGGTGTGACTATGAGTAAGCAGTGGGGATAAGTGTGGGGTTGAGAGGATGAAATAAAGAGCTTGAATATGCTTCTAACAATGGAGGAACGAAAGACGAGTGAAAACCTCGAGTGATTCCCTGGTGCGAGAGGAGTTCAATTAGAGGTTTAGGGAGGATTGGATCCTAAGTGTAAGGTATTGATATTCCGAGCGAAAGATGTAAAGTCCGAGTGAGTAAGGATCGGTGTCCAGAGTGGTTGGGTTTGGAGAAGCCGAGTGAGACTTAACTTCCCAATTTTCCGAGCAAAGTTCTTCGCTTCAGCGAGCAATATACTCGCTCCAGCGAGTGCGGGCTAGGAAGACTTATGTTGGATTCGCGTGGGCGGAGTCATACCTCGCCGAGGTGCTAGAGCGGTTCGCCCAAGCGTGAGGACTCGCGCTGAAGCGAGTAGTTGTCTGAGTGGATGCCGCCCAATTACCCTTCCTCTCCGTTGTGGCGCTAATGCGACCCCAACAACGGTGTTAACCCCGGCTTGGGCGTTGTGTTTGAGTCTGCCCAGGCGTTGCCATACCTAGTTGAGTTGGGCAGAATAAGTTCGGACCCCTCCTTTCCTCCACAATCCATTGCCGCACATGTACATCTCCCTTCTCCTTCCCCTTACCTATTTCCTCCTAGTGATTGACTAGTGTTACTCGTGGAAAAGTTTTCTTTGTGACTTCCCTCCATCCGCTGTTGCATTACCATACCCCGCCCAGGCGGTATCAGACCCCGCCTGAGCGAGCCAGCGATGCCATGTAATCCGCCCTGGCGCTGTTTTGTTACACTAAACCAACAGACCGGTTCCAGTCTTAGCCTTCTGTTATTTGCCTTATGCGTGTGGATGATATCTCATTTTCCTTGTTCTCCCTTGCACTCCGCCCCTTTTGTTATCCGGTTGCCTCATAGACCATTTGGTTTACTTAATTTCGAAAAAAAAATTTCCCCGTCTTTGGGTTTATTTCATTTTGTTAAATTAGGATGTTACATTTTGGTATCAGAGCAGACCGAAAGGTCCAAGGCCAAGGTATGCTTACCGAGTGTAAGCGGTTGTGTGTTTTCTGACTGAATGGTTGAAATTGTTGTGATGTTAGTTGAACCTGATTGATGTTGGCTTGAGGATAGGAGGTTGTTTCCCCTGGTCCGATTGTGTGTGTAACCTAGAAGCATGATATAATGTGCTAAGCTATTGAATGTTAGACTGATAACTCGATCGGTAATAAGTGGCTCGGTATACTTATCCTTGAATATCGATTTCAGGATAAGGAATGACGCATCGCCAAAGCATGGAGGCTATAGCCACAGCATTCCAACGCTTTGCAGACGTGTTTGAAAGGCAGGGCCAGACTCGAGCTGAGGATGGCCACGTGCTGGATCGCTTCCTAAAGAGGAAGCCGAGTGAGTTTCAGGGAGGACGTAATTCGGAGGCAGCTTTCAAATGGACTCAGGAACTAGAGAGGATTTTTGGGGGTCTTCGCTGTACCGAGGCCCAGAAGGTAGAATGTGCAGTGTATATGCTGCGGGACGAGGCGGAGAACTGGTGGAAGATAGCCAGAAGCCGATTCCCTGAAGATGATAATCAGCTGACATGGAATGATTTCAAGACATGCTTCTTAGAGAAGTACTTCCCCGACACAGTGAGGAGTCGCAAGGAACTGGAGTTTATGGAGTTGAAACAAGGCTCCATGACTGTGGAAGAATACGCGACAAGATTCGAAGAATTGTGCCTATTCTATCCACCCTTCCAGCAACCTGGGACGGAGAGCTCCAAGTGCCTTAAGTTTGAGAACGGATTGAGATCGGACATTAAGAGAGCCTGCAGATACCATGAGATACGGAGTTTCCCTGCATTAGTGAACAAATGTAGAATATTCGAAGAAGATGACAGGGCCCATTCGGGCCAGAGCAGCAGAGCCAACCAGCATATGAGGCCTCAGCAGTCGTGTTTTAAGAGGCCAGGGAACGTAGGAAGAAATGAACCCTTCACTAGATATCAGGGTCGTGGTGACCGAGGGAGACAGATGAGTGGATGACCCAGGTACGGTAAGTGCTTTAAATGTGGTGGCGACCACTTTGCTCAGAGTTGCAATGATACCGATGTTAAGTGTTTTCACTGTGGGAATAAAGGACACATTCGCCCTGACTGCCCCCAACTCCGTCCAGCAAATACTAACGTGCGTCAAGGAGGATTCCAGGAGAAGAGCAACAGGAATGATAGACAAAACTCTCGGGGCGGAAACAACAGGGCTAGAGGGAATATGATGGTTGCCCCAAATATCAGGAGGAGAGACACTGACCAACCAGCCACTCGAAGAGTCTACGCTATCAATGCAGAAGAAGTCGCACAGGCAAATGACTTGGTACAATGTAAGTGCTCACTCGGTAGATACATACTTAGTGTAGTTTTCGATTCTGGAGCTACCCACTCCTTCATAGCAAGTGAGTGTGTGAAGCGTTTGAAGTTACCGACTGTGTCTATGGATCAGACTTTAGAAGTGGCCAGCCCGACTGGCACTAATGTGTTCACATCGTCAATGTGCAAGGACGTAACGTTTGCACTGTATGATCAGAGTTTCACCTTCGATCTGATTTGCATGCCCCTAAAGGGTCTTGATATCGTACTCGGGGTAGATTGGCTTTCAGCCCACGAGGTGTTAGTAGATTGCAGAAACCGAAAGATAATTTTCCCGAGACAGCACCATGAGGACTGCACTGCACAAGATATAACTCAACTGTTCATGATGCTTTGTCTAACCGAAGGAGAGAGTAAAACCCGAGTGAACGAAATCCCGATCGTCTGCGAATTCCTAGAGGTGTTTCCTGAGGACGTACCGAGTGTCCCTCCCAATAGAGAAATCGAATTCTCTATAGACTTGATCCCTGGAGCCGAACCGGTCTCCAGTGCACCCTATAGAATGTCCTCAACTGAATTAGCCGAGTTGAAGAAACAAGTGGATGAGTTACTCAAAAAACAGTTTATTAGACCGAGCGTATCACCATGGGGCGCACCTGTACTGCTTGTTAAGAAGAAGGACGGCAGCATGAGACTTTGCATAGATTACCGACAGTTAAACAAACTCACGATTAAGAATCGGTATCCACTACCCAGAATTGATGATTTAATTGACAAACTACGTGGAGCCTCAGTCTTCTCAAAAATCGACCTACGATCAAGATATCACCAGATCCGAGTGAAGGACTCAGATATTCCAAAAACTGCCTTTAGGACTCGATATGGCCACTACGAATATGTAGTGATGCCGTTTGGTGTGACAAACGCCCCTGCTGTCTTCATGAATTACATGAACAACATATTCTACCCCTATTTAGACCGATTCGTAGTTGTCTTCATTGATGACATCTTAATCTATTCTAAGACTTCCGAGGAGCATGAAGAACACCTCCGGTCGGTACTCCAAGTGTTAAGGGAGAAGCAGTTATTCGCGAAGTTTTCAAAGTGCGAATTCTGGATGAATAAGATCCACTTCCTCAGACATGTAATTTCCGAGCAAGGTGTCTCGGTGGACCCTTCGAAAGTGACGGCTATAATGGCATGGAAGAGACCTCAGTCGGTCCCGGAGATAAGGAGTTTCATGGGCTTGGCAGGTTACTATAGAAGATTCATTGAAGGCTTCTCTAAACTGGCATTACCACTAACTAAATTGACTCGGAAAAGCGTTCCCTTCGTGTAGAGTTCCGAGTGTGAGAACAGCTTCCGAGAGCTGAAGAACAAGTTGACGACTGCTCCAGTGCTGGCATTACCCGAGTTACTAGAGAGCTTCGTGGTCTATTGTGACGCGTCAGGACTCGGATTAGGGTGTGTACTTATGTAGAGAGACCGAGTGATAGCATATGCCTCTCGGCAGTTGAGACCTCACGAACAGCATTACCCGACCCATGACTTAGAGCTGGCAGCAGTGGTTTTTGCATTGAAAATCTGGAGGCATTACTTGTATGGGTCCAAATTTGAAGTGTACAGCGATCACAAGAGCCTCAAATGCCTATTCGACCAAAAGGAGCTGAACATGAGGCAGAGAAGATGGATTGAGTTTTTAAAGGACTACGATTTCGAGTTAAAATACCACCCGGGTAAGGCAAATGTCGTGGCACGCATTGAGTCAGAAATCCCTCCACATGGCAGCAATGATGGCGAAAGAAGTAGAGCTGTTGGAGCAATTCCGAGACATGAATTTACATGTTGACACCCCTTCCTCTAGGAGAATGACAATCGGTACATTGAGGATCGCCAATGAATTCTTGAAGTCCGTGTACGGGAAACAACAGTTAGACTCATACTTAATCAAAATGAAGGAAACTCAGGCCAAAGGAAAGGATTTATCCTTGACCGAGGGGTCAGATGGGATTTTCCGGGTAAGAAACAGAATATACATACCGAGTGGAGGAGGATTAAGAAGAATGGTGCTTGATGAAGCCCACAAAAAGCCTACTCAGTATTCACCCAGGAACCACGAAAATGTACCATGACCTGAGGAAACAGTTCTGGTGGCCCGGACTAAAGAAAGATGTGGTGGAATACGTGGCCCGGTGTATCACTTGTCAGAAATCGAAAGTAGAGCACCAAAAACCGTACGATACAATGCAGCCTTTGGAGATTCCCGTGTGGAAATGGGACTCGATTGCTATGGATTTTGTCATGGGATTGCCCAAAAACCGAGCGGGCCATGATGCAATTTAGGTCATTGTTGACCGACTGACGAAGAGTGCACACTTCCTACCTGTGAACATGAAGTACCCGATGTATAAATTGGCACGGATTTACGTTCAAGAGATTATCCGACTGCATGGCATACCAACCTCCATCGTATCGGATAGGGATCCGAGGTTCACGTCCCGGTTTTGGACCAGCCTGCATCAAGAAATGGGCACCAAACTTTGGCTTAGTTCCGCCTACCACCCCCAATCGGATGGACAATCCGAGCGGACGATTCAGAGTTTAGAAGACTTATTAAGAGCATGTGTGTTAGAGCATCGAGGAGATTGGGAGCAGTACCTTCCATTGATTGAGTTCACGTACAATAACAGCCATCATAACAGCATTGGTATGGCACCCTACGAAGCACTATATGGACGAAGATGCCGAACCCCTCTTTGCTGGTCGGAAACGGGTGAGAGTCTGCTATTGGGGCCAGACATTGTGAAGCAAACCACAGAGCAGATCCGAGCGATACAAGGAAAAATGAAGGCATCTCAAGACAGACAGAGAAGTTACCATGACAACCGCACCAAACCATTGGAATTTTCAGTCGGAGACCGAGTGTTTTTGAGGACTTCTCCGAATAAAGGTGTCGGACGAGCCTTGAAGGGTGGAAAGCTAAGCCCTCGATACATTGGACCTTATGAAGTGTTGGAACGAGTCGGCACCATGGCATACTGAATAGCACTACCGACCCACTTATCCCGATTGC
Organism: Clitoria ternatea; assembly: GCA_037962975.1. NCBI lineage: Eukaryota > Viridiplantae > Streptophyta > Magnoliopsida > Fabales > Fabaceae > Clitoria > Clitoria ternatea. Next base: position 114,588,115 of record CM075669.1, read on the forward strand.
ACAATGTATTTCACGTGTCGCAACTAAGGAGGTATCTACATGACCCCAGTCACACAATGCCTGACGATGGAGTGGAAGTAAAGGAAGACCTGACCACTGTGACTACGCCGATCAGAATCATGGACCGATCGGTGAAGCGTTTAAGAAACAAAAATGTACAGCTGGTAGAAGTGGAATGGCAACAAGGCAAGACTACCTCTTGTACCTGGGAACGCGAAGATACCATGAGACAACAGTACCCCAAGTTATTTGCTAAGGTGAATTACCGACCGAATTTCGAGGATGAAATTCTTTTGAGTAGGGGAGAACTGTAACATCCCAGTTTTGAAGTTAGATACCGAATAAAAATTTAATAATAAGAAAATTAAAAGTAAAGAATTAGTTAGTCATAATCAGTATAGCCTGAGAGTTAATGATAAGATTAATGGGCTTAATTAATGGGACGTGGCTGTCTGTGATGGGTGGAAGGTGTGAGTGGACTGCGACTCACACTTTCCCATCCCACTCCTTTCCCTCGCATGCGTATATAGGTGCGTATTCAGTATCACCGTGGGTGCAAGAACAACTTCTTCCACTACTCCACTTTCTCTCTTTTCTTCTTCGTCTCCATCTTCCTCTGTTTCCCCTGTTCCTGTTCGTCACGACGACAGTGCGGGAAGAAGGTCAGAGCCTCGTCGGGTGAAGGGCGATCGTTGGAGCAGAGAAAGAACGACACCTCAACTCCGGACCAAGTGCAGAGTACGACGGAGTGAAGGAAGGCTGAACGAATCAGTAGAAAGGCGTCAGATTCAACATCAAAGAGCAGAAGAGCTTCTTGGAGTCCCTTTCGTAGGTAGGGGGCGCTTGCATGTTAAATGCATGGTCCACGAACGGTACCGGATGAATGTTCTGCTTGAGTGTATGTGCATGTGGTTGTGATGATTGGATCCTATGCATGATTGGAGATTCTGAATCCCGTGTGTTTTATAGTGATTGAACCATAAATGCTTGTGATCTAGATGGTGGTAAAGTAGTATGTTAGCATGGATAATAATGAATGATATGCATGAAAGTATGAATGTGTGCTTGATTGACTTGTCAGATGCTATTATTTGATTGCTGATGGTTGATCATATTGGTGTAAATAATAAAGCGAGTAAAGGTTGTATTGAACCTGTTCCCACTCAATGGTTATGAAAGAGATATTGGTGATGTGATGACACTTGTTGGTAGATGCATTTAGCTGCATGTGTAGGAGTGGGGTGACCCGTGGAAGGTCAAGAGCCCTGAGAGAATGACTTCCAGTTACAGACCCCGGCTAGATTCCGAGGGAGCTCGTGGTAGCCGTAGGAGCTAGAGAGGAGTCTCGAGACGCCAATGGGAGGCTGGTACCACGCGGGAAGAGCTGAAGGACGAGGGGCCAAGAGAGGGGAAAACTGTGACTGAAAGTCATCACTCGAGTCAGATCCGCAGTCATGCATGTAAATACGAGGTTGATTAGAGTAGTACGTATAACGTGTGTGGAGTGTTATGAATGATCTTCGAGTGCGGGAAATACCTGTGTGTGTTATATGTGTGTCTTAAATGACACTTTGTCGAGTTTAACTTTAATTAATTAGAAACCAATAGAATGGATGTGAATGTGCATGCTGACAATGATACCGAGTCTTTGATTGTCATTTTACATGAAAAAGCTCACCCCTGCAGTGGCTATACTTTCAGTGAACATCTCTCGGAAAGAAGGATGAAGGAGGACGAGCACAGGACAATGAATCCGAAGTGCTGTTGGAACATATGTCTATATGTGTATATCTGTGTAAATGCTGTGTATAACGTTTTATTAAGCCTTGGCCGGCTCATGTTTTGGTTGTAGTTCTTACGTTAAAACTGACAGCTTGGGTAACAGATTTCATGGTGAAGTTTTGTAATTAAATATGAATGTTTTCGCTTATATAAGCATATGTTGTGTGTTCTTCTATACTGTAAGTGAGGTTGAGCGGGGAGAGGACCGTAGGAGGGCTTCCGAGTGAATGTAGGCATGAAATCCCGAGTGTAGGAAGTCGGTGTGACTATGAGTAAGCAGTGGGGATAAGTGTGGGGTTGAGAGGATGAAATAAAGAGCTTGAATATGCTTCTAACAATGGAGGAACGAAAGACGAGTGAAAACCTCGAGTGATTCCTTGGTGCGAGAGGAGTTCAATTGGAGGTTTAGGGAGGATTGGATCCTAAGTGTAAGGTATTGATATTCCGAGCGAAAGATGTAAAGTCCGAGTGAGTAAGGATCGGTGTCCAGAGTGGTTGGGTTTGGAGAAGCCGAGTGAGACTTAACTTCCCAATTTTCCAAGCGAAGTTCTTCGCTTCAGCGAGCAATATACTCGCTCCAGCGAGTGCGGGCTAGGAAGACTTATGTTGGATTCGCGTGGGCGGAGTCATACCTCGCCGAGGTGCTAGAGCGGTTCGCCCAAGCGTGAGGACTCGCGCTGAAGCGAGTAGTTGTCTGAGTGGATGCCGCCCAATTACCCTTCCTCTCCGTTGTGGCGCTAATGCGACCCCAACAACGGTGTTAACCCCGGCTTGGGCGTTGTGTTTGAGTCCGCCCAGGCGTTGCCATACCTAGTTGAGTTGGGCAGAATAAGTTCGGACCCCTCCTTTCCTCCACAATCCACTGCCGCACATGTACATCTCCCTTCTCCTTCCCCTTACCTATTTCCTCCTAGTGATTGACTAGTGTTACTCGTGGAAAAGTTTTCTTTGTGACTTCCCTCCATCCGCTGTTGCATTACCATACCCCGCCCAGGCAGTATCAGACCCCGCCTGAGCGAGCCAGCGATGCCATGTAATCCGCCCTGGCGCTGTTATGTTACACTAAACCAACGGACCGGTTCCAGTCTTAGCCTTCTGTTATTTGCCTTATGCGTGTGGATGATATCTCATTTTCCTTGTTCTCCCTTGCACTCCGCCCCTTTTGTTATCCGGTTGCCTCATAGACCATTTGGTTTACTTAATTTTGAAAAAAAAATTTCCCCGTCTTTGGGTTTATTTCATTTTGTTAAATTAGGATGTTACAAAACTAGTTAACGATCCAGTTATAGATTATCAAATCTCACCCTTTGGTTTTCTGTGGTTCGAGTCTTGATGTAGTCGTAGTGGTGTTTTGAAATTATTTTGAACGCAAAAATTTACTCGTATTTTTATTATTTAATTATCCTGATTACATCGGGATTCAAGTCCAGAAAATCAGGGTGTTACAATCTGGTATCAGAGCATATTTTTCTCTGAATTAGATTTATTAATTAACATCAGAGCATGGTTACTCTGTAATGAATTGGTATTATGGATGATTAGAGCACGATTGCTCAATAATGAAACATTTATGGTGATCTTTGGAGCGAGATGCTCCTTGTTGGAATATGGTTGTTTGTATGAACTAAAGAGTAATAATTATCTAGAGGATGATGGCATGTTTAGGTATTGGTTGCCCTATATGGATTGTGAATGACTAGTTGTCTAAGAGTTGTGAATTGACTATCAGGGCATTGTTTTCTCAATGGTGACTCCTTATGAACTATTGGTATTGGATTGTGAATATAGCCCATTGAGGATTCTTGTGAATTATTATTCATGAATTATAATTGTTGTTTATGGAAGTATGATCATTGTCATTGAGGTTATGTGATGCATAAATAGAGCATAGTTGCCCATTGTTGATTATGGTTAATTCATGAGGATTGAATATATATATGATTAAATTCCTCAATGTGATTGATATGGTTGTTTGTGTAAGTCCAGCCAAGTTCCTTACACTATTTCCTTCGAATGACGAATACATTGATATTATGCATTTGAATATTGATATATTGAGTATGATTTGAATTAAGGAAGAATTTATGCCATGTGTGATCATGGATATGATATATTAAATACAAATTGATTTGATGATGGACTTATGCCGTATGTTGATCACGGATAGGAGATATTAAATGTGAATTGATATGGTAGTAGGCCATGAATGGTGAGACCACTTATGTATATTGGAATGGAATTATTGGCTGGGTCTCTTTTGAATGAATTATGTTGTGGTTCCTAGCCATGATATATTTCTTAAAAGTGGGTATTTCATATGCTAGTATTAAATAGATGAATGATAGTGAAGGAATTCCCTAATGCGGATATTCATAAATTAAGATGATTGATAGTGTTATTTTGAATTATGGATTTAATATCCTTGAGCATGAGAATCTTGTATTATATGATGCAAGTGATTTGTTGTACCTCTTCAGATAGAGAACATGAATGAGTGGTAAATTGGTGAAACGTGAGCTTGGCGTGCACATGATTGGGGTTATGTCTCGGTTTTATGTTTATGAACTGAGTGAATGGTTAATTTAGTTGTGACCCACTAAGTGTGGTGACCCCGGATAACTCAATATGATCTTGAAAGATCGAACCTTTTGGAATTAGACCCTATGGTGGTCTAGACTCTATGTTATTTTATGAGTCATGTTTAATGATTTCATGTGTTGTGGGAGTATTCCACGATGGGTGCTAGGTAACCCTTGAACTTCCTAAGCTTAATGATGGATTGAATCTCATGAATAGTAAAGCCATGATGAAATTGGTTGTGAGATAAATTGTTGAGGCTAGAGCCGATGTGCAATGGAATGTGAATAATAGATGTAAACCCCTAAGTATTTAATGAATACTAACATTGAATTCGGGGTATGATTGGTATTGGCTATGGTGTACATGATTTTATAGTAAGGCTTTGAGCTAAATTATGTGCTCTTGACATTATGATCATGAAAATAGCTATGGACTATGGTATGATGTAAAGGTAATATATGTGAACATGTGTTGGCAAATAGAGTTTAATCATGTTGATACCTCCCTTTTTACTTTGAAAGGAGTTATATTAGTGATAAAGACCATATAGCGATGTGATATTACATGGATTATATGTCCAGTTTATAGACTTTGGTTGTGATATGTGAGGAAATCCACTAATGTGAAAGCTTATTATATGATTATGAACCATATCTTAAACTAGAGGGTGTATACTTGATATGAGTTTGGTGAATCAATTAGGCTTGAATCGAATTATAGCCGACAATGTTTAGATTAGACAAATGATTTCTAAGTTACTTGACTATGACTTCAGGATGGATGAAGTCCAATGGTGGGGTGATTACCCTATGATGATTGGAAATCTATAGTTTATATATTAATATATGGTTATGGTGGCTGACAACTGATGAATTATGTGGCATGATTTACGCTGGATCATGATTAAATAATAATATGATGTGAGTGTATTGCTCATGGACTTGTGTGACTTCTCACAAAGTCTCGTGTGTGAAGAGATATTATTTGAATTGATATGAAGAATGCGAGCAATAAGGCATGAAGGTACTTATCCTGATATGTCTCTACATGCCATAGGCATTGTGGCAACGTGCACTCATGTGCCGATCTCATGTGTTTGTAGTAACCACTACGGGATTGGTACGCCTTCCTGTATGTCAGATGCAGCCATACATAGACCGGGCAAGTGTAGTGTTGTAACTGCTTAAGGTGAATGTATTGAACCTATCCGGTGGTACTGGATAAGAATGTGACAGTTATGATGAATAAACTAAAAATTGATGAGCAGTGACTCACTTTAGATACATGAGATTTTGTACTTAGTGACAGGGCCCGCAAGCGCACGGGTTATGTCGCGTAATATAAAAGATTATCGTTCTCCACAGGGACTGTGTTCAAAGTACCAGCATATTGAAATTTAATTATCCACACAATTGATTTTTAAGATTTTTATAAAATAAAGCACAAATTAAAGTTGCACAGAATACTAATAAATATAAAAATAAAATTTACTTGACACTTTAAAAATCAGAATTGAGAATATCTTGGGATTTCAGGGGATTAAGACTCTATTTTATGTTAATGAATTTTAACTTTTCATAAATAAGAATCGAATTAAGTTATCCAAGGCGAATTTTCCAAAAGCTAATTAATATGTTCCTCTCGGAATCCTATTAATGTACCTAACCTATGGAAAGCGCTGCTTAATCCTCAGAAAGGCCCATTATCATTTTATGAAAATCCCTTTTATTTCCTCAAAAGAATTTTGATTACTTTCACGGTTTTACCGAGGTCACAAAAAGCATCTCAAAAATCTTAGGTTTAGTTTAAAGCTTTCCGGTAAAAATAAATCTCTCGATTCTATTTATTACCTAAACTTACTAATATACCCACAAGTATACAGTTTTATCATTTAGGTTCTTGTTAGGAATTACTAAAAGCATTGAGCATTTTTTAAACTAAATGGAAAACAGAAATTTATTTAATTCCAAGTTAAAATAACATTAAAATAAAATATTATCATACCCCCTTTTATCCCAAGATAATTAATTTAGCTACTCATGAAATAATTCAAATTTATATAAATAATGGAAAAATAAAACATACAAGACATGGTAAAAATAAAGACTTACGGGTTTCTCCAAAAGCTCAGAATAATTTACCACTGTAATTCCTTGTTGCAATAATTTCTCCACCAATTACAAATTTAAATTCTCACTTTTACAGCTCTCACACTCTTACAAAATAAAAGAAGGAAAAGAAAATAGAAAGAAGGAGAAGAAAAACAAACAGAGAAAGAAAAATAAAGAGAAGAAAACTAAAGAGAAAAAGAGAGAAAGTAACGAAGAAAGGAAAATGAATCTGATGGTAATTGATCGGAAGAAGTTGTGTTTTTGCTGATGGGTTGCTGCTGCTTTTATAGGCAAATGGATGGAGGATTCCAGCTATGAAAACGCGTTCAATTTGCAAGTGGAAGAAACTTTCGGTGCATGTGAGTTCCAGCTGTGCCAATTTGTTTCCGATTTACATATTTTAATATTTCCAATAATTCGGTGCTTGGATTTTAGTGAAGATTGGTGCAGAATGATGAAATTCAGAGTGAAAAATGTCATTTTCCCACAAATCCGAGTGAAAGCTTGCTGGAGGGTGTGGGTGCAAACTGGACAGCGCGGAGAGGAGTTGCTGTTGGATGGAGATCTGTACGGTGTGGAGAGTATTGCTGGACGGTGTTGGTTGGAGAGGAGTCCGGGCGGTGTTGGTTGGAGAGGAGTCCAGGCGGTGTTGGTTGGAGAGGAGAGGACGGTGTTGTGGCTTGAGGACGGTGTAGAGTGATCCATTGTTTGGAGTTGTGGAGTGTAGGTCGGTTTTGAAAGGAGAGGGGACGGTGTGGAGAGGAGTGTTGTTGATTGTGGCCGGTGTTGGGCCTGTGAAGAGATGGAAGGAGTCGGTGTTGATGGAGGTAGTGATCCGGGGTTGCATTATGGAGAATTGGGTCGGTTTTCTTTCTAGAATCCGAGTGGAAAAGAGGCCTTTTGAGCAAAAGACCGAGTGAAAGGTGACTTTGGACACAGATCCGAGTGACAGCCAGTCAGTGTTGTTGGGGGTCGGTGTTTGCTGGATGAAAGGACGGGTGAAGATTGACTGAAGAGCAACTTCCATTCAGTCGGAATTGACTGCAGAAGGACTTGGAACCGACTGAAACCACTCACTCGGCTCAGGTTCATGGAGTTCATTTGGAACAGATTGAAGACTCACTCGGCCAGATTCAATCGGTTCCTAATTATTTTCACTCGGCTGTCTCTGAATTTGAACCACTCGGTTAAAGCTTTGCTTTGGAATTCACTCGGAAGTGCCTTCTTATTTTTCACTCAGAACTTGCACTTGAAGGACTCTGGAAGCTGGCTGGTAGAAGTTTATGTCCGAGCCTTGTTTTGCTCGGAAGTGCAGCTTTCTGCCTTAGCTCACTCGGATGTCTTCCTTGGAGACTTTTCACTCGGATTTAATGCGAAACTTAAAAGTCAGTCCGAGTGTGATTCACTCCTAGTCGGATTTCACCTTGTCCGATTAAGACACCACTCGGAAATGCCTTGTTCTCCAAATGAAACCACTCGGATTCTCCTTAGTCAGCATTTATTCATTCAATGGCATTCCTTCTGCTCGGAATCAATTCACTCGGAATCAGTTTTTTGCCCAGAAAAGCACTTGTTCTTTGGTCAGACCTGCTTCAGTCAGCATTCTTCACTCGAGTCAGCCATTTATCACTCGGAATGGCTTTGACAGGGAACTTTCCACTTGGATTTGGCTCCAATAGTGAAGTATTCCACTCGGCAATGCTCCATTCTGAATCGTTCCACTCGGAAAGGCTCTATTCTGAGCCATTCCAATCGGATTTACCTTCAACAGTGCAGTATTCCACTCGGATTTGGTCCTTTCTCAGTCATCCCACTCGGATTTGGTCATTTTGAGTCAGAATTCAGCATTTCTGAGTCGGATTTTCACATTTTGAGTCGGATTTCAGCATTTCTGAGTCAGATTTTAACATTTTAAGTCGGATTTCAGCATTCTGAGTCGGAATTCAGCATAAAAAGAGAGTTCTTTCTACTTTGGGCTTGTTCTTCTTGTTTCTTTATCATTTTATGGTCGTTTTTCTCTTGTTTTTGACCCTTTATTACCTTAATTCCTGCAAAATAACATACCCAAGTAGACTAGAGTGGAAAGAAAGCAAAAATCGTAATAAATAAAGGAAATACAGTGGATAATGACTAAAATCCTAAGCAATTTAGACCTAATTTATTGTATTATAAAGCACTTATCAAAATACCCCAAACCAAAACATTGCTTGTCCTCAAGCAATCACCATATTCACAAGATAAAATATAGAAAACACTAAACTTAATAAACTAAGGAATCCAAAATAGAGAAACAGATTTATTCAAATGCCAGTTTTATTTTTCTTATGTGAATCAATTTTCAATGTCAAGATTTGAGATACTCTTCTCACAATTTTCACTCAAGTGTTTCAAGGTTTGTGTATCTCTCAAATCATCATAGTCAAAAAATATTACCATAAGCTTGTTAATAAACCAGAAACTCCACAGTTTAAATAGAAAATATGTCAAAGTCTAAAGGTCTTTCAAAGGTTGTAATGTGGCCTTGGGTTGTATTGTCAAGGTAGGAATTTCAAGAAAAATGGAATACAAATGGGCTTTAACAGTCATGAATGATTCAAATCACCATTATAAATTTAACAGAGCAAATTTTTGAACTTTTATGGACTTTTTGGAATTCATTCAATATCATCCTTTTGATTTTCTTTTTCTTTTTCTTGCTTTTCTTTGCATCCAATACCATATTTTTCTTAAGTCCTTTTTTATTTCTTTGCTCTACTAAATTTCCAACTTTTTTACCATTAAGAGAATATCATTCAGTGAAAGGTTTCAAGGAAAAATTTTCGCTTTTAGGCTCAAAAAGGGCAACTAGGGGTCAAATTATACAAAATTCTGAGGTTTAAGAATAAGACCTAATTGTGCCTTTATCATCCTAAGACATATAATCAAAAACCATTTTGAATCGGTTGAAAAACAAGTTCTAGAATATTAATGACTATGAGATTCACTCAATCAAGAAAATATGGGTTTTGAAAATTTGTTTGATAAATAACCCATTTTGGCTCAAGTCTAACCATGGAAAGTCTTTTCAAAGAAAATTTTAATCACACATAAGGTTCATTTAAGCATTTATTTGGCATTTAAACAATCAAATTTTGAAAATTTTACTCAAAATTTTGGGATCCTTAGATACTTTAGCCTTGTGTTCAAAGTAAATTTATCATGCAATCATGGTAAATTACAAGATTACAAACAAAATAAGGAAAACACAGATGCATGAATAATATAACAATCACACAACAAAACAAAACAGTTAAGTTTTCTTACCTACCACCCCAAACCAGAATTTGACATTGTCCTCAATGTTAAAATGGATGATAAAGGATAAGAAAACTTACCTGTAGTAACCCCAAACCAGCATCTGACATAGTTGGTTTTTTTTTTAATAAAATGAAACAACAACTTTTTATAGGGTTACCTCCCTATCAGTGCTAAGTTTTAAGTCTTCAGCCAGACTTCTCACCGTTTGGATTTACTCATCAGGAGCATCAAACAAGTCCAAGTCACTTGCTTGTTGTATTGGTTGACCTGTCAGATAGTGCTTTACTCTCTGTCCATTTACCCTAAATGTACCAGATTTCTCGCTCCATAGTTCGACAGCTCCAAAGGGAAAGACTTTTGTCACCTTGAATGGTCCCGACCATCGGGATCTCAGTTTACCTGGAAAAAGCTTCAGTCTGGAATTAAATAGTAAAACCATATCACCTGGATTAAATGTTCTCCGTTGGATGTGACGATCATGCCATTGTTTGGTTTTTTGTTTATAAATTCTGGCATTTTCGTATGCATCTAGACGGAGTTCTTCAAGCTCATTTAATTCCAACAATCTTTGTTCACCTGCAGCCTTATGATCAAAGTTAAGAGTTTTAATAGCCCAAAAAGATTTATATTCTAGCTCAACAGGTAAATGACAGGGCTTCCCATATACTAGCTTAAAAGGTGTGGTTCCAATGGGAGTTTTGTATGCGGTTCGATACGCCCATAAGGAATCATCTAACTTAATAGACCAATCCTTACGTGATGTATTCACCACTTTTTGAAGAATATTTTTAATTTCCCGATTGGATACCCCAACTTGTCCACTAGTTTGTGGGTGATAAGGTGTAGCAACCTTATGCCCAACTCCATATTTCTTTAGAAGGGTCTGAAAAGTTTTCTCAATAAAATGAGACCCTCCATCACTTATAACACATTTTGGGACCCCAAACCTTGGAAATATTATTTTCTTGAAAAGTTTAATAACAGTCTTAGCATCAGAATGGGGTGAAGCAATGGCTTCCACCCATTTTGACACATAGTCAACTGCCACTAATATGAACTGATTTCCAAAAGAAGAGGGAAAGGGACCCATAAAATCAACACCCCATACATCAAACAATTCAACTTCTAAAATGGTATTTAATGGCATTTCTTGTCTTTTACCAATGCTACCTGTTCTTTGGCAAGCATCACAAGTTAGAACATACTTACGTACATCCTTAAAAATATTTGGCCAATAGAACCCAGCTTGCAATATTTTAGCAGCTGTCTTGGAGGTGCTCATGTGCCCTCCACAGGAAAGAGAATGGCAATGATCCAAGATAGCATGGACATCATCTTGTGAAACACATCTCCGGATCATATCATCTGCACATTGCTTGAAAAGGAGTGGTTCATCCCAATAATAATGCTTGACATCTGCATAAAACTTTTTCCTTTGCTGAAAGCTAAGATCAGGAGGTAAGATACCACATGCAAGAAAATTTACAAAATCAGCATACCAAGGAACACGTTGGATACTAAGATTCAAGAGTTGTTCATCTGGAAAAGATTCATTGATGGGAATATTATCTGTTTCTTCTTTTTCAGATGTCAACCTAGATAGGTGGTCAGCGACCAAGTTCTCAGTACCCTTCTTGTCCTTAATTTCCAAGTCAAATTCTTGCAATATTAGAATCCACCTAATTAATCGAGGCTTTGCTTCCTTTTTATTCAATAGATACTTAATGGCAGAGTGGTCAGTGTAAACAGTAACATGTGAACCTACCAAATAAGACCTAAATTTATCAAAAGCAAAGACAATAGCTAACAGTTCTTTTTCAGTTGTGGCATAATTTACCTGAGCATCATCTAGTGTCCGGCTGGCATAATGAATTACATGGAGCTTTTTATCCTTTCTTTGCCCCAACACAGCCCCCACTGCATAATCACTCGCATCGCACATCAGCTCAAATGGGAGTTTCCAATCAGGTGGTTGTACGATGGGGGCAGAGATTAGAGCTTGCTTAATCCTGCAAAAAGCTTCCATACAAGATGAATCAAAATTAAAAGGCATATCCTTACCCAGAAGAGTTGTAAGAGGCTTTGTGATCTTGGAGAAATCTTTAATGAACCTGCGATAAAACCCTGCATGTCCAAGAAAACTCCGAATACCTTTCACATTTGTGGGTGGAGGCAATTTTTCAATTACTTCCACTTTAGCCTTATCAACTTCTATACCTCTCTCAGACACCAGGTGTCCAAGAACTATGCCTTCTCTTACCATAAAATGGCATTTTTCCCAATTTAGAACCAAATTGGTTTCTTCACAACGCTGCAAGACTTGACACAAATTTGTTAAACAATTATCAAAATCCAAACCATGCACTGAAAAATCATCCATAAAGACTTCCATCACATTTTCAATAAGATCAGAAAAAATTGCTTGTATACACCTTTGAAAAGTCGCAGGTGCATTACATAAACCAAAAGGCATACGTCTGTAAGCATAAGTCCCATAAGGGCAAGTGAAGGTAGTCTTTTCTTGATCAGATGGATGAATGGGAATTTGATGAAAACCTGAATACCCATCCAAATAACAGAAATAAGAGTGTTTCGCAAGTCTTTCAAGCATCTGATCAATAAAAGGGAGGGGAAAATGATCTTTTTTCGTGGCGCTATTTAACTTCCTATAATCAATGCACATGCGCCAACCAGAGACAATCCTAGTAGGAATCAAGTTATGTTTATCATTTTCAATCATAGTTATTCCCCCTTTTTTAGGCACCACATGGACCGGACTTACCCATTTACTACTATCAACAGGATATATGACTCCAGCATCAAGCAATTTCAAAATTTCCTTTTTAACCACTTCTTGCATTTTAGGATTTAATCTCCTAAGTGGTTCTACTGTGGGCCTACTTTCATCTTCTACAGTAATCCTGTGCATACAAAGAGAAGGGCTAATCCCTTTGATATCATCCATTGTATAACCTATTACCTTTCTATACAACCTAAGTTGTTTCAAAAGTTTTTCAGTTTCACATGGATTTAATTCAGCATTGATAATCACAGGATATGTGGAATTGGGACCAAGAAATTCATACCTTAATGAAGCTGGTAAAGGTTTTAATTCCACATTGGGGTTACCACTTTGTCACACATGACCTCAGTATCATGTGGGGCCTCAGAGCAATCAGATGTTTCTGTCGGCTTAATCATGAAAACAGTTTCAAGTGGGTCATTAGGAAGGGTTGCTTCCTTTACCACTTGTTCGACAAAATCCACAGTACAACAAACATCATTGTAAGGTTTTTCTAAAACATTTTTCAAATTAAAATCAACCTTTTGGTCTCCAACAGTTAGAGACAACTTACCATTCTTGACATCAATCACAGCACCTGCAGTTGCTAAAAATGGTCTGCCTAAAATAATAGGAATCAAAGAATCTTCGTCCATTTCAAGCACAACAAAGTCAGCAGGTATAAAAAGTTTTCCTATCTTAATAGGAACATCCTTTAAAATTCCTACAGGATATTTTACAGATCTATCAGCCAATTGTAAAGACATCCTAGTAGGTTTTAGTTCACCCAATCCTAGCTTTTCAGCAACAGATAATGGCATTAAACTCACACTCGCTCCTAAATCACACAATGCTTTATCTATATTCATGTCACCGATCATGCAAGGAATAGAGAAACTACCTGGATCTTGGAGCTTGGGTGGAAGTTTCTTTTGAATTAGAGCACTGCACTCTTCAGTAAGTGTAACTGTACCATCTTCCTCCAGTCTTCTTTTGTTGGACAGAATGTCCTTCAGGAACTTTGCATATGTGGGCATTTGCTGCAAAGCATCTGTAAAAGGAATATTAATATACAATTTCTTTAAAATATCAAGGAACTTACCAAATTGTTTGTCCAACTTTGCTTTGGCTAAGCGCTGAGGAAATGGAATGAGAGGTTGATATGGCTTAACCTCCTCCTTCTTTTCTTGTGGTTTCTCTTCTTCAATTACTGGATGAGATGAAGATTCATCGACTTTCTTTTCCTCCTTTGCTGTCTTGTCAACTGGCCCATCGTATTGAGTACCACTCCTAAGAGTGACAGCCATGGTTTGGTTGGATGGCCCAGCCTCTGGTTTTTCAGGAAATGTTCCTGGTGCTCTTTGAGAATAGGAGGCTTCTTGGGCAATTTGATTTTCCAGTATTTTGTTGTGAGTAGCAAGAGAGTCCACTTTTGAAGCCAAGTTTTTTATTGCATCAGAGAATTCATCATTTTGTTTAAGTTGAGTAGCTACAAATGTCTCCATCAAGGATTCTAGCTTTGATTTTTATGGAATATAGGTTCCTTGTTGAGGTTTGTAGTTACTTTGGAATTGAGGTGGCCTATTCTGGAAGCCAGGTGGACCTTGTGGAGGTCTGTAGTTACCTTGATAGTTTCCACCATAGTTTCCAATAGCGTCCATCTGATGCATTTCTTGTTCTTGATTAGGGGTCATTGCTAAATGGCAGTTTGTAGCTCCATGTCCTGAAACACCACAAACTTCACAAACAATATTAGTAGCACCTGTTGACCCTATTTTATCAAGTTTTAATGTTAATTCTTCAACTGTGGCAGAAAGTAAGGAAAGAGCATCAACAGAGTACTTACCTGGTGTTTTAGAAGGTAATCCTCTCTCAGAGTCCCATTGGTGAGTGTTTTGAGCTATTTCCTCGATCAGGTTCTCAGCTTCATCAACATTTTTACTCATGAAGGCTCCTCCAGCTGCAGCATCTAAAGAGATCTTTTGTGTGGAAGTTAGTCCATTATAGAAAATATGGATTGTCAACCACCTTTCTATCCCATGGTGAGGACATTCTCTTAGCATCTCCCTGTATCTTTCCCAGGCTTCATACAAGGATTCATCATCTTTTTGTGAAAAATTGATGATTTGTTTTCTCAGCACATCAGTCTTGTTCCTTGGGTACCATTTATTGATAAAAGCACTGGACAATTGTTCCCAAGTTGTGATGGATCCTTCAGGAAGAGAGTATAACCACGCTCTCGCTTTATCTCTTAAGGAGAAAGGGAAAAGTCTTAAGCGAATGGCATCATTGGTGGCTCCGTTCATCTTCAGGGTGTCACAGTATTCAAGAAAGATTTGAAGATGAAGATTTGGATCTTCGGAGGGTAATCCTCCGAATTGGTTCTGTTGAACCATTGAGAGTAGTGAAGGCTTCAATTCAAAATTGTTAGCCTTCACTGTGGGTCTGAGGATGCTAGATCCTCTTCCATTTGTACTTGGAGTGGCAAAATCTCTTAAGGGTCTGTGTTGGTCTGCCATTTGTTTTTCTTTTTGTTCTTTTTGTTGTTTTTGTTGTTTTCTTAAAGCTTTAAGGGTACGTTCTATCTCAGGGTCAAATCCTAAGTTTAGTTCGACACTACGGCTTCGTCGCATAAATAGAAAATAAATGACAAATAAAACAAACAATTACAAAAATAAAACAACAACAGATACACAGAATATAGAACAAAATACAAAATTACAAAGAAAATAACAAAAAAAAATAACAATAGAAATATTAACAAGTATGATCTAATCGAATATCAATATTGCCGATATTTGAGGGACAACAGTCCCCGGCAATGGCGCCAAAACCTTGACAGGGCCCGCAAGCGCACGGGTTATGTCGCGTAATATAAAAGATTATCGTTCTCCACAGGGACTGTGTTCAAAGTACCAGCATATTGAAATTTAATTATCCACACAATTGATTTTTAAGATTTTTATAAAATAAAGCACACATTAAAGTTGCACAGAATACTAATAAATATAAAAATAAAATTTACTTGACACTTTAAAAATTAGAGTTGAGAATATCTTGGGATTTCGGGGGATTGAGACTCTATTTTATGTTAATGAATTTTAACTTTTCATAAATAAGAATCGAATTAAGTTTTCCAAGGCGAATTTTCCAAAAGCTAATTAATATGTTCCTCTCGAAATCCTATTAATGTACCTAACCTATGGAAAGCGCTGCTTAATCCTCAGAAAGGCCCATTATCGTTTTATGAAAATCCCTTTTATTTCCTCAAAAGAATTTTGATTACTTTCACGGTTTTACCGAGGTCACAAAAAGCATCTCAAAAATCTTAGGTTTAGTTTAAAGCTTTCCGGTAAAAATAAATCTCTCGATTCTATTTATTACCTAAACTTACTAATATACCCGCAAGTATACAGTTTTATCATTTAGGTTCTTGTTAGGAATTACTAAAAGCATTGAGCATTTTTTAAACTAAATGGAAAACAGAAATTTATTTAATTCCAAGTCAAAATAACATTAAAATAAAATATTATCATACCCCCTTTTATCCCAAGATAATTAATTTAGCTACTCATGAAATAATTCAAATTTATATAAATAATGGAAAAATAAAACATACAAGACATGGTAAAAATAAAGACTTACGGGTTTCTCCAAAAGCTCACAATAATTTACCACTGTAATTCCTTGTTGTAATAATTTCTCCACCAATTACAAATTTAAATTCTCACTTTTACAGCCCTCACACTCTTACAAAATAAAAGAAGGAAAAGAAAATAAAAAGAAGGAGAAGAAAAATGAACAGAGAAAGAAAAATGAAGAGAAGAAAACTAAAGAGAAAAAGAGAGAAAGTAACGAAGAAAGGAAAATGAATCTGATGGTAATTGATGGGAAGAAGTTGTGTTTTTGCTGATGGGTTGCTGCTGCTTTTATAGGCAAATGGATGGAGGATTCCAGCTATGAAAACGCGTTCAATTTGCAAGTGGAAGAAACATTTGGTGCATGTGAGTTCCAGCTGTGCCAATTTGTTTCCGATTTACATATTTTAATATTTCCAATAATTCGGTGCTTGGATTTTAGTTAAGATTGGTGCAGAATGATGAAATTCAGAGTGGAAAAATGTCATTTTCCCACAAATCCGAGTGAAAGCTTGCTGGAGGGTGTGGGTGCAAACTGGACAGCGCGGAGAGGAGTTGCTGTTGGATAGAGATCTGTACGGTGTGGAGAGTATTGCTGGACGGTGTTGGTTGGAGAGGAGTCCGGGCGGTGTTGGTTGGAGAGGAGTCCAGGCGGTGTTGGTTGGAGAGGAGAGGACGGTGTTGTGGCTTGAGGACGGTGTAGAGTGATCCGTTGTTTGGAGTTGTGGAGTGTAGGTCGGTTTTGAAAGGAGAGGGGACGGTGTGGAGAGGAGTGTTGTTGATTGTGGCCGGTGTTGGGCCTGTGAAGAGATGGAAGGAGTCGGTGTTGATGGAGGTAGTGATCCGGGGTTGCATTGTGGAGAATTGGGTCGGTTTTCTTTCTAGAATCCGAATGGAAAAGAGGCCTTTTGAGCAAAAGACCGAGTGAAAGGTGACTTTGGACACAGATCCGAGTGACAGCCAGTCAGTGTTGTTGGGGGGTCGGTGTTTGCTGGATGAAAGGACGAGTGAAGATTGACTGAAGAGCAACTTCCATTCAGTCGGAATTGACTGCAGAAGGACTTGGAACCGACTGAAACCACTCACTCGGCTCAAGTTCATGGAGTTCATTTGGAACAGATTGAAGACTCACTCGGCCAGATTCAATCGGTTCCTAATTATTTTCACTCGGCTGTCTCTGAATTTGAACCACTCGGTTAAAGCTTTGCTTTGGAATTCACTCGGAAGTGCCTTCTTATTTTTCACTCAGAACTTGCACTTGAAGGACTCTGGAAGCTGGCTGGTAGAAGTTTATGTCCGAGCCTTGTTTTGCTCGGAAGTGCAGCTTTCTGCCTTAGCTCACTCGGATGTCTTCCTTGGAGACTTTTCACTCGGATTTAATGCGAAACTTAAAAGTCAGTCCGAGTGTGATTCACTCCTAGTCGGATTTCACCTTGTCCGATTAAGACACCACTCGGAAATGCCTTGTTCTCCGAATGAAACCACTCGGATTCTCCTTAGTCAGCATTTATTCATTCAATGGCATTCCTTCTGCTCGGAATCAATTCACTCAGAATCAGCTTTTTGCCCAGAAAAGCACTTGTTCTTTGGTCAGACCTGCTTCAGTCAGCATTCTTCACTCGAGTCAGCCATTTATCACTCGGAATGGCTTTGACAGGGAACTTTCCACTTGGATTTGGCTCCAACAGTGAAGTATTCCACTCGGCAATGCTCCATTCTGAATCGTTCCTCTCGGAAAGGCTCCATTCTGAGCCATTCCAATCGGATTTACCTTCAACAGTGCAGTATTCCACTCGGATTTGGTCCTTTCTCAGTCATCCCACTCGGATTTGGTCATTTTGAGTCGGAATTCAGCATTTTTGAGTCGGATTTTAACATTTTGAGTCGGATTTCAGCATTTCTGAGTCAGATTTTAACATTTTGAGTCGGATTTCAGCATTCTGAGTCGGAATTCAGCATAAAAAGAGAGTTCTTTCTACTTTAGGCTTGTTCTTCTTGTTTCTTTATCATTTTATGGTCGTTTTTCTCTTGTTTTTGACCCTTTATTACCTTAATTCCTGCAAAATAACATACCCAAGTAGACTAGAGTGGAAAGAAAGCAAAAATCGCAATAAATAAAGGAAATACAGTGGATAATGACTAAAATCCTAAGCAATTTAGACCTAATTTATTGTATTATAAAGCACTTATCAAAATACCCCAAACCAAAACATTGCTTGTCCTTAAGCAATCACCATATTCACAAGATAAAATACAAAAAACACTAAACTTAATAAACTAAGGAATCCAAAATAGAGAAACAGATTTATTCAAATGCCAGTTTTATTTTTCTTATGTGAATCAATTTTCAATGTCAAGATTTGAGATACTCTTCTCACAATTTTCACTCAAGTGTTTCAAGGTTTGTGTATCTCTCAAATCATCATAGTCAAAAAATATTACCATAAGCTTGTTAATAAACCAGAAACTCCATAGTTTAAATAGAAAATATGTCAAAGTCTAAAGGTCTTTCAAAGGTTGTAATGTGGCCTTGGGTTGTATTGTCAAGGTAGGAATTTCAAGAAAAATGGAATACAAAAGGGCTTTAACAGTCATGAATGATTCAAATCACCATTATAAATTTAACAGAGCAAATTTTTGAACTTTTATGGACTTTTTGGAATTCATTCAATATCATCCTTTTGATTTTCTTTTTCTTTTTCTTGCTTTTCTTTGCATCCAATACCATATTTTTCTTAAGTCCTTTTTTATTTCTTTGCTCTACTAAATTTCCAACTTTTTTACCATTAAGAGAATATCATTCAGTGAAAGGTTTCAAGGAAAAATTTTTGCTTTTAGGCTCAAAAAGGGCAACTAGGGGTCAAATTATACAAAATTCTGAGGTTTAAGAATAAGACCTAATTGTGCCTTTATCATCCTAAGACATATAATCAAAAACCATTTTGAATCGGTTGAAAAACAAGTTCTAGAATATTAATGACTATGAGATTCACTCAATCAAGAAAATATGGGTTTTGAAAATTTGTTTGATAAATAACCCATTTTGGCTCAAGTCTAACCATGGAAAGTCTTTTCAAAGAAAATTTTAATCACACATAAGGTTCATTTAAGCATTTATTTGGCATTTAAACAATCAAATTTTGAAAATTTTACTCAAAATTTTGGGATCCTTAGATACTTTAGCCTTGTGTTCAAAGTAAATTTATCATGCAATCATGGTAAATTACAAGATTACAAACAAAATAAGGAAAACACAGATGCATGAATAATATAACAATCACACAACAAAACAAAACAGTTAAGTTTTCTTACCTACCACCCCAAACCAGAATTTGACATTGTCCTCAATGTTAAAATGGATGATAAAGGATAAGAAAACTTACCTGTAGTAACCCCAAACCAGCATCTGACATAGTTGGTTTTTTTTTTAATAAAATGAAACAACAACTTTTTATAGGGTTACCTCCCTATCAGTGCTAAGTTTTAAGTGTTCAGCCAGACTTCTCACCGTTTGGATTTACTCATCAGGAGCATCAAACAAGTCCAAGTCACTTGCTTGTTGTATTGGTTGACCTGTCAGATAGTGCTTTACCTTCTGTCCATTTACCCTAAATGTACCAGATTTCTTGCTCCATAGTTCGACAGCTCCAAAGGGAAAGACTTTTGTCACCTTGAATGGTCCCGACCATCGGGATCTCAGTTTACCTGGAAAAAGCTTCAGTCTGGAATTAAACAGTAAAACCATATCACCTGGATTAAATGTTCTCCGTTGGATGTGACGATCATGCCATTGTTTGGTTTTTTCTTTATAAATTCTGGCATTTTCGTATGCATCTAGACGGAGTTCTTCAAGCTCATTTAATTCCAACAATCTTTGTTCACCTGCAGCCTTATGATCAAAGTTAAGAGTTTTAATAGCCCAAAAAGATTTATATTCTAGCTCAACAGGTAAATGACAGGGCTTCCCATATACTAGCTTAAAAGGTGTGGTTCCAATGGGAGTTTTGTATGCGGTTCGATACGCCCATAAGGAATCATCTAACTTAATAGACCAATCCTTACGTGATGTATTCACCACTTTTTGAAGAATATTTTTAATTTCCCGATTGGATACCTCAACTTGTCCACTAGTTTGTGGGTGATAAGGTGTAGCAACCTTATGCCCAACTCCATATTTCTTTAGAAGGGTCTGAAAAGTTTTCTCAATAAAATGAGACCCTCCATCACTTATAACACATTTTGGGACCCCAAACCTTGGAAATATTATTTTCTTGAAAAGTTTAATAACAGTCTTAGCATCAGAATGGGGTGAAGCAATGGCTTCCACCCATTTTGACACATAGTCAACTGCCACTAATATGAACTGATTTCCAAAAGAAGAGGGAAAGGGACCCATAAAATCAACACCCCATACATCAAACAATTCAACTTCTAAAATGGTATTTAATGGCATTTCTTGTCTTTTACCAATGCTACCTGTTCTTTGGCAAGCATCACAAGTTAGAACATACTTATGTACATCCTTAAAAATATTTGGCCAATAGAACCCAGCTTGCAATATTTTAGCAGCTGTCTTGGAGGTGCTCATGTGCCCTCCACAGGAAAGAGAATGGCAATGATCCAAGATAGCATGGACATCATCTTGTGAAACACATCTCCGGATCATATCATCTGCACATTGCTTGAAAAGGAGTGGTTCATCCCAATAATAATGCTTGACATCTGCATAAAACTTTTTCCTTTGCTGAAAGCTAAGATCAGGAGGTAAGATACCACA
Organism: Clitoria ternatea; assembly: GCA_037962975.1. Taxonomy (NCBI): domain Eukaryota; kingdom Viridiplantae; phylum Streptophyta; class Magnoliopsida; order Fabales; family Fabaceae; genus Clitoria; species Clitoria ternatea. Next base: position 114,609,082 of record CM075669.1, read on the forward strand.
TGCAAGAAAATTTACAAAATCAGCATACCAAGGAACACGTTGGATACTAAGATTCAAGAGTTGTTCATCTGGAAAAGATTCATTGATGGGAATATTATCTGTTTCTTCTTTTTCAGATGTCAACCTAGATAGGTGGTCAGCGACCAAGTTCTCAGTACCCTTCTTGTCCTTAATTTCCAAGTCAAATTCTTGCAATATTAGAATCCACCTAATTAATCGAGGCTTTGCTTCCTTTTTATTCAATAGATACTTAATGGCAGAGTGGTCAGTGTAAACAGTAACATGTGAACCTACCAAATAAGACCTAAATTTATCAAAAGCAAAGACAATAGCTAACAGTTCTTTTTCAGTTGTGGCATAATTTACCTGAGCATCATCTAGTGTCCGGCTGGCATAATGAATTACATGGAGCTTTTTATCCTTTCTTTGCCCCAACACAGCCCCCACTGCATAATCACTCGCATCGCACATCAGCTCAAATGGGAGTTTCCAATCAGGTGGTTGTACGATGGGGGCAGAGATTAGAGCTTGCTTAATCCTGCAAAAAGCTTCCATACAAGATGAATCAAAATTAAAAGGCATATCCTTACCCAGAAGAGTTGTAAGAGGCTTTGTGATCTTGGAGAAATCTTTAATGAACCTGCGATAAAACCCTGCATGTCCAAGAAAACTCCGAATACCTTTCACATTTGTGGGTGGAGGCAATTTTTCAATTACTTCCACTTTAGCCTTATCAACTTCTATACCTCTCTCAGACACCAGGTGTCCAAGAACTATGCCTTCTCTTACCATAAAATGGCATTTTTCCCAATTTAGAACCAAATTGGTTTCTTCACAATGCTGCAAGACTTGGCACAAATTTGTTAAACAATTATCAAAATCCAAACCATGCACTGAAAAATCATCCATAAAGACTTCCATCACATTTTTAATAAGATCAGAAAAAATTGCTTGCATACACCTTTGAAAAGTCGCAGGTGCATTACATAAACCAAAAGGCATACGTCTGTAAGCATAAGTCCCATAAGGGCAAGTGAAGGTAGCCTTTTCTTGATCAGATGGATGAATGGGAATTTGATGAAAACCTGAATACCCATCCAAATAACAGAAATAAGAGTGTTTCGCAAGTCTTTCAAGCATCTGATCAATAAAAGGGAGGGGAAAATGATCTTTTTTCATGGCGCTATTTAACTTCCTATAATCAATGCACATGCGCCAACCAGAGACAATCCTAGTAGGAATCAAGTTATGTTTATCATTTTCAATCATAGTTATTCCCCCTTTTTTAGGCACCACATGGACCGGACTTACCCATTTACTACTATCAACAGGATATATGACTCCAGCATCAAGCAATTTCAAAATTTCCTTTTTAACCACTTCTTGCATTTTAGGATTTAATCTCCTAAGTGGTTCTACTGTGGGCCTACTTTCATCTTCTACAGTAATCCTGTGCAAACAAAGAGAAGGGCTAATCCCTTTGATATCATCCATTGTATAACCTATTACCTTTCTATACAACCTAAGTTGTTTCAAAAGTTTTTCAGTTTCACATGGATTTAATTCAGCATTGATAATCACAGGATATGTGGAATTAGGACCAAGAAATTCATACCTTAATGAAGCTGGTAAAGGTTTTAATTCCACATTGGGGTTACCACTTTGTCACACATGACCTCAGTATCATGTGGGGCCTCAGAGTAATCAGATGTTTCTGTCGGCTTAATCATGAAAACAGTTTCAAGTGGGTCATTAGGAAGGGTTGCTTCCTTTACCACTTGTTCGACAAAATCCACAGTACAACAAACATCATTGTAAGGTTTTTCTAAAACATTTTTCAAATTAAAATCAACCTTTTGGTCTCCAACAGTTAGAGACAACTTACCATTCTTGACATCAATCACAGCACCTGCAGTTGCTAAAAATGGTCTGCCTAAAATAATAGGAATCAAAGAATCTTCGTCCATTTCAAGCACAACAAAGTCAGCAGGTATAAAAAGTTTTCCTATCTTAATAGGAACATCCTCTAAAATTCCTACAGGATATTTTACAGATCTATCAGCCAATTGTAAAGACATCCTAGTAGGTTTTAGTTCACCCAATCCTAGCTTTTCAGCAATAGATAATGGCATTAAACTCACACTCGCTCCTAAATCACATAATGCTTTATCTATATTCATGTCACCGATCATGCAAGGAATAGAGAAACTACCTGGATCTTGGAGCTTGGGTGGAAGTTTCTTTTGAATTAGAGCACTGCACTCTTCAGTAAGTGCAACTGTACCATCTTCCTCCAGTCTTCTTTTGTTGGACAGAATGTCCTTCAGGAACTTTGCATATGTGGGCATTTGCTGCAAAGCATCTGTAAAAGGAATATTAATATACAATTTCTTTAAAATATCAAGGAACTTACCAAATTGTTTGTCCAACTTTGCTTTGGCTAAGCGCTGAGGAAATGGAATGGGAGGTTGATATGGCTTAACCTCCTCCTTCTTTTCTTGTGGTTTCTCTTCTTCAATTACTGGATGAGATGAAGATTCATCGACTTTCTTTTCCTCCTTTGCTGTCTTGTCAACTGGCCCATCGTATTGAGTACCACTCCTAAGAGTGACAGCCATGGTTTGGTTGGATGGCCCAGCCTCTGGTTTTTCAGGAAATGTTCCTGGTGCTCTTTGAGAATAGGAGGCTTCTTGGGCAATTTGATTTTCCAGTATTTTGTTGTGAGTAGCAAGAGAGTCCACTTTTGAAGCCAAGTTTTTTATTACATCAGAGAATTCATCATTTTGTTTAAGTTGAGTAGCTACAAATGTCTCCATCAAGGATTCTAGCTTTGATTTTTGTGGAATATAGGTTCCTTGTTGAGGTTTGTAGTTACTTTGGAATTGAGGTGGCCTATTCTGGAAGCCAGGTGGACCTTGTGGAGGTCTGTTGTTACCTTGATAGTTTCCACCATAGTTTCCAATAGCGTCCATCTGATGCATTTCTTGTTCTTGATTAGGGGTCATTGCTAAATGGCAGTTTGTAGCTCCATGTCCTGAAACACCACAAACTTCACAAACAATATTAGTAGCACCTGTTGACCCTATTTTATCAAGTTTTAATGTTAATGCTTCAACTTTGGCAGAAAGTAAGGAAAGAGCATCAACAGAGTATTTACCTGGTGTTTTAGAAGGTAATCCTCTCTCAGAGTTCTATTGGTGAGTGTTTTGAGCTATTTCCTCGATCAGGTTCTCAGCTTCATCAACATTTTTACTCATGAAGGCTCCTCCAGCTGCAGCATCTAAAGAGATCTTTTGTGTGGAAGTTAGTCCATTATAGAAAATATGGATTGTCAACCACCTTTCTATCCCATGGTGAAGACATTCTCTTAGCATCTCCCTGTATCTTTCCCAGGCTTCATACAAGGATTCATCATCTTTTTGTGAAAAATTGATGATTTGTTTTCTCAGCACATCAGTCTTGTTCCTTGGGTACCATTTATTGATAAAAGCACTGGACAATTGTTCCCAAGTTGTGATGGATCCTTCAGGAAGAGAGTATAACCACGCTCTCGCTTTATCTCTTAAGGAGAAAGGGAAAAGTCTTAAGCGAATGGCACCATTGGTGGCTCCGTTCATCTTCAGGGTGTCACAGTATTCAAGAAAGATTTGAAGATGAAGATTTGGATCTTCGGAGGGTAATCCTCCGAATTGGTTCTGTTGAACCATTGAGAGTAGTGAAGGCTTCAATTCAAAATTGTTAGCCTCCACTGTGGGTCTGAGGATGCTAGATCCACTTCCATTTGTACTTGGAGCAGCAAAATCTCTTAAGGGTCTGTGTTGGTCTGCCATTTGTTTTTCTTTTTGTTCTTTTTGTTGTTTTTGTTGTTTTCTTAAAGCTTTAAGGGTACGTTCTATCTCAGGGTCAAATCCTAAGTTTAGTTCGACACTACGGCTTCGTCGCATAAATAGAAAATAAATGACAAATAAAACAAACAATTACAAAAATAAAACAACAACAGATACACAGAATATAGAACAAAATACAAAATTACAAAGAAAATAACAAAAAAAAATAACAATAGAAATATTAACAAGTATGATCTAATCGAATATCAATATTGCCGATATTTGAGGGACAAAAGTCCCCGGCAACGGCGCCAAAAACTTGACAGGGCCCTCAAGCGCACGGGTTATGTCGCGTAATATAAAAGATTATCGTTCTCCACAGGGACTGTGTTCAAAGTACCAGCATATTGAAATTTAATTATCCACATAATTGATTTTTAATATTTTTATAAAATAAAGCACACATTAAAGTTGCACAGAATACTAATAAATATAAAAATAAAATTTACTTGACACTTTAAAAATCAGAGTTGAGAATATCTTGGGATTTCGGGGGATTAAGACTCTATTTTATGTTAATGAATTTTAACTTTTCATAAATAAGAATCGAATTAAGTTTTCCAAGGCGAATTTTCCAAAAGCTAATTAATATGTTCCTCTCAGAATCCTATTAATGTACCTAACCTATGGAAAGCGCTGCTTAATCCTCAGAAAGGCCCATTATCGTTTTATGAAAATCCCTTTTATTTCCTCAAAAGAATTTTGATTACTTTCACGGTTTTACCGAGGTCACAAAAAGCATCTCAAAAATCTTAGGTTTAGTTTAAAGCTTTCCAGTAAAAATAAATCTCTCGATTCTATTTATTACCTAAACTTACTAATATACCCGCAAGTATACAGTTTTATCATTTAGGTTCTTGTTAGGAATTACTAAAAGCATTGAGCATTTTTTAAACTAAATGGAAAACAAAAATTTATTTAATTCCAAGTCAAAATAACATTAAAATAAAATATTATCATACCCCCTTTTATCCCAAGATAATTAATTTAGCTACTCATGAAATAATTCAAATTTATATAAATAATGGAAAAATAAAACATACAAGACATGGTAAAAATAAAGACTTACGGGTTTCTCCAAAAGCTCAGAATAATTTACCACTGTAATTCCTTGTTGTAATAATTTCTCCACCAATTACAAATTTAAATTCTCACTTTTACAGCCCTCACACTCTTACAAAATAAAAGAAGGAAAAGACAATAAAAAGAAGGAGAAGAAAAACGAACAGAGAAAGAAAAATGAAGAGAAGAAAACTAAAGAGAAAAAGAGAGAAAGTAACGAAGAAAGGAAAATGAATCTGATGGTAATTGATGGGAAGAAGTTGTGTTTTTGCTGATGGGTTGCTGCTGCTTTTATAGGCAAATGGATGGAGGATTCCAGCTATGAAAACGCGTTCAATTTGCAAGTGGAAGAAACTTTCGGTGCATGTGAGTTCCAACTGTACCAATTTGTTTCCGATTTGCATATTTTAATATTTCCAATAATTCGGTGCTTGGATTTTAGTGAAGATTGGTGCAGAATGATGAAATTCAGAGTGAAAAATGTCATTTTCCCACAAATCCGAGTGAAAGCTTGCTGGAGGGTGTGGGTGCAAACTAGACAGCGCGGAGAGGAGTTGCTGTTGGATGGAGATCTGTACGGTGTGGAGAGTATTGCTGGACGGTGTTAGTTGGAGAGGAGTCCGGGCGGTGTTGGTTGGAGAGGAATCCAGGCGGTGTTGGTTGGAGAGGAGAGGACGGTGTTGTGGCTTGAGGACGGTGTAGAGTGATCCGTTGTTTGGAGTTGTGGAGTGTAGGTCGGTTTTGAAAGGAGAGGGGACGGTGTGGAGAGGAGTGTTGTTGATTGTGGCCGGTGTTGGGCCTGTGAAGAGATGGAAGGAGTCGGTGTTGATGGAGGTAGTGATCCGGGGTTGCATTGTGGAGAATTAGGTCGGTTTTCTTTCTAGAATCCGAATGGAAAAGAGGCCTTTTGAGCAAAAGACCAAGTGAAAGGTGACTTTGGACATAGATCCGAGTGACAGCCAGTCAGTGTTGTTGGGGGGTCAGTGTTTGCTGGATGAAAGGACGAGTGAAGATTGACTGAAGAGCAACTTCCATTCAGTCGGAATTGACTACAGAAGGACTTGGAACCGACTGAAACCACTCACTCGGCTTAGGTTCATGGAGTTCATTCGGAACAGATTGAAGACTCACTCGGCTTAGATTCAATCGGTTCCTAATCATTTTCACTCGGCTGTCTCTGAATTTGAACCACTCGGTTAAAGCTTTGCTTTGGAATTCACTCGGAAGTGCCTTCTTATTTTTCACTCAGAACTTGCACTTGAAGGACTCTGGAAGCTGGCTGGTAGAAGTTTATGTCCGAGCCTTGTTTTGCTCGGAAGTGCAGCTTTCTGCCTTAGCTCACTCAGATGTCTTCCTTGGAGACTTTTCACTCGGATTTAATGCGAAACTTAAAAGTCAGTCCGAGTGTGATTCACTCCTGGTCGGATTTCACCTTGTCCGATTAAGACACCACTCGGAAATGCCTTGTTCTCCGAATGAAACCACTCGGATTCTCCTTAGTCAGCATTTATTCATTCAATGGCATTCCTTCTGCTCGGAATCAATTCACTCGGAATCAGCTTTTTGCCCAGAAAAGCACTTGTTCTTTGGTCAGACCTGCTTCAGTCAACATTCTTCACTCGAGTCAGCCATTTATCACTTGGAATGGCTTTGACAGGGAACTTTCCACTCGGATTTGGCTCCAACAGTGAAGTATTCCACTCGACAATCCTTCATTCTGAATCGTTCCACTCGGAAAGGCTCCATTCTGAGCCATTCCAATCGGATTTACCTTCAACAGTGCTGTATTCCACTCGGATTTGGTCCTTTCTCAGTCATCCCACTCGGATTTGGTCATTTTGAGTCGGAATTCAGCATTTCTAAGTCGGATTTTAATATTTTGAGTCGGATTTCAGCATTTCTGAGTCGGATTTTAACATTTTGAGTCGGATTTCAGCATTCTGAGTCGGAATTCAGCATAAAAAGAGAGTTCTTTCTACTTTGGGCTTGTTCTTCTTGTTTCTTTATCATTTTATGGTCGTTTTTCTCTTGTTTTTGACCCTTTATTACCTTAATTCCTGCAAAATAACATACCCAAGTAGACTAGAGTGGAAAGAAAGCAAAAATCGCAATAAATAAAGGAAATGCAGTGGATAATGACTAAAATCCTAAGCAATTTAGACCTAATTTATTGTATTATAAAGCACTTATCACTTGGACAAAGGAATGATGATAATCATATTCTGCTGGACTATGGAAAGTCCGATATTACTTATTAGACCCTATTGGTGCGTGGCCAAAGTGTGGCCTTACGATGTATGCCGATGTTAAACTTCAAGGACGAAGTTTCTTATTAGTGGGGTGGATTATAACATCCCGGATTTTAAAGGAAATAAAATCGTTAGATAATGATAATTGATTATCTATGGTCAAATAATTATGGGAGATTTTATTAGACACTAGAGGTGAATTATCGGTAAATTAAGAATTACCGGAACCGAGTGATTTAACAGATGATGTGGGACCCACTTGGTTAAATTAAATAATTGATAGGTCTAGAATGTTTGGGAAATTATTGTGGTTATGGTGGTATAGCTAAAATAATTTTTAGTGCTAAGGAGATAATTAATTAGACTCGGCACATATTATTAAACGGAGAAAATACGAGCCAAATGGAATTAAAAGAAAATGAAAATTCCTCCTTCTCCCCTACTCATAACCGTGTACCCATTCTACACATTTCATACTTTCTTTTACACAATGGGTAGTGGAAATGATGGGCCAATGGTAAAAGTAAAATAAGGCATTGCTTTATTCAATGGGTAATACCCAATTTACACTAAACTACTCTTTCTTTCTCCTCGCAACTGTGCACCATTCTTCCTCTTCACTTCATTCATTATTTTCTTCTCCTTCTTCACCTCTTCTTGCACAAAACCGTGGCCTCTCCCTTTGGTTCCCAATTTTTCATCAAAAATTTCACTTAAGCATGGATTCATGAAGCTTGTATGACACTTAGGGGAAAATATTTTATGGGTTCTCCACCCCTTTTTTCCTCATTTTCATTTTGTGAAAGCTTGGGTTCTTGAGGTAAGCTTTTGAACCTATCTTGCTTTATATATGGCTTTTATGTTGTTTGAACTTGAAATGGAAGTTGTAGAAACTATGGGTGTTAAGGATGATGGTGAAACCCTAGGTTGAATGGCTTGAAAATGTGATTCTTGATTATGGTGTGGTTCTAGAAATGGATGAGGGTTATGGTTTTCATATGGATTTTAGAAACGGGTTGAAGTTATTGTTGGGTGATTTGAGTGAAAACCCTAAGTGTTGATGATTTGGGGGTTTTAGCCAAGTTGATGATTTTGATGATTATGAATGCCTTAGAATGATGTATATGAGGGGAATGAATTTTTAGAAACATTGAGATTGATTAATAGGATTTGTAAAATTTTGAACTAAGTTCACGAGGTTGTGTATGGTGATATATGCATGTAGGTAAGTGTGATGATTTGAGGAATTGATCTTGAGAATGGATAAATGATGATCAATGTTGAGTATTGTTATTAGTGATAGAGATAATAATGGAGGGTAACCGTTGGTGATGGATAAATGAAATAAGATTGTGATTTAATGAGGCCTTAGACCATAATGTGTACCACTTGAGATGGTTGACTTATGGTGGTCTTAAAAGAAACTAAAAGGATTTATGATGACAATTATATGGTTTATGAGATATTGGAAGCCTTATGGATAAGGGCCATAATATTTTTGTTGATGGAATTGTTTAACCCTCTTTGAAACCTAGAGAATCTTGATCTTGGGAAAGGAATTCCCAAAGCCTAACATAAGCCTGTGAATTGAAGTTTAGACAAGTCTAGGACTTGATAATGAGTTTTAAGAAAATGATGCCTTATGATGGCTTATTAATTTCATGTACAAATATGTGTTTGTTGATAAGATTGTGTTGTAGACGATGATGTGGAATAATCGAAGCATTTAGATTCCGGTTCTTCTCTTGAGGTAGGAGAGGAGTTTGTATTTCAAATTGCATGAGTGAATAAATGTTGAATTATGTATATGTATGAACTCATGCATTGCCTTGCCACATATATGTTAATTGTTGAATTGATGACATGATGGATAATGGCTTGGCTTTTGTTGAATTTTATGGAAATGTGTATATATATATATATATATATATATATATATATAAGATGATGATAAGTGTTGGGGTGTCCTTTCGTTGGACATGAATTATTGTTAACGAAAATCTATGAATATATAAATCACGTGAGATGTGAAATAGTGTTTATGATAATTATTCACAATGATATGCGTTGTTGTAATGAAAAAGTGTGTTAAATCCCTCTTATCTAGTTAAATGAATTAGAATGATGAATGAAGAGGTATAGCTTGTTGGAATAGGCCTAAGGGCATGAATTATCTATGTTTGATGTTGAATTGAGGCAAATTTTGTATAAAAAGGATATAGGCATGTGAAGTGGAGTGAAAAACTTGAGTTTCGGGCGTGTAATCGAGAATCCCCTATATCATAGGGGTGGCCTCTGGCCCAATTTCGCTCAGGCGAGCAGGAGTCTCGCTCAAGCGGGACGTATGTGCAACAGAGGGTGAGCTACTGGACGAATCTCGCTCAAGCGGGCGTGGCCGCGCTTAAGCGAGTGAGATGGAAAATGGTTATGGGTGGTTCTCGCTTAAGCGAGAGACAAGGCAAGGTAAATCTCGCTCAAGCGAGCAAGCCTAAAATGAGGTACTAGACAATTTTTACCCGAGCGAGCGTGAGTTGCTTGAGCGGGCACGAGGGGTCTGATACTAAAACTCTACTCGCTCAAGCGAGTGACCAGTTGAGGGGAGTCTCGCTCAAGCGAGTGAGCGTGGAAACCCCATGGATGGTTTTCGCTCACGCGAGAGGGTTCGCCCAAGCAAGCTTTGCTGATCTCGCTCAAGCGAGTATGGGTCTCGCTTGAGCGAGTTGCCCAGTGTGAGATTTTATGTTATTTTCTTGTCTTGGCTGATGTTAAACCCCATTTCTTTACATTATGAGATAATTGAGGAAATGTGTATGGGGTATTTAATGACGGTATGACATGCTAGTAATTGGAATTAATTGATACATTTGTGATGAATTATTTCTGATACATTTACTACCAAGGACGAGATATGAAAGAATGATAATGAGGATTCGATGACGGGGTTATGAAATACACCCTAGAGTGATTATGAAACGAATAAGAGAGTGATCAAATGACGAGATGTTTGTTATAAATCGATGAATCGGAGATGATATCAGTATCCTGTGATAATAAATGATGTTATGATCATTCCTTGAATAAAAGGATAAATGTTATTATTGATAATTTGTGAGATGCCATTGTAGTTTATACAGGTGTGATTCTGTATGAGAGGTTTAAAATTGTATTGATGAATTGTTGTATTGCCACATTAGTTATGAAACAGTGGTAATGAATAATGATATGAAAATCCACTAATTGATTATATGGTGATATTGATGAAAGTTCGATGAATGATGTTTATGTTGTGATGCCATTATGGTCGATTACAAGTGTTAACTTGCATGTATAATGAATGATATAATGAGATGAAAATGCCACATATAAAACTTGAAAACAATGGCTAAAACCAACAACGATAAAATCCACTAAGATGTAAATGGTGGTGTTGGGGATTATGATGATGATGTTTGATGAGTGGCATTTAGGATGCATACTGTGAGAAATGTATTTGATTTGCATTGCATTGCATCCATGGCATCATCATACGCTGCGGTGTTGGAATATTAGGGAATTCCCCCGGTTGGCCCAGTGTGAGGGCGGCTCAGTGCATGAGTGTTCTTGTTGTTTCCCCTGTGACTCGGTGTGTAAGTCACGAAGCTGCCCATGCTGAGCTACGGGGAGCTACATGTGGTTGACTCTTGTGGGGGGTGGCTCTTGAGGAGCAGGTGTTCGCGGTGGTCCTATGGATCACAACTGTCATGTTATGAATCATGGTTGGCCCGCAACACCTTATATTGTTGAATATGTTGTTTACCATGGTCATGGTGAAAATGACTGGTGTTGCAAAATGGGCGATGGGGTTTGGTACCAGTAAAAATTGGTGATTATGCATGCATTATGATATATGTGTACACATTATACTACTGTAGTAGGGGCATGGTATGTGATCATGCTTGACCCACAATTTCGTGTTTATTCCTACAGTCGGATTCGCATTTGTTGTCTATTCCATTGTGCATATGCATTAGCCATAAGAGCATTTGCATATAGCATAGAGATATGCCAGAAGATGATGATGATTGAGATTGTGGTATGGTGTTGATAAGATGGGTAATTGAATATCTAAAGACCACATAAAATCAATAAATGATATAATTACCATGAAACAATATTGAATATGACGGTATGTATGTTATGACCCAATGTGATGAAAGGCATAATTATTTATGATTGATGATAATGATGTTAGCCTATGGTGGCTTTGAGAAAAGACTCAAATGGTCAATGCTAATGATGTTGGCCCATTGTGGCGTTAGAATAAATGTGTATATGTTTGCTTTGCTATGACTTGATTAAAGAATATGAAATATGTATATGTTGTTGAAGTAATAATTTATGATGATCATTGATATGTTTAACAAAACATACATGATGTTGATATGCATATGCACATAATTTCAATTGTATTCATATCGTCATTTGAAATGTACAACTCACTCTTCCATGTGGTCTACTTTTTAGTATTGATGCAGGAATATCATGGGACGAGAATGTTTATAAAGTAAAGTTTTTGGGAAGGTAAATAGTGGTAATGAAATGTCGAGGCCGGCAATGTTTATAATTTAATGAGTTGTGTATAAAATGGATATTGTGATATTGTTACTTACTGATGTTGATGGATGAAATGTGTACCATATGTATATATAGGTGATGTATTAATATTTGAGATAGTGAATTTCTACCCATCTGATGAGTATAAAATGATGATTAAGTAATCCTTTTAGGCATGAATAAGTAAAGGACGTGCATGATTTGAAGGTTAATTGAATATGGTCAATTATAGAATATGAATATTGGGGATGTATGATGTATGACCATATAGATATGTATGTGTCTATATCTTAGGCTTTGTATATTCATGTAATTATGTGAAAAGATGATGGTTATGTATTAGGCTTAAGATATGTCGTTGCATGCCTTGACGAGCCTTTTCTCATATCCTCATATATGGGACTAGGCGTATGCCCGGTATACTATTCTTCTTCCGCTATAAACTTTGTTATTTTGTATACCGTTATGGGCAAACTATTTAACGATCCAGTTATAGATTATCAAATCTTACCCTTTGGTTTTCTGTGGTTTGAGTCTTGGTGTAGTCATAGTGGTGTTTTGAAATTATTTCGAACGCGAAAATTTACTTGTATTTCTATTATTTAATTATCTTGATTACATCAGGATTCGAGTCCAGAAAATCAGAGTGTTACAGTACCATAAATATTCCAAATGCGCATTACATGTTGCCAAGCATATTCATCATCATCATCATGTTTATCAACCATAATTCATCATTTCCACTCAAATTAGGCAAACATACATATTGTCACATATGACAATCAAATACTACTCAATTCATGCATTTAGAATATAAAACTCCTCTCCTACCTCAAGAGAAGAATTTCGAGCGGTACGACGTTCCCGTCTCATCGTTCGGAATGGGTCCTACATTTCACAAGGCACATGTCATTATTTTCTACTCAAGATCTCCAAGATTCAAATATTCTAATCTAACACTTGGTGTCTACAACATTATCATTATCAAGCCATTCTCTATTTTATTAATCACACCTCAACCACCATAGGTTAGGCATTCAAGTTCATTTTTATGCATTTATAACCATACCCATCAATGGGTTTACCTACCAATGGCCATCAATCACCATTAATGGCCACCTATTCTCATCAATGCTATCAATAACTACTCTCCTAACATATTTACTCATACCTACCATTCAATATCATAGAATTCCTTATTAAATTACCTTCCAATCAACATTAATCATTTTCCCCAATTTTCATAAGTTAGGGTTTCACTAAAAACCCAACAACCTAATAATTGCATATCATCTTCTACCATTTCAAGCATTAATTTCTTGTATTCCATCAATGGTCCTTCAAACTTGCATTTAAGACCACCCCACCTTAGGGTTTCCTTATTAAATGCTTCTCCCAACAACCCATACACATAAATGCTCACTCAAACCTTAAAAACCCAAAACCTAGGTCTTATACTCTTGAGAAATGATAAGGAGCTTACCTCAAGAGAAGAAATGAGTGAGTCTCCAAGAGAGGGGGAGAGCCACACGAAATTGAGGGAGAAGAAGGAGAAGAGAGCTCCAAGCTTTAAGCCCCTCCTTTGCCAATAGGGAAAACGAAAATGGAAGGGAGAGGAGGCACCACCAATTTGCTTAGGTTTTTTGGCAGGAGAAAAAGAAGAAATGAAATGTGTTTGTAAAAGGAGATAGAGAGCCAACGTGAAATGAAAAGAGGAAAAGAGAGTTTGTGTTTTAATGTTTGGCGTCTCATTAAAATTTCACCGTTTTATGACAAACAGGATCTCTGTTTGGGCTCAATACTTTATCTAAAAATTATTCCAAATACATATTTGGACTCCCAATAATATTCTTAACAGCCTTGACCAATGACACCTCAATCAGAGATACTTGGTCCTACACCCATATTTTAATCGGGCATATTTTCAGCTCATAAAGCCTCAATAAATTATGAATAATTCTCAAAAATCTTAATTTAATTATTCCCAATATATTGGGACATTAATTAACTCACCTATAATTATTTCATATTTATTCTGCTTTATTTAATCATTTATTTCAAAATTGGGATGTTACACACCACTTGCTTAGGTTTTTGGAAGAAGAAGATGAAGAGGAGAATGAGAAAATTGAAGAGGAAGTGAATGTCTTGTTTTTAGGAGGAGGTGGCAACATGAATTGTAAAAGGAGAAGGGAGTTTAGTGTTTTAATTTTACCTCTCATTAAAATTACCATTTTACAACAAACAGGATCTCTGCTCGGGCTCAATACATTATCTAAAAATTATTTCGAATATATATCCGGACTCCCAATAATATTCTTAACAGCCCTGACCAATGGTACCTCAATCGGAGATACTTGGTCCGATACCCATATTATAATCGGGTCTATTTTCAGCTCATAGAGCCTCAATAAATTATGTATAGTTCCCAAAAATCTTAATTTGATTACTTTCAATATTTTGGGACATTAATTAACTCATATATAATTATTCAATATTCATTCCTCTTATTTAATCATTTATTTGAAAATTTGGGATGTTACAATCCACCCCACGTAAAAGAAATTTCGTCCTCGAAATTTTAACATACCAGATTTATATGCATTCGAATAATGAGACGCCCCAAACCCCCATATAAAATAGGGGAAAACTTTTTCGCGTCTTTGAAAATAATAATAATAATAAATCGAATAATTAGAGTGGTGAAGTATTTTTCACCAAACCCCCGGATCTAAAATAAACCACTCCCATATATGAAGATATGAGAGGCTGAAATTAAAATATTATTTTTCAGTCAGAGTCAGCGGAAGAATTATTTAATTCGTTCACTGGCCGATTGATTTCCAAGAGGAGGAGTTTCATAAAAATGTGGAATGTAATTTATATAGCCTAGAGATTCAATATGTACTCCTCAATGCTTCAAAATAATGTTTAAAGAAGGAATAATGCATAGGAACAAAATCCATTTAAAATAAAAATTTTAGTGGAGCATCAGGTGCCACTCGCTCAAGCGAGAATCAATTCGCTTGAGCGAGCCAGCGTGCCTACGCTTGGGCGAACACTAAGCGACCTTGGGCGAAAGAGAGAAATAAGTATCAGGGCTCAGCTCGCTTTAGCGAGCCCTGTCTCGCTTAAGCGAATACAAAAGAAAACATTGAGCGAGGCAGCGAGGCGCTTGGGTGAAAAAGGAGGTAAGCATTAGGTGTCAATCTCGCTTGAGCGGATCATGACTCGCTCGAGCGAGATCGTTCCAGAAGCATCAGTAACTCTCTGGTCGATTTTCACTTGGGCGAGGCACCACTCGCCTGGGCGAAAATCGTCCAGAATCAAACCTCTTTCTCCCTCGCTTGAGCGCCCACTCCCACGCCTGAGTGAAAATTGTCCAGAAGCAAAACACTGATTCTGTGGCAATCTCGCTTGGGCGAAATGCACCTTCGCTTGAGGGAAATTGGGGCAGAAACGAATCCCCTATTTTCATAACAATCTCGCTCGGGCGAGATTTTTACTCGCTTGAGCGAGTTCTGTAGAGACTCAACAGCAACGAAAATTCACTTGGACTTAACACATGCAATATCAATCCCTTCTATTTTGGCCTTACCTAAGACCTTACCTCACTTCATTATACATGCATCACTTCATACCATACTATAGTTTAAAAGCTACATAATCCTCTCATTGATTCAAATAACATAAACATCAATATGCTAATATTAAATCCATGCACATAATCTAGAACCATCATCATCACATAATCCATAAACTAGCATAAAACACTGCATTCATCCATTCATCAAAGTTAAGTACTTAGATTCATTCTTTACACCTTTTGGGTCATATAGGAAAATTGACCTTACACAAACATGTCCAATTTTCTCCCATGACCTCCAAAATGATCAACCATTACAAAATTGAGTATATACACCTCATATACTCTACCAAACAGAATTCATGCCGGCCAAGGCTTACACATTCCTATCCATATTTACCTCCTTCCAAACTCGGCCTCCAAAAGCTGTAGGATTTAAATCATACCTACATCAACTTTAAAAATGGCAACGGGGAGGTGAGTAACATAATCCAAATGAATTAAAGTCATACATTATGATGAAATACATGTATACTTGCATAAATACAATCATTACACTACATTACACATCACACATCATACATCTCATAATCTCAAGTATACATTCACAATTTCAATCATTTGGATTGCCAAACACACACATAGGGTTAGTATCCAACTCTTTCCCCGTTTCGATTCTCATTCGTCCGTTGCCACCATGGGCTTTCAACTAGGCATATCTCCAGCTATATGCAAATGCTCTTAAAGCTAATGCATATGCACAAGAATTTCTTATCAAACAATGCGGATCCGACTGTGGGAAAAATACCATATCAATTCAATTGTGGGACAAGCATAGGTGTGCTACTATGCCCCTACTGCAGTAGAAAAAATTGTGTACACATATATCTCAATTCATGCATGCTTACATACTCATAATTTTACTGGTACCAAACCGCTATCGCCCATCTGTAGCACTAGTCACCCTGTGACTTACGGATCAACATCGTGGCCTCAACTACCATAAGTGCTACGGGCCCCTCCCGAACACACATCAAGAGAGCCGTGTCCCGTCGTACACCGAGGTAAACTCGCTCACCAATAGAGCCGCCCGCCCACTCGCCTGCCACATAGGGTGCCTCGTCACCAAACTATGGACAGCTTCCTGACTCATACACCGAGTCACAGGGGAAAATCACAATACGCTCGTGCACTGAGCCGCCCTCCCACTGGGCCCGCCTAGTGGAACCCCCTAATATTCCACATAGACAGCTATGATATGCTATGGATGCAATGCAAATGCAAATCAAGTGCATCCTCACACTATGCATCTGATAAGTGCTTTATAATACAATAAATTAGATCTAATTTGCTTAGGACTTTAATCATTATGCACTGTATTTCCTTTATTTATTGTGATTTTTGCTTTCTTTCCACTATTTTCTACTTGGGTATGTTATTTTACAGGAATTAAGGTAATAAAGGGTCAAAAACAAGAGAAAAACGACCATAAAATGATAAAGAAACAAGAAGAACAAGCCCAAAGTGGAAAGAATTCTCTTTTTAAAGCTGAAATCCGACTCAGAAAGCAAAAATCCGACTCAGAGCACTGAAATCCGACTCAAAATGGCCAAATCTGAGTGGGATAACTCAGAAATGACCAAATCCGAGTGGAAAGACTTAGAGTAGAGCATTGCCGAGTGGAATACTGCACTGTTGGAGAAAATCCGAGTGAAATGTTCCCTGTCAAAGCCATTCCGAGTGATAAATGGCTGAATCGAGTGAAGGACCAATGCTGAAATGGAATAAATCTCGGTTGGAGGTGATTCCGAGTAAAAACTTCCCCGACTGCGTCCATTCCGAGTGAAAAAAGGAGACTGACCTCCAATAAATATGTCCAAAGCTATTCTCCGAGTGAAAAGATTGCTGATTGAAGTAAATCCGAGTGGGAGCTTTCTGATTGCAACTAATCCGAGTGAAAAGTTGTTCTGAGTGAATGGATTCCGAGTAGAAGAGGCCACTAAAATGAATAAATGCTGACTAAGGAGGAATCCGAGTGGTTTTACTCAAAGAAGATGGCATTCTCAAGCGGAACAAGGCATTTCCGAGTAATGCCTTAAGCAAGCAAGGAAAATCCGACCAGGATTGAATCACACTAGGACAGATTCTCACAGTTTCACACTAAGTCCGAGTGAGATCTCTGCAACGAAGAATACCGAGTGAAATGGGTCAGAAACCTATATTTTAGAGCAAAGCAAGGCTCGGACATAAGAGGAAATTCAATTAGTCAGATTCGAGTAAAGACAACCGACTGGGTTGATTGACGACTGAAGGCCATTCCGAGTAAAAAGCAAGAAGACACTTCTGAGTGTATCATTTCAAGGAATGAAGGCCGACTGAATTATTTCAAAGCTGAGCCGAGTGAATGGTTTTAGTCGGATCCGAGTCCCTCTTCAGTCAATTTCGAGCCACATTCTAATCAGTTCCGAGTGAATCACTTTCACTCGGTTCCGATTCACTTTTCAATCTGTTTCGAAGAAATAAAGCAATCGGAGTTGCTTTGCTCATCTCCTCACAGCAACTAACACTGTCCGACTTCACAGCAACTCAACACCGACCGGTTTGTTCCAAATACCGACCGGTTTTCTTCCAAACACCGACCCCTTAACTCGACACCGAGCAAAGATTCACTCGGTCTTCTTTAGAAAATGCACCTTTTTCCAGTCGGTTTTGTGCACAAAAGGCATTTTTCCACTCGGATTCAAGAGAGAAGGTGAAAACTGACCCAATTCTTCACAATGCAACACCGTCCAGCACTCAGCAAACCACCCTCCAGCAAGCTTTCACTCGAATTTTGGAGAAAAGATGAAAACCGACCCATTTTTCCACTCGGAATTTGCCCAGCTGAATAAATCCAAGCACCGAATTATTGGAAATATTAAAATAATGCAATTTGGGACAGTTGGAAGTCACATGCACCGAAAGTTTTCTCCCACTTGTTACCATCCAGGCTGTCTCCAAGCTGTGATGGTGGGGCGGCTGAGAAGAAGATAATTGCACCAACTGACAACACGTTTTCCAAGCTGACTTCTTCCCTTCCTTTGCCTATAAAAGGGAACACGAACAACACCACCAAGGAATCACTTGAAATCACTTTCCATAAGCTTAAATTCCTTTTCTTTTCTTCTCTTTCTTTCGTTTTCTCTTTTCTTCTTCCGTGCTTCTCTTCTCTTTTCTTTCTTTCTTTTTTCTTTATTTCTTTCTTCGTTCTTTCTCTTTCTTTTTTGTTTTGTTTCTCTTTTTATTTTCTTTTTCTTTATTTTATTTTAAGAGTTGTGAATTGTAAAAGTGAGTTATTTAAATTTGTAATTGGTGAAGAAATTATTGCAACAAGGAATTACAGTGGTAAATTATTCTGAGCTTTTAGAGAAACCCGTAAGTCTTTATTTTTTACCATGTCTTGTATGTTTTATTTTTCCATTATATATATGAATTTGAATTATTTCATGAGTAGCTAAATTAATTATCTTGGGATAAAGGGGGTATGATAATATTTTATTTTAATGTTATTTTGACTTGGAATTAAATAAATTTCTGTTTTCCATTTAGTTCAATTATGCTCAATGCTTTTAGTAATTCCTAACAAGAACCTAAATGATAAAACTGTATACTTACGGGTGTATTAGTAAGTTTAGCTAATAAATAGAATCGAGAGATTTATTTTTACCGGAAAGCTTTGAACTAAACCTAAGATTTTTGTAATGCTTTTTGTGACCTCGGTAAAACCGTGAAAGTAATCAAAATTCTTTTGAGGAAATAAAAGGGGTTTTCATAAAACGATAATAGGCCTTTCTGAGGATTAAGCAACGCTTTCCATAGGTTAGGTACATTAATAGGATTCCGAGAGGAACATATTAATTAGCTTTTGGAAAATTCACCTTGGAAAACTTAATTCGATTCTTATTTATGAAAAGTTAAAATTCATTAACATAAAATAGAGTCTTAATCCCCCGAAATCCCAAGATATTCTCAACTCTGATTTTTAAGTGTCATGTAAATTTTATTTTTATATTTATTCGTATTCTGTGCAACTTTAATTTGTGCTTTATTTTATAAAAATCTTAAAAATCAATTGTGTGGATAATTAAATTTCAATATGCTGGTACTTTGAACACAGTCCCTGCGGAGAACGATAATCTTTTATATTACGCGACATAACCCGTGCGCTTGTGGGCCCTGTCAGCATCCTAGATGCCACTCCACAATCAATCATTCACCACCACCACTTGGTGGATTTCAATATTCTCATCATCCTTAATTATTTCCAATTCTCCTCAATACTTATACTCATTAATAGTTAGTGGCATACACATTCAATAGATCATACACATATCTTTGGGATATTCATATCACAATTCCAATCCACACATGGTTTCAAACCATCATCATACTTCATTAACATAGTATCATCACCACATCACAATATTATCCCAAATATAATGCCACACAATAATTATCATACTAAATGCATTCCAATCATAACATTATCACATCATCCATTCAACAACCATCAAAATACTCACATATACATATTTTCACATCATCAATGGATGAAATCATGCATTTAGAAAAGTTACCCCCTCTTACCTCAAGTGAAGTAGTGATCAACGCGGTTCGATGGTCCCGCCTCGTCAATGGGGTCACTTCCTACATCACAACACATTACACAATCAACTTTTTATTTACCCATTAAAACTTAAGTACTTATATACATATATCAATAACTTGATGTTTATATTATTTTAACTCTCAAACTTCTTTTATTTCATTTTATCCACCATAACCACCATGGGTTAGGTACTATCCTTTATTATTATGCACTAACAACCAAACCCTTTCATAGGTTTCTCCATTATTAACTTCCATCAACAAAATACCATCACCAATGACCCTTATGCATCATAACTCATATTTATTACCAACAATAAATGCTCATCAACTTCCATATACATTTCCCCCAAATTTATGAAGCTAGGGTTTCATAGACATTCCAACCACCTTCATAAATATTCTTCTCCTTCCAACCATAAATGTATCCATTTCATTACCTCCAAAAAAAGTCTTACTCTCATAAAACCCACATTAAACTCTTGCATTAAATACTCTCCTCAAGAACATCCATACACATGCATGGTTTCAAAACACATAAATGCCATATACCCATAACCAAAACCTTAGCAAAAATGGGTATACATACCTCAAAACCCAAAAACAAAGTGGGTTCTAGGAGGGAGGAGAACACCAACGAAAATGAGGAGGAGAAGGAGGAAGAACAACAGCTCCACAAGCCTCCTTCAAGCTCCACCAACGAAAATGAGGAGATGTGGAAGATGAGCTCAAGTCGCTAGGGTTTTGGAGGGAGAAATGAGAGAATGGAGAAGATGATGATGGAAAGAAGAAGAAGAAAATGCAAATGCTTACTGCCTTCAGCGAAACCATACGTGAATAGTGAAAGAAATTTGGGTTTTTGATTTATTTTAATTCCCATTCATTAAAACTTCAGCGTTTTATAACTAACAGGTTCTCAGTTCGGGCTCAATACATCATCTGAAAATTATTCCGAATACATATTTGGATTCTTGATAATATTTCTAATAGCCTTGACCAATATCATCTCATTCCGAGATACTTGGTCCGACACCCATATCTCAACCGGGCTTAATTTCAGCTAAACTGATCTCCATAATTTTCTAACAGTCCTCAAAATTATCAATTTAATTATTCTCAATAGTTTGGGACATTAAATATTCCATATACCAATTTTTAATATTTATTCCGGTAATTAATTCTCTCATTTTAAAATTTGGGATGTTACAGATAACGCTCCCGAATATCATCTTCACGTTCCCGCGTGCATGTCTCCAAATTTCCATGTTTCCATGCCACCTTCACCAAAGGTACCAATTTATTCTGTAAAAATACATAATTACCAACTTGAAACTCAAATGGTTTATGCCTTTTGTCATAATAACTCTTATGTCTGTCTTGAGCAATCTTCATATTCTCTTGTATCTTTCGAATTTGTTTAGTAGTCTCTTGAACAATCTCCCGACCTAAAGCCAAATTCTCATCAGTTTCCAACCAACATAGAGGCGTTCTACACTTTTTGCCATAAAGTGCCTCATAAGGAGCCATACAGATACTACTATGGTAACTATTGTTGTAAGCGAATTCGACCAGTAGAAGTAATCTCTCCCAACATCCACCATACACCAGAACATAAGCCCTCAACAAATCTTCAAGGCTTTGGATAGTCCTCTCGGATCGTCCGTCGGTCTGAGGATGATAAGCAGAACTAAGCTTTAACTTAGAACCTAACTCATGATGTAAGCTTCCCCAAAATCGGGAAGTAAACCGAGGGTCACGGTCGGATACAATACTAGATGATACACCGTGCAGTCTAACAATCTCCTTTATGTACAACTGGGCTAATTTCTCCAATGAGCTCTTCATACTCATGGGTAGGAAGTGAGCACACTTCATCAACGGATCTAAATCACCCAAATAGTTTCATTTCCAACACGAGTTTTGGGTAACCCAGAAACAAAATCCATGGCAATACTATCCCATTTCCAAACTGGGATCTCCAAAGATCTTAAATAAGCATATGGTTTTTGATGCTCGACCTTAGCCTTCTAACAAATAAGGCAAGATGCCATAAAGTTTGCCACATCATGTTTCATACCAGGCTACCAAAATGTTTTCTTCAAATCTTGATACATCTTAGTGAAATCAGGATGCTCAACACACTCTTGTGAGCTTCCTGAAGTACCAATCTTCTCAGATCACCATCATATGAAGCATAAATTCGGCCTTTCACACGCCAAATACCATCATGACCTTTCGTTAAGAATGAATTCTTTCCACTAGTTTGAGATTCTCTTATCTCAATCAAATACTCATCCTTCAGTTATTACAATTTCACAGTTCCAAGGAACACATTAGCAACCGTCAACATCTCAAGGGACATCTTATTTGGGGTATATATTTCCACGCCCACATTGAAGTTTCTAAATTGCTCAATTAGCTCTATCTCTTTCACATCATTGCGGAAATATGTAACGACTTTCGGCTTAACGCATCGGCAACCATGTTTGCCTTTCTGGGATGATACCTCAACTCAAATTCATAATCCTTCAAAAACCCCATCCATCGCCATTGGCACATATTAAGTTCTTTTTGATTAAACAAGTATTTAAGGCTCTTGTGATCACTAAAGACCACAAACTTAGAACCGTACAAATAGTGTCGCTATAACTTCAAAGCAAAATGTGTACTATAGTAGAAAAATGTGTACACTTATATCATAAATTTTGCATGCAATTCACCATGTTTTATTGGTACCAAACCATATCGCCCATCATGCAACACCTGGCCATTTACACCAAGACCGCGGTAAACAAAATAATCAATATAAAGGTGTTGCGGGCCGGCCATGATTCATACCATGGCGGCTGTGATCCATAGGACCACCGGGGACACTTGCTCACTAAAGAGCCACCCTCCACAAGGTCGGCCACATGCGACTCCCCGTAGCTATACATGGGCGACTTCGTGACTTACACACCGAGTCACAGGGGAAAATAAGAATGCTCATGCACAGAGCCGTCCTTCTACTAGGACGGCCGGGGGAATCCCCTAATATTCCAACACCGGCGGCTATGCAGTATGCCATGGATGCAATGCAAATGCAAATTAGAATGCATTCTCACAACTATGCATCCTAATTATGCCACTCACCAATCAACATCACCAACATCTCCACCATACATTTCTTAGTGGATTTTATTATCATTGGTTATTACCATTATTCAAGTTTTAGGGTGGCATTTTCAACAATTCCTTATTGTCACAAGGGCATCAAATCATCAATTTCAATCATCAATCTTTCATCATCATAAAGGCATGCTAATCATCCATTTTCATTCTCATTTATCATTAATAATGACCATTACACATTCATGGTGAACATATCACAATCACATCATCATCAAGGCATTACACTAGCCAAACAATTCAACATCACCATTTAGCATACCATAAACATTCAAAATGCATATTACATGTTGCCAAGCATATTCATCATCATCATGTTTAACAACCACAAATCATCATTGCCACTCAAACAAGGCAAACATGTATATTGTCACATATGACAATGAAACACTACTCAATTCATGCATTTAGAATATAAAACTCTTTTCCTACCTCAAGAGAAGAATTCCAAGCAATACGACGTCCCCGCCTCGTCGTTCGGAATGGGTCCTATATTTCATAAGGCACCACATAATTATTTTCTACTCAAGATCACCAAGATTCACATATTCTAACCTAACACTTGGTATTTACAACATTATCATTATCAAGTCATTTTCTATTTCATTAATTTCACCACAACCACCATGGGTTAGGCATTCAAGTTCATTCTATGCATTTAAGGCCTTACCCACAAAAGGGTTGACATACCAATGGCCATTAATCACCATTAATGGCCACCTACCATTATTAACATCAACTATCACCATGAATAAATATTCTCTTAACATATTTACTCATACCCACCATTCAAATATCATACAATTCCTTATTAAATCATCTCCAACCAACATTAATCATTTTCCCCAATTTTCACAAGTTAGGGTTTCACTAAAAATCCTACAACATCATAAATGCATATCATCCTCTACCATTCCAAGCATCAATTTTCGTGTACCCTATTAATAGCCCATCAAGCTTATATTTAAAACTACCCCACCTTAGGGTTTCCATATTAATGGCTTCTCCCAACAACCCATTTGCATTCACTACTCACCCAAATATTAAAAACCCAAAACCTAGGGTTTAAGCTCAAAGAAAATAGAGAGAAACTTACCTCTACCAATAAACAACAATAAGCTTTAGAAGGAGAAGGGTGGGTGACAAAAATTGAGGGAGAAGGAAGGAGAAGCTTCAAATCAATGTCACCTCCTTCAAGCTTGTGGAAAACGAAAATGGAGGAGAAGGATAGGCACACCACTTGTTAAGGCTTTTGGAAGAAGAAGATAAAGAGGAGAATGAGAAAATAGAAGAGGAAGTGCGTGTCTTGTTTTTAGAAGGAGAAGGCAACATGAATTGTAAAAGGAGAAGGGAGTTTAGTGTTTTAATTTTACCCCTCTCATTAAAATTTGCCGTTTTACAACAAACAGGATCTCTTCTCGGGCTCAATACGTTATCTAAAAATTATTCTGAATATATATCTAGACTTCCAATAATATTCTCAACAGCCCTGACCAATGGTACCTCAATCGGAGATACTTGGTCTGACACCCATATTTTAATTAGGTCTATTTTCAGCTCATAGAGCCTCAATAAATTATGTATAGTTCCCAAAAATCTTTATTTGATTATTTTTAATATTTTGGGACATTAATTAACTCACATATAATTATTCAATATTCATTCCTCTTATTTAATCATTTATTTAAAAATTTGGGATGTTACAATAATCACATGCTTCCCCATTCATATCTTTTACCATTTTAGTCTTTAGAAAATGTAGAACTCGACCCAAAGTAGTGAATGCCCATTGAGTAAACCTACCACTTCTCTTCTTTCTGCTTTCAACAAGTGAAGGATGTTATGAACATACTTCCTCTAACATTGGAACAAAAGCTTTTTCTACTTTACCTAAATCCCTAAAATCCACTAGATCACCAGATGCGATCAAAGAGATTTCCTGGAATAAAGGGTTATCAATCTTCTTAACTTGTTGACCTGTAATACCAGCGTTTCCTACAGTTTCTTTCATGAGTTCTCCAATCACCTCTCACAGCAAATGATTTGCAACATTTTCAACACATGAAAGAATTTGTCCCATACTTTCTCTTGTAATAAGTTTGAAGGGTTCTAAAGTCTTTCAGTGGTTTTGCTCTTGGATGCTCAATATTGTTCTTGTATCCTGCTGCATAGCAATAGCATGGCAGTCTAAGCATAGTTGTTAGTTGTGTTCCTCTTAGAGACTCTGGCCCCTTTCTATATTCAGATCCATGCCCCCACATATGTATCTGCGCATTTTGAATCCATCAAAAGTAGTTTTCTTTTTAAAACAAATTTCTATAGAAATAGAAGACAAAGTTCCTTAGACTTACAACAATTCACTTACTCTTCAATATAATATATATAGATTCATGATCATCAAAAGTAGTTTTACATATAATCTTAAACTGATTCAAGAAAGCAAAATAATGTACTAGTGTAAACTTTAACTCTGTCATATATTAATTACAAATCAATAATTCTAATTAAAACTATAGGTGATAGTTTTTATCCTAGTATCACATGTATATGGGCAAATAATAATTAGCTGAAGAAAATGTTAATTATTAAGGAACTAGCTAGTTTAAGGAAATAAAAATAAAAATTTTATTTTAAATTATTATGAATATTAAGTCTTTCTAATTTCTTAACTATGTTTACCATAATTTGTAGTATAAAAAAATTATTTTAGTTCTTTACTTAAAATTGAAATGAACAAGATTGGAAGCCACTGAGACATTCTTAAAATAAAGAAATAAATCATTGGTATTATCTATATCAATAATTGTCCAAAAGGTCTTTAATTTTTACGTGTATAGGATCATGTAAAGTTATGATTTATTTTACTATATCGGCCAAGTTTTATATCCGTTAGAATTAATTAGCTTGCTATGAGTTGCTTCTTAATTGAAGAAATCATGTAATGTTGATTTACTAGAAAATATTAAAATATTGATTGAAGAGACATCATCTTAGTAAGTTTACATCTTTTGTTGCCTATTATAAGTTTATTTTAAATGACAATATGATAATAAATTGATTTTGAGATTATTTAGATTATACAAAATTGACATTGATAGTGTTTGGTTCATATTAGATTTTTCAAACTACCATTTCCCCTTTTATGTATATCTTTTTGTAAGTTTTAGGTATGATGATATTATTTTATAGTATTTATTATACATAGTGACTTCTTAGGGGTGGGAGGGGGTCATAGCCCCATCCCTAAGATTCTTATTATTATATGAAATTAAAAAATTATTTGAATAAATAAAGATATGAAAATGATATGTTATTGTTTTCATAATGATAAAGTAGTTTCTCACTTAGGAGACAAGCAGAGAGCGGTTCTTGTTTACAAAGACACTTGTCCTTAAAATATAATGATGGAATTGGCAAATTGGCAATGCACCTAGATGCTTTCCGTGTGTATGGTTCCATTGTTAAAAAGCCAGCAGAAAATGAGAGATTATTATAATCTTGACAGCAGGCCATCGAGATAAATTTGGATGTTTTTTTATATATTTTTTTAAACATTTAGTTGTTAAAATTTTTTATGGTGATGTTATTGGTGTTTTGAATGGTTGGTTTGTTAGTAATTAAAATTAGTCCTAGTTATTCCAATGGTAGTAATATGAATATCTATGAGGGACTATATATTGAACACTTCTAAAGGCTAGTCTAGGACAGCTCCAATATTCATTGATGAGTCTCACATTAACCACATATGCATCATACAATTTTTCTACAGCAATGTTGATTTGAGTTGTGACTCCTAGTCCTTTCGTAAATGAGTTCTATAGCAGCCTTATGGTATTAATACTCTACTTATAATGTAGTGGATGAAAGAAGTTGTTTGTTTGTGAAGAATTGTGCAGATTGAGTTACTTTTAAAATCGTGATTGAGGACAATTCTTGGAAAAATTAAAAAACTGTTTGTGCATAGGATGCCAATTTATTTATTTTTATTTTAGTTATTCTAAATGTGTAACAAGTTCTCATATATTTTCTAAATCTATTTTCAAGAAATTAGTATTTAAATTTTTTTAAGAACAAGTTGATATCAAATATTATTTGACTTTGAGATACAAATTGGTGATATATTTGAGACATAAACTGAAAAATGTTCATTAATTGAATAGATAAAAATGAATAAGTATTTACAAGTTACATAATTCTATTATTACAGACTATCATTTAACGAACTAATAGTGAGAGATAAATTTTCTAAAATATAATGCCTGTAACATCTCAAATTTTATAGAAATGATTAAATAGGAGGAATAAATAATAAATATTTATATATGAGTTGATTTATGTCCCAAAAATATGGAAATGATAAAATTGGGATTTATTATGAAAAATTATAATTTATTGAGACTAAATACGATAAAATTTCACCCGGTTAAAATATAGGTGTCGGACCAAGTATCTCCGATTGAGATGCCGTTGGTCAGGGCTGTTAAGAACATTATTAGGAATTCGAATATATCTTCGGAATAATTTTTGGATTTAGTATTGAGCCCGAACGAAGATCCTGTTCATAATAAAACGGAGAAGCTTTAATAAGGGATAAAAATAAAACATAAAACCCTCTCCCTTCCCTCTCATTTTCATGTTACTCTCCCTTTTCCCTCCCTTCTCCATTTCTTTCATCTTCTTCCTCCTCTTTTCTTGCCCAAACCGTGCCCCTTTCCATAGCCATTACCCACCAAAATTTCTTGGTCTCCATGGATTCATGAAGCATGAATGAGACATTGGAGTAAGCTTGGCTCTCTTCTTCTTCCCTTTCCCTTATTTTTGTTTTGGAGCTTGAGCTTGGAGATGAGGTAAGGTTTTGAACCATTCTCCTTTCATTTATGGTTGTTATGGTGTTTAAGTTTGAAATGGTGACATTAGGCTTTATGAGTAATGAAGAAGATAGTGGAAACCTTAAGCTTAAATGTTTAAAATGTGATTTTTGATGATGGCTAGTGTTGTATGAGAATGGGGGCTTATTAAGTTTATGATGCTTTGAGGAAATGATGGAAGTTAATTATTGTTAAAAGATTTTAGAGAAAACCCTAGGTTTAGGAATTTGGGGCTTTTGGCCAAATTGATAGGTATTGATGATTTATGCTTTAGAATGGGTTTTGGGAAGATTGGAATTGATTATTTGTGGTGATGGTTGGGTTTTAATGGAACCCTAACTCTAGGAATAGGGGGAAATGAGTAATGATGTTATGAGAAATTATTTTGAGTGTAATCCAATGATATTTTGTATATGAATGTTGTTAATGATGGAGATTGGTGGTTATTAGAAATGGTTGTTGGATTTTGATGGAAACCCTAAGCATTGAGGTTTTTGGGCTTTGGGGAATCCTTATGAGATTGTAAGTTATTGATATGAGAGTGATTTGATATATATGAGAAAGAGTTTTGAAAGAGTAATATTAATGATTGATGTTGAGGAATTGTGGAATCAAGAAAATTAGAGTAATGACCCCAAGTTGTTTAGTGTGCTAAAGGTAAAGATATGGATAAGAAGGGCTTAAATTATAAGAATAATGGCTATTGAATTCTTTAAAGAGTCTTAATCTTAAGATTTAGAAATGTGTATATGGTGACTAAGAGAATTAATTTTGGTTGTTGTTGCTTATGATGATGATGATAATGGTAAATGACCAATAGTGATAGATTAAGGAAATGAAATGAGATTGTGACTGAATGAGGCCTTAGACCATGATAGGGTGCTAATTGAACTTGTTGATTAACGATGGATTAAGTGTGTCTAAGATAGCACATGTTGAACTGTAAGTGGCATTTGAATATTGATTTAAGGTGGAATGCATCTTAGGTGATGGAAGGATGTGGTGATGTTGTTATTGGGTTTGGTTAGCCTTTAAGATCTAGAGAATCTTTGTTTTGGGAAATGAATTCCCGAAGCCTAACACAATGGCATAAATTGGTGTTTTGACAAGTTTAGAACTTGTTCACAAGCCTTACAAAATGTAAATCATTATTTAGAATTTATGAGGAATTCCTTGAGATGGTTTATTGAGTTTATGAATACATGTGTATGTAATATGTAGATTGTGTTTCGGATTATGTGGCTGAGCATTCGGAGCGTGCATTCAGATTTGCGGCTCTTCCCTCGAGGTAGGAGAGGAGTTTACATTCAAATTGCATGAGTTATATAATTGATGATTATTGTATATCATGATACCCATGCTTACCTTGCCATGTTTATAGTGAAATGATGTGAATGGGAAAATTGTTGGCTATGATGATAATATATATGTATATAAGTTGATGAAGGTTATTCTCGGTAATGATGGATTCTTGAGAATGATATATATATGTATATATAAATTAATGATGAATGTTTAGTGCCCTTTAATGGGAGTAATGCACCGTTGATGAATAACCCATGAGGGGTTAAAATATGCATATACCATATGAATTTAGAATTCCATGTAATTTCGATGAATGAATATTGGAAATAAGAGGCTAAGGCCAATAGATGACATTAATCTTTATATTGATAGGGAAATTGCTCAAAATGTGAAACTAGGTGTTGAAATTAATACATAATTGAGGAACTAATAGAGCCAAATAGAGTTTTATGAGGATTAAATAGGATGGGATAGTTCTAATAGCTTCCATGTATAGTTTATGACTTGTAGGAATTGAGGTGGGCTAATTCTAATGAGAATAGGCCCTTGAGTTGCACAAAAGTGCCTCAA
Source organism: Clitoria ternatea (assembly GCA_037962975.1). Lineage (NCBI taxonomy): Eukaryota > Viridiplantae > Streptophyta > Magnoliopsida > Fabales > Fabaceae > Clitoria > Clitoria ternatea. Next base: position 114,639,017 of record CM075669.1, read on the forward strand.
AATGATCAAAATGCATTTATGCTCATAAGTCACACATTTTAAAGGATTTTTGAGTGAGGCCGGTGGCCACGCATCAAAAATGGTGTAATTTAGTTGGTGTCAAAATTTGGTAGCATTTGGAGTTGATATGAAAAAGTTACAGGGGTTGGAAGTTCAAAATTATGTATTTTCTGCATAATTTCTGCAGTCTGGTAGGCCGTAATCGATTAGATTATTAGTCTAATCGATTACAAGGATTATGTTCCTATAGTAATCGATTGGCTTAATCGATTACAAACCTATACACAACCCAGTAATCGATTGTGATCGAGGGTGTAATCGATTAGAGACCAAACAGAATCAATATAATCGATTGTGTTCAAGGGTGAAATCGACTATGTACTAAAATAGAAACAACGTAATCGATTACCCAAGTCTCGTAATCGATTATAAACAACACCTGATACATTATACCACCTACAGAAGCATTGTAATCGATTAGCTCCTACCCCGTAATCGATTATCACTAGCTAAATTGATTAAATCAACTTAGAATTTGCATTTTTACTTCTTTTGAGTACTTATCTTGTACTCCTTGGACCTTTAGGCCTACTTGACAATTAAATGAGGTATTCTGAAACCTTCTTCCAATCCCACGCATACTTTTGGAATCATTACGAGTGAATTCACTAGGGGTATATGTGTGGTTTATCTTAGTGGTGAATTGGGAATGCCTTAAGGCCTTGGTAAGTTACGTGTATGTCTAAATAATATTATGAAAACATGAATGTACACTGTAACACCCCTGGTTTTCTGTACTCGAATCCCAATGTGATCAATATAATTAATAAAATTATGAATAAATTTTTCACGTTTGAAAACATTTCCAATACACCATCATGACCACATGGAGACCCAAGTCACAGAAAACCAAAGAGTGAGATTATATAACTTAAAACTGGATCGATAAGTAAATTGTCCATGAAGGTATACAAAATAATAGAGTATACAGCGGAAGAATATGTATACCGGGCACACGCCTAGTCCCATATATGAAGATATGAGAAAAGGCTAGGCAAGCATGCAGTGGCATATTACAAGCCTAATAGACAACCATCATCATCTTACATAATTACATGAGCATGCAAAGCCTAAGATATAACTAACTTTATGTACATTCGGGAATATACCCCCGACTATCTCAATCATCAGCTTACATCGATCAATTCCAATTTTTCTAATACACACTTAATCATCTAGTACATACTATATTTGCGTCCCCAATTCACAGTTCCAAAAGGGGATATCCTATACATATTCAAATTCATTAAAACATCTATATCTTCATAAACAAATTATACATTTCATTATTTTAATACATAATAATTCATAAATGCTGCCGGCCAAGGCATTTCCTCTACCACTATTTACCTTCACCAAAGCTTGATCTTTAAATCCAAACTCATCCCAAGGCAACCTGCATCACAAATCTAAAAAGGAGACCACATGGGAGAGTGAGTTATACATTCAAAATGACGAATAACAAATATGGTGATCAAGTGTATATGCATACAAACATCATGTGTGCTTTGCTATCAAAATATGAAATTATCATTCATTCATTAACTCATTATTACAATAAGCATACAGCCTCATGAATCGCAATTTATATTATAAATAGACACAACATATGCACACTCACGAACACTATCACGTTGCCACTTATCAACAAGGGCATTCACAATCATTAACATCATCTATTCATTTTATCTTTTATTCAGTACCTCCTCGCAAGGGGTTTCTCAATACTCGTGGTCATGCTATTTCAAATATACAATAAATTTAATTCCATATCAATGGGTGATCGCAACCACCATAATCGAACATTCATAACCATAATGGGTGATCGCAACCACCATAATCAATCTTTCATAATCATTGGTTTCCCGCCTCGCAAGGGGTACTCCCTAAAGCAGCCTCGCAAGGAGCTTTCTCGTGATCGCAACCATGTTCAACAATTCACCTAGGTTTCCCACCTCGCAAGGGGTACTCCCGCCTCATGATCGCAACCATGGGCATCATAGGTGCTCGCAAGCCCTTTATCATATCAAATACCAAGTGATCGCAACCACTGGTTTATCATCATATAATGGTCCCCGCAGGGCCTTTCACATTTCACAATCCAGGTGATCGCAACCACCGGCACAATATCATATCATCATCACTCAGGGCTATGCCCTTCGTGGCACCCCGCAAGGTGATTCAATTCACAACAATTCAATAACAATAGGATCACGTCCTCTTCACTCTGGGATATACCCTTCGTGGCACCCCGCAAGGTGGTATATTTCAACATTATTCAATAACAATAGGACAACGTCCTCTTCACTCAGGGATATACCCTTTGTGGCACCCCGCAAGGTGATTCTCTTCACAATAATTATCACAATACCATCCTCACTTGGGAATACACCCCTCGTGGGACCCCGCAAGGTGATTTATTCACAACAATATGATCAACATCATCTTCACTCCGGGATTTACCCATCGTGGTACCCCGCAAGGTGATATATTTCAACATTATTCAATAACAATAGGACAACGTCCTCTTCACTCAGGGATATACCTTTTGTGGTACCCCGCAAGGTGATATATTCAATATCATTCACAACAATAGGACAACGTCCTCTTCACTCAGGGATATGCCCTCCGTGGCACCCCGCAAGGTGATATATTCAACAATAAATCGACAACAATAGGACAACGTCCTCTTCACTCAGGGATTTACCCTTCGTGGCACCCCGCAAGGTGGTATATTTCAACATTATTCAATAACAATACATATCAATGCCATGCTATGCCATAAACGTAACAATGCAATAATGCATGTGCCCAACAACCTCGCAAGGATATCTCACCCTCTCAATTAGGGATAAATCGTATATTTAATCTTATTATCATTGGCACATAAGAAATCATAAGGCCCCTCAAGGCACAACATTCATAACCACATCAAACCACGCATGGTAATTAAAATCATATCAAGCATCATGGCATTTATCCACGCATGGAAAACAACAAGGTATTTTAAAAGTATATGTTTAGCAATCATCATTGCCACCATTTCAAATCCATTGATTTATACACTCGTGGCCATTCAATTTTCCCCTCATTGGTTTTATTATCACACAAGATGTGTCATATACCCACATCATTTACTTTTTATTATGATTCATAATACATCAATAGTGGTGATGCACACATGTATTCATAACATAGTATAGGCATACACGTACCTCTCCAAGGCCTTAAGCCATTCCTCAATCACCACTAAGACACACCACGCATGGACCCTTAATGAAATCGCTTGTTGTTACATAATAAAAGGGGTTTTAGGCAACAATGAGCCCATGATAAATTTCAGCACTAAGGCATGAGGAAATCTTATTTTTAGTCTTAAAAATAGTGGGACATGTCACAAATATCATCTATTAGTCCCAATTTGGCCACCATAAAAAGCTGGGTTCAAAACCCCCTTAAACTTGAATTTTTCAACGCAATAGGTTCGGTATTTTTCACCTAATGAGAGTTAGAAAACTCCAATTAATGTGAGACCAATTCTCACACCTCCATAACACAATTATCTACAACTTTCATGAAGAACTCGAAGGCCAAAAGTGTCATTAAGATGCCCAAACGGGCCAAAAAAGCAAAGAAAATAGACCAGTTGGAAAAACAGCACAACAGTGGCCATAACAGGGCTCTGAATCGATTCAGACTCGTGTGAATCGATTCAAGCATCCTAAATTCTCAAAATTTGACAGACAGAGGGCCTTGAATCGATTCAAACTCGTATGAATCGATTCAAACGCCCCTGGAGCCCAAAATAGTGAAAACAGCACCTCTTGAATCGATTCAAAGGGTCTTGAATCGATTCAAGACAGCCCTGCTGCTGTTTTTATGCAGAAACGTAAGATTTTTCAACTTCTAACCCTCCTAACTTTCTCGTATGAACTCCAAATGCTACGAAATTTTAACCACAACAAATACACATTATTTGTGACGCGTGGCCACCGGCCTCACTCAAAAATTCCCAAAAATGAGGGACTTATGCGCATAAATGCATTTTACCCATTTAGAGGCACTTTTATGCAACTCAAGGGCCTATTCTCAATGGAATTGGCCCATTCCAATTCCTATAAGTCATAAACTACGTATATAGGCTATTGGGACTAACCCAAGCCATCAAAATCACCTAAAACTCAATTTGACTCTATGAGTTCCTCAATTATGCATAAACCTCAAACTTATCACCAATACCATCACAATGGCTATCACATTCAATGCCAATCATCCACATAAATTCTCAATTCATAAACACATACTTCATCCCATCAAGGATGGTTCATTAACATGTACATATTTCAACCCCTCATGGGTTATTCATCATCATATATACACATACATTATCATCAATAGCCAACAATTTGCCATTCATATCATTTCACTATAAATATGGCAAGGCAAGCATGAGTGTCAAGACATACAATAATCATCAATTATATAACTCATGCAATTTGAATGTAAACTCCTCTCCTACCTCGAGGGAAGAGCCGAAACCCATATGCATGCTCCGAAAGCTCCGCCACATAGTCTGGAACATAATCTACACAACATACATATGCATTCATACAATTAATAAGCCATCTCAAGGCATTCCTTATAATTCTAAACATTTGCTAGCTTATCATAAAGCCCAACATCAAGTCCTAGACTTGCCAAAACACCAATTCATACCATTGTGTTAGGCTTCCGGAATTCCTTTCCCAAAACCAAGATTCTCTAAATCTCAAAGGGCTAACTATACCCAACAACATCAACATCACCTCCCTTATCCATAATACATCCAATAATCATATAAATCATCTATTTGCCATCATTGTCACTCAAATTCATTATAAGCCCTCTTAGCTTCACTCAAAGCCATCCACAATTCACAAAATTCAAGTGACACACCTTATGGTCTAAGGCCTCATCAAATCCTCATCTTAACTTATCTATTCATCATCAATGGTTATCCACCACCATCATCATCACTATCATCATCATAGTTGCCAATACTCAAGGGGTTTAACTCCTCTAATCACATACACACTCACATGCACTCATCACCCAATCCTCAAGAATCAACACCAATCTTTCAAACATTCATCTCCTCATATAAAATCGTTCTAAGACATCAAAATCATCAAAATCACCTATTTAGCCAACACCCCCAATTTACCATACTTTGGGTTTCCCCCAAAATTTCCCATCAACAATCAACAATCATCAATTTCAACCATTTATATACATTCATAGGTTAACAACAATGCATCCTACTCATCATCAACAATAACACTAAATCTCCAAGGGTTAATCAACCTAGGGTTTGGTTCCTCAAGCCATTTTCCATCAAAATAACACCCAATCATCCATCATAATACTTAAATAGACTCAAAACCATAAACAAGAGCCATGGGTGTTCAAGATCTTACCTCTTTCTCCAAGCTCAAGTTCCAAAACGAAAATAAGGGAAAAGGAAGAAGAAGAGAGCCAAGCTTGATTCTATGCCCATTAATCCTTCATGAATCTTGGGTTGGAAGTTGATTTTTGTAAGAAAAGTGGAGGGGAGGAGGTGAACGGTCATAGGTGTGAAGGAGGAAGAAGAAATGGAAAATGAAGGGAGAGTAGAAGTGGAGAGGAAGCCAACGAAGAAATAAGGAAGGGAGGAGAGAGGAGAAATTAAAATCCACCCCTTATTCATTAAAAGCTTTCCGTTTTATATAAACAGGACCTTCATTCGGGCTCAATACTATATCCAAAATTATTCTGAAGACACATTCGGATTCCCAATAATATTCTTAATAGCCCTGACCAACGGCATCTCAATCAGAGATATTTGGTCCCACACCCATTTTCCAATCGGGTATAATCTTATCTCATATAAGCTCAATAAATTATAAATACCCATAATAAATCCCAATTTAATCATTTTATTATTTTTGGGAAATAAATCAACTCACATACAATTATTTATTATTTATTCTCATCAATTATTCATTTTTATAAAATTTGGGATGTTACATACACCACCATTAATGTGATATATGATTGATAATGAAAATTTTAGGTTGTGGTTATATGCTACACCTTGTATGATAATGAAATTAATGAGGGGACAATTGAGTGGCAATGAGTTATGATAACTTAATGAAATTGAAATAGTATCTGTAATGATAAAAAAAATGGATAAGGCCACACACATTGAATGATGATTAATGATGTTGGATGAAAAGGGATATTGTTGTTGAACATACCCTTGGTTTAATGGTGATTTATATTATTAATGACGGCAATGCCATTGTGTTTGATACAAGTGTAATCTTGTACATATAGATTTAATTGTATTGGCTAGCATGTGATGCTATGTACTTGAAATGTGTTTATCAATATGCCTTGATTGATTCCTATATGTGGACTCATACTTGATGTCTGCTATGCTTCTTGAATTCCATGCGTGGATTAATGTGAGAATGATATTATGGCTATTGAGATGTCAAGTACATGAATGGTATGCCTTGAGGGGCTTTGTAAATGATTATATGTTATTGATTAAAAATTCCAAATTAAAATATATCCCTATATGAGAGGGTGAGATATCCTTGCGAGGCTGATGGGCATATGCATTATTGCATTTTGTATTCATGGCATGGCATAACATTGAAATATGGTTGCGATCACAATGATGAAAGATCCTACGGGTTTCTATGAAGGGAGTACCCCTTGCGAGGCGGGAAACTAACATGATGATGATATGATATTAAGCCGGTGGTTGCAATCACCTGGTTGTTCAAATGAAAGGCCTTGCGGGGATGATTGTGGATAAACACTCGTGGTTGCGATCACGAGGAGGGAGTACCCCTTGCGAGGCGGGAAACCATTATGAAATGATTGATATGTGGTTATGATCACAATGAGACATCCTCCAGGATTGTATGATGATAAGCCACTGGTTTCGATCACTTTGTATTTGAAATGAAAAGGGCTTTCGAGTTCCTATGATATTCCATGGTTGAGATCACGAGGAGGGAGTACCCCTTGCAAGGCGGGAAACCAATATGATGATGATTATAAGTGGTTGCGATTATTTGAGATACCATGTGCGCATGGGTGATTGAAATAGATCCATTGCTTATGCATTAAACAGTTGACATATGCATTAGCCATAGGTGCATGGCATTTGAGATGGGATGACCACGAGATGAGAAACCCCTTGCGAGGAGGAATTGAGTAAAGATTTAATGAATTGATGATGATAATTTGTGAATGCCCTTGTTGATAAGTGGCAATGTGATTGTGTGTATGCTTGTGCTTGCTTATGTTGTGAACTGTGTTTCATGAGGCTTGTATGCCTATTATATCAATGTGATGATGATTGAATGATGAACTGATGATTTTATAACAAAGCACACGTGATGAATGAATGCATGTACACTTAATCACAATATATGTATATTCGTCATTTTGAATGTATAACTTACTCTCCCATGTAGTCTGCTTTTTAGCATTGTCATACAGGTTGCCATGGGATGAGTTCGGATTTTGAATTAAAGTTTCGGGAAGGTAAATAGTGGTAGTGGAAGTGCCTTAGCCGACATCATTTGTGAATTTTAATGTAAAGAATAAATTGTACATGATGATATTGATGATTTAATGATTTTGGTCATGTATAAGTTAATTGTGTATGCATGAATGATGATCATATATATATTGGTACATAAGTGATGATTTGATGAGTACTTGAGGAATTAAACTTGAACAATATATACATTGATGATGGTGGTGTTTAGATTAATGCCAAGAGGTGAATAGGTAGGCTAATTATGAGAAATGGGTAGTGATGATAGCTGGGGCATGATCCCGGATGTATATGCACATTTATATTTATATCTTAGGTGATGCATGTGTCTGTTGTAGGTGAATGAATGGGTTATGACCTAATAGGTTTATGTTTGGTATTTGCATGCTTTTACTGAGCCTTTTCTCATATCTTTATATATGGGACTAGGCGTAAGCCAGGTATACACATTCTTCTTCCGTTGTAAACTCTATTATTTTGTATACCATTATGGGCGAGTTAGTTATCGATCCAGTCATATGTTGATAAATGTCACTTTTCGGTTTTCTGTGATTCGGGTTTTGGTGTGACAATGCCTAATGTTCAACTTAGATCTTAGAAATTATTAGTGGTTAATAAATGTATATAGGCCTTTTTTACCTTTTAGATTGAGTGTTTAATCCTTTTCGCATAGATAATATTATGGATTATAGTATTAATGTACTCTCACCAATTCAAATTTTGTTTAGAATAAAATAAAAAAGAATAAGATACCAAGAGAACAAAGAAGAGTATTGATGGGTTTTAGACTTCTCTTGTCTCTATTTTTTTCTCTGGCTAGAGTATCTTCCTCTTTCTCTTGTTTTATTCTCATTCTGATTCTTGTTAATAGCATTGTATTTGTATGAGCTAAGCCTCATTCATGTTGGTAAGTAAGCTCATATTTACAGTTTAATTTTTTTAAAAGATATAAAATTCTGGATTTCAAGACCATTTATTGTGTGTGCAAGTAAGTGTCTCTAATATTTCTAAAGGAATATATAGTTTTTGCTGGTGATTCATATTTTGCTGTTTAGTGACTAATTTGATAGAGATTAGGTTGTTGGTTGTTGGCGATTTATATTTTAGTTGGTTGTTGTATGACATAACTAGTTTTTGTTGGTTTTAATTTACTCAAGATTAGGTTTTTAGCTGTGAAAATTTGCTCATCAAATTGATATGACACAAGCAAGATCCTTGTTTGGAACTCAAATGGGTGTTGGGTAATTCAAAATCTGTTTTGACAGTTTGTTATAATGTCTAGGTGGGAATTTGGTTGTCAAATTAGTGGATTGAGCCTATTAGTTTTTTTTTGGTGTCAAAATCACTTTGAGTACTGATTATAGACAGTTATAAACTTTAATTATTTTGTGATAAAGTTGATGAATTATCCAAAATAGCTTTCAAATTATCCAACGGGGAGTGAATCAATCTTAAACTCTTAAATCGTGTCCTTTTTCTAATAATTCATGTCAGAAACACCTTCTATACTCAGAGCAAGAACAAGTAGATGCTAAATCAACTATTAAGGTATTGTGATGAAAATATTGGTTTGTACTTCTATTCTTAACCCTGCCCTTTAGCTCTAGATAAAAGTCATTTCATATGTTGTTACTTTTCCTCTGAATGTCTTGATGCCTTGAACCCGGACTGTGATTCCCATCCGCGTGTTAATACGCTGCCTGGGGCGTATTCATGCCACATGCTTGCTCCATCTGATTCTTTACCTTGCTTCGTGTGTTAATCTATTATTCCCATGATAACTAAAAACAACAATTAACAAATAAGTAAATATTCAAGTTAGTACTAGAAATTGTATGAGTAAATTAACAAGAACAATCAAAGAAGTTGTTTTTAGGCAATACTTGTAGTTCTTGGAGAAATTCTTGCTCAAGTTCACCAATTGTTTTCTTTTCTTTTTTGTCTATGCTACAATAGGGTAAGATTTTACTATCAATAATAACATCATCCTCCTCGAACTTGCCTGAAAGAAAAGATCCAACCATTCTCCATCTTACTATTTCTTTATTTTCAATTTTTTTCTGCCATAAGAGGTTATTCATCATATACTTAGGGTTTTTATTGGTTTTCGTTATTCTCTCATCACTACTCATCATCTCATCTTTCGGTCATCCTATTCTCCTTAAGGTAGTCCTTTGTATACCTCTGAGATAGTGACATCAATCATAGCCTTTTATTCTATCAAATAAAGAAACCTTTTGTAAAGTTACTTACCAAATAAGCTAAGATAAAAAGAATAAAAGGCTCAACCTAAGTTAAGATAGAGCAACAAAAAAGGCATAAGGTATAAAAATATATGGAAGAAAGAAACATAAAGACAAAACCAAAGAGAGAAGGAGGAGAAAAGAAGGAATTTTACCTTACGAGGTTAACAATGGTGATGATGGAGTAGAGAGAGTATAAAGGGGGTACGCAGAAAAGATGAAGTGAGTGATAAAATATAAATTCACTCATTATAAAATATAAAGTTTAGAAAAAGCCTCATGTAAAAAAGGTGATTTTTAACCCTAAACCCTTTAGAATCCAAAAAACACCACCGAATAATATGTTAAATTGATTATTTCTCTTATGAACCTTTAACTATTTGTAATTTTCCTTTTCAATTGAATCATCCTCTTTTGTCGAATGTTATAAGCATTTTATTTTATGTTTGCAGTTATGTCTTTTATTTCATAAGTGAAATATTGTAATTATAATTTAGATTCTTTTAGGTTATTAGTTTTTAAATTTTTTTCTAAAATAGGGTACATTGATAATATTCACTTGTTGGGACTAACTACATCTTTAGAAACCTCATTATGGAAAGCAGTTGAATGTTGGAAACTTTGACTAACACTGTTAACAATCAACTTTGTCATGCAGACCAGCACACCTTACGCGTGGTCTATGTTCGTCTCTCATCAGCTTCGTCTCCATCGCTGACTCTCTTTCCCAGGTAATCACCTAACTCTAACTTTCTGGCTATGTGTCTTGTATCTTTTAAAGTGTATGCATATTGATTGTTGTTTGTTAATGGAGAGTATAGCTCATTAGGCATTGGTCTTGTGTGCTGATAACATGTGTTAAAAATGTGCATGTGTATTGTTGTTTGTTAGTGGAGAGCAGATTTCATTAGGCATTGGTTTTGTGTGCTGATAACATGATATTTTTATGCATGTGTATTTTTGTTTGTTAGTGGAGATCAGAGCTTACTAGGTTGTGGTGATTACCTCCCTTTCATATACAATGTGTAGCACATATATTGAACTATATTTAAAAATCTTCTGTGTGTAACAGGGTGTTGTAAAAAATTAGAAATGTCTAGTTTACAGGGGAGACTCTGCCAAAATTTCGGTGGTTCCTTGTTTAAGGGTACATAAAAAAGTAAATTCAAGTTTAACAATGTAGGGTTTAGTCATAGTTATATATTGACCTGTACTGGGAACTTTTCTATGTGTAATAGGGCGTTGTAAAAAATTTGGAATTGCCTAGTTTACAGGGGAGACTCTGCCGAAATTTTGGTAGGATCCCTATTTTAGGGTACATAAAAACTACATTAAAAGTTAACATTGTAGGGTTTAGTCGTGTCTACACCCACTAGCTTCCCGTTTAATATTCAAGACACCCGGCTGACATGTCGTGTTGTGTTGGATCTTAAATTGTCCCGGTTGGACAGCTTAGGATGAATTTGTAACTAGTAGAGCGTAACCCATAATCGTTGTTGTTTGTGTTCTATCATGTGTTGTTGATGTCCATTTAGAATTCCGGTTAGTGTGTTTCGTATTGTCTCTGGGCACATGTCTACGTGTGGTGTATCATCTCACACATATCTCTGTGTACTCAAGGACCAATGTGAAATGCTACCGAAATTCCAAATGAACATCAACGACACAAGATAGACCACATACAACATCGATGGGTTACAGATGGTTACGTATTCATCCCAAACGGGATAGGGCCCCACCTACTTACAACATCAAAGAGATAGAGAGTGATTAATGAATGATAGTCACATAATGTTTAAATTAAAGTAACTAAAATTGTGCTTGTTAGATATCATGAATGAAGGTTCCAACAAATTGGCGATGAATGTACAACCGGTTGGATCACGATCGGTAAGTGACTGAGGAGTTTATGATGGGCTTGTTGGAGTTTATTATGTTCGCGATGGCGAACACGCCTGGTTTTGACGCGACTTAGAAGATTCGTTGTCCGTGTTTAAAGAGCAAATGCATGAGTTTTAAATACGTGGATGATGTCATGTGCCACCTAAGTAAGAAGGGTTTCATGGAAAGATACCACTATTGGTACAACCATGGTGAGCAGTTACCGCCCAGGCCATCAGGCGTAACCGTTCAACAATCTTACTATGAGGTCGAAGGGAATAGGGATACGTACAACAACATGAAGCAGATGGTGATAGATCATGTTGAACCCTCTATCGGGCATATGCTAGAACATGATGACCAACCAGGGAATGAGGATGACAACATAGAGGAGGATCCTAATGCGGAGGTGAAGAGATTTTATGATTTATTAGTGGCGGCTCAGACTCTAATGTGGGACGGGTGCGAGAGTCACACTGAATTATCCGCCTCCCTAGCTGCTTTAAGCCTAAAGGCAGATTATAATCTTTCAGGAGGTTATTTTAATATGATGGTCGATCTAATGGGTTCCACCATGCCTAGTAATCATCGAATGCCATCAAACCCGTACCATGCTAAGAAAAGAATGGTAAACCTAGGTTTGGGATGTGTAAAGATAGAGTGTTGTGTTAGCGGGTGTATGTTATTCAGAAATAAGTTTGCAGACAAGAGTGTCACAAAGTGTGTACACTGTAATGAGGACCGCTACAAAACTGTTAAAACGAGTGGGAAAGTAACTAGAATGGCCAAGAAGAAAATGTGGTACATTCCCATAACACCGCGTCTTCAGCACCTGTATGCCTCATTGTCCATGGTAAAGCACATGCGTTGACATGCTTTGAACCGAACACAAGAGGGTCTTTTATGCCATCCATCTGACGGGAAAGCATGGAAGTGTTTGGATGAGCTATATTTGGACTTTTCAAGCGAGTTGCACAATGTACGTCTTGGCTTATGTACTGATGGGTTGAACCCGTTTGGTCAATACAGAAGAGCGTACTCTTGTTGGCCAGTCATACTAACTCCATACAATCTGCCTCCTGATATGTGTATGAAGAGGGAGGTCATGTTTTTATCTATACTGGTTCCAAGACCCAAAAATCCAAAGGCAAAGATAGACGTGTTTTTACAACCGTTGGTTGAGGAGTTGTCATAATTGTAGGATGTCGGGGTAATGACCTATGATGCCTCCTTGAAGAACAATTTCATGATGCGGGCTATTTTGATGTGGACCATTAACGACTTCCCAGCATGTTGTATATTTTCTGGCTGGTCAACATCTAGGAAGCTTGCTTACCCTGTATGCATGGAACATACTGGGGGGAATCACTCCCTGTTAGTGGCAAGTCAAGTTTTTTTTACTGTCATAGAAAGTTTATACTATTGGATCACCCATTCAGGATAAACAAAACCATTTTAAGAAGAACAAGGTTGTGAATGAACCTCGACCCCGTAGGTTATCCAGTGCACGGGTTTGGCAGAGAGTCGAAGAGTATCCGTACATCTAGGATAAGAGCGTTAAGGAGTTTGCAAGTTATGGGAAGGAACACCACTGGGTGAAGCAGAGTATCTTATGAGATTTGCCATATTGGAAAGACTTGTTAAGACACAACATTGATGTCATGCACACTGAACGAAATGTTTTTGTGAATATTTTTGACACTATGATGGACATCAAAGGGAGAACAAAAGACAACGAGAAGAGTCATCTAAACCTTCTGATTTGGTGTTCTAGGAAAGAGTTAGAATTGAGGGATGCAGGACGTGGAAGAATGTTCAAACTTCATGTGAAATATGTTTTAACTAGACCTAAATAGATTGCTGTGTGTGTGGATGAATGGGTTAACCCTGCCTGACAGATTTGATTCTAACTTGAGTAGATGTGTCGACATGAAAGAGGGCAGGGTGTTTGGCATGAAAAGTCATGATTTCCATGTGTTTATGCAACAACTACTGTCGTACGTGTTTCATGCCATACCGAAACCTATTTGGAAACCGATGGTTGAGTTGAATCATTTCTTTAAGGAGTTAACAACAACTTCGTTAACTAAAGAGAAACTTGTAAAGATGGAGGAAAGTATCCTGGTCTTGATTTGTAAGTTGGAACAGATTTTTTCACCAAGTTTTTTTTACTCGATAAAGCATCTCCCTATCTATCTACTGTACAAGGCCTTAATGGGTGGCCCAGTGCAGTACCGTTGGATGTATCCATTCAAAAGGTGGCCACAACTACTTAATTTCATTGCAAATTTTTCTTAACTATAATAGTATTATGTAAGTTAACATCTGCTTATGTTATTCTAGATTCTTACGCTCTTTAAAGGACAAAGTGTTAAACAAAGTGTATGTTGAAGCATCAATTTGTGAGGCATACTTAGTGGAAGAAATGACCACCTTTGCTTCTTTCTATTTTCCAACGGAGATAGAAACTAGAATGAGTATAATTCCCTATAGTCTTGGGGTGGCCACACGCATAGGGTTGGATGATCAAATTTCAAATTTTAACTATCCTGGTCGTCCGGGGGCAAGGTCACAAAATGTTACATTGATGAGAAGGATCGAAAGCCGGTTCACTTACATATTCTTCTAAATTTCCCAGAAGTGGAACCCTATCTTAAGTAAGTCACCAACTTATAGTTTACATTCTAAAGCTAGCTTTTATTGTATCTAAATTTTTGTTCTTTAAATAGCTTATATGCAGATATGCTAAAACTTGAGCAAAATGATATAATTGATGACCAAATTCATAGTGAGGTATCAATCAAATTCATCGATTGGTTTGCACAACACGTAAGACCCGTATACCATGTGTTTTTTAGTTGTACTTCTAATATTAGGTATCTAACGATGACCTATGTATTATGTTGTACCTAGATTCAAGACCCTAACAACCATATTGAAGATCCCTTACTCCAAGCCCTTTCTTAAAGGCCGGTGAAAACTGTTAAAAAATGGACCATTTACTATGTAAACGGCTACAATTTTAACATTTTTCAATGGAGTGAAGGGATGTGTATAAATAACTATGGGGTTTGTGTTAAAGGCACAGCCGGACAATAAGAGGAAGACTTTTATGGAGTGCTGACAAAGATTATTAAAGGTTCTTTCTCTGGATAACTAAGAAGAGATATCGTTCTATTCAAGTATGATTAGTATGACAACATAATCAGTGTAGGAACCAAGGTTGACAATAACTACAGCTTAGTTGGGGTAAAAAAGGTAGATAAAGGGTTTGACCCCTTCATTTTTGCCCAAAAAGCTGAGCAGGTTTATTACACGGACTTCCCTGGAGGGAATCGAGACTGGTACACAGTAATCAAGGCCAAGGCCTAAAGTCAAATCACTGATAATGTCTCCGATGAGGTTGAAGATGCTTATCATCTCGCTCCGAACGAGCTCAACGGTAGTCATTCGTTGTTCAACATTGATCCAGTCATAATCGATGAGATGCTCGCCACTACGGAGGGGTGAATACATTGATAAATTTGTTATATCCCAGTCAAAACGATCTAGGGTGGATTTGGAGACTGAGGAACCTGTTGAAACAGATAGCCATAGTGACATTAAAACTGAAGGGGAATTTCAAACTGAAACAAACAGAGTATGCAGTTATTTTCTATAGTGACACTTACATACATATCTTTGTAGTCGTAGACTAACATTTGTTTTCATGGTTTATTCTACAAATGATAGCACGTCGACTACCCTTCAGCCAGGGTGGTGGTTCGAGGCCCCCGGATCCTGTCTGCAGGCCACCACCCCTTCACCACCACAACAGACCACGCCACATGAGACCACCACCCCTTCACCACCATAATAGACCACCCTACAACAAACCACCCCAGAGCAGACTACTTCACCTAGTGGTTTGGATGACATTGGCCTCGAGGCCACCCCACCTCCGGCATCCCCCTACCCATGCTGGTTCCACTGCCGGCCGGAGACAAGTATACTATAATTTGTTTCAAGTTAATTTGTAGCTTGTTAGTTGCTTTGTATATAAAACTCACATAGTTGTATATCAGTTAACTTATTAGTTGTATAGATTGAACTATACTGGGAATTTTTGTGTTTGTAACAGGGCAACTGTTTAAATTTGGAAATGTTATATTTACAGGGGAGACTCTACCGAAATTTTGGTAGCCTCCCCATGCGTAACTTATTTTTATTTGTTTCTAATTATTGGTTATTACAGCTTTGTTGATAGTAGTCGCATTACCAAAGCGATTACTGAGGTTCTGAAGGCCAATGGGATGGACCATGTATCTCTTTGACAGATGTAGGGAAGGCTGTCCAAGATAGGTGATTTGACACCTTTTTGGTAAGCTAACACTCCCCTTTGTTGTGAATTTGTGGCTAATTTATATACCTATTTTTAATATTGAAGTCTCATTTTATATAACAGTGAGATTATCAGTAGACAAAGGGTATGATTGATGAGATTAGGACGGTCTTTGCTACAAAGGCCTCCAAAATCATCAAGAGTACCCTTTGGAAGGTAAGGGACAAGCGCAAGCGCCCTCATTAGATCCCCAAGGACCACTGGGACGGGATGGTCCAGAAGTAAGGCGGTGTCTTGTTCTAGCAGGCGAGTGCTCAGAACAAGGCAAACAGAGTTGTCGATGCTGCAGCGTTAGTTTACACTGGGGGTAGCATATCAACCCTCGATCATAAGAAAAGATTTGTAAGTATATTTATGTTAAACATTTCCTTTATGATTAGTCTGACATGTTTTCCAACAATAATTTCAATGCTTGTTGTCCACTACAGGAGCTGAGGGAGCACCGCGAGCCTTCCCTATTTAAGGTCATACAAATGACCAAGAAAAACAAAGTTGGTGCATAGGTTAACCAAAAGATGACAGATCTAGTGGTATTTTATTTTAACTTACACATGCTTATAATTTACAAATTAGCTTACTAACCCTATCACTATTTTACATTTATAGAAGGCGTATCAGGCCAAGAGGGCCGAGAAGGAGGCGGAGTTGGTGGCTTTCACTCCTGAGGGGGAGGTACCCCCACCTTATCTTGTTCCGACGATAACATCATCTATATGGAGGCTGTTGGTGGCATGAACAAGAAAGGGAGGGTGTTGGGTTAGGCAACATGGGCACGCAGCTCACGAAGAAGGGGAAGACCTTTTCCTCTTCCTTCTTTGCCCTTCCAGCGGATGTTGTTCAGGTCATTCAAAACCTGAACAATGAGCTATAGGAGGAGCGACACCAAAGGTAGCTACTAGAGGAGCGGGCCGAGGCAGACCGACAACGGGCAGAGGAGGACCGACGACGGGCCAATGAAGATCACGCCAAGACTCGCCGTCATCTTGCTGCGCAGCAGCAGCTACTGATGCAGTTGATGGCGAGGCTTCCTCCCCCTACTTCCGAGCCGCCACCACCACCACAGGATCCCCCTCCCCCATGATTTTACTCTTTTTTCATTTGTTACATTGTATATTGATTTAGACTTTATATATATGTTGGAAATATGCACTAAAAGCCTATATGGGATGCATCATTTTGAATAAGTCATTTTTTGTTAAATAGTTTAACAACCTTTATTTATCCTTGGAGTAATAGGTCATATGAGAGGTATTCCTAAAATGTCCCTAGTCAAGTATTTACGTGGGGACATGTAAATACATTAGGACTAGTGTGTGAGTGTACTAATGATCTGATCTCATAGATCATGGATATAAATGATATCAAGTCTTTACATGGGTACACATTAAGAGTAATGATGTACTGGACAGACCCACCATGAGAACGTTGCATGGATCGTTACATGAATATCATAAACGATTCTGAATGTGATAACGGTATATGTAGTCCTTTGACCTGAAGTCACTACAATTCCTACATAAGGAGTTTGTTGTTTTAATACAATCAAACGTCTTCTATAACAAGAGGACTATAAAGGTTGTGGTTAGGCAATGAACAAATTATGCGGAGGGATGTGAGTGATGTAGATGGGATTTGTCTCTCCTATGTGACAGGAGTGATATCTATAGGCCACTTGATGGAGTGAGACTAAAGAAATGCATGGCCATGCTAGAAAGAATAAATATTGGATATTTATTCAGATAAGGTCTACTCCGGTATGAAGTAAAATAAATTGAATCGTACAAGGATAACGCGACCATGCCTTGGGCCCAATTAGGATATCGTGACAAAAGGAACAAACATATAAAATAATTATCACTTATAGGTTATGTTGATAATAAATAATATTCGGACATAATGATGCATTGCTAGATGCCGCTCTTATTTTATATTAATAATAAAATAGTTTATTATTAATATAACCGAGTATTTTACCTATAGGGTCACACACATAGAGTAAGCCCATCAGGAAATAGCTTTTTATTTTAGTTGGACTAAAATAAAACTATTGGAACTAACTCATTTAGAATGAGTAAGGAGCCCACTCTTTAGAGAGCAAATTAGGTCAAACCTAAGCCTATAAATAGAGCATAAGATGCTCATAGGCGGCTAACCAAAAAGAGACACAAAATATGTAAAAGTTGCAAAAGCTACACGCCGTCAAACTAGCATTTGGAAGGTGTAGCATTTCTGGTGGGAGTACTCATGTGGACTCCTAAAGGACGAGGCTACGATTGCTTCGATATTCTTCAAGAGGTAATCCTAAAACGTAATTTTTTTTGTGTTTGTTGAAACACGGCGCTTTTCAAATCCTATGGGAATCCTTGTATTTCTGCTGCTCATACACTAGGGATTCCCTAACAGTGGTATCAGAGCTTGGTTGCAAAACCGTGTTTTGGGCAAATATTTGTTTTAAAAAAAAACATCTGAAAAAAAAATTCTTTTATGAAAAGAATTGTAAAGGTTGAATCTTTTTGCAAAGGTTGCCTCTTTTCTTAGATATGATTCAAAGGTTACATTTTTATTGAAATATTATGTAAAGGTTGCATTTTTTATGAGATATGTCTCAAAGGTTGCACCTTTTTGAAAGTTAGTATCAATTTAATTTTGTTTTGTATATATTGATCGTTTTTCTCAACATTTTAATTAAAGAACATATTTTTTAGGATGTGCTTTATTATATGAACATGTTGTATGTTGCAATGGTGATTGTTTTATATGTGTTCTAATTATAAGGCATGTTAATTTTATGTTCTTTTAATTATATTGAAATCAAGGGTTGTATGCAATGTATGTCTATATGCTTTCTCTTTCTAATATGAATTGTTCATGTGAGATTGTGTTTAGAAAGTTTAAGAGTTAAACCCTAGCCGTAATGAAAACTAGGATTCAAAAGTTGAAACCTAGCCATCGTGGTATTTTGTTTATTTGTAAATGTTACAAATAAAATATTTGATTTTAATATTATATTTTTGATTTTTAAAAGTTGTAAATCAAATTTTAAATGTTTGTTAAATTTAAATTTTGTAAGAGTTACAAATTTAAATAATTTATTCTTATTAATTTTAATAGGATTTGTATCATATGTGATCTTTTTAAAATTAATATGATCTGTAGGAGTTACAAATTGATTCATATTTATTAAATTTAATATAATTTATAATTGTTACAAATAGAAGATAAGATCTTTATTAAATTTCATAATTTTAAAATCAAAGATTTAATCCTTAATAAATTTGATAGGATTTGTAAAAGAATTAAAACATATATTAGTGACGGAATGGAATTGTTCGCTAACCTATCAATAATAGCGACGACTTAACGTAGTTGCTAGGTGTCCAGCCATAGCGACGGCCCGCAGTTGTCGCTAATTTGCCAGTACTAGCGACGACCTAGAGTGGTTGCTAGTTGGCCAATACTAGCGATGGTCTATCATGGGTCGCTAAAGTGGCAGCAACAACGACGGTTAATGGTGGTCGCTAATATACCACTAATAGCGACCGCCTGTGTCACCACTTAAGGGACCCATTTAGCGACAACGTGACACCGTCAAAAAGTTTATGATCGAGTAACTTGTCATTGTTGTGTTGTCAGCGATGATAGATACAACAATGGTATCTTGTCCGTCATAAGTTTCGTCGCTAATGGTGTTAGCAACAGGAAAATCACGATTTAGCGATGGGTTCGGGTGGTCGCTGACAGGGTTTTTTTTGTTGTGTAGGATGGTCAGGAATAATTTTGAACTTGCTTGAACCGAGTTCATAGAATGAATTTATAAACACGGTTCTATAAAAGAACCACATTTATAGTTTGTATCTATGAGCATTGTTCTTTTGAAACCGTGTTTATAGATGCACCCTACGAACTCAATGTCAAACTGGGTTCATACCTTTAGACTTATAAACATGGCCGAAACAAACTCGTTTTGGCAATCAAATTCATAATCTAATTTTAACTTAGTTCAAAAGAGTGAGGCGAGTCTTGGTTCCGAGCAAGGATCTTCAGGTGAGACGGGTCTTAGCCACGTAGAGGGAAAACGATAACTGTCATTTGCTATCACAAGGGAATAGAGGCACGCGCTTGTCATGATTGCGCCATTTTTGTATCCCAGGGTCATTTAAAGGTGCGTCGTTTCACCCAAAGTTGTCTTGAAGCGCCACATCCGTCGATCAAGGGCTCTTGTATCCTTAATCGTTGGATCTTGGATTACATGGCCTCCCCTGGGGGTGTCAGCTCTTAGATACATCACGTCCATTGCTCCCTTGGCTTTTTGTATTCTCACTGTTGGATGAAGGGGTATGACCAAAAGGTGTCACCTCCTTATAAATTCATCCTCCTTCTTCATTTCAAAGTTTTCAGGCCTTCGACATTCTTCCACCTCTTTCGTTAAGTAGCTCTGTACTTCCCGGTGATTTCTGCTGCTATCTTTGTTTCATCTTTTGCCCTCTTTAGCATTTCTTTTTGTCAGGTCAGTGCTTCTCTTTGCTCTAGGCTTTCTTCATTTCTCAACTTCTTTTACTTAATTTTGGGAATTATTGTAGTGTATCCATGGCAGGGGTTTATGACTGGGTTAGGGATGAAGTGTTGCTCATCCCTTCGCCTCTCCGGAGTGAGGAGTCAGTGGCCCGTTTATGGGAATTAGGGACTTTCAATCACTCTACCTTGGGTCATAACGTAGAATGCATTTGTTGTTCTACCTCTGATAGGGTTTACCACGAGCGTAATGACCCTAGTAAGCTAGATTTTACTTTCATGTACGAGATCTTCTTCTCCTGACTTCATCTTTCTTTTCCCTTCTCTGAATTTCAGATTGGGGTTTTGTGCGCATTGAACATTACCCCTACTCAACTTCATTTGAATGGTTGGGCATTTGTCAAGGTGTTTGAGATACTATGCGAGCACGTTTTCCGCACTCTTTCTGTTTCTTTATTCTTTTACTTCTTCAATGCTAAGATCCTCAAGGCCGGGACACCCCATGGTGGATTTCACTCCATGGTGTTGCTCGTCGTAATCTTATTAGAGCCTTTGACCAATCCTATAAAAACTTTAAAATGGGCTTCTTCAAGATCTGAGTCAGGTTGGACCCACCTGGAGAGGATTTCTTACATTACCCTAACTCCTCAACCGCGTTTCCCACTGTACTGGATTCGTAACCCGGTTCAATTTCGAGTTTCCTTAGATGACTTGACCTTGTCTGAGATAACGGTTGCCAAGTTTTTATCTGACAACTTGGGAATCTTTTTTAGCTCCCAGGCATTGATCGCTCTATCTCCTCATCCAAGTTCTCTTGACACTTGGATAGGTGAGAGTAGTATCTGTTTTACTATATACGCCTATATAGCTTTTAGTTATTTTTGGTTTATGTGTTCTGAGCGATTATTTATGTTTGTGCAGCTGACATGGCCAAGAAGATTTATTTGAAGGATCTGAAGAAACAATACCTTGGGAAGGGTTTCCGAGCGGGAGGGAGGAAAGAGGTGACACAAAATGGCAAGAGCTCTGCTGCTCCTGGGGACTCTTCCTGGGTTATCACCAATATCGTCCCAATCTTTATGGTTCCTACTACTTCTCAGCTAGAGAGGGAAGCAGAGCGACCATCTAAGAAGCCTTGTTCGGGGGATCTTGGCCAGGAGGGTGGAATGGGGTCAAAGGACTTTGAGGCGAGCCATCCTGACTCCCCTCGGCACACTAAAGATTAAGCTGGGACGGGAGTCTCTCGGGTCATTATATCTGATAGCCCTAAGCAGGGAGAAGAGATTCCTGAGCTTCAGCGTCAGGTGAGCCGAAGGTCGGGTGAAACTAGCTCTATAGGAGAGGTGTCAGCGGAGCGGATTGCCGCGACCCTTCCTAGTGAGACGAAGCTCAAAAATAGTAGGTAGGAGAGTTTTACCAACGGGTCTTTATCTGGCACCCACAATCCTATTCAGTCAGTGTAGAATATCTGATTCCCAGTTCTGGGCTTCGTGGACCAGATAGTGGTCTACAAGGAGGATGAGAGGATGTTTGAAGGTTCGAACATTCCATCTATGTATTAGGCGATAGAGATGTTCAACCTCCGAGCGACCTCAATGACTCGGTTCTTGGAGAAAAAGTTCATGGAATAGGAGAAAGAGTTGGCGAAGCTGAGGGTGGAGAGGGCCACCGTTCTTTGGGAGAAGGACCAGCTGCAGCAATCCCATGACTTCTTTACCATGCAGCTCGACAACACTCTGAAGGAGCTCGGGGAAATGGCCGACGAGCTTAAACAGGCGAAGGCTGAGCTGTCTGAAGCCTGGAGGGGGCAGGAGCTTGTCGAGACAAAGCTGATTACTACCGTGGAACAATGTGCCAATCTTGGTAGGCAGCTGAGCTCTGTCGAGGAGGCTTATGGCTTGGTTTACATGGGTAAGAGGAAGGCAGAGGAAAAGCTATCAAAGGTGAATTCTGCCTTGGAGAAAGAGAGGGAACAGAGAGAAGCTTCCAAGCTTTTCATGGTGGGGGAACTATCAGAAAAATATGTGGCTGCCTTCGACCTTTGCTAACAACAGATACAAGTGCTGAATCCTTCCTTGGAGCTGAATATGGAAGGCATCAACCCGTTTTGCATTGTTGTGGATAGGAAGATAGTGGATCTCTCGGATTCCGAGGGGGAGGAAGAGGTGGCTGCTGAAACTGTTGAGGCTAATATCGGGGTCGGATCGGGTGGTCCCATGGATTTTGCGGTACCTCAGGGTGACACTTCCGCTCTCGGTGCCTCGTCTGCTGAAACTCCTGCTCTCACTGTTCCTACTGGGGATTCTTCGGCCGTGGATGCTTAGCATTTTTCTTTTCTTATCTTCTTTTGTTTTGCCCTTTGTAAGTTATGATTTTTACTTTATGAATGAAAAGTTAAGTTTCCATTGTTTTCCTGTTGCCTGACTTGTTTGACTTGTGTTATTCGCATTTTACTTTATCGATGGGTTTATGCCCGAACAAACTTTTAAATCTCGTGTACGTGTGTATTGAAAGTTCAGATCCTTCTTAAGGGCCTATCTTACATTGGATTCATTCTGAGAGGAGAGAAGTCTTTAAATTATAAATGAAAGCCTATATTGTGCCAATTGAATGCTTATTTCACATCTGTCCTTGACCATGTGTTGTACTTTTATGGGCAGGCAATATGGCTTCATGTAAGCTAACTCTAAAAGATCTAATAAACCGTTCCTAGGAGGTATACCCGCAGGGAGTTGAGATGAGGGCTACTAAGAAACCGAGACCCTTCTTGGTAGCGAAAGGGGTCGATGGAGCATCCGAGCCTCGGGCGACTCCGGTCATCACTCCTGTTGCAGTCGTTACCACTACCGATGGTGGGGGAAGGAGACGGAGGTCTCTGCCCTGGCGGCTCGTGGAGAGACTTCAAGGCTAGTCAGGGAAGCGATCTCTAACCCCAACCACTTTATATCCGCGAAGTCAATCACCAGGACCCTCCCAGGTGTGATGGACACGACCGAATGTCCGTGGGAAGAGTTTGTTGATAGGTCATTGGGTGTTGATAGGATGCCAGCTCTTTCCCTTTGGGATATGCACTTTCCAATTTCACCATTCGTGGATCGCACGATCCTTTTCGAGGAAGACGAGGGAAAATATGCTTCCTTCGATCCCATCACCATGTGCAAAGCTACAGAGATGTTTAGACTCTAGGCAACGTTGATATCCAGAGCTCTTGAAAAGCGGTTGGTTAATTAGGATAGCGTAGTGGCAACATTGATCCAAGAACACGAATCTTTGAAGAAGGACAATGAGCTGCTGAGAGAGAGGAGAAAAAAAGATGCTGCCCGGGATAAGGGTACGAGGGAGTTGATCGCTTCTATGAAGTTGGTCTTGCAACGGTCGGAGCTAGACCTAAAGACTGTACGGGAGGAGCGAGATTCGGTGAAGTTATAGTTGGCCATTGCTGAAGAAAACCTGAAGATTACGAGGATGGGACGAGACTGGGAGGAGTCACAGTTATCGATTGCAGAGGACAGGTGCTCCTACTAGGATCGAAGGGTTGCAGAGGTCAATGAGACATATAATGTCTTGTCTTTCAAGAAACACACATTAGAGAGGGAACTTCAGTCGGCTCGATCGGATTTGGAGGCTCTAAAAAAGGAGGCAAAGGAGAATCTCATGGCAACGGAGCAGGATACCGCTGTAAAGTATTTCAACACATTCCACTTTTGTCAAGAGCAAATTTCTATTCTCAACCCCGTTATTGTACTAAATTTTAAAGGTCTTGATCCCTTTAAGGTGATTGTGGATGGCTAAATTGTTCCCCTATCTGACTCTAAAGGTGAGCAGAAGGATGCTGACGGGGGCGAGGAGCGAGGTGTGTCTGGGCTGGCATCCGAAGTTTCGACTGTTGGGCCTTCCAAAGCGATTATTCATGTAGCATCTTTTTTCTTTTTGTCTTGTGAATGCACTTGTGCAAATACTTAATGGTATTAAGGAAGCTCTCTTGGCTGTCTTGGATTCTTCGGTTATTGCCTTCTTTTGTCATTTTATGGTTTCAGTCGGATACCAATCGCCTTGTTGAGGCTTTCAATCGAAAATTAAACTTTTCACTAACTTGAATGATGTTTGAATGAAATCGAATTCAAGCCTTCAGATCGAGTACCGAGGGATCGATTCCGCACTCAGACTTTTCGTATACTTGAATAAAATAAAGCCTTCAGATCTAGTGCCAAGAGATCGATTCCGCGCTCAGACTTTTTCGTATACTTGAACGAAATCAAGCCTTTAGATCGAGTGCCGAGGGATCGATTCTGCGCTCAGACTTTTCGTATACTTGAACAAAATCAAGTCTTCAGATTGAGTGCCGAGGGATCAATTCCGTGCTCAGACTTTTTTGTATACTTAAACGAAATCAAGCCTTCAGATCGAGTGCTGAAGGATCGATTCCGCGCTTGGACTTTTTCGTATACTTGAACGAAATCAAGCCTTCAGATCGATTGCTGACGGATCGATTCTACGCTCGAACATTTCGTATACTTGAATGAAATCAAGCTTCAGATCGAGTGCCGAGGGATCGATTCCGCGTTTGGACTTTTTTGTATACTTGAACGAAATCAAGCCTTTCGATTGAGTGTCAAGGGATCGATTCCGCGCTCAGACTTTTCGTATACTTGAACAAAATCAAGCCTTCAGATTGAGTGCCGAGGGATTGATTCCGCGCTTGGACTTTTTTGTATACTTGAACGAAATCAAGCCTTCAAATCGAGTGCCAAGGGATCGATTTCATACTCGGACTTTTTCGTATACTTAAACTAAATCAAGCCTTCAGATCCAGTGTCAAGGGATCGATTCCGTGCTCGGACTTTTCATATACTTGAATGAAACCAAGCCTTCAGATTGAGTGTCGAGGGATCGATTCCGCGCTCGGACTTTTTTGTATACTTGAACAAAATCAAGCCTTCAGATCGAGTGCCGAGGGATCGATTCCGCGCTCAGACTTTTCATATACTTGAACAAAATTAAGCCTTGAGATCGAGTACCGAGGGATCGATTCCACGCTCGGGCTTTTCGTATACTTGGTCGAAATCAAGAAGTTTTTAATGAATAATATCGAAAAAAAATTATTGAAAAGATGGTAGTGGGGGGGCCTCGTTAAAACCTCCTGAGGGAAAAACCCAGTAGGAGAAACCCCTCAGGTAGGAAAAAGAGTGTGCGAGTTTACAATAATTAGCTGAAATACATCTTTAGATGGGTCGCATTCTAAGTTCTAGGGAGTTCCTTGCCTGATAATTCTTTTATTCGGTATATGCCTTTCTTTAATGCTTCTCTGACTCGGTATGGCCCTTCCTAAGAGGGCGCAAGTTTGCCATCTTCTCGTGCTCTTTTGTTATTGTCTGTGGTGCGTAGAACGAGATCGCCTTTTCTAAAGGGTTGGGGACGGAGAAAAGAGTTACATTTTGGGGGAGATTTGTGTTTAGCCGCCTGTATCTTGATGTATGCCACATCTCGCTCTTCTAGGCTGAGATCTTGATCTTCTTACCTTCCTTCGTCGTTTGTGTCTTCATCATAAGCAAGACGTCGAAAAGTGGGCTCTCCCAACTCGACAGGTATCATGGCATCGGCTCTGTACGTGAGTTGGAACAGAGTCTCGTGGGTCGACGAGTGTCGAGTAGTGTGGTAGGCCTAAAGAATTCCATGCAATTCTTCTTTCCATCGACCCTTGGCTTGTCCGAGTTGTCTTTTTAGTTGTTGGAGGATGACTTTGTTTGCTGCCTCAGCTTGACCGTTGGTTTGCGGGTGTTCCATGGAGGAGAATTTTCTGTTTAGGCCCAAGTTTTCATAAAATTCTACAAAACTTTTATCTGCAAACGGTCGGCCATTGTCAGAAATGATAGTGTATGGGAGTCTGTGCCTACAAATGATGTGCTTCCATGTGAAAGTTTGCACTTTGGCTGTCGTGATGGTTGCCAAGGCTTCGGCTTCGATCCATTTGGTGAAGAAGTCGATGGCTACCAAGAAAAGCTTGAGTTGTCCTTTTCTGGGGGAAAGGACCCAAAATATCCATTCCCCAAGTGTTAAAAGGCCAAGGTGACAGTATTCCATGTAATGACTTCGGATGGTTGTGGATCCGGTTAGCATTGCGCTAGTAAGAGTCATACTTTTTGACAAAGTCGTAACAATCGGAGCGTAGAGTGGGCCAGAAATATCCTGCTCTGAGGACTCGGGCCGCTAAGGGTCGGACCCCTCCATGAAGACCACAAATTCCTTAGTGTAACTGTCTGATGATGTAATCGGCTTGTTCTTCATTTAGGCATTTCAGGAGAGGCATGGTGAAGCCTCTCTTATATAAGAGTCTATCCATCAAAATGTAATTGGCTGCTTGGACCTGCAATTTCTTTGCTTGTTGCCGGTCCTCCGGGAGTGTTCCTTGCTTTATAAAATCAACGATAGGGATCATCCATGTATTTTTAATTTGAACCTCACCTACCTGATGAATCTGTTTTGTTTCCTGGATTGTAGGCTCATCCAACACGAACTGGACAATCGTCTTAAGGTTCCCCTTTTTAACTGTGCTGGCGAGTTTGGCCAGGATGTCGGCCCGTTCATTCGTTGCTCGTGGGACATGAATGACTCGGAAATGCTAAAGGTTCTTGACTATCTCATTTACTTGGGCCAAGTATTTCACTAGAGTCGAGTCTTTGGTTTGGTACGACCCTTCAATCCGTCAGGTCACTAGCTGGGAGTCAATCTTTGCCTGTACGCCCCAGGCGCCCATATTGATGGTTGTTTGTTGTAACACCCTGATTTCCTATTTCAAAAACAGAGGTATATTTTTGCAAATTTTAAAATAAAAATACATATAAGTTATTCTATATATATATATACATATAATATCAAGTAATTACCCCGGATCAATGAATAACCAATCTCATATATGAGGATATGAGGACGGTATCAGAGTGCACCTCGGACAACTGTCACAAGGGAAAAGCAGAAGATAAAAATAATTTCAAGAGTGATTGAAAACAGCTACCAAAAGAAGATAGAAGATACATCATCGATTCGTCAAACGATAGAAAATATAATTTAATAATATCAGTATCATTCATACATTATCAAGGTCATTAATGAAAATTAGCCATACACATCTGATCTAATTTTCCTACATGACCTCCCAAAATCAACCATTATCAAATTAATTTCAAAACAATCATACACACCGTGTGCCTTACAAAATGAATACATATATGCCGGCCAAGGCTCACCCACATTCCTTTCATATTTACCTCCTCCAATACTCGACCTCCAAAAGAGTAGGATTCATCGCACCTACATCAACCTTAAAAAAATTGCAACAGGGAGGAGAGTAACATAAACCAAATGATTTAAAGTCATACATTATGATGAGATTTATACATGTGTGCAATACATTCATGTTCAAGATAACATCACACACATGACACATCATTCCATCTTAGCACAAGACATGTTTAAATAAACATATTCACAAGGCAATATCATATATATAACATATTCTTAGCCTTCTCAAAAATTCATCACACATATAATGTTAGCACCTCGGCTTACTTTCTCACTACTCAACAATCATCCATTGCCATCTCGGCTATCAACTAAGCATATCTCGGCTATATGCAAATGCTCTTAAAGCTAATGCATATGCACAATGGAATTATTTTCAAGTGCGGATCCGACTATGGGAAAACATCAACATATCAATTGTGGGACAAGCATAGGTGTGCTACTACGGCCGGACTGCAGTAGTAAAATGTGTACACTTATATCCAATTTCATGCATGCTCAACATCATATTTTACTGGTACCAAACCGATCTTCGCCCATCTGTAGCACTAGTCACCCCGTGACAGCGGATCAACGCTATGGCCATACTTGCCAAAGTGCTACGGGCCTCCCCCGAACACACATCATGGCAGCCGTGCCCTGTCGGGCACAGAGGTAAACTGCTCATCACAAAGCCACCCTACCACAGGGCCTGCCACATAGGGTGCCTCGTCACCAAACTAAGGGCAGCTTCGTGATTCCCTGAATCACTAGGGAGCAATAACAATATACCCGTGCACTCAGACGCCCTCCCACAACGCCTGCCTATTGGAACCCCTAACATTCCATATAAGCAGCGAATGATATGCCATGGATGCAAATGTCAATCAATGCATTCTCACACTGTGCATCCTAAATGCCACTCAATCAATCATCCATTCACGACCACCACTTAGTGGATTTCAACGTTCTCAACTTTTACAAATTTTTGTTGGAACTCACACACATCGGTAGCTAGTGGCAATAACATTTGTCAATTCATATACACAACATCGGGATATTTCACATCAATGACTTCAATCCAAACATGGTCTCAAACCATCATGGCATATTTCATCAATATATTTAACGTGATATCTGATCTGGTCTCGATACCAGTATCAGAGTATGGATATCATTTCATCTGTTCTGTATGTAATACAGATTTAGCAAGTAAAAACATCAGACATTAGGATCGATCTCCCCTCACTGGGATACCGGATACATATAGCATTGATCTAAGAACCTTAGCCATCTACTAACTCTAGTGGCTGATTCCACACCAGGTCATTGACTCCGGCTTTGACTATTTCATTATCATATTCCACATTCCAAATGCATGCCATATAACCTCAATCATTCTAAATGCACTCAAATCATGAAATCATCACATCGTCCACACAAGCAGTCAAAAAGCATAATCATATATGCACATATTCTCACACCATCAATGGATGAAATCGTGTATTTAGAATAGTTACCCCCTCCTACCTCAAGAGAAGTAGTATTCACCGCGGTTAAAAGGTTCCGCCAAGTAGCTGGGGTTATTTCCTACATCACAATATATCACACAATCAATTTCCCATTCAACCACATCAGCCAAACGTTCATATTTATTTACTCGACGACCTCCAGCATCTTAACTCTCAGTCCCGTTTATTTCATTTGTTCAACCACCACCACCACGGTGTAGGCGTCTACATTTATTATTAAGCACATTTATTACCAAACCCATTATCGGGTTCCCACATTAATGGTTCCCAACAACCACTAAGCTTCATTAATGGCCTTTCACCATTAATAACATCATTTTACCTCACCAAAAATAGTTATTTAACACAATGAATGCCTCTCCACTCATAGTTTGCATTTCACCCAAATCTTAGGGTTAGGGTTTTCATTAAAACCCAACAACATTTATTAAATCACTCTTCCAACATAAAAATTCAAAAATCTATAGTTCATACTCTTGAGAAATGGCAAGATCTTACCTCAAGAGAAGAAATGAGAGAGTTTTCCAAGAGAGGAAAAATCCATACGAAAATGAGGAGGAGGAAAGAAGAGACTTCAAGCTCCAAGCTCCTCTAAGCTCTTTCAAGGATGGAAATGGGAGAGGAGAAGAGAACCACCACCATTTTTACTTAGGGTTTTCAGAGAGAAGGAGAAAAAGTGAAGGAAGAGTATAGAAAAAGTATAAGCAAAGTACGTGTTATGGAAGATAAAAAAGGCTGACGGGAATAAGAAGGGAAAAATGAGCCATTTGGCTTTATTTTTAATTCCCCAATAAATTTTCATTATTTTATGATAAACGGGATCATTGTTTAAGCTTAATACCATATCCAAAAATTATTCCGAATATACCATCAAATTTCCAATATTATTCTTAACAGCCCTGACCAATATCATCCCAATCGAAGATACTTGGTCTGACACCCATATTTCAACTAGCTCATTTTCAGCTTATCCGGCTCAAATAAATCATAGATAATTCTCACAAATCTGAATTCATTTATTCCCAATACTTTAGAATATTAAATAACCCAAATATAATTATTTAATATTTATCTCCTGAATTAATCATTTATTTTAAAATTTAAGGTGTTACAATCCACCCCACCTAAAAAGAAATTTCGTCCCTGAAATTTGACATGCCGGATTCGAACACATCGGGGTACCGTGCTCTCATATTGTCCTCATGTTCCCATGTGAACGTCTCTGTATTTCCATGCTTCCATTCAACTTTCACCAAGGGTACCAATTTGTTCTGTGGCTTCTTCACGGAGTGTTCAACAATACAAACAAAAACAGGAGGAATGGACATATCACCTCATACATAAACATCGTCCATAGGAATTACGTGTAGAGGATCATGGACATATTTCCTCAACTGTGAGATATGGAATACATTATATAGATTAGCCAGGCGTGGAGGGAGTGCAATCCGATATGCAACGTCGCCAATCCGCTCCAGCACCTCGTAGGGTCCAATGAACCTCGGATTTAACTTCTTACTCTTTAAAGCTCTTCCAATACCCTTATCTCTTGATACTCTTAAAAATACATGATCGCCAACTCAAAACTCAAGTGGCTTCTGCCTTTTATCATAATAACTCTTCTGCCAATCTTGGGCAATTTTCATCTTTTCTTGTATCATCTTAATCTGTTTATTCATTTCAGCAATCAACTCCGGCCCCAAAGCCAAACTCTCTCCAGTTTCAAGCCAACACAATGGAGTTCTACATTTCCGACCATATAACGCTTCATAGGGAGCCATACCAATAGAACTGTGGTAACTATTGTTGTATGTAAATTCAATTAGTGGTAGGAATCTTTCCCAACAACCACCATGCGCCAATACACAAGCCCATAATAAATCTTCAAGGCTTTGAATTGTCTGCTCGGATTGTCCATCCGTTTATGGATGATACGCTGAACTGAGCTTCAACTTGGAACCCATTGCCTCGTGTAAGCTTCCCCAAAATCGGGAAGTGAATCGTGGGTCACGATCCGACATAATACTCAAAGGTACACCATGTAGTCTAACGATCTCCTTTATGTACATCCGGGCTAATTTCTCTAATGAACTCTTCATATTCATGTGCAGGAAGTGAGCACACTTTGTCAACCAATCTACAATTACCCATATAGCATCATTGCCAGTACGTGTTCTGGGTAGTCCGAAAACAAAGTCCATAGCAATGTTGTTCCACTTCCACACCGGAATATCAAGGGGTCTTAGATAACCAGATGGTCTCTGATGCTCAACCTTCACCTTTTGACAAATAATTCAAGAGGCTACACAATTAGCCACATCCCACTTCATACTGGGCCACCAGAAATTCTTCTTCAGATCTTGATACATTTTCGTGGTGCCAGGATGTATGCTTAACACACTCTTGTGAGTTTCTTCAAGTACCAATCTTCTTAGATCACCACTAGATGGGACATAAATCCAGCCTTTCATAGCCAAATGCCATCACGGCCCTCTGTCAAAATTGAATTTTTCCCATTAGCTTGAGCTTCTTTCATCTCGATCAAATACTCATCTTTTGGTTGTTGCAGCTTCACGGTCTCAAGGAATACATTTGCTATCGTCAACACCTCGAGAGATATCTTTTTCGGGGTATATATTTCTACACCTACATTTAAGTTCCGAAATTGCTCGATGAGCTCCATTTCCTTCACCATCATAGCGAAAACATGCAACGATTTCCGACTTAAGGCATCGGTAACCATATTTGCCTTTTCGGGATGATACCTCAATTCAAACTCATAATCCTTTAGAAACTCCATCTATCGTCGTTGGCGCATATTAAACTTCTTCTGATCAAATAAATATTTAAGACTCTTGTGATCACTAAAGACCACAAACTTAGAGCCATACAAATAGTGCCGCCATAACTTCAAGGCAAACACTACCGCCGCCAATTCAAGATCATATGTGGGGTAATTAACCTCATGCGGTCACAACTGTCTCGACGCATAGGCTATCACACGTTCTTTTTACATCAACACACAACCAAGACCAAGCTTAGAAGCGTCACAGTACACCACGAAGTCATCTAATAAGTCCGGCAAAGCCAACACCAGAGCAGAAGTGAGTCTAACTTTCAACTCTTGGAAACTCCTTTCACAATCAAGACTCCATACAAATGGTTGATTCTTACGAGTTAGCTTCGTCAAAGGCAAAGCCAATTGGGAAAATCCTTCAATAAATCTCTGGTAATAACCGACAAGGCCAAGAAAACTTCTCACCTCGGTCACAGACGCCGGTCTTTCCCAAGCCAGCACGGCTTCAATCTTAGATGGATCAACTGCCATACCATCTTTGGAGATAACATGTCCAAGAAATTGGACCTCGGATAACCAAAATTCACACTTAGAAAACTTCGTATACAACTCTTTCTCTAGAAGGATATTCAAAACAAGACGAAGATGTTCTTCATGTTCCTCGGGGCTCTTGGAATAGATAAGAATGTCATCGATAAACACCACCACGAACCGGTCAAGATACTCATGAAAGATGTGATTCATGTAATCCATGAATATCGCAGGAGCATTTGTCATTCCGAATGGCATCACTACATACTCATAGTGTCCATATCGAGTTCGGAAGGCAATTTTAGGAATGTCCCCGATCTTCACCCGAATTTGGTGATATCCAAAACGTAAGTCGATCTTTGAGAATGCAACGACATCCTTCAATTGATCTAAAAGATCGTCAATACGAGGTAGGGGATATCGGTTCTTAATGGTCAACTTGTTAAGTTGTCGATAGTCCACACATAACCTCATACTTTCATCCTTCCTTTTCACCAGTAAAACAGACGCACCCCAAGGAGACACACTTGGGTGAATAAATTCTCGTTCCAATAACTCTTCAACTTGTCTCTTCAACTCTGTTAATTCTATAGGAGACATCCGATATGGCATTCGGGAAACAGGTTCCACTCCTGAAACATGATCGATAGACAACTCCACCTCTCATGG